>CM032228.1:201362500-203762500 GCA_019009955.1 Riptortus pedestris | reverse complement strand
CAACTTGACGTGAAGCTATGGCCATCTTCCACTGCGGAATCCCCAACCTCCAGGTCCGGGGTCTGGTCTAAAGATAAGGAACATCTGTTCCGAACAGGACCTTACACAATGACCCACGTTTTTGTAGCGTTAATTCTCACTGGATGCAAAGTAAGTGCCTTGATAAGGTAAAGCAGCTGAAATACCGGCTAACGTAGTTAAAATAAAAAATGCTCATTCTTTGATTTCCGATTCAAAACTACCGCCAAAAGCATTTTGTCTGCCGTGTAAATTTCTTCACAAGCACACTGCTCTCCTATCCACTCAAACGTTCCCTCCCGGTATTCTAAATACGATCTATTCTCAACACTCAAGTGGGATTACCTGTCTGATAGGCAGATATAGTTTTCCACCACTCAAAGAGCTGCTAAATCGCCAAAAGCACTTAAAACCCCCATATGCTTTACTCAACTTCTCCTTCACGTGATGATAAGGTGGACGACTTCTCTGTTTCAGGTAAGCATCATTTTCGTACGAAGTAGCCTGTATTACAGCCATCCACTTATTTTTTGTTTAAGCAGACTTACCTTAAGTAAGCTATTGAGGTGGTGCTCATAATATATTCGAAAAATGTCTTCAAAAGTCCATCAATCCTACCTAGGAGAGGACGAAAATGAGGTCATTTCAAAATTATACATACCTGTATGACTGTTCGTAGTCGTAATTTTTGTTTCATCGTTATCAAAGTCTATATATATAAATATATATATATATACACACACACACATATAAACTTATTTTGTAAAATTAAAGATTAATATAGTTAATGGCTAAAAAGTGAGGGAGATTTCGGAAATTCAAAATATCTCCGTTACTATACGTCGGATTGAAAAATCGTATAGAACCAATCTCATTGTAAATGTTATTGACCATAAATGTTTTTGTGTACATATTTTCTCTAATAAGAACATTAACCGAGATTTTTGGATTTTTTAATTTTCAAGTTACAAGTTATTAGTACTTTCTTATTTTAAGGCAGAATAGGCAGCGAGATGAGATCACATCACCATGTGGGAAATCTGCTTAGTTAACGCAGACCCTGCGTGACAGACGTTTTCTATTGAGATTGTTTAAATTGTCAAACACGGAACCCCACTCTTTTTTTTATATTTTCCGTTCCTTTTTACTAGGGAATTCTTCTTCTTAAAGATGCATAAACTAGGTCATCAATAACTAAGACAAATAATCCTTTTTTTGCGAAAAATTAAGCCAGAGGACTTTAGAAATTCGTTAATTTATTAATTATTTTCCCTCAAAATTAATTATTCATTTTAATATCCAACTATACAGTTATTGTCCTCTGTAATCAAATGTTAAAATTGAAATAGAATATATTCGGCTTAAAAACCATCTCTTCACAAGTCTTTGTTGGAAGTCAACAGGCTCCAAGACAAATCGAAGTTAACTCTTTTTTTACTCAAGTAGCTACTCCATTGGCTCACGCCGCTCAGACGTAGGTACCTTTGGGACGGATAAAAGTCCATTTTCTAAATTCGTCAGTTGCACAAGTAAATAACCTGCTACATTAGACTCCCAAATAACCTATTTATAACTGTGCATTATGCGTATAACTACGCACAATACAAAGACTAACATACACTCCAACCAAGAGCGAGTTTATCTGTTTATTTCTTCTTTTTATTAGTTTTTTTTTTACATATTCATCCGTATTAAACAGTCCTTACTTGCAAAGACGTGCGTCAAAAATCTTGAGGAATGATTTCCTTACCTGAAACAAAATAAAAAGTTATAATAATTCGGTTAATTGACATTTGCTAATTATAAGTGGGGGGGGGAACTTGTTTCTTTAACCAACACGTACACTGAAGATGCATTTGGCTTACGATGCTTATGCTGAATATCGTTCAGATATATTATGAACTTATTACTGACAGATACTTTTTGGAGTGAAACTCAAGTACAAATGCTTCACAGTATTTGTATCTCTATAGCACCACTGACAGTTATTGTATCTGTAATTTTGACGGAGAAAAACTGGCGACAAATAAAAGTAACTACTACCCATAGGTATCTAGGGTTTTATCTCCCAACAGAATGTCTGGATTTAAGTGGACGTATTAATCGGCAAAGGCGAGGATCTGGGCGAAGTTTATTAAATTTTAAGAAGAACAAACGTAAGTGATGGGTAAAACGACTTAAAGGTGGTACTTAGGAGACTGATGTGTTGATTTCTTTAATATGAGATTTGCCCCATAAATCACTTTGAAGACTCGCATTCCAGGACAACCACAGCTATAATGTGTTGTCTTCCAAGAATGGGCCTCCCACATCTCAAATATCTCCCTAGTGCCAGACAATGTCTGTTCTAGAGCTGACCCGTTCAGCTTCGACTACCACAACCAAGTGCACTGAGTGAGACCTGTCATGTCGATCTCAACCACCAAATAATCGATTCTCCATCATCATTACAAATTATACCCTACGAGGGGGGGGGCGTACGATCTTCAAACATAATTTACTAATAAAGGTTCAACAAATTTTTAAAGTCCAGATCCTTTCCTTTAAGAAATAATAACAAATAACCAAATGAATCTCTTGATTAACCAACAAACATTTTCGGTGGCTGAAGCCTCACTATAATCGATGTTTGAAGCTTTAGAATATTCGTAGGCTAATGCTTCAATTCCTTGTCACGTTTTCGACAACGAAAAATTAAGAGTAAAATAAGACACGGTTTCATATTCTCGTTTATAAAAAAAAAATTGAGCGGTCTTCATAAGGATGTATTTTAACCACAGCAGATACTCCATATAGTCAGGTTTATTTATCTATCACAAATAAAAATGATTAAACAACGTGACTAACTTCCAGGATCAAGCAAATAAAACTTGGCATATCTACAGGTGGTTAGAAGAGATATTTAGAAACAAGGGAAAAAAGGATGATCCATATTTTCTCACTCCTTATATAAGCAGAACGCGTAAAGCTAAAAAAATCCTTAATGATTACTCTTAAAGTCAAGATTTCGATGCCAATTGGAGAACCAATCATTGAGAGTTCTGGTACATGGTTTCATTACTACCCTAGGACGTTATAGCCTTATCATTAAGTAATTACTGTTACACACAAAGTTACCCGATACTAAAACTTATATCAAAGGCTGGATAACTACAGGTAAACCATTCTAGACTAAAGAAACCTTGAAATCCAAGAACCTACTTCGAAAGTCTAACTCCTTCCTGGCGGAACAGCGATAGAAGTTACTTAAATGATAGGAAAAGTAACTCGATGTATTTATGGCAACATAAATACGGGAAATGATTAGAGAATCAGTAACAATCAAGGAGCCTCAACACCAGGTCAGGACTAATGATACGTTATCCGTAAAAAACCGAACTGGCGCAGATCGGATACTGAAGCAAAAAAGATGCCAACTTTGATGGTTAGAGGACTCCAAAGAGACACTGACAAAAATGGGAATCAGTCACTGCAAAAGAAATGTCTCCATTGTTCTACAATAATTTATTTAACTGTATTTGCCAAAATGAGAAACATTGAAAAGAAGCAGTTTTCTGATGTTGAAGGGGAAAAATATTGGCTGACGGAAATTTAGCTCCCTGAGAAAAGGTTACTCCGTACACGGCTAAAGTTAGAATTTAATCCACTAACGGATAATAAGAGTCCTTTTTAATAAAGAGGCTTAACTTTAATCTGTTTTATTATTGTAAGAGGATGTTGCTAAGGCAATGAGGGGGAAGAAGATTTAAGATGTCCGTAATAGGAACCAAATCACGAGTCAGATTGATCCCTCCTTCTTCTTGAGCTAGAAAATTATCTTTTCCCTTCGCTTTTAAATTATTATTAATGGTTGAAATTCCAAAAAGGGGAACCTAACTTCAAATTTGGAACTATTTTCTGAATGTCTGTAAAAATTACTATAAACTACATATTCTGTAATCTATATTTATTTTTTACTGTTGTCACTATAGGTTATGGTTAGTAATTACTACCAAAAATAAACCTGAAATACAGGAGGGAAACTTGGGTATGCACGTTGCCCCCAGCATGAGAAAATTCAACAATTAACGCTTCAGAAAAAGAGAATTCGTCTCCTAATAGCGTCATGGGCATTATTACGCAAAAGAAATGTTGATATCTTACTTAAGTTTATTTAATTCGGAAATTCGCACTGAACACGAGTGGGTCTGGACGTGATTTCCGTCATATTGTCAGTAAGTATGCCTGTTTTGCACCATTTTAGGAAAGGAAAATATTTTCAAGGGAATTATTATATTGAGGGACTAGGTTATGGGTATTCATACATCAATCGCCCCATTTCACATCAATGACATGCTTGGAAAGTATTAATTTTAAAATAGGATACTCCATTTAATCGACGCTACAGTCCTTAAAGAATCTGGATTCCTTCCACCACATTCTTTCAAAGGCTCAGCCACCCCAGTCAAACCCCAATTAAAATTTTATTAGGCATTGTACTGGGTTCTATTATTTCAACAAGTCACAATGACATTTATTTCATCAATACCATACTTCAAATTTAACCGTTTCAAAACTAAAATTATATCCAGTAATGGTGAAAAGTGAAGGGCGGAGGGGGAGAGAAGGGAGAGAGAGAATCGAAAATCGGTAATATTCGCTTTATTATGAGTAGGATAAAAAAAAAAAAAAAAAAAAAAAAACTGTATATACCTAGTCTCGTTAAAAATTCAATTTTTTATAAATGTTAGTCTGCACATTTTAGCACATTTCCCTTAAGGGAAATCAGCTATTGAGGTCGTACTCATGAAGCGATTTTCGAAATTTTTCTTCAAATGTCCATCGATCCTACCCAGGAGTTGACGAAAATGAGGTCTGTTCAAAACTGTATATATATATATATATATATATATATATATATATATATATATATATATATATATATTTGTCTGTTACCGCTCAAGCGGTCCCAATTTTTGTTTTATCTTTACCAAACTTGATATATAATCGTTATATGCAAAAAGACAGATCAAGTTCGTTAACGGCTTAAATCGGGTCAGGGGAAAGGGGAGTTTAGAGGGGGAGAATTTCTAAAATTCGTAATATCTCCGTTATTATGCGTCGGATCAAAGAACTGTATAGAACCATTCTTATTGAACATTTAATGTACTATAAATGTACATTTTTTCACTATCTTGGTTGTTAACTGAGATATTTGCATTTTTTAGTTGTAGGTATTCAGTAAAGCCCCACTCCTACTCATCTCATATTAGCAATCTTCTATTATGTTATGAAGCATTTTATTTAAATCTTAAATACCAAATATTGTTCTCATTGAATTTTTAAGTTTTGAGATAAACGCAAAAACGTGATGCACGTGGAAAATCTGTTTACTTAATGCAGCTCCTGCGTGGTGGACTTTTTTTTCTAACACAAACATTAACTGATATTTGCATTGTTAAGTACTCAGCCCCTATCCGACTTATCCGATTTTTATTGTCAGTAATTCAACCATTAAACATCTAAACTCGAGCCTGTATTTTAATTCTCGTTTATATAGGTTTATTAACCATATACTAGCAGGTGGGAAATCTGCTTAGTAAACTCAGATTCTTTCATAGTCTTTTTTGGTCAAAATTCTAAATGGAACGTATGCACCTTTTTCCAATGTAATTAAAACAAAACCTCATTAGCACACATTTCTTTCTATATATTATTTTTCCAGGTATTTTAACAGATATTACTTTGAATTCAACAATAATAATAATGGATTACATATTTTTTATTATATCTTTTATTTAATGTAAATAATTTTGAATATGAAAATAATACATAAAAATAATTCTTCTTTTTTTTTGTGTGTGTGGGTTTGAGTCAAATTTAATATTACATTAATAAATTCACAGACTCTTGGAACTCTCCTTCATGAGAATTTCTAAGTAGTTTCATTTCCTAAGTGTTGTGATGAAACTGAGTTTCCTGGAAGTAAGAGCCTTCCCTTCCCAGAAGCTAAAGTTTACCAGCAATAATGTCCTCATTAAATCTCCGATTTTTCTCAAGCAATGGATCCATATTAATTTATTGCCCAGCTTGGAATGGCAACCGAACTAACTAAAAACAAATATCCGTAGGATAAATTAGAGAACACGAAAAGCAATATTAAGGAAAGATATTTAATAGCACCAATTCCACAGAATTGAGCCGATTTCCTATTTACTGGAATATTATTTATTTATTTAATTTAAATGAGTTCCGCAACGCAGGCGATTTACTCATTATTAAAGTGCCATTAAAAAGTGAAATGCAAAAAAAAAAAACCAAAAAAAACAACAACAACAAACGGAAAAAGAATGAACTTTGGCAAATGATTTTTGAAGCATATAACGTGATATGAAGCAAACGATATTCTACGATATGGAAACATCAGGGTAATGAACATAATATAAATGAAAATGTAACTATAGAATGGGGGGGGAGAGAAATAAAAAAAAAATAAGGAAAAGGGATAACCAAAAAAAAATAAAAAAAATAAAATAAAATAAACAACAAAATAAATAATATTAAAGTTTATACACCCTGCTAATATAGGAAATAAGTGAAGAGTGGTGTGTAGAAAGTGTAGATTATAGCCTGTAATATACATATATTGGTGTCTTTTAGATGTTTAATGACTGAGTCTATGTAATCACTGTTATCGGTCAAAAGTTCCTTTAAGTCATGTGGAATGTCTAAATTGTCTCTTCGTCGACAGTCAGTCATTATGTGTTGTACAGTTAGAGTTTCGTTCCAATGTCTACAAATCGGTGTGTCCTTGTTTGTCATTAAGTGCCCGTGGGTCAGCAAAGAATGCGTAGTCTGGTCAGCACAACTTCCTCTCTTCGTGTGCTCCTGTTACTTGATAGCCATTCCTTAACCGTTTGTTTTATTTGTCTTAGTTTATTGTCGTTTGTGTTATCCCAAGATTGCTGCCACTGCTGATGTAGTGCGTTAATGCATTCGGCTAGTAGTCTTGGTGGTCTGTACAGTTTATGTCAATGTCTGGTTTTTCTACAGTACATTTGGCTAATCTGCCGATGTCTGTACTTTCCTTGATACTGGAATATTAAATGTGTAATATAATATGTATATATACATCCAATTCTCTATTTTTCTCTTAGTAAAAATCCTATAAAACCAACATTTAAAGAACATAAAACCCGAACTACATATACCTTATTTAATATTCTAATTAGAGACTACTTCGAATAATAAACGTAAAAATGGTAAACTTTGTCAACTAGATTGGTTATAAAATCGATCGCCTCATTATGAACGACGATGATATTTGAGATTAAACATTAAAGCTTTTTATGAACATTCACCAATCGTCCAATTACGGGCTTACTTAAAGAACTCGATCTCACGTTTCCATTGAA
The DNA here is from genome assembly GCA_019009955.1 of Riptortus pedestris. Classification (NCBI taxonomy): domain Eukaryota; kingdom Metazoa; phylum Arthropoda; class Insecta; order Hemiptera; family Alydidae; genus Riptortus; species Riptortus pedestris. Next base: position 203,755,088 of record CM032228.1, on the reverse strand, counting down.
TCGCACAAATAACGAGTTCATTGGCGTCAACAATTCATAAATGAAACAATGTTTCTCCTATTATATATTGCATAAAATATTCTAGGTAATTAAGGCAGAAAAATATACAATATTTTTTTTGTTAAGATGGTGTAAGTAGAATCGTGCTATCTTAAGGCTAAAAAAAAAAAAACAATAAAATTAAATTTTTCCATCCATTTTATCTTACAGAAAAACGCATAAAATAAAAATTGTAATAAGATTAGTTATAACAAGCCGGTGCGTGTCTTCCCCAGATGTGAATGGCAAGTTCGATTCCCGCATGATAAATAAGAATTTATTTAGAGACGAACTCATTAAATAAAATCCTTAGCAGTCACCCGGCATTAAAACGGTGATAACTCAATCACCCGTAGATGCACAAAGGGGACCTTTATTTTAAAATAATTCATTTGCATCAGGTATAATTACGTATTTGGATTATACGCTTTCCTCCACCATTACTCCTACTGGTTCAATTTGGTCGGATAAATATCAAGTTGGGCAAGGAACAAACGAAAATTTCAGCAGTTGCAGAGTTATCTTACAAATATATATATATATATATAAAACGGTTGAATTTCTGCTAATTATGCTCGGGGATACTCTGAGGTCTGTCCCACTAGCTCCCATGGACAAGAAATGCTACAAAATTAATATTGAAGTGTCTCACAACAATGTTAAGTGTTGTCATAAAGTTAATTTGAGAAAAAGTGCCACTTACTTAAGGCGTGGCGGTGACGACTGAGATATACAGAATCAAGTGGGCATTAACTAGCGTCGTTGTCAGAAGGAGAAACGGAACAAACTATTTAAATGAAACTATCGAAATAGTAAAAAAGTCCGTCACGCAGGGGCTGCGTAAACTAAGCAGATTTCCCTGGTGAAGTTTAAGACTAGACAAATCTACATACTTGTAACACAATAGCACCGTCAGTCAACATCAAGTGAATAAATACAAACGATAATAAGAAACCTCCATACTGGAAGCATCTGAAACATAAACAAACAGGTGTGCCAATTTCTCACAGGAAAGAAAAAAGTCCGTCACGCAGGGGCTGCGTAAACTAAGCAGATTTCCCACGTGAAGTTATACAATAGAGAAATCTCCATACGAGAGCCGAACTAGCTTTTGGCGGGAAATTCTGTTGTACGTTATCGGCCCAAATTTAATAAAAATGCCAATATCTCGGTTAATATTCAAGATAGAGAATAAATGTATAGAACAATATTTATAGTAAATTTAATTTACAATAAGATTGGTTCTATACACTTTTGTGATCCGACGAATGGTGACGGAGATATTTCGAATTTTCGAAAATCCCCCATCTAAACCCCGCTGGTCCGATTTCAGCCATTAACGAACTTAATCTTCATTTTTACATAAAACGTTTAAATATCGTGTTTAGCAACGAACAAACCGAAATTGCGACCCCTAGGGCGGTAACAGACATATATATATATATATATATATATATATATATATATATATATATATATATATATATCTACTAAAATGTCATCTAAAAACTGAATTACAATGCCCTACATAAGCTCCAAATCCATTTAAAAGTGGTGTTTTCCACGAGTGAGACGTATAGAATTATTACCAACAAGTTTAAGCGAGCGCTACATAATGGGAATATTAGCATTAATTATTCCTCCAGAAAGGAAATCAAATTACACCGTTTTAATGTCATTCCTTCCAATTTAATCCAAACTTCCAGCAGCAAAATGACTGGATAATAAGATTAGTGACACAGCAACTGACCATGATTAGAACCTCATAAAGCACTAGTTATTAAGTTTACATAAACTAAAAATAATACAAATTCATGGAAACGAAAAGAAAACACTAACTTTAAAAAAGCAATTAAATATAAATGTCTACTAGACTCATATATTTTAATAATCTAATTAACTTCAACATAGCTAATTGGGCATAGACCTACTAGTTACATGTCGTAGACAAAAAAATCTTGGAAATTGTCGCTCTACGTAAATATATTAGCTATATTCAACAGGTTCTAACATAAACCTTAAGTCGCAATGAAAACTCCATAAAAGAAAACATACCTACCTTCATTGGCTAGTTATGGCCAGAAACTAAGGAAACTTTAGTGAAAGGGTTAAAAGTAATGTTTAGTTTAATATCCAATAATTGTGTTTGGAGTCAAACACAATCTCTGTTTCGCTGTGGATGGTTTAGATTCACAATTCAGTCCTGCAGATGGAGCAGGAGTAGGGGTTCTAAGGGAGGCCTATAATTAAAAATAGCGATATTTCGTTTCCTATTGGTTTTTCAGCAAATATGCACAGGATAAAAGTTGTTTATTTTGTTATTTAGAGTAACTTTTGTTATATTCACTTTTGCCATATGACAACGTATAAACGATATACACTAAAAAATTAAAGTGGGAGCCAACAATTTCATTTGGCACTAACGATTGAACCGAATTTAACAAAACTCTATATGTAAATTAGCATTAATTCTTCCATGATTATAAGCTATATTAAATTTGTTAGATTCGAACGGGAGCGGGGGTTCAAAGGGAGGCCTTAATAAAAAATTCCCTATATTTCATTTTTTATTTGTTTTTAGGCAAACGGACTCATAAAAAAAGTTGTTTTTTTGTGTTATTAAAAGGAGCTTTTGTTTTAAACATAATATTATTAAATTTAATATTCTAATCTCTTGAAATATCATGCAGGACAACGCCTGTCGAGTCCGCTAGTAATATATAAAAATTTAAAATATAATTCTACATTTGAATACTAGAAGACATTTATGAAAACAACTGACATGTGAACTTGACATTGAAAGAAAATTTATTTTAAGAAGTTTCCTAATATCCAAGAGCTGAATGAATTGAAACAAATACAATCGATAAGAATGTGGAGGCCTATAGCGACTTGCCTAAAAGTGGCATTCTAGTGAGATCCCGCAAATACTTTAACGGCCTTTGTGTCACAAACCGGCTTAGATCCAATTTCTGTCATTCCATTCTCAGCAATCCTTAGCAAAAGGCCTATGACAAAAGATGAGAACTGCCTTTAAAGGAACGACATTACGGCTGATATAACTCAAAGGATCTTTAGTAATGACCATTTAGTGGATTCAATAAAAATAAATCTTAATATAGTCCAATCATATCAATAGATATTTTTAAAAGTCCATCACTCCTTCCCAGGAGATGAAAAAAATGAGGTCCGTTCAGTATATATATTTTGTTTGATCTTTTCCAAACTCGATAATTAATAGTTTTATCCAAAAAGAAAATCAAGTTTGTTAAGCGCTGAAATCGGGCAATTGGGAGGGGGAGGTGTAAAGAGGGGGGGATTTTTGAAAATTCGAAATATCTCTGTTACCATACGTCGGACCGAAAACTTGTATGTACCAATCTTATTGCCAATTAAATGTGCTATAAATATTGTTATATATATTTATTCTCTATCTTGAACATTAACCAAGATATTTGCATTTCGGTTCTACGATTCCGCTGAAAGTTGGTTCGGCCGTTTCCGTAACTGTTCGGCTCTCGTGAAATTGGTGTAGAGACTGGTTTAAGCTTCTTTTCGAGATATATGAAAATATGTACTGTAGACCCTCTTCTTTAGTTCTTGGACTACTAAAATTTGAGTGATAGAGATAAAAATTATTCTGATTCATTATAGATTACAGTACTAGATATAATAAATAGTTTTCAATAAAATTAATATGTTCTATTCAGATATTTTTCAGTACTTGCTTTTCTTTCGGGTTAAGAATTTTTCTCATTACCGTTTGTATATTTTACTGTAAAACCCCGGAGAGTGGTAAATACTAAGATTTACCGGTAAATCTGGTAGATTTACCAGATGCATTGGTAAATGTCCGATTTTACCTTTCAAATCGGACTTTAGCCAGTAAATCTTAGGATTTCCCAAGAGGCTCGGTAAAAGCTAGAATTATCTCAATCAGGATGCGTCTTTCGGACTTTTACCAACAGATTTTGGTAAATCCTAACATTTCCCAGCGTCTGCCGGTAAAAGTTGAATAAAGGTTATTTGAAATGAAAATTTTAGAATAAGTTTTATTATTAATTGTTACAGCATGGGAGAGAATTGTGGCACTTTGAAAATCACTTCATATTAGCTAACTTACACAAACATTTCTTATTTGAACATTTTTTTAAGCTGTTGCATTTTTTGAAACCCTGGTAACCAACCAATGAATGTTGACGAACTGCGGTGCAGAGGCTTATCTCTTCGTCGGGCACTTCATCAGGAGACATGAAATTCTCCTGCTCACCCGAGATAGGGGGGGGGGTATCCCTGTCCCTCTCCTCTTCACTGGACATTTACCAATGAGCCTTGGGAAATCCGCACAGTTCTTTTCAATGGTGATAGTTAATAAATAAAACATCGCACAAGGCTGACGATAAATTGGAAAATGTTTTACGTCTTTGTATCAGTGGAATTAATCAAAACATCGATGGATTAGTTTCCGAAATTCTAGCTCGAGTGCAGTATTGATTTCGGTGTCGCTATTTAACTTTCGTTGTTAGCAATAATTCGAATTTTACCATATAATTATAAAGTTGTCCTATGTTTTTCATTTCATTTTGTTATTTTCATAAATTGTATTACAATTAATTACATTGTCTTATTAGCAGATTTCCCTTAAGGGAAATCATCTACTGAGGTCATACTCATGACGCGATTTTCGAAAATTTTCTTCAAATGTCCATCGATCCTACCCAGGAGATGACGAAAATGAGGTCGGTTCAAAATTATATATATAAAATTGTAACCTCTGCCTGTACATTGATTTTTTTTCGCGAAATTTCACGATAACTTTTCGTTTCACATGTCATAGACACCATAACTGCATTTTGTTTCTTTGGTGTGTGTTTGTTTGTTTATTTGTTTGTTTGTTTGTTACCTTTTCACGCATAAACGGCTGAACCGAATTTTATGAAACTTGGTATGTATATTACTACTAGCCCAACTTAGACTTTAGGCTATACTAATATTCTCTGAAACGAACAGGAGTGGGGGTTATATGGGAGGCCTGAAATTAAAAATAGCGATATTTCGTTTCGGCAAATATGCACATAACAAGCGTTGTTTATTTTGTTATTTGGAGTAACTTTTGTTATATACGCTTTTGTCGTATACCTAAGTATAAATGAGTTATACGTTAAAAACTACTGCGGAAGTCAACAATTTTATTTGGCACAAAAAACTCAACCGAACTAAACCAAACTCGGTATGTGAATTACCACTAACGTCTTCCTTATAATAAGTCATACTAACATTTCTAGGGACGGGCAGGAGTGGGGGTTATAAGGAAGGCCTGAAATTAAAAATAGTGATATTTCGTTTCCTATTGGAGTTTGGGCAAATATGCACTAACAAAAGTTGTTTATTTTGTTATTTAGAGAAACTTTTGTCATATACACTATCGTCGTATACCGAAGTATAAAGGCGTTATATGCTAAAAATGATAGCGGGAGTCAACAATTTTATTTGGCACAAAAGACTCAATCAAACTAAATAAAACACTCGGTATGTGTATTAGTACTAACGCCTTCCTTATAATAAGCCATACTAACATTTCTAGGGACAGGCAGGAGTGGGGGTTATAAGGGAGGCCTGAAATTAAAAATAGTGATATTTCGTTTCGTATTGGGGTTTCGGCAAATATGTACATAACAAAAGTTGTTTATTTTGTTATTTAGAGAAATTTGCTCAACAATTCTTTGGAACTACCAGGTACCTCACCGGGAAAAATTAATTCAAATGTATGTTAATATTTTGTGCTTAATAATTCAAATCTATGCATAATGCACAGGAAACGGGAAATATGACAATATGGAGGACAGTGACGTCTTACATAAAAAAATAATTTTATTATTAACAAATCCACAGAAACGACGGGTATTTACACTAAACACTGGGACTGGTAAATGTCAAAATATTGTGCAAAGTAACACCATCACCATTCAGCCTCAAATGAATTCCCGAGCGAAGCCGGGTATCTGAGCTAGAAAGATTTACGAAAATTCAAAATATCTCCGTTATTATGCATCGGATCGAAATATTGTATAGAACCAATCTTATTGCAAATACATTTATTCTCTACCTTAAATATTAACGGAGATATTTGCATTTTTATGAAGTCTGTGGTCGGGTATAGTTCGGATTAGGTCAGCCCTTTCCGTAACTACTCGGCTCAGGTGGAAGCTTCTAACCTTACCTGTCTTTTCTAACCTTACCTTACCTTCGTTACTTTGTGAGATTTATGCAAATACGTTCTGTTCATCCGCCCCCCCCCCTTCTTTAGTTCTTGGCCTACTAAAATTTGAGTTATTAAAATATAAATTATTCTTACAATTCAGAAACCGTTTTAGTTGGGAATTTATTTTAATTAACTGAAAAATTTCTCATTACCGCTTGTATTTAATCAAGGTGGTGTTGTGTTACCAGTATGCAGATTTCTCTATTGTAAAACTTCACATGGGAAATCTACTGAGTTTACGCGCCCCTGCGTGACGGACTTTAATTTTATGTCTAATATGTATCGTTAAAAATAATGAACACTACTTTAAAATGGACTACTTTTAAAACCGGCCCATGAACGTATTTGCACACTGAAGTTTAGCCCACATGCCAAGGTGCCCATACGTGCTCTAGATGAACACCAGACCGAGTAATTAAAATTCAATTCCACTAAAACGTGCTAATATAATTGGGTCATTGAGGTAATATGGAATTGCTAGTGGCTAATTGATTTCATAGACCCTGCGGCTATCTGGAGCTCTGAGATCCTGCAAACTAGAAATTCACGGAGGTTCAGTAAATGTGAGTGAGTAAGCCGAGAACATTACTAGATGAGAAGAGGGGATAGCTCACTTCAAACAGAGTCCTCCAAGGATTTGCATAATGGCCCCCCAGGGTTGTTATGGTGAACCACAGCAACTGCTATTATATCGCTGGACCCATCACCACTCCAATGCCCACTACTGTCAGTCTCCCCTAAATTCATCAAGGGAATACAACATATATATTCCCTTAAGGGATGTGGATTAACCTCCAAATCTTATTGGTTGAATAATATATCTCTAATTAGGTAGAAGGGAGGGGAGGGAACTTCGCTACATAAAGTGGGAAAGGTTAAATTCAGGTTACCATGCTCTTCTAGTCCTGGAGGAATTATGGATTTCATTTGATGAGTTCGTCTCTAATAAATTCCTCTAATGAGTCGAGGTCGAAGATTATATGTATAGATATATTGAATGCACAACCATGTAAGCTCAAATATATATTCACTTTTTTTCAGTAGGCAATGACGATTGTATTTACACTATTTATTTATTATCCGCTAGAAGGCGATATTGCGCCTGCACGAAACATGCCTACTTGAGTATGCTTTGTAAATGGAACATTACGAACGTTTCAATTAGACAATGCTTTCTTTTCTTAATGTAAACCATAAGCTATATGGGATAGAGTGATCTATAAGAAGCCTCCTAAGAACTACTTTGCCTCGTATACACACTTCATGTTTATCATCCAATGCCTTAATTGTAATTTTAATTTGTTTGTCTGATAAGAACCAGTCATATTGCCATTGCAGATTTTGATGTCGATTTGTGTTTTATGTGCTTTCTAACGTATGAGTATTTTTTTTTCTTTTCCATAGGATGAATTCAACTGAACACAGAACTACCGTTTACCTTTCAAAGCCAGAAATGAAACTCCCATAGATGTCTGATGATGCTACCGTATCCAAAAGATAATGCCCAAAACACTATTCAAAGGGTTTCCTTTCAGTATCCACAGAGAGTTCGCAGAGATCCGAATACAAAGTGATAGAATTTTACAAACCGAGCAGTCTCCAGAACAACTACTACTAAAATATGGCTCACGTTTACGAAAGTAGTGCAAAATTCGCTGAAATCATACTTTCTTCTATTTTCACCTCTCCTTTTAGTGATATCAACACCTTAATTAATACGGACCGTCAACGCCGAAATATATGTGTACGAGTACTTCCAGCTATTTTTGTTTAATCATCGACTAAATAGTAACGGAGGTCATATGAAGTAGTTCTTCAAAAACCATGTCATGGGGAAAATTTCCAACGTTTAAAACAGCTAAAAGTATGGAATGATGTAGTACTCTCTCAAATATTCGTAACTCTTTCTGTTAGGAAACATTCTAATAAGGGCAAGTCCTTTGTCGCACGCAACAACAAAATGACAGCAGAGCCCACCAACAAATTCACAAGTCGGTAAATTAGGCTTTTAACATGGCTCAAGTAATTTTTACCTAAATGAAGCATTTGTTCTCGTTCTTATTCAAAGTGAGGAAGAGCAATTTGAATAACAATGAGACTAGGGCGTTCTTTTCTAAATAAAAAGACAGTAAAACCCTCTTCAGTTGCAGCTGTTCTTTGTTCCTTATTGTCGTTCCTTGTAAAAATTTTCTTTCATATCCAATGACCTAGGAAACAGTTAGGCTGTAAGCTCTCTAAGTCAGAGCCATAGCAGGATATCTTAGGGAAATCCAAAAAAAAACCATGATTAATAGAAGAAGAAGAAGATTCTTTACATTTAGGATCGGGGATGGAGGAACTCAAAGGAAAGAATATTAATGGAGGAACAAATTAGCCCGTTAGAGCTCCTATTGTGGAACCATTAAAAAAGAATTAGTGATTTCTTCTGAAAAAAATCATATCAGACTAATGAAAAAAACAACATTTTCGAGAAAATGTCACAAATTCAGTTTTTTAAAACCAACAATTTCTTTAGAAGAGATGAGAGTGACATAGTTTGTTGTTTGTACAGATGTAAATCGAAAAAAATAATAGAAATAGAAGCATTGTTTAAACTAATTAATGAAATACCTGTGTAACTGAAGATAAAAGTATAATGACGACTTTCACTGCTACAGAGCAACGGATGGAATGTTTATAGTGATAATGAATGAGTATTTTATTGAAATTGTATTAATCCATTTACTTCTCAGAACATTAAATTTAAATAACTGATGTAACAAGACCCTTAGGGCAAATTTAACTATTCCCGCTATTAAATTTAACCCAGTTAAACTGTTATTTTCCAGAGAGATTCTTTATTTGATTACTAACATTTGTTTAAGTCGTCCTTATGGGATATTAGTAATACCAGAAAGACTACACGATTTTAGTCCTTAATTTGAACAAATTAATTGTGCAATTTGTAAGGAAAATCGTATATATAGTTTGGAAAGTTCCGAATTATGCTTGTAAATGCTGTAGTAATAATTAATAGTTTAGAGGATAAACCTTCAGACTTTGGGTTTAGTCGCCTAAAAACTAAAAATACAATAAATGTTTCATGTAAAACAAAATATCGATTTCGTCAATGCTAAAATCGGAAAAGCTTGGAATAAAGGGCAGGTGTTAAACCGTAATCCTGATTTTCTGAAAACGGGACACACAGAAAAAGATCAAGGATTGCCGTGGTTTCCCGCTTCCATTGGTGGAAATTCATTATCGGAATGCGTGTCTTTCTGTGTGTTGAGTTTGACAAAAGTCTTTGAAAATGTATTAAATCTCAACCTCTTTCAAGATAGTGGGATAATGGGAAAGAAGAACCTTTGTCCTCTAAGTTACCTCAAGACGAGTGGTAAAGAAAACTTCTCCAGTCCTATTGTTCTTATTGATGAAACGCCAATTGGTTGTAGAAATCAACATCATTCCCTGATGTTAAATCGACAAAATGCCACTCATCCGTTATTGAGCAACAGCACAATAGGTTTTGTACTTGTGGTTGAAGAAGTCATTCCGGGATATATATCCCAATAAACTTTAATTTCTTTGTGTCGTAGGATTACGCCACCAAGGTTGATTTATCGTAAATTATCCTGAGCAAGGACAAATACTATATCTAAACATTCCAAGCACGAGGCAACCATTGCGGTTTGAGCAAATGAGCCGAAAGGCAGTCAATTCGAGTCAGCCATGATTATGACGATAATAGGTGGTTAAATCGGTTTGTAGGCCGTTGCTCGGCTCTGAATCACATAAAGCCACGGTGTAATGGCACCTCGCTCCACTAGCGGCATAATCAAGACGCACAATGTTCATCACTGATAGGTTATCACTCCTCGATTACAAAGACTACTAACAGCTGGTTTAAATGGTTGCCATATTCGTAATACGTTTACAATGGCTTGTTTCCTTGATCCTAACAAATGATTACCAGGATTTCCCTTACAGGGAAATGTCAATTAATAGTTCCTAAATCATAACGAATATGAGGTGTTAGTGAGTGCTTCCACAAAGTCACATATCTATACTACATAAATACATGAGCGTTAGTCTCTTAGTACACTTACAGCCATAATTTTGAATCATTAACAAATATACTGATATCTAAGTGTTTTAATTTTATCTGACATTTTACGCCAGGTGACAAAATATTTAGACAATCATTTTGTTAAACTAATATCATACAGTTGTTGTTGCACACTTAACGCCAAAATTTTGATTAAATGGCAATTCTTAATTTCAAGGGATCATTACCAAGTGACATATAAAGAATCGAATGTGAGATATCAGATCTGTTTACAGATCACAGGACAGTTGTGACCTGTACGTGGAAAATCTGCTAGTCACAATGGACCTATAAAATGTACTGTTTTATTCATTAGTTACATCAGGGGTCTCCAAACTACGGCCCGAGGGCCACATCCGGCCCGCGGACAGATTTTGTCCGGCCTGCGGAGAGCTAGCATACATGAAAACTCCTTTTAGAGGACATATTTTTTATAGCAAATTAAATTTAGTTTACTGAAGTATTCTAATTTTGTGTTGAATAATTATTATTGTAATATGACATCTACATTGATAGGGTCATGGGCTAACTACTCATAACATTGTTGTAGGCTTATTGTTAATGTTTTTGTGATAAGTTGGATAAAGAAACACAAAATTGTATTGAGTAAAGACATGTATAATATGCAGAAAATTTAACTTCATTTAAATAGCCAGATAGAAGGTACTACCTATTTCCGCTTTTGTCCACCAGATGTCGTGTCACGTTACTCCTCATGGCTCGTACTTTAGTCCGATTTGCAGCCTTTTTTTAAACGTTGGGTACTTTTTCGAACTTTTTTTTTTCATCAGTGGACTATTTCACTTTTTACCACCGGCAACAATGGTAATATGGTTTTGGCCCTCGGAACTTACTGGAGTAATCAGTATGGCCCTAAGGCTGAAAAGTTTGGAGACCACTGAGTTACATAATCTGGATTTTAATATCATTTATAATCGTCCAGTTAATGCTAATCAGAAGGGGCTATCTGCAGGTTTATACCCTTCTCTTACTGGGTGATTGTATAAGAAAAATATTTAGTAAGTACAGCAAAGTTCTTGCTGCAAAGGAAGTAATTCAAATTGCTACTCAAGGTTTGTCGAGTGAATTGAGACAAACGTATTTATGCAAATGGCTAACTTGAGCCACCCAAAAATATTTTGAAAATTCTGTTAAATAAACCTTAATAAATCCTATTAATTGGTGACTTAAATGTTCACACTTAAACTGAATTGGGGCTCAGGTGAGTCACGTGAGTTAGGGCGTCTAAATACATTTGGTAAACCTAGAGTCGTGGGCTCGAAGAGCCGTTTAAATGATGAACGTTGGTTAAATGAGGATGGTAACATGTAGATGACCCGTCAAAATGATATCAAAGATGTTTCTAAAATAAAACTAATATCACAGAAATAACGGAGCTACAAGAAAAGGGGGGTGCGTAAACTAAACAGATTTCCCACGGATGACACTCTGGTGATTTCATCTCACCATATATTCTCTAATACAACTAAAAATCGGTTGACTAGAGGAGGGGGTTTGATGAAGGCTTAAACAAAAAAATATAAATAACTACGTTAATATTAAAGGTAGAAACAGAATATATGTAGCAAAATGTATGAAAAATGTAATTTACAAAAACATTAACTCTATACGGTTTATCGATCCGAAGTATAACAACTGAGATAATTCGAATTTTCGAAATTCTCCTCCTCGAACCCGCCCCCCCTCCAACTGTTCCGATTTCCGCCATTAACGAACTTGATCTTTCTTTTTACATTAAATGACTATTGAGTTTAACAACGATTAAACAAAAATTGCGACCGCTAGACCCTTACCAGACACATATATATATATATATATATATATATATATATATATATATACATATATAGTTTTGAACGGACCTCAATTTAGTTATCGCCTAGGTAGGACGAAGTACACTTGATGAAATATTATTAGATAATATCAATGTTCATTTCATAAAATATATCTCGAAACTCGAACAACCTCAATAGTTGATTTTCTTTAAGGGAATTCTGCGAACACAGCATAAGAATAAAATATAGTATATAAGCCTAATAATTGTCATCCACAATAAATGACCAGGCAAGGTGAAGATATTAAAGAAATTAGAATATACGCAGACAATCGCTGAACTCAGGTGCATTTGTCAATCTATAAAACACAAAATGCCCAGTAGGCATTAAATCCAATTAATTCAAGTAGTAAAAAATGAGATAATATATAGTAATAACTATTAGATAATATCATTCGTTGAGTGTAGAAACATTGTGTATAGAAGGAATCCTGAGGGGAGATAGTATGAAGTGAAAATCTGGAGAATGTTAAATTACTGTTCTCCATTTGAAATACTGGGAGCACTTATGCCCCTCCCCTCTCGTACCCTTATCATGTCCACCCACCCCCATGCTCTTTCATCAGTTATACACCCCACTACCTTAAGACCCCCACCCCTCTTTTCGCCTTCATACGCACAGTATACATCACATCAAAACATGACATCTTCTCTAACATTCACTTCATGAGGATCACAATGTTTATAAATACAGTAATTTTGATTACTCACGAATCACTGCGAGAATTCTGATTTCTTGAAAACTGATGTTAGTCTTATATCAATTTGATTTAGAAAAATCCGAACTTTAAAAGTAGAGCAATTATCCTTTTCGTAACTATTCAAAACGACACAATTTATTTATTCGTGACAAATCGATTTTGCAAAATTAATACCTAAATACAAACAAAATAATCTGCTAAATAAACGTAAAAAATAAATATTTAACATAAGAAATAAATACGACGACAAACAATAATAATAAAAACAAAGTATATTGAAAACTGAATTAACTGTTCAAAATAATTATAATAATAAAATCAACATTAATCAATATGATTAAAGTAAGTGAATGAAAAATACAATAAAAATGAATTAAAATTTCATTTATAATGTAATAAATAGAAAAGACATTAGTTGGTAAATTAGTCTTAGTTAAAAGTTCATGTGTTAACGTGTTTCAATGTGTGAATTCTGGAAGAAATATTATTTTTTAAGGTGATAGAACTTTTTGTATAAGTAGGGGCTAGTGCCAGTCATGAGGTAGTTGTAAGTTTGCAAGTGTTCTGTCGTCAGTCAGGAAGAGTTTAATAGTTACGAGGCACTCACACACACACACAACACACACAAAAACACATACACACACACACACACATTTTATATATATATATATATATATATATATATATATATATATATATACATAGGTACACTCCTGACATATAGGCAACTTGTTCTATATGTCGGGAAGCAAAATATGGGAGAGCCAAAAGAAAAGGGGAATTTACAACAATGAGATGAAAGTTGTTCTCGGGTCATAGAAATCAAATGGTTTTTTTTTATGAACTCAATTTCATAGGCCATGGTCATCATATGAATTTAAAACTTAAAAAATGCATTAATTATTATTATTATTTATTTATTAACGTCCACCTTTTGCAACTAAGGCTAATTGGGACGGGTTATCTACAGGTTACCACCCTTTTCTATCCAGGGTGGGACAAAGGATTTTATTTAATGAATTTCGTCACTAAATAAATTCCCTTGCCCAGGCGGGAATCGAACTCGCCACTCTAGGATTAATATGTGAGATTAAAGGCAACGCTATAACTCGCATGGCTAACCTGAGCCTCAAAAATGCATTAATAACTATGGAGATGATATGTACAGTAGTCTTATTGTTAGAAATCGAACACCTAAGAATATTGGATTTTTGTGGGCAGGGGCTCAGGTTAGCTATAAGGGTTAAAGCATTGGTTTAAATGCACTTGGTAACCGCAGAGTCTTGGGCTCGAATCTCATGTGAGTAATAAGAATTTATTTAATAATGAACTCGCTAAATAAAATCCTTTGTCCCACCCTGCCTAGAAAAGGGAGGTGTTGATAACGAGCATCCGGTATAGTGCACTAAAACTATTTTAATACAGAACAACGATTGTCAAAGCAACAGAAGGAATAAAACGGCCGTTCCTTGCATTTTTACGTCTTTTGAAAAGTTATGTTTTCTTTGTTTATACAATTCCCTTCTATTTTACGATTAGATTTACAATTGCTTAGAGATTGAACTGTATAAGGGCTATATTTTATTTTACAACACGTTACCTACAGGCGTTTGTCATAATGAAATTGCATAACATAAGCATATCCGTTATTGCTACAGCTTTCGAACGTAATGTCCATAATAAAAAAAAAAACTCAGAATAATATATATATATTTTTTTAAATTTGTTAGATCTATGTTCAGTTACATCATCCTTTCTGAGGCGAGAAGGTGGTTTAGAGGCGGATGAAAATACTCAAAAACAAATTTCTCTGTTACTATTAGAGGTACATTCAATTTGCATCTGGTAATTTTGGTGTACTTAAAAATCTGACTACGACTTCTTTTTATTTACTTACTGATTACATAAAATCTGTTTGCACTTCATTAAAAATTATTTTTATTTCAACGTGATATACCCAGTACGGAAGCATAGAATCAGATCAAAAAACGCCATAAACATCACTTTTAGACCTTTTCATATTAAACAAAAAGATCTTATACACGTGTTTTTTTTTTCTCTAATACGTATAGAGAAATACGAAATTTATTATTTTAATGCTCCGCTAAACCCCACCCCTTCACAATTAGACAATTTCGATGAAAAGGGAAGGAGCACAACTAGACGTTACAACGACCCAAAATATTAAATTTTAACATTCTACGACTAATTGGTTTTGAATTATGCGACACGCCAATTATGTACAGGGGTCACACCGAATTTAATCAAAATGAGCTCAGGGAGGGTCAAAACAGATATAACGGGATAATTCCGTTGAAATCCAAAATTGTTTGCGATTACAATACATTGTACACTTACGCTACATAAGATGTCATGATACCATGAGTAGGAATATATAACTTCCCATTATGTTTTTTGGCCTCCCTTGCACCAACTAAAAAAACGTCCGTCACGCAGTGGCTGCGTAAACTAAGCAGATTTGACACGGGAAGTTTTACAGTAGAGAAATCTGCCCAATAACAACTGTAGTAGTAAAAGATCTCTAAACCAATTCACGAGGGACTAATAGTTACTGAAACGGCCGCCAGAGCTCTCGAGGGAAAGTCCGGAACATAGCCGAGCCCTGCCGACCACACAAACAATACAAATGCAAATATCTCGGTTAATATTCAAGATAGAGAATAAATGTATAGAACAATATTTATATTAAATTTAATTTGCAATAAGATTGGTTCTATATACTTTCTCCATACGAGACATAATAACGGAGATATTAAGAATTTTCTAAATTTTCCCCCTCTAAACCCCCCCCTCTCCCTGGTCCGATTTCAGCCATTAAAGAACTTGATCTTTTAGTATAAAACGATTATATATCAAGTTAGATAACGATAAGACAAAAATTGCGACAGCTAGAGCGGTAACAGAAAAATATATATGTATATATATATATATATATATATTCCCTTAAGGGAAATCTGCTAAAAAGACAGTCCCCAATGGTCAGTATCTGATGCTTAAAAGTTGAAAAATATGCTTTCCTATCATTTCTTTAAACATGTAAGGTGTCATATCATTGTAGATGAATTTCCATCGGAACTACTGAAAGTGAAAAATGGAAACGAAAATTCGTGAAATATGCAGGCTGTCTGCAATGTAGACGTATTAACATCTAGCGTACGCCTAAAACTGAGAAATTGAGAAACCTTTAGGCGTGCATTTATGACGATACTGAGGGCGATTTTATATTTTGAAAATATTTTTTTGTATTTGGTTTCCGTTGTATGTTCTTACCGAGACAAATGAGGATGAATATGATTTTAATTAATATTTAATAAAAGTGTAATACTGGGAATTGAATTGGGAAAGTTGGGCGACTCCACCTTGTGGTAGAGGTAATAGAATAGAGGAGAGACCTCCATATTAAACAGGTAGAAAAGGGCACGCCCTTCTAACTATATTATCATACATTATATCATGCCCGGAAAATGCCCTATTCATTACACCAATACTCTCTTACCAGGGTTCCCATCCCCACTTAATATTAACCAAAGGCAGGACCACTTTATGATCAGCTGTTGTCCATATTCCACAAAGGTTCTGCCTACTAAATGACCAAAATGTTCAGTTCAATGTATTTCACGAGTTCGTCGGTCGACAGATGTTAAGAGTCCTTCACGCAGGGGCTGCGTTAGTTAAGCAGATTTCCCACTTGCGTCACGTATTTGCATTTATCTCAAAACGTAAAAGTTTAACGAGAACAATATTTGTTTTTTAGTGGTCAAATAAAGTGCTTTATATTATAACAGCTTATTGCTAATATGACATTAGTAGGAGGGGGGGTTTACTGAAGATCGAAAACTAAAAAATGAAAATATCTTGTTTAATAATCCAGATATTAAAAAAAAACGTACACAACAACATTTATAGAACATAACATTTGCAATAAGATTGGTTCTATAGTATTTTTTGATCCAGCGCATAACAACGGAGATATTTCGAATTTTCGACATTCTCCCCCTCTAACCTCCCCCCCCCTTCCCATTGGCCCGATTTCAGTCATTAACGAACTTGATCTTTCTTTTTACATAAAACGACTAACAATCGAGGTTGGCGACGATTAAACCAAAATTACGAGCGTTAACAGATATATATATATATATATATATATATATATATATATATATATATATAAATATATATATATATATATATATATATATATATATATATACGAGATAATATATTATATCCTGGGCAGGATTGATGGACATTTGAAGAAATATTTCGAAAATCGCGTCATGAGTACGACCTCAATAGCTGATTTCCCACGAGGGAAATTTGCTAAAAATTCAAAACATTGATTTGTATGCGTTGAAGTCATGAATACAATTTATAGAGGTTTAAAACCCTAAAACCATTATAAAAAGTCCGTCACGCAGGGGCTGCGTAAACTAAGCAGATTTCCCACGTGAAGTTTTACAATAGAGAAATCTGCCTAATAACAACTGTAGTAGTAAGAAACCTCTAAACCTAAAACATTATTTAAGGCGTAATAACCCAGTAGTTTCTAGCCCCAAAAAACAGTTAACCTATTCACGAGGGACGAATAGTTATGGAAACGGCCGCCAGAGCTCTCGGCGGAAAGTCCGAACATAGCCTACTGGCGACCACATGCAGAATACAAATGCAAATATCTCGATTAATATTCAAGATATAGAATAAATGTATAAAACAATATTTATAGTAAATTGAATTTGCAATAAGATTTATTCTATACAATTTTTCGATTCGACGCATAATAACGGAAATATTTCGAATTTTCAAAAATCCCCCCGTCTAAACCCCCCCCCCTCCCACTGGTCCGATTTCAGCCATTAACGAACTTGATCTTCCTTTTTACATAAAACGATTAAATTCCGAGTTTGGTAACGATCAAACAAAAATTGCGACCGCTAGAGCGTTAACAGACAAATATATATATATATATATATATATATATATATATATATATATATATATATATAATTTTGAACGGACCTCATTTTCGTCATCTCCTGGGTAGGATCGATGGACATTTGAAGAAATTTTTCGAAACTCGCATCATGAGTACGACCTCAATAGCTGATTTCCCTTAAGGGAAATCTGCTAAAATGTATTCAAAACTTAAAAAGATATATTTTATTTCAGTTATTCAAAAGCAAGTTATCCGCCAAGGTTTACCAATGAAGCGATTTTCAATAAACATCTCGTTATCCACTTCTTGTTAAACTAAAGTTTACCATCTTTAATGGCCTAAACTACTAAGACCAACATTTTCCACAACTAATATAGATATTAGTATATTTAATGTATTCAAATCAAAGATTACTTACAAAATATTAAAGCCAAACTGAAGCTTAATTAATTCCCTTACCTGAAACAAATAGCAGAAACAAAGTTATAAAAATAAAAGCTTTATCCAATTAATTAGCAAATAAAAGTGCTAAGTAAAATAATGTTTTTCATATGAATGCGCGCGCGGCAAAATGTCCATTGACGCAATAACCTTTTAGCGGAATATATTTTCGCAAATAAGGATCAAAATATAAACATTTTATTACAACTTTGTAGATTTAGTTCGTTAACCTGAAAAGGGACTTAAGTGGTAAGAGGGGAGAATCACAATATTGGGCATTTTTTAACCCTTTGTAATATGTATAAACAGGACTTCATTCGTATATCATAAAAATGACTAATCATATTGGACTTTTTGTTGACATGAGTAGTATGAGGGGCGTTTTCGATTCTGTATATAGACATGCAATCACATTTTACGTAGGATGACTTATTATGTACGGATAACTATACATATATTCAAGGCCTGTACATCTATTATTGGTCGAAAAATTATAATTATAAAATTTTTTTCTACAAAAAGTAGTAAAAATGTCAGGATATGTAGCGCTCCCTTCGATTTTTCTTACAAGTTCAATTATAACTTATTTAATTATTTCTAATAGTAAAGCATAATTTTCCTTGGCAAAATAAGAAATCATTTATTTAAATGGGCTTCCCAAGGAAAGCGATTTCTCATCCGTCATATTCTAAAAATAAAAATATAACAAACACCAAGGTATCTCAATGATGAAATGGTATATAGCAATTCTTGAAAACATTAGAATCTCAGTCCATATTTTAGAATGCATGAATACATCGGGTAATTATGAATTAGGTTAATGAAAATAATAATTAAAAGAACAAATACGAAAAAAGAGCGAAAACTTTTATGTTTAGTATTTCCTTGCATATTGTTTAAAACCAAAGAGTAGACACTGTAGGCTGCCTATGGTGATAAATGTTACACGTGGAAGAAGTAGAACAAGAAGTAAACCTAGGCAATAATGGTTCGATAAATTGGAGAGCACTTGCGAAGGCTCTTGACAGAACCAAGAAGAATTTTTTACGAGAGATACATCATTTTGGTAGAAAACACCTAAGCCCGGTGTATCGGACAGTAGCGTCTTGAAATTAAAAAAAAAAAATCTGGAATGTTTACATACTAAGTGAATCTCAACGAATATTTATTATTTATTAACGTCCACTTTTTGCAACTCAGGCTAATTAGGACGGGTTATCTACAGGTTACCACCCTTTTCTAGCCAAGGTGGGATTTTAGGATGTTATTTAATGAATTTCTTCACTAAATAACTTCCTTTGCCCAGGCGAGAATCGAACTCGCCACTCTAGGTTTACCATGTGAGATAAAGGTCAACGCTTTAACTCGCATGGCTAACCTGAGCCCCATATATAAAATTGTAACCTCTGTCTGTACATTGATTTTTTTCGCGAAATTTCACGATAACTTTTCGTTTCACATGTCATAGACACCATAACTGCATTTTGATTCTTTGGTGTGTGTTTGTTTGTTTATTTGTTTGTTACCATTTCACGCATAAACGGCTGAACCGAATTTTATGAAACTTGGTATGTATATTACAACTAGCCCAACTTAGACTTTAGGCTGTATTAATATTCTCTAAGACAAACAGGAGTGGGGGTTATAAGGGAGGCCTTAAATTAAAAATAGCGATATTTCGTTTCCTATTGCTTTTTAAGCAAGTATGCCCATAACAAAATTTGTTTATTTTGTAATTTAGAGTAACTTTTGTTATATGCACTTTTGCCGTATACGGAAGTATAAATGAGTTATACGCTAAAAACTATAGCGGGAGTCCACAATTTTATTTTCCCAAAAGACTCAACCGAACTAAACGAAACTCGGTATGTAAATTAGTACTAACGCCTGCCTTATAATAAGCCATACCAACATTTCTAGGGACGGGCAGGAGTGGGGGTTATAAGGGAGGCCTGAATTTAAAAATAGCAGTATTTCGTTTTCTATTCGTTTTTCGGCAAATATGAACATAACAAAAGTTGTTTATTTTGTTATTTAGAGTAACTTTTGTCATATTCCTTTTTGTCTTTTAATAAATTATTAAACGAGATATACACTATAAATTAAAGGGGCGCTAACGATTAAACTGATCTTAAAAAAACTCGGTATTTTAATTAGCATTAATTCTTCCATGATTAAAGCTATATTAAAATTTTTAGTTTAGAACGGGAGTGGGAGTTATAAGGGAGGCCTGAAATAAAAATTCGCGATATTTCATTGTCTATTTGTTTTTCGGCAAAGAAGGTCATAACAAAAGTTGTTTACTTTGTTATTTAGATTAACTTTTGTTTTATACATTTCTCCAGGAACGATGTATGGAACAAGTAATTTGAGTAGAAATATTGATATGCTCAACAATTCATTCCAATTTGAACTATGAGGTACCTCACCTGGAAAAATTAATTCAAATCTATGTTAATATTTTGTCCTTAATAACTGAAATCTATGCATAATGCACAGGAGACGGGAAATATGACAATTTGGAGGACAGTGAAGACTTACATAAAAAAATAATTTTATTATTAACAAATGTCAACAACGGGTATTAACCCTAAACACTGGGACGGGTAAATGTCAAAATATTGTGCAAAGTAAAGCCTTGCCAAAAAAATACCATCACCATTCAATTATTGAACATATTTTTTAAAAAGTGAAAGTGCAGTGCAACTTTTCTTATAATGCTTCCAACTTTGACAACCCACATTCAGAGTTTCTCCTTTCACATAAGCCAGTTTTAATTTGTGTGGGTGTAGTTTGGAAGCTGAACATATCTGGCTGTCTTATAAACCGAATCCTGTTTCTGGTATCCGTTTTAAATGTGATTATCAACTGTATGCTATTGAAATATATCAAATGCCAATAAACATCTAAGCGTAATTAGAATATTTAAAGATTTAACAAAGGCATTTGACTTAAAATTAGCGGACCATGAATTGCTACTGACTAAGTTAGAATATCATGAAAAAGGTTTTGTCATTAAAAGAGACGGAAAGTATTTTATGAACATCTTGGCTTTTTAAGGTACAGACAGGTTTCTCATCATTTATAAAACATACACTAATAACAAACCATAAATTAAAAATTCGTGTTTATACTATTTTTTAAGGCTGTCATTAAGATTGTTAACACAATTAATTCATTATATATTCCTAGCTATAAAATTCATACATTTTATAAAATTTATTCATTAAATTTGAGCTAATTTAAAAAGATTGTATTGTAGGAGTTCGCTATTTAATATTTCGTACAAATATTAATTGACATAATATTAATAAATTTGATTTAGATATAAAAACATATTTGACTTATCCTAATATTTTTTTTAACATTTAATGAAAATAAATACATTTCATTTCAAAACTATTATTATTATTATTATTTATTAACGTCCACGTTTTGCAACTAAGGCTAATTGGGACGGGTTATCTACAGGTTACCACCCTTTTCTAGCCAGGGTGGTGGGACTTAGGATGCTATTTCTAGCATTTCAAAACTAATGTCGACTACTAAACCAAATACAATTATAACAAAATAACCGTAATTATTTAGCTAGCCGATGTCTTTTGGTTCATGTTATATTTGTTGGAAACAAACTTTACTTTCCTTGTTAGGAAACAATACCTAGGAGGCAATACGCATATCATTAATGCAAACATTTTTCACATTAATTGTTAATATATAAGAAATAAGTTATTCTGATATATCGTCGACAAAATTTATTTATCATTACTAATACTCAGTCTCAAAAAACTGGCATTTTCAACGAATTCCCCAAAGCATTTTACATTTTCAATAATGTAGTATTTAAAAGAAAATTCGTTAATAACATAGAAACACTTACTCATAATAAGTATATAGTTCAAGCTTCTTAGAAACTTAGTTAAGTATACAGTCAGAGGGAATTGTACCGTCCTTCTGGAATTGAGTAAAAGGATGTTGTAAAGAAAGTCAACCCCATTCCTAGATATATAATCAAATAATTTTAAGCAAGACAATTTTTTTTTTTTTTTTTTTTTTTTTTTTTTTTATGACAATCATGAAATGGTCTTTGTTCTCCCTTTTGACTAAATACGTACAGAGAAATTTGCTATGTTGTGATTCCAATCCTCCCCTTCCCTCCTCAAGGGGTTTTGCTGGTTAAGGAACTTTAAATTAGATTTATAAGTTAAAAAAAAAAAAAAAAAAATCGCAAATTTTAAGGATAATACCTGTTTGTTCCAAATTTATCGCAATTAACGTTTTTCGCCAAAAATGAAAATGGAAAATTATCTGGTTCTAAGGACTAGGCTTTTCCATGCGACCTAATGCAATAGTCTATGTACAAATAGAAAATTCCCTAAAATAACAATTGCATCAAATTAAATCAATTTTCCTTAAGACAATTAGAGGCATAATTTTAATGTTATTAACTTAAGAGATTTTGTATAACAGTGAACACATTGAATTTAACTCGCACTTTTGGAAACTGTATTTAGGTTGAATTATTTTAATAACTACAAATATAAACAATGAGATGAAATGTACACCCCTACACTCAAGTCTCACAAATGTTGAGTAAGAGAACTTTTGCATATAAGTGACATAGGTAATGAACTTCCATAAACAAAGTACACGATCATACTTAATTTCAAGGCTTGCATTTGCATGTTGTAATTATTATTATTAATTAACGTCCACTTTTTGCAACTTAGGCTAATTGGGACGGGTTATCTACAGGTTACCACCCTTTTCTAGCCAGGGTGGGATTTTAGGACGTTATAAAGCATGTTGTAAATATATAAAATATATCTCGCCACTGTGTCATACTTTTATATATTTTGCATGTTGTAAATATATAAAAGTATGACACAGTGGCGAGAGTATTAGGAACTTATATCTCCATATGTCCAATTATAAAATAATCTAAAAATACTAAGCATATTTTATAATTTAAAAAGCTGCACCACTTCATAAAAGTCCCAAGGCGTAACGTGAAAATATTAAACTTTGTATTAATTTTTAAAAAGCGTGAAATGTCGTTCTAGGATTCGGTTTCCTAGACCCACTATTTATTCGAAAGAATTTTTGATTCCAACAATATGTATTTCACTTTTCAAAGAAGTACGATAAATGCGATAATTTGGCAAATACAGTTCCCGGAGAGGATTAATTTTAATTCTTCTCGCGAATTCTGAACAGGCGATGGCGAAAATAGACGCGACAAAAAAAACTGGATTACAAATGCAAAACATGTTTTTCGGTAGGCTTCTTTAGAAGAATAATTTGCATAATATTAAGGATGAGGTTCCTTTAAATGACAGTCCACCATAACTGCCAAGGTGAGCAGTGTCTTGATGTCATCAAAACAGCTCTTGTACTATAAATTCTTTCTTGATCGTGTGCGTAGAATTTAAACAAAGCTAAATAAATAATCAACAAAATCAATTAGGATAATAAATCCCTTCCTAGATGTATCTAAAAAAATCCACATGTGAAATTCATCATTCTACATGACATATCTGAAATACTATAGTATGACAGCACACATATTGACTGCAAACATATCTGTATATATTCGACTAACAGGGAAATTTAATAAATTCTAAAAAAAAAAATATTGATTCTTAATCCACATAATTTAAATTACTTTGGAACAAGAGACTCTTGAAATTAAAACTGTTATTACTCTAAAAACTTTGTATAATATAACCTGAATTATTTTATGAGAATGCCTTTCGCCATAGATCTGGAACATCTACATACCAGCACAATAATAACTAATTATTAGGGTTTCATTTGATGGAAAAGGATAAATTAACCTAAAGTGAATTTCTTCTAAATGTTTTCACGAAGAGTAATAAATAATGCAAAAAAACCTTACTCGTTGGTGGTGAGTGTGTTCACACAGAATTATTATTTGATAGTTAACAAACTCCATAAATATATGTATCTTTTGAACTAATGGCCTAAGTCCATTATAGACTTAAATTCAGCTTTGAAGGGATGTGGTTTAATGAATATAAAACAGTACAATTGACAGTTATTATATAACGTGTCGAAGAACGTCACACATTTCAGGAAAGGCATTTCCCACAATGCTTGTATCTCTTTCTAAATCGTATATTAACAATTCTTAAATTAGAAGAGAGCCTTTTTACTCTGTATCGGATTTTTACAACCAGCTAATGTAGCACGATAAGATCCTATGCCTAAATTTAAAGGTGAGACGGATAGGTGTCTGACATGTGTGTCATTCCAGTGACGGATTCGGATTGAAACTTAGGTTTGGAAAATGACAGATGGGGCAGCCAATGACGGGCTCAGCTATCCCATATGGCATTGGCGTCAAAGACTAATGGTCAGCTTGGCGTTTTCCCTCTCGAAACGTGGTGTCATTACTCACCAAGCATCACTCCTTCTTTCTTCATGCTACTCAATCGCCTCACGCGCTGAGTAGACATAGGGAAATGGACAGAACCCCAATATCAGCGCCATATAACCACACAGTTGAATACAAGCCAATATACAACCCAAGGACTAGAACAGGTTACCTCCTCATCTACTTACTACCCTCTCCTCCCCCCTAACCACCGAGATCTCTACTAGATGCAATCAAAAACCAAGCAAAAAAACTTTTTTTTTTTTATTGTTGAAATAGAAGTAGAAAAGGTCTTTCTAAGGCTGTCGGATTTCATTTTCGAGGAAGAAAAAAAATAATAAGCTGCTAATAAATTATCTCAGTTGGAAAACAGATTTTCGGCATATTTTCAAGCCATCTTCATCCCTTATGAGCGTGGTGAGACCGTTAGTATTACACACAATAATGAGTATGTACTATCATTTATCAATAAGTGTACTCATCACATCAAAGCCCAAATATTAGTATAACATAGAATTAGACTGGTGACTCATTTTTTCATCCTTAAACTTTTTTTTGTCTGGTTTAAACTATTTATTAAAAGAATAGCGTGTTTTTCACTAAAATAAAGACTAACAGAACGAGTCAAAAAATGACGTTTAAAATTCAATATCGTTAAAGCAAATTGAATGAACCACATTTTCGGGAACAACTAGTCAACAAGGATCCCGCAAACATTTGAAGAAAGTATTAAAAATCCTACCAAGAAAACAAGATCAATATATGAAAATTTATTTTCCTCTGTTTTTTTCATTAAAGTTTTACTTTAAAATGGTGTTTACTGTAAAAATTGGTAAGTACTTTAAAACAATTCAAATTTATTTGATAATATCTGACATATTATGACAAGTGATCATATGTTATAAGTTTTATTATTATTATTATTATTTATTAACGCCCACTTTTTGCAACTTAGGGTATTTGGGATGGGTTAACTACAGGTTACCACCCTATTCTATCCAGGGTGGGACTTAGGATGTTATTTAATGAATTCCGTCACTAAATAATTTCCTTTGCCCAGGCATCAATCTGCAGTGCTGTCGACTTTCTTCCTATCCTTCTACCTTCTCCTATATCCTTTTACCTTTTTCCTTTTCCCCTATCCTTCACAATCCGCCTGGTGACCCATACCCGCCACCAGGTACCCTCACATCCCTAATAAAGAATACCCCAAGAGCCTGCACAATCTACCCTTCAAATACGACCACGGTCTAGAATAAGGGGCCTATCCTTCTGCACACCAAGCAGTCATCGGGCTGCAATCGTAAAAACACTATAAAATAGCACTGGTTTTTACGTTCAGTAGAAGCGTAGACTATTAGAACATTCCCATTATTTACATTTTAGGATATACTATATAAACAAAATCATTCTGAATTTGTACAACATGTGAGAGAGGAAGTTGTGAACAATCAAACTCTTTTATCTGGTTTGTCTCATATTATCTCCTCCGGTATGTTGTTGTTATTGAAATAACAATGCACTTACTGTCACCATTAAACTCTACTCGATAATGCCACATTGTGACAAAAGACATTATGGGCTTAGATTCAATACGATTGTTCAAAGTGTAATTCAGATTTCAGGGGGCTTTGGTCTATACCCCTCACCTCGAATTTTCAATATAAATTAAATTATTTTTACGGTAACAATGTTATTTTGTTTCATAAGGTATATAAATTATTAGAATACTCAAAACGTTTAATGTTTTGAATACATAATTTAAGTAAAACAATGATCTAAACCATTACCACAGTTAATACCGCATAATCCAGTTAATTGCGTTGACTTATTTTCTGTAAAGTGTCGGTGTTATTGGAATTACTTTGTACTCACATTTACAATTACGCACGTAACGTTGACTATATAACTATGCTTAATTAATGAGTGTATGGATTGGACAGAAAATGATTATGATAAATGGTATCCATGATTATGATACATATTATTAACGATGTTACGAACAGTGAAAACGGATGTGTTTTGAACTCATTTTCATTTAATTCAAGACTTAAAAAAATAGATAAGCTACATAAAGTTGCCAGACTCTTCCGGCAAAATGTAATAGGACGGAGACGGAAAGTGTAATAGTACATGTTGACGTTTGACATAAAAATAACACATGCAGTCACTAATGATTTCCCGTGCAATGCAGGGAAGCTTGGCTTATATATACTCATTTATGACCATCTCATCAAAGGTGATTTATACTTCAAAATAACAAATTTCATAGTAAAACCCCGCATTTTTAGGAACTAAAAATAGTTCCTGTAGATTAGTATTTACAGGAAGTATATAGGACATATACACATATGCTACATTTTCTCAGGATTTGACACGACGGGTTATATGGAGTACGAAGCAAACAGAGAGAATATAAACACATTGTAGCTACAAGGATTAGTGTAAGTAAGCTAAATCTCGAAACTATGAAGATTTGAGGCTAATGAAAATAAACTGTTTACGGGGGGGGGGAGCAGTTTATTTTTACTGTGGAGCAAACAAACCCATAGAGTTCCGTCAGATAAATATAAACACCTTTATTGGGACGAACCTATCTTTGGACTATGGCTTCCTGGGCGATGTTGTTCAGAAGTAGAGGCTGTTGAGAGACCCACCACAAATGATGGAATTGGTTATGCAGGATCAAGAAGAATAACAACGATTCCAAAATGTCTATAAAGCAACAGATAAGTATTATCTGATCACACATAAATGGCAGGTTTCTGATAAATCGTAGGTTGAACAAGAATGTAAAAAGAATATGTATATACATTTTATTTATTTTTTTATTTTTTATTTGTTATAGTGCAGGGAAAACTCTGATATAAAGCGGCCATCCAGGAGGACTGCGCTAAGATTTCAATCAGCTGTTATGAAACAAACTCTCATTCTATTCTTGGTTTACACCTAACAAGTACAAAACCACAGTAAACAAGACGACATTCGCAAGAAACTATATATATATATATATATATATCACATATCATGATCTAAAGGCTAAGCATTGCAGTTGTAACCAGGGCATTCTTTCGGTAGATGCTCTTTCTATAAAATGTTTGATGTCTTCAAAAAAGGATTTTCTAGATATGCCCAAGAAATTTCACTCTCCTTTTTTCCACGGTCTTCATAATACTTTTGCTCTCACTCACCTCATTTAGAACTTCCATGTTTGATTTTTTTTGATACTGGAGAAAAGGTCTTTAGTTTCACGTGAAACGCTTAGACGCTGAGTTTGATAACGAAAAATTTATGATTACGGACGAAGGAGGACGAATAGCAAATAAATACCAAGAATTGATCGGAACTCTTTTTGTCGTCTACAAGATTGAATGTGGTAATACAAAAATCGGGTCATAAACACAAAAACAATGAAATCTACCCAAAATGTAAATGTTTGACAACCAACTATTACGTCAACGTGTTAAATGTCACGCCACATGTCGAGTAGACAACAAATGCTCCACACTCTTCCCAGTTCAGTCATAACAACAAATAGGAAAAAGTGTATTTATTTAAATAACAAATAACTCTCAGAGAGTTTACTGGTACGAGTTGGAAAGAAGATTTAGAAGTTTGCAAAGCCTAGTTTTTGCTGTTGGCAGGACATCAGAATATTGAAATTCCCCACGTCCTGTGAGAGGGAAAACGAAAAATGTTTTTTTCTAGCCCGGCATTCATAACTAGGTCACCCTTGTAGGAAGAACATAGTTCAACTATTTAGTTTCCCCCTGTAAAATGTCAACAGAAAAAAATCACCATTTTTAAATTCTAAAGTTTTAATTAAAATCATATTTCATATTTTTTTAGGTGTGCATGGGAGCGTGTATTTGTGTGAGTGTGTGCTAGTGTGTATGACTGTAAGTGCGTGCCTGCGTGTGTGAGAGAAGAGAGCTTAAGCATACAAAAACACTATTGATTTATTACGATCAGTTCAATAACACCGTCATTTTCTATTATTCTTTTTGGAGCATATTAGCTTTTTTATGTTAATTTATATTATTACTTTTTTTAAATTTTATTATTAATTTTTTTCATGTTCTTGGCTAACATTGTTCTGGTGAGTGATAAAATGTAGATGTACTGATATTACCCCGAGAATTTTTAAGATAATTTCAAAATATTTATTTATTTTTTAAATATATATACATCAAATCAAATATGATTTGAAAAGTGAAATATAATAAAATAATTCTATTTTTTGGGCTACATAACTGGGAAATATTTTCATTCGAGATAGCTAACCAAATTAAAAACAATGCCCTGCGAAGATGAAAGCATTTCCATTGAAAATTAGCAAACCTAGAGCAGATAGCCGAGCTCAACGCAATGATAATAAAAGAATATTAAATAAGAAAAATGAAAACGAAAACAAAACATTTATTAACTAAGAAGTTAAAAGTAAGTAGGACAATCCAATATATATATTTATATATATATATATATATATATATATATATATACATATATTAACCGAGATATTTGCATTTTTCAGGTTTCAGCCTTCAGCAAATGTTACATAAACAATACTCTGCTATATAATAAACCACATTATTCGAAGCTTAAATACCATATATTGTTTTCAAGAAACCTTTATTATACGAGATACATGCAAATATGTTCTGGTAAACCACCCCCCCCCATCTTATGTTCTCGTAATACTAAAATTTGATTGAATGAGATAAAAAGTTTTTGATTCATTATAAATTACAGTACTACATACAGTAAATAGTTTTCAATAAAATAAATATTTTACATTCTGATATACTTCAGTAATTGTTTTCCGGTAAGTGGTTGGTAGACCAATTTGTTTCCATTTCAGATGCTTCCTATTACATTTCAGAGGTTTCTTTTCATCGTTTGTATTTATTCACTTAACATTCATGGTGTGCTGTATTACGAATATTTAGATTTATATATTGTTAAACTTCACGAGGGAAATCTGTTTAGTTTACGCAGCCCCTGCGTGACGGACTTTCTGATCTCATATCATCTTCTATTTCTCTATGTAAAATCCTTTGAGTATAAGTGCGGGTTACTTAAGGCTGATTTGAGTTATGGGGGAAATACAGACACACACAATTGTAGAGTATCAAAAGGTTTTATTACATTATTTAATGGGACACATAATAACGGATATATTGTGAACTTTCGATTTCTCTCATTTACAAAACATCTTATATATAGGAAATTAAATATTCAACAAGATTGGTTATTATAATTTTTTGATCCGACTCATAAGAACAGATATAATTACAGCTTCTCCCTCCCCCGGTCAGACTTTAGCCGGTAACAAACTTGATATTTAGTTTTAAATATGAAGCGCTTTTGTATTGAGTTTGGTAGCTATAAAAAATATGGGGCCACTAGAGTTGTAAGAGGCAAGTATATGTATGTATATATTTCGCATTATGAGTACAACGTCAATGGCAGATTTCCCTTAGAGGAAACCAGCTATAACAAAAGATCTCGCCGTTCAACATGAACGGATAATTTCTATCGACTTGAATAGTAAAGTTTGAATTGGAAGAAAAAAGAAGTTTAAGGTTTCCTCGGAATCAGACTGATGAAATGAGTCGATAGTGAACGAGCTGAGACAGGCAAATACTCTGCTCAACTACAGCAGTAATAGCCGAAGAACGGGGGAGCTCTGCCTCTATTCAGCCCACGCTCATGTCTATTTCATGAGCAAAAATAAAACCCCGGGGAATTGGAAAAAGCCGCGTCACCCCCTCCCACTGCACATTGCAATGCAATTACCTCGCTGGAAATCCTCTACTCCATATTGGTCACGGAGAGCAAATACAGAAAATTACCTTACAAGGCAATCTTCCTTTTGTAACAGCTGACGGCCATTAATGGAAGCCATATTGCTCCGGATTATTATTTAAGCTCCAATAATCAACTATTTCAGCAGAATTAAGTAAATAAAATAATTTACACAGATTGTCAATATAAGGTGATTTATAAACCTCTCTTAACTGGCTGACCCTACTAAGTTAATTATATTTTTAAAAAATCTGATATTAGCACCATATGTAGTTATTACTAACCACTACATATTTTTAAGGAAATTCTCAATTCATAATCCTAATGATCCTTCAGTGAATATAAGTTTAGCAGTCAAGTTTTACTACCTTATGCACTACTCGTCTTGAATATATCTCAATTTTTACCTATCGACAACTTCAAAAGATAATAAAAGTGAATCGATAATACAAATTGGCAGAAAAACTTATAGAATTAGCGAAAAACATTACTTAAAATAGTTTTACTTAAGCAGCTCAAAATTGAACTACTTAAATCTATATCGTAATCTGAGAATCACGGTTATAGCACAAGAAACGCGAATAATATACATACCTCCTCTAACGACTTTTAGAAAAATTAACAGATAGCTTCAGGCTGTGGCAAAGTTAAATTAATTCTGATGAATAAAATAATATTTATGAGAGATTTCTTCAATTCAAATTTGAAGTTTAATGGATTTGGCTAAGAATGAAGTTCACTGGAAATCGAAAAACTTTAGATATATCCTACAATGAATCCGTAGGAAATAGAAATAATTTCACAGCTGAATAATTTCCATTATATATAAAAGAAGATGAGACACTCCAACAAGAAAGAAGAAATAAATTAAATGTTTTAACTCTAAATTGAGTAACCCGATATTGAACAGAGGAGCGGAGGAAATAGTAGGAATGAGAAAGAAAATCAAAGGGAAAGAGGAAATATGACTCATTTATGAGAGAGGAGAGAGAAAGAGAGAGGGAGGGGAGAGAGAAAGAGAGAGGAAGGGGCGAGAGAAAAGAGTAGAAGAGCAATCTAAATAGGTATGGGATTTCGAAGGAAATGAAGCGAATTCGAAAAGAACTGTTATCTTCTTTGTGCCTGTTATTGGTACTATAATGGACGTATCAATAGTGCTCATTATGATTTATGACAATTCTATACATTATATTCAAATATGTAATACAGTTCTAACTAGGGAAATCAGAGGCAAAATACGGTGTCGTCAACGGAAGAAGCAACAAATAAAGAAATAAACCTAAGCCGCGAAGGAGTAATATCGGAATAGCGTCAATAGGGAAATCTAATCTCTATTTGTATCTTAATAGCTATCCCGTCTGTAAAATAAATAACTTTAGATAACTATCAAGCTGTTGTAGATCAGATGTTTAATAGTTCAGTTGTTTGGAGAGATGAGATGTGTTGTAGGTTGATAGATGTATGAGAACATGATGTTAATATAAAGTTTGTGGTTAAAAGTAGAAAGTGTATATTCTATTACAATTAAGTTATTTGCAAACATAACACAAACGCACCAAAACATTATGTTCATTAAACTATTAAATTAACTTTAATATTTAATTTAACAGTTAAACGATTAGCCTTTATTGAAAAGCTTATTCCCACCAACCTGCGATTTTTGCAATGCCCATCTTGCTGTCTCACATCTTCTCCTCAAATGTAAAAATTACGATATTTCAAGAAGAGTTTTGAACCTTAAACCAAACTTAAGAGAACACCTTAGAGACGGCGAAGAAGACAAAAAAGTTTTTATGCATTTTTAACTGAAACTTGTTTGTTCCAAGAAATATAGATCCATCTACCACTAATGTCAATAGTAAATGCGGTATATTGTAATAAATAAATAAATTAACTTTTCAGAGTTTATCTTATCCCCCATGTGCCCTGTCGTTATTATTAATTTCATTATAATTTTTGTTATCCCATTATTTCATTTATTGTTTTTTATATTCTTGTTAATTAATTTTAATTGGTCTCGATTATTTTTCGTACACCCTTTTCCTTTAATCATATGTTAACAATTTACAAAGAAACAGAATAGCAAGAGAATATGAGGGATATGTAGGGAATGCCCACAGTGTTACACCTAGAGGAAAAAGAAAAAAAAAGAAGAGAAATCGTTAAAACTGAACGAGTTAACCTAACCTATGTCCTCCATCATTTCTTGGTATTACTAAAAATGCTTCAACTAAATCCAAGTGAATAACATCTACTAATTGTGACTGAGAACATACAGATATTACTTTATCAAATTAACAATTGGCTTATTCTTTATGCAACTCAGATAGACCAAGAAGAAAAAGCTTTTTTTCCAGAAAGAGAAAAGATATTATAAGAAGCCTTCGGATAAGAAGTTTGTGAATAAACTAAGAATTCTAAAGCTCCAGGGGCATTGGGAATCATACCTTTGTCAGAGGCATCGTCTAAAGTTTTTCGACAAGAATCTAGAAGAGGAAATCAAATAGCGCAGCAATTCGAGGACTTCAACAAAGGTCCGTTCTCGAGAATGAAGTTGTCACATTCAGGACAGAATGAAGATTTCCCGAGAAAGTTTCCAAGTAACCAGAACTCTACCAACTCCATGTTAAAAATGACAACCAGGGCCTTAAGATACAGAAATACACCAAGACTAGTGTATATAACAAAACTTCTATATATTTGGTGGGTCAATGGGACAAAGGATCATTACCAATCACTTTTCAGCAATAACAATTTTTTTTTGAAGAAACAAGGAAAAAGTAATTAATTATTTTAAGGGGTATTTTTTTGATTGAAAGGACTTCGGCTATCTGCTCCAGCGGTTGAAATGTTTGTTGGTTTGCAAATTTTCGATGGAAATGCGTCTATCTTCGTCAGGCAATAAATTTGATTTGAATAGTTACTTCAATTAATCATATGTATTAGAGTTTTATTTTAATATGGCTTTCCACGTTTCAGAAAGTATGACACGTCCACGCCGTTTATAGTATTTGTTCTCTTGTTTATTTCTAGAGCTTCCAGGACTAATATTTTACCGAGGTGGTCCACTCTGTGTAAAACATTTGTCTCGTCAAATTTAATTTGGTGAGGACAAATACTTGCATGTCTAGCTATGGCGGATGTTTTTGTCCTGTTATGTTTTAGATCAGCCATGTGTTGGTTGACTCTTGTAGCAGTCTTCTTGCCTGTCTGCCCCACATAAACTTTACCGCAATCACACGGTATCATATATATTCCACTATCTTGTAAAATTTAGGTGTCTTTTGGGCTCTTTAAATATTCGTTGAATATTTTATGTGGCCTGAATACTGCTCGTAAATTATATTTTCGAAGTATTCTTGCCAGTCTTTCTGAAGTCCCCGCTATATAAGGAAGTGTTACGCTGCTTAATGGTTTAACTTGAGTATTTTCAATATCTTGTTGAATCTTGGTTTGAAGTTTCTTCTTAATATTTCTTAATACTCTTGTTATTTCCATTTTTTTGTAGTCGTTGTAGTGGAGTTCTTCTTTCAACTGTGCTATTTCACTTTTTTAAATGTGTTTCATTGCTGCACAATGAAATAGCTCTGTTACTAACGTGTGGATGATACCATGTTTTTGGGCTGGGTAGTGGTGGGATGAGGCATTCAGACGGTACTTTTTTGTTAACCAAACCGTTAATAAAACATAATTTAACTAAATAATTTTTTTTTAAAATAGTATTCCC
The DNA here is from genome assembly GCA_019009955.1 of Riptortus pedestris. Classification (NCBI taxonomy): domain Eukaryota; kingdom Metazoa; phylum Arthropoda; class Insecta; order Hemiptera; family Alydidae; genus Riptortus; species Riptortus pedestris. The sequence continues at coordinate 203,720,820 of CM032228.1, read as the reverse complement.
AACAAATTTGAATATCGATTTTTACTTCACTCTTAGATTGAAGACATTTATTTGTATATGATGTGTCATGACTAATCTGTAGGCATTGCATGTGTCGTCATATTCCTTTTAAACATCAATGTATTATATGTGGTAATTTCAGCAGGGTTGTTAAGATGCTGTTTTAATATTGTAGAAAAACCAGAAAACTCATGAGTGTAGTAGACAGAGGTGAAATTCAAAAGAAAGCGAGCAATAATAATTTAAGGGAACAGAAAGATGGAGAAAACATAATTTCTGAGGGGGGTGGGAGAGGAGAAGAAATTTCGGGCCGACTAAATGGCAAATCAATCGGAAACGGTGAATTGGACACGCGAATCTAGGAGGCAGTGACAGTGAAAGGCAACACTGTGATCGATCCCAATCCAATAATAGTCGGTGATTTTCACGCATAAAGCCTAGGCCAAACTCTAATAGTGACAGGTTTAATCTTCATCCACGGCGAAGGCCTGTCAAAGGCTTCGCTCGCAGTGAAAGTAGTGGGAGTCTTGACAGCTATCCCAGAACAGCTTAATAACCTCTTCTACCTGGCTCGTTGAATATTTTACAACCAATTGTGTATTCGGCTTGTCTTGCAAGACGTTGGATGAACAAATAACACGATATGCTAAAAACAGCTATTAAATGACGTTAATGACATGGAATATTCTTTTACTTTATTTACAAAATCTTTTCAGGGCACTCATTCCATCATAATTTGTCCTTATTCAAATAATTTATTAATTAATTGTAATTTATTCAATTAAATTATTTATTAACGTCCACTGTTTGCAACTAAGCTTATCTACAGGTTACCACCCTTTTCTAGCAAGGGTGGGACTAAGGATTTTATTTAATGAATTTATTTAAAGATTTTATTTAAGAATAATGTTTAGAATGGGCTGAGTAAAATAAGCAAACTTTCTTATTCTACAGGACACACTATTGACCAGACACAGTTTAATCTCCACTTCTTCTGTAATATGAATTATATGTAAACAAGACCTGAAATCTAAGTTGGATATGAGATGTACAGTAGCTCAAAAGAAAAACCCACTAGAAGGAGAGGGAGGTTTACATAAAAGTTAAAAGTAAACAAAAGTCATATATTTAGGTTAGCATATATATACTGTACATATCTAGGCCAGTAAAATTTCATAAAAAATATAAAGAGCAACAATTGCAAGTAATTAAATTTGCAATAATATTGGCGGCATAGCACTGATGTACAACACATAAAAGGGGTAGTTGGCATTTTTTTTGCCCCTGCCCCTTCCTACTGGCCCAATTTCAGCTTGAAAATTGCATGAAACCTATAAATATTGAGTTAGGTAACAATGAAAAAACAATTACGACCGCTAGAGTGATACGAATAATATTCTTCTGTTCACGTATTTTTATTTAATATTTTTTTACGTCTTTCTTCTATATGTTGCGTTTTTGTTTTGAATCTTGCGTTTTTTTGTATGTTTTGTGTTTTTGTTATATATGTTGCGTTTTTGTTCTATATTTTGTGTTTTTGCTCTATATGTCGCGTTTTGTTCTGTATCTTGCATTTGTTTCTATATGTTGTGTTTTTGTCATATATGTTGCGTTTTTGTTGTGTATTTTGCGTTTTTTGTCTATATTTTGTGTTTTTGCTCTATATGTCGCGTTTTGTTCTGTATCTTGCATTTGTTTCTATATGTTGTGTTTTTGTCATATATGTTGCGTTTTTGTTATGTATTTTGCGTTTTTTGTCTATATTTTGTGTTTTTGCTCTATATGTTGCGTTTTGTTTTGTATCTTGCATTTTTTTCTATATGTTTTGTTTTTGTTATATATGTTGCGTTTTTGTAATGTATTTTGCGTTTTTTTTCTATATTTTGTGTTTTTGCTCTATATGTTGCGTTTTGTTCTGTATCTTGCGTTTTTTGTCTATATGTTGTGTTTTTGTTATATATGTTGCGTTTTTGTTCTATATTGTGTGTTTTTGCTCTATATGTTGCGTTTTTGTATACTTCTATTAGTAGTTACATCTTCATCTTTTATCTTTTTTTTTAATTTAAATTAGCAACATCGTCTAAGTTTCGAATGGCTTAAAAAAATAAATAAATAGAGTAATAAATAACACGCACAAGAGCAGACACATATATACTTACAATTCTTAAACGGACCTAATTTTGGTTATCTCCTAGCTTAGATTCATGAAGATTCAAAGAAACGTTTTTGACAATGCTGTCAACATTACAGCCTAAATAGCTCATAAAGGGTAATTCTGTAAGGTGGGAAAGTGAAATGTATAGTTCCTTTTGGGAAAAGTAGCAGAAAAAGCGGTAGGCTGAAATAAGCCATTTCAGAACTTTTATGGAAGAATTGAAGCACAAGATATAAAGTAGTAACTAATGAAAGACATAAACTTCGTAAAAAAAATTGGGTCTTATGGGCATCTATTCGTGAATGGAAGAGGCCAAGGAAAATCCATTAATGGCATAAGAGAATGGGCACCTTGCCAACTTGTCAAAATAATAGAAATCATGAGTAAGAGGAGAGACTTTAAGGAAGTGAATGGGATGGAAGGTGGTCGTAGATTCAGGAGCTGAATAACAAATAGTAAGGTGGCTGCCAGTATAAACACGCAGTTCCCGATACAGCTGAATACAGATCAGAGGCTGTGGAAGGCGCCAACATAATCTTCTTCACTTCTGCCTCGACACTATCAGCTCCAACATACCTGACGAGCCAGAAATACCGCCAGAAATTTCACGACAAAAAGAAAATTGTAAAATAGAGTCCACACTACTCCTGATAAGCAGATTTTCTACGTGCTGCAAGGTACGCTGATTTCATCTCGATCTCATTTTCTTTTTACTTTTCCACTTATAAAAAGTCACGTAACCGCAAGACATATGTTGATTGGTGATAAAGTTGCTAAAAATTGAAACTAACATAAGTAGAAGTGGGAGGTTAACTGATCTCTGGAAACGAAAAATACGTATAAATCCCTTAATATTCTCAACAGCGAAAAAGTATATAGAACAAAAAATGTAGTGCATCCGTTAAAAACTATATATAATTTTCATGGTATAAATAAGATGTATAATGATATTTCAGCTTATTTGAAATATAGGATGAGTAAGACTCGAGGTTCAGAGAAGGCTAAAACCTGCAAATATCTCAGATATTATTCTAGATAAAGAAGAAACGTACAACAAGCGACAGTTGACCTACACAATATTTCGAACCGAATCAGTATTAACGGAGCGAGTTTATATTATCGATTTTCCTAGATTTTTACATTTAACGAACTCGATATTTGTTTCAAATGAAAGGCTAAAATGTCGATTTTGATAACGACAAAGAATTATTACTAAAACGGCCATAGACAAATGTGTGCGGGTGCACGCGTGTAAATGCATGTATGTATATAATATTGAACGGGCCTTATTTGCAATCTCTTGGTTAGGTCGATGGAAAATAGAATCCTTTTCTTGACAGCCTCAATAGCGCACTTCCCTTAAGATAAATCTGCTAATAATTTAAAATAAACAAATAGATTTGAGACTTAGTTAACGTTACAGGCCATACAATCCTTTACTTATTTTATAGTAAGAGCTGAACGTAAGTTATTTTATTTAATATTTTTGATATCATAAGATTTTTAGTTTTATTCATAATGTTTAATGTAACAGATTTATAAATAGCCTACTATGGTGGAGTGATGTTGGATAGGAATTTCTCGAGTAGCGTATACTAGTTAACCATTTGAGATTGGTGGTTATTATTCTATCACAGCTTCAACCATTAAAATGTTTACGATTTCTCTATCTTACACTCTTCTTTTCTCTTTTTCTCGCTTTCCCTTACTTCCACCATTTTCAAGGAACACACTGCAATAAGCGGTTAATTTATGGTAACTTACTCTTTTTTTTTTTTTTTTTTAACAAAAGAGAAGTTGAACAAATATTATTTTTATGAGTATGAAATGCATACTGGATTCTTTCATCTACAAGGAATAACAACACTTCCTTAATGCACGGGTATCTAACTAGTTCGACATCGGGAACGCGAACCTAAAAATAGAACATGAGTCATGGATATGTCTGCCAACAAGCAATATTAGAATTCAACCCATTCAATTATTCTAACAGGACTGACGTTTGGAGGAAACTTCAAAAGGGAAATTAACTCTACCGAGATATATGCAAATTCGTATATCTTCAGCGTTGTACACAGGACCAGGTGTGAGACACAGCTGATACAGGCTAAGTAAACACCAACAGAATTCGGAATCAGAATGTCTAATGCATGAGGCACATATTCAATGACTCAGAAAGTCTTAAGCCAAAAGTTCATGTATAAGCAACAGACTTTGGACTTAAGTATTTGCATTGTAAGCAGATAATTTTGAACTACATATACTAGAAACGTAAACACTGGATCGGGAATCTAACAACTACGATTCCAAACTACAACAATTAGACGGTTGTCTTTTGTGAGAGCCTTTGCCTAACATTTAAAAAAAAAGTCCGTCACGCAGGGGCTGCGCAAACTAAGCTGATTTCCCACGTGAAGTTTTACAATAGAGAAATTTCACGAGAGCCGAGCCAGTGAAGGAAACAGCCGAGCTAGCTTTTGGCGGGAAAGTAACCCTCGTCCGTTAGGCGCCCCGATTTAATAAAAATGCAAATATCTCGGTTAACATTCAAGATAGGGAATAAATGTATATGTTGTAGAGCACATTTAATTTGCTACAAGATTGATTCTATACATTTTTTTGATCCGACGAATAGTAACTGAGATATTTCAAAGTTTCAAAATTCTCCCCCTCTAACCCTCCTCCCCCTGGTCCGATTTCAGCCGTTAACGAACTTGATCTTTCTTTTTACATAAAACGACTAAATATCGAGTTTAGTAACGATTAAACAATCATTGTAGTATATATATATATATATATATATATATATATATATATATATATATGTATATACAGTTTTGAACGGACCTCATTTTCGTCATCTCCTAGGTAGGATCGATGGATATTTGAAGAAAAATTTCGAAAATAGCGTTATGAGTACGACCTCAATAGCTTATTTCCCTTACGGGAAATCTGCTAAAAGGCTTTCCCTTTTTCATAATCAGCATTAATAGGAAGTACCAAAAGCAATAAATAATTAAATGACCACAAAGCTCTTTTTTATCCTATTTTTCTATTAGATGAGAGAACACCATTGAAGCTTCTTGAACAAGAGATTTTGTTGATCCATCCAGATATCGTTCCAAGATCTTTTAGGGTTCAAGTTCTCTCAGGATATTACTCCTGCTGGACCTAAAAGGATGACTTTCACTGTCCAGAGGTCTAGCACGTATTTCTCCATTAGGCACTTATGACAAAGTTAAATTACATTATTTTTTCTCGTCATCAGCTTTCCTAGATTTGAATAATGACTTCTTCAGACATCCTAGTGGTTCTAGCTGTTTAATATCAAAATGTTTCCGCAAACAGTTCTTAAGCTTTGTGATGTCTTTTAACCATCAGAAGATGTTGTTGAGGAAGTGTTAGTCACACACAACGCAACAAGTACACTTGTAAAATATTACTGAATTTCAGTTTGTTGAATTATTATTAGTGAGTTTTGAGATTTCGTATGTATTCATGTACTTATCTCGCATACGTCAAAAACCATTAGCCTTAGAATTATTAAATTTCATATTAGGACTGTCGTTTCATTTAGTTCTGCGCCTCCTCTTTTGTACTAAATACACTAGAGAACCTTCTCGGTACTATTAAAGCTATTAAGGTTTGTATACGTCCTTTTTCATTATAAAATGATCTATAAATGAAATGTTTCGATCCGGAGCATTGGTATGAAGGATCATATATTGAATTCAAATGAAATAACTTTAAATAAATTGTAGAAAATCATTATGTTTATTTAATTTACGAGGATTGCAAGTACGCCAAATGTACACATCAGAATTATTTTATTTTTAGATTGTAGTGACTTTATCACTAAATTACCTTTGCACCCGCGGGAATCGAAACCACGATTCAAAGTTTTCCACATTGATTGAAACCTTAAGCATATGGCAAAGCTGGGCCTTCTCTTTTCGTTACCTTGCCCTTATTCATAATGTCCTAATAGAGTTATAGTTTCGCTCTTCTTTGTTTTAAGAGCTTACAAGAGTAGTTATTTACTAGTTTTTTTTTTGTTTCTTACAAAATTCTATTTCGTCGACTATCTCAAAATTAATCATAGTTACTGCTAATCTTTAAGTACAATTGACCATCTTTTTCGTTGTGACATACAACCCTCTGAGCCTTGAGCGATACTTCAAACACAAGTACTTCAGTAGCTGTTACTATTCTTGAAATTATTCTGTTACTTGATTGTACAGGGAAATTGTCACCGTAAGTGAGTTGACAAGAGAGGCGGAGTTCATGGCCATCTGCGTGCGATGCCTTCTTCTTGTGTAACAAGCAGTCTTGAACAACCACTTTCCCTACCGGATACCCACTCCCTTTCACCTGTCCTATAGACCACTGACCTTTCCCTCGCACTTACTCATTCCCCATTCACAAATACGCCCAATTCTCTTATCAGGCGGTTAATTACTATCGTCTGATAAGGGATAACAATGCCCAAGAGCATAGAACATTAGCATACATTAAATAACTTGTTAGTGTGATTTATATGACTTCTAATAATTGATTCAGTTACAGTCCTCAAGCAGACCAACATAAATTAGTAACATTGTGCAAGCCTAGCCTTCAAGTCCGATGACGAGATGAGATGAGGGGATACTTACCAGACTAAGAATAGAACAATCATTACTTACTCACTCTCAACTTACTTCAAGAACGATATAGATGTACTTTCTGAACTTAAAAAAAAAATGTTTCCAGAGTGGAGACAACATGATATACCGACTCACTTGTATATTTTACTAAATATAGGTAGTGCATGTATAGACAATATGCTCCGACGCTTAACACACATACTTATATAAAAAATATATATGATTCATCTTCAGAGTAATGTTGATGAGTTTCTGAAAGTAGAAAGATAAATTAAACTGGTAAAACGAAATAAGATCGTGGCATTTTCAATATTATAGGGCTATATTTAAAATTGTAAACTTTTATTAGTTTACAAGACTCATTAATAAGACTTAGTAATGTTAAAAATCTAGATTAAACGCAAACAATTACTATCAAAATGAGAAAATACATTACAGGAATTTTACAGTGATATCACTAATTTTACAGGTTAAACTCTCATAGAGCCTAAAGAAAGTTCCATCTGGTTTGAATAAAATTAGTATTCCTGAGTCGTCCTATTGCTGATAAACACTTTGGGGAATTCGACTAGCATTTTACTCATACATATGTACAAAATACGTGATTAGAATTAATAGTCGTTCTGTTACTGAAGTCCCTTTTGTACTCCGGAGGACCTAGGTTCCCAAAAAATGGCTTTTTGTTTCTTATAAGGAAAATTGCTTGTTCAGACTGTTCTCACCTAGTAGCATTAGGAAAACAAGTCCGCTAAAATTTCCACACACACACACACACATATATGAAGCCGTAACACATGACTGAGAGAAGTTTGAATGTACGAAACGCATCCTATCCCAGATTCGACTCAATTAAATGATTAAACTCAGCAACTCTAAGTCAGATAATAAGATGTCTTATTATAGTCCTGTAGGAAAAATATTATTTGCATAGATGTTTCATATCTTTAATTTAATAATGTTATTTACCAAGTGACCACCAATAGACACATTTCAATAGGTACAACTTCCACTTCAAATATGGCCACTGAAAAAGTGAATAACTATTTATATTTTTATTATTCAATTTTTGTAATTCCTTAATTTATTGCAATTATAATTTTCCTTCAATGAGTTCAATAACTCTTTCGTTATTAATATTCAATGCTATTGGCTTTACTGTTATTAGCAAATGGTAAAAAATCCTTGTGTTCCCTTAAGGGACGCAATTATAGAAAAATTTCATAAAATGTTCGGCGTTGCTCGGAAAGTTTTTAGAGACAGAATAATGTTTTTTTACCTATTCATTGTAAAAAACATTATGGGCCATAACAATCATAATAATGGATACCAATTTTTTCCGTCGACGGTTGATCTTTAGTGTTGTATAAAACTTTTAAATGACGAGATTGTTAACGATCAAACGAAAATTTTGATCGCTACAGTGTCAAAAGACTAGCCCCCCCCCCCCACTCATTTTAAAATTTAAATTATGTTAAGGTTATGTTAAACTTGTCAGAGACATTTATTTTCTCCAGAAGAGTGAATTAGCAATCCGATGTAGAAGACCAGAAGAAAAAACCGATGAAATTGACTAGAAGACCATTTCACTCAACACTAAAAATCATATTCGTTAGTGGCTGAAATCTGAACTGGATTGGGGGGGGGGTGTTAGAGGAAAATATCTCTGTAAATTTGAATCGGAATGAAAAATGGTGTAGTACCAATCTTGTACACTACTGGTGCAGTAGTTGTTCGATACATTTTTTCGTAACAAATTTTAAGTGAGTTATTCGCGGTTTCGTGGTTTTCAGCCTTCAGTCCCCTACTCATCGGGTTTTTACTTAGAAATAGAGAATAAACGGTGAGATGAGATCATCAGTGTGTCATCTATCGAGTGGGAAATGTGCTTAGTTTTCGCAACCCCTTCGTGCCGGCCTTTTATTTTCTTTTATTGTTAATACGGTGAACTGATGCATGTTCAGTTTCGGTTTTTGACGCTTTAAATAATCGATTTATATTACCTAACAACCTGCTTCGGGTTACCACCGCCTAATCATGTAAACGGCCAGAGGCTTGAAGTGAATGCAATAGTCCAGAAGTACAATGAGCTTATCGAATAAGGTATGTAAATAAATTAATGCGGTAATATTCTTAAAAATATTTGTAGCGGTGACTCGCTCGGAAGTGAGTCGTTCACTATAAAGAAGGTAACCTCGTAGTATAAATATAATACCATATTTTTTTGAAATATAGTTAATGATAAAGGGTTATTGATTACAAGTGCGAGTACTGGAGTTTTATATTGTTAGCTGCGGCTGTTAAATCCTGTTAAGGATTTATGAACATATTATTTCGTATTTTCACAAATTGAGACAACCGGTGAGGTAGCTTTTATAAAGCATGACGTCTTATTAGTTACATATTATTAATTATATTATAAATTACTTGATCTTGGGAAATTAAAATTTACCTGACCATGCCACCAATATTTGCAGAGAATAAATGGTAAAATGTGTTCAAAATAATTCAAAGGAGATAAGAAATAAAGATTCGAAGAAAAAAAAAATCTAATAAATCACGTCATGATTACTTCAATGGCTGTTTCCTTATGCCTAAACCCCTCTAAATACTTTAAAGACCCACGTGTAATACTTAAAATTATACTTTAAGTGGCCACGAACTCGCAATAATCCCTGGAAGGCTCAAATAATCCCTAGAATGGGATAAAAACCCCTACGGCAGAGAGGCTGCACAACATGAAGGGAAAAATTCTACCTTAACGACAATTTATATAAATAGAATGGAAATTTTTCGTATCATGGAAGATGCAAAAGAGATTAAAAAATTCTTCGCCTGTTTCAGACTTTTGCAAAGAGAGCAAGCTCGCCGGTAATATTAAAAAACGGAATGATAATGAATCTTTAACTAGTCGATAGCTCATCTAGTTTAAGATTTTAATTAAAAATATCTGAGGTTGTAAATGAACTAGAGATTGAAGTTACTGAAGCTTACCGCCTAACCTTCAGCTAATTGGATTCTGAAAGGGAACGAGATGAAAGTAAATTATAAAATGAACTTCACCATCAGCCATTAGAACTTAAAATAGATATAACTACCTATCAACCTTTTTATATCAAAGTTATGGCACAAGTACTAATACAATAATTGAACTTTTACTTCAACAAATTAAAATACACTCGAATGAATTTCTCCTTTTTCCTATAAAGGCTTTTATCTGCATATTTTCCTAGTTCGTGAAAGCTAATAACGCAGATTCTTTACTATACATCAATATAGTGTTTTTTAGAGTGAAATGACACCCTCTTCTCCTGAATATCGCTGGATAATCAATAAACTCCTATTAGTTTCATTAACACTTAGTTTATATTCATTTTTCGGTCTTTCTTTGGTAGCACCATTGACTTGAAAAAGACCAATGTAAGAGAGTCAGATTACAACACCAAGAACTAATAACAGCTATGAGTAGCGTCAACACCAGGCTATTGCGTAACTACTTGAATAAAGAAATATCTGAATTTGGTTTTTTTTTTTGTTTCTAAATTTACATAATCGCCAAGGAGAGTAATGCAACTTGCTCAGAAGACCTGATTGCTGTCCTTGAGGGAAAACAAACATTCAGGTAATACTCATGAAGTCATTTTCCAAAAATATCTTCAAATGTACATCGATCCTACCCTGGAGAAGAAAAATAAATATGTAGTAGTCGGAAAATTTAAAGCAAACAATAAAACATTGCCTTATTCTTAAGTGTTCTAATTTTGTTTGAAATTTATTAGTGATGGCTTTCTACTCGTGCTCATTTTCAAGAAATATAAATTCTGTAATATTACTGGAAGATTATATTATATATATATTATATTATATAATTAAGAATTGGTGGAAGATGGACGCAATCACACAGGAGGAACTCCATAGTAAGTCCCAAACATAACAAGTGTATCTTAAGTTTCAATCCCGAGATTGACCGAATGAGTGTTCTGCGAAGAAATGGTCGACCACAACTTAAAAATGATTTCTTAAACCAAGCGGCTAGATGTACAAGGCAAAAGAGAGACCATAGATACAATGGTTGAGTGAACAATGCTCATGTAAAACAAAATACCAAATTTATTTAGTCAAATCGGTCCAAGAGTGTGGGAGTATACAGTAGGGGGATTAAAAATAATTAATACAATCGTTATTATGAATCGAATCGAAAAAAGTTAGAGAACCAATTTTGTTGATAAAGTAATATTTCACAATTGTTACTCCCTACCGTTTCTTCGGTTTTCCAATATGTTGTTTTTCCCCTGAACACTTTTCTCTGGTATACCTGTTCATTCATTCCTTTTAGCTTGTTTTTTTAATTAAGCCTTAAATATAATAGTTGTTTTAGGTTTCCCTGTTTTTTACGTTATCGGTTTTGTTATTTTTTTGAAAATACACTTATTAAGTTTGAAAGATGTTAAATGTATTTAACACTTGTAGTATTTAATTCTAGTAGTTTAGTTTTAAATTGTATCTTTTAAGTTTAGTTGACTAGCTAAGTGTATGCTTTTAAGTAATGACAGCTCCCCCCTTTTTTTCTGTGCTAGTTATTTCTATTTTTAGTTTTAGTATGACCTTATTTTTTAATATTGTTTATCGTTCTTTTTTAGGCTAAGGTTGTTTTTGTATTTGTTTTTATAATTTAAATACTCACGGTTGCTTGATTTTCATACTGTTTTTGTTCATGCCTACAGGCACTGAAGATGGAGCTGATGCTCTGAAAGTGCACTATGTCTTAATAAACGCATTATAGAGGAAAGCAAGCCTACTTTGTACATCCAGATTAAGCGAGTTATTTGAACTGAAGGAAGCAGACCTTGAAGATGAAGCAAAATAACACCAGGCACTAATGGCTCAGTTTACCAATGTCCTGATGATATCTCAGCTCTAGTCAGAGGAGAGAAAGGGCAGGCATGGGATAACATTTACGCCCAAATATTCGAAATTTTGAAATTAAAATGTTATTATTTTTAAGACAAGAACTTTCAGCGTGGAGAGAGGAGGGATCAACAAAATATTAAGTAGAATCCCAATTTAGACACCTGAATAGAGAATAAAATAGTTCTAGTTAAACAACCCATGAAGTGTCAAGACTTCCATATGATCTCTATGGACATCAAGTAGTCAAAACAAATATTACGGTCCCTAGAGTGTAAGAAACTAAATATATGTAGGTAGAAAATAAATATTATTCGTATACGTTTGCTACTACAGGGTAGGGTCCATTAACATTTGACTAAATTCTAAAAAGAGCAAGAGGTGTTTGATTTTTTCATATCCTTCCGTTGATGATTAGCCACCACCCAGTCAGCTCAGATACATAGTAAAGAATTTGTTTTAGCAGATTTCCCTTAAGGAAAATCAGCTATTGAGGTCGTACTCATGATGCGAGTTTCGAAAAATTTCTTCAAATGTCCATCGATCCTACCCAGGAGATGACGAAAATGAGGTCCGTTCAAAATTATATATATATATATATATATATATATATATATATATATATATATATATATTTGTCTGTTAACGCTCTAGCGGTCGCAATTTTTGTTTGATCGTTACCAAACTCGGAATTTAATCGTTTTATGTAAAAAGGAAGATCAAGTTCGTTAATGGCTGAAATCGGACCAGTGGGAGGGGGGTTAAGGGGGGATTTTCGAAAATTCGAAATATCTCCGTTATTATGCGTCGGATCGAAAAATTGTATAGAACCAATCTTATTGCAAATTAAATTTACTATAAATATTGTTATATACACTTATTCTGTATCTTGAATATTTACCGAGATATTTGCATTTGTATTCTGCGTGTGGTCGCCAGTAGGCTATGTTCGGACTTTCCGCCGAGAGCTCTGGCGGCCGTTTCTATAACTATTCGTCCCTCGTGAATAGGTTTAGAGGTTAGGTTAACTGTTTTTTGGGACTAGAAACTACTGGGTTATTATGCCCTAAATAATGTTTTAGGTTTAGAGGTTTCTTACTACTACAGTTGTTATTAGGCAGATTTCTCTATTGTAAAACTTCACGTGGGAAATCTGCTTAGACCCCTGCGTGACGGACTTTTCATGTTTACGTAAGCCAAAAAATAAAACAATCCGTCACACAGGGGCTGCGTTAACTAAGCAGATTTCCCACTCGCGGCACGAATTTGCATTTATCATAAGAGTTAAAAGTTCAATGAAACCAATATTTGTTATTTAGGCTTAAAATAAAGTGATTTAGAATATAACAGCTTATTGTTAATATGACACGAGTAGGAGTGGGGGTTTACTGAAGACCGAAAACAAAAAAATGCAAATTTCTCGGTTAATATTCATGATACAGAAAATATGTATAGAGCGATATTTATCGACCATTCAATTGACAATAAGGTTGGTTCCATATAATTTTTTGATCCAACGTATAGTAACGGAGATATTTCGAATTCCCCCCTCTACCCCGCCCCCTCCCACTGGTCCAATTTCAGCCATTAACGAACTTGATTTTTCCTTTTACATAAAACGTTTAAACACGGAGTTGGTAACGATCAAACAACAATTGCGTAGCTAGAGCGACAACAGATAAATATATGTATATAAATTTGATCGGACCTCATATTCGTCATCTCCTGGTTAGGATCAATGGAAATTTGAAGAAATGTTTCGAAAATCACCTGGATACGATTTCCCTCAGTACGGCCTCAATTTCTCTTATGAGAAATCTGCTACAAATGGGAGTGCACAAAACCAAAATTGTGCGTTGTATGATGACCTGTGTTTTTAATAAATACCAAAGAATATGCTGAGTTGACTTATAAGATCAGTGAAGTTATAATAATTTAGTCATTGTAATTGATATTATTGAATATATTTAGGTTTAACGTAGATTTAACCTATGAATAGATAATCTGTTTCTGATGTAGTTCCGTGGACAACGACAGACAAGCAAGGACTCAAGTTTTGCAGGCATTGGTGTTTGAATAACGCAAACCTTGCAGAGAGGCACTCCCGCTGAATTTACAAAGATTTAAGACAAGCCCTAATGATTTATTCATGCAGATTACCTCACGTACCAAAGACGGAGTCGGGAAAACGAGCTGAGGTCCGACAAAGGAACCCATTACCGAACAGTAAATGAAAATTTAGTGAGGGGCTGTAGGGATTGGAACTGAGGTGATCCAATCAGACGGAGCCCAAGGCGGGAGTTCTCATGTTCTAATGATGTGTGGAGTGGTAGATGGCAGCGGTTTCCGGTAGCGACATAGCTGGATATGGGGACGTCCCGTTGGCTATCCGCTGGAGATCCCGCTCTATACAGGACCACATACCCTATAAGACCACATGTCGCAATCGTCCACGCCTAGGACTCTATACGCGCCACGGTCTATAATGCAGGGGCTCAGCTCAGCAAGGGAGATATCAAGGAAGAACAATATAACAGGTAGAACAAAAAGTCCATCACACAGGGGCCGCGTAAACTAAGCAGATTTCCCACGCGAATGTTTAGAACAGATAAATACACATACTCGTAACACTACCGTGAATGATGTCAAGTGAAAAAATACTAACGGTAATGAGAAATCCTTCAGTCAATTTATAAATTAATAATCTCTACAACGGAAAGCAGCTGAATTGTAAACCAACAGGCCAGCCAACCTCGTAGCGCTGAATAGTTAGAAAAGCCGGAAAGAAAAACAATTAATGAAATCTATCTGATTACAACATATTAATTTTATTGAAAAATACTTTCTAAAACTAGTAATAAATCAGAACCATTTTCATCTCAATCACTCAAATTTTAGTTATCCAAGAACAAAAAAAGGGGGGAAGGTCAAAAGAAGATACTTGCATACATCTCACAAAGTGAAGTTCAATGAAGACAATATTTGGTATTTAACCTTGTAATAAAGTGGTTCATGATATAACAGTTCATTGTAAATATGACAAGAGTACAAGTGGGGGTTTGCTGAAGGCTCAAAACTGGAAAATGCAAATATCTCGGTTAATATTCAAGATAGCGAATAAATGTATATAACAATATTTATAGGTTCTATACAATTTTTTGATCCGACGTATAGCAAGGGAGATATGTCGAATTTTCGAAAATCCTCTAATTTAACCCCCCCCCCCTCCCACTGGTCTAATTTCAGCCATTAACGAACTTGATCTTTATTTTTACAAAAAAACGTCTAAATATTGAGCTTAGTAACAATCATGTAAAAATTGCGACCGCTAGAGCTTTAACACACAAATATGAATATATATATATATATATATATATATATATATATATAATTATACACAAATATGTATATATATATATATAATTTTGAACGGACCTCAATTTCGTCATCTCCTGGGTAGGATCGATGGACATTTGAAGAAAATTGTTGAACATCACATCATGAGTATGACCTCAATAGCTGATTTCCCTTAAGGCTTTATATGAAAATTTACTTTAATAAACAAATTAAATCACTTTTGAATAAAACGAGCCTTTCCAACACAGTATACTTACAGTACATTTAATCAATCATATTGTAAATATTAGCTCTATCGTCAGCGATGCTGTCTCAAAGGGAACAATTCTTTCTGAGACTGTTTCGGAAAAAAAGGAATAAAAAGTAAAAGAAACAAGTGTAAAGTACAGGCTAATTTTCATAAATAATATACTCAAATTGGCCATGCCGATTCGATAGCAGACGAAAAGGAAATTACACTGAATGGCAGTGAATCCTTGATGTCAAATTTAGCGTTATCTTGATCTAAAATTAAAAGTTTTAATTAATTATTGGCTAGCTATTTAACGGAGGAAAATCGTTTTACAGAATGTTAAAATGTCTCATTACAATCATACTGTTGCATATCGACTTCAGCTAAATATTCAACTCCATAGAGAATAGGGCTACCGCTTTTCGGTAAAACTGGAACATCAAGTGAGGAAATATCACTAATCTTCAGAACGTCGCGTAAACTAAGCTGATTTCCCACGTGCAATTATGACACACAAGTCATCTCATCTTTAAAGGAAATCGGCTAAAATATCAGGGTTCTTAGAAACTGACTATATCAAAGTTTTTTGATGAATTTACACAAAAAATGTGTGCGCGAAGTATTCCAATGGATCTTGACTGATTTTATTATTTTACTTAATAAAGATGAAAAAAAGAAGAAGGGGAATTTATTTTGTCCATTAAAAATTATTTTTCACAATTGAAATCAATTTTTACAACAAGTACAACATATTATCCCAATAGGGTGAAGAGGGGTGGCAGGAAAATGCTGTCTTCAGCCGTTCGATCAGTGATTTTTCAATTTTCAATTTAAAAAATATATTTTTATATAGTTTCTAATTAAATATTTCTAGTAATGTGTAACAATAACCTTTTATAAAGATACCAAAACAATGTGTATAAAGAAATACAATCAATGATAAATATCTGACATTTTTCCATGATTTTTATTAATACCCAATTGTTATTTAAAGCCTAATTTCATTAATTAAATATTCATATTTAACGTCAATAAAAAGAGGTGGAAAAAACAAGTGAATAATTTTAATTCATCTTCAAACCATATTCCACGCACACTATTAGCTGAGCCAATAGCTGTCGACCATTCCGTCTCCTGCTTTACTAAATAATTTTATTTGCATCAGGCCATTTAATGCAATACGCCTTGGGAAATAATTCAACGTTCGAATTAGTAGCATAAATCATTAATTACAGTTGACAGGTACGGCGCATCTCCAGCGGTGTCATGTCCGGTGAAGAAGTAGATAGGAAAATCGGGGACGTATTGTGGACTATATATATATATTTGAACGGACCTCATTTTCGTCATCTCCTGGGTAGGATCGATGGACATTTGAAGACAATTTTTGAACATCGCATCGTGAGTACGACCTCAATAGCTGGTTTTCCTTAAGGTATTATATGAAAATTAACTTTAATACACAAATTAAACCACTTTTGAATAAAACGAGCCTTTCCATCACAGTATACTTACAGTGCATATAATATTTCAAATATTAGCTCTATCGTCAGCGACTATCGTATCTCCAGTGGTGTCATGTCCGGTGAAGAAGTCGATAGGAAAATCTGGGGAATATTGTGGACTACCACAGAAATGAAACTGCTGGAGATACGCCACACCTGACAACTGTAATGAGTTCCAACGACGTCGTTTAAGACAAAGTCGTTAATTAAAAAAAAAAATACAATCCGAATATAATATACGTATTAGTGTGAGATGCTACTAATAAACACAGTTGTAGAGATAGATATATACTCTAGCAGATAAATAAAGCAAACCTCCTCAGTTGGGCCTCATAATGGTAAAGTTTCGTAGTGAATTATGAACGGCTGAAAGCACAATTACAAACTCAGCCACGTGGCATATTAAAATGAGAACTTGGCGAAATGAGGAGAAAACTTTTATTAAATTAAACTAAAGCCAAGTAATCTAAAACAAGTGGCTAGACTTATCTTAATTATATCGAAACTGACTTGACTAAAAATTAATTAAATTAAAAACTTTCAAAGTCCGAAGAGTAACAATTTACTTGATAAAACAACTATTCGAGAAAGCCCAACATTTTTTTTTATTTATTTATTTTTTATAATAAACAGAAAAAAACAAACCAGACGACTAAGAGAAAATTTTTAAATGAATGATTATTAATTACGAATGAATAAAAATTAATCGTTACCATTCTCAATTCTGTCGGGTGATCCCATTATTACTGACTGATCATCGTGTACACTTGGCAAGCAATTTTGATTCGAAGGCACCGTTTTTAAGTCTGTCTAATGTTGTTTTAGTTCATTGGTAATTTACAGTCATTAATTAGCAAAAAAATCGGGTGGGAGGTTTTTACATTTAGTTAAGAGGAGATTGTTACACTCCGACCATGGTTGTTTCCATCTCAAAACAATAATTAAATTTTAGCGATAAATTAATAATTTCAACCCTGTCATAAAAGATCTTTGTGTTACAAAAAATGTTGGCATTTTCAAATTGTAACGTTTTTATATAACAAGACATATTAAACTTTCAAAATTTATATAATTACCATTACTTATTTATTTTATGTAGTTTTAATATGTGAGCTATGGCAATAGCGACTACTGAACACATATAACTACTATGGATACAAGACTTCTTATAGATCTCACATCACACCCACGTTTGACTTACTATATAAAACTTTGCTGTCAAATCACAGTTTCTCCCAGGACGTTAATCTGATAGAAGGATCAATTGATCAGAATCAATAAAAAACGCCATGTCCTCAAGTACTTAAATATATAGAGAGTGCACTTTCAGAGACCAAGCTCCAGCATCGCCAGCCTACTTTGGGACTACTGAAATGAGGTACCTCCTACAACTCCTGTCTGTCGTTAACATTGGGGTTTTCTAATGTGTTTTTCACTCTAGTTCCTCCGTTGGAAGCATTCAAGGGTGTTTTCACCCCAATGTGATATAGTAAATATAAGTTATTTTTCCCTTAAGTGAAAGAAAATTATGAAAATTCGAAATATCTCCGTCACTATACGTCGGATCGAAAAAAGGTTAAGAATCAATCTTATTGCAAATTAAATGCACAATAAATATATGCACTTGTTCTAACATGTATTCTCTATCTTGAATATTAACCGAGATATTTGCATTTTTAAGTTTTCAGCCTTCATTAAACCCCCATTTTTACTCATGTTACATAAACAATACTCGGTTATGTAATAAATCACATTATTCGAAGCTTAAATACCAAATATTGTTTTCAAGAGACCTTTATTATACGAGATACATGCAAATATGTTCTGGTGAACCCATTCCCCCCCCCCCCCGTCTTAAGTATTTGGACTACTTAAATTTGATTGATTGAGATAAAAATTATTATGACTCATTATAAATTACAGTACTAGATATCGTTTCCAATCAAACTAATAATTCATATTCTAACATATTTTAGTAATTGTTTTCTTTCCGGTGAGCAGACCAGTTTGTTTACGTTTTAGACGCTTCCCGTCAAGAGGTTTCTTATTATCGTTGGTATTAATTCACTTAATATTCACGGTGGTTTTATGTTACCAGTATGTAAATTTATCTATTGTAAAACTTCACGTGGGAAATCTGCTTAGTTTAAGCAGCCCCTGCGTGACGGACTTTTCTTTTGTCATTTTCACTCTAGTTTCTCCGTTGGAAGCATTCATGGGTGTTTTCATCATAATGTGATATAGCAAATATAAGGTTGTTTTTTTTATATATAGTAATTAGTTTGTTGTTTTAATTTAGATAGTTTCATGTGCTTTTATTTTTTTGACTTAAGCTCTGGGTTTTTTTATATTTGTTGGTTGACTTAATTTTTTATTGATTTTATTCTAGATATGCTTGTTTTTTACAGTGTATTTTGTGACAGTTTTCTAATCTGTTACCATGCTATGATTGTCATTTCTTAAGGTTTTTTGTTTTGTCAGCAGGCACTGATAATGGAGTTAGGTCTCTGAAAGTACACTCTGTAAAGTAGTTTTAGAGAGAAGACAAGATTTTATTGATCCTGACAAAATCAAAATCTTCTTTATTTTTAAATATTTCCAAATATCATTTTAAGAATTGTATTTAAAATGTTTAGTGGAATTTCGACTATTAATTTCTATATAAGCCCAAATAACATAAATTGTAGTCACATCTTTCGGTGCATACCGTCGTCACTGGCTGATGGTCGAGTAGAGTTGGAAAGCGCTTTCGATGCCAAGGCATTATCTTCAAGCCGTCTAGAGTTGTACTCAGTACTAGTCTGCACCGACAGATATGGCTACAGTATTATCTATACTGGCGGTTCCAACTCTTTACTTGATTTAACATATAAACTCTTTTACACAGGACAATAGCCCACAAAAAAGTTCAACAATGATATTTCGGCTTAAGGTAGAAATAATATTGCCAAATATGTTGTGGGAAATTGAAAGTCATAAAAACAAAATAATCAGAGAACACACACTGACTCATGCGCAGGTCGAAGGTTTTCGACATTTTTTCCAAAGAGGGTAGTTGCATCATCAATTACAGCACAAGAGACAGGTAAGAACGCATCACGGCTGGCTCAAATTAACTTTGTCAACCCCCAAGCTTTCTCCAAGTAAAACATGGAGCTGTTACGTCCTTATATATAATAAGTAGTAAATTACGAAAGGCTGCCGTGTCGGTATGTCTTAATGGCTCACAAATATTTGTGAATGCAGGATATCGACAATGCTTTCACTTCCAACTGCCAAGAGAAGTACAGGAAATTTCTAAATGGCCGCCAATAGATTGGCAGGGATGCTAAGGATAATGTTCCGATTGAAAGTCTCAGAAAAATGATTAATTTATGTGTGTGTGTGTGTGTGTGTGTGCTTGTGTGTGTGCATTTCTGTCTATTTTTCTCAATGCTTATTTTTAGTAGATTTACCCTAATAGTAACATCTACTGAGGTTGTACTCGTACTCCTGACGGGATTTTTCATTGATTTCGGTTCTACCTAGAATCTCGTTTAATATTAGAGTTTGAGGAGAACTTTGATGAACAAAACTCATAAAAAATTAACTTAGCAACGATATTTAGGTGTAAATTTATTCGTTTCCACTGATAATAACTGATATATTTTCAATTGCCACAACTGTAACCTCTGAAGAATCTTTTCTACCCATTTTCAACCTCATAACCTTTTCCAGTACTTCTCCTGCGACAAGAACTTTGGAATTTCCAATGCTTTGTATGGCAGATTCTAGTAGAAAATCAAATTCTAAAACGAGTTTATATAGGTGAAATTTTCGATTTAACGCATCCGGCGTTAATGTTATTTAATTTAGTCGTTTCATGGACACGTATTTTATTGAAAAATGCTGCTACATGAATGTTGTAGTCAAAGAAATTATCTTTGAAACAAGTCTAAGGGGAAAGCAATGGATTCTGAAATAAAAATTGAACTATTGCATTGTGTCACACATGCAAATACTTCATGTGATGACGTCATCAATTAAGATTTTTCAGTCTTTATTAGAAAATGTTTATTTGATCTATACCATACTCTATATTTAGCCGTTTCAGTTAACAATAAAGGTCATATATGGTGTTGATTGAATTTGGAACTGAAAAAGTGGTGGTTTAGAGAGCGAGGGATTAGAAAATATTCAAAATATCTTCCTTATTATGAGTCATAAAATGTTGTAGAACCAATCTTTTTAACATTCGGATTTTCTACAATTGTTGTTCAATACATTTTTTGGCAACTGGCGTATTAAGCGAGTTATCCATTCATTCTGCTTTTCTACCTTCAGGAACCCCCACACCTCTCTTCCTACTACATATATGCAGTGTAGTATGCGCTAGTCCTACGTCCAACAGAGTCACTCTGCTGAAAGTATGACGCACTGATTAACTGAGTCGATAGAAAATAAGTTGTAATATGAGATAACAAGCCTTATACCAGCACTTGGGGCATCTGCTTAGTTACATAGCTCCTGAGTAACGGCCTTATAATCATTTCCAGGTAAAATCATTTGTCAATTAAAGGAATATTCCCAACGTTGCGTCATGTGTACATCAATAGCTGATTTTCCTTAAGGGAAATCTGCTAAAAAGCAGACAGAGGTAATTAGTAAGGGTGGGGGGGGTTGAAAGCCGAGAGAGGGGAGATAGTGGGCCGTTTCAAAACTCCAACAGCCATCGCTCTTCAACAACTAGTCCACTCCCGAACAAGCTTAAAAGCATTTCCCATTGGGGAAATAATGCTCTTTATACCCTGTCTTCCCTTAGTAACGACTACAGACTTAGGCCGTATTAGGACCTCGTCAATAAATCCAGCTTAACTCTTTCATCGACACGCCCCACACCTAGTCACAACAGAAGGATTAATTAATGTACGAGCAGATTTCTACTAAGGCATATCGGTTCAACTCCAGGCGAGGTTATTTCAAAAATAAAATTTGGACATGAGATGTTAAACACTGAGATGCTGAGATAAATGGAAACCGGGTGCAGGGCGGAGGTATGCTCAAAGATGAAATAAAAAAATATAAATTACTCTGTGAATATTTGAATAAGGGGAAAAATTAATTAATTCTTAATTAACTTGGAACTGAAAATAATAGAATTTAAAGTAATATTAGATACATCATATTTTTCCTTGAGGCTCATAACAACGGAGAAATTTCAAATTTTCGATTCCTGACGCCATTACCTGGAACGGTGGCAGACATAACGGAATATAATGTTTAGACGTGAATGAAACTGCTAAATGTCAAGTATGGAACTGATCAAAAAAAATCATTTAACCTGGAATGTGAAATCTTAAATTATTATGCCACACCCAACATATTTGCGTACATTTTACATGGTACAAGTCTACTGAAAATAATATTTGGTATTTAGGCTTGGGACAACACATTCATATCCTACATCAGTTAATATTTGAGATCGAGAAAAAAATTTTTAGAACAATGTTTATAAAAAAATTAAATATGCAACAAGTTCGGTTATATATTGCACAATTTTTCGATCCACTTCATAACAACAAAGCTATTTTAAATTTTCGATTTCTTCCCTTAACCGCCAACCCCTTTCCATCTCTCCGGTCCGACTTCGATTAAAGAATTTCATCTGTAGTTTTACATGACACTTTCAAATACTAATTTTGGTACCGATAAAACACAAATTACAATCTCTTGAAAGGCATTATATATATATATATATATATATATTATATATATATATAT
The DNA here is from genome assembly GCA_019009955.1 of Riptortus pedestris. Taxonomy (NCBI): domain Eukaryota; kingdom Metazoa; phylum Arthropoda; class Insecta; order Hemiptera; family Alydidae; genus Riptortus; species Riptortus pedestris. Next base: position 203,698,263 of record CM032228.1, on the reverse strand, counting down.
ATATATATATATATATATATATATATATATACATATGAGCGGACCACATTTTCGTTACCTCCAAGCTGGATTTATTTGGTGAAACTTTATTAAAATCGTGTACAACCTTAATCCCTTTGGGTAAATCTACTGAAACGAAACATAAAAGAAAAGTTTACCAATTCACAGCTTCTTAAAGCTCCCCATTTCTCCTTATACACGAAATTAATTTTTAGTTTGAAAAACTTTTAAAATGTTTATATATCGAGTTCGTTATGGATGAAACGCAAATAAGAAGTGCCACTGTTAACACCACAAATGCTGAATGTGCAGACATACAAATTGAATCCTCCTCATTTTTCACATGAACCGTGTTTGAATATTTGAAGGAATTTTTCGGAAATCGTGCCATGAATAGAACCAAATAAATGGCTGCCTCTAAGTAGGTTTTTTTTTACAGTTAAAGGCTTTCGGATTAGCAAGTAATCACCATCACCGCGCTATGCATGCAGTATGCACTAGTCCTACCTCCAACAGAGCTACTCTGTTGAAAGTATGGCTCACTGATAAACTGAATCGATACCTGTTAATAAACTTAAGAAAAGGATGATAAGTTGCTGTGTGAAATAAAACAAGGTCCGGTATAAAACGTAAATATTTTATTGTACACCTCCAATGGTAAGGTATAGCACTTATGGGTTCATCTGTGTTATCATTAATCGAAGTTCATTCTCACATAATATCACTAAATAAATTCAAAAGGTTTCGGGTAATCATCATCGGGTTGGAATGCTACGCAAAATGAAATAACAAAAAGCATTTACAGGACTACAATGTATTTATTAAACTGAGGAAGTTTTAAGTAAGTAGACCAAAACCAATGGAATATGTAGCGATTGTGTTAAGCCGATTATATACTCCTGATAAGAGGCTTATAGGAACCTCTATGGAGTTCTCGGAAAGCATATGGAATACAGTTAGTTGTTTCGACAATTAGAGATTAATACTTGTTAAATATATATATAAATGAAAAAAAGAAGATTTTGCAATTTAATAGTCTCAATTTCCTTACCATTAATGGAAACCATTATGAAGACTATATATAGCTGACGAAGGAAGAAGAACTTACCTAGAACAGAAGAAACAGAAAAAGGTTATAAACATATATGAATTTAAAATGAATATAGCGAAAATAAATGGGAATGTTATTAATTCATGAATGTAATTATAGATAAAAAAAGAAACAAAGGTGCAATAAAGTTACTTCCGCACAACTGGAACATGAACGGAATTGTGTGTACTGTTTGGGTTGTTGGCCTTCAGTAAACCACTACTTCTATGAAATGTAATTGCTGTTATACTACAAATCATTTCAGTCGCAGGTTCAGGTTCAAGTGCGGTTCACCAGAGATTCTTATAAAACCAGAAAAAAAGAACAGAACGCGCAGTTGACGTCATTTATGCTGTTATGAAACTGTGACTTATCTGTGAGGCATTCCTGTACTTCAAAAAGTCTAGGCTGCGTAAACTACGCTGATTTCCCACGTATTTGCATTTATCGTAAAATGTAAAAGTTCAAGTAGAAACATATGATATTTACGCATCAAAGAATGTGGTTCATAATATAACAGCTTCTAGTTAATAAGACATGAGGAGGGCCTTTTTTTGTTTTGGGGCTTACAGAAGCCCAAAAACAAAAAAAGGCCAATATCTCAGTTAATATTGATGTTAGATAATAAATGTATATAACAATATGTACTTATATAATATTACATTTGCAATAAGATTGGTACTATAGAATTTTTCGATCCAACGCATAATAACGGAGATATTAAGAATTTTCGAAATTCTCCCCCTCTAAACCCCCCCCCCCTTCCCCTTGGTTCGATTTCAGCCGATAACGAGCTTGATTTTTTTTTTTTCTTTTTTTTTTTTTTTTACATAAACCGATTATATATCAAGTATGATAACGAAAAGACAAAAATAGCGACCGCTAGAGCGGTAACAGACAAATATATAAAGATAGATAGATAGATATAGATATACATATACAGTTTTGAACGGACCTCATTTTAGTGATCTCCTAGGTAGCATCGATGGACATCTGAAGAAAAATGTCGAAAATCGCGTTATGAGTACGACCTCAATAGCTGATTTCCCTTGAGGGAGATCTGCTAAAATCATGGACTGAAATACACTATCTCATTAATTAATTCCTGTTGTAAGGCATATATTATTACCTAGAATCAAAAAGTGCTAAAAAAATAACAAAGATTCTTACTGGTTTAAATCAAATTAGAGTTTTAAAAAAGGTCCGACACGTGGGGGGCCACGTAAAAGGAAATTTTCGCTGGAAAGGCACACTAATGATCTCTTCTCACCATATATTTTCGGTTTCTCAGTAAAAATCCGTTGAGTGAAAGAGGGAGTTTACAATGAAGAAAACAAAAAAATCAGCTAAAATACGAATAACTCTCGTAATATATGAGTTCCGAATAAATGCATATAGCAACAAGCGCAGAACGTCAACAGTTTAACAACATTGGTTTTATACAATTTTTCAATCCAACTCATAATAAAGGATATAATTTAAAATTTTGAACCCCCCACACACATTTCTTGTGCGGCATCAGCTAAAAAAATGAATGAACTCGGTAAAGTTATAACACGTAGATTTCGCAAGTGCGAGCAAATATAGTATTATTACTTAAAATCTTGCTTGGTACTCTTCCCAATTCCTACATAATAAAGAAAATAGACAAACTTTTATTTAATCCAATATAAATTCTTTTTATTGGTGAACTGATTTATTTTATTTGCTTGGTGAATTTGCTTTGCTACCTGCTTTGTTCATTCTTAATTGAATAGGAAGCGACTAAATTAATTTTAGCCTCTTCTAATTAAATTGGTAAATAATATAGGGATTTAATTAAAGGAGTGGATTAAGTTGATGATACTGTATTCAAAGCGAGGTGGTTTTGCAGATTGCTGCAGTAGAGAATAAGCAAAAATGCCTACAAGCTAAGTCAGAGATTCATTTAGAGTTCAATGGAAAATCACCATTAATGAGAAGTGAGTTTTTTTTTTTTCTTGTGGAAACTTTTTATGAATGAGAGTGTACCTAAAAATATAATTATATCCATCAAAATGTCATGACCCCATGGAAAAATATAGAAAAAGAATAAATGAGATTTTTCTTTTTTAGGCTCAAGATGGTGTTGATGCAACGGTCCATCACTGAAAAATAATTCAAGGCTGTGAATGAAGAAGAACGAAATATTCTTTTATTTATACTAAAATGATAGAATTTTATTTTATAAAATAATTTAATCTATTTGTTTATAAATATGGATTAAGGGGTGTTTAAGTTGTAGTGAAACATGGATTGTTTTGCTCCGTACTAGTGTGCCAAAATTAGTTACAAGGCAAACTACATTGGAGTATTTTGATAGCACACAATATTTTATTTGTACAGTGAAGCAATGAACTCCCACCCGCAGCCGTTTAGCCAAAAGTGTAATAAAAAAAAAAAAAGCGAATTCCGAAAGACTGATTTTTCGAAAAATAAAATACGTCTTATGTGCAAAAAATTTTAACTCAGGTATATATCTAATTAAAAGCACTTGTGCAATTTTCCCCCTTATTTCTACCTGTCTTGTTGCCTTTTAGCAGATTTCCCTTAAGGGAAATCAGCTATTGAGGTCGTACTCATGATGTAGAATGTTCGAAAAATTTCTCAATCCATCGAGTCAATAACCGGAGATGATTTGCTTTAACTATTCTGATGTACATTTATTTTCTATCTTGAATATTAATGTTTTAGGTTTAGAGGTTTCTTACTACTACAGTTGTTATTAGGCAGATTTCCCTATTGTAAAACTTCACGTGGGAAATCTGCTTAGTTTACGCAGCCCCTGCGTGACGGACTTTTCTAATTGAATTCAATTTCAAGGAATATTTTTTTTTTTTCAAATTCCTTTCAAAGCCAATAATGCATATATATACGTAAAAGCAAAAAGTAAAGAATACCCTACAAAAAATGATATTTTTCATCTCACCACCTAGAATACCCACCTACTCCTCTAAATATACTCTTCTTTCCATTCTATCATTTGGTTCCAAGAACACAAGACTATAGGAATTCTTTAAAGATTATAGAATAAAGTTGGCTTAGTGCAGTTTATACTTTTTTATAGGAATTTTTAAAATGTTAATTAATTATTAAATATATGTTTTACAGAATTACTGTTTTATTGTTTATCTGGGGTGTTTCAGGTCTTCAAAAAGTATTCAGTATACTGTGAGCTGGATAATTACGTTTTTTTCCACGCACTTAACGACCGACAACCTCAAATCAATTGCAAAAAATATAATTTTTGAAAGGAAGGAGGGAAATACATTAGTCTTGCTATTCATAACTATTTACGAGCATTTACTTCCATTAAAATCAAAGATACCAAGGGAGGAGTGCCATGATGCGACATGTACGGCCGTTGCATGGTTTTCTAAAGGTGAGACAACCCATTCCTGGAATATTAAATGTATATAGAGAAGTTAATAATAAATTATTATTGAACAAGTGGAATTCACCCTTGGCGAAAAAGTAAACCGTGTCATGAGTTATACAAGGGGAGACTGAGGGATTGTGTCGGGAGTGGAGTTAGGGGAAGTTGGGGAAGGACAGGAGGATTAGGTTGATAAGTAAAGCCCGGGAATGAGGTTATGGCAGCCATACCAAGATTCACAGATCATCGCAATGTCCATACTACACCTTATCGGTGTTATCACATTGAGTCAACCTCAATCTGACGACAAGAACTCCTCATTAAGTAATTTTAAGTAATAGAGGTTCTATCGCCTCTCATCTTCTGCTTTCTAAGTATTTGTGTACTGCAAGAAAATTAAACATTTCTAGTATAACGTATTACCATATTACAAAAAATTGTACGTAGGGCTGTGTAAACTATGAAGATTTAGTAAAATAACATACTGGTCATCTCATCTCACTATCTATTCTGTAATTTCCTCATAGAAAAGAGCCGTGGTAAACAGAAATTGAAATGTATAAAATCAAATTTTGAATGACTCAGATGCTTAAAGAAAAAAAAAATCAGACGGTTACAAGTGGGGGTTTACTATAGGCTGAGTACAATAATATAAGTATTGTACATTGGAGAAAAAAATATATTACAATAGTCGGAGAAATGTAGAATTTCTATCAGTTTGGCTATATTAACTTTTTTTTCGATCCGACACATATATTTTGAGATATTTTGAATCTTTTATTAGCCCCCTCCCCCACCTTAAAAAGGCTTCAGCGCATCCTATAGCTCGGAGAGTCATGAGTGAAAAAAAAATCAAAAACTGCGACTAACATTTTAACAAGTTAGATTAAAGAACTAATAGATAAAAAAGAGGCAACTTTTATGATATGCATGTATATTTGTAGATGTGTTTTATATATATATATATATATATATATATATATATGTATAATTTGTACGAAACTAGAGTGAAAATGACAAAAGAAAAGTCCCTTGCGCAGGGGCTGCTTGAACTAAGCAGATTTTCCTCCTGAAGTTAAACAATAGATAAATCTACATACTGGTAACACAACACCATCGTGAATATTAATGCAATGAATAAAAACAAATCATAATCATAAATCTTTCAGTAAATTTTAACAATTTCTTGGAAGGAAACGTCTGAAATTTAAACAAACAGGACAACCAGCCGCGTAACGATCAAAGAATAATTGAGACCGCATATAAGTGCGAGCGGCAACAGACAAGTATATATATATATATATATATATATATATATATATATAATTTTGAACAACCTCATTTTCGTCATCTCCGGATCGATGGGCATTTGAAGAAAAATTACGAAAATCGAGTCATGAGTACGACCTCAATAGCTGATTTCCCTGAAGGGAAATCTGCTAAAATAAATAATCATAAACATACATTTTATTAGTTAAATAACAATGGTGTTTTCTTCACCAACTAATTTGTTTACTAGTTGAATATTTATGTAATTACAAGGTCAAATGTTTAATATTGACAATTGAAATTTATTTTTGAAAACAAGAATGTCTTTCTATAGTTTAACAAAAGAATGTATAATAACAGGTGTAAACCATTTGTGACAAAATAGAGAAATAGGAAGGGTTGGTGATATTGGAAGGAGGAGTTGTAGCCAGGTGTTAACTTTATGAACCAATATCTCAGCTATGGCTTTACAGCTGGGGCTGAGCTGGACTTCAAACACCTTGTCCTAAACCAGCTCTTTACGGCCATAGTAAACTCAGCTGCTCCTTAACAATATCGCTGCCACTATGATTTATGAAAAATGGTCCAGTGTCTTTTTGATTTCTTTTTCTTTCTTTTTTTTTTTAAATCTCTGTCATAATTGTGTAAAATCGAGAAAAAAAAGTAGTGACATACAAAACTTGTATAACATTGTTGGGCCATGATTGCTTTGTTCAGAGTTCAGATGATGACCTAGCACTTAACGATGAATGGGGATTAATATTTGTCTAGCATTCGCTAGAATTAAAGTATGGTTTACATTGAAATAATACATAGTTTTATTAAATAATAAAAACATATTACACTCCTATTTAAATGTTAATATATGTCTTGCATCATATAGGGTTCTCATCAGATAGAGAAATGTTATGTTAATAGCCACGGTAGAAATTATTCGAAAAAAACTATTGAGTTTCCCTACAATAAGTGTTGCAATTTCCTGAAAGTCTTTAATGTCATTTTGTTTTATCAATACTTTTTACAGTGAAAAAGCTTAATACGCACAAAAACATGTTGACTGATGTCCCTCCTATAGAAAATTACTATCATATCTAAAAAAGAGAATAAAACATCTGGAGACCATAATATTATTATTATTATTATTTATTAACGTCCACTTTTTGCAACTTAGGCTAATTGGGACGGGTTATCTACAGGTTACCACCCTTTTCTAGCTAGGGTGGGATTTTAGGATGTTATTTAATGAATTTCATCACTAAATAATTTCCTTTGCCCAGGCGGGAATCGAACTCGCCACTCTAGGTTTACCATGTGAGATAAAGGCCACCGCTTCAACTCGCATGGTTAACCTGACCCCAACACCATAATAAAGTAAATAAATAAAATGTTTTGCAACGACTCATTTAAAACTATTGCATTTTTTTATTTTCGTCAAACCCTACCCACTCCCAATCACAAAGCTATGTTTTGCGAAAAGGAAAACTACGATATAGGAGTTCTGTACGTAAATTTGAAATTACAACATTCTAAGGCTAGTGGGTTTTTAGAATGCAAGATACTTACAGAAGTGTGCACAGGAAGACAGGTAACAAGCCAAAACTAGTAAAAATAACTTCAGGGAGTGTCAAACGGGTAATTCAGATGAAATATGAAAATCGTAATTTTTCGCGATTACAATGCTCCCTTAACTTTACAAAAGGAAATTAAAACATGACGACCACTCATATTTTAATTTCCGTAAATATTGGGTATTCTAAGAAACTTTGCCGGATTGAATATAATTTCTGGACATATAATGTTGGATAAGCATTTAGCAAGAGCCATTGTAAGTCAAGAGAGGTAATGGCGAGCAAGATCTATGGAAGCTGTCTTGACTTCTTTCTCTTGGGCATTGATAAATTTACCCTTTGTCCATTTATCAGATTTGACTAATATCTTTTCTCTTCTTGTCAGACACATCTCTCACATTTATTTGTAGAAATACTGTTTACATTAAACATTCATTAAACTATTCTTGGTTCAATTAATTTAATGTCCTTATTATTCTTACAGAAGGCCTTATTATTCAACGGTATAATAGTATAAGATTATATTATAATATTTGTCGAGGAAACTCATCTTGAGAAGTGTCATCTAATAAGATTATACTGTAATAACAGGATCAATATTATTACTGTGAATCCTACTATTGTCCTGAAATTAATTAACTTAAATCTCTCAATAAAAACAGGATAAGAGTGTTTTTATTCTATTTGAAGGCGGCCGCCACTTTTAATTTTTACGCGGTCGCAACCAAACTCATTATTTAAATATCCCGAGTAAAAATAAAAATCCTACGGATGAAATAAGACCGACATTGTGGAGGAAAATGTGCATCTATATATTATTTTTATTCTTCCATTGCCATTTATTATCTTCAATATTGAAATCTCTAACTTTTTTTTAATTTAAAACTCAGAACAGTGGATAGATAACTCATGTTTTAGTTTACCTCGAGATAGAAAATTTATTTTCTAAAACTTCTGCTGCACTGTAACTTTAGTTAGGCCCATTCTAACACCAATACTGAAATTAAAGTATATATCATCTAATCGAGTTAGTGGTCATCTGATGTCAACAATTGAAAATCTAATCTAAGGGGTTTCTTTTGATAGAAAAAAGTTATAAAACTAACTAACTACTATAGTGTGAATACTTGTGGAAATATGATTAATTGATTAATTTGATCACTAAATAATTACTTCCTTTTTGTGACAACAAAAACTCATGTACCATGCATATGGGGAAGAAAACAAAAGTCCGTCGCGCAGAGGCTGCGTAAACTAAGCAGATTTCCCACGTGAAGTTATACAATAGAGAAATCTGCAGTAGTAGCAACGAGTCTCTAAACAAAGTGCCGAACAGTAACGGAAAGGGCCAAACTAGATTTAAGCGGAAAGTCCCAAATAGAACCGACATAAGCCGACCTCATCGGGTATCCGCACACACTTAATAAAAATGCAAATATCTCGGTTAATATTCAACATATAGAATAAATGTACATAACAATATTTATAGCAAATTTAATTTTCAATAAGATTGGTTCGTTACAGGTCGATCCGACCCCTAGTAATGGAGATATTTCAAATTTTGGAAATCCCCCCTCTCCCACTGGTCCGATTTCAGCCATTAACGAACTTGATCTTTCTTTTTACATAAAACGATTAAATACCGAGTATAGTACTGATTAAAGAAAAAAAAGTCCGTCACGCAGGGGTTACGCAAACTAAGCAGATTTCCCACGTGAAGTTTTACAATAGAGAAATTTCACGAGAGCCAAGCCAGTCAAGGAAACGGCCGAACTAGCTTTTGGCGGGAAATAACTCTCGTCCGTTAGGCTCCGAGATTAAATAAGATTAAGAACAATTCAATCTCAAAAAAAGTACAAGATCACAAAAGATGGACTTACCTTTAATGATAGCAGCGCTCTGAACACTTATTACACCAACACTAAATAGTACCACAGAATATCTATTATTTGTAAGACAATTCTGCAGTGAATATTAAGTAAACAAATAAAGGGCAAGTCAAATGGTAAGAACCTTCCTGATAGAAAACAGTCTGAGTTCTAAACAATCAGGTTAGCCAGCTTTTACCGGAAATAAAGTAATTAGGGAAATATATTTGAATATAAGTTATAAATTTTATTCATAACTATTTATTATATCTAGTACTGTAATTACTAATAAACCAGAATAATTTTAATCACAACCATTCCAATTTTAAGAAATACGATTCAGACGGTTATGAGATTTTCACATGATTAAGGAACAAGCAGGTTAGCCAGCGAAGGTTTACAATAGATAAATATACATACAGGTAACACTTCCGTGAATATTAGTGAATAATTACAAACGGCAATGAGAAATCTTTCAGTGAATTTACAATATAAGTTAATAGTCCCTACAACGTAATACGGCTGGATTGTAAACAAACAGGTTAGCCAACCTCGTAGCACAGTATCGATAGATAGGCCGGAAAAACAAACAATTAAAGAAATATATCTGAATATAAAATATTAATTTTATTGGAAACTATTTACTATAGTGGAGTAATTTGAAATGAATCAAAATAATTTCTATCTCAATCACTCAAATTTTTGTAGTCCAAGAAAAAAAAGGAGGGGGGGGGGTTCAGCAAAACGCATTTGTTTGTACCTCGTAAAATAAAGCTTTGTTGAAAACAATATTTTGTAGTTAACCTAATAATGAGGTGGTTCATGAGATATCAGCTTATTATTAATATGTCCCTAGCAGGAGTGGGGGTTTACTGAAAGCGGAACTCATTACAAAAAATACAAATATCTCGGTAAATACTCTTTATACGGAAAATATGTATAGAACAATATTTATAGTAGATGTAATTTGCAATAAGATTGATTCTATAAAATTTTTCGATCCGACGTATAGTAACGGAGATATTTCGAAATTTCGGAAATCCTCCCCTCTAAACCCTCCCCCTCCCACTGGTCCAATTTCAGCCGTTAACGAACTTATATATATTATAAAACGACTAAATTTCAAGTTTCATAACGATCAAACAAACATTGCGACCGCTAGAGCCGTAACAGACAAATATATATATATATATATATATATATATATATATATATATATATACACACATACAGTTTTGAACGGACCTCATTTTCGTCATCTACTAAGTAGGATCGATGGACATTTGAAGAAAAATGTCGAAAATTCTGTCATGAGTACAACCTCAATAGCTGCTAAAATTGTGAGCGCTAGAGCGTTAACAGACAAATATATACAGTTTTGAACGGACCTCATTTTCTTCATCTCCTGGGTAAGATCGATGGACATTTGAAGAAATTTTTCGAAAATCGCGTCATCAGTACGACCTCAATAGCTGATTTCCCTTAAGGCAAATATGATAAAATGAAAGAATCTCCCCAATTTTAAATGCATCAGTAAGCAGTACTCTTCATTGATAACGGATAAAATATAAAGACTATATGTCATTATTTTTTCATAAATAAACATTTTGGCAATGTTGATGGCACGATGTTTAGATATGTAAAACAAAACGGTTTAATAGGACTCACGTTTTCCGTGTGAATTAACGTAGTAAACCTAATGTTACGGGTTCGATACCTGCCTCACCAATAGGATTTTAACTGCTCAGGTTAGCCATGTGGGTTAAAGCGTTGGCCTTAATAGCACATGGTAAACCTAGAGTGGCGAGTTCGATTTTCACCTGGGCAATAGGAATTTATTTAGTAACGGAATTCATTAAATAAAATCCTAAGTCCCCACCCTGGCTAGAAAAGGTGGTAACCTGTAGATTAACCGTCCCAATTAGCCATAATAGCAAAAAGTGTACATTAATATAAATAAATAATTAGTGACAATGACATTAAACAAAATATTATATAGAGTTCTAATTAGCAATATGAGCGTAATGTGGTTGTTAATTAATAACATAACATAACCTCAACACGAATCATTTCCCATCAACATAAAATTTAATTACATTTTTATTGGAATCAATATGAACATATTGAACACACTGCTAGGTCACCTCAAACCTTGGCCAATGTTTGACCTTCTTATACAAAACCGGGGGAAAAATAAATGTAGTGATTTTCCATTACCTTCTACATGAGACTTTATCTAACAATAGCGGCAAAACAAAGATTTTATGAGATACGAATTTGTGGAATCATGAACTGAATAATGATAAGCTTTAGCCCCTGTTTGCCAATTTCTGTATGTATCTTTCCTCTAGTCCCACTTAAAAGTATTCAGTAGTAATTAAAACAAAATACACAATAAATATATATTTGGGTGAGTTCTAATACGAAATTAACGATTTGTTATTGTGATGCGCATGAACGTGTAAGCACACCTATTGATAAAAATTAACTGATGGAAAAATTAATGAATCCAGGTTATTCGCCAAAAGTATCTCCCGAAGTTAAAAAAAACAAAAAAAAAACGTTATAAGTATTATAATAATGGCTATCGATAACTAGAGTAAGGTCATTATAAAACACTTGACTTTTAAAAATGAATTATTAAACAATGAAGACGAAAATAATGAATAGGCGAGAGTCTAGTTAACTCCAAATACCTACCTCTATAAATGACGGAGAAAATCATTAAATTAAAAGAGTGGAAATTTTGAGCACTCCCTTTATAATTAATGCTCAATTGCTTCGATCTCTACCCCATCCATCGAGAAAGAAAAAAAAAAGCAATGAATTAAGAACAAAGGGCATTGGACTTGGAATTCTCCGAACCAGATCACAAGGTCTAAGCAAAAATAGAAAAATCAATGCAGACCCATACTGATCTCATACGGAATTATACATGGAGGAATGGATATATTTAAGGATTTAGTATTATTTTTTTTTCTTTTCGTCGTAACCTCATCAAGTGAGGCAATAGTTAAGGTTCATAGAAGCTGTCAGGATAACGATGCAGCTAGCGGTTCCGATGCAAATAGCGATTGCAACTACACAGGCTACGTAGGAAAACACTTCAATTCAGAGTTTCTCAACGCAAAAATGTTAATTTGATTTATACCTCACTCTTTATATTTAACCGTTTCGTTCAAAAATAGTAAACCCCTATTTCTACTTCTACAATGTTTACTTAGACATGGAAAATATATTTTCATATGAAATCACTAGTGTGTCATCCTATCATGTGGGAAATCTGCTTAGTTTAAGCGTTACATGTGAGGTAGCCTTTTTCGTTATCTCCAAGAAAGAATAAACATTTGAAGATTTTTTTTAAAAATCGCGTTCAAACTCAGTAGCTGTGTATTGTGATGGGGTAATTCATTTTGAAATGTATATTACCCTCTCACTATTTGGGTTTATGCAAATGCTGGAATTATTGAAAAATGTTGCATGAAAATAAATAATATACAATAAATATATAGATGTGAGGTTACAATAATGAATGGTGATAATGCTGAAGATATGTGTTGAGTTTCTTCTGGTTATTCATTCCCTTTTTCTCCTCATTTCTTCCATTTCTCTCTCCATCCATATCTTCTCCCCTGCCACCCGCCTTGGCTTGAAAGTTAGTTAATTAGCCATGTTGTTGGGGCTTATTAACAATAAATAAAATACTGCTTTTATGGACAAGTGTGCTCTCTCAAGAAAAGTAGATTGACTTCTTGTGTCTTTTTTCTTCTCTTTCTTTTGTTCTCTGCTAACAGCTGGAGCTGGGTAGTTCCCAGGACTGACCCATAGATGGCAGCACCATGCGGGGACCTCTTGAAAGTAGAGAACGTATGGTTTTCTTTCGTCTGTTTCATTGAAGTTGGAACAAGCTGGTTTCCCTTAAGAGACACCTATTAAAAAACATATCCCTATTAAAAAATTCTGTTTCTGTCTCTTTAATCGTTTCTTAATATGTGCAATCCTGAAGACCATGCAGCCGAAATTTTGGTCAAAAGCTAGCAGAATTAAAAGAAAGTCCGTCACGCCGGGGCTGCTTAAACTAAGAACGAATACATGGACAATTGTAGAGCATCAATAGTTGGTTATAACATTGTTTTTTTGCGATCCGACTCATAATTACGGACAAATTTTGAATTTTCGAATTCTACCCCCCTCTAAACCTCTCTTGTTCTTAGACCAATTTCAGAGAATAAATAATATGCTCTTTATTTTTTACTGTAACTGTTAAATATCGACTGTTATAGATCAAATAAACATTTTTGAAACAACAATGTAAAATCTTTATTGAGGACTACATCGCATAATGGATTTGCATATAACTCGCAAAATAAAAGTCCCCTGAAAAAACATGTCTGATATTTAAGTATAGAAAAAAGGAGTTTACGATGTTACAGGTTATTGTTAATATGACATGAGTAGGAGTGAGGGTTTACTTAAGGATGAAAACTAAAAAATTCAAATATCTCGATTAGTAATCATGATAGAGAAAATATGTATATACTAGCATTTACAGGTATTTCAATTTGCAATAAGGCTGATTATGCACAATTATTCGATCCGACTTTTAGTAACGGAATAATTCATTCTTCGAAATTCCCCTTCAACCCCCCTCCCCCAGGGGGGTCACCAGAACATATTTGTATATATCTCACAAAGTAGAAGTTCAATACAATACTAGGCATTTAACCTTGTAATGAAGTGGTTCATGATATAACAGCTTATTGTTAACATGACAAAAGAAAAAGTGGGGGTTTGCTGAAGGCGCAAAATTGGAAAATACAAATATCTTGGTAAATATTCAAGATAGAGAATAAATGTATATTACAATATTTATAGATCATTCTATTTGCAATAAGATCAGTTTTATACATATTATACTTATAGACTTATAGTAACGGAGACATTTCGAATATCCTCCCCTCTTAACCCCCCCCCCACAAGTCATGACTACCCTACCCCCATAAGGGAAACCTGCTAGTTATTGGAAGCAATAAATAAGGTAGAATACACGTCTTATTCATTTCTTTTAAAGTGTTGGTCGAAAAATTTTATATTAAACATTACAATATAAGAGACTAAAGATGTTATAGAGTAAAGGAAAAAAAGTTAACGGAGAAAAGGAGTTATAGCTGAAAGAGAAACAGTAATGTTTATTTATGGGATCCTTTGAGTAGGAAGATACTCCATGTATTGCGGGAAAGGTCTGTCTCTAGCCCCGTCTTGCTCGCTCGTTTCTATACATAGATGGGGGGAGGGAAAAATGTACTATATATTATAATATATTATTATATTATATTACACAGGGGCTGCGTAAACGAAACAGATTTCCCAAGTGCGTTAGTGGGGGTTTACTGAAAGGTTTACCCCTCCTTTTACATATAACGCATATATTTCGGGATTGGTAACGATAAGACAAAAATTAGACCCGCTAAAGCGGTAACAGAAAAATATATATAGTTTTGAACAGACCTCATTTTCGTCATTTCGCGGGTAGCATCAATGGACACTTGAAAAAAAAGTTTCGAAAATCGATTCATGAGTACAACCTCAATAGCTGATTTCCTGTAAGGGAAATTTACTAAAAGACAGATATCTGAACATGTCAATAAATAGATATATAACATAATATTGCACAAAGGAGTGGAGCAATAAAACTTTAGGCAGAAGGTGGCAGATCAATAATAAATGGAGGAAGAGAGACTGGGAGAAGAGGCAGTTGGAGTAAATCCATTCATTAGGAAATGACAGTGAACCAGGTAGGCTCTACCAGTCTGTCACTCATCTTAATATACACTTCTCCATAAGTCATAAACTGTCATATTCCTGTCAAATAATCTCTACTAAACTTATTCTCATTCGGGAAACTTCAATATATATATCTTATACATGTTTCAATCAAGTTGCCGGGACGTATAATGTTTATATTGCCGGGAGGTGGTGGGGGCGATGGACAGCTACGCAAGAGCTTCAGGTTCGAAATTTCTTTTAAATGTCCAATTGCCGTCCTTCAAAGGTCCGTTATCCGCGTTGGTCCTTTAGTCTACGCAAAAAACGCTAAATACCAAGTAAAGTTTCGTTAAAAACGAATGGAAATTGCAGCTGCTGCAGCATTAACGAACACACACACACACATATCTGCCAACACTCTGAATTAAACCCATGGTTAAAAAAAGGGTCAACACTTCCACTAGGCTATAAATGCTTATTTCAGAGCTAGTTTTCGAGGTCCTGCCTCATCCTCAGAGCTCTTTCTCTATAAATCGATGATTTTCACTTGCTCCTGCTTCTGAATTGTACGAGTATACTGAATTAATTAAATTTAATTCTGTCTTTACAACCCCTTAAGTAAAACTAGAGGTGAAGTCCGTTGATGGTTAAAAAAAGGCTCAAATCGAGCGGAGGTTCAGAGAATAAAAATGTGTAAACATCTCCAATAAGTAGGATCAAAAAATGTACCAAAGCGATTATGTTGGAAATTAAATTTTCTACAATTCTTGTTCATTATTTTTTTTTTCTAACACGAATAATAACGGGGTTCATTGCATTTCTTCAGCATACCCTCAGTTCTACGTATCTCACATTAACAATAAGCGGAAGTCATATATCATCTTATTTCAAGACTAAATTCAAATTCAGATTTTTTATATGAAGCTGTCAATAAAAATTCTATGCTCTCGTGCTCGTCTATATATATTTGGCCAATTTGAAACCCGATTTTTTTTTTGTTTCATATTAAAAATGGAACATCAAGTTTCTTAATTCGAACATAGAAGCATAGAACTTAGAGAAAACATACGGCATACAGAATAAGTCCGTTGTAATTACTCTCGTAAAAACATTAGATAATCAATGTTGTTCATAATGTCACATAACACAATTGTTGCTTGAATATTTTTCCTATAATTTAAATATAAATGTAGTTATTTAAATGATTGCTTTTCCGGCCTTTAATAAAATCTACTCCTATTCATATTGATTTTTACTTTAAAATACTGTGTCACTAAATATCCTACATACGGCTTATGTTTAAACTTTTCTAACATACTTTACGCAGAAAAAGGGAAATATAGAATATAATGTGGAGATGACATCACCAGACTAGACGAATCGTGTCGAGGTCGTATGTCGTGACTATTTACTTAGAGTAAATAGCAATAAAGAAAGTTAATCACAAAACTTTTTTATGGCTCCTCACAATTTTATTTCTTATAAACGCTGAGCGCTATAGAAACAAAATTCTGAAGTGACGCCCTCTTTCTGTAGGCTATTCTAATGCCCTGCCTGTTTAGTTTCCTTCCCAGGATTTCTGATAGCCGGCCCAAATATGGCAATATTCCCCAGGATTTAACCTCTTCCCCACCACCCCTAAAAGTCTCCCACATCAATTTTTTAGAAACCCTCCTGTCATATATTTTTCTTATAAAAGAAAAACCTGAAGAAATCCTGGGAAGGACACTAAACAGGGAGGGCATTAGAATAGCCTACAGAAAGAGGGCGTCACTTCAGAATTTTGTTTCTAAAATCAAGGATGCTACTCCTCTAGGAGACAGATCAGGGGTGTACATGATGAAGTGTGGGATGTGTGAAGCCAGCTACGTTGGGAGGACAGAGAGGAAGTTACGGATCAGGGCTAAGGAACACATGAGAGCAGGCTCAGAGTTTTATGCACACTGTAAGGAGCACAACCACCATGCTGGGGACCACCAGATAAAATTAATTCATAGTGACGTTAGGGGTTATCTGTTGGACATGGTGGAGGCTATTGATATAAAACTTGAAAAAGCCATAAATAAAGGCAATGTAAATGTGCAGGCTGACACAAACGCGTCTCTCATGTCCAGACTTGTCTCTGCCCCCTCCCTAGCGGCTTGGAACGATCCCCTTGGCCTCAGTGCATCGGCAGGGTTTAGCCTGGTAGCAAGTCTATAGGATCGCCCTACGCTCTGACGGTAATTTTTGCTTATAATATTATTTTAATGTTTAAATAGTAATTATTAATTTGTTATATTTTAATTGTAAATGTGTTTTTTGAATATAGGTGTTATTATTGTAAAAAAAATTATAATGTTATAGACTGTTTGTTATATGACCAACTATGTAAAACATTTTTAAGAACTGATTTTTAGACTCCTAATTATGGTGTTACATTGTTTTTTAGCTCTGAGGATGGGGATTTAGTCCCCGAAAGCGCTCAGCGTTTATAAGAAATAAAATTGTGAGGAGCCATAAAAAAGTTTTGTGATTAACCATTCATCACCCTCACCACCAGCAAAAAATAAATATGAATAAAGAAAGTATTGTAATCGCAAAAATTTTCGATTTTTATATTTTAACTAAATATATAAAGATATTATCCGTTATGGCCCTTCCTGAACCAATTTAGTCTAGTTGCAGCGTGACGACGAATGTCGAATTATTCAGGTTTCTAGTAACCAAATTTATTAACGAGGACCCCACGAAATGGTGATTTTTCTTCTAGATTAACTAGTTACAACAGATAAATGGAAAACGAAATACTAAATATACGCAACAAATTAAATAAAAGTAATAAACATTAAACAAAACAACAACCACTTACAAAAACAGAGAATATTTAAACTAAATTAACTGTTCAATATAATTATAATAATAAAATCAACTTTAATCAATGCGATAAAAACGAAGGGGTGAAAAATCGAATAACTAAAAATGCAATTCAATTTAAAATATAATAAATCGATTAAAAGGGCATTATTGAAAAAAATACACGTACAATTGCAAGTATAAATATTGTTTGAAGATTTAAATTCAGAAATTAATGTTAAGTTTTTTAAAGTGTTTTAAGATGTTGTCCAGGTATGGACTTCCGTCAGTAAGCCGTTTTAGTCGTGAGGTACTAGTAAGTTTGCACGTGTCCTGCAGTACGTCAATAAGTGTTTAGTAGTCAGAGACACATTACACTCCTGACATTTAGGCCTCTCTTTCCTTTTCATAATGAAGGAAAATAATAAAGTTCACAATAAAGGCGTATGCTCAACCGCAACAGCTGATTTCCTCAAGGAAAATCTAATAATAAGGAAAGTCGTAAAAGACAAGAGCCTTGAATAACGTTTTGATCTAGAAAGTCGTAGAGAGAACATTAAAGGTTAACTAGGTAGCGTGTATTCCAAATATAAAGCAGAGATTATAAACAAAGAGGATGGGGTATATACAGCCAACATCTGTAGATACCAACCACTCTCATATATACCTCTCATGATATACTAATTTCAAATATACCCTCGCTAGATATATCCCGTACTTTGACTAGCGTCCATGCTCTAATCCCCTCAGCTTTTCATTACAAATGGCTCCAATCTCATCCTATTTTGAAAAGCCCCCAATTAGAATCCAACTGTTCCATCCTCTCCCAAGAATTTATTTATTTTTCTTTGGCAGCAAATATCAATGAATTGTACATTTGTGTTTATATATGTGTGTGTGCGTGCGTGCTTGTGTGTGTGTAGGGTTTGCTTGATATTATATTTAATTCCGGCAAGGTTAATCCTTTTTCATGTTTCAGACGAGTAAATATGGACGTACGAGTAAAACTAATAATGGAATTAAAATTCATAATCATTCCTGTCTGTACGCCTGCTAGTTATTTAATCAATAAGAATTTCGCTGGAATTTCGTATTTGAAATTGAAGTATCAAAACATATATTCGTGAATATCTTCGTTAATGTTAGTTTTAGGGTCTTTTTTACTTAACACATGCCAGTTAATTTTCTAAGTAAAAGGTGATCACGATAACATATCATTTGATATTAGATACGCCTACTACCATGTGATCATTTATCTTCAGTATACTTTCAGGTTAAAAGTTTAGGGAGTGTTTATTTTTTATTATGAATCTTTTAAAACTTAATAAGTTGATCTATTCCGAAGAAAAAGCTTTTCAATATTTACAGAAGTATGGAGTACTTCACAGAAAGAG
This sequence comes from Riptortus pedestris, assembly GCA_019009955.1. Classification (NCBI taxonomy): domain Eukaryota; kingdom Metazoa; phylum Arthropoda; class Insecta; order Hemiptera; family Alydidae; genus Riptortus; species Riptortus pedestris. Next base: position 203,679,079 of record CM032228.1, on the reverse strand, counting down.
AAAGTGTAAAAAAGGACATTATATGAAGATTTATTTCAGCAAAACTAGATCGCCATTTTATCAATGCAATATGAGAAGTTGTAGGCAATACGTTGCTGCGCTTAATGGTACATGGTTTAAACATTGTAAAATTTCATTAAGGAAATGTTTACTATTCATATACGCATGGGCAAATGGATACGCAACTACAAAATTTGGAATGAGGTACAAACATTTTACTGTCAATCATAGTGAAAATTTTGTTGACCCAAAAACAGGTGCACACACTCAAAGAATTGAGTCGCTATGGGCTAGTATAAAAAGAAGAAACAAAAACGAATGTGGAACTAGAAGAACTTTGTTTGATTCATATCTTTGTGAATTTATATATAGGAGAAGATATGAAAATAGGGACATTTTTGAATGTATATTGGAATCAATGAGAAACTATTGGCCTCCACAATGAAAAATGTTATTAATTTCATTTATGGTTATATTCATGTTTACTAGAAACCTTGGTTATATTTAAATAAACAATTGTTAACAAAAAATCTTCACTGTTATTGATATAATAATGAGTTAAATCACTGGCATGTGTTAAGTAAAAAAGACCCTAGTTTTATTCCCAAACAAAGGAAAATCTCAGGAAAATCTTACCAGACGAGATCAAGTGGTGATGACTAGGCTTAGAATCGGACATTCACTACTTACACATTCATACCTCATAAACCCGGTAACACAGTACTAACCATTAAACATCTCCTGACCAACTGCAGACTACGTGAACATCTTAACTTACCGAACGACTAACATGAACTATTGACAGAAGGTAGCCCACATATAAACACACTCTTGAATCACTTGAAAACAATGAACATTTACAACAAACTTTAAGCCACACGCACTCCACTCAACACTCTAAGTTTTTATTTTAAATTATGACACTAATTTGTATTTGCGTTTTTTGTGAACAAGGCTTTATAATACATTTTAAAACTTGTGCCTTAGAGTTTCATCATCCTCAAGCCAGGATTTGTCGCAAAAATTATAGTTTTACATAGTTTTATTTTAATGGTTCCTTAGCTTTATTTTATTCCGTAGTTTTATATATAGATTGTTTTAATAATTTTGAAAACAATTTTCTTTATTCCTTTATTTTAACATTTTAACTTAAGGAAATGAAAATAAATGATACTGAGCGACATCGCCTCGTTGCGGAGCTCAACAAATAAATAAATAAATTATTGAGAACATGAAAAGAACATATTGTGTTTGTGGTCCCAAACTTTATAAATTTAGAAGATTTGGCTTCCAACTTCCAGCTAATATACCTAATATGCGTTGTTCGAAATGGAAGGAAGAAAGGTGTAATCACTTATAAAACGAAAACGACTCAGCAGAGAGAACATTTTATGGTACTTGTCGAGAAAGGATAACATATTTAATTCTTATGTTAAAGAAAAAATGAATAACTCCCTGTCTTTGATTCAACAGCTATGAAAGCCCAAGGGCTTCCCAAAGCAATTGGTTGCAGCTTGACACTTCCTTTATGCATCATGTAGCTACTTAAATGCCTCACAATGCTGAGAGCCACTATGTCCAACTTCAAAGACCGAGTACGGCACAGCTAATTGAAATTTAGTATATATTAGTGACTTCAAACTTGGCACCTAGAAATGTCGGTCTTACCCATAAGTTCCTACACTTCACTAACTTGGAAGCAAACCATAAATTTCTCAATGTCTCAATTACTACTGGTTTAAGTGAGGAGATATAAAGTACGAATGGTGTTTAGAATATATTTTAAAATATTAAAAGAATTTTTGGAGGATGAATTCAAAATATTTACTTCTCGGGGGTGTATCCTCTACGAAATATTGAATGAAATATTAAATTATGATAAGAATAAAATATGATCGTAATGAAGAGATTAGTTAAAAATGCCATGTATTTTGCAAGCGTATTTTCTCTAGACCCTCAGTAAAAAAAAACCCAGCAAAACCATTTGCTGAACAGAATTGATAAAATCGTTGTAATTGTATAAATTAATACTAAGCAAGTTATTTTTATATTTGCATATTACACAAACATTAGAATAACTATTAACTGGTTACCCGGACATACTAACATTAGGCGAAGCACACAAGTTGACGAACACGCCAAATCAGCTACTCAAAAAAGAACTTAGGACAACACATATTGTACACTCCAAGATATTCAAGCCCAAGCAAAACATGTGATACTCAATTCATGGCAGAAATCTTGGTTTGCCACGACTGGTAACAGACATACTGAGACATATTCTTGGTGAATGGCCTTCCTCAAAAAGTCTATTTAGAAGAGAAGAAGTAGTTTCAACGAGGTTAAGAATTGGCCATTCACGACTGACTCACACTTACTGGAGAAGACGAACCCTACTGCCAACACTGTACCTGTAGACTTACTAGGAAACATATACTAACTGACTGCCATTACACTGCTTGAAACATAACATTTTCAAAAAATTAATGAAGTTAAGAACGCGAAACATGTATAGTATAAGAAGATGTTACTTATTAACGTCCACTTTCAGGTACAAAGGTTAATTGGGATGGGTTATCTTCAGGTTACCGCCTTTTTCTAGCAAGGATGAGCATTAGATAAATTCCTGTTGCTCAGGTGAGAAATCCTGGGCCCCCATAGTTTTAGCAGATTTCCCTTAAGGGAAATCAGCTATTGAGGTCGTACTCATGACGCGATTTTCGAAAAATTTCTTCAAATGTCCATCGATCCTACCCAGGAGATGACGAAAATGAGGTCCGTTCAAAATTATATATATATTTATATGTCTGTTAACGCTCTAGCGGTCGCAATTTTTGTTTGATCGTTACGAAACTCGATATTTAACCATTTTTTGTAAAAAGACAGATCAAGTTCGTTAATGGCTGAAATCGGACTAGAGGATGGGGGGGTTTAGAGGGGGGGATTTTCGAAAATTTAAAATATCTCCGTCATTATGCATCGGATCGAAAAATTGTATAGAATCAATCTTATTGCAAATTAAATTTACTATAAATGTTGTTATATACATTTATTCTCTATCTTTAATATTAACCGAGATATTTGCATTTTTATGAAGTCTGTGGTGGGGTATAGTTCGGATTATGTCGGCCATCTTCGTCATTTCTCGGCTCAGGCGGAGCTTCTACTAACCTGGCGTTTTTAACCTTACCTTACCTTCCTTACTTTGTGAGATTTATGCAAATACGTTTTGTTCATCCGCCAACCCCCCCCCCCCTTCTTTAGTTCTTGGACTACTGAAATTTGAGTTATTAAAATATAAATTATTCTTACAATTCAGAGGCCGTTTCAGTTGGGTATTTATTTTAATTAACTGAAAGATTTCTCTATATCTAAACATGGTGAGTTTAAGACCATATGCATTTGAGTCACATTATTGGCCTCAGCAGCCCCCCCCCCTCCCCCCGCGCTTTAATACCGTGAATAAAGGAGAGGTTTCTATAAGTTGTGAGAGGGGGAGATATTCTGGGTATGCAAAAAAAAAGTGTTTATTTAGAGACTAAGTTATTGCAATCTATATATTTCTAGGAGAGACCCTATATATTTGCAACTGTCACCGACAGGTAGCTCTAGTGACTAATAGAGTAGGAATGGGAACAGGGGGCAGAGAGAGACCTAGATCGTGACACAAGAGAAATACAGGTTGACAGTGACTACCAATCTAGTCACACCTCCAGGTACCGTTCGGCTCTCTATCACCGCTACGTCTCGCTCAAACACAAATATACGTCTGCTGTAAGAGCCCGTCACGCAGGGCTGTGTCAACTAAGCAGATTTCCCATGTGCTGGCATGACAAACTGCTCATATAATGTTACCATATATTCTCAATTTCCAAATAAAATCCGGGGCTCAAGTTAAACATGTGAGTTAAAGCATTGACCTTAATGTCACATGGTAAACTAGAGTGGCGAGTTCGATTCTCGTATTGGCAAAGGAAATTATTTAGTGACGGAATTCATTAAATGACATCCTAAGTCCCACCCTGGCAAGAAAAGGGTGGTAGCCTGTAGATAACCCGTCCCAATTAGCCTTAGTTGCAAATAGTGGACGTTAATAACTAATAATAATAAAATAAAAATCCGATGATTAGAAGTCGACAGTCAATAAGATAGTAATTAATGATGCTATCACAACATGATGACACAACGTGAATATCACATCTATTAAAGATACCACCGTGGATATTAAGTTAATAAATACAAACGGAAATAAGAAATGTTGCAGTCAATTTCAATAACTTGCCGACAGGAAGCTTTGTAATGTAAACAAACAGGTCTGCCACCCTCACACCGGAAAGAAAAACAATTACTGAAATATATCAGAATATAACATATTAATTTTATTGAAAACTATATCCAGTACTGTAATTTATAATGAATCAGAATAATTTTTATCTCAATCAATCAAATTTTAGTAGTCCAAGATTTTAAGATGGGGTGGGGCATAAGAACATATAGCATGTATCTCGTATAATAAAAGTCTCTGGAAAACAATATTTGGTGTTTAAGCTTCGAATAATGTGGTTTATTATATAACAGAGTATTGTAATGATGAAAATTGAAGAATGCAAATATCTCGGCTAATTTTCAAGATAAAGAATAAATATTTAAATGATACTATTGCAGGATTAGAGGATAATTTATGTAACAATAGTATAGATATGTATTAGAGTTTGAAAAAATTAAATAGTAAACATCTTTAAGAACTGTAGATATAAAATAAGGTTTGTATGTGACCGAATTAATGAAATTATTTTTCTAACCTATAGTGACCTAAAAAATCTTTGATAGTCAATAGACACTCAAATTAAAAATTTACTGATTATATAAAAAATATTAGCGGACATCATTTTCGTTTTCTTCTAAGTAAGATCGATAATCATTTCAAGAAATGTTTTGAATATTGTGTACGGGGCAGAATCTCAAAGCTATTTCCTCTCAAGGGAAGTCTGCTAATATAGATGCTTAAATGTCGATTGTGAGCTGTAGCAATGTAACCGTGTTGCGTTAAGAAACTTTGGAATTCAGTAAAGTGTTTACGAAATAAAATCCTTAGGCCTAACTGAGCTAGAAAAAGTGGCAACCTGTAGAAACCTCACATCTAATAACCATTAGCTACCGTTCATTTTTTTAATTAAAAATAGCTTATTTCCCATTGACACCGTTGAACCAACTGCTCAGGGAATTAAAACAACATGAATTAATTACTGTCGTTACATTAACTTTTATTATCTTTGAAAGGCGTACAAACTCAATTAAATTCATACAAAATATAGAATAAAGGCTAAACAATATCTTTAAAAACCACCAGGGGAAAACAAATTAAATTACCAGATTCTGGGTAAACATATTTTTTCTAATTTATTCCATGTGTTGTAAGAACAATATTGTATGTCCCCATGTATCTCTTTATGATTTTGAGAACTAAAAGGTTTTGGAAGTCATGGAAATATGGTAGAGCTTTAATACCCCTCCGTTTGAACAATGTACATAGACAAAATATATTAGTATAAACAGAATGTATCTCGTAGCCTACTACTATACTACTTAAAAAATAACAATTAAATATATTGAGTTCAACTGTATTAAAATAATTTAGTTTAGTACATAGAGTAATAAAGAAATTAACACAATTCCTCTGTAGCCACTATATTGTATGCTCCACAATTTTCTTGACGTTGAGAAGTTTCAATATTTTGTAAGACAATTTTTAATTTATGGGTTTTTAACTTGGTCAAATGGTTTACAATATTGTATTTGCCGACGAAATTAAGTGGGGTCGTAAGGGAAAATCGGAAATGTATCTGACGCTATGCATTGGATTAAAAAACTTTAAAGAAAATAATTTGATGGTTTTATAATTAGTATTTTATGTTTTCTAGTAGATCAGTAGAAATTCCTTATTTTGTATTTTGGACCTATTAAAGATATTTCCAAGACGCGGGCTATATTAACCGATGCAATAGTATTTTTGTGGATTACAACATTCAGTAAACACCTACACTTACTTATCTGACATTAGCATTAAAATTCTAATTTAAATCTTTAATACAACGTTTGGTTTCTACTGGACCAAGGGGGAATACTGTTTAGAGAGGGGTTGTAATCATAAATTCCAAATATATCCACTACCATGAATCAGATCAAAAAATGTTGTAATATCAATTTTGTTGAAATTGTAATATTCCACAATTATTGTGAACAATAGAAATTAAAAAATAATAACTCACAGTGACGCAGGAGCTGGCATTGAAAACACTCTGACAACCATAATTATAACTGTAGAAATACATACTACATCCAATTCACTTTTTTAGGTGGGATATAAAAATCTTTTTTCCAAATGTTAAGGAAATTCAATTACCTTTCTCAAGGATAGAGAGTAGGGTGCCAAAAGCCAATAAACATTAAACGTAATAAGGTGCTTTATATACCACAACAGCAAAACATTGTTCTTGAGTAAGGGAAATTTATTTTTTACATTTTTTTTTCTTTTGGGTCACTATCAGTAAAATAGTTAAAACGGAGTTACTTAAGGTCCTTTCATATTAGTACATTTTTTCTCAAACTCTGATGTTAACATCAATATTTGTATTTTTTTTTAGCAGAGTTCTATTTTCGGCTTAACGATTCTTGAGTCTACTGTTGAAAATTGATGCCTTGGAAAGACAGGAAGTCAACATAGTATGTCGGTCGAAAACAGCTGTCTACGATTCAGATTGAGGCTTGTTTAACAACTCATAAAGTCAGTCATTACAAATAATTGGAACTTAGATCAAGAGTATGCCAGGCTCATTGTGTTCCTTCTGTCAACAACACTATGGAGTTTGGTATCAATAAAACTAAAAACATCAGTGATAAAAAGCTTTGAAATAGGAAAACTGTAGAGTAAAACGAATGTGACTAATCACACTGATTCTCTAAAAATCAAATGAGAACTGGTAAAAACTTCCACAAACCCGGTTATTGTTTTGGAACCGATATAGAAGAAAAGATAAACAAGACTAAATGCAATGCATTGTGTAATACAGATTGGCAATTAACAGATAATGTGCAAAGATATTGAAACGGACTATTCCAAACAATCTCGAGAAGACTAAAATAACAAAGAAGTCTAAAAGACAGTTGATAAGATAAAACAATTTTTAACTCACTATAGACTTGATTCGATTCGCCCAGGCTATGTCGAAATGCCATCGTAATATTTAAATAAGCAGTAGTTTACTAATTTTTTTTTAATTTATAATTCGTCAATGAGTTCATCACAAATGTCTTAAAGGCTAATTCTTGCTCTTATTCCGTATAATAAGACAAACGTCCGTCACATAGGGGCTGCGTAAACTAAGCAGTTTCCACTTGCGGGTATAACACACTGTTGATCTCAACTCAGCTGACACTTTACATTTCTAAGTAAAAATAGAAGTGGGGGTTTACAAGAAGGCTGAATACAAGAAAGTACATATCAATCGCTTAATATTTGAGCTACAAAAAAATGTATAGACCAACAATTGTAGAGCATCAATATTTAACAAGATTGGTGTTATAACATTTTTCGATAGGACTCATAATAACGACGATATCATGAAGTTTGGAATTCCCCTCTAATGCTCCACCTCCATTCCTGGTCTGATTGCAGCCATTAAGGATGAACTTTAATGTTGAATGAAACGATTAAATATCAAGTATACTCTTTAGTAAAATCTTTAATGATAACATCATCACACAACATATTTGCAAGTAAGTCCCACAGTAAACGATCAAAGAAGAAATATATTACTTTGAATTTTAACTTCCAATAGAGTAGTTTATTATATTGTCAGCCTATTGTTAATATGACATTAATAGGAGTGGAGATTTACTGAAGGCCGAAAACTAAAAAAATGCAAATATGTCGATTAATATTCATGATACAGAAAATACGTATAGAAAAATAAATTTTCAATAAGATTGGTTCATTTTCGATCCAACGTATAATAACCGAGATATTTTGATTTTGGAAATTCCCCCCTCTCACACTGGTACAATTTCAGCCATAAACGTCCAATTTTTACATGACACGTTTAAATATGGATTAAATATGATAATGATCAAACAAAAATTATATATATATATATATATATATATATATATATATATATATATATATATATATCCTCCTGGTTAGGACGATGGACATTTGAGAAAAATTGCGTAATGACGACAACAATAGTTGATTTCCTTTTTGGGAAATCTGATAATAAAAAAGTCCGTCACGCAGGGGCTGCGTAAACTAAGCAGATTTCCCACGAGAAGTTTTACAATAGAGAAATCTGCCTAATAACAACTGTAGTAGTAAGAAACCTCTAAACCTAAAACATTATTTAGGGCGTAATAACCCAGTAGTTTCTAGCCCCAAAAAACAGTTAACCTAACATCTAAACCTATTCAAGAGGGACGAATAGTTATAGAAACGGCCGCCAGAGCTCTCGGCGGAAAGTCCGAACAGCCTACTGGTGACCACACGCAGAATACAAATGCAAATATCTCGGTTAATATTCAAGATACAGAATAAGTGTATAGAACAATATTTATAGTAAATTTAATTTGCAATAAAATTTATTCTATACAATTTTTCGATCCGACGCATAATAACGGAAATATTTTGAATTTTCAAAAATCCCCCTCTAAACCCCCTCTCACTGGTCCGATTTCAGCCATTAACGAACTTGATCTTCCTTTTTACATAAAACGATTAAATTCCGAGTTTGGTAAAGATCAAACAAAAATTGCGACCGCTAGAGCGTTAACAGACAAATATACTATATATATATATATATATATATATATATATATATATATATATATATATATATATACCTCATTTTCGTCATCTCCTGGGTAGGATCGATGGAAATTTGAAGAAATTTTTCGAAACTCGCATCATGAGTACAACCTCAATAGCTGATTTCCCTTAAGGGAAATCTGCTAAAAATAGTAGTGAGTAGAAACAATCAGACAGTGCTGGCCGAATAATTTATAATTACAAAAATATATTTAAATTAATTAAAAACACAAAATAGCCCAAGGTTAAAATATAAAATAAAATATAAATATATAAAATATAAAATCGAAAGTAAAATACATTCAAAATTCAAACAAAACAATTACTCATCACACATAATGTGGAAAACCGGCATTACTTTTAAACACGCAGGCACGCTTGTCAATAGACGTTCTCGGCGTTTTTAATTTTGCGTCAACGGCCACTGAAGATGGAGCAAGTGTTTTGAAAGTCCCCTTTGTCGTAATAAACGTATCATGGAGGAAAACAGGGCTATCCTGTTATCCAGGTTGACTCGTTTCTCTCCCACCCGGCTTCCCTGGAGGAATGTATTCACTACATGGTTTGAATAGCAGAGCAGACTCAAATACATGAAGACAACACAATCCATCGGGTATGATAACTAATCTCACATCACTAATAATAACTGTGACGCACGAACGAATTTAAAACACCATAACTACTATAATTATAACTGAAAAAAACCTGGTTATGCTCAATTACCTTTCTCAAGGATAAGGAGCACGGTGCCAAAAAACAGTTGGCATTAAACGTAATAAAGTACTTTATATAAAATCAAAAATATAAAATTCTCCACAACAGCAGAAACTTGTTCCTGAGTTGGGGAATTTATTTATTTTCTTAATATACTTTTTTTTTTTTTTTTGCTTTTGGGGTCTCTATCAGTTAAATAGTTAAAACGGAGTTAGCTAAGGTCCTTTCATATTTGACGCATTTATGTCCTTTGAAAACCCTAGGGATGAAATAAATTAAGGCACTTTAATATAATCTATAAACTGTTTTTTTCACACAAAACGATAACGCTTATTAAATTCACACAGAAATTTAATGGTAATTTGGCTAAACTAACGGAAAACAATATATTGTGTTAATATTTCATACAAAAGTGTTACCATGAAGTAGATCATACCATACATCAACTGGGTACAAATAATTTTTGAGCTTAGTAATTTCCAATAAGAACCATGGATTCAAAAACATGTTTTTACCCAATAGATTCTTTAATCGGGATGTATAAAGTAGATTCTTTAAGACTTAGCTGATATCCTTCATAGTCGAATGTAAAACGTACTCATTACTCACCAGTATTCATGTCCTTAGAAGGCAAAGAACTTACCTGAAACAAGAAATGAATTTATATAAATATAATTACGTAAAATTCTTAAATGTGTAATTTATTACCAAAAAGGAACTAGGTATCCAAAATTCTATAACATATAAAACTACACATAGATTAAATTTCGGATATATCAGTGAATAAGGATGACATTTTAATTTTTTTTGTGTATTAGAATGTGTTATGTATTAGAAATAAAAATAAAATCTCTTCTTATTCTTCTTCTTCTTCTACCTCCATCGTGCCGATAAGCGTGGAGGGGCCACCTCAGTCCACTTTGCCCATCTGGGTCTGTCCCCCGCTAGTCTCCTCATCTCTGGCGCATTCTTGCCCCTTTCTGCTCCTAATCGAGCTACGTAGTCCTGGTACGTAAGTCTAGGTCTACCACAGGGTCGTTTGCCTTCTGGCCGCGCTTCATATAACCATTTGGCCTTTCTTGAGTCCCCCATTCGGTTGACATGGCCAAAATCTCTTCTTAAGAGACGAAAAAGTTGATTACCAAATTCGTACTCCGTCAAGTTCCTACCACTTAGCATTTACCACTTTCAATATTTTGTTAGATATTGGCTAATAGCACTCTTACACCAAAACATTTAAATTTAGAGGAACCAAATTTAGGAAATGTTCAAAGATACAATATTAATGAATTTACGTTTTTATTAATAAGTAAGCGGTTATTACTCTGGGTGTTTATAAGTACAACAAAGCCTGTTACCAAGGCGTCCATTCTTTTCAGAAGAATGAAAATATGTGTTTAATACTAGTCAGACATACTCCTGTGACAATAGTGAATCAATATTTGGCAGATATGACAAGTTTAATAATTATTTATTAGATGAGGGCATGTTTTCTACCTTAGAGATAAACTATCATAAAAAAACATGTAAATCCACTATTCCCTCATACATAATCTAGCACGTAATTTTATTTTCAGTTAATTCGACATATTAGTATGAATTCTCTCCAGTATAACCCTTCACCATTCAGAAAAAGGGTACACTTGTACAAAAATAACACCATTCACAGTATTCTTTACTGACTAAAATATGAGGGTAGTGGAGATTTCCAACTTTTGTAATTTAGCACAAGTTCAGAGTCTACCTATGTATTGAATTATTAATATTTTTCACATTACTCGGGATTTGGGCTGTCAAATTACATTATGAAATACAATGGTATCTATGCAATAGATCCGAGAGTGAATCAATATAGAAGAATCATGAAGGACATCTCGATTGTGAGCGCCATGATTCATGACCCCGCACTGACACAGCTGATTAAAAAATCGATTCAAGAATAGGGGAGGCGAGGGAGAGGGTGTAAACTGCAAAGTCAGCCCCCTTGGAGAGTGGTTTAACTACAGTGGACAGTGGCCTCAAGTCATGCCAGTACTAGACATGTCTACATATTAATAGTGTCGACTGGCTATTCAAGGTGTTACAGTTGTTAAAGGAACAGGAACTTTGTCATCACTATTATACTTAGGCTTTTACCATTACGAGTAGCTTAGCCTCCATAAGTCGCTTTTTTTTGTTTAATATTATTTACGTCCACTTTATGCTACTAGGCTAATCGGGACGGGTTATCTACAGGTCACCACCCTTTTCTAGCCAGGGTGGGCTCAAGGAATTTATTCAGTGAGTCCTGGTCAGTGTGTATAAGTCGCTTTCTAGGACCACATTAGTCTGCGTCTGACTCACTTCCACCATACACTAACTTCTTGGGTAGCCTTTGCATCCATATGCAGTTATCCTCGCAGTAATTGAACAGTTGATGTCATGTTATCCATACTACTATTCCACTAATGACCCAGATGAGCCAATTAGCTGCAGCTACTCTTTGTTGGTTCCAGATATTTTCTTTTTCTTCCCATCATTACTCGTCTAATATCCATGCATGCCTAACCTGAACTTATTTCCACCATCTTTCTATAGAGAGAGCCTTATGTAACTAACTACCTTAGCACTGCGGATGTGTGTTGGGTATTCTTACAATAAATAAACATATAGATAGATACAGATAAGACAGTAATTTAGACATGACCTTTAACCATTTTGCAGTAGAACTAAGATTCATCCGAGAAGAGAATAGTATAGGTACTAATTTTAGCGAGCAGTGAGCAATACAAGTTACCTAATGCACGGGAAGAAGCCATAACCATTTATGAATAATCAATTATAGTTTTATTCTAGTTTCAGAAATTCACTCTCCAGTATCAGATTATGCAAGAGTAATTAACCCGCCAATTACGTCAACCAGTAAAAGCTGATTTATAAAACAAATAAATATTTTAGGTTGACGAATATTCAATTAATATTTCATTTGAGGTATAGGGGATCATTACCCGTTTAATCCTAGGCTTGTAATAACTCGCCGAATAATACGCAATCATTATTTGAACAGATTTATGGGGATAATGAATCATATATTACCTCTTACTAGCATTAGCCTCGTTATCTGTTTTAGCAGATTTCCCATAAGGGAAATCAGCTATTGAAGTTGTACTCATGACGGGATATTCGAAAAATTTCTTCAAATGTCCATCGATCCTAGCCAGGAGATGACGAAAATGAGGTCCGTTCAAAACTATATATATATATCTATATATATATATATCTATATATATATATATATATATATATAATATATATATATATATATAGACATATATATATATTTGCCTGTTAACACTCTAGCGGTCGCAATTTTTTGTTTAATCGTCACCAAACTCGGTATTTAATCGTTTTATGTAAAAAGGAAGATCAAGTTCGTTAACGGCTGAAATTGGACCAGTGGGAGGGCGGGTTTAGAGGGGGGGATTTTCAAAAATTCGAAATATCTCCGTTATTATGCATCGGATCGAAAACTTGTATAGAACCAATCTTATTGGAAATTAAATTTACTATAAATATTGTTATATGCATTTATTCTCTATCTTGAATATTAACCGAGATATTTGCATTTGTAATCTGCATGTTCGGACTTTCCGCCGAGAGCTCTGGTGGCCATTTCCATAACTATTCGTCCCTCGTGAATAGGTTTAGAGGTTAAGTTAACTGTTTTTTGGGGCTAGAAACTTCTGGGTTATTACGCCCTAAATAATGTTTTAGGTTTAGAGGTTTCTTACTACTACAGTTGTTATTAGGCAGATTTCTCTATTGTAAAACTTCACGTGGGAAATCTGCTTAGTTTACGCAGCCTCTGCGTGACGGACTTTTTATTATTTACACAGCATTAGGAGTTAATAGGTTACACATGTAATCAACCTCTGATTAATACTACTAGTCCTCAAATGATTATCGTCTCTGTGGCATTTCCATTGTACTATTCATGCCCAGTGGACAGAACATAATTAACAACAACACTGTACAACTACATGTGTACTGATCATTCATGTATAGACGGTGTCTCTTCTGTAAGACGTCTTGCCAACGTTTTGCTGGCACGCTTCAGGACCCTTCATTACGATATTTAAACCGTCCTCGACCGATACCTTTGTCGAAGCTTCAACCGCTATAGGAGTAGTGTGTTATTATTGATTTTTATCTAGGTTGGTATAAGAGGCTGTAACCCAAAATAAAAAATACCCAGATGGTTAGAATCCGTCCATGGGAAAGTAAAAAAGGCTCTCTTTGGTGCGCAAAGAGGGAACTGTATGAAGGGTAAATAAAAATGGAAACATTTCAGTTCGAGAAAAAATATAATTGGAAAAAAGTCCGTTGCGCAGGGGCTGTGTAAGCTAAGCAGATTTCCCTCGTTATGTTTAAGAATAGATAAATCTACATAATGGTAACACAATAGCACCGTCAAGATCAAATGAATAAATACAAACGATAATAAGAAACCTCCAAACGGGAAGAACCAGAAACTTAAACAAACAGGTGTGCCAAGAAAGAAAAACAATTACTGAAATATATGAGAATATAACATTAATTTTATTGAAAACTATTTACTATATCTAGTACTGATTGATATGGATCAGAATAATTTTTATCCCAATCAATCAAATTTAGTAGTCCAAGAACTTAAGAAGGGGAGGGGGTCACGATTACATATTGGCATTTATCTCATATAATAAAGGTCTCTTTCGATTTATGGTATTTAAACTGCGAATAATGTGGTTTATTGCATAACAGAGTATTGTTTATGTAACATGAGTAGAAGTGGTGGTTTGCTGGGGGGTCTGAAAACTGAAAAATGTAAATATCTCGGTTAATATTGAAGATAGGGAATATATGTATATAACAATATTTATAGTACATTTTATTTGCATCCGACGTATAGGAACTGCTCCGATGTCAGTCGTTAACGAAAGTGATCTGTCTTTTTGCATAAAACGAGTTTGGCAACGATTAATCAAAAATTGATACCACTAGAGCGTTAACAGACAAATATATATATATGTTTATAATAATTTTGAACGGACCTCATTTTCGTCATCCCCTGGGTAAAATCGATGGATATTTGAAGAAACTTTTCGAAAATCGCTTCATGAGTACGACCTCAAAAGCTGGTTTCCCCTAAGGGAAATCTCCTAAAAGTATAGCACATTCATTACGAAGAATACCAGGAATGACGTTCACCGTCATAACCAAAAGGATATGATGAAGTAAGATGACGATCCAGGCTGAGTCGCAGAGTTATCTCAGCTATTTGTAAAAAGTGTAGAGGACGGTTGCTAGGGTGGGGCTAAACATGGCCGACTGGAAGAGAAACTCAAATATTTGGGACTTCTATCTTGAATAAATTACAAAAGCAAACATAAAATACAGACCAAGACTAAATTATTTTTTAATTCATTTTCATTTAAATACAGCGTTTCAAAATAAATAAATTGAAAAATGTTGTAATATGGCATTTAGAAAACTATTTCGACACACCAAAAAGTGTATAGGAATGTAAGATTGTTCTTTTATGCTAACATATATAAAACATCACTACATTCATTAAAGAACATCAATAACAATTAAACATTAAGTAAACTAGACAGGAAATTCATCTCGACTTCTATACCAAACATTTCTCATCCTAAATTCGGTTCAATAATAGCTAACGAGTGATGCTTTCTGTAGATGTTAACTAACTAACTTGACTACTAGTCGTGTTACCCGTCGTTGAGTGGCTGACATAGACATGTTTTCCCCTGGAAATATAAAAATTCAATTAACCTACTTACAACAAGTTAGTAACAAGTTAGTAACACAGGTAAGAAAAAACGCCTCGTTCCTTCACTATTCTTTATTCGTTGTGACAGAGCGCTTTCAGAGCATACGCTCCATCATCAGTGCCCTCCTGTGTGGGAGTCACAGGGAATCCTTGGTTCCTGTCACATCATTGTGAAGAGGGCACTGATGATGGAGCGTATGCTCTGAAAGTGCTCTGTCACAACGAATAAAGAACAGTGAAGGAACGAGGCGTTTTTTCTTACCTGAGATAATAATTCCTTCACCATCCAGCACCTCAAAAATGGAAGTTAGTAACAAACGGGCGGACGGAGAGGCAGGCAAGATTTTAACTTTTGATACCACTGTTCTTAGAATGGCCTGAAACGCAAAAAAAATGTAATCCCGCCAAATTAACTTACAAAATGAGACAAATCTTAAAGTTTGATTCATATGGACGCAAGTGGAATTACTAAAATTATTGCTAATAAGTATATCCGTATAATAGAAATGTATGGACAACTCAACAATATTGTTCTACGAAAGTTTTCTCTAACTTCAATTTAATACAGATATTTTTATTTTGTATATTAGTCCTGCAGTAAATCTACATCCTAAATAGGATTTTTCATTTTACCCATTAACTGACTCTAATAAAAATACCGTTTTGTAATGTTCAAACAGGTCTTTAAACATACGGGTATATTCTGTCTAGCTTGACTTTATCATCGCAGTAATAGTTGTAGGATGAACGATATACAATTGTTGAAAGAATTATATCACGCCACTTAAGTATTCATTAATCACAGAGATTCAATGAATTAAATAAATTAGTGTTATCAGAGGCCAGTGAGGTAGAGAGAAAGATAAAAACATGCATTGTTGTAAGGCCGATGCAATGCAGAAACCTATCAACCTGAGCTAAAAACGATACTATCGGAATTCCATTGAGGGAAACCAGTACTGTGGGTGTACTCCTGACGACATTTTTCGATACATTTCTCGAAATGTCTGCATATCTTACCTAACCAGGCGGCAAACAAGAAGTCCGTTGAAATTTGCAAATTTATATAATATTCATTTTTATATTATTTTTCAAAAAAATTTCAACTCATTTGTCGAATTTAAATATTTAATTATTTTAAATAATTCATCTAAACGCTACTAACACCGATGTTCATTAAACTATCGATCGTCCAAATCATATAAAACTTACAATTATCTAATCCACACTTTCAACACTTCTTCTTCATAAAAACGAGATAAACCACTGAAAAACTGTCCCAACAACCTCAAACATTCCTTAACATCATGCAGTGAGCCTGGAAAACTAATTAAAACAAAAAAAAATATGTTTGTTTCTCATGCTCATTAAACTCAGTATCAGCCTGAAATGCCAATATTATAATCCTTTTTTCTAGTATCCTATCCTAAGAGATAGAAATTGAGATATATTGTGTTTAATCCTTTAACTCCTTCATTGTCCCTCAAATAACACCCATTGTCCACAAACTATTAACACAAGACCCAACTCTAATGAACTCTATGGACCTAAACCTGCCTCACAAACTTATAATAAACCTAGATGAGAATTATGTAGATAATTAAACCCACAAATCTGTGATATTACTCGAAATAATTTGTGTCATAACGTTTAAATACCGAGTGTCATTCAGATCTGTTCTAAACTTCAAGAGTTAAATCGCTGTTAGGTATATTTGATCTAAATACTGAAGTGTAGAAAGTGTTAACGAAGTAGGACATACACTGAGTAATAAGCTTTACCGCAAAAGGGTATTATGTTTTGTATTTCATTGTGCAGGAATAAATTAAATGGAAAATCAAACTTTTCACAATGTAAATCCCTACCAAAACTACTAAGAGTAAATTACAAAATAAACAAACAATATTCAACTCGATGTGTGACTAATTTTACAAATAATAAGACAGACAGGAAGAGCGAAAGCAAGATACATAATAAAGAGTTAAGTTTACATTAATTTGCCCTAACAAGAACAGTCTCTCATTGTAAATTCTTGGCTTGTCAGGAGGTATATTAAACCTGTCTAGACCATGCTCTCTCAATCTTCTTTCTCACGTCTTGTTTAATTACAATTTTATTTAATGAGGATAAAATAGCAGTTTATAAACAAATGTCTAACATAACGATCAACAAATCATTATGTCGATGTATTACAATAATATTTCTACCTAATTACTGAAATAACTAGAAACTAAACGATAACTTTCTGCGATCTTAATAAGAAAAATATTAGCTAACCAAAAAGGGTCTATAACATCTAAATACAGAATAAATAAACGTAACACACACATAATTTGTCATATTATTTTTATTGAAGTTTTAATTTAAAGATCATAAATTCAGTTCGAATAAACTATTAGAAATAGTACAAAATTAGCAATTATATTTCTTTTATATGAAATTTATATCACTTTTATATACATTTAAATTTATTTATTTATTATATAAATTTATATATTTTATTCCTTTTATTGCTCCCAACTTGGCAAGGAAGAAGTTAAATAATAGAGTAAGATTAACAAACAAATCTAAGTGGCCATTTCGCCAATTCTTAATAAAAAAAGACGCCAAATTAAACAGGAATCTTAAAGCAGTGAAATTTCGAAAAAGTTGTATCCAATAGTGATGGATTTAAATATGAGGATGGACGAGACAATTTTAACTATCATGGTCGTTAGAGAACCAAAACTGCTTTTCAGTTTAGGTAAATCAATCTGATATTTTTTCACTGTACGTAAGTTAGTCTTAAAAATTAGCTCTATTGAAAGAGTCATACAAAGAAATATGTGCAATCGTAATTATTGCTTTATGGATGCCAAACTCGATATGTATAAGCAATTCAAATTCGCTAATGACAGAAATCGGCTAGGGAGGATGGGATTAGGGGAGAAGTAGCTAGATAATTGAAAATATATTCATTACTGTGCGTCGGATCAAAAATCGATAGAACCAATATTGTTACAAATTTAATTACCAATAAATGTTGTTCTATGCACGTTTTCTGTATCTTGAATTTTAACCGAGGCGAGAACACTAGTGTTTCATACCAGCAATTTAGTGGCGATTTGCTTAGTTTAAACATCCCCTGAGAAATGGGCATTTTGTCTTCACCTGCTCTATTAACTAAAATGTATTCCCTACAATGCACTTTTTACTTCTGGTAACAGATAGAAGTCGCATTGAGCAAGATCTGATGAGTTCGATGAATGCTCGAGCACAGTAATGCATTTGTCTCATGTAGATCCACAGACCTGGGCCATTCCTCACTCATTCTCTAAGTTTTCTCGAGACCTCAATGTGGTACTGCTGGTATAACACCTTGAGGTTCACATTCAATCATAATGATAACATTAATAATGAAAAAACCATGAGCATGACCTACATTTTGTGGTTCCTCGTCCAAGTTTATCGGGCCTTAAAGAAGTGGGGTTCTTCCAGTACATGGTTTACCGATTAGTTTCAGGGTCTTGCAAAACATTGAGATGTAGCTTTTTCTTTCTTGCCTTTTAAAATTCAAATTAACCGCTGTTCAATTTTTAAGCTTACCATGATTAGTCATTCATGAAATTACTGGAGCTATCATGAATCAACTGCATTACACATCCATTCCTTTAAGCTAAGACATGGGCAGCCCCTTTTTGTATTTGAGACACCTCATCCAAATGAAAAACCTTAGCATACTCCTATACCCAGTAAAACCGAATAGAGAGTAAAATTAATTTAGTGAAAGCGTTAGGAGGCTTTGGTCATTCATAAAAAGTTCAAGGAAAAGTTACAGAAATTGTGTGTACAGTCAGATGAAAGGTGAGACTATCAGGGTCATTGCCGGTTACAAGTGGTCCTAAAATATTAGAAAATATAACCAAATCCATACAGCCAATAACAATTATAATAATTTAACATATTTTAATCCTTCTAAAGTTGAAATAATTTTTTTTAATACATAAAAATCTACTTTGTATAGCTAAAGGTAAATTGGGTTATCTACTCGCTTTTAAACCAGCTTGTCTAGAAATTTTATTAATATATGAAATGAAAATATATAAACATGCTGAATTAAATTAGTACTTAAAAAAATCATTCAGCCGTTGGAAAGATAATTAGTTTAAATTCAACAAGGATAATGTTCGTTTATTACCCGAATCAATAAAAAGTTAAAAGTTTAATTATTTCGACTATATTCATATATTTTAAAACTTATTAATGCATTATAATTTTCTATTGTATTTTATACAGATATTTTTGAGGATATCTAATTGTTTCGTATTTTTGCACATGATGATAGGAAGTTAGAACTAAAACACTAGAAAGAATTGGAATGACTTCTGTTTAGATAGTTTTCAGTCATGAACTTGGCTCACAATTTTTTCTAATATATTTTTACTCATTGGTATTTATCAATTCATACTCAAGGACAAACGCACATAAATTTTTAATTTTGAATAAATTTTTAATGTTGGTTATTTATAATACATAGTAGCAATGCAGCCTAAAATAACATGTCATTTTGGTTGACACATAGTTCATTTCCTTATCTCAACCATTCCATAAACACGCGAAATCAATAACTCCGTTCGCCGGACTGTTGAACCAGTAAAAACGGTGGGGGAGCAAAAGTGAAAAATGATAATCCACTTTTATCACGAAAACTTAGGAATTCTCTGCCGGCGTTCTTTGTTTCTTCTGTTGATGGTGACATTCATTTCGAATGGTAGATAGCCCTGTACAAAAGCAATGCATAGCCTTTGCAAACATGCCGGGAAATATGCGCTGTCACGTTGTTTGTATCTTTGACCATAAAGATAAGCTTTGTTCTTCTGACCACGTCAAAACCACTTGGCTTTGTTATTAATAAAAGCTCGTGCTCAAAGCAATCGTACATAGCAATTTTATTTACTGCGATGCATGTATTGTTCTTTATATTTGAAGTGCTATGCAAGTTGGAGATGATTTTAAAATATAATGTGTTATACATGTTTACTTAATTTAGACCAAAAAAGGTCTAAATTTTAATACCAATACCGCCTGAATATTCACAAAGTAATAGTAAATGTAAAATGAATTGAGCTTATTTCTCTATGAAGATTACTGTTTTCAACGCAAAGTAATTCTTTTACGTGGATGTCCATTTCACTAACTGCTGCGTACTCCATCCTAGACATTACATTATTTAATAATAATTATTGAACAATCAAACACACATTTACTAAAATAATGTAAAAAATGCACGTAAGTAACCAGTTACAAATGTGGGAAACATTAGTGAAGAGTTAGAAATGGTTCATATCCATTTGGGATCAGGTTAGAAATAAGAGTTAAGGTGTTGGTCCTACTCTCATATGGTAAACCTAGAGTAGCGAGTTCGATTCCCGCATGGGCAATAGGAATTCATTTAGTGACCCATTCATCAATTACCGTGAAATAAAATTCTTAGTCCCTACTCTAGTAGGCTTGAAAGAACTCAAGAGAAGAAACGCTGATAACATTACAGACATTATTGAACTCCTATTAAATAAAATAAACAACTAGTTCACTGCACACATTTAAAAATAGTACGCTCCATTGAATCGGTTCCAAAAGCCATAATACGTAGATATTTTGGTGATAAACAACAAAGGTCTAATAAATTGATGGAGAAACAGTCAAAACGAGCAATTCTGATAAAATTTGAAAAATAAACTTTTACGGTTATAATACTTTCATTATTTTGTACACATAAGCTTAGTGAACACGATGAGGAAGTGTTGTTGGGATGTGTTATATTTTATTACATAGAGTAGATGGACCCTCCCTATAGCTCAGGTCAAGGGAAAATTAAAGGACACGTTATAGGGGTACCCGCACTATAGCAGGGAAGAAAAATATAAATGATTTGAAGAACTAACACACAGCCTCTGTTTCTCTCTCTCTCCCTGCCCCTCTCTCATACTCACTCAGTCTATCTCTCTCTCTCTCTCTCTCTCTCTCTCTCTCTCTCTCTCTCTCTCTCTCTCTCTCTCACACACACACACACACACACACACACACACACACACACACGCGCGCGCGCACACTGAAACATACGCGTAGAACTTTCCAGATTGTAGTCGCATAGATTTTCCGGATATAGTAGATATAAGTAAGTATGTGTAGTAAAAAACGCTTTATTTTAAACATATTGTTTATGTAACAATATAAATTCCAAACTTAAAATATCCAGAAGACAAAAAAAAATAAATTGTTTACTCAATTGTATACATTTTCTGATCGTTAAGTACTTCTTTAAAAAACCCAGTTAATCCAAGTTCATTTATGTACTTGTTTCTTCTTTACAATCGTTAGCTTAATAAAATCATCTTACAGGAATTGTCGGGGTTCAGTAGACGACATGTTTTGTAACCTTAAGCCAATATCACCTTGACGCCATCATTTGAATTCATCATGCCAATGCTCAAAGCTGCTGTTTCCTTATGCAGGACTATATATATATATATATATATGAAGCCTATTTTCAAATGCCGGTTGATAGAAGAACGATCTGCATATGTGTGATTCTTCACCTTATTTATTAGATTTTGACTTGACATGTTATTAACTTCTGGTACACAGAAGAATCGGCTTGACCTCCTGAGGGTTTGGAGCCTTTCGCGTGTCTTCCGATACTTTTTTCCGTGGCTGTGTTCTTGAGATTTTGTATTCCTTGTCGTGTTGGGCCTCCTTCCCTGGTGAAATGATGGCCTCCCAAAGTGTCTTAATCTGTAGCCATCTTCCCTGTTGATACTGCAAAGGTAGATTACTGTTTCTACGGCTTCTCTTGCCATCCATTCATAGTATCGAACAACTTTCACTAGCACCTTAATTTCAACAACATGATATGGTGACTGGTTTCCTAAAAGTGTTTACTATTGATGAGTCTACCAGATACTTGTTCACAATCATTGGTGTCAAGAATAAACAGGAAGGGTTATCCCTTTTCTAGGTAGAGTGGGACTTATATTTTTAAGATTTGATTTATTCTATTCGTCAATAAAAATTCCCCGTTGGCTTCCTGGGAATGAATGGAAATGACAAATCTAGATTTTTATTTTCATTTTGCATCAAATTCGTTAAATTATATATATTGATTATATCTTATTCTAAATATGTTGTATTCACCGTATATTAGTCTTCTCCTTCAGCAATATTGTGTTATTTAATTTTTTGTAGATATTGTTTTTCACTTCTGTTTATGTTTTTTTGATGCAGAAAAATACGTTGCTGTGGTTTTCAAATTGTAAATAAGTGTAATTTGTGATGGGTAAAAATTCAAATCCCATAAATAATAATTTAAATTTCTGTGTGAACCGTAGGTCAATCAACAAAAGTAACTTGTTAATATTCTCTGTTATAAACTGGTAATGTCCTTAGTAAAAAAGAATGTTTTAGTAAAATAAGAAGACATAATTGCTACTCTGATTTAAAGTAATTAATGTAACGACATTGCTATGTAAAGAACTTTATTGAATTTACTAAAATAGCAGCCATAAAAAAACTGAATAAACTTTCTAATGAGGACTTAAAACAGCTCTTAAAACTTAGTTCACTACTAAATATAATAAAATGTTCGTGGGTGTGCCACTTTCAATAATCGCGTTAAGTTTTGATAGAAAAAAAAAAAAACTAATAAAAGAATAAAAATACATTCTTATTTTTTTATTGTCTCAAAGATTGGTGAAGGAGATATAGCTGTTGTGGCTGGCCGAATTTTCCAAGGCCCAAGTTTTAAGTTATGCACCCTTAGAAGGCCGTTCAACTTCCAGCCAAAGCTAAAATTAGACAGTCTTAATTACCGAGATACTTAAGCCTTCTTTATAACTTTCTCTCCTGTAAAGAAACAATTATAGACACAAAATAGAAAAGTCTAGCTGAAACAGGATTATTATTTGCCAATAGTGAAATATGTAGAAATAGGAAAGGTATGCTAGATATTAGGAAGGACGTGAGGCTAATTCATCCTTCCAACATTTTGTAATTATGCGCTTTTGATAAGCTCTTAACATATCAGTTTCCACCTTGCCAGGAACCCTGGAAACGAGGGTCTTTATAACATTCCCTAATAATTTACTATTATTGTACTCCTCTCAATAACAAGAATATATAATAAATCTTTTGTAACTAACATGTTCCCTCCTAAGCAAGTTCTAGCAGTACTACCTCTAATAATTGTCATTCTAGGCATTCCCAACTCATTCGGTTTCCCAAAGTCACAATGAGTAGTTCTCTTTTGATCTCGCCAGCCAGGCTCGTGTTTCCACAGCTGTGATACATTTTTGACGTATCCTCTTCAGAAACCAATTTCACGAAGTACCCCTCATCTCAATTCGAATTGTGAGAGTTTCGTTTGTAAGAAGTTCATCAACTATATAGGCCCAACTTGTTTCCATTTAAACATAACATTCATATTCATGCAATTTTTATTTATTTGTATTATCCCATACCTTTTTTCATAGTTTTCAATTTCTTTTATTTTCTTTAATGCCTCACAATGCACAAACACACACACACACATATATATATACACACACACACATATATAAAATTGTAACCCCTGCCTGTACATTGGCTCTACTTCTCAAAATTTCACGATAATCTTGTTTCACATGGAATTGAAACGGTATTAAACTTTTTTGGCTTTTGGTGCCTGTTAGTTGCGATTTACCCCTGAATGACTGAACAGAATTTCATGAAACATGGAGCGAGTGTTACCTGTATCCCGACTTTCGGGTATATTAATATTCTTAAAGACTTATAGTAATGGAGGTTGTAAGGGAGGCTGAGATGAAAAATCGCCGTGTTTCGTTTCCCATTGGTTTGACGAGAAATATTCACAATACATACGTTCAATTCACTTATGAACTCTGTAAGCAGTATTGCTCCTTTCTTTCGCAAGTTCAGGAAAGACGAGAAGTACGAGTAACTGCCTGTTTCTTTCTGTGCTAAGTCCATCAAATGAGGTAAGTCAATTTGTGAGAGTTAAAATCTGTTTGAATAATATTGCGCCCCACAATATGCTGTCAGTTAATTTGAGGTTCCGATCGAACAGTTTCTTTGAACGTCGTGAAGTATAAACTCTTTTATTACTCGTCCTTTGAATGTCTCATTTGCAATCATTCTCAATTATTTCTTAGATAAAATTAAAGCTGGTTATTAAAATTAAATTTAACTCAATTATAGTATTTTTTTTAATAATACCTCCTAAATATATCAGAGTTTATTTCCATTCTCATAAAGCATGAATTATTTATTTCTATGAAAAAGAACACTTTTACAATATCTAATTCTTTGTCCACCTCTAGACAACGAGACGGAGTTACATATTAAATATTATTACGTATTAACTTATTAACTACTCAAAATGACACACACGGAAGAATATAAATTAATGACAGAAGCGTGTTGGACATATGCATTGGCGCATTATATTCATATCCAAAAATTAATGCAAATTCATTCGGCACAGTATTAATACTGAGCCGAGTGTGAATATTTTTTACAGATTTTCGGACCAATAAGATTTATAGTTCGGCTTGAGTGTTGAATGAACTCGACACAGTATTGTATGTGTACCCCCAATATTAACATTATTGTGGAAATTATTTTTTCTAACTTTAAAAGACAATAGGCTCTATTTTAATTATTTCAAATATACCGTTCTTAATTGTATATAGTCTTTTTTAACAAAAATTAGTATGATGTCCCTTAAGGGACATTAACATTATAGGCAAGTGTATCGGTAAACATCCAATGCCCACCTTAAGTATAAACATCTTGTTGATAGGGCACTTAGAATGTGTTAAATAGAAATGACTATGTACAGATGATGTCATATATGAGTGACAAAATTTGGGTCGTCATAGAATGTTATTCATTTACGTGACTATTCAGTTGCGAGACGGACGATTATTTTCTTAAGGAGTAATTTATAAAGGAAAGACAGACGAAGATTAATGTACTCCATATTGAGATTAATAGACACAAAAAGGAAAAACAATAGAATCACTAGTGGGGCACATACATACAAACTTACACGCACGCGCGTGTTTGTGTGTAAATTGTATTGTCTATTTTCTTTCAAAAGGGAGGAAAGAAGTAAGTAAAATTAGTATGTTTACTATAATTTATAACTTATAATAGAGGTAAAATCCCACAATAAAAAAGTCTCTACCACTAACAGTGTTAACTCTGGCCAAGCTGACAAAAGAGGTAATTTGGACAAAATAATTCCCCGTTTCTTAAATATTTTCTTCACAAAAACGAGGTCGGTTTAGCTAAGACGACGATAATGGGAGAAAGTGCATGCCTTGAATTTATTTGTTCGGTGCTGGCCTGTACTGGCGGTAGAATTGCGCGACTTTTTCACTTTTAATCAATACTTAGGCCAGGCTGTTATTGTTTCAGGGTTCTCGAACGTCAGGAGCCATCCATAAAATAAAACAGCTTCTGAAATAGAGCTTTTACGACCCTGACTCATGAACCGTGCTCTAAAAATAATATTAAAAAATACAATTTACAGTAAAACGACCTCAATGAGTTTATAGAAACTAAGGTAAATAGAATTAACAAATTGGTAAATGATTTACAGAAGTTAAACTGAAGAAAGTTTCATTTTTGCTAGTTGTTAAGAATCACAAAATGTATAAAGAAAGATGCAAGTTTAGATTAATTACAGTCCTTTATTTAAAATCAATAATCAAGGCTACCATGATTAATGATCATATGGTAAAACGTTTTATAAGATGTGGAGCCACGAAAAGTGTAGGGGCGACAAATTAATTTTTAATAAAGGACTGATATAAATCATTACGTGTATCCTTGTACATTTTGTGATCATTCACAACTATATACCATATTATATTCTTTATTTGTTCTTTAGTAATAATCATGAATATAAAATGTATTTATTTATTTGATGAGCTTCGTAACGTGCCGATTTCTCTCAGTATCAATCATCATTCATTCATAAATTTAAACTGATAAAATAAAGAAAAATGTCTACTACATTATTTAAAACAAATAAAATTGAGAAAGCTATAAATTAAAACTATAAATGTTGTGAATTAATCCTGGAATGATGATGGAATTAAGAAGTCTAAGGCACAAGATAAAAAATTGTTTTTACATTCTTGTTCAAACACACACCTGTAATTTTTAACTTAATTTGAAGGAAATAAATAAAACATAGAGGTAGGCATGAGTAGAGTCGGTGTGATTTAAAGTTTCTAGTAAATGTTAATTGTCTTTGAGTAATTTAAGAGTTTATTAATATGAGGGTATGAAGTATACATAAGACATGGACTTAAAGCCCGATGCCCCTATTTGGACGTTATAACAGACACTACCCCTTGTATTTATATAACTTGAGTAAAACCATTTTATTTAAGCAAATGCTAATCCATCTTTTACGGGCACCTCCTCCATAATTCGGTCATCTAGCTACATGGTAAGTAAGTAAGTAAATTTATTTTCCAGCAAATTGTATTACAATTACTTTAGGAATTCATAATACTTTACAAAGCTTTTGGTATATACTATTAGTAACAGTAAATAATAAAACGTTGTTCTGTAGAAACTAAGATTAAACTAAAAATTATAAATTATTATTCATTAAATTATAATGATGTAAGTTTTTCTATGTTAGTAACTTATATATACATATATATATATATATATATATATATATATATATATATACACACATATTTTTACAAACTAGAATTGAGTATAACTGACTAGCATTTACATTAACATTTCTAGAAAAAACTTAACTAATAAGCGCACAATGTTAACACAGATAAGATTCAAGAAGTTTGAAACTATTTCTTAAATATTTAAGAATCCTAATATATACTACTCTAGATGCACTATTTAAAATATTTGGAAGTTGTGAATTATCAGCTGGCTGTTTGATGACTGTCAAATACTGTTCTCTCAAAGGGGAGTAAATGAAGCATTATATGATAAATGTCCTCATTCATATTTAAATTACACAATGTGCAAATTTCTTTTGGGTTAATATTATAGTATACATTTTTCATTGAAAACTTTATACAATAGTTGCTTGACGTTCTTAGCTGTGCAATGGTTTTTACAATTTGGAATGGCAAACCAATAGTTAGAAATTTCTAAGGCGAACGGGGAGTTGTGAAAATTACCTTTTATAATCGACTATAATTTGAAGTTTTTCTAGGTCTATAGAAAGTAATTTACTTTGGCATGCTTATACTATTGAGCTAATGTGTAATTTAATGAAGTTTTGTTTCTTGAATAAGCCAGATGTCAATGAAATTTAAAGAGTTTAGTAGGTTTTTAATTTGAGATACCCAATTAAATCTGATAATATAGGATCTCATTATATAAGGTCTACTCCTTGCTTTAAGGAAAATCCTAGTAAGCAATAAATAAAATAATTTGTAATGATATTACGAAATATTGATACTGAATAAAAAAAAAAATAATAGTTTTTTTTTTGACCTCGTGAACTAAAAAAAAATACTAGTAATTTTTCCGTTATAAAATATCATAAAACAAAAACAGGAGTAATAAATTAAACTCAAAACAAAGGAGTCTGAGATATCTTCCAGCGCTCTCATATATTTATTCAAGTTAATGTAATCTCCTCCGTTCAGGATGGCAATTACTTGAACCCTGCTGAGAAAAATTCGACCAAATGGTGCAAAGCGGGACTCCCAGAGAACGGGACAAACAGAGAGGAAGTGATAGGTGTATCAGGTTCCAGGAGGTTACACAGTGAGCAGTTGGCCGTGTCGTTCAAGTTCAGAGCTTCTGGCCTGGTTCTAGCTATTGCTCTGATATAGTGGACATTGTTTACTTTAGTGTATTCTAATGCTTGGGAGAGAAATCAGAGTTCATTGTATAAATCATGGAATTCTGCATAGACAAGGTTTTTTTTTTTATTATTTTTTAAATTTTACAATTATTATTGACTGTAATTGAATCAGTAATTTAAATAAAATATTGTTCTTTTCACCGATAGGGCTTTTGAAAAATTCATCTGAACATTTTTATTTTTTTTAACTTTTAATGCCAGTTCCCCTTTTAGCATCCACTTGCTTTCAAGACATTAACTATGTATTTCAAGAGTAGTGAAATGGTAAGTGAGAATAATGGGGTTTCTTCTGTATTCAGATATACAGCATAATGAGGCGTATTTTGGCTGAATAATCTCTTAATAAAATACCATGGCAATTCTTCTATTTGATTGTACTTCATTGCTCCCCAATCCTGCCTACCGTAACACAGCATGGGCCTCATTACAGAGTTAAATATTCGGAACTTTGCAGGTAATGCTACTACGGTCACCAAACATGTTTCACTGAGTTAATAACTGTTGGTTAAATGTATATTATGTTTATTATGTCTATCTCGAGGTACTCTTAAATGAGTAAAATTTCAGCAAGGCACAGAAGTAACATCGGCCCATGCAACCATTCTCGTTTTTATATCTGTATCGTTAATATTGTTTTGCTTTATTTAATACTTTAACTCAAAATTTATCCAATTGAACAACTGTAGTCAGTAAAGAACTTGGTGTTCTGGCGGGCATCTGAGACCATAAGTCAAGGGTCAGCACCAAAGCTGTCAGACTTGGGATATCTACCTCGGCACATCTGTTGTGTAGAACTACATTGTATCCGGCAGCCTGACAGGCAACTCCCTTTTAACACTTTCCTACCAAATAGCACCGTCCAGGTACACTATGGACATACAGAGTCACAAATTTCATTATCGCCTCAAAAACAATTCTTCCCACTTTTCCTGAAGACTCTCAGATCAAACCTATTCAAATCTTATCTTCCTTTCGTAGTTCGTTCCCGTCGTAATCAGGAAATCGCGAGGGTGGGGACTATCACAGGTACAGTAAGACGCGAATAATATTCTTAAACGGCTGCAACTTAAATTTAAACAATTATTTAAAATGATATGTTTATAACATTATATAAGCCTAGGGGAGGAGTTCCCTCGCATCCCTTTCTCATCATCCTTGTTAAGAAATACAGTCATTAGAAACTAAGATTAACGTCCAATATCATAGTAAAGTTCCCTTAGCACGAATCTCCTGCGTGACAAAGATTTTAGAAGATTTTGCCTAAGAAAATATGTCTTTGAAGTCGTACTCGTGGTGCAATTTTTGAACTTCTTCAAATATCAAACGATCCAACCTAGGAGATGACGAAAATGAGGTCCGTTCAAAACTATAGATCTAGGCCTGTTACCGCTCTAGCGGTCGCAATTATTGTTATATCGTTACCAAACTCGACATATAAGCGTGTCATGCAAAACTAGAAATCAAGGTCCTTAACGGCTGAACTGACGAGGGGAAGGGGAGGTATAGGAGAGAAATTTCGAGAATTCGAAATATCTCCGTTACTTGACGTCGAATCAAAAAATTGTAGAGAACCAATCTTATTGCAAATTAAATGTTCTATAAATATTGTTATATATATTTATTCTCTATCTTGAATATTAACCGAGACATTTACATTCTTCAGTTTTCAGCAAACCCCCACATCTACTCACGTAACATAAACAATACTCTGTTATATAATAAATCAGTTTATTTGAAGCTTAAATAACAAATATTGTTTTCAAGGGACCTTTATTATACCCCTGCGTGACGGTCTTTTATTTGTTGTTTTCAGTAAGTAGAGCGTTGGAGACTGACAATGAGAGGGAGTTGACACAAATTTGAGTGTATCAGTCCAGTTGTGTCGTAACGAGGAGAGTGGAACAGTGTTGTGCCAGGAAGCGATGCTATCTCGAAGGCGGCCTCTTCATCCAGCAGGGGACCTCCTTATCCGAGAAGGGCTCTCTTCAATGACCACTTAGATCCCCAGCCCGGAAACATGATAGTATCTCCCTAGACGAAACTTGCTCACACCATCGAAAACATTTTTTTTCAAAAACGAACTCAACCGTTGTTGCACTCCTCTATAAAAAATCTGTAATAGTTACATGCATTGCTAGTAAAAGATAACCTTCCGTGTATCGTTATGAAATGTGATGGACTCTCACAAAGGAAAATCGGAGAGCACATCTGGTCTGCAAAAACCAAAATAATAGGAGTCAAGGCGCATCATTGCAATGGCAGAATGGAATTGGACCGGACATCATCTGTACTATCAAAAAAGGCAAACTGTGGTGATTAGAAATGTTGAAAGAATGTCACCCAACAGAACGCCCATGAAGATGTTATATGCCATAGCAGGATGTCAGTGGCATAATGACTTTGGGGGTTGGACAGCCTTAAATCATTAGGGAGAGGGTGAGAGTATTAAGTCGGTAAATAATGTAGTACAAACATTTTGATCTTATGTACTCCATTTACATAATATTCCGTCACGCAGGGGTTGCGTAAACTAAGCAGATTTCCCACGTGAAGTTTAACAATAGATAAATCTACATAGCGGAAAAACAACACCACAGTGAATATTAAGTGTATAAATACAAACGATAATAAGAAACCTACCGACGGAAAGCATCTGAAATGTAAACAAACAGTTCTGCCAACTTCTTACCGGAAAGAAAAACAATTACTGTAATATATCTGAATATAACGTAATTGGATTGAAAACTATTTACTATATCTAGTACTGAAATTTATAATGAACCAGAATCATTATTATCTCAATCAATCAAATTTAAGTAGTCTAAAAACTTAAGAAGGGAGGAGGCGGGTAACCAGAACATATTTGTATGTCTCTTGAAAACAATATTTGGTATTTAAGCTTTGTATGATATGGTTTATAACATAACCGAGTATTGTTTATGTGACATGAGTAGAAGTGTGGGTTTGCTAAAGGCTGAAAACTGAAAATATCTCAGTTAATATTCAAGATAGGGAATAAATGTACATAACAATATTTATAGTAAATGTAATGTTATAGACGATTGCTTCTATACATTTTTTCGATCCGACGTTTAGTAACGGAGATATATCGAATTTTCAAAATTCTCCCCCTCCCCTAGGTCCGATTTTAGCCGTTAACGAATTTAATCTTTCATTTTACACAAAACGACTGAATATCGAGTTTGGTACACACACACACACACACACACACACACACACACACACACACACACACACACACACACGCACACAGTTTTGAACGGACTTCATTTTTGTCATCTCCTAGGTAGGATTGATGGACATTTGAAGAAACATTTCGAAAATCACGCCATGAGTACGATCTCAATAGCTGTTTTGAAGGGAAATCTACTAAAACTACTAGACGGTTTTGCTCAAGTGTGCTTTGGCCAATTTTTGTTTTAATAAAAAGTCCAAGCTTTGGAAGAGGAATCTTTTCGGCTGGAAGTGATTTTTCTGAACAACCTTCAGATATCTGGAATATATTTATTTAAAGGAGTTTCTTTTTGAATATCGGTTCTCAGAAAAGTTGAGTGGTTAATATGTGGAAAGCGGCAAAGGCATTTCCATTTCGTCAGTTTTATACTTAACTTATAAAAGAAAATATAGCTGTAATTGAACAAAATAAAACGTATAATTATTAAAATGGGAAACCATTTAGTGAAGGTCTCACTAAATAAAGTCTCGGTTTACACCCAGTCTTGAAATGAATAGTAGTCTGTAGAAAACCAATTCTGACTAGCTAGAGTTCCGTACAGTGCTCATTATTTTAAATATAAATAACTAAAAATGAGAGAAAGAAAACAAAATTTGAATTTAATAAACAACAGTATATTTTAATTATACCTCTGTAGATAGCAGCTTCACGATTAAATAGTTTATTTTGACTAGCTTTAAAAATAATCTAATTGCTTTTATCTGGAGAGGGAATCCATCGTGACGGGAAGTTGATGCTGGATTTCTTAAAAAAGTCCGTCACGCAGGGGCTGCGTTAACTAAGCAGATTTCTCAAGTGAGCCACGTATTTGCATTTATCTCAAAACGTATAAGTTCAATGAGAAAAATATTTGGTATTTAAGCTTCAAATAAAGTGCTTCATAACATAATAGAATATTGAAAATATGAGATGAGTAGGAGTGGGGCTTTACTAAAGACCGAAAACTAAAAAATGCAAATATCTCAGTAAATAATCAAGATAGTGAAAAAAGGTACATAACAATATTTATAGAACATTACATTTGCAATATAACTGGTTCTATGCAATTTTTCGATCCGACGAATAATAACGGAGATATTACGAATTTTCTAAATTCTCCCCTCCAAACCCCCCCCCTCTCCCTGGTCCGATTTCAGCCATTATCGAACTTGATCTTTCTTTTTGTATAAAACGATTATATTTCAAGTTTGGTAACGATCAGTCAGAAATTGCGACCGCTAGAGCGGTAACAGACAAATATATACACATATATATATATATTATATATATATATATATATATATACAGTTTTGAACAGACCTCATTTTCGTAATCTCCTGGGTAGGATCGATGGACATTCGAAGAAAAATTTTGAAAATCGCGTCATGAGTACAACCTAAATAGCTGATTTCCCTTAAGGGAAATCTGCTAAAACGGCTTCACAAAAAATTTTCTATGGCCATCATGAATTTTTAAAATAAGTTAGAAACTTGTAAAAAGAATAACGACCTGTAAATGATCAGCCTCAATTAGCCGCAGGGACTTTAAAGTGAATTTAAATAATAGAAATACTCATTTACTTGCTCCCAGCAACTCATGTTGAAGAATATTCTCGGAAATCTAGCCAAGGTTGCTCATGAATAATGAGAGCACTGAAATGTGTATAATAGAAATTACAAAACCTTGGAAGAGTATTCAAAACTAAATTCATAATAATGCTAAATAATTAGTATAAAAAGGTGGACCAATTCCTTTAAACAAGACCAGTTCCCAACTATTCAAAATAATGGAGGAACCGGCAGAGCATAAGAACTTATTCCCACCATTACAAAAGACGGAGTAATGGTTAGACAACAAAAATATTTTAGAATTATTCATTTCATATTGTTTCTCGAAGCATAAACCACTAAAAAGCTTTATAATATTACACAGAATCAAGATAGATGAAAATTAATTATAAGTGGGGTGCCATAGATGGTACGAAAGTTAAGAAAATATTGATTTCACGTTATGCGGTTACGAAACATTTATATATTATTAGTCAAAGTACTATATTCACTTTATCCTTCAATACCTAATAAAAAGTCTCGTTATCAGCCAATAAGATAAATTAATAAATATAACTGAAAGGTAAACAAGAACTATGTTTCAAGTTTAACTTTTTTCAGTTTTTTTATAATGCAATTATTAATGATATTATAATACTGGAATACTCCATGAAACTCCCTTTAAGAGACCTCCTTGTGTAACTCCCTTTAACATATCTCCTTGTGTATTCTCTATTTCTCTCGTAGTATGGGGCCTCTCTAGAAAGGATTTAAAATGTAAGCGAGGCATGAGATATCTTGTGGCCCACATAAGGAAGTAGATTAAGTCAAAATCGGATGAACAGGAATAGGAGGGCTTACTAAAAGGTGAAACATGTCAAAAGATGAATCGCCATTGTAGCGACATCTCAAATAAATAAATAAATAAAAGATGAAACCAATAAAAACAATACTGAATACTCCGTTAATATTCCAGGGATAGAAAAAAATAATATACAATTGTTCAATTTTCAACACGATTGGTCATATATAATTTTTCGATCCATCTCACAAAAATAGAGATATGATATTTCGACTTCTCAAGTTTTTGCTTTCTTACCCCCTTCCCACGCCTCACTTCCAATTTAAACCATTAACGAACATGATATGTTTTACATACAAATTTTATATATGATATAATATCGAGTTTGGTATCATACAAAAATTAATGCTAGAGCGTTAACAGAGAGGTGTAACTACCAATCTTATATCATTTTTTGAACGGACGTAATGTTTGTCGTCTCTTTTGGTAGAATTAATGGGCATTGGAAAACACTTTTCGAAAACCGACATGAGGAAAACTCCATAGCTGATCTCTCTTAAGAAAAATCTTCTAAAACATAAACAAAATAAATTGAAATATATATACATATGTATCACTGAAGTGGCTGTCCATCAGTTATGACGTACGAAGATATTCTCCGAAAATTGCGCCATGATTACAGTCTCTATAGCTCTTTTCCCCAGAAGGAAAATCAAGAAACCATGAAAACCCCTCGAATTTACTTGAGTAATCACACATAAATATTATACTTTACAATAGTCATTTAGAAAATATATCCAGGAACACAATATGTGTAAATGGCGTGGTCATTTCATCAGAACCACTGTAATATCTAGTTGCGATCGTTCATTTTATACTGAAAACGACCAAAAGAAAGAAAGAGGAGGGGTAACAGAGGGGGGAAATTCTCCATTTTTATTAGAGATACGAAAAATTTGAAAAGGAATTTTTTTTATTTATCACAAAAATACCTATATACAATATATGTTCTATAGCGTTTTTTGATCTGATGAATTGGAGGAAGATATCGTATATTACCTTCAAGTGAAATAATTTAATATGAAGTGTAGCAAAATATTTAGTAGGCCTGAGTACCAGAAAGTGCAATATGTTGTTCGAATCAGATTTTTTTTTAAATTTTATTCGTCTACGTCCCAAAATTAATTCAGATAGTATATTCACCCAGGCTTCCATTTTTATTGTTTAAAATATTGTGACTATTTTTATAAACTGTTGTATACACGGCATTAACGATAAAATGAGTTAGTTGAATATCTTAAAATGTGTTGTAATTTTTTACCGTCCCTACACAATAAATATAAATGAATCATTTTCAGAGGTTCGAAATAATAAAGTTATTGATTTCAGGGTATTTATAATTTTTGCACATAAATATCGATAAGCCCGAAGGTCGGTGATAGCTAATGTAACAGTCGATGACACAGTTGTCCCTTATCGATCTCGGTCTGGATAAAGACAGAGGGCGGAGAACCCTTCACTAGGTCAGGGCGAGGAGGGACACCCCTGGCGTGTCGATAATTGATTCACGACAGGAAACGCACTAGCGTGACACAAGTAATTCGTGGTACCATCAATGCTGTCGTAACTGCTAGCTCGAATCCCGCCAAATATCGTGTCTGAATACTCTTATTGTCGTATAAACATCAAAGGACCTCATAGCGTGCTAAACAACGGCTTCAATCAGAATTTATAACCTTCTGAGAGTTAAGGGATTACATTTGAATTTGAAAAATCTTTATTTGCCGAATTCACTATCTTCCTAATTCGTGTTACAGACGCAATGTCTCTGCCTTCTTACAAATGACAGATAGCGCAGAAACGCATTGTGAAGAAAGCAGAATTTACAGTGAATGGATTTCCCTCGTGTTCAGGAATGAAAAATAATTCTTGGAGAGAGAAAAAGACGTCCAGGACGTATATTTCTCTCTCCAAGTAAAAATATGTTTCACTCTCAACAACACTGCTGTGGAAAAATAATTCTTGTATTTGAAGGCTTCAACTGTAGTAGACCACAGAGTAATTCCGTGAACTAGCAAGGGTGAATATGCAAACTATCGGAGAACAAATAGTGCGAAATTACCATCACCATGAGTTTCACGTCATATGCAAAGCCATACAGGGAATAAACTATTCATTTTGATAAATTCAGGTAGCTGGGCATTGTCAATTTCAGTATTCCATAATTTTTCCGGACCTAGCAACTTCATTCGGCACGTTTCCGGTTTACATTCTACGGCGCATCATTCTCATTATCGAGGATGTTTGAGGAGTTGGAAAGCCGCTCTACCGGATAGCACTCCATAGGTACAATGCAAAAATGTAATTAACTATATTATTATTTATCCACATGGGGGAGAAAATATATAGGGCTGACTTAATTAAACTGCTATAATTAAACATTAAACGTAATATTTAAGCCCTAAGAGGACTACCATGAGCGAAGATGCTATTATAAAGTAGGAGTCATGTGATCCACTACAGGAGCGAAATGATACATTAAATGTAAATATCCGTTCTGCCCTGAAACTTCCAAGAGAGTTAGATATAGCGGAGGTGTAAGGTGAGTCAGATGGGTGTCGGGTACGTGGGTTTGAACCTCATCGTTTTTCCCCATCTTTAGAGCTCTTCAACAGGCCAATCTACACACAATTTCTCCCAGCCTCAACTGCCTATTATTATGAACGAACCTCAGCCCTCGTAGTTGTAGCATGTATATATGTATATATATATATATATATATATATATATATATATATATATATAAACACACACACACACACAAACACATATGTACCATCAAGATCTAAAGCTACACCGTTTATTTGCTGCCATTGTATACTTAAGGAAGCTTATCACTCACTATACCCCCAGCGAAACCCATAAGATGTCTCATGCCTACAAAAAGAGATTTCTAGATCACACTCTTCTCCTATAACCAATCCAACCTTCAAATATATTAGTGATGAAATCGTTGTGCCTTATGATACGTCGCCTCCCCTTAAGAAGAAGGTGCCTTAAGAAGTTTCAACCTCCTTTTTTTTCATGGCCTTGATGACACTTTTACTTTCAGTCACCACATTTAGAACTACCATGTTGCAGTTTTTTGCGAGTTCAACTTATTCTGATAATTCTGTGCCAAATCCACATTTCCAATCTATTACATCAGTACACTCCAAACGAATGAATGTGTGTGTGTGTGTGTGTGTGTGTGTGTGTGTGTGTGTGCACACATTCTCTAATTTCAGTCTTTCACGGTAACATATATATATAATTTTTCTCTTATTCACTTACATTGGTACGATTTGTTCCCCCGCATTCACTATTCTTCCTTGTTTTTCGCCCAAAATCAATCCGTTGTATTTTTTTTCTCTCAAGAAATCATATTCTAATTTATGATTTTTATCAAAAATCATATTCTAATTTATGATTTTTATCAAAAATCATATTCTAATTTATGATTTTTATCAAAAATCACATTATATTTTATGATTTTCACAGCAACAGTCGGCTGTTTAAACTTTGCAAATTTACCAACTATTAAAATACGACTTGGATGACATTATATGATATAGTATACATAAAAATATTGTGACTCAGTAATAATTATAAAATCCAAATAAATGAGTGAAAAAGTCGAAAAAACTGTACCGCTTGATTTTGGGTGAATATGTAGAACAATTCACGGATCTTGAAAAAAAACACAAATCATTTTCATGATGTGAATTAGACAAAAATCATTTCAAAAGCTGAGTACGATGTTATTCATATTTATAACAACAATCATATTCATAAGAACAATATCCGATCTAAGTCACCGATCAAAATCATATTCATGAATACAAATATGCCTGGATCAAAGACCTTCTCTCGGTCAATTGGGTTATCAGTGAACG
Organism: Riptortus pedestris; assembly: GCA_019009955.1. Classification (NCBI taxonomy): domain Eukaryota; kingdom Metazoa; phylum Arthropoda; class Insecta; order Hemiptera; family Alydidae; genus Riptortus; species Riptortus pedestris. The sequence goes on along the minus strand of CM032228.1, from coordinate 203,641,273 downwards.
AACGTGGGAGAGATGTTAGTGATCTCTTCATTGACTGTCAATAGAGAACAAAGTTGTTACAGGCTATACTTTCAGTATCATTAATTAAAAGAGTAAGCTTGTTTTATTTATTTTATTGAAACGTTTAGAGATATTTTGAATGGTTAAACATTATGTCTTGGTGCTCAGGCCACCTATACCTAATTAACAAAGAGTTCGTTATGGAGGGCTACGTAATGTTAGAAGGTGCCCAGTAATTACGACATACATTTTAGCTTCGAGAAGTATAATTTCACGGTTGTCTGAGTTCAGCAAGCTAACCAAAATACTGATTTAACTTTTGTGTAAGTGGGTTCATAGTACGTGCACACACACACACACACACACACACACACACACACACACACACACACGCACACGCACATTTATTCAAATTAGGATAGCTTTAAAGTCCTATATCTTTAGCTACCATGCATATGTATAATATCTTTCCACCTAAGTAATTCTTGACCTATGAGTTCTAGTCTAATCTTTCTCATGAAGGAATGACCTATAACAGATATTGCATATATTTTGCAGTTTCTACAATATTTACAGTGAGTTGCAGTGGGTCAAGTAACCCAGAATTACACTCATGCGAGGCTCAGTTCGAGCCACTCTTTAGCAAATTTCAAGCTTCGTTTACAAGGGGTTCCCACTTAATAGATTATTCATGGCGTTAAACGTAAATCATTTCAGCGCTTTGAAAAACTCTTAAGTTCATGCAGTCCCTGCATAAAGGACTGTCATTACTACTTCAGTAATTCAACAATGATGGGACACAAGCGGAAGAAGAACCTATAAATAAAACCACAGCGGAAGTTTAAATAAATTCATCTATAAAAGGTATAAAAGGCCTAATTTCCCTGGAAGGATACTTAGTGGTTTTCCATCTAAATAAGGGTTGAAAGGATCCCGGAAAGCAAGGGAAAACCGGCGAGGGTTAAACTAAGAAAGGGACGGAAAAGTTCGTACTTCTAATATGAAACTCCTGCCTAAAACAGATCTCAGCTTAAGTGGCTTTAATTTCGCACCTAAACAGCACTTAAGTCCTATTGAAAACTCAAAAAGAATATTTACAAGTTTTGTCGATCTTAGAGCTCTCAGCGTACAATACGATACATCATGTAAAAATATATTCTCAATTCCTCCCGTAGTGATTGAGCACAAGACTTGAAATTTAAGTTGTGGCAAAGTTAATTAGTGATTTACGTACTTAAGATCAACATAGAATAAGCAGGAGTATAAAAAATAAATAAAAAAAATAATATTAATATTAAAAAAAACCTTGATTAAAAGAGAATTGGTACCGTATTTTTTTTTTTTCGATCAGTCATATAATAACGGATGTATTTGCGATTTCGAATTTTATATATATTTTACACCAGACTCATAATGGCCTGAATTAGCCATTATCGAAAATTCCCTCCAGTAATACATTAACTGTTAAAATATTGATTTCAGCAACCTCCAACCAAACCTGAAGAACGTTCGTGTTAAAATAGATTCAGCGTACGAAAGAGAGTAACCCGCCAATATAGTAATATGAAAATGGCTTGCGAGAATGTTTAAATAAATTCATCTATAAGAGGTATGAATGGTCTTTATCGTACATCAGGTGCCCTAGAGGGTTTCCATTTAAATAAAGTTGGAAAGGACCCCTGAAAGAAAAGGGAAACAATGGTAATGGTAAATTGACAAAAAGAGGAAAAATTTCGCCCTTCTAATAAGGAACTCTTGCCAAAAACAGATCTTAAAGTAATTTCCCCCGTAAACGACACACTCCGATTGAAGGCTAGGCGAAATATACACTATTTTATTTTATTTAAAAAACTATTGTAAGTTTTGGACAATTATAAAATCACGATCTCTCAATGAATTAATTTAAACTCGCAATGCGCATAAAGCGTTTATTAGAGGTGCTAGAAGCACATTCGGTCGGATTAGTTTATATCATATATAGAGGACAATTTTGATATGTCCCCTATTCAGGTGTCCTCATCACTTGATGTTTTAATATTTCATTCTTCAAATCTAGCAGATAACAAAAAAAATCAATTCATTCAAATATATTGTGGTAAATGTTATCACGATAATCTGAAAAGTTCGTTAGTCCTGTGTTTACAAAATCCTTGAACCATGACTTTTCATTGTATCTCGATAAATTTTATGTCCAATCTACTTTTCCAATGATGGAGATAAAAATTACTCCTAATATATATTTATTTTTAATGAACAATAGGTAATAATACTGTTCGTTTCTAAGAATTTTGCATATTGTTGCTAAATATAAAGACTGTATACAATATAAAACTGTTGCTATATACCCCACAAAGCTCTTTGAAATTAGAATTTGTTTTTTAGACAAATGTTTACCGATACTGCAGAAAGCAGGAATAACTCAGTGCACTTTTATCCCGAATACAAACATTGGCTAAAATAAGACAAAATAGTTTAGAAGAAAATAAAGATAATAAAATCGGGCATTAAATATTTCAAAGGAGAAGTAAAGATACTATATTCTACTGGTGTAAACTAAATAAAAAAGTACAAAGGATACAAAAAGCTTAAATTTCAGGCGTAAATAAATAGAACTAAGCTATTAAACACAATGTACTTAAAACTTGTAGTTAAACACAGGTAGAAAAAAACAACGCTAAAAATAATTTTAAGACCACTAAAGAGATGATATTAGTCGTGTTTATCAAATTGGATTTATTGATAGTGATACGAAAATTAAATACATGAAAAATTAAACAGAGATAGTCACTTATTTGGGAACTACGAAGGTTATGAAAGGAGCCGACCGAGGAAGGACTGTTGGCGCCTGGAGCCTGGATTGTTCCAGAGTACGGAGTCCAGCACCTTCGAGACAGCGCCCTTTGATGTTGCCGCTCGTCTTTATAAGAATGCAGAGTTTATTTTGTTCTTAGTTGCCTTCAAGTGATCATTAGTGCGTTCAGTGCTACAGTGCGACTTAGTTGCAGCGCGGTGAAGTGCTTTTATGTGAAGAACAGTGCTGTGCCGTGACTCTGTAAGTAACATTAAAGTGCCGTGTTTAAGACAGTGCAGTGCCGTTAACTTCGCAAAGTAAAGGATAGTGCAGTGCCGTGTTTTAGTAAACTTCAGTGGTCGTGAGTGAATTATTGGACTGTGTAATCTGAAGAACAGTGAAACTACCAGTGCATACTGTGTGTTGTAGTTAGGAATAATTAATCAAGTGTGTAGTGCATTGTTAAATAAATTGTGCAGTGATAAAAACTGTGAAGCTTGTGAGTGTTTAATTTTGCAATCCAAAAGAACTCTAATAAACAACGTTCATTACTGACTTTGTAATAAACGTAACAATATGTTATCCCATTCTCATGTTAGTAACAACTAATACTCTTACATTTCGTTTTTATTCAACTAATTTATTATTATTATTAACTAAAGTACACTTTTATGTTACTATGGCTAATTCGGGTGGGTTATCTACAAGTTGCCAGCAGTACCCAGTTTGGTAATAAGGATTTTATTTGGTTAGCTCATCACCCAAGTAAGAATCGAACCCACGACTCTAGGTTTTCCAAGTGTATTAAGATCTTGACTAACATGGCTAACCTGAACGCCGCATTAATGCGAAGGAAAACGAATAGGAAGACTCACTCTCTTCAGTCAGAAGATTATTAAAGGCTATTTCTGGAGAGGAATGACAAAACCCAGTTCATGTAGAGTGCTCAATAAAATATGAGAAAGCGTTAGCAGCGGTTTTGGAGAGAGAGAAACGATCGGTAAAAAATCTAAAAGCACAAATAAATTGCATTGATAGGTTTCGGTGGGAAGCTGCACAAAGGCCTTTCATATAGCTTGAATGGGCGGTGTATTTCAAAGGAAATAATATTCAAATAAAAATCGGCCTTTTCCCAATGAAAGTTGGCCCTTGTAGGAGCTCTCACTCACCAATCGTACATCAAAGCCACTACCTTACAGATGAAATTAATCTCGCCATGTAACAATATTCCTACACTTGTTGATGATGTATAACATAAATACTAATAGCCCATTTTTTATTAAATAACAATTTAAAATTCTATAATAAAGGAACACAATTGAAATAAAGACAAGCTACTACCTAAAGGAAATAAAATAATAACTATTTTCATACTGTGCACATTAAATACAAAAAGTCCGTCACGCAGGGGATGCGTAAACTAAGCAGATTTCACGAGAGCCGAACAGTTATGGAAACGGCCGAACTAGCTTTTGCCAGAAATCCACGACTAGTTCAGTTAGCCGATCTCATCTCGTCCGTTACGTGCACACACTTAATAAAAATGAAAATATCTCGGTTAATATTCAAGATACAGAATAAATGTATATACTAATATTTATAGTAAATGAAATTTGCAATAAGATTGGTTCTATACAATGTTTCGATCCGACGAATAGTAACGGAGATACAAAATATAATTTAATATATAATATTTATAATTTAATATATAATTCGAATTTACAAAATATATGTGTACACACACACGCACACGCGCACGCTCACGCTCACGCTCACGCTCACGCTCACGCTCACGCTCACTCACTCACTCACTCACTCACTCACTCACTCACTCTCACTCACTCACTCACTCACTCACTCACTCACTCACTCACTCACTCACTCACTCACTCACTCACTCACTCACTCACTCACTCTCTCACTCTCACTCACTCACTCACTCACTCTCTCACTCTCACTCACTCACTCACTCACTCACTCACTCACTCACTCACTCACTCACTCTCACTCACTCACTCACTCACTCACTCACTCACTCACTCACTCACTCACTCACACACACATATATATAATTATCAACGGACTACATTTTCATGATCTTCTGGGTAGGATCGATGGACATTTGTAAACAATTTTTGTAAATCGCGTCATGAGTTCGACCTCAATAGCACATTTCCCCTAAAGGAAATCTGCTGAAATGTAAGAAATAATAAACCTATGCATTAATTTTAAATGAAAATAAAGAATACGGGGTTCCCTCGAGGCTTTGGTGGCAGCATGATGTATTGCTCGTCGCATTTTGATGGCTACATCGACCAAATATAAGTAATTTCATAATCGCATAGTTACTCAATTGCCAAACAGTGCTGATTTTCTCCGCGGGCGAACGGTTTGAAGCATCTGTAAAGTCCATTAAGAATCTTCCGAACAATTCCATGGTTTGAACCTTTCATTTTCACTAAACTTATTCAGTACGACAACCAAACTATCGTCGAAATGTGACATCAATTCAATTTTCGCAGAAGGGGAAATGGCGGAAAGTCAATACATGAAAAACACATGAAATATCTTCCACTGAGTTGTTCTTCCTCCACATGTTTCGCGTCCTCTATGCCACCAGGCGGTCACGTCGTTGGTAAAGGCGACTCTATTCGTAACAAGTGTACTAAGCCTGAAGAGGTGGTAACAAATAAACGAAACCTCTAGAGGGGGGGGGGTCTCATGGATAAGTGGAAGATATATCACGTGTTTTTCATTTATTGGCCTTCCCTCATTTCTTCATCAAGGATAACCAAACTATAAAGTATAAATGATTTCATTCATATCAGAGTTTGAGCTGACTGTAAAGAATGGAAATTAGAACACAAAACTTGATTAACAATTTTAGCTCATTTCTAAACCTGCATATAATATATATATATATATATATATATATATATATATATATTTATAGTATAAACACATCCACATACACACTGCCAGTGGAGACTACTGGCTGATGTTCGAATACAGTGCCTTCGGGACGAGACCACTATTTTCAAGGCAGTAAAAAGTTGTACACTCAGTTAGTTGTTCATTAGTCAGTAGGTTTTATAGTATAGTTTATCCGTATTAAGTTGTTTATGATATAGTCCTGATATGTTTGTTTGCATCTTATGTGTGTCAAACGAAGGATTGGTTAAAGTACAGTGTAAAGGTAAAAGTAAATGCTAAAGCATTCCTAACTAGACTTTTTAACCAAAGTGACAAAAACGATAGGAGTGCATAAAACAATTTAAAACACACGTTTTAACAAGCAGTGCCTAACTAATAATGTCACTTACATTAACTCCACGCTACACAATGGAACAGACTAAAACTGTTGAAAAAGAACAATGAATGAAGACCAAGATATTATTTATGTTGGCACTACCATATTTATTGGGTCTTTAGTAAACCCCCACTCCTACTCATCTAATATTAAAAATATGCTACTATGTTATGTAGCATCCTAAATACCAAATATTGTTCTCATTGGACTTTTACGTTTTGAGATAAATGAAAGTACGTAACCCACGTGGGAAATCTGCTTTGTTAACGCAGTCCCTGCAAGACGGACTTTTTTTCTAAAAGAGAAATAGTGTCACCTAGAAAGATCAGATCAGCAGCACCAAGTTCATGGAATTCTTTAGTTCCAAGGATGAAATGAACATGGGAGGAAACCAGAGAGAATGACGGATACGGGCGGCATTTGGTTTGTCTGCAGACTACAATTGGTGCCGGAGACCGGTAGAGTGCGTTCCTTACAGATACAGCCGAGTGACAGTTTATTGGAGTTGAATAGTGTATAGCTAGTTGCGGATGGCTTCCTTCCACAAGTACAATGGAGGCTCCAGGTAGAGAGAGATAAGGCACCTCATTGTAGCCACAAAACATCGGGAGCTGTTCCTCTCCGTTTCAGTCAATAATTAGTCATTCAGTCTACTTCCTAATCTAGAATGCCGCTCAATAGGTCTAGTTATCAGTCAAACAGATACACTCATTCATAAACTAATTGCCGCAGTTCCCTGTTAACTCCAATGAAATCATATTATTTTTGTTAGCAGATTTCTCTTAAGGGAAATCAGCGATTGAGGTCGTGCTCATGACGCGATTTTCAAAGTATTCAAATGTCCATCGATCCTACCTAGGAGAGTACGAAAATAAGGTCCGTTCAAGAATGTATATATATATATATATATATATATATATATATATATATATATATATATATAGGGTTGGGGAAAAAGTAATTTCGGTATTTTTCATGTTTTTCAAAGCGCATTTATTTATATAAATTTTATATATTAATCAATGATATATGTGCCGTTTTGATCGATGACCTTTTGCCATTTTTTCGGTAAAACCATTATACCTTCACTATAAAAGTTTTGTAATTTCTCGGCGAAAAACTGAACCAAGTGATTTTCACAAGCCTCTTTTAATTCCAGATTTACACCATTAAGAGAGTTCTGAAGAGAACAAAAACAAGTGGTAGTCAGACGGTGCAAAGTCCGGGCTGTATGGTGGATGCATCAAAACTTCACAGCCAAGCTCTAGTAATTTTTGCCGAGTTACCAAAGATGTGTGTGGTCTAGCATTGTCGTGATGAAATACAACGCCTTTCCTATTGATCAAGTCTGGCCGTTTTTCTTGTATCTCTTGCTTCTACCATATTAGTTGTTGGCAGTAGAGAGTCGAATCAATGGTTTGGCCAGGTTTGAGAAGCTCATGATGAACAATGCCTTTCTAATCCCATCAAACACTCAGCATCACCTTCCTTAGTGTCAATCCAGGCTCTAGGCTTCGACAACGATCTTTTTCGCACATTATTGTCGTACGTGGTCCACTTTTCATCACCTGTAATCATTCTTTTCAAAAATGGCTTGTTTTCATTCCGTTTCACCAGCGATTCACAAATGGAAACTCTGTCCATTAATTTTTTTACAGTTAATTCGTGTGGAACTCATATATCGAGCTTCTTTTGGTATACATTCTTATGTAAATGGGTTAAAACTGTTTTATGTACGATGTTTAGCTCCATAGCGATGCCACGAGATGAAATGAGTCGGTCTACTTCAATTTTTTGAAGAATTTCATTGACTTGTTCAACAATTGGCCTTCCAGGGTGAGGTTCATGATTAAGGTCAAAATTTCCGGAACGAAATCGAGCAAACCAATTCTGACACTGACGTTCACTTAAACAGACATCACCATAAACACCACACAATTGTCGATAAGTCTGAGCTGCATTTATCCCTTTTCAGAAGTAAAAACGCAATACATGACGAAAATGGCCTTCTGGAATCTCCATTTTCAAAGCGCAATAACGTTTGACTGAGTAAATGAATGAAACTGTAGAGATATTTGGAATATTCTATGGACTATGACCTTTCAAACGTGGTATAGTATGGCTTCACTGAATAAGGATTACAAGAGATAAGCGACTTTGATACGCGACTATTGGGATAAACCGAAATTACTTTTTCCCCAACCCTTATATATATTTGTCTGTTACCGCTCTAGGGGTCGCAATTTTTGTCTTATCGTTACCAAACTTCATATATAATCTGGTTCTGATAATCTTGGTTCTATAAACATTTTCAATCTCACAACGGATAATAACAGATATATTTAGAATTTTCGAAATCCTCCCTCCCCCCAATGATCATATTTCAGCCATTAACAAACTTGATATTTATTTTTAAATAAAACTTTTAAATATGAAGTTCGGTAACGATCAAACAAAAATTGCGACCGCTTTAGCGTTAACAGATATGTATATATATATATATATATATATATATATATATATATATATTCTATTTTGGGGGCTGCATCGCTGGGGAGTATTATCATTGTGAGAACTTTGGCTGTCTGCTCCAGAATTTTTGTTGTTCTGCAAATTTTCGATGGAAATGTGTTCATCTTCGTCATGCAATAATTTTAATTTATTATTAAATATATATATATATATATATATATATATATATATATATATATATATATATATATATCAATCGCACCTCATTTTTGTTCTCTCCTAGGTAGGATCGCTGGGCATTTGAGGACATTTTTCGACAATCTCGTCATGAGTGCAACCTCAATAGCCGATTTCACATAAGGGAATTTTACTAAAATCTTAAGTTCAGCTTAAATTTCAAGCCCTGTTTATATAGGTTTCTAGTAAAGAGCAAAATATAAAATAGGACTGTTTACATTAAGTAATGACGGAGCACAGGTGATGAAATACCAAACTTGAAAACCAGCCAAAGTTGAAAACTACCTACCTTCTTGCAGTCTGGGCGAGCTTTTCAGTTTTCATGGAGGCTATTTATAACTTGGAGACGACCTTACATATCTGTAAAATGACTAATATCCGTCCTGAGACAAGTTGCATCGCATTGACCTTTAGAGGGCTATTATAGTATGTTGCGAAGGGCTATAGGGCATGTCCTAGGAGCCGAACACCCTAGGCTCATCATTATGCAAGGCCCATCAGGACGGGGCCTATTCCTGAGCCGTCTGATCAATAGCTGCTCCATCAATGAACTCCCACCTGCTATTTCCTCAGGAATATCATCAAACCTTCAACAGACTAATAATCCTAAAGATGGCCACAAAGGTGCACCCTCCTTATCTATCCATGTGCATCTCTGGAATCCCCAATAACCGACAAAATAATCACCAAAAAAAAAGCTACCAATATAAAAACCAATACCACGTTAAGAAATGGTATTACATATCCCCATGTTCTTCAGTATTAAAGTGAATCTTCCAGGAACGAGTTTAGCAGCTAGTATAGTTAGGAGATTGAAATTTTGACTTCAAAAGTATTCGTGCCAAAATTGATTTTGATACAGAAAAAGAAAAAAAAACATTCATCAAAATAAAAGAGAATGATCCTCTAAAGACCATAGCAAAATATCTAAAGTGGGCAACAAGTAGCTTCCTTGTACAAGCCTTTCAAATTAACTAAAAATCTTTAGATGTAATATATGTATCTCCGTTCCAGTATATTCGATCTAAAACTTTCATAAAATATAAATCATTACATGAAAAACAAAAATGTTTCCAAACTTTATATATCTCTCATATATACAAAAAAAGTTTTTTTTTATTTCTCCCTCTCTTCTAAACTCGCCCTCTTTAATCGACTGTGATTAAAAGGGGAGGTGAACAACTAAACGGTACAACAGTCCTAAATAAGAAATTTCACTTTCATTTGAAATGTTAAGACTAGACGTTTTTGAGTTATTTCAGATACGTACCAAGCCAAAACTAGAAAAAGCCCGTCACGAAGGGGCTGCGTAAACTAAGCAGATTTCCCAAGTGAAGTTTTAGAATAGAGAAATTTCACGAGTTACTGAAACGACTAGCTAGCCGGAAACTCACGACTACAACCGAAGTTAGCCGATCTCATCATGTCTGCTCAATAAAATGCAAATATCTCGGTTAATATTCAAGATAGAGAATAAATGAATATAAAAATATTTATAGTAAATGCAATTTGCAATAAGATAGATTCTATACAATTTTTCTATCCGACGAATAGTAACGGAGAAATTTTGAAAATCTCCGCCCCCTCTAAACCCCCCTCCCATTGGCCCGATTTCAGCCATTAACGTACTTGACCTTTATTTTTACATAAAACGTTTAACTATCGAGTTTGGTATCGATCAAGCAAAAATAATATTTCAATTATTTTTCATGTATTGACATGTTATTTTTCTATAGTATGAGTTTATTTTACATAGTTAAACTTTGAGCCATATCGCTTGAGTCATTACTGTATATAAATGTGTCTACGCAGATTTAATAATACAAACAATATAGATTCATCGTTGATGAAGTACATTAGTGTGATGTTATTGGATGATTTTATATATGGCTCTTTAAAACTTTTGTTTTCGTCCAACGAGTTATTCTTTGGACTTTCTAGTATATTGGTAGACTTAGAGCAAAGGTAAATAGTTTTGGAGTGATAGAGCAAAGGTAATAGTCAATGAGAAATAGTTTAATATAGACTCTATTAATAATAACTGGAGCAGGTTATATAATATTTAGAAGTGATTGAGAGGCGAATGAATATTTAAATAGGTGCTTCTAAAGGTGAATGAAGTTGACCCAATGAAAGGTCAGTCTGAGCCGAGAGTCTAGGGCATTCTACGCCCCCGGAATGACCCACCCCCGTTCATATTAGTAGGCAGATAAAAAATTCAGGAAATGATAACTGTTGTGCAACTGATATTTTGATGTAGAAATAATCCTTTTGGAATCCAACTCTTAGAAAGATTAAAGTAGAAAAAGCTCTGCATAAATTATTTATTAGCAGGAGCTCATCAATAAAAAAGTATTTATTTGTGTGTGTAAAGTTCAAGAACCGTCTACTAAGGCAAAAGAACAGACGATTTGACGATCTCAAAGCTATGGCGAAACTTACTTTTTCTAATAGGCATTTCGGAAACCTCTGCAGAAGTTTTCATCTACAGAATAGTTATTAAGCTTCTCATTTTTTAGGAGGTTAAAACTACTTAACTCAGGTTTCAGAGTATTTTATGCAGTCAGTAGGTGGATAAATAATAGAAATAAAATATCAATATTATCAATATGGATGAATACATAAAAAGAAAGTGTGTGTGTGTGTGTGTGTGTGTGTGTGTGTGTGTGTGTTTATATATATATATATATATATATATATATATATATATATATATATATATATATACTAGAGGACCCGAAAACGTTGTCCTCCATGGTATTTCAAGCGATTAGGATATTAAATTAATTAATATTATTTATTATTAATATTTATATAATTTAAAACAAAAGCTACATTTAATAACACAAAAAACAAATTTTGTTATGTGCACGTTAGCCTAAAAACAAATAGAAAATGAAATATCGCGAATTTTAAATTCAGGCGTCCCATAAAACACCTACTTAAACCTAAAAAAAATGTAATATAGGTTATAATCATAGAAGAATTAATGCTAATTTACATATAGAGTTTTGTGAAGTTCGGTTCAATCGTTAGTGCCCAATGAAATTGTTGGCTCCCACTTTAATTATTTAGTGTATATCTCGTTTATTCTTTGTTATACGACAAAAGTGAATAAAACAAAAGTTACTCTAAATAACAAAATAAACAACTTTTGTCTTGTGCATATTTGCCGAAAAACCAATAGGAAAAGAAATACCGCCTCCCTTAGGAAGGAAATTTTAGGCCTTCCTTACAACCCCTACTCCTGCTCCATCTTCCGGGCTGATTTGTGAATATAAACCATCCAGTCACCCAAACGCATAAAAAAAAATTCATTTTTTTCATTTCATTTTGTCAAGCCGTTTAGGAGGAGTTCAGTGACATACACATGTACAGTAGAATTATATATATATATAGGAATCTGTCAACGTATTCTTACATAAAGGAGAAACAAATAAGAAATTTTCATTTTTATATTTAGGTAGGAAAACCCCAGATAAATATCAACAAAAATTTTTTAAACTCACAAATTAAGCCTCGAACTTCTGAAAAAACCCCTGCATTTAGGAAATCAGTTTTGTTTTATGAATGTGATTATTTATTTATTTATAGGAACCTGGCGGTGTTAATCAAAAAAAAAGCTTTATAAATTAAAAAACAAACAAAGAAAAAAAAAGAAAACTAACAAAATTAAACTATAACAGAAATGTAACACAAAAAAGAAAGAAAACAGGAATGGAAAACATAAATAGAAACTGAACACAAAATAGAAATGGAACACAAAATATGAAATTAAAATCAAAAACTAGAATTAAAAAAAAAAAAACGGAAAAGGAACACACAAACGGAAAAGAAACCAAAATGGAAAACAACAAAGAACAAAATACATAACAAAGTGATTAGCTGTGGCTAATTTGATGGGTTCGTTAACATCGTAAAGACCCCTTATATTCTCTTCCCTGCCAGTCAATCTACTTGCCTCAGTTTTATCTTCATTACTGCTAATGGAAATATTTCATTTCCTTTCTGAAATATTAAAAAGTTACACTTCAAGAGAGGGGGGGGGGGCTTTAACTTTAACTAACAATGATTTATTTAAGTATAAAACGTTTACAGTATTCAGTCCATTTTCAGCGCCAACCAGAGACCCAATCTGGATCACATCTAGAGCTAATGCTCTGAATGCTTCCAAACTAAATAAATCTTTGTAAAGTATTAAAGCGTTTTCCTTGTTATACTGAACGTCATCCTTCATCTTCTAGTTGAACAAGAGTTTGTTTAAAACTTAAAGGCCCAATATGGATCTTGCTAATGTAACTCGTTGTTATTCTGACATAAATAAATATCAACAAGTCACCAAGTAATATTATGGCGACGTTTAAGGAGCATATCTAAAGTATTCAATTGAAAAACACAAATCATATCATTGGTTATAATGGAGTTAATGTGTTGGAAATTTTCTTTTAAAAAAAGTGTATTACTTACAAGAGTCCTTCAACAATAAGCAAGGACGAAAAAGGCGAAACTTACCTGAAACAAATATAAATAATTGTAATTTTTAATAAATATAATAAATAAAATTAGCAATAATGAATGAAATATTGGCATATAGAAATTGAAAGTGAACAAGTTAGGAACACCTTGAGTGCCGTAAGAACCACAGTTACATTATCGCCCTCAAAGCATTACATTTCGCCAATTGAAGGAGAGTTCTCTTGTGTGAACGAGAAAATGAACAATACCTTTTCTGAGTGTAACAGTAACCCTGTGTTTCGGCCCATTTTTATTCTTAAACAGTTAAAGCCTGTTTTGCTCATGAAAACACAAAATGAATACATATATACTGGGGATTCATTATTAAATCTTTAATTTGGATCATATTCATATTGGTTTGTAGCTTTTGCTGAAATACGTCGAATCAGACGGGAATGCTCGGCCTAGAATAGATACTTACTGAGAGGTTATACAACAAAGTCCAAAAAACAAGGAGATAAATAGGAAATTGAAAATTTGACGGATTTCTCATGAAACAGTCCGCATTTCAAAGACTTCCCATTAATATTCTATAGATATCTCCGCCAAAATTTGATTTTGAACCGGCGCGGGGAAGCAATAAGATATAGAAAACTAGCAGTAGATAAAATTATATAAACATACATTATAGCAGATTTCCCTTAAAGGAAATCAGCAATTGAGGCTGTACTCATGACGTGATTTTGGAACAATTTCCTCTAATCTCTCCTCTCAATTAAGGTATTTTGAAGACATTATTTATTGCGGTTTTATATATATATATATATATATATATATATATATATATATATTATATATATTAATCACGAATATCAACAGAGATATTTGAATTTTTCAGTATTCAGTCTTCAATAAACCCCCAACTTCTCATCTCATATTAATAATTGTCTGGTATGTCATAAACTTCTTTCTTCCGATATTAATAATGAAATATTGTTTTCATTGTGCTTTTACCATATAAGTATTAGTTAACTTTCTTCGGTGTTTTTTCTTTCATTTTTAATATTCAGATTCAGTGCACCCCCCCCCCACCCCCACATCCGATTTACAATTAAATTTCCCAGTGCAACGAAAACATCAATTTTGGTGAGAAGAAAAAGACGGCAAGGGAGTCTCTTACGGTCATTCGAAATGAGAGCATGAAAGTGGCTCTGAAGATGAAGAGACAATAGTCTTTGAAAGCGCTTAGCGCTGAAATAAAAAACTTGTGAAGAATCAGACGTTTTCCTCTCCGTGTTCACAATATTCTTCACTTCCAACCACACTACTGTGGCATCAATCCCCCTTTGCAGCGAAAGTGCTGCTAAGAATGACGAATCGAGAACGTCTCGGTGACAAACGATGATCTCGGCCAAGGGAGTGAATGGGAGAGTGGACAAAAAGGGAAAGACGATCCGAGATTAGTAATGTGCCCTGTCAACAATAGACAAGGCCGTGCCGGACCTGAGGATGACTCATAGCGAAGGGGCGGCATTGACAGCTGGAAGGGGTGGTTCCTTCATAACGGAGGATCAACCGCCCCCAATGCAAACACTATAGCCACCCCACATCTGGGCTCTAGTGCCACCAAACACTCCAGTCTCAGGAACATCTCTCAAACCAAGATTTATATTTCACCCTGAACAAACGCTGTCACGGACAACAGTCGCACCTCATAATATATTATCAATATATCAACCACTTTATTATTTCAAACCGCAGATACAAACCAATTGATTATTAAGCACGGATGAGGGATTAGAAGCAACTCTAGGGTTCTATGGATGTGGTTGGATACTTCACATGTCCTCAAAGTATGGTCTAAGATGATATGGAATAATGATTGAAGTAAATCCAAAAGTTAATATTTAAATTGCAGAGGAGGGCAATCAGGTTTATATTTAATGAATAGAAGTCGAAAAATGGGCACTCATTACGAAATCAAAAATAATATATATCCCTTCGACATATATGTGTGTGCGTGCGTGTGCGTGTGTGTGTGTGCGTGCGTGTGCGTGTGTGTGTGTGTGTGTGTGTGTGTGCGCGCGCGCGCGCGTGCACGCCTTATAATACTGCATACAAGATAAAAGAATATGCTTCAAACCCCCCGTCACAAGCACAAATATTTGGAGGAAACCGTATCATTTTCCGGAGTAAGACTCTTTGACCCACTGCTAGAATGTATTATCTATAAAAAAAAGTCTTTATTTGTCTAAAAAAAATGGAAGAACTTCATGACTGAAGAATGTATTTATAAGCTAGAAGAATACTATAGAAATGCTCATGTATTCAATAAATATACAAAATATTTATCATAAAAAATAGGAAAAGAATATAATACATGATCAGGGATTGACTCTCCAAGAATAATATCAAAGCATGTTAAAAAATAAATAATTCATGTTAACAATTGTTAACAAAATTAATTTATTACACATTTATTAATGTATTTATTGGATTTAGAAGGTCCGCTACATTGTCGATTTACTCCTGAGAATATGTTAAATGTAATATTGGTTTAAAAATAAATTATGCTATTGTTTAAAGGCAGAATATTCATATCATTATAATTGCTCAAAATTATATTACATTTCTGGCAAAATCAAACAGGGGAGAAGTTAAACAAATTCAATTTTAGCAGATTTTGTCTTGAGGGAAATGAGCTATTGAGATTCTACTCATGGTGCGAATTTCGAAAAATTTCTTCAAATGCCCACTGAGTTTACCTAATAGATGACGAAAATGGGATCCGTTCAAAATTATACATATATATGACTGTTACCGCTCTATCAGTCGCGATATTGGTTTAATCGTTACCAAACTCGATATTTAATCATTTTATGTAAAAAGAAATATCAAGTTCGTTAATGTCTGAAATTAGGGGGGTTAAAGGGGAGAAATTTTGAAAATTCTTAATATATCCGTTATTATGCGTCAGATCGATAAATTGTATAGAATAGAATAGAACCAATCTTATAGCAAATGTAATATTCAATAAATGTTCTTATGTACGTATTTTCACAATCTTGGCTATTAACCGAGATATTTGCATTTTATAGTTTTCAGCCTACAGTAAACTCCACCCTCCAACTCATGTCATATTAACAATAAGCTTTTATATTATGAAGGAGATTATTTAAAGCATAAATACCAAATATTGTTCTCAGTGAACTTTTACTTATTGAGATAAATGCACATACGTGGTACACTTGGGAAACCTGCTTACTTAACGCAGCTCCTACATGGCAGACTTTAATAATAACAGAGTATTACCTTGTTTTAAGATGAATAAGTATTTTTCGAAATTACATATAAAACTACTGAATTAATAGATTTTATAAAATGTATTCCTTGTTTTTAGGACAATTTTATCACTATTATATTATATAAGTTCGTTGTTGAATAATATGTATAGAAATTAATTAGTATCATGCAATTAGTAACTTTACATAAGAAAATAAAAAAAAGTCCGTCACGCAGGAGCTGCGTAAACTACGCAGATTTCCCACGTGAAGTTTTACAATAGAGAAATCTGCCCAATAACAAGTGTAGGAAGTAGTAAGGGATCACTAAACTTATACACGAGGGACGAATAGTTACGAAAACGGCCGCCAGAGCTCTCTTCGGAAAGTACCAAACAGCTCACTCCTACCGACCAATGCAGAACACAAATGCAAATATCTCGGTTAATATTCAAGATACAAAATAAATGTATAGTACAATATTTATAGTAAATTTAATTTGCAATAAGATTGATTTTATACAATCTTTTGATCCGACGCATAATAACGGAGATATTTTAAATTTTCCGAAAATCCCCCCTCTAAACCCCCCCTCCCACTGGTCCGATTTCAGCCATTAACGAACTTGATCTTTCTTTTTACATAAAAGGATAAATTCCGAGTTTGGTAACGATCAAACAAAAATTGCAACCGCTAGAGCGTTAACAGACATATATATATATATATATATATATATATATATATATATATATATATATATATATATATATATATAAAATTTTGAACGGACCTCATTTTCGTCATCTCCTGGGTAGGATCGATGGACATTTGAAGAAATTTTTCGAAACTCGCGTCATGAGTACGACCTCAATAGCTGATTTCCCTTAAGGAAAATCTGCTAAAAATATGTGACGTATCCCATTGTTTTATTGTTTTGTTTTTAAGAATTAATGGAAATAAATATAATTCTTTTAATTTCATAACATGGAGAATCTTCATAGATGTTGGTTACAGTCATAATCTACTTTATTAGCATCCACAGAGTCCCCGAAAGTTTGGCTGAGATGTAGAAGAGACAAAGAGGGCTTAAATATGTAATCGTAATTAGATTAGGCAAAATGAAAATTAGCTCAGGAACGTTTTTCAGTCAAGCAACGATAGTAAACCCTTTTATAATATTTAATTGGTGGACTTTATTAAACCTGGAATGAAGAGAAATTTATAAATATCGAAAGTTAAAACTTTATACCAGTATAATTTTAGTACGGAGTAATAAGGAAAAAGCAAAAACATTAATAGTATAAATTCTAATTTTACTACCACATTTAAACAAATCTATATCAACAAAATGATAAGAAAAAGCTAGGCGTATTAAAATGCATAAGACGAATGTAATCAGTCTCAACAACTCAAATCCTTTTCCTGTTTGCATAACACTAATACCTAATGTATGTCGGAAATTATTTCCTTCTTTCATTTGACTCTTCGATAATAAAATCAATCAATAGAAGGATATTCTATTTCTACTTTCTAGAAGGAGTTTAGAATATTTCTTAATATTTTGCTTCACTGAATACTGTCATCTAGATTTCTTAAATTCACTTGTGGGTAACCACACTTTCCACAGATAAATAGATTAACTTTCCCTTTCTAGAGTAGCCTATTCAATTCTAGATCAGAGTAACTATAACGATTGTATGGTAGTTTTGTACAATTTATTATTAATAATGCAATATAGAATTAATACTAATTAGACTAAATTACTCAAAAAATCTTTCAAACCGTAGCGAATCATAGCAAAAGACAAAAACAAGACACATTTGAATATGAAATTCTTCAAATTGACCGTATAGTCGCCACAATTGTTGAGATATTAAAACCAAGCTTCGATTCTTTTGATAAAAAAAAAGAAAAAAAAAAAAAAAAAAATGGATGGTGGCTTTGAAAGGTTTTTAGTGGAATCGAAAAATGTAAAGTTTTGGTTTAATCCCCCCCCCCCCATCCCCTTGGGAGGGTCACTGGGTGTGAGGTGGGAAGTGGTCAGGTTCACGTATTTTATTATCTTCTGTATAGTTGTTATAAAAATTGAATTAATATTTTACTAATTAAATTCGACATATTTAACTAGAGATTTTTTTTTTAAAACAAATCCGATTCGAGTAAAAAAACAAGTTTTGATTTTCTGTACACAGGCAACTACCAATATAATATATTATTTTATTATGTTTTCTCAACAAAGATGTCAGTCTAATCTAAAATAAATTCTCATCACTAGGGACCTAAGAAAATTCACAGCTTATTTGTAACCTACTTGATTATGCTTCTTTGTTAAAATCCATCTCAGCTAATAAGCTATAATAATAAACTATGACTCAGCTAATATGCTAGAAATAGGAAACATGTACTTTTTCAAACTTACGCGATCTCTTTCGGTGGGACAAGGAAACGGGAACTGCCAAAATCGACGAGACCACCTCCTGGTTCATCTAGAATTCCAAAACTTATCTTTGTTTGGAGTATATTGTTATTGGATCGTGTGTTATTTGAACAAAATATTTGCTGAGCCAGTAGGGATTGGATAATGGGTGTTGACTGATTAAGGATATCCAGCAGACATCTGATAGCGCATTGATCTGGTAGTTCAGATCCTGTTATATACATTGTTGTTACCCAGTGATAAAAGCTACAGATTTCATTTTAAAATAATCGATACCATATTCGAACCACCAAAAAATCAACCTCAATCCATTTTTCACCCATTCCTCTTATTTTCGGCAAACTTATTGAATCCTGTATTCGAGAAGATCTGGTGACCAAAATGATTCGCTGCTATGGTTAAGTCGAGTAAACTCAGCCCTCATTTTAGGAGGTTTTGGGATTAGAAGAAAATGGGTTTTTATTAGACACATCTGGTCTTGAATAACCAAAATTATTGGCGGTTTTGGTATATCTTAGTTTTTTTTTGTGAGAATTGAATGAAAAATAAATATTACAGAGCCTCCCACCAAACAGTGCGTCGGTCAGTGTGACTAAATATTTCCTGAACCGTAATTTCTTGGACGAAGTAAAACAAGTTTTATTATTCAAATAATTTATTTTAATAAATATCGCTTGAAGTATACAATATGACGTTGATCGGTTTAGTCACGTGTAAAAGTGATGATCATAGTAGGTGCATGTTATAAGGTGCATAAATATATTCGATTCTCGCTTGGATATGGGGATTTATTTTGAAGATAAAGCCGCCAAAAAAAAAAAAAAGGCTCTCATTCTTGCTATTATGACGTGCACATAAATGGTGTAAACTAGGTGATAAATGTAAAAATACAGGATGCCTCTGAACGATCCAACTATTTCGAACACAGTTAAAAAAAATGCTATTTGTAATTAGTTATTTATTGATACCAAAATTTTAACAAAGAGGAAAATTTACTTTTTAAATATGACATTACTTAAATGACGCCTGTTTGTTTAACGACACTCTTCAAACCTTATGCGGACGTTATTGAAGACTTTTCCAAGAAGTTGTTGAGTTCGAAAGAGTAAAGTCCAATTATACACTTCGTGGACATTGCGACCGAAACTGTAACTTTGGGGCTGTGAAAAGGGCGTTGGTGTAGCAACGTGGATTGTTCTCTGCCCAAAATTGGCAATTTTGGCGATTCACATAACTGTTCATGTGAAAATGGGCCTCGTCACTAAAGAAAATGTTATCCAAATCATTAAATCTCTCTAACATTATGCTTAAATAATTTAACCTCAGAACATAATCATTTTCAAACTCAATTAGCGCCAACTAAAAATATAAGAGCTGAGCTTGCTAGCGTTGCCCCTCCCCCACCTCCGCTCCACGTATTTAGCGTCTCGTTCAGTTGTAAAATAGTTGGTCCGTACTGAGACACCCTATATGTTTCAATAATTAAAAAAATTGAGTTTATTGCTAAAGTTCAGTCCAATAGAAGCGTCAGTCTAAATATCGCTACAGCTCATGGTAGTTAAATTCTGAGTTCATATTTAGACTGAGAGGAGGCTCAATAATTTACTAAAAATGCCTTATAAAACAAATACGCCCACTCTTATTCCTCTGTACATATAATAATGTGCTCTGTACATATAATAATTAGCTTTATCAAGTAACAAGAATAATGAAAACAAAAAGAAACAACGAGAGAAATTCATGTTGAATAAACACGATGAGATTAAATCTAAATATTATGTCCTCATTAATTATCCATGTTAAAATAAAACTGACATTTCTACAGAATAACCCAGAGGTCAAATAAATTACATTCAAAATTTATTTATTGCCTTTTATCACCACTTTATAAACGCAAGCTAATCGGGTCGTGTTAATTGAGGGCTTAAGCAAATTAAAAATCCTTT
Source organism: Riptortus pedestris (assembly GCA_019009955.1). Classification (NCBI taxonomy): domain Eukaryota; kingdom Metazoa; phylum Arthropoda; class Insecta; order Hemiptera; family Alydidae; genus Riptortus; species Riptortus pedestris. Next base: position 203,620,344 of record CM032228.1, on the reverse strand, counting down.
TTGACTTTGAAACATTTAATGTCATTCTTGTCAATACCATTGATGGCTTTTTCCTATTTCCTCAATCCTGTTAATACACATTTATTTCGGATTGAATGTAATTCTTGAGGATTGCTGTTTAATGTTCGAAAATATCGAGCTATTGTATGAAAGTTATAAGCAATTGTGTAATGAGCTTAAAATCTGTGCACTCATGGTTCTATTGACATTTTGGCTATATATGCAAACAAATACGAAGATGAGTCAAATAAATCGAGGCAGTGCTCATGGCTTGATATTCAAAAACATGTCTTTAAATGTTTACCGAATCTTCCCAGGAGAGTATGAAAATGAGGTTCGTACAAATTATATGTATATAAATATTAATCAAAATATCTCCGTTGAATCCAATAATTGCATAGAACCAATCATGTTGCAAATGATATATATATATATATATATATTCTTCTTATTCTGGACTCAATGTTATTTATGTATTCTTCAAATTGTATGGCAAGGGTCTCCAATAAAAAACATGATTTATTAAGGGACATGTTAAATTAGTGTTATTAATATTTTTTTCATTTTAAAAGGAGGCCCCTGAAGAGGTGGCAAATAAGCCACGAAACATGTAGGGCAGTTTCAATAAAGTTTGCACCGAAAAAATGTTTTTTATTGGAGACCCTTGCCATAAAATTTGAAATATATATATATATATATATATATATATATATATATATATATATATATATATACACATATACATACATATATATGTGTGTGTGTGTGTGTGTAAAAATTAGAGTGACGAGTAAAACGTTTAGGGTGTAAATTTAGTACAATTTAAATGTTAAATTTAGATACAATTTAAAATGAGTATGATTGGGTGGTAAAGTTACAAGAGATGAATTGTCGGCGAGAGAGTTGTACAGTAGTGAGAGTTGACTCTGGGTTTGTAATTCAATTTAGGCTGACCTGGGAGTTATGGGCTTCCAAATTGCTGCCTCTACCTAGAATCGCAGAGGTTGCTTTCTTGGCTTCCAGTATCCTTCTTCCGGCCGCTGGTGGGGGTTGCACTAAAGAAAGCTTCTTCAAATGTCCACCAATCCTACCCAGGAGGTTAGGAAAACAAGGTCCTTGATATATACTCTTAGGCCGGCACATAACAGTAGTAATTCGTTTTTATGGAGTCACAGGAACGTTGATAATGTGGACCCTTATGTGTGCTACTAGCAGACCAAGAAAAAATATAAACCGCTGGTGGTCACATTTTTTACAATTTGGAAATCTGAGTCGATTGGGTAATTTTCCAAAATCAATTGAAATCCTTTCGCCGGATTGGTAAACCTAACTCTCAGTAACTGAACATAGTGGTAAAATAAATTTAGATGCCTTATCCTGCAGCGGTACATTATATTTGTATTTATAATGTGTGTTAGTAAATCAGTTTGATAGCCCGTTGCTATGACGAAGTACATGGACCCTTCTATCGGTGATATGAACACTGCCCGTCCTCGTATGTATTGAGGCCCGCCAATCTACTGGAGACAACGCACTCCAGGTCCTTCTTGGTTAACAGGGATTTTACGTCGAGTTGATCACCCAAGACGTAAAAACTCTGATCGCAAATCCCAGCTTGGGGGCGGGTATAGATTTTTAAGGTCTATAATGCCAACCGAATAATATGTATAAATACAAGCACACTCGTGCCAAAACACTCGTTTTATTTATCTCAAGACTAGGTTGTACTTGGAGGAGGCCAACATGGGAATGACATTTTATGGGCTGACAAGATATATTTATTTGTTGAGTGTATTTACCTGAAGCATTTGCATTTTTTAGTTTACAACATTCATTAAACCTCCACTCCAACTCATCTCTCATTAATAATTATTAATTAAATTTATTAATTAAATATTATAATTGACCAATATATGAGAAAACATATATTTGAAGCTTAAATACCACATTTCGTTTCCATCAGGCATTACTCGTTTACATTTATATATTCGCAACGTGTCGTAGTTAATAAAGATTCTAGCTATTTGCGAATTTTATATTAAACTAAAGATCGCGTTTTCATATAATCGGAATTGGACTAGCAGTTGGTTTTATAATAGGATTAAAATACAAAATCTTAGTTACCTCCGTTATTTTACATCGCTTAAAAAACGTCGGATAAAAAAAAATGATTAACAAAGAAATGTACTACAATTGCAGCTCTATATATTTTTCTCAAACCATCCATATAATTTTCATTTAGAGCAAGCTTCGGGAAGGTTGCAGGATCCCAAGTGCACACAAACACCTACACAAAACTTGAATCTTAATTTAGTTGTATTTTAAAACTGGGGTAAACTGATAAGAAAAGCCAAAAGTATGAAGCAAATATAGACTAACCCAAAGTCATTCACAACGTAAACAGTATGAAGTTAGAATGAGAGAGAGGCCTGTAGAAATGAGTCCTGCTGAAGCCGTGGAGCGCCATAAATATCTGCCAACAATTACACTAAAGCTCTGAGGCTCAGATAGGTCATTACTCACAGAGTAGACATATCTTCAAATGCCCTCTACTTCAAAACAGGGCTTAATCAACTCGGGAAAATGGAAAATGAACATTGCTTCCTGCGATAAATTGAAGTAATACACTTCTTATTTTCATAAACATAAACACAAAGACCCACAAGCATGGGCTACGTTTACTAAGGGGCAGTTTCTAAAATGACACGCTGAAGTTATTTTATCTTGCCATTTATTCCCTATATCTCCCGTAGTTAGAAACCAAAGTAAATTGGAATTGAAATGTAAACTGGACATTGGACTTGTTTACATGGAGTTGTTTAGTCTCTGAATTACTCAAAGTAAGAGTCAGACGCCTAGATAGACGTTTCGAGTTATAAAAAAAAATGTATAGAAAGACAATTAGAGTCTTTCTAGGACTTATAAAATAAACATAGATAAAACATGATAGTTTCAAGAACTTATTCTGATACACCTCTTAAGAACCGAGACAAGTCGAATTTTCGAATCCTCAGCTTTAAACCCACCAACCTCCTCTACTCCATTGTTAACATACTTTACACAGCGCCTAATGAAAAGGGATGAACCTCCAACCTGCATTGCTTGTGGAATAGAGCTAACAGTTACTGACAGAGCGTAGAAGGTATGAGGACATCAGAAAGTCACATGGTATAACAGAAGTACTATCTGAAATACTAGGGGATGGATAGCCACTCTATAAAAAATCTGTTAAAACTTTTAATAATTACTGGTCTAAATAAAGAAATATAATATAGGACATTAGCATATAGGCACACAACTCAGTGAAATATGTATTTATATATCAAATTGTTTATAACAAAATGCTGCTGTGTTATTTGTTACAGAAACGGAAATAAACCCAAATTACAATTCTTATATTTAAAAAAATGAAACAAAATAAAAATATTATAAAGAATTAAAATAAATTAACAATTTGTAATTATAAATAATAATAATGAAGTAGAAGTAATTAAATTGATATTTAGATGAGGTATGAAGGCTTCAGTTCAGCATAACTCTAAATATTTTAAGATGGTCAAAAAGTTATAGTTGTGTTCAAACAATGAGTAATTAGCTGGCCAAGCTCCGTTCTGAATAACTATGTTTGTTGTTGGTGTCATAAAGTCTACATGAGTATATTATGTGGTCAGAAGTTTGTTCAGTTTCATTATCACAGTCACACGTATTGTAGTCAGTCAAACCAAAACGATAAAAGTAACTTTTAATTGGTCCATGGTCATTTAGCACTTGAACAAGCAGTCCATTTATTTGTGTTATTTGTATTCTTTCGTGCACAGTTTTAATGAAGTCATGTAGGTGTCTACCTTTTGTTGTGCTCGTCCATTCTCTGTCCCATAAATTGGTACATTGTTCTTTCAAAAGTCGTGTATCAGTGGTGTGAGTAAATTGAAAGTAATTTTTAGGCGATCATTGAAAGAAACATCGTAAACTAGTAAGTCAACTTCTTCTTTGCCTATATGTCCTGTGTGTGCTTTATTATAAGTAAATCCTACTTCTACCTGCTTTTGTTTACATTGTCCAATATTTAGTCTAGTTTCATTTGTTGAGTAGTTATTTATTTTTGGATTGTTGAGTCTGTCAATCGATTTTTATTGTCAGTGTGTATTAAAATTGTGTCAGGTCCTGTAATAAATACTATCACTAATGTATTGGGGGCCCTAATATTGGCTGTTGCTCAGCCTAAGTTGCTCGTGAAATTACCACCACAGACCAAGTCTCTTGTTATATGTCTTAGACATATCACTCCTAATCTATACAACAAACAAGTGTCCCAATTGTGTGGACTTTTACGCGTGTAAGTTTTTTGGAGTCAGCAAAAAATCGTCTTCTAAGTATATGTTTGTGGGATGTAACAAATTGTCAGATGTTGTATCTGTCTCAATATGATTTGGCGGAAAGTCGTCTACAGTGCTCTTACGTTTAATTAGAATATGTTTGTTCGTTAGTTCTACAGCTTTAATGTGTATAGGAAAAAAGTTGCAATCTGTTTCATAGGAAATCGCCCCATGACTTTTAATAATATTGTGGGACATTACTTATTATTATTATTCGGTTTGTTATAAATCATAGAGAAGAATTATGTTAATTTGATATATCAGAAAAATTACATTTATTTAGATATTAAAATATACATATATTTAATCTACATTTACATTAAACTATGATTTATTGAATTATGTACTATAATTATTTAGATTAATATTTATATTATATTATATATCAATGTATATGCTGTTAATTTGTACTTTAGAAAATTTTATTATTTATTTACACATTTTTTGATACGTTATATTACAGTATACTAACAACTGTACTTACAGTAATTGTCCAGACTCTGGGCAACATGTTTGTAAACCCAATAAAATATCTATCTATATTATGGGATATTGAAGGGAGAGCTTATAGAAGGGGAAATTAAAAATTCCAAATATCTCAATTATTATAAGTCGGATCGAAAAATTTTAATCTACCAATCTTCTTGAAAATTAAATTTTTATAATTGGTCTTTTATACATTTTTTTGTCTAACCAATGTGTGTATTTTCAGATTTCTGTTTTCAGTTCTCTGCAAAGTCTTACTAGAGCGATTATTAAGCAAAGCACATGACGCAGTAAACATCTCATGTCCAGTTCACTTAGCCATGGGACTTCATGACTTAAGAGTTCCTATATTACATATGACAGATGCAAAATCCGTCTCATTTAATACACAATAAGCTACTCCAAGTTATAAAGCAGATTTATGCATAAGAGTATCCTTTGTTTAGCGAACTTTGTAGTCTGGCCCTGAAGCTTCTATAGCATTCAAGTACATTAAAGTTGGAGAAATAACGCTTTGTGATAGTCCTGCTTGTGGAGAAAGTTTCTACACAAACCTAACTCCTTCCAGTCCTCCCTAACCACTGGATCTACAATCCACTAGTGTGGCTTCACTAATGAATGAATTCACAGATTAATACCTTTAAGCTCGGGTTCGATGTCAGACAAATCCCCATTTAGTCTACCCGAAATTTCACTTCAGAGATATCAGCTACGTTCTACGTAATGCCATTTTGCGAAACATTTCTTCAAATGCCTATCCTTCCTACGTAGGAGATTGCAAAAATAACGTCTATTCCATATTCCATCCACTCTCTAATATTTTTGTGTGTATGTATGTATGTATGCATGTATGTATGTATATATGTGTGTGTGTGTGTGTGTGTGTGTATATATATATATATATATATATATATATATATATATATACTAGCCAAGATACCCGGCTTCGCTCGGAAAATCATTTGAGACGGAAAGGTTTTATTTTGTTTTTGGCAATGCTTCTATGTGTACAACTGCTCTTCCCGTTTAGGCGCACTTTTCCCCGTAAGGATTTTCGATTTGAAGAATAAATGAAAATAAGTCTCTAATCATTCCCTCTCCACTGTTTGACACACCGTGAATAATTCAAATCTTAATCATGGAAAGCATTTATTATAATTAAATACCATCTATAATGTACGTATTTTGTATATACAATCAAACTAATATACTCGGCAATGCCCGGGAAATCATCGTTGACTGACTAATGATTGTATTTTTATAGAAAATCGTTGAAAAACTAATTGGAATCGGAATATAACAATTTTTCATTTCAGGCCTCCCTCATAACCCCCACTTCCGTTTGGACCTAAAAATTTTAATATATCTTATAATCATGGAATAATTAATGTTAATTCACATTCCGAGTTTTTTTAAGTTCGGTTCAATTGATAGTGCCCAACAAAATTGTTGGCACCCGCTCTAGTTTTTAGTGTATATCTTGTTTATACTTTGTTATATGACAAAAGTGATTATAACAAAAGTTTCTTTAAATAACAAAATAAACAACTTTTGTAATGTGCATATTTCCCGAAGCCCCAATAGGAAACGAAATATCACTGTTTTTAATTTCAGGCCTCCCTTATAACCCCCACTCCTGCCCGTCCCTAGAAATGTTAGTATGGCTTGTTGTAAGGAAGGCGTGAGTGCTAATACACATACCGAGTTTTGTTTAGTTCGGTGGAGTCTATTGTGCCAAATAATATTGTTGACTTCCGCTATAATTTTTAGCGTATAACGCATTTATACTTCGGTATACGACGAAAGTGTATATAACAAAAGTTACTTTAAATAACAAAATAAACAACTTTTGTCATGTGCACATTTGCCGAAAAACCAATAGAAAACGAAATATCGTTATTTTTAATTTCAGGCCTGCCTTATAACCCCCCCTCCTGCCCGTCCCTAGAAATGATAGTATGGCTCATTATAAGGAAGGCGTTAGTGCTAATTCACATACCGAGTTTGGTTTAGTTTGGTTGAGTTTTTTGTGCCAAATAATATTGTTGACTTCCGCTATAATTTTTAGCGTATAACGCATTTATACTTCGGTATACAACGAAAGTGTATATAACAAAAGTTACTCCAAATAACAAAATAAACAACTTTTTTTATGTCCATGTTTGCCGAAAAACCAATAGGAAACGAAATATCGCTATTTTTAATATCAGGCCTCCCTTATAACCACCACACCTATTCGTCTCAGAGAATATTAACATAGCCTAAAGTCTACGTTGGGTTAGTAGTAATATACATACCAAGTTTCATAAAATTCGGTTCAGCCGTTTATGCGTGAAAAGGTAACAAACAAACACACACGAAAGAAACAAAATGCAGTTATGGTGTCTCTGACATGTGAAACGAAAAGTTATCGTGAAATTTCGGGAAAAAAATCAATGTACAGACAGAGGATACAATTTTATATATATATATAAACAGAAAGCCAGAGAGAGAGGGAGGGAGGGGAGATGAACTGTTAACAACAGTCCACACTTCTACAAATGTTATTTTAGCAGATTTTCCTTAAGGATATTTAAACGTTTTATGTAAAATGGCAGATCAAGTTCGTTAATGGCTGAAATCGAACTAGTGGGAGAGGAGGGGTTTAGAGGGGGGATTTTCGAAAATTCGAAATATCTCCGTTACTATACGTCGGACCAAAACGTTGTATAGAACCAATCTTATTGCAAATTAAATGTTCTATAAATATTGTTATATACATTTATTCTCTATCTTCAATATTAACGGAGATATTTGCATTTTTAAGTTTTCAGCCTTCAGGAAGCCCCCACTTCTACTAGTGTTACATAAACAATATACTCTGTTATATAATAAACCGCATTATTCGAAGCCTAAATACCAAATATTGTTTTTATTGAATTTTTACTTTGTGAGATATATGTAAATACGTTCTGCTGACCCCCCCTTCTTTTGTTTTTGGATTACTAAAATTTGAGTGATTGAGATAAAACTGATTCCGATTCATTACAAATTACAACACTAGCTTTAGTAAATTGTTTTCAATAAAATTAATATGTTATATTCAGATATATTCCATTAATTGTTTGTCTTTCCGGTATATCTATGTATGCAGCGCTACGAGGCTGGCTGGCCTGTTTGTTTACAATTCAGACGTTCTTAACTTGTATTGTAAATTTACTGAGCGTTCACGGTAATGTTACATGTATATATATTTATCTATTGTAAACCTTCGCATGAGAAATCTGCTTAGTTTACGCAGCCCCAGCGTGACGGGGTTTTCACTACTGTCATCACGAACCGCGAATAGACTAAGCCATCTTTTTGGAGAAATATGGAAAAGGATGTGGGACACATACATCTGAGAGATGTTTCTAGGTCAGGGGAAATCTCTTTCTTTTTCGCATTAACTGTGTTACGGGTTTTTTTATAGGTACAACAAAATTTACCAAGAGTTATTCGTTGTTATGAATGACAGTTCCTCACAGTCACTTGTATAAAATCAAAACCTCGAACCTAATTCCGTAATACATAGTTTGAATACTCGTTGAGTGCTACTCAAAATGACAGACATTAGTACTTTTATTTACGGCTATTTGGATTACAGCAACAATATGTAATTATTTTAAGACAGAATTTCAAGCACTGAAGAGTTGCTGATGGCTGGCACAGCTGTGGATATAATTGAAGACGGGTTTTTGATATAGTGAACGTACTTACATGAATGAAATACATAACAATAGACCTGGCATTATATACACCACATCTTAGGCAAATGTCATTCTCAAACTCTAAGGATATTCTCAGCCAAGAAGCAAGGCTCTATCCTCTAGTCAGCCTGTTTCGTATTAAAGTTCTTGTCAAGGTTTCGTCTTGGGTTTTCCGCAAACCTTTAATGTTTTGACAATAATGAGGAGCAGTATTGAACGTGTGAAGAATGCCTCACAAAAACAGAGGGAGAGCGAAAATAGGAGCGGAAGATTCCATTCATTACGACAGAATGCTCACTAATTAGAGGGACGAAATGAGTCCCAGGCCTCTCTCTCTTATGCACAATACGGACTCTGACACATTAAGCACAAATAGTGTTTGGAAATACAATGGAAGATTTTTGAAATTGGGATCAGAACAAAGCTAGAAGGGTAAGCCCCTGTTGAAGACAGAGAAGGTAAAGCAACATTTTCAAGTCTGCACATGATCGACTTCTTATTCGTCGACCCCTTAAAAATAAACAACATGCAGAGTAAACTATCCAGATGTCCCACGTGCGTCACGAATTTGCATTTATCTCAAAATGTAGAAGTTCAATGAGAACAATATTTGGAATTTATGCTTCAAATAAAGTGATTTATAACATAATAAAATATTGTTAATATGAGATGAGTAGGAGTGGGTGTTTACTCAAGACCGAAAACTAAAAAATTCACATATCTCAGTTAATAATCATGATAGTGCTACTCAAAATGACAGACATTAGCATAACAACATTTATAGAACATTACATTTGCAATAATATTGGTTCTATACAATTTTTCAATCCGACGCAAAATAACGGAGATATTAAGAATTTTCGTAATTCTCCCCCTCTAAACCCCCCTTCCCCTGGTCCGATTTCAGACGATATCGAACTTCATCTTTCTTTTTGTTTGAAACGTTCGGGAACGATAAGACAAAAATTGCGACCGCTAGAGCAATAACAGACTATGTATATATATATATATATATATATATATATATATATATATATATATATATATACACATATATACACATACAGTTTTGAACGGACCTCCTTGGTCTACGAAATTTTTCGAGACATGACTACATCCTCATTAGCTGGTTAAGGGAAATCTGCTAATAGTGGAGTTATGCAAGTCAGTTGTTGAGCAGTAGTGAGCTATTGACTTGGCAAAGTTAACTGAAGAGTTGGCTAATATGTCCTTAATTATTGTTTTGGTTCGTTCAAATTTCTATTACTGGACAACAAGGTTGCAGTATGAGGCTCATGGTCGTCAACTTACAGCAGGAGATAATGACATATAGAGAAATATTATTAGAGAAAGATGGCCGTGCTATCGGCCTTGGGAGGAAGTAGAATTTGGAATCGTTTCTGAAAGTTTCAAGTCACGACTCGATGTATCCGCTTCGAAACGTGCTGATCAGTATGCCATCTACAGTGCCGGGCTTAACACCTACTGTTCGCTCGAAATATGGAATCAACTATTAGAGCTGAGCTTACATAAGTCACCCGGAGAATAGTAATGGATTCCTAGAATCTATAATCAATGTGGATTCGTGATGAGCCACACAATGGAATCAAAGAATATTTAATCATGTTATTAATAGGATTCAGTTTCGGGACACCACAGTAGTAAAACGAGTATATAAGTACTTTTTTTTTACCTAAAGTAGTCCGTCACGCATGGGGTGTGTATTGAATTAATATTTCCCTCGTGCTGTAATGTCATGAAGTTGAAGTCAATATTTTTTTTGATAAATAGAACTGAAGAAGAAAGTGTTAGTTGTTTGTGTTCATCCCATTCATTTAATGGGTAAAATGTATACAGTATTAAAAACCCTTCATTTCAGAATGTATACTAATTTGACGTGAACTCTACATGACGACCTTATAAACCCATTAAATTAATTAAAAAAATGTTTGGTTGCACTCCATTTAAAGATATTTAATTTGGACGTGATAAATTGTATCCCCATTCCAATGCTTCCTTTAGATCGAAAAATGCCTTAGAACATAAATGACATAATGTTAAACAGAACTGGTTCTATAATTGTATCTTCAATACGTTCGGAGAAATTAGCATTTCTTTTTTTATTTTTTCCTCATTCTAACCCCCCCCCCCGGTCCATCTTAATCGATTTTTATTAAAAGAAAATGCAGGTGCACAGGTAGGCCTCATGAGAATCCTGAATGTGAAATTTCAACATTCTATAGGATGATGTTTTTACGTTACCCAAACGTACGTACATACGGCACTCTGAAGCATCAAAGTTGATTCAAGAAATGTAAAACGGATTCCATTGAAATCTGAAAATGATCGAGATTACAATACTGCCTTTACTTTGAACAAGTTATATAGTATATTTATGGAGCCAATAAGTTCGAATTTTGCTGTGTGAACTAAGCAGATTTCCCACCCACTGCACTATCACATTTATGGCAATACCGCCCATCCTATTCTCTATTCTTCCCGCAAAATGAAACCTATATAAACAAGGTTTGTAATTTAGGCAAGACATAAGGTGATCTGTTGTTTAAAATGTATATCGAATGTTCAAAAGTGATGATTAACTAAAGACTCAAAACAAAAGCGTACAAATAAATAATAATCTAGATAAATGTGTAGAGTGAACATTTTAGACCTACATTACTTTGTTCCTGGTAAATAATTTTTTTTATGTAATCTTTTGATCCGATCTATAACTTTTGTTCTAACTCCTAGTAAAATTTCGATTAAATTTTCGTTCAATATTTGACATTAAATAAAATGGTTAAATATCGAATATGGAATTGATCAAATTGAGGCCTCTAGAGTAAGGAATGTTCATTAGCGTCACGTCGCGAGTTCTTCCAAGTATTTTAAATAGCAACAGCACTAGGGCCTAGTTTATGTATAAAGGATATCCTCGCAGACAGGCACGTTAAAGTGAATATTTCCACCCATAAAAGAATGACTTTATTGTTAATTATTTATAGGCATGGATATAAAACAAAAATTATGACAGAATGTTAGCGAAGTGAATACAAATTAAATAAACAATAATAGAAATCGTCAACGGTAACAAAAATAATAAGTTAGAGAATATGAAATATATTCAAATAAATAAATTTGTATTTAAATGTAAGTAGATATTAAAAGAAAATATGAAGTTCAATTAAATTACTTACTTAATTAAAGCCCATCCAAATGATTTTTTCAATACCAATATCCAAAGATTCAGCATTCAAGATTTTGATCTTTAAAATCTCGGAAGAAAACTATTGAACAAAATTAGCTCCAATCTCGACCAAAATGTTGTATTTATTCTAATCCCAATGACAACGGAGTAATACAACTGGGTGTCACAAGAAACATCATTAGTTGTACACTTGGTTTACAGAGGAATTCCCATGCCTCTACACTTATTAAAAGAAAAAGAAAAACGAATAGGCTGGTATATTTGAAATAATGAGCCACCTTGCACTATATTCTGATATTGGAAGCTCGTTAAGCGCCAACAGATATAGACTTGGGTTTCAGATCTTGAAGATGATACTGGAAATGAATGGCTCGAACGATTTGTAAATATTTTAAGGAGTTCAAGAAAATATCCAATGTCAAAGTAAAACATTTTGCTTTTCCTCAAATTTTTCATCATAAATATCCATTTTGTAGTAGCAGATCCATGAACTCTCATATGATTTCGAATGCAAAGAAGTATGAATGAAAACAGAAAGTAGGTTTATAGTTTGATGAATGGACATTCTTCAATAATAAGAGCTAACCTTACGAGGCACAACTAGATCCAAGTGACCTTAAAGGGAAGAGAAAGCTAGCAAACAGTATGAATTAATGTTTGGAATGAACCAGGACTTTGGAGTAGCCTACTTATAGTAGAGCTGTTCTCAAGGACAGAATTATACAAGTGTACCTCACCTAGGAATAGTTCTGATTTAAGAATTTCCAATATGATTTTTCTCGAATAACAGCCTTATTCTCTATGATTTATTATTTACAAGTGGATTAGCCACACATGTCTGGATTACCTAGCTAAAAGGTAGCTAACTTGGCCTATGTTGCACTACCTTCTTCTAGAGTATAGTAATAAATGTCCACGTATTGCTCAAAATGTTTAATTGGCATAATATTCGTTAATCATGTAATGCGTAATTAATTAAACACTTCATTTCCTGAAGAAAGATGGCCAATCGAAGCCCAACAATAGCGTGCGTCTCGATAGCTTTCAGGTCTCCATTGAGATTTTGGCCTCTAACATAACTAGGAGTGCAAGGTCCGGGTATAAACATCCCAATTCCCAGTATGGTTCTCAACGTAAAAAATCACTCTTTCGCCAAAGAATTTTAGTAAGAATCAAGGCAATGAACCAACATCAAGTAGAGTTTACAGAATACAAACAATGTCTTTATTTTGGAAGAACTCTTAGTAAATAACATTTAATTAATGCCAATGTATTAGCGAATCATTTTTATATAATGCTTTATGACTAAAACTATTTTCAAAGAGAACTGAATAAACTAAACACATTTATGAAGTAGTGAAATGAAATACACATAAAACAATCTATTTTACTCTTAGTACAATGTCCAATAAACCAGACTTCAGATTGAAGCTGGACGCGGTACGTTTAGTGATACATTACTATTTTTGTACGCTTCGCTTTAACAAGTTCATTCAATCTCTTTAAATATCATTTCATTATTATGTCACTTATTAACGTGCACTTAAAGCTACTAGAGCTAATTGGAACATTTAGCTAGAGGATACCATTCTTTCTTGCCAGGCCAGAGTAAAGATTTATTCTAAATGTCCAGGTGAGAATCGACACACAACTATAGGTTTACCAAGGGAGATTTAAGATTAATAATAAGTTTTTATTATTAAAAATTGTATAATAACAGTCGTTGAGCAAACGGGTAGCTGCAATGAACATTATTCTCTTTAATGAAAATAATATGTTTATACATTGAAAATTTATTGAAATGTCCTTTCTGACACAGTGTTGTTATACCAACAGTTCTGAATGAGGCGGATTGCTACAAAACCGCTAAACCATCAGAACAGTGACTAACCACTAGACGTGCAACTTTCCTGGTTTGAACTACAATGTTGACCGCCGATATTGGAAAACTAGTTATGGTTCCTTTATAGCAGTCAGAGTTCTGTGTGGAGTTTCTGTGCTACAATCAACTGTCCTTTCGTCTTTGCACGGTTCCTGTACACCAAAGTGAGGGGCAAATTTCGTTATACCGGCAACATATTGGGAAGAAGTCTAATAAACTTAATAAGGCTGTCAATGGACCCATTGTGTGGCAAACTGACAAGAACATAAAGTTGTAGTACACGCACACACTAGCCACCCAATGCATTCTGTGTGATGGCACCGTAGCAATTTCATTAAATCCTATCTTCAAAATAATTTCTTCTCCTAGATGCCTATGATGCCGTTTAGTGTCACACAAAAGGAAAATGACATGACTCATCCAAGTTAAGAATGCATGAAATCAGTAACCTGATCACGGATTATCAACATGTTATACAACTTGAAACACGCATACATCACTATATTAAAAAAAATCTGATGTGGGCACCGCACGACCTATTTGTACTCCTAAAATATTAAATTAAATGAAGAAAATGTTAAGATGCACATAATTTCAGATCTGAAAATGGCGCAGGGCATTATTTATTAATTTTTTTTTTTTTTGAACATTTTTAATTTATTTTTCAAGATGAACAAATAAGGTATAGAACTTTGTACATCCCTTGATAATGTACTTTGTACGGCTGGTGATGTTTGAATTTTTTTATTCTCCCTCCTTTAGACCTCCCCTCCCCCCAATCAAAAAGGAAGGTGCATAACTAGAGCATTATGAAAGTCTCAAATTTCGATTTTCGATATTCTAAGGCTATCAGTTATTGAGTTATATGGGACTAGTGCATAAGTAAAAGCGGCACGCTAAAACTTACTCAAAATAGATTCATGGAGGGAGGAAAAGGATAATCCAGTTGAACTCAGAAAAAGTTTTGGACTCCGGAAAGTTTTCATTATTGCAATACTTATTCACTCCGTACAAGGAAGAATAAGTATAAGAATGAAGCTTTAAACTATGGACTAGATTTTATTAAATATGAACTATATATTCTGGTCTTCTACTATTTTTTTTCAGTTTCTAAAATCCAGTCGCTACCATAAGATAATTTTTCTTTAAAGAAATTTAAGTATTTTTGTGAATTATAATATAGTAAAAATGATGCAAAGATCTTTATTTCGTTAAAGCAGCCGAGAACAATGAGAGTGGAGATTCGGAAATAGGAGTAGATAAAAGAAAATTAAAAATAAAAGGAGTTTAATTTTTCAGCACTCTCCCTTTCAGGGATTATATTTTCAAGGGCCTCCACTATTGTAATTAATTCAGAGCTTCCCAACTTCTTTTCTTTTTCCTTTTGCCTTCCAATCCTGAGACACAATGAAAATCCTAATATAGTTTTTCGATTCAAAGAATTCCATTAAGGATAAGACGTTAGTGTATAGGATGAACCAGTAGTGAGAAAAATACTAAGCTCTTTAATATATTGTGTAAATATTGAAGGAACCAAAAAACTTTTCGGCCCTCAGAAATGTATCCTAAACATCAGTGAACAACTACAACCTCATATACCATTTTCTTCAATTAGGTTTAATTAATTATTTATAATGCCAAATAGTCATTAACAAACATCTTCAACGCCTGAATATCAACAATGAATTAAACAAATGTTAATATATTTTATTATTATACTCAGTAAAAACTGGAATAAAATCCATATCGGGGGAAAATCCAACCGATATGGAGTTTGTGATTGTGACATGTTAACGGAAATCTAAAAATTGTCGAACAATTCTGGCAGTATCAAGAAGTACCCCTTGCTGTGCTTCTTTTATAATTGCTGTTTAAATTCTTGGTGCCTGCTATTGTCGTTTTTGGCACGAGTCCGCTTGAACTAACTATAATAGGCGTAACTATGGCAGATTTCAGTTTGTATACCTCTTTGAGCTCTATAGCCAATTCTTGATATTTTCTTATTTTTTCGGCATAAGATTTGTCAATAATATCAGCAGTCTTATTGATCTTGTCAATAATGAGAATATCCGGTTTGTTATGTTGCACAGTATGGTCAGTTATCATCACTTCGTCCCATTACATCTTTACATTATCTTTTTCCAATAATTTATTTATTATTATTATTATTTATTAACGTCCACTTTTTGCAACTAAGGCTAACGGGGAACCCGTCCCTACAGGTTACCACCCTTTTCTAGCCAGGGTGGGTCTAAGGATTTTATTTAATGAATTCCGTTACTAAATAAATTCCTCTGCCCAGGCGGAAACAAACTCGCCACTCAAGGTTTACCACATGAGATTAAGGCTGTTAATAAATTTTAAACAATATCCAGTCTACTGTAACAATAATTAAAATGTTGTGCTATTTAAACGTGATATTTTCCCATCATTGTACAAGATAGGTACAATCATAACGCGAATTTCTGTTAAAGGAAATCAGCTAGTGTGGTTGTACTCGAATTTCGAAACATTCTCCCAAACATCCTCCCATCCTACCTAAGAGAGTATATTTTTATACACACACACATGGTTGTCGGTTCCGCTTTAGCATTCGCAATTTTGGTTTGATCGCAACAAATTTTATTTATTTATTTTAGCAGTTCATTCGTCTTTTCTGACGAATCCGTAAACGGCTGAATTCGCACGGGGGGGGGGGGAGAGGAGGGATGGAAAAATGAAAATACACCCTATATTATGAGTTGGATCGAAATGTGGTCTATAAAAAAATCTTTTTTTGCAAATGTAATTGCCTATAAATGTTGTTTAATACACTTTTTCTTTATCTCCAATAATAATATATGTATTTTTTTAAATTTTCAGGCTACAGAAAACCCCCGCTTTTAGTCATCGCACGTTAACGAAAAACCTATATATATCATGGAACGTCTCATTCCAAGCTTATATACGAAATATAGTTTTCAAGCTACCTTGACTATGTGAGATAAATGCAAAAGTGTTGCTTAAGGACATCATCAATTTTGGTTTTTACTATCTTAATTGGAAAATGTGTATTTCATCTATGCAAAATTCAATGGTTAACGAGTTAATTCAACACTTAAGATCATATTCCTTAAAGACTGATGGTTTACAGAAAGGAATTGAAATTATCTCCGTTAATATTAGTCGGGTAGAAGAAAGTTATAGAACCAATCTTTTTGACGCTGAACAATTGTTATTCTGTATTTTTTTCGTAACTCAAATATTAAGCTAGTTATTATTACTTTCTTGATTTCAAGCTAAGTAAACCACTACTTCTACGCATCTGATTTTTACTTAGAAAAAGAGAATAAGTAGATAAGATGAGATCACTCGTGTGTCATACCTGCACGTTGGAAATCAGTTTAGTTTACGCAGCTCCTACGTGACGGACTTTCCTATTTCTTCTCCTTTTATACTAATTCTTATACCAGAAAACACCCCCTATTTAAAGAAGTCAAGACATGAGAACACACATCCCCACACGTATATGAATGAGTTGTTTTTGTCATTTAGGGATTGAAAATTGAAAATTTATTTTCGTCCCTTGCTTAGGTGCCACTTGCTACTTATGATGAAGCATATTGTTGAAATTCGCTAAAACAAAATAAAATGTTAGAAGAAATTGTTTAAAAAACTTCAGCAATTTTAATCAGATTGATTTAATATGTTTATGTAAATTACTTACATTAAATTAAATTATTTATTTACACCCATTTTGTGCACCTAAGGCTACTTGGGACGGGTTATCTACAGGTTCCCACCCTTTTCTTGACAAGGTGGAACTAAGGATTTTATTAAATTAATTCCGTCACTAAAGAAATTCCTTCTCCCAGGCGGGAATCGAACTCGCCACTGTAGGTTTACCATGTGAGATTAAGGTCAACGCTTTAACTCACATGGCTAACCTGGGGCCCTTATTTACATTAGGGAATGCTTCAGATTTCTGAAGGTATTAAAAAAAAAGTTAACTACTTAAGTCTATTTTTGAGATGCTGGATGGTGAAGGAATTATTATCTGAAGTAAGAAAAAACGCCTCGTTCCTTCACTATTCTTTATTCGTTGTGACAGAGCGCTTTCAGAGCACATGCTCCATCATCAGTGCCCTCTTCACAATGATGTGACAGGAACCAAGGATTCCCTCTGACTCCTTGGATTCCATGTGAGAGTCACAGGGAATCCTTGGTTCCTGTCACATCATTGTGAAGAGCAGGGCACTGATGATGGAGCGTATGCTCTGAAAGCACTCTGTCACAACGAATAAAGAATAGTGAAGGAACGAGGCGTTTTTTCTTACCTGAGATACTTAAGTCTACTTTATGCTACTATGGCTAATTGGGACGGCCTATCTACAGGTTACCACCATTTTCTAGCCTGGGTGGGCCTAAGGAGTGAATGTATTATAACAGATGTTATATCGCTGGCTATACCTTTATGATATATAAGAGGATTGCCAACTCTGAAAGCATGGACCAATTGTATGATATTTCTGAATAATACTGCTCTCAAGAAGACGGAACAAATATTAATTAACAAAAAAGTGTTTTTATGACGCTTTTAAGAATTTAAAATAAATACTAAAAGCGTCTATATAAATAAATGTTTGCTCACTCAAAACCACTTAGAGAAATCATAATTTTTGAGTCGAATTGAGATAAAACCACTGGCGGGAGGTGAAATTTTCCGGGTTGTGGTTTGAGGCTGGAGAGGACACCTCAGCTGGGAAAATGCCAAGGCCTCGCCCCAATCCATTCAGACCGATCATAATTTGACTGGGGGGTGGGAAATGGAAAAAAGAGGCCCACCTTCCAACTCTTAAACCAGATGGAAATAATTTTCACCCCTCAATAAAAATATTGAAAAACGGTTAAGTATATATTTACTCAACAGAGTTTTGAAATTTTTGTGAAATTCACGAAAATGAAAACATTTGTTCACGCGTGATCAATAGGGGAGGTAGGGAGGCCAAGATTCAAACTTTGAAATTTATAAAATAACTGAAAATGTGTAGTGCAGTATAGGGCGGCATTAATTGGTCGATTATTAAAGAAGTACAATATATATATATAATTCTACTGTACGTGTGTAAGTCACTAAACTCCTCCTGAACTGCTGGACAGATTTGAATGATTTTTTTTTTGTATGCGTTTGGGTGGTGCCCTGGATGGTTTAGCGACACAAGGGGTTGTAAGGGAGGCCTAAAATTTAAAATAGCGATATTTCGTTTCCTATTGGTTTTTCGGCAAATATGCACTTAAAAGTTGTTTATTTTGTTATTTAGAGTAACTTTTGTTATATTCACTTTTGTCTACTAACAAAGTATAAACGAGATATATAATAAAAAATTAAAGTGGGAGCCAACAATTTTATTGGGCACTAACGATTGAACCGAACTTAACAAAACTCTATATGTCAATTAGCATTACTTCTTCCATGATTATAAGCTTTATTAAATTTTTAGGTTCGAACGGGAGGTGAGGTTATAAGGGAGGCATGAATAAAAATGTCGCAATATTTTATTTTCTATTTGTTTTTAGGCAAACGTGCACATAACAAAAGTTGTTTTTGTGTTATTAAAAGTAGCTTTTGTTTTAAACATAATATTATTAAATTTAATATCCTAATTGCTTGAAATATCATGCAGAACAACGTCTGGTCCTGGTGGGTCCAACATCTATATATATATATATATATATATATATATATATATATATATATATATATATATAGATATATATTTGTACAAACATATTATAGACATGTCCATGTAAACATGGGCTATTAGTACCAAAGACAGGAATAGGGATTTACTTGGAATCAAAAGTTTCGTTCTTCAATACCTTCAATATTATTTGTTTTAAATGTAAAATGTAAAAAGCTAATTTTGTTTTTAAAATTAAATTATTCATTAATGCCCAAATAAGACTAATTGGTACGGGTTACCTACAGGTTACCACCCATTTCTAGCCAGGGCGGGACTAAGGATTTTATTTAATGAATTCCGTCACTAAATAAATTCCCCTTTCCAGGCGGGAATCGAACTCGCCACTCTAGGTTTCCATGTGAGATTAAGGACATCGCTTTAACTCACATGGCTAACCTGAGCCTCTAATTTTGTTTTTAAGTTAAGTAGCTTAAGAATGGCTTAATGTTTTTGAAAATGTTATTTTTCTTCAAATGATCTAGAAGAGCATTGAACTAGATAGATTGGTGGCTCAGCTTAGTCATAAGAGACTGTACTAATTTATTTAGAGACGAAATCGTTAAATGAATTCCTTAGCCCCCTGGGAAGGGGGGGGGGTGATAACCTGTAGGTAACCAATCCCAATTAGCCGTAGTTCCATAGTGGATGTAAATATACCATTTTTTAAAGATACATTTAAATGCCTCTAGAACCCTGAATAAAGTATTTTTAAAAAAGTAATTCATAAAACCTAGAATTGCCTAATGACAAAACAAATGAGCAGGTTCACGTCAACAGTCGTATAAGATAACATGAGACGTTTAAGTCATTAGCTTAATAATGTTCTCTAATCAGCACGACGAGAGAAAATATTCTTTCGGATGTAGAAATGAGTTATTAGAGACTGTCGTATTTATATATAGCCATGAAAGGAACGGGAGATATGAGAGGCAGTGCTCATAACAGCTGGAGGGCGCCAACGCACAGGTGTTTTTTGTACCAATACCGCGACTATTTTTAACAGCCGTCAACTCTGTCCTGCGACTAATTCGGATATACTATTAAAGGTGGTATCTTTAGAGAGGCGACAGTTTGAGAAATGTAAAAAGTAACACAAGATTTAAACACGTCAGAGAAAGACAACAGCTCAACAAGTCCAGCTAAAAAGTAACTCACGCAGGTGCTGCGTTAACACAGAAGATTTCCCTCGTGTTGGATGCCTCACATAGTATGTAATATAACGTAATTTTCTATTTGACTTTCATAGTAAAACCCTGCAAAAGCACAATTTGAAATTAATCTAGTCATGAGATTATTAGGCACAGAAAAAGTAAAAATCTCATTAGTAACGATGGTTACAAATAGGTAAAAAATAAAGAAAAAACTCCTTTAATATTCTGTAATAAACTGAGAATAATAGTAATCCAAAATACATTTACGCCACAACGATAGTTTTATAAAATTAGTCTATGTGGCTTATTATAACGTAAATATACACAATTTTGTATTTTCAGTATTCAGTATAAGTTTTGCTGAAGACTGAAAATTAAAAGAATAAGAGTAGGTCTCACCTTAATAACATTTTAGCGTTTCTATAAACCTTCCAACACCATTTTCACCCATTAATAAAATATATCTTTAGTTTCACATGAAACGTTCTAAAATGAGTTTGGTAGTGATAAAATTAAATGACCCACATTAGAGGGTTAACGGTACACGTAAATTACTGTGTACTTTTAGAGGAAACTCATTTACCACTTGCCTAACTATTCAGCAAGCAGGAAAAAATCGTTGGTTGTGAAGAGACAATCAATTTTGAAACTATTTAAAAATTTTGTGATATATTCCAAGAAAAAACCTATAACTTAATATTTCTCAAGATATCAGGTTGTTATAAAAAAAATACATTCATGATGTAAATATGATAGGTAAGTAATTTGAATATCGTGGCTTTTGTTTTTATTTATTAAATATTGTATATTCAAGTACAAATATTCATTTATGGAAGTAACTCACATCAACAATTTCAGCAGTTAATTTCAACATACGTTTGATAACTCTTGGAGACTATTCGGGATTACGAAATTACTATATAGTTCGTCGGGAGGTACTAAAGCTTAAGCCTACATCAAAATGACAAAACCAGAACATTTTCTAAATATAGCTAAAAACTGAAAGGTTGAAGTTGATGGCGACAATTATTACAGAGATATTGATCCCCAAAGGAGTCCAGAAAAATGCATTTTTTTTTTTTAAATTCCTCATTCAGATAAGTTAAATATTTATATTTACAAAGGAGGCGCTGATCCTGATTCCCGAAGTACTGTAAAAACGTTGAGACGTAGTTATGGGATAAGGAATTTTCAGAATTTTTGATGTCTTAAATGAATAAATTACTATCAATTGTTCATTGATCAATGATTCAAATGTGTTTGAGACGAGAAATCATACTTACTTAGTTCACATTTTTTTTAGGATATACAGAAACTTACCTAAAAAGACGAAACAAAAGTCAGTTGAAGACGGTATAGAAAATATTTTTATAGGAACAGCAACAAATAACAATAATAATTATAAAACGCATATGGATATGGCGACCAAATCGACGTCAGATTTTTGGGATCGGAACTTAACCAATGGCCTTTCAGTTGACGAAATAAGTATACTATAACGTCATAGACAGTATACATTCCACGGTCAACTTCTCTGGGAGCTAGTCCTGTCAGTAGCTATAAATTGCAACACAATAATAAATATTTTGTGATCGTGACAAAAGGGAACAGCCTAAGACGAATCTACAGAAAGGGCTGCTCCAGAGTGAACTGACAGCCTTCAACGTAGTCTGGTAGAGTGTTTCCCTAAAGTTTTAGTGCTCCATAAGACCCCAGACTACCCCAACGGTTCTAAACTTCATGGACGATATTTCAGGTTCTTCAGCTAGAAGAGGTTGACTATGGAGTATGCAACAACGAATGAAATGGACAACTGACATGCATTCAGTATGCAGTACTACCTAGCCTGAAAATCTGACACTGAAAAAACTGGGTATACTAGACTGTTTGGTGACTCGTGTGTGGTCAAAGGTAATGACACTAATCATTACAGCGTCCGGATGCGTGCCTGTGTGTGAGTAAATATAGTGAAGAGGAACATGACGTCAAAATAAATCAAAAGTAAGGAGTGAGAGCAGTCATGTGGAAAGCTGATGAGGAAAAGGGGGAGTAAATTAGTTCCTAAACTTAATTTTCCTCCCGAAATCGATTGCTGCCGCACATAGGGGCCATGGAGATATGAAAGGGGAGTCCTACATAATGAAAACCAAACAGATCGAACCGCCGCTAGAAACAGAACCTATTCCTAAGGCGACGGCTGTAATTCCTTTTCAAATAGACAAGGAATAAAAATCAATACCTTGTGTGCGAATTCCCAAATATTCCAATATGTACTAAACATTTTATATTTTCGTGAAACACGACTTCATCCACCCGAATACCTCAGAAGCAATTGCATGCATAATTAAATTAAAATTACGTTTCCTTTCTAGAAAAAAAATGATATAAATATAGGCGACACATAGTGGAAGATTGCATAGTCCAGGCTTCAAGATCCATTGCAAAAATGCTTGCACAAGTTGAGAAATGAATCCACACCAAAGACATGGGCTATTCTGAGAACATAGATAGTTTTAAATTGATTTTCGTAATAGTAGACATAATGATGAAAATTAAAGGTAAAAAATGCCAGATTCTGACGTCATGCCACTCCTTGGGTGAACACTACTAACAAAAGGTAAGGTTTTCCTTTCCAAGAAAAGTTATTCTGATAGGCTAAACCCGGCACGCCTGCTCAGCAGCCTTTATGAGATCCCCTTGTACACCCACTAACGTTGTAGATCCAAACCTTAATTTTTAACGCTGTTTTCTGGAAACCATTATACAGGTAGGTTTTCCAGAAGGTCCCAAGATAAGCATTATTCCCCACCCACTAGCTGTAAGGGAGTGTAATGAAGGATTGTTGTGTTTATAGCTCTTTGGATTATTTATATCTCTATTTATTGGTTAGGTCTAAAACATATGTTTTGTGGATACGGAGGGTAGGCTATTGTTCTTGGAGAGTCATGAGTTGAATAATAAAGAGACGCATTCTAAACCTTTTTTTGTGCTTAAGAACATAGAAATATCGCTTTAAATTCGAAGTGATCAGCACACAATATAACCCCCTCATTGGAGCAGAGGATTGCCTGCGTCTGGGGCTGATTTCCTTGGACGAAGGTGTTTCCTGACTTAAAGCGTCAAATGATACGAAATTGATCTTGTCATCACTTCCAGATATAGGCCAAGGACTAGGTTGTTATCAGGGAATAAGATCATGCATAAGAAGAGCCAAAGACGTTTTCTTTTGGTTTGGAATGGCCAGTGATATGCGCCCACTCAGCCCAAACTAGTGGAACTGAAGAGAACCGACAAAGCAGCCAATGACAGTGGAGCTGGACCCTTGCCTCGGCTCCAGGTCGAGCAGAAGATCTGGGTGAGGAAACACCCTCAGGTTCGATGCTATTCTTGGATGGAAGGCATCGTAGTCCAGAAGGAAGAGGAGAGCAGCTGTGCCGTCGAGGTGACCGGCGGCGGGAGGTACCTTCTTAATAGAAGGATCATCCCGACATGAAGAAGAGGTCTTTCCTGCCGCACCTCATCTTCACGAAGAGGGAGATGTTAGGGAGTGGAATGAAGGATTGGTGTGTTATTTATATTTATTAGGTGTAAAACATATGTTTTGTGGATACGGAGGATAGGCTTTTGTTCTTGGAGAGTCATGAGTTAAATAATAAAGAGATACATTCTAAACCTTTTTTTTGTGATTAAGAACACTAGCCAAATAACTTACTTCCTCCAGCAACAATGCAAGCAATCCCTTACCCTAAAAACCTCGCTTCCAATACAGGTTATTTCCTTCCAAGACCGCAGCCTGAGCTCAAGAATAAAAGGGAAGACCCATCTCTCATATTTTACTTTTAATATTCCACACAGAAAGTTTCAGGAGATAATCTCCATCTTTTTTCTCCATTTTCCAAATACTGCTGTAAATATTAATGTATTTTTCTCAGATTAAGTATAGTGGAATACGGTCAAAAACTAACAATTTTAAAACTACATAGCCAAACATAAAAAAATACAGGAATTCGTCGTTGAATCCCCACCACTAGCGTTGCCCAACCAAGTCGCTAAACTGGTAGATAAATGAATTTGAGTAGAGTATCACGTGACAGCCTAGGGGGACGGGCACAGCCCCAGGCAGGTCGTTCCCCCCGCACCCTATTTCAATTACACTAACTACCTTCCAGAGTAATTGCCTAAAGGTAATGGTGTCTCCCTACCCACATCTAACCAATGGAAATACACTAACTCATAACATCAGATCGTTTCCATAGCGACACCACTCCATCCAACACTCCTCAAAAATTAATTCATTCATCTACTTTTCCTCTACTTAATTAAAGTGGAAAGGTTCTCAGAAGGTTCTGCAATGTCTCTAATCTACTAATAAGAAGATGTCTTACTGAGAAATCTAAACTATTTATAACAGAATATTAGCCTCTGTCAGCAAAAACCAGTAGAATAAGAGATATTTGTGAATTTCTGCTTAAAAATTATCAAAAATAGATGTTGATAGAGGGCCGTCAGATATCATATTATATTGATTAGAAATAAAATGCCCGTCACGTAAGGGCTGCGTAAACTAAGCAGATTTCCCTCGTGCACCACGTATTTGCATTAATCTCAAAATGTAAAAGTACAATAAAAACAATATTTGGTATTTAGGTTTAAAGTAAGGTGCTTCATGATAAAACAGCTTAATGTTAATATGGCATGAGTAAGAGTGGGGCTTTACTGAAGTAATACGATTTAGGTCATACTAATAAGGAGACCTTGCCCTCCGGTCTTACTGATCAGCTGTCCAAGGCGGAGATGAACTCATAACTAGTAAAGGGGATATAAATCTTGCACTCTAAGATTAATTGATAGAATGGGTCAGACCCGTAAAATATATTATAAGGTATAATCATGATTCTCCACTATGAAAGTCTGACTAGCTGATAGTCGTAAAGGTAATTGTTATCAGTTAAAGGCTGAGGCCTTTAACGGTTGGGTCATTCCATCTCAAATCATCCAGCAAAATGTAAAAATGTCACCCATGGTTTCAGATTTCAATGAAAATTTTTTTAACAACACTTTTTACCTTCCTTATGAAGAATATAGAATTTTACTTTGATATCTCCAGTAGTTTTTGTGAAAAAAAATGCTGAAATATTGAGAAAGTTTGTGTACCTGACATTTTTAAGGTTGCTTATTTGGACACATTGTATTAGAAAAAAAATCATAACTTTAGTGATTTTCAACATATCAAGATAAAATTTTCACTAAAATGTTCACAAAAGCATGGAGATACAGGAAAAAAATAAATTGATGATCATATTAAAATATAAGCCCCTCCAAAATTTTACTAACTGCATCCTTATTAAATTTTTTTTTTTAAGAAACCCCAATTTTTCAAATATGCTTTTGCACATGAGGCAGAATACTTAAGCAAGCAAACTTTTTTTTAAATTATGCGTTAATGTGCTGTATCTCCATGCTTCTGTGAACACTTTAGTGAAAATTTTATCTTGATATGTTGAAAATCACTAAAGTTATGATTTTTTTTCTAATACAATGTGTTCAAATAAGCAACCTTAAAAATGTCAGTTACACAAACTTTCTCAATATTTCAGCATTTTTTTTCACAAAAACTACTGGAGATATCAAAGTAAAATTTTATATTCTTCATAAGGAAGGTAAAAAGTGTTGTTAAAAAAAGTTTCATTGAAATCTGAAACCATGGGTGACATGGCCTGGATGATTTGAGATGGAATGACCCGGTTAACAATACGTCATCTTATTCCTCATAGACAAACCTATTTGTGAGGGAACTCTTTCTTCCCTGAAGAGCTATTCTGCATGATGCTTGTGTCGTACAACCACTCAGAAGGCATAAAGAAAGACTGTAAATACATTGTGTGTTGAACTAGCACGCTGCAAAGATTAGGACGGGTGGGAAAGGTCATATGGATAGGAAAATTATCCATATGGAGAGAGAGGGGGGGGGGAGAGCGAGAATTATAAATTATGAATATATTACAATATTTATTTTGTAAAATTTTGAAATATTAAATTCTCTAAATATGTTGTTTACAATAAAAATAATATACGAACATGTACTATCTTAGCATTGAACTAATAAAATACTTCATAATTGCACTCAATAACTCTATAAATTTGAAGCTGATAGGAAACTTTATTGGAAAAATAGTGGTTGTAAACAATTTCAAAAGACTTGATGACTTGTCGTTATAACATTATTACTTCACTAAACTTCAACAGGCCACAATAAGGAAATGCTCAAAACTTTCATAATTTCACAGAAGAATAACACAATTGGGGAAGTTCTGATGGAGGGAGTTACCCTTACGATTCCATCTAATATGTAGGAAGAATTTCAGTTTGAAACTTCTTAAATTACAGGAGTTATTGCAATATAACTTAGAATTCAGTTTTGCGGGAAGCAATTGTAAAGTCCTCCAGGGCCAAAGTTAACTAAGCAGATTTCCAAAGCAGTGGACTATCTCATGGATTATCTCCTCACATTATTTTTTCTACATCTGCATTAGTAAGAATTCAGAGCAAAGATTACTTGAGATTTAAGCTTGAGACTAGTGAAGTACACTTCCATGATCGAGGTTTAACCTGGCAATAGGCAAGCTTGTCTTAACCAAATCAAATTGGTTTATTCGATGATTCTGAAGCAGTTCGTCTCATATTTGTAAGCTAGTTTGACGAATACTTGATACCACCATGAGAAGATTGACGAATAAATAAATGCCCGTACTGGGCTGACAAATACTCCTATCTATCTCTATGTTGCTCTCTTTGGGTTGAATTCCATTCAGGTTGCTTTTGTATAAATTACCCATTCCAAGTGTTGTACACGCTATCAACTAGAGGTGATTCATCGCGTGTCTGCCCTGCTTACAAGGCAACACTATCTTGGGAGGCGATAACATGAACCAGACGATTTACCACTTAGCTCTCAAATCAAACCACACAAATAGCACCGGCATTAGCAAATTAAACACTGATTAGAAAGTACTTCAACATTATCAAAGCAATTTATAAATCACGTGAGTAATTAGATGATTACCGTATCGTGCGACCAGAGACGGCTTTTGTGTGAGTTTTGGATTTAATGTAATGAAGTTTGAAAATTAATCATCTATGTTTGTAAACAATATCAAAAGGTCACATGAGGAAGCAAAACTTCAAATAATAAAGTCCGTAACGCTGGGTCTGCTTAAACTAAGCAGATTTCCCACGTTCTGTTACGACGCTACTGGTCTCATCACATCATATCTCTATTTCTCAATAAAACTCGAATGAGTAGAAGTGAGGGTTTACTGACGGCTGAAAACAAGAAAGTACGAATATCTCTTGATATTTGAGTTACAAAAAAATGTATAGAACAACAATTGTAGACCATTAACAGTTTAACAAGATTTATTCTGTAACTTTTTGCGATCCAACCCACAGTAACGGAGATATGTTGAATTTTCAAATTCCCCCTCCCTCTAACCCTCCTCTCCTCCCCATGTTTCAGACCAGACTTCAGGCTCCAACTCATATGATCCTTAGTGTTGAATTAAACAGCAATATATAAAGTACGGCTTAGATCAAAAAAACTTTTTCGAGTAAAGGACCTTAAATCTAAATTCAGGACGTCACCACACAACGTATCTCACAAAGCAAAGGTTCTGTGAAAACAATATTAGTTATTTAATCTTCGAATAAAATTTTGATGATATAACAACTTATTATTTAAAATGAAATTCCACGATAAATAAAACATATATAGGACATTAAATTTGCAATAAGATTGGATCTATACAATTTCTCGATTCGACGTATAAGAAAGGAGATATTTCCCCCGCAACCCCCAGGCCGATTTAAGACGTTAACATACTTGATCCCTTAGATTTACATGTATATCCTGGCATGAAAGTGCTCGGAATAGACGATCACTACAAAGAACTATATTTACTACAAAGTAGTGTATTTTTTCCTTTCATTAATTATTGTTAATCAAAAGAACAAAAAAATAAAATATAATGATAACGATAATTGCATCTCCCATTAAAATAAATAGGAAATGCGAAGTTATTCTGAAACTAAAAACTTTAAAAAATATTTGAGAAATTTACTCTGTATAAAGGAAATTAAAAGCATTAATTCTATATTAATGAAGCACACTAGAATTTTCGGCTAAAATCAGTTAGATATTTTAGGAAGGCAACAAATGTAACTTATCAAACTTCATTAAGATGTAAAGACCATTCTACTGTTAGGACATTGCCTTCTTGGCAGCCGTATCCTCTTAGAGAGAACCATACAAACTGCCAATCTATTAAAATAGGTGTTGAATATTTATACAGAAAGATGTCAGTTTTAATCTCAAATAATGGGTTCTGCATACAAAGGTGTACTTTAAAAACAGAATATCAATATATTGTTCTTTCAAAGTTCCAATTATTTAACTTCTAAGAATCAACTTCAGAGGAGAGTGAAGAAACATTAATAAAGAGTTTTGCAATATAAATAGAAAAGAAAAAAACTTTATTATAGGTTTTGGCAGCTCTTGTTTTTAAGGGAATATTAAATTACATGTACATTTCCCAATTCACCCAACGAGAAGTAGTATTTTCTTTTCTTAATTTTCGTGAACAGAATTTTCCACATGCCGCTGGGCCCATTTAATATTCGAGTGCATTATAAACTTGCAAAAATAGCTATACAGTAATTATATAATAGTTAATATTTTAACATTTTGTGCAATAATTAAGAATGTATACTTTATAGAGGAGTATAAAAATGTACGCAGTTTCTGTGCACATAGAACCCCGTAGAACGCCCGTAAAGTGTTTTTAAGGAAAGTAAAAAATAAAAAAAAATCATAAATTTATCTTTTCATCTAGATACATAAAATAGTTTCTATACGGATCGAAAACAGGCTGTTCGAGGTTATACTTAGTAGTTATATTCATCATAAGCTACATATGTCATCTTATAGGTACGGGCATATAGAAGTAATAGTTTTTTTAACATATAAGAACAAAATTTATTATGTGAGTTCGTCAATAAAACACTTTCTATTCCTATAATGGACACTTCATTAAAGATCAATATTTTATATAAGTACTGTTATACAGACATTAGCTATACGATAAATAGAACTGATTTGGAGAGAGAGATATTTAGCTAGTAGAGAAATTAATTTTAGAATGAAAGAAATTTATGAATTTATCATAATTCTTAATTTACTTATGTTTTATGCCAGAGAATGATTTTCCACAGTAACCGGAGAAAAAAATTGTCTCTCCTACAAAAAAATAATGTAATATATTAATATAAATTAACTGATCGAATTTTATTTTTATATGCTTAAGTTCCATAAAATAAGTTATTTTTCATTATCTTCAATTTGGCCAAATCTAATATAATTTGGTTTGTCTAGATCAAAATATAAATACTCTTGAGCACACAATATGTACTATCTTAGTATTCTATACGTGGTCCCATCAAGGCCTGTAAAACTTTGGCGGTTTAAAGTACATCAATGTACATTTAGACCTAAAGAGCAGATATGCTAATAGGCTGGAATATCAAAGGTCACTATTGACAGGCACGTAAATGAAGTATCCGAGGTAAAGAAGAAAGGTAAATTACATGGAGCTAGGAAGGGAATGAATTCAAAGTTTCTACAAGTAAGGAGCTTGAAGTCTTTACTTCAAAGAGACCTCCCGCAACTGAAGTCAAGTGGAACGGTAATGACGGCCGTTAGAACGACGATGGGACCAAAATAAATAACTGATGGTAAGCCCCTCCTTCAGGCAAAAAGCTTTGTTTCAAGGTCTGTCACATAGCAACTATCAGTAGATGTAGTGGGAGTAAAGGACTAGAATTAGTGGGGGAAAGAAAAGATGTGTAGACCGGAAATAGAAAATAACTTAAACATGGTCATTAAGGTTAAAAAAAATAAATAAGTAAAGTAAAGGTTTTCATAACAATTCGTATAGCTGAACTCGCATATCTCGCAAGGCAATGGTGCCTCTACGAACCAACCTCAATTAAAAAATACGCACGATAATCGACAACTCTTCTCGATAAGGAGTAAAGTGGAATTATACTCTTCTAGTTGATAAAAACATAATGCCAAATTTGCCATAAGAGAAATTTTCTATTGAGGCTGGACTCATGACGCGTTTTTCGAAACACTTTGTTAGTCATCGATTTTACCTAGAAAATGAGATCCATATTAACACTTTTACCGAAACACCGGTCTGAGAGGCCGGTAGATATTTTCATATTTCATGTATTGGTAGACCTGCTAATATTGGCGGGCTCTCCACCTCATTAGCTGTGAGTCTTTCCTTCCTCTACACTCACGAAGTCCTTTGGGTTACTTTGTCAACGGCATTCGACCTTGACTTAGCTATTTCTCGTTTTGCTCCGGTCTCGTGTACCTCTTGTTTCGGTTAACAGCCTACGCATTGCTGGTCTACGATGCGGGGTAATTCGGTTTACGTATGTTGTGTACCTTTCATTATAGCTTGTAACACTGTTCGTATTCTTTTCGTGTGTGTTTTACATAGTATATGATTTGTTATGGAGCCTTCATTGAGCCATGGACCAATAAAACGCTCATCGTCACGATCTACGGGTATATATCGTACGGATGACAGTGATTTCAATGAAAGGATTAAAAATGACAATAATAGATTAAATGTGATACAAGTTATTCAAACAATAAATAAAAATAACGAATTTGTTTATGGGAATTACTATTAACCCTTCCAGGCCTGTGCGACCGGATGATTCAGTTTACGTTACGGAATTCATGTTTCGGTAAGAGTGTTAAATATTAAGAGAGATATTTGCATTTTTTAGTTTTCAGCCGAAAAACCACACTCCTACTCATGTCATATTAGCTTTCATATCATTAACCATTTATTTCCAATATCAATTTATTTGAATTCAAAATATTGTTTTAATTGAACATTTCCTATAAGTAAACATTTCATGCTAGGGATTGTTGTAACGTGTAGCCACTCCATTCTTGATCGACAAAGGGAAAAGGGGGAGGGGAGTGGTAAAGAAGGGCGAAAATATCAAGGAAACCTGCTTTGTTTACTGTGGCGAAGGTTATATTAAACATATGTTCGTTTATCTATTATTAGTTCAGTTAATAAAGGTTCCCCAGAATCTCTGTCAAACAAATCTTTATGAGAATTTATTGCTTCTGACTGCCTAACCATCTCTTTGGCTTTAGTAAGGGTCAGTCCTTCCTGAATCTGAAGATGTCTCGACAGCTGCTGATCTCGAATACCAGAAACTAGCTTAAGCAATATCATATCCTCATGATATTTTCGACTCTCACAATCACTGCAAGCCCACTCGGATCACTCCGACATTTAAAGGAGGTCATTAATAAGCTCATCTACTCTTTCATCAGCAAATTGGTTTCGATTTAGGAAAATATTCCTATGATAAAATATATTTTTCTTAGTAGAAAAATATTCATTAAACTGCTTCATCAAGATACGGGAGAAAAGTAAGACCTCCGAAGAGATTCAAGTAATCTTCTTCTTGGAGCGAGAAGGGAGGACGTAGTGGCAAAGGTTGCTTGTAGAGATAGCTCCTGTGTTCGTTATTTTACATTTACCCATCCCTGAGTAACGGACTTTTTGGTCTAGCTAGGGTAAGATTGGGGGAGATTTGTAGAAATTAAAAAAAAAAAATGCGTGATCAGGAAAACTCAATTGCTGATTTCCGATAACGGAAATCAACAAAGAATTTCAAAACAAAGATAATTCAATGGAGGGAAAAGACAAATGAATAAGTCTATTTACACGACTTCCATTGAAACAAGTCCATGCGTTGACACAGGTTTAGCAAAGTCCCGAGCTAAGCCAATAAAAGGAATTAAAGCCAAGCACATCAATCAAAGCTACCACCACGGCCATATTGGTTCATGAAGAGAGAGGGCAGAGGTTTGAAGAATACGGTAGCTGGAGTCGCTGGACAAACAAGGGCTGGACCGGTGAGATTGATGGAAACAATGCCTGGATTACAGCCCTCCCTAATTCCTCAGCCAATAAACCAATTTATTTTTCAATTTACTTCGGACAGCCAACCTCACCGTCAGCTGCCCATCCGCACACACATCAGATGAAACTACAATCGAAAAAACCTTCATATGATTCGCAATCTCAACCATAAAATGGGTTCTTGTAATTTTCATCATCGAGTTTTTAATAGTTTCTTCCTTTTATTCCATTTTCCATTTTTTTCGTAACGCCTACAATTCTAAAATAATAAGAATGAAATAGGTTATTTTAGATTTTTAGACGAGTAGTGTAATGCACATAGTTTGCAGATCAAATGGGACAAACCGTCTTTCGTGGCAGTAGTTAGAAATATTTTAAAACTTGAGGAAAAGTCTAAGTTATCATGCGGCAGATCAAAAAAATTTATAATTCATATTTTGAAGTTTCTGTTTTAACAATAGTAATGAAAATTGTCCTAAACAAATTTTCTAAATCAGTAACGTAGCAAGGGATTGGGAATTGCACTTTTACTCAAACTTAGGACGACCACAACCTAAAAATGTCTTTACGTGCTGCGTAAACTATGTAGAGTAACGACCTGCTTTGATATCAAAATATTTCCTTCATCCTTTTCTCTGTTTCTCTCGAAATAAAATGAGAATTTAAACTGTATGTTTAATCCGGTCAGGAGGTATTTATTGATACAACTTGATATTTTACGGAGTCCCGTTTAATCGTTTGTGCCCAATAAAATTGATAACCCCTTTTATAATTTTTAGTGCATATCTCACTTATAATTCGTTACACGGCTATTGTGCATATAACAAAAGTTGCTTTAAATATGAAAATGAACCACTTTCGTTAATTAAACGTGTGCCGGTAAACCAATAGATAACGAAATAGCGCAATTTTTCATTTCACGCCCCCTTTTAATCATTCCACTCTTGTTCGTCCCTGAGAATATTAGTATAGCGTAAAGTCTAAAGTTGGGTTAATAGTAATGCAGTTTCGTAAAATTCGGTTCAGTCCTTTAAGCCTGAAAAGGTAACAAACAAACACCAAAGCTAAAAATGGTTGATATCTAAAAAAAAAAATCAATGTACAGACTCGTTACAATTTTATTATAAAAATACATACATGTATATATAAAAAAAAATATGTATATATATATATTTATATGTATATATATATATATATATATATATATATATATGTGTGTGTGTGTGTGAGAGAGAGTGTTTATAATATATATATATATATATATATATATGTCGTTTAGCTGGGAGGGGGGGGGGCGACTACCACTACAGACAGTAAGCTCAAGGTAAAAATAGGTTCAGGTTCCATCCCTGCCAAAGGAAAAATATTTGTTTAGGTCGCTTACAGAGCGTGCTAGTGTCGCAGTGCTCATGGATCAGCGAGAGACTAAAGAGAATATACTTCTGACAGCCCCTATGGATGACTATCGATTAAGACTCTCTTAGCTCTCGGCCAAAGGCAGACTGGCCACAGATCCCCGGGAATAATGAGGCCCGCCAGTCTACTGGAGACAACTCATTCCAGGTCAGTTTGGAAAACGGGGGATGTACGTCGAGTTGACCGCTCACTTCGTAAAAATTCTGATCACCAATCCCTTGAGCCTCGCTCTGGGGTGGCTAAGGATCATAAAGGGCTATAATGGCAGGCGGGAATATATACATAGATATATATGAGAGAGAGAGAGAGAGACAGAATGAGATTCATATTAAGGGCAACATAATATGATCGAATAGATTGTAACCAAGAAATAAGAAAATGCATTGAAAGAATTCTACAATGTTCGACTAAGGAATTATTTGCGAATAAAATAATTAATGGAATGGTCGTCTCTCTCTGCAAAAGTAAAATGAGTCGAAACAAGCAGCGAACAGAAGGAAAATAATTCCTGGATGTATAACAAAAACGGCTTAACCTGCTCTGAAAAGACCGGACCACTGGGTATAACACCCCGGACTGGGATACATTTCAAGAGTTAATGGTATGAAGATGGCTCTCCGAGAGGTGCCGATATCACAATAATAAGAATAGCTAATCAGGACATATACTAAATCCTAAAGTAAGGTTTGAAACAGAACATTCTCAATCTATTGAAGAAGATAATGAGAAAAAAAAACGCACAAACCTTGCTGTAGGTATCTACAAGACAAATACGAAGTTCAAAATTTGAGTTTCGACGGATTGCTGTTTGGGACAAGGCAATTAATCCCGAAAAAAAAACTGACTTATTCCACGAATACCGGTATGGACTGAAGATGTATGCCAAATTTCTTCATCTATTTAAAAAAAAAAAAAACAGATTACGAAATATTAACAACTATTTATATAAAATAAAATAAAGTTTAACATAAACTGTTCTGAAACTAGCTATTCACCAGCACAAAATTAGAATAACAAAAATTAAATACCTAATAAACAAAAGTTTTAAATTATTTTTACCTATACACCCTGACGGGCTGGTTAGGCGGCTGACGCAAACGGATACTCTCAAAATGGGGGCAGCTTTGTTTCTTTGTTTATATATATATATATATACACGAGGCCAGAACTAAAAAAAACTTTGGACTCGGAAAGCATGCATTGGAATAGTGAACTACTACAATGTGTCTAAAAAAAGTAATTAAAGTAAAGGTGCTTTCTGTGCTAAAACAGAAGTCCTAAATAATACACAATAAGATTACCTTAACGGAGTTAGGCGGTTTTTGTTCATCGTTTTTCTCATCTAGGATATCGATATTCCAAAAACTTTTTTGATAATGCCGTCATTAGTACTACCTAGTAGTTTCATTCATATAGTGTAGTCCATATATTAAATGAATAAAAATGATTTTCTGAATTTTTCAAGGAGAGAGGGCAGTGTAAAAAAAGTTTGTAAAAGGCGGAGTTGGATTCACTGTAGTGAATATAAGAAGAGATTGTGGGGAGGATTTTGCCTTGTCCTTCCTGGAGCTCAAAGACTGGAGAGGATGCCGGATAATAGGAGACTGGAGTGGTAGCTCCCCTACTGGAGGGGACCACTTCCCCCACTCCTACTTCTCCAGCAGGGGGAGGCTTATTTTAACAACCCTTCTTTAAACAAAGATAAAACATCTTTTTGGTTAAAATTTAAAAAAAAAAAAGTTTTGACTTTATTATATTACTTCTAGTTTTATTTTATGTAAAACTCATTGGCTTTAATTTTGATAGGGCCAACTATTTTTCGTAAGATTCAATTGCTAACCTCGGTTTTCAAAGTTTCACTGATTTATTTCGGCTTTCTTGAATTTCTTCCCCGGCATTCAGGATCTTTTTTTTTCAGTATATAGGTGCAATTAGAACTTACCGGTCACCTTTTGGTCACAATCTCAGTTTTCAAGTAATTGCGAAATCCTTTTCTATTTTTAACGAATTTCGGTGCAAACAGCCTAACTAGATGGATTTATACAATTAAAAAGTAAATAAACTCACTCTCGAATTGTTTTAAGCATTTGAAGATAGAGAGAGGCCTGTAGACATCAGTACTACAGTTGCCGCTCTACAATTTTTTTTTAAACCATCTATAACATTTTAGCTGATTTCCCTTAAGCGAAATCAGCTATTGAGGTCGTAATCATGACGCGATTTTCGAAAGATTTCTACAAATGTCCATCGACATGACGAAAATGAGGTCCGTTCAAAACTAACTAACTATATATATATATGTGTGTGTGTGTGTGTGTGTGTGTGTGTGTGTATATATATATATATATATATATATATATATATATATATAGAGAGAGAGAGAGAGAGAGAGAGAGAGAGAGATTTCTCTGTTGACACTCTAGCGGTTGCAGATTTTGTTTAATCGTCACTAAACTCGGTATTTAATCGTTTTATATAAAAAAGGAAGATCACATTCGTTAACGACTGGAATCGGACGAGTGGGAGGAGGGGTTTAGAGGGAGGGAATTTTGAAAATTCTAAATATCTCCGTTACTATACGTCGGATCGAAAAATTATATGGTACCAATCTTATTGCAAATTAAATGTACTATGAATATTGTTATGTACATATATTCTCTATCTTGAATATTAACTGAGATATTTGTATTTTTATAAAGTGTAACTGACGAGCTATGGTCGCTTCTATTCGTTCCCGCTGAAAGGTTATTCAGCCGTTTCCGTAACTGTTCGGCACTCGTATAGCTTCTCTATTGTATAACTTTACGTGGGAAATCTGCTTAATTTACGCAGCCCCTGCGTGACAGACTTTTTTATTTTATACCCAGCTTAAATTTCATCACCTGTGTACATAGGCTGCTACTTATTAACTCCGTTTTTGCCATTATTGGTTGAGTTGTTTTGACGGTGTACCATTGGAAAGTTTCGGGAAGGTTGCAAGAACCCAAATGTACACAAGCTCCCACACAAAACCGGAAACGTAATTTCAGTTGTATTGTAAAACTGCTATAAACTGATACAAAAGCCAGAAGTATGAAGTAAATATAGGCTAACCCAAAGTCATTCACAACATGAATAGTATGAAGTTAGAATGAGAGAGAGGCCTGTAGAAATGAGTCCTGCTGAAGCCGTGGAGCGCCATAAATATCTGCCAACAATTACACTAAAGCTCTGAGGCTCAGATAGGTCATTACTCACAGAGTAGACATATCTTCAAATGCCCTCTACTTCAAAACAGGGCTTAATCAACTCGGGAAAATGGAAAGTGAACATTCTTTCCTGTATCAAAAGGCAGTGCATTTATAAAGTACACTTAACCTTTCACCCTAGCATTTTAGTACAATAGTTATCTATTTTTAAATCATTTCCTTTCGGATTTTTGTACTTGGAAAGAAAAAAAAACGTCCAATTCTTAACAAGTTTTTTTATTTCAGCGCTAAGCGCTTTCGAAGACTATTGTCTCCATCTTGCATGCACTCATTGGGAATGACAGCAAGTGACTCTTTGAGCAAAGAGTCTCCCCCCCCCCCCAGAGTTGAGGGCTGTCTTTCCCAATGATCGCATGCAAGTAGCTCTGAATATGGATACAATAGACCGCGAAAGCGCTTAGCTCTGAAATAAAAAAACTTGTGAAGAATTCGACGTTTTTTTCTCATCAAGTACACAGTATTCTTCATTTCCAACAACACTGTGTGAAAGTAAGTGTTTTTGATTTTCATTTTTAATTACATCATATCATCCTAATTTGCATTTTTAAATATATCATATATAGGCGTCGTACAGGACGCTTATGTATGATACATGATGCACAAGGAAAAATAAATCAGTAGACGATTTTTCACGTGTTTTATCATCAATTGACCTTCTGCTACTTCCCCTTCAACGAATATTAGGTCACATTTCAAAGATAAGAAATATATGTTATATTAGCAAAGATAATGAAATTTCATGAGGCGGAGGTATTGGAGATATAAATCGAAATATGAGAATTATAGAGGTATTAAGCTTCACCTGCATTCTTGTCTGTTATCGTGAGGGAAGGTTTATTAAACTAGAAAGGGATTATATTTCAATTTAAATTGCAAGGAAATAGCAGGATAGGATCATTCGAGGTATTATGTGTACCTCACAACGACGCTCATTGGGTAAATAATGTATGGTGGATATTACAAAGAAACAGAATTTTATTTTTTTTTCAAGAAATTCTTCATTAATCTTAGCAACTTTAAGCAATGTAAAATAAATGTTAGCTTAGCATAAGGTAATCGATGGAAGAAGAAAACCAATATTTTAGTTTAATCTTTGCCTGTTTTTCCGGAAACATATATTAAACCTATTTATGTAACGCCATTTATTTAAGTCCACGTTATAAACTATTGCTAATCGGGAAGGGCCATCAACAGGCAATCACCAGTTTCTAGCCAGGTTGGGGGTGAGGATTTTATTGAATGAGTTTGTCATTAAAGAAATTCCTGAGGATTGCCCTGAAAAAATCCTGAACTCTACTTCCCAACACACACACTGGAATAAAATCAGGAACAAATAGAGTCTCCTCCGATGAATAGAGCCATAAATAGACAATGTATGGCCAAAGACAAATAACTGCAAAAAAACCCGCAAAAAAACGAAGAAAAACGGTTAAAAACTGATACTAAAGCGTGAATCCAAGCTCCTAATAACTCCTGTTCTCCTGGTCAGTATACCCTCCCAGCGAGGATGAAAACCTCAATATCTCACGACCGGGGGGGCCTAAAATGTTGGAGCAAAAATCATTCGACCGCCCGTCAACAATATGCAAAACCCAAACGGGCCGAACACGAATGGGGGGGGGGGGCCCCAGGGGGCCAAAACTGCCAGCTGCCTAGTCCCAAATCCCAAATGAGGTATAAAAGGGGCGTGGCCGTCTATTCACGTGACCATGTGAGGATTTTATTGAATGAGTTTGTCATTAAAGAAATTCCTGAGGATTGAACCAAGGACTCGAGGACAACCAATTTCATTAAGATAAACAACTTAACTCCCATGGATAACCTAAACTCCCAATAAATATATTTGTATTTCTTTGATACAGTCTAGGGTCAATTCTGTTAGAACTGGTGAAATGCAAAGGTACAAGGGTTGTTTTGTTATAATTGTGTAACTTGAAAAAATACATAAAATCTATGAAAATTCTCTATAAAAGCAGACTTCTTCTAATGCTGAAAGGACACACAGCTGACGTCTTTCCATTTTTCTATATATATATATATATATATATATATATATATATATATATATATATATATATATATATATATATATATATATAAAAGTCCGTCACGCAGGGGCTGCGTAAACTAAGCAGATTTCCCCTGTGAAGTTTTACAATAGAGAAATCTGCATACTGGCAACACAATACCACCGTGATTAGATATAGAGAAATACTCAATATAATATAATATAAACGCAAATATCTCGGTTAATATTAAAGATAGAGAATAAATGTATATAACAATATTTATAGTAAATTTAATTTGCAATAAGATTGATTATATACAATTTTTCGATCCGATGCATAATAACGGAGATATTTTAAATTTTCGAAAATCCCCCCCCCTCTAAACCCCCCCTCCCTCTGGTTCGATTTCAGCCATTAACGAACTTGATCTGTCTTTTTACATAAAACGGTTAAATATCGAGTTTCGTAACGATAAAACAAAAATTGCGACCGCTAGAGCGTTAACAGACAAATATATATATATATATATATATATATATATATATATATATATATATATATCTATATATATATATAATTTTGAACGGACCTCATTTTCGTCATTCCTGGGTAGGATCGATGGACATTTGAAGAAAATTTTCGAAAATCGCGTCATGAGTACGGCCCAATAGCTGATTTCCCTTAAGGGAAATCTGCTAAAATTGTAACCTCTGTCTGTACATTGATTTTTTTCGCGAAATTTCACGATAACTTTTCGTTTCACATGTCATAGACACCATAACTGCATTTTGTTTCTTTCGTGTATGTTTGTTTGTTTGTTTGTTACCTTTTCACGCATAAACGGCTTAACCAAATTTTATGAAACTTGGTATGTATATTACTACTAGCCCAACTTAGACTTTAGGCTATGTTAATATTCTCTGAGACGAACAGGAGTGGGGGTTAAAAGGGAAGCCTGAAATTAAAAATAGCGATATTTCGTTTCCTATTGCATTTTTGGCAATAATGCACATAACAACAATTGTTTATTTTGTTATTTAGAGTAACTTTTGTTATATACACTTTTGTCGTATACCTAAGTATAAATGAGTTATACGTTAAAAACTACTGCGGAAGTCAACAATTTTATTTGGCACAAAAAACTCAACCGAACTAAACCAAACTCGGTATGTGAATTAGCACTAACGTCTTCCTTATAATAAGCCATACTAACATTTCTAGGGACGGGCAGGAGTGGGGGTTATAAGGGAGGCCTGAAATTAAAAATAGTGATATTTCGTTTCCTATTGGGGTTTCGGCAAATATGCACATAACTAAAGTTGTTTATTTTGTTATTTAGAGAAACTTTTGTTATATACACTATCGACGTATACCGAAGTATAAAGGCGTCATACGCTAAAAATTATAGCGGGAGTCAACAACTTTATTCGGCACAAAAGACTCAACCGAACTAAATAAAACACTCGGTATGTGCATTAGCACTAACGCCTTCCTTATAATAAGCCATACTAACATTTCTAGGGACGGGCAGGAGTGGGGGTTGTAAGGGAGGCCTGAATTTACAAATTTTATTATTAACAAATCCACAGAAATGACGGGTATTAACCCTAAACACTGGGACGGGTAAATGTCAAAATATTGTGCAAAGTAAAGCCTTGCCAAAAAAATACCATCACCATCCAGCCTCAAATGAATTCCCGGGCGAAGCCGGGTATCTGAGCTAGTATATATATAAAAATGAATGTTTGTTTGTATGCCCTTTATAGAATCGTAAACGGCTGAACAGAATTTTATGAAACTTGGTATATATATTACTACTAAAACAGGTTAGGTTTCTGGCTATATTAATATTCTCTGAGACGTACAGGAGTGGGGGTTATAAAGGAAGGCCAAAATTAAAAATAGCGATATTTCAATTCCTATTGGTTTTTTGGCAAATATACAGATAACAAAAGTTGTTTATTTTGTTATTTAGAGTAACTTTTGTTATATACACTTTTGTCGAACGCCGAAGTATAAATGAGTTATACGCTAAAAACTATAGTGGGAGTCAACAATTTTATATGGCACAAAAGACTCAACCGAACTAAACGAAACTCCGTATGTGATTTGGTATTAACACCTCCCTGATTATAAGCTATATTAAAATTTCGAGGTACGAACAGGAGTGGGGGTTATAAGGGAGGTGTGAAATATAAAATCGCGATATTTTGTAATCTATTCATTTTTCTTCAAACGTGCATATAACAGAAGTTGTTTATTTTGTTATTTAATGTAGCATTCGTTATATGCACATTTGCCGTATAACGAAGCATAAATGAGGTATACACGAAAAACTATAGAAAGGGTCAACAATAAAACGAAAGACTAAATCGAAATCAACGAAACGCCGTATTTTTGACTACAAGCTATATTAACATTTTAAGGAACTAACAGGAGTGTGGGTTGTTAGGGAGGCATGAAATGAAAAATAGATATATTTCACACACACACACACACACACACACACACACGCACGCACGCACACACACACACACACACACACACACACATGCATGGACAGACACACGAATGCACACGGAATATGGTTAGAGCGCATATACACTGAAGAAGATATCGTTAAAATCTAAAAGCCCTAAGCTGTTTCTAAGGATGGTTTTTGAGGTTTCAAAATTAAGATGTTTTTTGTTAATTATATTTTATTTATTTTTTCAAGTTCTATGTGTATAGCAGAAATTGCAAATAAAAATAAATGAATATTAAAGAGAAATGACGAATATTAATGCTCTTCAAAATGACATATCCATAAAACATCCAATTGCAGTAATGTTTCTGGTGAATTTATGTAATAAAACATAGGTACATTGAACAATCACAAATATTGGTTTTTTAGCAGATTTCCCTTAAGGGAAATCAGCTATTGAGGTTGTACTCATGACGGAATTTTCGAAATATTTCTTCAAATGTCCAACGATCCTACCTAGTAGATGACGAAAATGAGGTCCGTTCAAAACTGTGTGTATACATATATATATATATATATATATATATATATATATATATATATTTGTCTGTTACCGCTCTAGGGATCGCAATTTTAGTTTGATCGTTAACAAACTCGATATTTAGTCGTTTTATGTAAAAAGAAATATCAAGTTCGTTAACGGCTGAAATCGGACGAGTGGGAGGGGGGGGGGTTAGAGGGGAGGATTTTCGAAAATTCGAAATATCTCCGTTACTATACGTCGGATCGAAAAATTGTACAGAATCAATCTTATTGCTAATTAAATTTACTATAAATATTGTTATATACATTTATTCTCTATCTTGAATATTAACCGAGATATTTGCATTTTTATTAAATCTGGGCGGCTAACAGACTTTCCCGCCAAAGGTAGTTCGGCCATTTCCTTAAATGCTTGGCTCTGGTGAAATTTCTGTATTGTAAAAGTTCACGCGTATTAGGATTAGCAACATACATTATATGGAAAAATTTTATGTTTTCGATGAGAAGACAAACTACCTGCAGAACTTTGTTTATGTTTTGTTTGTTTATCTACTTACAACATACCCCCTGCATATACTGGCGGAACCAACCACTACGGGATATGCCATATTTTATTCGTTTGAACAATTTTATTATATTTAATTTAACTACTTATAAAATATGAAAAAAAAACTATGCAGCAAATAATGTACTCACGTCTGTTGTTTTCTTTACAGAATAAACAAAAAAACTTACCTGAAACAAAAAAAGAAAGGACTATATAGACTACAATGTCTGGTAAAAGTGCTAGAAATTAGAGTACATACACACACACACACACACACACACACACATATATATATATATATATATATATATATATATATGGGAAAGAGTTGCTTGACTTCTGCATGGTAGGTTTTCCTCTATTTTACTGCCAACAGTTCCTTATGCTATTTATTAACGTCCACCTTATGCTACCAAAGCTAATTCGCAGAGTATATCATCAGTCGCCACTCTTTTCAAGCTAGGTTGCGAGTACGGATCTTATTTCGTAAGATCGTTGCTAAATAAATTCTTATTACTTACATGGAAATCAAACCCGCAACTATAGTTTTACCGAATTTACTAAGACCAACCCCTAAATCATGTCGCTTATCTGAGCTTAAAAAGTCCGTTACGCAGGGGCAGCATAAACTAAGCAGATTTCCCAAATGAAGTTTTAC
The DNA here is from genome assembly GCA_019009955.1 of Riptortus pedestris. Classification (NCBI taxonomy): domain Eukaryota; kingdom Metazoa; phylum Arthropoda; class Insecta; order Hemiptera; family Alydidae; genus Riptortus; species Riptortus pedestris. Next base: position 203,576,885 of record CM032228.1, on the reverse strand, counting down.
AGTAGAGAAATCTGCCCAATAAGAAGTGTAGTAGTAAGGGATCTCTAAACTTATTCACGAGGGACGAACAATTACAGAAACGGCCGCCAGAGTTCTCTTCGGAAAGTAACGAACATAGCCGACTTCTGCCGACCACACACAGAATATGAGAGGGCAAATATATCGGTTAATATTCAAGATACAGAATAAATGTATAGAACAATATTTATAGTAAATTTAATTTTCAATAAGATTGATTCTATACAAGTTTTCGATCCGACGCATAATAATGGAGATATTTCGAATTTTCAAAAATCCCCTCTAAACCCCCCCCCTCCCACTGGTTCGATTTCAGCCATTAACGAACTTGATTTTTATTTTTACATAAAACGATTAAATTCCGAGTTTGGTAACGATCAAACAAAAATTGCGTCTGCTAGCGCGTTAACAGACAAATCTATTATCTATCTATCTATCTAGATATCTATATATATATAATTTTGAACGGACCTCATTTTCGCCATCTCCTGGGTAGGATCGATGGACATTTGAAGAAATTTTTCGAAGCTCGCGTCATGAGTACGATCTCAATAGCTAATTTCCCTTAAGGGGAATCTGCTAAAACTACAGTTTGCCCTTCAAGCATAGTATATTCCACTAGCATCTTGTGTATAACTGCATTCAAAATGTTTGAATATCTGTGAACCTTAAATACGTTATCGCAGTATCAAAATTTTAAATACCTCTGTTAGTATGAATAGGATCGAAAATGTATATAGAGAAAATGTAATGTTCTATAAATGTTTACATTTCCTAGTTTTCAGCATTTAGATGACTCACACTCATCTCGTATTAAAAATAAGCCATGAAACATCTCATTTATAGCTTAAATATAAAATTAGGTTTTCAGAAACCTTTATTATGCAAAACTCCTGAAAATATGTTGTGTAAAATTATCAATTAAGATTTTACGTCCGTGAGTTAAAAATGTTTATTTCATTACTATTTCAAGGAGGTTCCCTCTCAGACATCTGCTTACACACTCCAAAACTATAGAGTTAGAGGGGGGGGGGTGTAATTTAACTATTTGAAAACTCAATGAATAGTTTGTTATCGGATAAAATTTATGAATGTTTATCCGTATGAGGAAAAGAAATAAAGACGACAATACATCATATGAAAAGCCATCATTTTATTCAAGGCCTGTCAGTACTACCAATAGCAATACTGAGGGTATATTAATAAACATATTATGTTTAAGTTATTTATAAATATAATAGAAAAGAGAGGGAAGTATCCTACCAAGGTTCCATAGGCAGCCAAATAACAGAGGTGCCAACCCTCTCACCTGAAATATAGAGCTAATGACCTTTAGATTTCGTCCATATTTCCTTCACCTAAATACCCTCCTGACTAATAAACACCTCTCGACATTCTTCTACTACAGTGCCGTCCAGCTGGCTAGCATCTCCTACCTTGGCACCAAAGTCAAACAGCTGTTAGAGTGTACTTAAAGCAACTATTTCGAATATTTTTATTGTTTTAATGAGGAGTGACCGTGAAAGTTTGCAACTTTAAAGTTTGTGTGATCTGGAGTTTAAACCTAGGGAGATAATACTCCTATCATCAGAGCATCTGATTTGTATGGGAAGTTGTTGAGGATCAACGAATACAATAGAAATTGTATATCCCTATTCTGATATAAATGTTTTTTTTTGTTTTTTTTCCCCCAATCTCAAGAAGACGTCGTTAAATTATTATTAAGAAGACTGTTACTAAGTCAGTATAAAAACAATTGTCCCTAAAGATGTGGTATAATTGCCACGAAAAAAACACTTTTGAACATAAAAAAAGTTTTGACTCGGCGCCATACTCTCGGAAGACTTTTAAAAAGTGGGTAAGTATAGAAACTAAGAAAAATCAATTTTAGAATATAAACCCAGTCTAAAGAACATAACAGGATTTATAGGGAACATAATCGTAACAAGTAGTACCGCAATTCAGAAATGAAGTTGGTTAGAATGTCAAAATAGCAATGGCAAAGAAATAATTCAATTTATAAATGTACTAGCGGATCCGACAGACGTTGTCCTGCATGATATTTCAAGCGATTAGGATATCAAATTTAATAATATTATGTTTAAAACAAAACCTACTTTTAATAACACAAAGAGCAACTTTTGTTATGTGCACGTTTGCCTAAAAACAAGTAGAAAATGAAATATCGCAAATTTTTATTTCAGGCCTCTCTTATAACCCCCACTCCTGTTTGAACATAAACAATTTTAATATAGCTCATAATCATGGAATTAATGCTAATTCACATACCGAGTTTTGTTAAATCGTTAGGGCCCAATAAAATCGTTGGCTCCCGCTTTAGTTTTTCATGTAAACCTCGTTTTTACTTTGTTATACGACATAAGTGAATATAATAAAAGTTGCTCTAAAAAACAAAATAAACAACTTTAATACTGTGCATATTAGCCGAAAACCCAATAGGAAACGAAATATCGCTATTTTTAATTTTAGGTCTCCCTTACAACCTCCACTCCTGCTCCATCTGCCGGTCTGATTTGTGAATCTAAACCATCTAGTGCGTCACCCAAACGATTAAAAACATTCATTCAAATCGGTCCAGCCGTTTAGGAGGAGTTCAGTGACACACAAGTACAGTAGAATTATATATATAAAGATTTAGGACACAAGTTTCTGAGCTTTGGACTGACTAATATATCTATTCAATCCATGTGTTGAACGAAAAATCAAAATTCAATAAATAGAAATGTCAGCTGTAGGAACAAAATATTTGGTGACATTTTAAATTTGTAATGTTCCCTAGATTAAGGTGGTAAAAATTGTTTCCTCTAATAAAAAATAAACAAACTCTTGTTTATTATGCATGAAGAGAAAAAATAGCATTAAGGATGAAAGCTAAATAACGTTTTAATTAACCAAAATATGATACGTCAGTTACTATATTAATGCTTTAAAAACAAGTGAGAAAATTCATATATCGCGTGTTCAAAAATATCACAGGATAATGGAACGTTAACAGGAAATAAGCTTGACATATGACATCCTCAACAAAAAAAATTTTGGGCAACCGAATCTGAGAGGGACACCTAACAAAAACAGAAGTTGGCAAGAAACGGGAGGGAAGAGGCTAAGCGAGACAATCATAATGAAAAAAGAGGTTTAATAGGAGAACAGCTGAGCCAGATGTAATCCCCATATGTCCACCGACACAGGCCTTCTTCCAACATCCCTACTCGTTATTCCTCTCAGCCTCTCCATTCGTAATCACAAACTCATTCCACAGGCTCCATGCATAATGAATGCAACAAAGGTGAAATGAACATTTTTTTTTTTAAAAAAAAATTACTAAAAATAGTAAAAAATTACAATTTAAGAGCATCTAAACACTATTAAAAATGTTTAATTTTTTGAGTGCATAAACAGCAATTAAAAGTATTTACAGTTATTAAACTCTAAATAAAAATTAAAAATACTTAGCATTAATGTATTTATACAATACTAAATACTTTTTTTAATATAACACGAGAGATTTCCCAAAAATACCATTGCAAAGCCAATTACCATTACAAAAATCCAATGAATCAGCCAACAATGGAGTTGGAGACCAATAAGTAATCTAAAGCAAAGGAATCTTTGCTGGGAGCTTAAACCAATAGCATAGCAAATTGAATCCTTTGCTAAGGACAAGGTATAACCGTATCTTGTTTTAGAATCACACAATTCGGGAGAGCAAAAATCCCATAATCCCTTCACATAAGAATCTAATAGAGGGTTACCTATAGGTAGGAGGAATCGAAGCTGGGACTATCCTAAGATAGGCATTTGACTGGAGGGTTAAACCTATAACTCAAAGCTGAATCATTCCCAACATAGGAATCTGCCTAGAGGATTAAACCAATACCTGGGAACTGAATCATTCCCAATATAGGAATCTGCGTAGAAGATTAAACCAATACCTCGGAGCTGAATCATTCCCAACAAAGGAATCTGCCTAGAGGATTAAACGAATGCCTCGGGGCTGAATCATTCCCAACATAGGAATATGCCTAGAGGATTAAACCAATACCTAGGAGCTGAATCATTCCCAACATAGGAATCTGCCTAGAGGATTAAACCAATACCTGGGAACTGAATCATTCCCAACATAGGAATCTGCCTAGAGGATTAAACCAATACCTGGGAGCTGAATCATTCCCAACAAAGGAATCTGCCTAAAGGATTAAACCAATACCTCGGGGCTGAATCATTCCCAACATAGGAATCTGCCTAGAGGATTAAACCAATACCTCGGAGCTGAATCATTCCCAACATAGGAATCTGCCTAGAGGATTAAACCAATACCTCGGGGCTGAATCATTCCCAACATAGGAATCTGCCTAGAAGATTAAACCAATACCTGGGAGCTGAATCATTCCCAACATAGGAATCTGCCTAGAAGATTAAACCAATACCTCGGAGCTGAATCATTCCCAACAAAAGAATCTGCCTAGAGGATTAAACCAATACCTCGGAGCTGAACTATTCCCAACATAGGAATCTGCCTAGAGGATTAAACCAATACCTCGGAGCTGAACTATTCCCAACATAGGAATCTGCCTAGAGGCTTGAACCAATACCTCGGAGCTTAATCATTCCCAACATAGGAATATGCTTCTAGGCATGAGCAAACCTAGGAATAAAAATGTTGAAAGAACCTAGAGAAATTTCCCAGTATTTAAAACACTCAGTAGAAATGATGAATAATAAACTCATTGCTATTTATAATTTAAAGAACAATAAGAAAAACGTCTAAGGAGACATGTTTTCAGAAATAGAAGCCCGCTGTTGTATGGAACAATGTTACAAAAACAACAAGAATTGTAAAAGGGAGTTATTTATTGCCCAACGCAAACGAATAAAGTTTAATTAGAAATGCACACTCTATGGATTAAAAGCCTTATTATATGAACTTCACAGGCACTCATGCACAAAACTAATATATAAATTTGTCCAACTTTTGTTGGAGGGGCAAGAGAAGAGGAATAAATGAGAAAGAGAGTGAGTGAGAGTAGGTTGCCTGTCGCAGACAGATATCGAACGACTCAGGTAAGCCCTCCCTACCTAAGCCGGAACGGGCTTGCAATTAGTGCAGAAATTATCACTCGCCATGCAGATCCCTAGAGAGCACTGTCGAGTGTCGCATTTAATAAGGTTACCCACTAGCCACTCATGGTCCAATCCTATTAACAACTGCATTAACGTAAGTACTACATTAATTATGAAGCACACCTGATTTGACTGCCACTTTGAAATGCGATAACGCCATTGTGGAAGTTAAATATCAAAATACATTCTGTTTCTAGAGAACAGTCTTAAAAATACATTGTTTTCTTTAGTAGGTACCTCACCATGAAGCTTCCTCGTATTCCAAATTAGATGAAATTTCGTCTAGATTAAAAATAATAAAAAAAAGTACAAAGCTATATTAAAATATATTTTAATTAAAGTAAGGCCAGTTCCCACAGCCTAGAAGAAAACCAATTTACTTTACGTCATAATTAAAAAAAAAAGTCTTGACATTGAAGCTAGATTTGAAATGTATATCGATGTAATAGTCATAAATGAAAATCATTTAAAAAGAGAAATGGTGTTTACTGAAAGCTGAAATACAATTAGCTTTGTCAATGTTCGAGTTATAAAAAACGTTTGTAGAAGAAAATATGGGGCTTTATTTTATCAAATGTATGAAAGAGGGGAAATACTGGTGTATACAATTAATTTGTAGTCTGCTTGCTCTTACTGTCAAATACATTTCATTATTCAGTTTATTGCTGTAAACTGGTTACTGAGTGCTGGCTCTCAAATAACTCTGACCGCGAATTAAATTTTCTTCACCCTTTTTTTTTTTTTGGTATGAATTTAATTTTCCTCAAGATGCCTTTAATGACGGACATGTCGTTGTGACTTTATCATTCTCATATTAATTTCCCTGAAAATCACGATTACCTGTTCATGAGAGAAATCAACAAATATCTCCAGTAGGAATAAGATAAGGAATAAATTTTTCAATGCAATTTGATGTATAAAAAATATTATTCTATCTACATTCTTCTTTATAATTGATTCACCTAGTTTGATTTCGGCCATTGACGAACTTGATTCTTTATTTTCAAGACATGTTCACCAATAAATTTCCAACGATTAACCATAAAATGCGCACGCATGTATGTGCTTGTGAGAGAGAGAGAGATTTTAATCATCTTCAAGATAGGATCGATGGACATTTGATATTTTTTGATAATCGCTCCATGAGAACAAACTGACTAGCAGATTTCCCGTTCATAAGTATTTCTTATGAAATCTGTGAAATGTGACTAATGAACAAACTAAACATCCACTATCTAGCGAAATAACTCGATTTGAAGTTATTTGAACAATTAACATCTCGTGTCATATAGGTTTCATATATATATATATATATATATTTATATATATATATATATATATATATATATATGTATGTATGTATGTATGTATATGGATTTCCAAGTCACATGTAAACCTCAAAAAGTAACATGAAACATTACCACTCACATTCAATCAAAGAGATGACATATGATTTATCTATTGCTTGCTGATTTATGTACACATAACAACTTTATTTAATACACATTTAACCAAAAAATAAAACAAAGAAGAGAGGTAATTTCAATACGGGGAAAATTTAAATTCAATTTCGAAAATTTATCTACATAGAAATAAGTGAAAATTGCGAGAAAAAAGGAACAAAATAAAACAATAAAAAAAGTGATAATAAAAATAAGGTAACTTCAAGTAGGTTTTATTATTTTTTAAGGGACGTGAACGTATATCATATCTCAAACCATTTGCAGCCAAATCTCCTTAGTATTCGCCGAACCGATAGTACGTAATTTTATAGATAAGCCAGTTCAGATGCCAATGTCCTCCAAAGCATGAAACCTCTAGAAAGACCAACAGTAGCCTTCAAGGACGCATTGTAAGATTGTAAGATACACATCGCAGGAAGAGTAGCGTATAGAATATAAAGCAATGCCAGACTGGAATATTAATTCTTTTTCACGGAACCAAATCGTAAAGCGCCAGTAGGCGGAAATGCTGTTTCATAAATTTAAATATGTTATCGTGAAACCGACTCTTTAAAAGAATAAACGTCATGCAGAGGTGCTGTGTAATCTGAGCGAATTTCTTATGTAAAATTCAACATCAGACATTCCACATTTGCAAAGAGCAGAAGAAAAAGTCGAAAGCAGTTACAAAAGCGTTTTACATCAATCGGTTCTCTTCCCTTATAAACAACAAAAAAAAAAAGAAACATTTGTGGGTGGAAACGATCATATGAAAAACTCATATGAATATCGGAGGGAGTTCCCTTTGAACATATCACAAATAAAGGAGGCCAACAAGTATTAGTAATCTCTAAGTATAAGAACTTGAAAATCATCAACGGAGCAGAAATTGGCTTAAATCTTTTATTGAACATAATTAGTAATTTTTAACACGTCGCGACAGAAAGGAGATATACATATTTCATCCTATCGCTATACTACCCTTGGGATAATTACGATATATATATTGAATGCGCCTCATTTTTGTCATCTACTATTTGGAATTGATGGAAATTAATAGGTTTTGATTATAAGAAAGTCCTTCAGGGGCTTCGTTAACTAAGCAGATTTCCCACGTGCGTCACGCATTTGCATGATTGCGAACTTGATGTTTGGATTTGAACGCTTATATATATATTTTGGTAATGATTTGGTATCACTAGAGCGGTAACTAATATATATATATATATATATATATATATATATATATATATATATATATATGTGTGTATATATATAATTATAATATAATTATTTTTTCATATTATAAAGAAGAGAAAATAAATATTTTCGAAATTTTGGTGTAAGCTAAAAATGTTTTTCACCAACATTGATCAAAACTCCAAGAAACAACAACACACACACACACACACACACACACACGCGCGCACACACATACACACACACTATATATATATATATATATATATATATATATATATATAGTGTCGTTGTTGATTCTTGAGTTTTGGTCAATGTTGTTGAAACAAATTTTTAGTTTATGCCACAATTTCAAAAATATTTATTTTCTTCTTTAGGGCTGTAAAAAAAGGCACTACTTCATATATATTGCACACCGTTATTAAACTACAGTGTAACAGACACCAACATTGACCAAAAGTCAAAGAAACAAGAACAACACCATATATAAATATAAACTGGTCGAAAACATCTACACAATTATATATATAATTTTGAAAGTGCCTCATTTTGGGTGCCTCCATGGTAGGATGAAGACATTTGAGGAAATTGTCAATAATCGCGTCATGACAACTTGAGTAGCTAGCTGAAATCTCTTCAAAGCTTTTCAGTACAGAGAAGGGACTCAGCCCACCAGATCCAAGGTTGGAGTTTGATATGCTCATTAAATGACCTACTCCCAGCCGTCAGAATCTTATATTGCTACACCCAGGAACGAGATTTATCAAACTGGGAGCAGCACTGGCTTCATGACTGAGAGACCACTTGATGACCACTTCAAACTGCTCCTCTCAAAGCCACTTCTGTTCCAGTTGCTACGATTTAATCCGTACCTCGTGCTCCTCATACTAACCTTTCAACATACAGCATCTACTCAATATCCTAATTCATTCAACATTCGTCAACGCAAAACATTAAGCTGTGTAAAATAAGCAAATTAACCCCGTGCTGGAATGGTATTATTCTGAAGTTGTCTTATTAAAATCGATTTTCTATTTCTCAATTAACAAGTAGCCTATGTAACCACAACTTAATATATAAGGTGAACATGACATGATTAGTCATACAGTAGCTCCAAAGTGGAAATCCCAAGAGGAGGGTAAACTGTGGTCAGAAAACAAGAAATATGATAGTCTCGCGTTAATGATAAACATTTTAGCAGATTTCCCTTATGGGAAATCAGCTATTGAGGTCGTACTCATGACGCGATTTTCGAAAGGTTTCTTCAAATGTCCATCGATCCTACCCAGGAGATGACGAAAATGAGGTCCGTTCAAAATTGTGTGTGTGTGTGTGTGTGTGTTTGCGCGTGCGTGCGTGCGTGTGTGTGTGTGTGTGTGTGTGGGGGGGGGTATTGATCTTTTAACGCTCTAGCGGATGCAATTTTTGTTTGATCGATACCAAACTCGATATATAAAAAGAAATATCAAGTTTGTTAATGGCTGAAATTTGACTAGTGGGATATGGGTTTTAGAGGGGGGATCTTCGAAAATTCAAAATATCTCCGTTATTAAGCGTCGGATCGAAAAATTGCATAAAACCAATCTTATTGAAAATTAAATTTACTATAAATAATGTAATATGTATTTATTCTCTATCTTGAATATTAACCGAGATATTTGCATTTTTATTAAGTGTGTGCCTGATGAGTTGAGATCGGTTGAAGTCGGTTCTATTAGGGACTTTCCGCCGAAAGCTAGTTCAGCTGTTTCCTTCACTGTTCGGCTCTCGTGAAATTGGTTTGAGACTCGTTACTACTACTGTTATTAGTAGGCAGATTTCTCTATTGTAAAACTTCACTTGAGAAATCCGCTTAGTTTACGCAGTCGTGCGTGACGGACTTTTTAAATATTGTGTATGGAGGTCTCTATAAAATATAAACTTAAATGGGAGCTCAGGTCAACTAAGCAAGTTACGGAATTGGTACTAAGGTCATTTGGTAACCTATAGAATGTGTACGACCCCGGACCGGACAATAGGAATTTAATTAGTGAAGAACTCATTAAATAAAACCCTTAGTCCCACCCTCCCAGAGAAGGCTGGAATAACCTATAGGTAACACGTCCCAATTAGCCATAGTAACACAAATTGGACGTTAAGAAATAACATTTAATCTTTATTGATGAGGTAACAGGGAAAATACTTTATGAACTCACACAGTAAAGGGTCGTTGAAATTCGAATTTTAAGCTACGATAAAGACGTTCCGTGATATAGGCAGCCAAATAAAAGATGATTATGAGTGGGGGTTTCCAGATGACTAAAGAAATGCATGTATTTCGCAGGGCATTTCAGTCAGATTATTATTATTATTTATTTGAGATGCCGCTACAATGGCGATTCATCTTTTGACATGTTTGAATATAATTTTACAAAATTAGAAAAATATTAAAAAATTTTCAAAGCTAAATGTTACAAATGTACAAAATAAATAGAACCATGCCACTACAATGGCGATTCTTAGCATGCTAAAATATAATTTCACAAAATTAAATAAATATTAAAATTTTTACACAGCTAACATTTACAAATGTATAAAATAAATAGAATGGAAAAAAACTAAATATAAATTGTTACTATATTTACAACATGAGGAAAAAAAACAAAATAAAAATAAAACAAACAAAAAAACTAAAAGAAAAACTATAAATAGTTAAACTGGAAGAAGGCAAAACTTATATTCCACAGTGCTTGCTATATATAACTTTCATAATTGTAGATAATAGCTTTTATATTTCATCAAATAATCCATTATTTCTTAAATACTTAAAAACATCATCTATAAATTGGCTACTTTCGGCCAGTAGTTCGCATACATTTGTCAGAGAAAAAATGTATAGAAGAACATTTATAAGAAATTAAAATTGTATTAAGAATGTTTCTATACACTTTTCTCACCTAACTCACAATATCGGAGATACTTGGAATTTTCGATCCTTCCTTTGAGGTTATGCTATGAATCAGTAAAATGTCGAGGATGGTGTTGATTAAAAAAAAGCATTTAATTACAAACGTAAAATCTTAAATGATAACGTTGTACCGGAAATATTTACACATATTTCACACAGTAAAAGTTCAATAAAAACAATACTTATTATGTAGGTAGGACGAAATAATTGGCTACGCTTCCACTATAACAATTTATTAGAACGGCAGAGCGCTTTCGATGCTGCGCAACATCTGGACTGAGTCCAGCTCCAAGAGCCGTCAGGTCAAATCGAAGAGCTTCGGGCACTGACGATGATGCACTGCATCGAACACGCTCTGCCGTTCTTATAATGTGTTATGGTGGAAGCGCAGTCAATTCTTTCATCCTACCTACATTAGAAGTCACTTCCACCTGCCAGAATACCAACTCAATATTTATATTTAAGCTAATAAAAGCGTTAAGGACAATAGCTTAGTGTTAATATGACATGGGAGGGAGTGGTGGTTTACTGAATGCCGAAACCTAAAAATGCAAATACTATCGTTAATATTCAAGATAGAGAAATAATGAATATAACAACGATTATAAGAAATATTATTTGCAATAATATATTACATTACTTTGTGGTTCTATATTATTTTGTCGAGGAACTCATTATCGTCATCTCCAAGGGTAGGATCAATGGACATATGAAAAATTGTTGAGATTCGCATCATAAATACAATCTTAATAGCTGATTTCCGTCCGGGGAAACATGCTGAAAGAAGTACTCCCATCTTATTCTCGAGACGGAAGGTACTTCTGAGACAATATAGAGGTTACGCGTACCACTCAGTGGCAAGATTAATAACTCTAAAATCAACGTGTAAAATTGCAAGCCATTTCCTTGGGAAAGAGGAAGAAAAGATAACGAGATAAGAAAGAGAACAGAATTGCATGAGCGTTGTGCAACAAACCATTCACACGGGCTGAAGTCAGGATCGTGTGAAAGGAGGTCTAGTTAACAGGAAGGGATTATAACATAAACAACATTAAGGAAACATTTGAAACTGAAATTATTTCTGTATCTGTCGTTTGTAACTTTTTTGATAGCCGTATAGACTCTATCTTTTAGAAAAATTCTAAAAACATACAGTGAGAGTCAAAGATGTTGTTAATAATAAGCGTATTTCAATAGAATTAATTCAAATGATCAAATGAGAAGTAATATAACACAAAGTGATGCAAGATATTCCTTAAAACATGCTACGAAAATACAATAGAACTAGCGGACCTGACAAAAGTTGTCCTTTAATAATATTTTGTTTAAAACAAATACTACTTTAAATAGCTCAAAAAACTTTTGTTATGTGTACGTGCCTTTTTTCCTTTTTTTTAATTTTTTATTCAGGCCCCCCTTATAACCCCCACTCGCGTTCAAAATAAAAAAAAAAATATTACAGCTTATAATTATGGAAGAATTAATGCTAATTTAAATATAGAGTTTTGTTAAGTTCGGTTCCAGCATTTAACAGGAAATAAGTTAATACAATTAACTGTGTGGGCGGGCCTCCGTGCGACTTTCCCTTCCGCTTGAAATTTATAACTAATACGAATTATACATAGAACTACCATATAAGTCGAAAAACAACATTATTACGCCTAAAACAAATAAACATTACTTAGTACTAATAGAATTGGTTACCCTCGCTATAGTTTTAGCTAATACCTCGTTTATACTTTGGATACATCAAAAGTGGATACATCAAAATTTATTCTAAATAAGAAATAAAAACCTTCTGAAATGTGCGGATATCCCCCCCCCCTCCGCCCGTGTCATCTACAGAAATGTTAACATAGCTTATTTTCATGGAGGAGAGGATGCTAATTCACATACCGAGTTTTGTTTAATTCGGTTGTTTTTTGCTCCCAATAAAATTGTTGACTTCCGCTATAGGTTTTAGCGTATATCTCGTTCAGACTTCAGTATACGAAACAAGTATATATAACAAAAGGTACTTTAAATAACACAATATGCAACGTATTGTGAAAAACCAATGGGAAACGGAATTACATAATTTTTCATTTCAGGCCTCCCTTATAACCTCCACTCCCTTTTGAACCTATACATTTTAATATAGCTCATAATCATGGATGAATTAATGCTAATCCACATACCGAGTTTTGTTAATTTCGGTTCAACCGTTAGTGCCCAATAAAATAGTTGGCTCCCGCTTTAGTTTTTGGTGTATATCTCGTTTATACTTTGTTGTAAAACAAAAGTGAATATAAATAAAGTTACTCTAAATAACAGAATAAACAATTTTTGTCATGAGCGTATCTGCCGATAAACCAATAGTAAACGAAATATTGCTATTTTTAATTTCAGGCCTCCTCTAAAAACCCCCCTCCTGCTCGCCCTAGAAATATTGGTATAGCTTATTATCATGTAGGAGATACTGCTGATTCACATACCGAGTTATGTTTAACTCGGTTGAGTCTTTTGTGCCAAATAAAATTGTTGGCTCCCATTTTAGTATTTTAGTGTATATCTAGTTTATACTTTGTTATACGAAAAAAGATATAACAAAAGTTACTCTAAACAACAAAATAAACAACTTTTATCCCATGCATATTTGCCCACAAACCAATAGGAAACGAAATATCCCTATTAGCAGATTTCCCTTAAGGGAAATCAGCTATTGAGGTCGTACTCATGACGCGATTTCCGAAAATTTTCTTCAAATGTCCACATATCCTACCCATGAGTATATATATATATATATATATATATATATATATATATATATATATTTGTCTGTTACCGCTCTAGAGGTCGCAATTATTGTTTAATCGTTACCAAACTTCATATTTAAGCGTTTTATGTAAAAAGAAAGATCAAGTTCGTTAACGGCTGAAATCGGACCAGGGGGAGGGGGGGGTTTAGAGGGGAGGTTTTTTGAAAATTCAAAATATCTCCGTTACCATACGTCAGATCAAAAAATTATATAGAACCAATCTTATTGCGAATTAAATTTTCTATAAATAATGTTATATACATTTATTCTCTATCTGGAATATTAACCGAGATATTTGTATTTTTATTAAATGTGGGCCGATAACGAACGTATAGAGAGACGGCTCTCGTATAGAGATTTCTCTATTGTATAGCTTCACGTGGGAAATCTGCTTAGTTTACGCAGCCCCTGCGTGACGGACTTTTTTTAATTTTAAGCCTTCCTTACTACCCCCTCTCCCGCTCCCACTGCCGGACTGATTTGTGACGCTAAACCATCCAGGGCGTCACCCGAGCGCATACAAAAAAATTCATTCAAATCGGTCCAGCCGTTTAGGAGGAGTTCAGTGACATACACACGCACAGTAGAATTATATATATAAAGATGAAATAGGATTTGGAAGAAAAGTGTCAAGGGTTACATTTTGTAGGATATATTTTGTGAGACTCCTTTTGACTATCTGACCAGTGGTTATTACTCCAGCCCGTGGCTCACTGACCCGTCATCGTAGAATAGTCAAAGGGTTAAGTGAAAAGGTCGTTCTGACAAAGTGGCCCGTCACTCCTCATCACTAGTGAAACGTATTTAAAACTATTATATACCCCTACACTTCCTTCCTGCACCCATTAATTAGAAATTTAAAATACTTAGAAACAATATTGTAAGTTAACAATAAAATGATCATTCCATCTGGTGGTAATCTACATAATAACTACAGGGCAGTTGACGTCAAAATTGTTATAACTAAATACCAAGGAGAATATCCCACACATAACAGATGTCATCTGTGTAATATTAAAATACAGATAAACATTCACCATGATTATTTCTAACCCTCTTCACAAAGTAAAAAAAAGAATATGGTAAGACAAAAAATGTTGGGACACAAATTTCAATATAATCATCAGTTGTGACCTACCCTGAATCCAACAATTAAGGCGTTGCAAATCTAGATCTGTATGACCGTAGGTATCCCACGTACTCAAAAAAAGTCCGTCACGCACGTAGGAGCTGCGTTAACTAAGCAGATTTCCTCGTCCGCCACATATTAGCATTTTTAATAAAAATTAAGAGCTCAATGAGAACAATGTTTGGTATTTAAGATCCAAATAAAGTGTTTCATTATATAACAAAGTACTGTTTATGTGACATGAGTTTGGGTGGGGGTTTACTGAAGGCTGAAAACTAAAAAATGAAAGTATCTCAGTTAATATTGAAGTTAGAGATAAAATACATATAACAACATTAATAGAACATTACACTTTCAATAAGATAGATTGTATAAAATTTTTCGATCAGACTTAAAATAACGGAGATATTTCGAATTTTCAAAATTCAGCCCCTCTAAACTCCTGGTCCAATTTTACCCGTTAACCAAATTAATATTTCTTTGGCATAAAACGATTATGTATCAAGTTTAGTAACGATATGACAAAAATTGCGACCAATAGAGCGGAAACAGACATATATATATATATATATATATATATATATATATATATATATATATATATATATAATTCAATGAACCTAATTTTCGTCATCTAGTAGTCATCGATGGGTATTTGAAGACCTTTTTCGATAATCGCTTCATGAGTACAACCTCAATAGCTGATTCCCCTTAAAAGAAATCTGCTAAGCCTTAGACTATTGGACATTCATATTCAAGATAGTTGTAATATCTATTTGTGGGCCTCCTCCTTATAAAAAGAGGAAGGGGTTGAGGAGAGCAATTTAAAAATATGCAACTTTCTATATACTTCGGAGATGCAGAAGATTTATAGAGGACCCTTTTTATTTTCTTTATCATAATGAGATCTATAAATGGCATTTGCCTATCTTATTTTATGATTTGATACATTAAGGGGATGACTTCGTGAGTCACTTTCAAATGAAGTCCAGCAAGACATTTAATTTATTTAATTTACTTGGTGCACAATGAAGATAAATGACGTCAACATTAATGTCCTGAATACTTTAAACGTTGTCAATGAACTATTTTTTCAAAATATTGTGGGTAATACCTGTTCTACCATTCTAAAAATGCAATTTCAGTATATATTGTTAGATAATTTTAATATCAAATTAATTTGTCGAAGTTCTGCTAATTAAATACAGAGGCGAGGTAACTGCTAATGTATATATAAAGGTGATTTAATCAGAGCAAATTTGTAAGTACTTAAGCCTAAATATAGACAAACACAAAACTTGATGCGGTAAAATTAGAAGTGACCTAATACCCTTGTTTAACCTAGTTCGACAAGCGGGTTATTTGAACATTTCGGGTTACAACTAAAACTCCATTCCAAGTTTCCCTGAAAATGAATAATAAACAAGTAAGAATATTTAAATTCGTCATTATTTCACAGAACCTATCTCTCATATCCATTTTTGAGGTGCTGGATGTTGAAGGAATTATTATCTCAGATAAGAAAAAACGCCTCGTTCCTTCACTATTCTTTATTCGTTGTGACAGAGCGCTTTCAGAGCATACGCTCCATCATCAGTGCCCTGCTCTTCACAATGATGTGACAGGAACCAAGGACTCCAGTCACAGGGAATCCTTGGTTCCTGTCACATCATTGTGAAGAGGGCACTGATGATGGAGCGTATGCTCTGAAAGCACTCTGTCACAACGAATAAAGAATAGTGAAGGAACGAGGCGTTTTTTCTTACCTAAGGTATCTCTCATATGTCCACCAAAATGAATTTAATGCTGTATGGAATACACCTCAAAGAAATGGGACAACTGTAACTTTAAGATGAGTAAAAACAGTCAGTCACACAGGGGCTGCGTGAACTAAGCCGATTTCACGCGTTTTGGAAGATTATTGGAATGATCACAGTGTAGTGATCTCATCTCAAGATATATTCTCTGTTTCTAAGTTAAAATCCGATGAGTAGCAGTGGAGATTCACTGAAGGTTGAAAGAAAGAAAGAACGAATAACCCTCTTAATATGTGAGTCACAAAAAAATGTATATAAAAAGAATTCTAGAGTACTAAGAATTTTCAAATAACCCTACCTCTCCTCAAATGCTCCCCCATTTCTTGGTCCGATTTCAGCCATTAACAAATATGATCATTAGTATCTCTTGAAATGGTTAAATATAAATTATGGTAAAGAGCAAATAGACATTCTTCAATCATGAATGTAAAATTTTAATTGAATATATCACGTCTTTGCATATATCTCACACATAATAAATGTCCAGTGAAAACAAAAATTTTTTATTTAAGCTTGGAATAAGACCTTTCATGATATATTATCGTATTGTTAACATGCAATGACTAAAAGTGGAAGCGTAACGGCTGGTGTTTGAAAAAATGTTTTGAAAATCGTGACATGAGTACAACCTCTATTGCTGATTTCTCTTAAGGGAAATCTGCTAAAAGTAAATGACCATTTGTCAATAGATCAAAGGCACTATATTTTGACTCCATTATTTTCGTAAAAAAACTCTTATTTCTAAATATTATATAAACAGCTGAAATATTTTTAAATCTTTGAAATACAAAATAATATTTCTAAATGGCTGAGCAATAATACTTGTAAATATTTAAATACAGGAACTGAATATGAGATAATATACAATATTAAAATGAAAAATTATACCAGAATGAGAAACGAAGATGATATAAATACGCAGGAACATAAGGATTTAAATATAAACTCATAAAAATCAGAGTTATTATTAGCTGTACGATGGGAAATAAAATTTTAATTATAAGTATATGTTGGTTTTATACCCTTTACCCATTTAGCCATGAGAGCCATGGCTTTGAACTTAATACACTTAGGAAACCCAGAGTAGTGGGTTTACACGTGGAATAAATTTTAGGGATGGACTCTCTAGATAAAATCTTTAGTCCTACCCTGGCTAGAAAAGAGTGGTAACCTATAAACAACTCATGAACGCCCAAGAGCAGAAATGACTGCATAAAAGAAAAATCGTTGAAATTCACAAAATAGTTACGTATAAGGAAATCGCAAATAAGCAACAATTATTGGATCCATAGTGGCATTATGTTTACGATAAAAATACGGCCAGAGAAGTTAGTTTCAATGCCCGTTTCTGATTCCCGAATTCTTTTTATAAAGAACAGAGTTTCAAGTAATTCATTGAAAGAGAATAAAAACCCCAAGGAATGTGAGAGGTAGCAAGAGGAACGGCTCCTCAGAGAACTTTCATACATAAATATCAAATCCATATTTCCCTATTGGATCTGTCATTTTACCTTTTCAAAAATGACTTGATTTTAAATATTACCTCAGCTAAAGATAACTCTTTACATATTCTGAAAAATGTTTCCAGGCTAAGTGAATTCGGTGCTGTGAACAAATAAATTCTAATCCCAGATATACCAGTCACTCGCATAAAAACTTTTATTATATAAATATTTGACACCGAATAGAAAATAATTTTTACTACTATTTTCCATGTACTTATTATTATCTTAAAAGTTTTAATATTATGAAAATTATCCATTCTAAAATTTCATTGGTAATCCTAATATTAAGGTATCATATACTCAATAATTACTATGAAATTATTACTTGGAATATTTTCCTATAATCAAAAATTCGATTTAACATTATGATTAGTACATAATATCGTTAATATTTTTCCAATTAAATTACTTTCGGAATGACGATGCCCGGGCCTTGCCGAAACGATTAAGTAATATTATATCCTCAAAATAATGTTGAATATAGTGCACATATCGGGAGATAAATGATTCTGCATTTAAATAAACATTTTCAACAATGAAATTCTCACAATTTTTGAAAATATTTAAAGGAAGAGCCTTTACCATATTCAATTTTGTAAAATATTACATGCGCATTTCATTCATACTGTAGTTTACCCTGACAGGTTTTAAGTATCCAAATATAACAGGAAATTGAGGAGTTTCGCATATTTCTGTACAGCATGTACTGGAATTCGAAAAGCCTCAAAATATGATTTTAATATCTAATATTTTAATATGATATAAAGAATATAGAAAAGGATTTCACAGACACTAAGACTGAAAAGACATGTTCTTCTATCAATTTATAAGTTTTCACTGTAATATTTTCCAAAATATGCCCACTTTCTGCTAAACGGGTAATTCTGGCAGGTTATCCGCAGGGGACGAATGATTTAATTTATTAGTACCCAGGCGGGAATCAAACCTATTTCTCTGATACGAACGCCTTAAATTATTCTGTTTCCCAGAAATATGATACAATGAGCTTCCTTAAGAAAAGGAATATTAATAACTGATAATACATTTGGATATTTTTGCAATTTGAAGTCCACGCAAAAATGTATTAAATCCCTTTTACTCCAAACATTAGGCAGTTTCGCATACTTGTTACTATTCAACCATGTAATAAAATTATCAACTTTGCCCCTTTCGGTTACTGAATTCTACGAGAAGATCAATCTCATCAAAAAACAGATTTACATTAAAAAGGCAGTAAATAGGATTAAATCACAAGCCATTTTAATAGACGACTGAGTACCAAATAATAAATGCACTCCGTCTAAAGAACAAAGATTTATTATGAAGTTAACAGTTTCAGGTAACATTGTTTTCCATCTTCAGTGTAAAAAGATTTTCAAGGAAGATCATGTTAACAGTATCTAGTACATGCATTTATCAATGTTGCTCTATAGAAGGATAGCATATATGTACAAATGAAAGGATCCATATAGAACTCCTTGCTCTTGGTTGGATTGAGCGGACACTAAAACACTTTTTTTCTAAATATTCAACAACCAACTTAATGAAACGATAGTTAATGAATTTATTGTTATTCAAAAATGAAAATTGAGCCATATCATTTAGTTCTAGACATTTAATTTCGTGGGAATCGAAATGAACTTCTGAAATACAAAATATTGTTTCAATAAGAAGTGTTCTTTAAAAAATAATAAAGGATTATTATTTTTTTTTTTCAATTAAACCAATGACAAATCTTGAGTACAAAATCTGATATATTTCCGTTCATTTTTAACTGTAAAATGTATACTATTTGAACCTAACGCACTTCCTGGGCTTTATATGCATAGTAGTGTCTCTTGACACTCTTGGGGAAGTAAGAAAAACAGTCCATCACGCAAGGGTACGTCAACTAACCAGATTTCCCACTTGCGTCACGTATTTGCATTTATCTTAATACATAACAGTTCAATGAGAACAATATGAAGTATTTAAGCTTCAAATAAACTGCTTCATAATATACCAATTGTTAATATAACATGAGTCGGAGTGGGGGTTTACTGATGGCTGAAAACTGAAAAATCCAAATATATGGCTTAATATTCAAGACAGAGAAAATGCGTACATTACAACATTAATAGGAAATGAAATTTCCAATAAATATGGTTCTATATACTTTTTCGATCCGACGTATAATAACGATGATATTTCTAATTTTCGAAAATGCTCCCGTCTATACCCCCCCTCTCCCCGCAGTCCGATTTCAGCAGTTAACGAACTTGATCTTTCTGTTTACATAAAGCGGTTGTATATCGAGTTTTGTAAAGATTAAACAAAAATTACGACCGCTAAAGCGGTAATAAACATTTTCGCCATCACCTGGGTAGGATCGATGGACATTTGAGGAAAGTTTTCAAAAATTTCGTCATGAGTACAACATCAATAGCAGATTTTTCTTATGGGAAATCTGCTAAAATGAAATAAATCAACAAATGTTGCCGAGCCGCTTTGTCCTTTATAAAATATTCACTCTATAGGCTAACTATTCAGCAAAATTTAGCCTTTTCATTCATAGGCAGATGTAGGGGATCTTCTAAGGATTTTATAAGGGTTAGGGTGGTTCGGGGGTAGAAGGCTATCAATCTTGTGGCTAAGTGAGTCGGAGGAACTGGCTCCTTTGTCCTCACTGTGCCGCCCCCATCTGAGCAGGCGCAAACGCTGTCACACAACCAAACCAACAAAAGAGGAGTTTCCAACCTCACGTAGAAGCACTCACACATATACAACCTCTGATGGAGGGCTCATTTAAACCATTCAGAGGTTCAGTAACCTAAAGACAAGAGGAAGGAACAAATTGTGGCAGACTATTGCCACCAAAGGTTAAACTTTATTTGCAAGTTGCAAAGAATAAAAAGTCTGATAAACAGGGGATGCGTGAACTTAGGAGATATCTCACATTCATGTACGATATCTCATCTTACCATATAATCTTTATTTCTAATTAAAAATCCGTGAGTAGGAGTGGGGATTTAGTGAAAACTGAAAAGAAGGGCGTACGAACTACTATGCGAGCCACAGCTTGCTTAATATTTGAATTACGAAAAAATGTATAAATATGCATGTGTATATATTGCAGAATTGCACTGGTTTAAAAAGATAGCATTTTGCGATCCAACGTTCCGACGTTCCCAACATACATCAATTTGAGGAACAGCCGGAGGACCGTTTTCTTCATGACTTATTTGCTAAAAATATCTTTATTGTTATTTACTAACGTCTTCTTTTTGCTACTATGGCTAATTGGGGTGAGTTATCTTCAGGTTACCACCCATTTCTAACCAGGGTGTGACTATAACGTTCTTTAAAAAAATGATGTATGCAAATTATAGCGGACTGTATTTCGACTGAATGGCAATTCAGAACTTATGATTTTAAAAAAGAAATAATAATAAAAAGTTTGACCACTGGGACAATCGAAGAGAAAAACACATAGACGTCTTTTCCACTGATCTACTGATTTACAGCTCCTTATCAGTTCCCGCTTCAATTGGAGTTCTATCAGCTCTTCATGTCCCCATTATTGTTGGACAGACTCAATCAGAACCCTAGGGGAAATGACGTGTTTTCTTGTTATTTATGAAAATCAAGAAATGCTGTTTACTGGATAAAGTACTCCAAAAGAAGTCTGCACGTACACCAACAATGTACTTTTAATGTATGCAGTCTAAAAAGTAAAAAGTTCTCGTTTTTCGTCTGCCATGGGGCTAATACAAACTAGAGGTATACCTTTGGCTCAAGAAGAGAGTATTTTAGAATAATTTTCTGTGTGACTTGTTGCGCTATCTAGGTTACGGACTTGGAAAGGGGACTACGTTATAGAAGTTTCATTCATTGTTGATTCTGACTTTGCATATCTCCTCGTCATGTCTAGTCCTATTCTAGCACTAACAAAAATGGCAGTTCGGATGTATATAGTGTCCGAGATAGTAATATATTAAACACTTTAAACGTATTTAAGAATATACGAGATGAATTTCGGATATGGGCTAAACCTGGTTCCCTACATATATTCCACTACTTTTTCATTTTCCCAACTCAAATGGTCTAAATGATTTAAAGTCTGTCGGCATTGCATTACTTTCTCGTACTCTTAGTAATAAATAAACAAAATTGTACTTAATTAAAAAATTATTTCATTTGAAAGTGATATAATAATGTCGTAGAATATAATTAGATCATTTCAATAAAGATCCGAACCCATTTTTGTACCCCTAATAGGAACCGAGGCTTAGCATTTTTTTTTTAATTTGTTTTTTTTTTCTAAACCCCACTCCCTATTAATACATCTAAAGGAGGGATAACAAATATGAAATATTACCATTCTAAGTCTAGCCGATAATGACTCCAGTGAGATACGAACTATTGGTCTATGAGATACGAACAAACGTAGGTTCAAAACGGATAATTTTGTTGAAATCTGCAAAATTTTCATTACATCGTAAAATGAATTAATTATAGCCAAAGATGACATAACAGCCGATGAGATACATAGGTAAGAGAACCTAATGTACAACTCGACATATCCCCAGCTGTATTGTAGCTACTCGATCCCTTCATTATGCTGAATGGAAATGGTGAAGGGGAACTTGCTATTACTACCTTTATCTCAAAGGAATACATAAAATGTATAGTGAAATCTCGAGTTTCAAATCTGGCGTCTATAAAACAACAATTCAATTCCGATATCTATTTACAACACCACCACAACCACCCACAAGGCGCTAAACGATTACCCAAACAGCACTGTTGGTGATTTTACTTAGACGATTTTGATAATACAATAATTTCAATCACTTATTCGAATCGCCGTGTGTAGTACCTAATACTGAGTCGTACACAATGTTTTAGCAGATTTCCCTTAGGGGAAATCAGGTATTGAGGTCGTACTCATGACGCGATTTTCAAAATTTTTCTTCAAATGTCCATCGATCCTAACCAAGAAGATGACGAAAACGACGTCCGTTAAAAATTATATGTCTATATATTTGTCAGTTAACGCTCTAGCGGTCGTAATTTTCGCTTCATCGTTACCGAACTCGATATTTAAACGTTTTATGTAAAAATAAAGATCAAGTTCGTCAATATCTGGAATCGGACCAGTGGGAGGGGGGGGGGGTTTAGAGGGAGGATTTTCGGAAATTCGATACATCTTTGTTACTATACGTCGGAAAAATTGTATAGAACCAATCTTATTGTAAATTAAATTTACTATTAATATTGTAATATACATTTATTCTCAATCTTAAATATTAACCGACATATATCCATTTATATTATGTGTGCACGTAACGGACGAGATGAGATGAGTACGGTGCAGCCCCTGCGTGACGGACATTTCATTAGTCTCTCGTCCTATAATCCAGAACAAAATATTTTATGGATCGAATATTTTTTTTGTTCTGACATTTAAAATTACTACGCAAGAGCTTACATACAGCTGTAATGTACAAAAGAAGGTACGCCTAACCCACAAAACATTTCATAGCGTACAGAAAATTGACGCAAAAATTAAATAATATTTGGTTATAATTTCATTACGTTGCAAAATAATAATGGTTTAATTTGAGAAGGCTTTTGCTTTATTCTATCTCCTTATCTACCACTACTGAGATACTCTGGAACCGTAATTTCCTGGCGTAAAGTTTATCAGTTGAACAATTTCCTATTCGACATAATCACATCTCGGCAGTGTAAGGTAGCACAGAGGGTCGGCAGCTTCCAGTTAGTTGCAGATCAATGAACAAGGACTTTCCACCAAGTACGCTTTGCATCCCACCGATTAAACTTAACCAAACTGTAGCGTAAGTGGAAAGTGCGATCAGAAACTGCTTAATATTCTAGATTCAATGGCCGGAACCTGCTGGAACTTGTTCCTATCTCCTCACTTACACAGCCTCTCACAACCCACTAACCCATTATGACATATTCAATTTTAACAGGAGATATTATATCAATCGCCATGAGTACGTAATGTAGCCTCATAAATTGGGGATGATAATAATTTACGTTTCTTTGTTTTTGTTTAACAATCTAAAGCTCAGTACTTGACACTTTTTAAACTTTGAAGAAACATTTTTTTTCTGTAATAGTAAAGTAAGTAAATGTTCCAAGTGCATTACTTCAAAGAACAACCTTGGTACACTTACAAAAGCTGAGCCAAAAAACAGTTACAACACTTAAATAACAAAACATTGCGTCAAAGGACTACAACAAATAGCCATCATATCTCTGGAATATGCTGGATGGTAGAGGAACCAATTGATAAGGATCAATAAGAAGGCCAAGTCCTCTACTGTCGACCAGCGGTCGTGGTCCAAGCTACGCAGCTTTAATCAGCAGCCACTGAGGATGGAGCGTTGACTCCGAAAGTGCACTCTGCATAATATTAAAAAACTGTAGAGAACTTGGCCTTCTTATTGATCCTTATCAAATAGCCATCAATTCCAAGGTTATAGCTGTAAATGTTTTTTTTTAATTTTACGTCCACTTTATGCTACTAGGCTAATCGGGCCGTGTTATCTACAGGTTACCATCCTTTTCTAGTCAGGGTGGGCCTAAGGAGTTTATTTAATGATTCCGTCACTAAATAAATTTCTATTGCCCAGGGTGGGAATGGAACCCGCCACTCTAGGTCTGCCATGCGAGATTAGGACCAACACCCTAACTCGCAAGGCCAACCCGAATGATCAACTAGAAGCAATGTGGTGGTTTTTCAAAAATAGCCATTTATAAATAATTAACTTAAAAATTCGGTTAAGACTGCTCATAGTCTAGTAGTAGTGTATAGAATACAAGACACAGGAAATCGGATAGGCAATGAAGAAGGATGGTAACTTAATTTTTTTGTGGCGCATACAAGAAACATAAGAGACTCAGAATTTTATAATTTATCCAATTGCTAAGTCCTCAAGTTCAATTTCTATCACTGACAAGCTTTACTTTTATTTCTACATTAATCGTTGAAAAAAATCAGTCAAGCAGGAGCTGCTTAATAATATATATGATTTTGAGCGGTCCTTGTTTTCGTTATCCCCTAGATGTTATCGATGGACATCACAAGGTTTTGTTTTTCAAATCGCGAGTACAACCTCAATAGTTGATTTCCCTTAAAGGAAATCTCCTAAAACAAAAAAATCTAACGGCTAGAGCGCCAGGAGATAGCACAATGTGAGAACGTCTGACTTCAGATGAACGAAATCATGCCACATCGAGCATGATGAGTATTAGAATGGGAAGAAAACCGGTACGCTACCTGGTATGTTCTCGTGCCGGGGCCCTGGTGGTTTCATGAATAGGAGAAATTTACTATCCACAACTCTTCCATGAACTCCTTGGTTAACGGGGTTGAACACCAAGTTGATCCCTCACTGCGTAAAATCGCTAATCAATAAGGGGGTGGCAAAGGATCAGTAATGTCTACTATAACAACAAAAAAGCGATAGCGCATCTCCAGCTTAGGTACTTTCAATAACCATAAAGTATTGAAATATGGGGAAAAAAGGTTAAAGGAACAGGGAAAAAAGAAAGGATGAATGCAGTTAGTTTTGCAACATACATTTACATTTACATTATGTATGTCATATTTGTCCTTAGGGTTTCCTCATTCCTTATTCAAAATGTAATTAAAATGCATCACAAAAAATCTTGGAAAAAATGTGCTAGTGGCAAAATTGAAACGATTCTAGTTTCCTACATAATGAAAAAGCGAAGTAAGAAGCTTTAGAAGATGATGATCTAATAAAATGAAAGCAGAGATTTAATATGAGACTCGAGATTAAAGTTCACAAAAAAGGGGAAAATGTTGCTTGAAAAGACTGGGATGAATGGTTGGCCGGTATTCGAGATGCCTATATCGACCAGCTCCTTCAGGTGGCTACTGCACTACAGCTGACAGATTCACTGCCCAGCATACCTTAGACGCGATCTGTCGGTGGCTTTAATGTACGATATATTTAATGATTAATATCCAGTATTAATAAATACTAAATATCGACATAGCGAAATAGTGGCACAGTGGGGACGCAAGGAACAACAGGTGCATGTTCATGACCGAGAATTCTCATTTAAATTTGATTTAGCTGAGACTACTCGGTACTCCAAATCAGGCAGTTGAGAAACTACCTAAATAAACAAGTTGCAACATTTGGTCTGAAATGCCAAAAAAAAAAAAAATAATAAAATAAAAATGCGTCAAATGAAGCTGGATATATGACAATCTTCAAAAGCCCTTCAAAGACTGTTGAACCAATAATTTCCATTCAAATCGTATACCGAATGTTATATATTCAGCCGCCATTACCAGCCTTCTTCACTTCTGTATATCATGAGCGATGTCTTTCCAGGAACTTCTTTGCGTTCTCTCTTCACCCCGTCAACCCATTTCACCTACAGTCTCACTCGTGACCGGGTGAACACCACAGTAGCATCTATTCTCCATTTATGTCCCGCCCATACCCTTGTATCACACCCATGAATTTATAGCTCATGAAAGTTTCTTATCTTAAGACAGGATACACTCACGATGTAGATAAATGTACTTCGTCATTTTTATAAAACGTACAATAGACACGAAAAATAAGTTGTTACTTTTACACGCACGCAAGATGCATACAAAAAGATGTCAATTGCGCTGCATACTCTTACCCTATGCATAGATATATGTACATTATACTTTGGAGGCCACCTTTACCAACACAAGTAGATCCTAGTCTATAGACGCTATCATACATTTATTGTTCATGGTGTATCTGATCTGATTAAAGTTAGTACAACCCCACCATACCGAACGGGCCAAATTCTCAGATCATTAAGGCTAGTTAATAAATAAAACTCAGTCCTAAATAAAATTATTTATTTAACATTGCCTACAAGTTCCATGCCTCAAATGAAACCAACTTAAAAAACGTAAATTAATCCAAAAACTTTTAATGGTTGGCTTCAGTCAGGCAGTTACAGTAATATTGCTTTTCAGAATCCTTGGTGTATTCAAGTTTAAATAATTTACTGGAGAACAATGTGATATCAAAGTTGAGTGAAACCCCTTTACTGACCATGCTATTGATTTCACCTTTAATATAAACCCACGTGCCAGTTACTGAGAGAAACCCCCCAAAATCAACGAATGGGAACTACTACTATATAATGTTGGGCTAAGCCCAGGCATCCGGTCACACCATAGTTGGAGTGATGCAGGTACTAACTCCACCCAGAATGTAAACTGTTAAATAGGCCCTTTACCCCCTGAGGTAATTAATGGCTGTAGGGGATTAGGGAGGCCTTCCCTCTATCGGCCCTTCGGGAACATAATAGCCTTGGAAGGGATTCCACGAGGAGCCTCTTAGGAACCAGCCTCCTTGATCCGCCATTACCACCAAATTGCTCAACTATCAATCTAGTAGCCCCTGCCTCCAATATAACCATGAACTACCTATGTAATACCGGCCAAACAGCTGGGCAACAAACCACTTCAGGATGGGAGCATAGCTACTTGAGCATGCATATAACTGACGAAGGAGTGGTATAGCCATTTCCGTCTACAGTAAGCCCCTAATTCTCATAGAATCAAAACATAATGGAAATCGCCAAAGAAAAGGGTTAGAAACAATTCTAAGTCAAAATCGAGGATAAAATTGTAAGAGACATAACACATCTCTGAGTAGCTTAAATCAATCAATGATAGTGATGATTACTGCTAGCCGTAACCTACTGAACATCCTTTGTTACCTGACATGAGTCAGTTACTACAAAGACAAAAAAGGAAAACATTCCTACCTAAAATACATTCCCTAGTGTACAGCTAATAGGTGCATTGCCAAACAAAGCCTAGCAAAACTCCAATCAGAATGTGAGTTTGGTACCAAGTGGGTTCAGCGTTAGTTGTACTATGAACAATATGTGCCGGAAGAAGCAAGAATAACACAGAACACATAGTCGGTCGTCTTTTTTAAAAGAGTGTCGAGTCCTACTGCACGGCAAGAGGAAACGGTTTAGCTTATAAAAGTTCAATATTCTGAAATTAATGCGTTACTTAGATCAGCTGACTGCTACAAATCAACGCTGGTCCCCATACTCGCCCCTTAGCTGTTCTATGGTGCAGTTCCTTTCTGAGCTCACGCCATACGGTGTTACGGTACGTAACCTCCTTTTAGGAATGTCTGTCATGACTCATGAGCTCCCCTCAGCTCTATTTCAAATTGAGGGTTTCCTGCATATAGTCATATTATAGGGGGTCCATGTATATAGTCATATTTCCAAATTTGTTCTCTTTCATCATACACTTTCTTATCTATGCCGAATATCACCCTTTCTAAATCAACATCTGAATTCATGTAATACTAATTAATTTTTTAATAATCCAACTTCTATTGCTCCTGAGATCAACCAGAACATTATTTTGCTTTTCTTTGTTCAACTATATATTTTTTCCATTTTTCTGTGACATATATTTTTCTCTATTAACCCACAACCAACCACCAATCTGGTAGACTGTGAGATCTACCATTCAGACCTAAATTAAAGTTTAAGCTCACATTTTTTGGTCATAACCTTACTTATAACTTAGGAGAAGAAATAAAACGTTATTATAGTGTAAATATCGATACGGCATACAAAATATGAAGTTCATTATCCGTTTGGCTTACCCTCAGAAACCAGTAAGGATAATACATGTGAAGAAAAATTAAAAAAAAAAAAAAATTGTCATCTCGACGTGATAAAAAAGAAACCTCTCTTTCAGGGAGGCTTACATAAATTGTATCTTCAGCAACAACTATATGTGCATCATTGTCCATCACTATTCCTACTAGACAAATAATTGGCCAAAGAAGAAACGAGCACTTCTCCAATGGACAACAAACCCAGTTTCACTTGTTCCACTCTGCAGAATGCACTCTGCCTAATGCAGCTTACAGTAATTAATTTTAAAAGGAAACGGAACATAATTAGCTATCTGAACAACATTAGCAAGGTGAAGTCCAGGCCTAGCACAGCAGGGGGAGCCGGCAAATTTTTCTCCTTGCTACACATGTTTACGTGCTTTGGCCTACAAGTTTGAAAGTTAAGTGGCACTCAAAAAGTCTCTACGTTTCAGACGAGCCTTTTAATGTGTATACCTAAAACCAAATTGAGAAAATCGCTAAAATCGAAAATCTTTATTTTTTGGTTTTTATTAATCTATCTATATATATATAAAATTGTAACCTCTGTATGTACATTGATTTTTTTTTCTCGAAACTTCACGAAAACTTTTCGTTTCACAAGCCATAGACATGATATCTGCAATTTGTTTCTTTGGTGTCTGTTTGCTTGATTGTTTATTTGTGTGTTTGTTACCTTTTAACGCATAAACGGCTGAACCGAATTTTATGACACTTAGTATGTATATTACTACTAACCCAACTTAGACTTTAGGCTATATTAATATTCTCTGAGATGAACAGGAGTGGGGGTTATAAGGAAAGCCTGAAATTAAAAATAGCGATATTTCGTTTCCTATTGCTTTTTCAGCAATTATGCCCATAACAAAAGTTGTTTATTTTGTTATTTACAGTAATTTTTGTTATATACACTTTTGCCGTATACGGAAGTATAAATGAGTTATACGCTAAAAACTATAGCGGGAGTCCACAATTTTATTTGGCACAAAAGACTCAACCGAACTAAACCAAACTCGGTATGTGAATTAGCACTAACGCCTTCCTTATAATAAGCCATACTAACATTTCTAGGGACGGGCAGGAGTGGGGGTTATAAGGAAGGCCTGAAATTAATAATAGTGGTATTTCGTTTCCTATTGCATGTTCAACAAATATGCACAAACAAAAGTTGTTTATTTTGTTATTTAGAGAAACTTTTTTATATACACTATCGTCGTATACCGAAGTATAAAGGCGTTATACGCTAAAAATTATAGCGGGAGTCAGCAATTTTATTTGGCACAAAAGACTCAACCGAAATAAACAAAACTCGGTATGTGTATTAGGACTAACGCTATCATTATAACAAGCCATAGCAACATTTCTACGGACGGGCAGGAGTGGGGGTTGTAAGGGAGTCCTGCATTTAAAAATTGCGGTATTTCGTTTTCTATTCGTTTTTCGGCAAATATGAACATAACAAAAGTTGTTTATTTTGTTATTTAGAGTAACTTTTGTCATATTCATTTTTATCTTTTAACAAAGTGTAAACGAGATATACACTATAAACTAAAGCGGGAGTCAACTATTTCATTGGGCGCTAACGATTAAACCGAACTAAAAAAACTCGGTATGTCAATTAGCATTAATTCTTCCATGATTATAAGCTATATTAAAATTTTTAGGTTAGAACGGGAGTGGGGGTTATAAGGGAGGCCTGAAATAAAAATTTGCGATATTTCATTTTCTATATGTTTTTCGACAAACATGCACATAACAAAAGTTGTTTACTTTGTTATTTAGATTAACTTTTTTTTTTTTTTTTTTTTTTATACATTTCTCCAGGAACAATGTGTGGAGCAAGTAATTTGCGTAGAAATATTGATATGCTCAACAATTCATTCCAATTTGAACTATGAGGTACCTCACCTGGAAAAATTAATTCAAATCTTTGTTAATATTTTGTCCTTAATAACTGAAATCTATGCATAATGCACAGGGGACGGGAAATATGACAATTTGGAGGACAGTGAAGACATACATAAAAAAATAATTTTATTATTAACAAATGCCAACAACGGGTATAACCCTAAACACTGGGACGAGTAAATGTCAAAATATTGTGCAAATTAAAGCCTTCCCAAAAAAATACCATCACCACTCAGCCTCAAATCAATTTCCGGGCGAAGCCGGGTATCTGAGCTAGTACTATATAATTTTAAAAACACTGAGAGCCATTCCCAGAATCATGGTGAAAGCATAAGCAACGTACAATCCACTTTGAACAATAAAAAGCCCGTCACGCAGGACTGCGTAAACCAAACAGATTTCCCACGTGAAGTTTTACAATAGATAAATATACGTACTGGTAACATTTAACACACACCGTGAATATTAAGTGAATAAATGCATACGCTAATGAGAAATCCATACAAAATAATAAAATGGAGACAACAGAATTATAAACACTAAATAATAAAACTGGGCTTTTAAAAATTTATGGAAAATAATTTGGCAAACGCCTAAATGAAAGATCTGAATGAGTGAAGAGGTCACAAGGGCAGGACGTCTGCCTCACTTACATAATTACTTACTTGGAAAATTACTAGTTCCCAGAGACAACCACCACTTATATAACATGAAAAGATAATAATACACTATATACACTTTCTAAAATAATTACAATGCAGCACGAAAAATACTGACACGAGAAATCTTACCTCATTCAAGAAATAATCCAAAAAATAATACAACTCCCCAAGGATATTCAAATGAGTAAATGACCGAACAATAAAAATAAAACTGAAGATATTTTTAGATATCAAGAAACAAACCAACAGAAAATCGTCATTGTAATAGGACTGTTGTGAAAACTACATGCATGAAAAAGTAAACAGAGTTAATCACGTACGAAGTAGATGAAAGGACCTTTGGCACCAAAGAATGTTCTCGGCGATAGCCGTCTGGGGCCTAGGGCTTGTCTGGGCAGTTCTCTTTTGATCACGCCACCCTTCTATAAAAGCTGTCCAGCTCGGTCATCAGTTTACTTTGCTCTCAGTTCTATTCAAATGAATAACACTGCGTTCAGTGCAGCTTTAGTGAACAGTGCATTTTAGCTGCAGTGCGATAAAGTGATTATGTAAAGAACAGTATAGTGCCGTGTTTATGTAAATAACAGTGTAGTGCAGTGTTCTTCGTGAAGATCAGTGCAGTGCCGTGTGAACTTTAGTTATTTGTGAACAATCGTGAGTTATTGTTCTGTGGAATAAGAAGTGAAATTATCAGTGCATACTGTGAGTAATAGTTAAGAATAATTTAAAAAGTGTGTAGTGCAATTTTAAATAAATTGTGCAGTGATAAAAACTCTAAAGCTTTTGCATTTAATTTTGTAATCCAAAAGAACTCTAATAAACAACGTTTATTATTTTTGTAAAAAACGTAACAGTACTGTGGTGGCATTACTGACTGGCACTAATTCAAAAACACTTGTAATTTTTTTTATTCCAAGAGGCTATTTTATTAAAAGATGAAATCCTGAAAGGTATATCAAACCTATAATATTACAATAAATATAGGTATATATAGTCTTTTTCTCTCTCCAAGTATTTATTCATTCTGAATCGAATGAATCATCTATAGGATCAACGGTTAAACAAATATTGAAATCCGTTACTTCCAAAGATCAATTTTAATCACTATTTCAAAGCCAATACAATCTACTATCAACCCCAAAATGCCAAAATTCATTTAAATAGTATGCTAAACTTTTTTCAGAAATTTAAAGAAGAGATTGTGTTATCTGATGATATTTTTCCCCTGATAAAATAGGGTTTTGTCCCAGTGATCGCCACTCCATGAGAAAAAAGTTTCCACCTCCCAGCCAATCTGCAGACATCTCCAAATCTAATAGAGTCCGAATAGAACTCTAGATAATGATTACGATGCTCCTTATCCATTCAGGTTTTCCATTTCTTTAAGGAGTAAAATAATTTCTTCTTTAGACGTCGCTTCCGGAAGCTGAATGGGCATCATGCCACTTCAATCCACCATAGGAATTATTTTACAGCAATATCATACAATACCATTTGTGGAGCCACAACATTTGTAATAATAATAATAATAATATGAATGGAGCGTTTTATTTAAAAGCCCCGAGAAGTGAGCACTTAGCTTGCTCTAATTACAGTAAAAGGAAAGAGAAATTTCTTTTCTTGTCTCTGGAAGGATCTCATTAACATAGCCTTTGTGTCTTTCTTTAGTACTAAGTAACTGCTTCAGGACTGACATACTAAGGTATGATTTATTTTATTTTGCTTTAAATGTAGATAATTGCTCATCCTTACTTTACCTTTCTTCGGTGATCTTGATTCATTCTCTTTCTATTTATTTCTTACTTCCTTAGAACCATTGCTGACGGGCAGATTAAAAATTAATTCTGTTGAAAGTATAATAATTTAACACTTTCGCTGTCCTTACGGAAGGACACCTGTGACCCTACCCGCTTACGGTTGTCCCTTCGGAAGGACACCCCTCTATTACTTTTTCCATTAGACTCAAAAGGCTCGTAAATGGAGGGGATTCAGTCTTTCAACTCCCGGTAAAGACGGCTTTTCAATGGTATTTGCCGTTTTCAAATCGGGCAACTTAAAGATTTTTTATCGATTTTTAAACTTTGTTCTCTAAAAATTGATTCTAAGTAAGTAAAATTTATTATATAATTTCTATTTATTTCATGATTTAATATATTTGAATACTATTAACTAAATTGTTGAATGATAACTGCAAAAGGTGATTCATGACCTCATTCAATTAGTTTTGAAAAGTAAAGAGGAAAACAGTCTTATACCTGAAAGGGTGAAAAACACATTTTTGCTGAATAATAAGCCTAAACTAAAATATAATGTTCCTAGATGTGAAATTTAGATTTTATAGACATTTTTTATTCGTAAGTTAATAATAACAACTGTGATTTATATTTTTTTATGATTTTTGTTGGAAAAAAAACTACAGTTAACGATAAGAAATTAACTTTCAGGAATTTTATCAGTGTAGAATGTATGTATAAGTAAGTACAACCAAAGGTAAAAGTTATTTTCACTTGAGCTGTCATTCTAATAAATTAATTTTCTTTTTCCACGCAAATAATCCTGCAAAAAAGTTGGGATAATTGATCTTATATTTGTAAATGGCGAACAAAAATACGCTGTTAAAATAATTAAAAATGTCCAACAAAAAAATATTTGAATCGATAATTAGTTATTGTAAATGATTAGTAATTGTTATTTGCTATTCTAATAAAAATAATTGAGTTTTCTTTAAAATAAATAAACATTAGGTATAATGAGTAGTGGGTTTAGCATAAAATGACTAAAGGCGTCTACTGATACTAAACCACAAGGCGGGTGGAATTCCTCGCTTACGGGTTGACCCTCTGGAAGGACAATGCATTTCCGGTTAATTTTTTTTGTCGCATTTCTATTAAAATCATCAAATATGATTAAAAGTATGTTCATATTAAAAAAAATCAAACAAATAATGCACCCGATTTCGAGATACTATCAAAAAATGACAACCGCAGCGAAAGTGTTAGTACAAAAACATATGGTAAATTTCAGCTAAGGTATTATGATGTAATACCAGAGAAGATGGAGACCGGAAGTCTAAAGTAAAAATATTTAATTTCATTAAGGCTTAAAATTACTTCAAAACTCAATTTGTTCTTTACATTTGCCTGATGAATCCAGCGTTAAAGCAGTTATTGGGGGTTGTAAATCTTTAATTATCAGTAAAACCCAACTCCTTTCAGCGGTATGAGAGCATAATATAACATACGTTGACAATATTTTTCTCCTAATACATATAGAAAAATACTTCCCGATCAACGTGGCATTCTCATGGAGCACCCTCCATTTCTCGACAGGAATTAGCAAGCGAACTTTCATGCTAAAATTTAAACAACGTTTCAAGTTAAAGAAATACATTATAAGCAATTTTTTTCTTTAAGTTTCTGTTGAAAAAACAAATATATGTTCGAAGGTGATATTCCCGAGTACATGTTTTGGCATGAAATAAAACCACCCACTCCTAGTTAATTCTTTCTTAAAGATAGGTGACTAACAAATATTAACGATCATTGAGCCGTTTGTTAAAAGACGGCCGAACGGACAAACATGAGTTTCAATATTGGTGGCAATGTTCTTGTTTTAGGATGGTCTGAAACGTGGAAAATATAGTTACTCTCTCCCAAATTTAAAGAGATTTTCAGATGAGTCATAGAGTTTTATATATATATAAGGCTTTAATTTACACAATATTTTGACATTTACCCGTCCCAGTGTTTAGGGTTAATACCCGTTATTGGCATTTGTTAATAATAAAATTAATTTTTTAAGTAAGTCTTCCCTGTCCTCCAAATTGTCATATTTCCCGTCTCTTGTGCATTATGCATAGATTTCAGTTATTAAGGACAACATATTAACATAGATTTGAATTAACTTTTTCTAGGTGAGGTACCTCATAGTTCAAAATGGAATGAATTGTTGAGCATATCAATATTTCTACGCAAATTACTTGCTCCACACATTGTTCCTCGAGAAATGTACAAAACAAAAGTTAATCTAAATAACAAAATAAACAACTTTGGTTATGTGCATGTTTGTCGAAAAACAAATAGACAATGAAATATCGCGAATTTTTATTTCAGGCCTCCCTTATAACCCCCACTCCCGTTCTAACATAAAAATTTTAATATAGCTTATAATCATGGAAGAATTAATGCTAATTGACATACCGAGTTTTTGTAAGTTCGGTTTACTCGTTAGCGCCAAATGAAATAGTTGACTCCCTCTTTAGTTTATAGTGTAGATCCCGTTTAAAAACTGTTAAAAGACAAAAATGAATATTACAAAAGTTACTCTAAACAACGAAATAAACAACTTTTGTTATGTTCATATTTGCCGATAAACCAATAGAAAACGAAATATCGCTATTTTAAATTCAGGCCTCCCTTACAACCCCCACTCCTGTTCATCTCAGAGAATTTTAATATAGCCTAAAGTCTAAGTTGGGTTAGTAGTAATATACTTACCAAGTTTCAAAAAATTCGGTTCAGCCGTTTATGCGTGAAAAGGTAACAAACAAACAAACAAACAAACATACACGAAAGAAACAAAATGCAGTTTTGGTGTCTATGACATGTGAAATGAAAAGTTATCGTGAAATTTCGCGAAAAAAATCAATGTACAGACAGAGGTTACAATTTTATATATATATATATATATAGATTATAATTACATTAGATTATTAGAACAGAATCGGAAGAGAACACAGGAGACAGTTTTTGTTTTGTTATATATATATATATATATATATATATATATATATATATATACATATTTCTGGTAAATCAAATAAAGGGTTAGAAACGGCATTATAAATGATACTGTTGTCATACCTGTCGGTGGAGACCGTCGTCACTGGCTGAAGATCGAGTACAGCTGGCAAGAGCCATTCCATGCGATGGCACCATCTTCAAGCCTGTCAAAAAGTTGTACTCACAAGGAGTACCCATCCATCGCAAGGAAAGTGCTTGCCAGCTCTACTCGACCATCAGCCAGTGACGACGGTCTTCACCGACAGGTATGACAATAGTATATTTTTTTCATTATTTTAAACCAATTTTGTTGTAATTTACTTTTCATTATTCTTAAATCCATTAATTATTTGTTTGTTAATTTAATAAATAAATTAAAAATATCTTGTTACAAACAAGTATATACTACAAAACCAATTTAAATACAAAATGTTATGTTAAAAAGAGGCATGTTTTATTCCTTATAAGTTATTTAAAAAACAAACATGTTCACAGTTTTCATAGTAAAATATTTGAAAAATAAATATCATGACAAATCGTTTTTGAAAAAAGTTAAATACATAACGACTTGGAAGAAATTCTTATATTTGTTTTACTCGGAATTATAACTTAAAGTTCCATTGAGGCTGTTTTTAAACGGAAAGTAATAGGCCCCTGATTAAAACTGATGGAACATTACAGTTTTCTTCGCCAAGATGAAACATAATACATATGACGATTGGGAACTTTGGCAGTGTGAGATAAGGGAGGAAGAGAGCTTTAGGAATAACAGGAAAAACAAGGGAAGAGGGAGATACGCAGAGGGAAAACACTTTGGTAAATACGATTTCCTACTCCTGTCGCTTGGGGTATAGGAATGAGGCAAATCATATGTCGCAAGGTTTTTCTTAACGCAAAATATGTCATAATGTGAATTGAAAAAATTCCATCACTGCGTAAACTAAGGCGATTTTCATATGTTGGTATGACACACCACTGATCTAATCTCAACATATATTTCAACAATTCTGTAATCCAAAATCTTCGAACACATTTAATTATGCATAGTTATGTTCATTTCAAACAAATGAAGAAAAAGAAACATGACCCTCCCCGAAGTTACTGGCATAAATAATATCTCTAATTCAAGTTGGACTTATCCCTCCCAAGATATTATGTCTACAGCTCCCGCTCGAGTTATCCTTCTCAGAACATTAAACTCTAGTGAACTTTCGTTAGCACTCCACTGCCTCGGATAACACCTTGCAAGCTATCCAGCAGTTAATTAACCCATCATATACTGATTTTACAACTTCTGTTTCGTGTATCGCTATCCTCAATAGCGTATCTTATCATGTACCCCCTCTCATCCTGCAGTACCTCTCACGAACTTGAAAACATATTTACCAACCTTTCGACTATGCTAAAAATAATTCTATTTTTGGAGTGGCAATAATATTATAGGCATACATCCTAATAAATTGTTTTAGCAAGAGAAAAGTCTATCACCGTGGAACCGTTTTAACTAAGCACACCTCCCCAATTTTAGGATGAAACACAGGACGTAACACCACTTATATTTGGCTCTTGGTACTTACTTGTATCCGATAGTTTTGGGCGCCCCTTACCCCCTTTACAATTCACCAGCTACCTTAGGTTTATTTACTGGCTGTAGCGACCATCTTTCTTCTTATCTCCTCTCCATCTATCCCTTTCCTTTCTTCTTTCGTTTTCTTCCTATCCATTACAACCCAACCGGTATTACCAGCTACCAGGTCACCTACCCACATTGTTCCATTACACCCCAACCAAATTACCATCTCCCTTATAATGGAACCAAGTTCAGTAAAAGGGGAACTATTTTTCTTACCCCCGGTAGGTCACACTACCTTAATACCATCATTTCAAGAAGCTGTCTCCGATAAAAAAAAAATATATAAAAAAAAAAAAAAGTTGTTTCCGTACTAGAGATGACGCTATGTCAGTGAATTTAGTTTTAAGTCTATTTTAGTGATGTGTAGAATGCATTACCCTCACTACAACTCAAGTTATCTAATTAGGATTTTGTTTACTGGCCATGTTTCACACTCGTAGATTAAAGTTGGTAAGACAGCTTTCCCATAAAATCTTTTTTTTAGCTCCGTGGCGGCTTTTGTCCAGCTGCTAGGTACCTGAAAATTTCTTTCCACGCAGCCTTTCCTAATGCGTAATCAGCTGCCCAAGATACTTGACGATGCAAACCTTCCATGTTACCATCGGAAACACAGGACGCAACCACACTTATATTTGGCACTTGGTACTTAGTTGTTGATACTACTACACTACAAATTAGAAATACTGGCTAGCCATGATATATTAAATAGTATAATAGCATGCACAAGTGGATGTTTTTACTTTTTTCTTTAATTAATATATTGCTCTCACAATATGTTATATGCTCACAGCATGACAAAAGAGGAATATTAGAGATATAAAACTCATACAAGCTAATGCGAATCATTATTGAGTCTATGGCTTCCGAAAGGATGAGAGTCCCAAGCAGTTCGAGCTTGTAATGCTGGTAAGCCATGCATGAGCAATGCATGTTATTTCTTCGTTGTCTCTGTCAGGGAATAAGAAGACTTACTAGATGTATTTGTGATATTTTTCACTGGTACAAACCCTAGAATCACAGGGGCTTCACTTGCAATCAGAAAATCTCAACCGGGTACACACAAATCACATTATGCCTTCTATACCGTGTGAATTAAATTAGAAAATACAAAGATGAAGAATATATTATAAGTCCAGTTGGTGGGTGCGAATAGAGGCGACGGGTGATTGTAACAGCTGTGCCCTTTTGTGTATTTCCAAATAGCGCGAAAGACAAGGTCAAGCTGTGGGAAACGAAGGGTTAAGGCTGGGAATTAGAGGATAGACAGGCAGGAGGTGCTCGTATCGAGCGGCCGCCACGACCCAGTTACAGTCTGGACTTTCCCCTTCCTCTCTCTTATACCATACAACCTAATAGTCACCCTCATATATATATATATATACGGTGGCCGAAGAGAGGGATAAACCAGACACTGAAGGCGTCGGTTCTACTAGATCCGTTATTATCCAAATTTACTCAAATCGTATCTCAGGGTCCTTCAGGAGGTTTCTGCACTCACCAATGAAAAGGAAGAACGCAGGACCAATCTTACTGTCGGACTCTTATGACCACCAATCGTAGCTATATGAGGGAACCTTCGCAGGACTTTAATCCATCCAGAACTGCCCTATAAACGGCCAGGTATGAAGATGTAAGAAATAAGGATAAAACCCGAAAGCGTAAACCTCTTTCCTTCCGTGCCAGAACAGATATGCTTTATTGGATCTTCATGGCTTGTTCGGAATGATTTAATCATTATATGGAAATTAAAAGGTTTTGTTAGTCTTAGTATGACAATTAAACAACCCCCGCTAATATTATTAGGTGAGAAGCCGTCTTGTAGTGCTCTTTGTTATATGTGAACAAATTTCTCTACTTCTTTTTAAATACTGAATTATTTTACATTAATTAATATAAATTTGCAGAGCTTTAATAGACTGACAGCTCATTTTGTAGGCAAGCACTCAAAAATGCTCTTCAACACTTTTAATTTGAAAGACAAATAATAAGTTGAAACGCAACTAGTGTTAAAATTGAGAGGAATATATTCTATATTTTTTATTGTTTTGTAACTTGATTATTTTAATAATAGATATATTTCAGAGGATGTAAGAAAGTTTTTTTTTTTTTAATACTGGCCTTATATATATATATATATATATATATATATATATATATATATATTTATATCATTTTGAACGGACCACAGTTTCGTCGTCTCCTGGGGAGGATTGACGGACATATAAGGAAATTTGTCGAAACTCGCGCCATGAGGACCACTTCAACAGCTGATTTCCCGTAAGGGAAATCTACTAATATTGATTATTTTTCTTCAAAATCAACCGACTCCCAAGCAAAGAGAATTATTTTAAAAAAAATTTTCTTACATCCTTCTAAATATACCTATTATTAAAACAATCAAGTTACTAAACAATAACAAATATATAATCTATTCTTCTCAATTTTAACACTATTGAATATAGGCACTTGAAATAAATGCTTTGAAACTTAATACTTGTCGTTCAAATTAAAAAATATTCATAAAATAAGAGGTGAAACCTGTAGAAATCTAGTGTGTTGAAAAAGATACTTGAGTGCTTGCCTACAAAATGTGCCGCCAGTCTATTGAAATCATTTAAAGGTATATCAATTAACATAAAATATGGATTATTAATATCTATTAATTAATTAATATATTAATATTAGATAGTAGCAACTAATAAAAAATGTAATGGGTTGGAAAAATAAGAGGTACAATAACTATCTTATCAATGACGATGAAGTAAGGGAAGAGAGCACTTATCCAGTAATCAAAATTAATATTTTGAATTTCACATATGTATATCAATAATTAATAATATTTCTTCCATAAACTATAACTGGTTAGACTAATATGCTCCGATGTACTAACAATGAGATAAGGGGTTTTGACGTTATCTGAACATGTGAATCAGCGACAAACTACCATTAAGGAAAAAATGCTTCTTAGAGGATTATTAGTATTCTGCCTGTATATTTCTCTCTCCCCTCGGGTACCACAAAGCCGACTGAATGACAGATAAACAGATGGAGCCAAAAGAAAGTGTAAATAAATAGAACTTTTCAACTCAGAGATTTGAAAACATTACGTGCATTAAGCGGATCTTGCAAACCTATCTGAATTCAAAAGGCAAGCAATGAGCTCGAAGCCCGGAAGGTGACCGTCCTATAATGCGTTCAGTTCGACTCCATTTGCTTCTCGCGTCAGTCTTTCCGGTTGATTACTAGGGATTCGGACCAATGAGAATTCTAACACGACCAGAATTATCTGTCCTCCATGCTTTAAGAGTCCTATCTCCTATAAAGGGCTACAACAGTTTGTTCATTCTTCCCATGGAACAAATAAGATTAACCTACAGGAACAATCTATATAAATAATATACTGTAGCGGTTATTTAAAAAAAAAAAAAAAAACAACTGTGCCTAACGTCCGTTGACACCACCTTACTCCGTACAATACAGAGGTCTTCAGCGAGGTGACAAGTTCTTCGTAGTACAACTCCCAGGCCACGACGCGACCATATCAATAGACCGGCTTAAACCAGCTTTCCTACCTTCTGAAAAACCGCTGGACAACACTCCAACATCAC
This sequence comes from Riptortus pedestris, assembly GCA_019009955.1. Taxonomy (NCBI): domain Eukaryota; kingdom Metazoa; phylum Arthropoda; class Insecta; order Hemiptera; family Alydidae; genus Riptortus; species Riptortus pedestris. The sequence continues at coordinate 203,535,602 of CM032228.1, read as the reverse complement.
AGCCTCACACCTTACCGTCCTGTAAGCCTGTAGGCATCAGCCATAGACCATGCACCTCAATAACCCTACAGGGCCCGATCCGGACGAACAGTAAAATAAGTTGACTCCGTCATTTATGAGGGGAATCCTGTAGTGATTATTTTTTAAAAAAAACATATGTTCTATAACTATTATGAGCAGTGATTGGTTACCAGTGAGTCAATGCGAGAGTGCCACTCTCTAAGAACATTTAAAAAAATGGTTTTTCGCGCCCTCTTAGACTTATAAACAAAAGTGAACGGGAGTGAATAATTACAGTGGTCGCAGGACTTTTAACCACATCTAGGACCTAAAAGAGTGAGTTAAATATTATAATTCAACATATCATCCTGGGTGAGGTTATTACCTGACAAAATGTTTCGATGTACGTTACCATGTGTTTGTGTTTTTATTTTTTCAAATATAAACGTTTCTGTTCCTGTTTATTGGTTATTAAGTTTACCCCAAACGTAATAACTTAACAACATTAATACTAACACTCATAAATATTACAGAGCGTGAAGATACAATACATTTTTTTTTTTTATTTCCATACTTCTAGTACAAATTCAACTTAAAGGTCTTTTGAGTTCATTATGATTTTCGGTATGCGAAGATCTGCTAATCCATTTCAGGTTTAAACCTCGCCAAGTAGTGTGCTTCTCCAAGTCTCTTTCATTCTTTCCTTTGTTGAGCAACTCTCTGCCATGTCGACCCGCCACATGTATACTTCGCCTCTTAAGTCTCACGGAGTAGGCGGCCCTCCTCTCTTCCTCATGTAGTTCCAAGGGCACCAGTTGATAAGATTTGAAGACCATTTATCTTTATGCTCCCTCACCAGGTGTCTTGCCCATGACTATTTTGTCTTTTTGATGATCCACGCAATGGGATGAGTAGAATGTGATGTAGAATGCCTCACGACAACTTAAGTTTTCTAAATGGGGTTTTGTTTACTGGCCATGTTTCACCCCCGTAGATCAAAGTTGGTATGACCGCTTTCCCATGATTTATTTGTTTAGCATCATGGCGGCTTGTATCTGAAAAGTTCTTTCCATGCAGCCGAGTATGACACACTGATCTCAAAGTTATTGTCATCAAGCGTAATCAGCTGCCCAAGGTACCTGACGCTGCACACCTTCCATGCCACCATCAGTATTTAATGTCATGTATTTTCATTTGTTTAAATTTAATTTTAATCCGATTTCTTTCACTCTTTTAATTAGTTCTCCCAGCATTTCCTGAATCTCTTGAGTATTTTTACCAATTAAAACCACGTCGTTTGCAAATTAAAAATGGTCTAGGCTCTCACCATTAATATTTATGCCATTTCTTTCCCAGTCCTTTTTGGATCTCAAAAAAGAAGAAGTAGAGAAGAGAATAAGATACCAAAAGTATTTAACAAAAAGCCATTACTAAATAATCCTGTAACTAAAATGATATACAACATTGTGAAGCATTTTTTATTTAAAAAAATAAATAAAAGTTCATGACTCATACTTTATATATAATCGATAGTAGTAAAATAAAAATAAAAGCCTATCGTCTAATAATACAACAATTCATAAACCTTCTCTCATAGGATCAGAGTGTTTGATAAATTTACTCTTGCGTTGGCATATAAATTCTTTGATCCCATATTTAAGTTAAATCAGGGGAAGGGAGTTGTATCAGCTGCAGTAAGAGAGGGAAATGTAATCTCGCAGACACTGCCTCCTTGTTACAGTATTCTAGGAGCCGAGCTCCAAGGTATTCTATTGGCCCTCAAGAACACCCACACATCACTAAGCAAACACGTTATCATTTGCACGGATTCCTTAGGTTCCCTTCAAATACTAAACAATATTTACACAAATCACCCAATAGCCCAAAAAATAAAACATGAGCTTACCATTCTAAATAAACACACTACATTCTACTGGTTACCAGGACACGAAAACCTAGGACTGAATGAGACTGCCGACTCTGAGGCCAAAAAAGCAGCTGGAAAACTTGATTATGAACAAATAGATGTACTACATGAAGATGTTTCAAGACAAACAAAACACCTCATCTTAGATACATGGCAAACCGACTGGACTAACACAAGTACTGAAAACAAACTTCGAGCTATAAAGAACACTATTTGCATTTGGCCATCAAGTTTCAGAAACTCTAGGAGAGAAGAAGTAGTTCTCTCGAGACTTAGAATCGGCCACACTAAATTAACACAGTCATACTTAATGACAAAGACTGACAGACCTACTTGCTCAACTTGTAACACTCCCTTGACGATAAGACATATACTGACAGAATGCCGAAAACGACAACACCAGGACTTCCCCTACGACTTACAAGAACTACTGACGGAAGGCAGCCCACACATTAACAATATATTCTCATACTTACACAAAATTGAAATATATGATAACATTTAACATGCATTAATCATCCACCAACTGTATATGTATTTTTTTTTTCTTTTTTTTTTTTTTTTGTGGTACTTGTTATTATTAGTATTACTGCTAAGTTATGTGCTACTATTACTTGTTGCTAAGGTATATGTTATTATTACTTGTTGTTTAGGTATTTATTATTGTCCCTTGTTGTTAATGTATTTGTTATTATTACTTTTTGCTAAGGAATTTGTTATTATTACTTGTTGCTAAGGTATTTATTATTGTTACTTGCTGTTAAGGTATTTTTTGTTATTATTTGTTGTTAAGGTATTTATTATTGTTACTTGCTGTTAAGGTATGTTTTTTGCTATTGTTACCTGTTATTACTTTTGAAAGGGCAAATCACCTTCGATGTGGTGTCCATTAATAAATAAATTGAAAAAATTGAAGTTAAATTAATGCATTTATAGTTTCCCAAGTGCAATTAATATATACAGACACTCGGTAACTCAATACACCCCTGAATTGCAGCTCGTATAACATATGCAGTAGGCGGAAAGTTACATTCAATTTATGCTGTACGTCTCTATATTTAGTAATAAGTCAATATATGGCTTCCAATAGAATGTCACCATTTTGAGGGAAAGCGTCGTTTAGGAAGTATTCATTCTTCATAAGTAGTGGTGTCAAGAAAGTGTTATATTCGTACTTCATTACAGTACATTATGGGATGTACAAAATGAGAAAGGCTGGAGGCGTTCTAAATATAAGAGTAATAGAATAAACCAAAAGTTCATTCAAGAGAATGCTCAAATAAATTCATGCTATCTAAAATGAAAAAAAAAAAAAAGAACCCAACCCAGACAGGTGTTTTGATGTGAGATTGGTAGACGATACTTAAAGTGATCAAGCTTGAAGGCATGTCAAACTTATTTTAAATTTTCTACCACCAAGATTTAGATAAGCATGTCAAAAGCACAATAGAGATATATATTGGGAAATTAATTAAATTAAGAGACCCAAGAAAAGAAGATGCGGGATTTAATATTAAATACAGTATATAGAGAAATGCCTGATTTCTTTTAAAATATTCCTCTTGAGGGCTCTTCAATTTCGTTCCATCTTATGAGATACACTAGGACCTTTACGATAACCCTTCCAGGAGAGGGTGACGGGGAGTACGCACACCTCACTTCTAGGCACTCCAGCCAGCTTAGCAGCAGCTCCATGGTCGATTGTACTTCCTGAACTTTATCAAGCCAGCTTCGACGAGGCTGTCTCTGCCACTCACCACATGCACATCGATTAATATAGTTCTTCCTTGGTACGTCAAATGTGCCGATAAGTCACACATACTTGTAACTCCTTTAATATTACAGTTTGAGGAAAAATGTTGATATTTTTTTTTAAACAACTACATATATAATATATATATATATGTGTGTGTGTGTGTGTGGTGTGTGTGTGTGCATGCTGGCGAGCAAAATTTTTCACAATTTTGTTTTCCATTTTATTTATATTCTAAGAACGCTGTTAGCAGATTTCCCTTAAGGAAAATCAACTACTAGCTACAGTAAATAGTTTTTAATAAAATAAATGTGTTATATTAAGATATATTTCATTAATGGTTTTTATTTCCGGTCAAGAATTCAGGTTGGCTGCCCTGTTTGTTTACTATTCAGACGCTTTCGGCTGTAGAGTTATTAACTTCTAAGCGAAAGATTTCTCATTACCGTTTGTATTTATTCACTTAATATTGGCGGTGGTGTTACCAGTATGTATATGTATCTATTGTAAACCTTTGCGTGGGAAATCTGCTTAGTTTACGCAGTACCCTGCGCGATGGACGTTTTTTAGTCATGCCGCGATATCTGAACAACAAAAATTTAATTTCTTTTTTTTTTATGTTTCTTTTTAAATCATATTTTTATTCCTTCAAACATAAATTGTTTTACATGTTCTGAAAACGCTAGTATTAGTCAAGAAGGATCATCTCAACTTTTCAAATCCAGCATCACCCTTTTTCTTTTATAATTGAGCTGAGAAAGAACGTCCGAAGGTGTGGCGAGCACTCTGAGCGTGATATAAAACCGAAATAATCTTATACAGTAATGTCGTTTACAATATTCCTTATTTTATGAAATATAGTTACTTTGAATGAAATAGGTAACGTTATTTTTTTTTGTTAATGCATTTGGGATTTCAACAATATTTTTTCACGGTTCTAATGATTTAGGCTGAAAAGATGACAATTGGAGGCACAAATCGTGTGGGGCGAAAAACATTTTTAATAAAGGATTATTATAAATGTGATTATTATGAAATGAGTTGAAGATAATAATTACATATATTATTTAATATTTCCATGCCATATTAAATTAAAATTCACCAATTTAGTGGGTCACGGTTAATTATACAGCGAGAAATAAACTGTAGATGAGGATGTAATAAAGGAATAGAGAGGATAGTGATTTAGAGGATCCTTCCAGGTGGTTAATCAGGAAATAGCATTGGTGTATTCCAGTGGAGCGGAAATGCCTACCTGAGGGGACTACAAAGAGAATTACGGCTGGAATAGGAAGTAGAGTGGTTGAAAACAGTTATGGCTGTTGTCATGCCTAGGAGTAATTCGCTCAAGAGTCTAGATACATTCACAAAAGTGGCTTAGGCGAATCTTATTTATAGGCCTTTGCCTTTGAAATAATCACTGGCTAAAGGAGAAGCAGGCTCTCGCGCCTTTTGAACAGTAAAAACTCAAAGCCCTTCAAGCAACAATTATAGGAACAGCTCAGACGTACCTCTATTTATGAACACTATTCAAGGGGAGACTGGTATCTCTGACGTAAAGGATATGTAAATAGGCTGAGCTTAGGTCAGGACGCTAAAGATTAAAAGGACATGGTTCTTCCTTAATATCTCAAATCAAAATCTGTTTGCCCTTAAAAAATTTTGACTTTTCAGAAGCTACTTGAATAAATAATATAGAACTACTGAATATATTAAGGCAAATACTCACGCACAAACACAATGGAGGTCCAGGAGTCAAACCCTTGAGATAACTTACGAGCTTGCAGTTTAAGCCTCTAAAATAGAGGTCCACTCAATGTTAACATATTTACAAATACGGAAACACACACTTATGCAGGCCGATTCTGAGCTCCGTATTTAAACCTGCCATGTAAAAGTAAAGATCAAGATTGTTCACAGCCAATATCGGGAAAAGAGTTGTGGATGTTCAGACTAATTCACTATCGTCAGATTAAAAAGTCCGTCACGCGGGGCTGAGTAAACTAAGCAGATTTCCCACGTGAAGTTATACAATAGAGAAATCTCCATACGAGTGCCGAACGGTTACGGAAACGGCCGAACTAGCTTTCGGCAGGAACGAATAAAAGCGACCATAGCTCGTCCGTTACACTTAATAAAAATGCAAATATCTCGGTTAATATTCAAGATATAGAATAAATGTACATAACAATACTTACAGTAAATTTAATTTGCAATAAGAGTGGTTCTATACAACGTTTCGATCAGACGTATAGTAACGGAGATATTTCGAATTTTTGAAATCCCCCCTCTAAACCCTTCCTCCCACTGGTCCGATTTCAGCAGTTAACGAACTTGATCTTCCTTTTTACATAAAACGATTAAATACCGAGTTTGGTAGCGATTAAACAAAAATTGCTATCGCTAGAGTGTTAACAGATATATATATATATATAGTTTTGAACGGACCTCATTTTCGTCATCTCCTGAGAAGGATCGATGGACATTTGAAAAAATATTTCGAAAATCGCGTCATGAGTACGACCTCAATAGCTAAAAGTCCGTCACGTAGGTGCTGCGTTAACTAAGCAGATTTCCCACGAGGCTCACATATTTACATTTAACAAAAAACGTAAACGTTCAATGAGAAGAATATTTGGTATTAGGCTTCACCTACTGTTCTTCATATTACAGCAGCTTATTGTTAATATGAAGAGTAGGAGTGGTGGGCTTGCAAATATTTTACTAAAAAATTACAAATATCTCGGTTAATTATCAAGATAGTGAAAAAACATACATATCAACACTTATAGAACATTGTATTTTCAGTAAGATTGACTCTATGTAATTTTTCAATTCGACGCATATAACGGAGATTTAGAATTCCCCCCCCCCTCCTACTAGTCGGATTTCAGCCATTAACGAACTCGATCTTTAGTTTTACATATAACGTTTAAATATCGAGTTTGGTAACGATCAAGCAAAAATTGCGACCACTAGAGCATTAACAGAAATATATATATATATATATATATATATATATATATATATATATATATATATATATCTTAATATATATAAATCTCCTGTCACGATGTTTGTCCGCGATGGACTCATAAACTACTTAACCGATTTTAAATTAAATTGGCACACCGTGAGCAGTCTGGTCCAACTTGAGAGATAGGCTATATTAATTTTCTCTGAGACGAACAGGAGTGGGGGTTATAAGGGAGGCCTGAAATTAAAAATAGCGATATTTCGTTTTCTATTGGTTTTTTCGCAAATATGCACATAACAAAAGTTGTTTATTTTGTTATTTAGAGTAACTTTTGTCATAAACATTTTCATCGTATTCCGAAGTTTAAATGAGTTATACGCTTATGACTATAGCGGGAGTCAACGATATTATTTGGCACAAAAGACTCAACCGAACTAAATAAAACACTCAGTATGTGTATTAGCACTAACGCCTTCCTTATAAAAAGCCATACTATTTCTAGGGACGGGCAGGAGTGGGGGTTATAAGGGAGACCTGAAATTAAAAATATTGATATTTCGTTTCCTATTGTAGTTTCGGCAAATATGCACATAACAAAAGTTGTTTATTTTGTTATTTAGAGAAATTTTCTCAAGAATTCATTTCAATATGAACTACCTGGTACCTCACCTGGAAAAATTAATTCAAATGTATGTTAATATTTAGTCCTTAATAATTCAAATCTATGCATAATGCACAGGAAGCGGGAAATATGGCAATATGGAGGACAGTGAAGTCTTACATAAAAAATTAATTTTATTATTAAGAAATCCACAGAAACGACGGGTATTAACCCTAAACACTGGAAAGGGTAAATGTCAAAATATTGTGCAAAATAAAGCCTTGCCAAAAAAATACCATCAACATTCAGCCTCAAATGAATTCCCGAGCGAAGCCGGGTATCTGAGCTAGTATATATATATATATATATATATATATATATATATATATATATATATATATAGTTTTGAACGGACCTTATTTTCTTCATCTCCTGGGTAGGATCGATGGACATTTGAGGAAGTTTAAAAATCGCGTCATGAGTACGAACTCAATAGTTGATTTCCGTTAAGGGAAATCTACAAAAATATTAAATAATCAAAACTGCTGCTAATGCTCCACAAGTTTTATTCTATACATTTTCTGCGTTCTAAGCTATCAGCCTTTTACTACTCATGCATTTTCACCATAATCTACTAAATCACAAATAATCTAATTTTCAGTTGGGTTCCAACCTCCTTGGGTAAAATAGAGAATCGATAGGGAGGTGACGTCATCTGCCTGACGTAGGCAGTTACTGGAGGGGGGTTGTCTTTGCTATTCTTTTTGTCAGACTACAGCTGATGATGTTGAAGAGAGGCCTAGGTGGATACGGAGGCGGAGGTGAGCAACTACTTCAAAGGGACAGCCCTTGGTAAGCAGTGACCTGTGGAAGAATGAATACTGGCCCTGGCTTCCCACACCACAGCACAACTTACACCCTCAAATACCTTCGCCATACTCCTTCTATATATAGGCATTCCTCGGGGCACATAAGTAAATGGCGAACCACCTCTTAACCATTTTAGAACAAGGGGTTGTTCAACTCAAGGAAACTACAACCAACTGTCTTTGATGTTTTATGTTAAAATTAGAAGCCACGAATGTTAAGGAAAGATTTCACCGGTAAATATGTTTTAATTAATATTTTAAAAACATCCCAGAACTTTAAAAAAAATTATTTATTAACGCCCACTTTTAACTAAGGTTAATTGGGACGGGTTCACTATAGTATACCACCCTTTTCTAGCCAGGGAGGGTGTATACAAAGTTAGTTGACTCAATCGTGAAAATTCATTCTGGATCCGATATAGGTATAATTGCACAAGCTTGGTGGTATAGGAAAATAAAGAGTACTCACATTTGTCATCTGTTGGCTGCGACCAATTAACTTGAATCCACTTCTAAAGGCGATTCTCGTTCAGGTGATCAGCTACTATTCTCGACCTCTAACGGCCCAGGATTCGGCACCATGTACAAAGTTAAACTAATACTCGAATCAGTATTACGAAATAGGACTGAACTAAGTGACCAATGGAACGCTAATGAAGTGTTAGGTGACTTCTTTGGTAGAGGCGCCACCACAAATCAAATCAAAGATGACCTTAAAATCCCAATATCACATGTACAAGTACCAAACAGAGGGAGTAATGATTTTACTTAATTAATTCCCTCACTAAATAAATTCCTATTGCCAAGGCGGGAATCGAACTCGCCACTATGGTTTACCATGTGAGATTAAGGTCAACGCTTTATTTATTTATTTATTAACGTCCCCTTTATGCAACTATTCCTAATTGGGACAGGTTATCTACAGGTTACAACTCTTTTCTAGCCAAGGTGGGAGTAAGGATTTTATTTACTGACTTCGTCACTAAATAAATTCCTATTTTCCCGGGGCTCAGGTTGGTCGCTAGTTAAGGCGTTCGTCTTAATCTCGCGTGGTAGACCTAGAGTGGCGGGTTCGATTCCCGTCCTGGGCAGTAGAAATTTATTTAGTGACGGACTCATTAAATAAACCCCTTACACCCACCCTGGTTAGAAAAGGGTGGTAACTTGTAGATAACCCGTCCCCATTAGCCATAATAGCATAAAGTGGACGTAAATAATAATAAATAAAATAAATCGTATTTGCCAGGCGGGAATTGAACTCGCCACTCTAGGTTTATCATGTGACATTAAAGCCAACGCTTTAACTCACATGCCCCTCCCCCCTCCCCAGAACTTTAAATAATTATTTAGAAAACAGGTGTATTTTTTTTTTTTTTTTCAGTTTCAAGTACAAAAGCCATTTTAAGCTAAACGGATTTCCACATGCTAGATGACACACTGATTAGGTTTCCTTGATACATACCAAAATTATGTACAGAGTTTTTACGGACTCAAAAACTTGAGTAACTGAACTCCCACCCCATACTCACTCCACATTGCTGTTTAAGGAGCTTGGACCTACAAATTTTCAAAAAAACGTTTTTGCCCCAAGTTTTTTCCAAGAGAATGTAAGACGTTTTGTATATCATACTCCGAAAATGTAAAAATTGCAAATTATCCAAAATTGATATGTAATAATGAAACAGAAAAACCGTAATACTTAAATTCAGGCGTCCTTGCGGTATTCATAATTTATGTGTGTAAATTCTCCATAATTCCCAAAACCTCGATTATGCTTGTCAATACTAGCGTCGATACCTGTCAGTTGGCAGTTCTACATATTTCATTGGGGTACCTCAAGCTGCCTCTCTGCCAACCGAGAAACTTCGTAAAATAGTCATAGCTACTCATTCACTCCTATAAAAATGCTCGAAATATGATATGAATGTCATTCAGAATATCCCGATGGAAATTCGAATTATTCATATTTTCAGAGAAGGATTGGGAGGTTTCCTAGCATTTGACTGACGTGTTCGGCCTCTCTCAGATATGCGGTTCCACACTTCCAAGGATATTCCTTCAAGAACAGGATTTCCGTAATTTTTTTTATTCTAATCTCTTTATGCTGGATAAATAGAAAACAAATCAGATTTAAGAGGTGAAGGAAAAGAAACCGATTTACATTCGAATAATAAGAAATAGTAAAAAGGTCCTCTACGCTCAGGGAAAATGAATTTGCAATACAGACATATCAGATGTGTGAGTATATTTACTACGTTTATGCATAGGAATTATATGATAACCTAATATTTAAATTATGACCTTAACAGTCTCCTCACATTTTAGCAGATTTTCCTTGAGGGAAATCATCAATTGAGGTCGCACTCATGAAGCGATTTTTGAAAATTTCCCTCAAATGTCCGTCGATCGTATCTAGGAGATGACAAAAAATGAGGTTCGTTCAATATATATATATGTTAACGCTCTATTGGTCGTAACCTTTGTTTGAAACTTACAACCTGGATATCTAAACGTTTTATGTAAAATCGGACCGGAGGGAGGGAATTTCAAAAATTCTAAATATATCCGTTATTATGCGTCGGACCTAAAAATTGTATAGAATCAATCTTATTGCAAGTATAATGTCCTATAAATACAATGTTATGTGCATTTTTCCAATATCTTTATTATTAACCGAGATATAAAGCATTTATTAGTTTTTGGCCTTGAGTAAGCCCCTACTCATACTCATGTCATATTAACAATAAGCAGTTATATTTTGAAGCACTTTATTTTAATCCTAAATACCAAATTTTATTCTCATTGACCTTTTACGTTTTGAGATAAATACAAATAACGCAACCCCTGAGGGACAGATTTTTTGAAATATCAGTGGGGGATTACTTGAACGTGAAAATATATATCAATATCTTCGGTAATATTGATCTTATCAAAAGCTTTAAAGAAAGAAATACTGTTTCTAACATATTTTTTGGTTCTAAAACTTTATTTAGGTTAATTTATTTCAAAATTTGACTTGAGACTTACGGTAAATCAAAATATAGCTTATCCGTGAACAATGAATTGACTCAACACCATTGACACATTTTTGTATATGAATTAAAGGGATACATGTTGTTAATATGCACTAATTTATATTTTACTCCAAGTAAAAGTAATACCCCTTCAATAAAGATTTATATGTTCAGATCAACAAGAGAGTACTTATATCAACACAAATGTCACTTGAAAATTGTTAACTATCCTACGAAATATGGAGGGTAACATTTTAAAAGAAGATAGTTACCGCTTTTTTATTTAAATTGAACTTAGACAAAACAAATACTATAAAACGCTCTAATAGAATAATGAATGAATGAATATTTTATTGCTTTTAAAAATTTAACAATTTTATAGCAAGGGTTCAGCCCATGTTCATGATTACATTTTTCGTTTATTTTTACTTTATATAAACATAAACAGCGAATTCATTTAAAAAAAAAAAAAACTATATACAATAATTACTATAGGAAAAAAAACATAAAACATTAATTTTATTTTAATAATTATATTGTTTGTATTTTTTCCGCTCTGACGTAAAGACTTTTAAGTATAAAAACATATATGTAGTTTATTTTATTCTTGCCCATAAGGTCAAACAAATTATCCATGGATTGCTGTGGAATGTTGAGACTTTTCAGGAGGTGGTTTCTTCTATCTGCTAAAACAGGGCATTTAAGGATGAAGTGCGTAAAGGTGTCTTGGCTATCTTCGCAAAGGGGGCATGGCTTTTCTGGATTGAATATGTAAATTTTCCTACCAACTATCAATCTTTGATTTTTTAATAAGCTGATTTGAGATATAACTTTGGTCTTAAAAAATGGCACATTTTGGTACAGGTACTCCTTGCCTCTGCCAAGAGAGCTGATTCTTCTAAAGTACTGGCTATATGTGCTGTTTAAAACTCTTTCAATATCTACCGATATTAAATGGTTCTCGAGAGCCTCTAAATAAGTATTTATTTTTCCATTACTATTTTCCACCCTTTCCAATTCCTCCAAGCTCCGTCCTATGCACCCAAGATACCCTTCCAGTTCATTCACCCAATTAAATGGCATTGAATAATTGGCAGATAATTCCTTTAGGCACAGTCTTGATAGATCACTAATAGAATATTAACAATAGAGAGTAATAGTGAAATTCTATATTACAATATTACTCATGGAAATTAACGATTTTAATTCAATTTACTTCGCACCAGATCTCTTTTCCTTAGTTGATTTATTTGAAATAATCCCAATAAATGGTGAGTTAAAAAAGTTTCAGAATATAGATGCAAAGTCGCAAGTATTGAATGAGAGGATATTTCGACCTTGAAGAAATGAAGGAAGGTCGGTAAAGATGTGTAGGAGTAGTTCCGCCAACGCTAACATGTGATTTATCTGGAGCTCTCTTATTGCATTTCCCAAAGGCACCCTCGTTTGTACTGGCTCCAGCAGAGAGTATACCCAAGGGACTGGAGGCTATATATACAGGCGCTAAAATTTCATTTACCCTCGAAATGTAGTCTGCATCAGTACAGAAAAAAAAGGTTTATCAGACATGGAGAACTGGATGATAAGGTTAGATCTAAGGAATAATTTAATATGGTGTCACTCCTAAAGGTCAGGCCATATGTTCTGAATTGAGACACAATATCGTGATAGCACGCGGGAAGAGGTCATCCACTGCCATTTCACCTTCCTCAATTCTGCAAATTACAGAACCATAAAACTTTAAGTATAAATATTTAAATAAATAATTTAAATTTCCTGAGGATATAATAACACTCGAACCAAACCCTGAGCATGGGCAAGAGCGAACAGTCCTTTCTTGCTACTGTTCTGAATCTGTTCTGGATAAGGGAGGCATCTCCATTCTTGGTTGTTACATTATTCCATTCGACGTAGCGTGTTTTGTCACTGTCCGTTTTTAAGATAATAGAGAGAGCTTTAAAAGGAAATGTTTAGAAAATTAATACCTAAAGAATGAATATGAAAGAAAATAGACAAAGAAAAAATTTAGAGGTCCTGGGTAACGAATAAATGTCTTATAAGCAAAGAAGGGATAACAAGATAAAATAATATCAGCAGTCAAAAGTATTTACTGTCTTTGAAATATCCTATTGATATACGCTTGTTATAAGTCTTTATTTTCAGCCATTTTCATAATTTCTTTCTCAACCCACTTTAGGCCGGTCTTTTTACAAAAAAGAACTACAAGCAAGAAATCCCTTTTCTTTTATTCCCCTTAACATTTATTGACCTTACAGTTTACCGTTAATACTGCCTACTAGCTAACCCTTTTTATTTCTTTTACTTATTCAACTTTCCTTCTGAATACTTCATTGAACGAAGTAAATGAAATGTAATCGTAAATATACTCGGGTTTACTGATTTCAAGGGCATTTTCCGTTTTGACCTTCCCTGAACCCATTTTGACTAGTTTACGTATCTCTCGCAAATCACTACTACTAGCTATAGAATGCTGAAATTTCATATATAAAATATTGCATCGTCTAGTTGCGCATTTCCCATTTTGATCCAAACGGTCTAAAAGGGATGGGGTTAGAGAGGGGCGGAAATAAAAAAAATGCAAATTTCTCTGTACCTATTACGGATACCAAAACAATATCACTGTGCATAACCGTTTTTGTTATCCATTAAAATATCAATAACTTATTTTCTATATCATGTTTTGATCCGATGCATTGGAACGGAGATATCGTACATCACTTAAAGTCTAGTAATAGTACATAATAAATAGTACAAGGAAGCCACATCGGATTTCCAATTCTGGATCGGGGCGCTGTTCCAGAGGTATTTTCCAAAGGACTATATAGAGTATCCTGCATCTGATTCTATTCAGTTGGAATCGTATCGCAGATATAAATCTTTCTCTAGCGTTCCTTAACAAAGAAAACATTTTTACATAATATATTCCATTTATATAGGCTCACATTTTTTAAACTTTCATTTCCGGCAACATCCATTAACTGAGGCACAAGATTGGCAGCAACTTGTGAAAAATAACATCAGGGGCAAAGAAGGAATTCCGACTGAAAGAGATAAGAAGTTGAGCTTTCAAAAAATATATTTGACGTCCAACTGACAGTTATTGATACAAGATACAGTATAGGGGGAGGGGAGTGGATGGTTTATTGAATGGTTGGTGGCAGGGAGAGGGGGCGGTAACAAACGATCCAGCCGTTGAAGAAGTGGGCCGATTCTGCTCTGGGAATCGTGAGTGCTCCGATTCTGGCATCATTCCATCCTCAAACCGCGATTTATACACACCAATAATATTCCCTGTCCCAACGACTCTATAGTTCAGCATCTGACAACATTAATCGCTTGCAATAAAGCCCCCTAGATCTCTATCCGTCCACAAATTTTAATTTAAAAATTTTCACAAGATCACTTATATCCCAAACTCACGAGTAAACCTTAATTAAACAGTGTAAACGACATAGAAGGACATAACTGCTGCATGGCCTTATATCAGAATATAACTGCATCATTATATTGTTACGTTGTTTATTAGAGTTCTTTTGGATTGCAAAATCAAATACAAAGGCTTTAGATTTTTTATCACTGCACAATTTATTTAACAATACTCAAGACACTTGGTTAATTATTCTTAACTACTACTCACATACGCACTGATCTTCACTGTTCTTCTTATTGCACAGTCCAATAACTCTTAGTGACCGTGAATTCACAAAAACACGGCACTACACTGTTCTTTACATAAACAAGGCACAACACTGTTCTTTATATAAATCACTTAGCCGCACTGCACTAAAATCCATTGTTCACTGAACACACTGTTATTGACTTGAATGAAACTGAGAAGAAACTAAACTCTCGTTTTTTTGGGTTTTTTTTATTTTATCTGAGACCCAGCTAAATCAGAAATGAAGGTGTCAAGGTTAAGGTGTTAGTGTAACCTACTAGAGGTGAGAGTGATAGTTTCCCTTTTCCTGAACTATTGTTCCCTTATAAGGGTGAGGGTAAAATGTGAGCGGGGGTAATGGAACACTGGGAGTAGGTGACCCGGTAGCTGGTGATACCGGGTGGGTCTAAACTAAACTCTAGGGACGAGCTGGGCCGCTTTTATAGCCGGGAGGAAAACATCAAACAGAATGCCGAGAAGGGACTAGACGTGTAGTCTAGAACAGTCCCGGCCTTCGTAGACACTTCGGGCGCCAATAGTCCTTCCATCGGTCGACTCCTTTCATCTCCTTCGTACATTTTAAATATGTGATTAACTCTGTTTAATTTTTCATGTACTTAATTTTGCAACAACATTATGAAAAAAGTTAATGAATAGGACATAATGTACAAAACAAGACTTAGATATGCAAATTATTTCGATCCGGCGATAAAGAAGTTACATTTAAGACATCACTTTTTACAATCTCTTCGAAACACCACTGCAGTTGAACCTATGTTGGCCATATATTAGTTTCTGCACAAATGATTTAAAGAACAAGTTTGGTGCAGGTCAAATAACAATTACTGACCGTGGAATGTAAACTGTCACACGCACTCAATCGTCCCTATTCATATTATGGTGGTAAACCAATTCATTACTCTAACCCATATGTGGGCAACCACTGCGGTGTTGAATTAAACAAAAATATAACACTACTTACTCCAGATGAGGAAGACTAGGAGAGATTTGTGCGTTTGGCAGTACTCATAAATCGAACAGTTATTTTCAATGAAGAAAGCTAATTCAAAACATCGTACAAGGCTGAATGACGATAATTTGGAAAATTCTTTTCGTCTTTGTATCAGTGGAATTAATCCAAACATCGATGGATTAGTTTCCCAAATTCGAGCTCAAGTATCAAGTACTTTCGTATACCAAATTTTAGGATTTAATTATAATGCTGTCACTATTTTTTTTTCATTTCATCTTGTTATTTTAATAAATTGTATTATAAGTACACTGCCCTATAATGTCATGTCTGGTATCTATCGTTAAAAATTATGAACACTTCTTTAAAATGCACAACTTTTAAAAGCAGCCCGCGAACGTATTTGCATACTAGCGTTTGGCCCAAAACATGACAAAGGTTGCCTACACCGATAGCACATAAGTATAACTCAAGCTAAACTTCGAATCAAGTACGTGTCTAAGAAAACAAAATACTTCCAACCAACCCACTTCAAACCTAGAATTTGGACGATTCGAATAAATTGAATGAGTACCAATACATTCAGATTTCAGTCACATTATTCCTTCCAAATTAGCCACAAGTAACTGCAACAATAGATACAGTTTTCCCCCAGGAATTTGACCTTAAATAAAATAGAATAAACCTTGCGTCACAGTTGCTTTATAAAGATGACATTGCTTGAATATTCACGAAAACGTTCAAACACAAGTACTTTAATACTATTAAGTTATCATTTAAACGGATTTCCCTACGGGCACACAACGTATCTGCAAGTATCTCACACAATAAAAGTTCGATTAAAATAATATTTGGTATTTAAGCATCGAACAAAGTGGCTTATAGTATAACAGCAAATTGTAAACATGACATGAGTAGAAGAGGGGATTTACATTTAAGGCTGAAACTGAAAAACGCAAAATATCTCAGCTGATATTCAAGATAAGAGAGCAAATTTATATAGGAATATTTATAGGCAATAAAATGTTCAATAAAAATGGTTCTATACTATTATTCGATAGGACGTAGAGTAACGCATATATTTTGAATTATCGAAATCACTCCCCGCCCTCTCTTAGCCTCTCAACCACTGGCCCAATTTCAGCCCGAAATCCCGATCTCTATAGCATTAACAGACTGCATATATATACAGTTTTGAACTGTCTTCATTTTTGTCATCTCCTGGGTAGTGTAGAATCGATGGTTTGAAGCCATTTTTGGCAGAGAGTCCCCAACCACAATAGCTGATTTCCCTTCAGGGAAATCTCCTAAACATTATGGGATGTAGTAACAACCGTTGCTACACTAGTCCCATTTTAAGGAAAGGAACTGAATCCAGAAGCCTTTTTTTAAATGTTCCACTGGCCATCTAACGGGGCTAAGTATTTAGCTTCCCTAATATCGTGGAAATCGTAACTCCATTATTAATTGAAAGGAAGGGGAGAGAGAATGGACAGTTTAATTACTATTTATTGATACATTCTGGGAATAGATTACTCTCGGCTGTGTTGTGGTAATGACCCAAAAGGAACCTGAATATTAAATAGAGGACAGCAACACAAAGATCAAGCATACAAAGTAGCTTAATAGCATATAGGTGTGCTCTCGAAAGCGGAACGCAGCCATATTAATATAATTATCTCGGTCTATCATCATTTGATTAAATTAGGCCTGACGGTACTGCATTATCACCCTGGTTAATGCACAAAGCTTTACAACAAGCTTGGGGTGAACTGTACGCACAAACACTATTAAAGCAATAAATCACAAACTATGACAGAACATTATAATCAATATAGGATTTTCTTTGTACTAAAATCTTGCTTATATTTTATCAATAGCAACAAAAATATTGCACTTCTATGGGGTTAGATGTATGGCATAAAGATTATATTCAACCTGAAAAAAAAGTATAAATCCCACGTGAGAAATATCTTTCAGTCAAAGAATGATGAGGTCAAGAAGATTGGAATATTTTTTAATGGCTCACGTGAACGTAAAAAAAGTCCGTCACGCAGGGGCTGCGTAAACTAAGCAGATTTCCCATGTAAAGTTATACAATAGAGAAATCTCCATACGAAAGCCGAACAGTTACGGAAACGGCCGAGTTAGCTTTTGGCGGGAAACTCACTCGTCCGTTATAGGCCCAGTTTTAATAAAAATGCAAATATCTCGCTTAATATTCAATATAGAGAATAAATTTATATAAAAATATGTATAGTAAATTTAATTTGCAATAAGATTGGTTCTATACAATTATTCAATCCGATGCATAATAACGGATATATTTCAAATTTTCGAAAATCCCCCCTCTAAACCCCTCCTCCCTCAAGTCCGATTTCAGCCATTAACGAACTTGATCTGTCTTTTTACATAAAACGGTTAAATATCGAGTTTCGTAACGATCAAACAAAAATTGCGACCGCTAGAGCGTTAACAGACAAATATATATATATATATATATATATATATATATATATATATATATATATATATAAAATTTTGAACGGACCTCATTTTCGTCATCTCCTGGGTAGGATCGATGGACATTTGAAGAAATTTTTCGAAAATCGCGTAATGAGTACGACCTCAATAGCTGATTTCCTTATGGGAAATCTGCTAAAATACAAACCTCCTCTAAACCCTCCCTACTCCTGGGTCCGATTTCAGCGATCGAAGACACCATAACGAACTTGACAGTTTTTGTTTGCATAAAACTACTAAATATCGAGTTTGGTAACGATTACACAAAAATTGCGACCGCTAGGGCGGTAACAGACGAATATATAGATAGCTATATAGAATATATACAGTTTTGAACGAACCTCATTTTCGTCATCTACTAGGTAGGATCGATAGACATTTGAAGAAAAATTGCGTCATGAGTATGAGCTCAAAACTGCTGATTTCCCTTAAGGAAAAATATTAAAACACTGACTGCAAGTGAGCCTGAAATCCATAAATTAGAATATCTTTTAGTATAAAGTACACAATGCTCATCTTGAAGACTTTGGAAAAGTGGTTGATATATTCAAAGCCTCTAACCTTCTGATCCGGAATTCATTTACTTTCCCCAGCAGAGAAAATTCCAAGGGGGATAAATGTGACGATGAATCTAAATTCAAAGGAAAATGGAGGATAAGCCGTCATTGTTGAAAGGAGGAAAGGTGTCACCTTCTAGGGAAGAGGAAGAGAAGAGACGGAATCAATTCATCCAAGCTCATATACATCCTGCATAAATATTAATGTAACCCAGATTCCCCATCCTCCCGCCCAAACCAGCAGACAATGTAAACTCTCATACACATACAAATTAGCTCACCAACTAACAATGAACCTTATCCATCAGCCTCTATATGGTTAATCTCAAACTGCTGCGCATAGGTCATACTAGAATATTGCAGAACCGCCGCTTTAGGTAATTGCTGATTAGATCAGATGCCATTAATTAATCAAAAATCAGTCGCTCTATTTCCGACGAGCGAGAGTTCCTCGACGTATTGAGATAAATCATAATTCACAGCATTCAAGCCACTCTTGGTTTGTTTATCTGTGCGTATGAACAAGATGACCATTGCTGCTGAAATAATGTCTGTTACAGAAATATACAGAAGCGAGGCATAAATGTGTATATATATATATATATATATATAACCATATATATATATATATATATATATATATATATATATATATATATATATCATGCGGGAGCTGAAGTTGACGGGAGGCTAAAACAGTTAATTGAGCTAACTTATTTCCTGTGAATTGCTGGCATTACTGGAAATGACTTCTACAGAGATTTACTCTTAAGAATATAATCTAATCTACCAAACTATGCTTTAACTATATGTGCACGGGTTGGGTTTTTACATGAAATATGTACATTATAGATTATATTTTATTACAATAAATGCTATCCATGATTGTGATTTGAATTATTCACAGTGCGTCAAATAGTGGAGAGGGAATGATTAGGGACTTATTTTTATTTATTCTTCAAATCTAAAATTTCTTTTCTATAGGTCGCCCCACTGACACGGGAAAACAATGCGCCCAAACGGGAAGTGTAGTTGTTGTAAACGTAGCAGTATTGATAAAAATAAAATACCATCTTTCCGCCTCAAATGATTTTCCGAGCGAAGCCGGGTTTAGATAGGATATATATATATATATATATATATATATGCATACACACACACACACACACACGCGCGCACATATATAAATATATATTATTCAACCTATACATATTTATTACCATCAACACTTCAGAAACTCCAACTTTTTGTTTATTTGCTCCCAACCACTATATTAATACTAATGATCAAATTTGTTAATCGCTGAAATGAGTCTGAGAGGCGTGGGAGTTTAGAGAAGAGATAAAATAAAAATTCTTATTAATTTCCGTTATTCTAAAATTGTTATCCAACACATTTTCCGAAAATGTTTTTTACTATAAAATTAACTAAGTTGTATTCTTCATTTTTGAGTTAATGCAGTAAACAACAAATTACCTTATACGCTAAGCATTCAATGAGATATTGATTATAAATGTTTATTCTGCGAAAGATAAAGTGAGATTTCGAGTTAAAATGGAAGCAATACTATTCCTAAAACAGTCCTACTGAATAAAATATACCCAACCGTTAGAAGTGTCAAACTTTCCTTTTTTCTCCCCATTCCACTCCCTCCAATATATTTTAAATATTAATGCTGTAAAAAGAGAAAACTGTTTCTCTTACTTTTCACGCTTTTGTTAAAAAACTTCAAAAAAGAAAACTTTACATTTTACTTTATTAAAACATTTTTATTCAAAACAAAGTGCTCTCTTCAAACCTATTAACTTCAGTTTCAAGAAGGTCAAGAGAACAAATTGGCAAACTTTATTCATCCGACTTGCCTCCCTAATCCGAAGCACCTATTAGAAGGAATAAAAGAAATGCTGACACAACAGTTTCAATTAATTATTTACGAATACTTAGATATAATTGAACAAAAAAAACACCTAAAAGTATTTACAAATAGTTCTGAATTAGTTTGCCCTTGTTATATTATAAACAAACCAAGCCCAAATCGATATGGAAAACTCATCATCCAGGATTCAAATGAACAAAAAAAATTTGTTTCGTCCATCTAGTACTCACATTTGCTTCATTTTATTTCATTAAACTTTAATATGTATATATATATATATATATATATATATATATATATATATATATATATATATATGTGTGTGTGTGTGTGTGTGTGTGTGTGTGTGTGTGTGTGTGTGTGTGTGTGTAAATTTGGTAAATGTAAGCTAGCTTTACAGTTTTAAACTTGTAAGAGGAAAACCTTTGGAAACACACTACAAAACGTATTAGTTTTTGGATGAAATCGGTGATGGGTTAGGGGAAATTTTGTAATTTTAAAATACAAAATATCGCCGATATTATAAGTTTGTTTTTTTTGGAAAGAGGAAAAGACGTCCAATTATTCACAAATTTTTATTTCAGCGCTAAGCGCTTTCGAAGACTATTGTCTCCATCTTCAGAGCTACAGATGAAAAACAATAACATCAATAAAATCTCTATACATTGCAACAGGCAATAATATAAACATCAATAAATAAAAACCTAAAATCCTAAAATAAAATGCTGAGAGAGAGAGAGATCTATTGAGGTATAGCCAAAACATATATTACTGACCTACTTGCATGGGCTCATTGGGAAAGATAGCAAGCGACTGGCTGGCACGCGGGAGATAAGATCGAGGTCCAGTACCCTCACCATTGCAGACTTATAGCAATCGGTCTTTTTGTTCAAAGATTGACTACCAATAAGTTTCTTATTCAATGCAATCTCCAGCTCCTCCAATGCACTTAGTTTTTTACCTTTCTTGGCCTTATGTAATAAACACACTTCATGGGTTCCTTCACTATGACCCTCTTGTTCTTGATGGCAGAAAAATTCCGAATCTGAGCGATAACCATGTTCTCTACACCGGGTTCTTATCTTTCGTCCTGTTTGGCCGATGTAAAATCCTTGGCATGTACCACACACTATTTTGTATACACCGGACCTGTCTTTTATATCGATAGGATCTTTAGCCCTGCATAGCATATCGCCCAGGATATTATAAGTAGTATCGAAAAATGTTATATAACGAATTTGGTTAAGCTATGGGGGCTCTACAATTGCTAAGCTACTCAAGTGCTAAGCAAGCTATTTGCACTTTCTTGCATTCAGCCTTCATTAGCCCCCCTCCCCACAACCATTTTATTCATCGGATTTTTACATAGAAAAAGAGAATGATATCAACAAGTGTGTTATACCAGGACGTGGGAAATCTGCTTAGCTTTTGGCCCTGCGAGACGGATTTTTTCAAAATGCAATGACAACTGGCTGTCGATTTTGAAACTATTTTTTTTATGCACATCCAACTCTTTATTATTATTTATTTATTAACGTCCACGTTTTGCAACTTAGGCTAATCGGGACGAGTTATCTACAGGTTACCACCCTTTTCTAGCCAGGTTGGGATTTTAGGACGATATTTAATGAATTTCGTCACTAAATAATATCCTTTGCTCATGCGACAATCGAACTCGCCACTCTAGGTTTACCATGTGAGATAAAGGTCAACGCTTTAACTCGCATGGCTAACCTGAGCCCCGCCAACTCTTTAGAGTCTCTAAAGAGAGACATCAAAAACATCGCATAATTGAGTATTAATTAAGAACATATGACATGATTTATATAGTCAGGTTAAATCTCTTAAACATTAAATAAAATCCTTAGTCCTACCCAGGCTAGAAAAGGTTGGTAACCTGTAGATAACCCGACCCAATTAGCCACATTAGCAAAAAGTGGACGTTAGTAAATAATAATAAAAATCCCTTACTGAGATGGGATATGGAAATAAAATTAGTTTATGGCAGAAGCTATAAGAGACATTGGCCTGAAATAATTTGTGAAGGTCGCTCTCAACTAATCTCCCCCCCCCCACCACCATAATTCTATATTGTAGCCCGGATAACAGCAATTTTCTAATTTGTGGCAGGGTCATGTCCCACCGCTCTCACCTACCAATAAATAATACCACAACCTCAAACAATATTTCACACGATTCAACATTAGATCAATGAAAAGGTTTCCTTGATTTTCGAACACTCGCTCATTAATGGAAAACTTATAATCACAGCCAACGCTAATTAAGGAGTCCACTAAGTGTTGTAAAAGTAAACTTTTGTAATATCACCTCTATTTACGTTGTAGGATCCTATCCAATAAATGGAAAATGAACATGTCGTCTAGGTAGAAAATTAAGTTGCAATAAAATATCAACTGTCTCAAGGCAAGAATTTCGAACTTTCTGTAATATTCTTCGATTTAACCTAGATGACAAGAAATCTGTATAACAAGGAATTGAAATATAAGCTGGACATGAGATGTTTATTAACACACACAGTGAAAATCCGATGTGTAGAATTTTTAAAAGGGGGTTTACTAAATAGTGAAACCAAAAAAATACAAATAGCTCCACTAATATTCGACTTAGAGCAAACATCTGTACAACGATATATGTAGGAAATTAAATTTGTAGAAAAATAGACAATATATCATTTTTCAATCCGAAGAAAAGAAATTAGAGATATATGTATTTTCTATTCCACCAATATTTGGTATTTAAGCTTGGGGAAAACTTTTAATGATATATTTGCTTATTGTTTACGTGATATGAGTAGAAGTGGGGTTTCACTTACGGCAAAACGAAAATAATAATAATTCCCTTAAAAATGAACAGAACAACAATTATTGGAAATTAAATATGCGACAAGATTAATAGAATAGAATATATATTTATTTGTTAAAGATTTATATATTGTACAAATTAAATAAACAAATAACAATTCTGTCTTTTAAATAAATAATTAAATCAAAATTATGGAGTTCAATAATAATATGGCAGTAAAGAAAAAGAAAAAAAATCAATATAGGGTAAATAGTAATAATATAATATAATACATAAAGATAACTAAAACCATTCTACAATTATATAAATTCGTCTTATTATAACATTCAACTGGAGTGTGGCCCATCCGCACTTATAGATTTCAGAGTTATTGCATGCAGATGTGATGAAGCAGTAAATTTTGTGTAGTTTTTCAAGGCTATCGATACTAAGTATCTCTTCAATTTTATGCACATCACTGACTGCTGAGGAAAGTGTTCGTAGATATTTATTTCTATCTTCAATGAGCTTTTCACAGTAGAGGACAAGATTAATTGGATATATACAATAACATTTTTTTTCAGACTCAGAATAATTATCCTGGTCCGATTATGTCATTAACGAATTTGATCATTAATTTTTTACTACAAAGTTTTAATGTCTAGTTTCATTGAACTAAAGTTGTGACTGCAAGAGCGTTAATACACAAACATGCATAACGGTCCATATTTTTGATGTAATTCGGTTTTCAACGAACTTCATTTTCGTCATATCCTTTTTCCTTTATATACATAACGGACCCGGAGGAGTGGGGTTTAGAATTGAGGACACTGATATTCACAAATATCAACGTTATTATGAGCTGGATAGAAAACAAATTGTGTAAGTAGTCTTGTTAATAAAGTAATATTTAACAATTTTCCTTTTATGCAAAATTGGCGAAGTTATTAGAATTTTTTAGTTAGTCTTAAGTACTCCTAAGGATCTCATAAGAACAATAAGTCAATATTTTAGGAAACTTTACATTCCTAGTTTAAAAACAGTATTATTTTTATTGGACTTTTACAACGGGAGTACAAAAAATGTGCGATATGACGTGATCAATGAACATTTTAGATACTTACTTAATTCTCAAAAGGCCGCAGTTATTATTTGATCATTACCGAACTCGACACTTAACGGTTTCTAGTAAAATTATAACCAAGCTCCTTTACGGCCAAAATCAGACCAGAAGGAGTGAGTGTTTAGAGAACGCCTGTAGTTCGAATATTAACCGGGTTCTACTTTATCGTTTTCAGCTTTTAGGAACCTCCCCAACCACCACTCCGACTTTGCGAAATTAAAGTGAAGCCATTGAAGGGTAAACACTGCATGTTGAGCGTAAATTCCAGTTCCGGTTTGTGAGAAGGTGAGAATAGATTATGGCACATCTAACAGAGATATTTATTTGATTAGTTTACCCAGCCCCGGAATAAGAGACTTTTTTTTTTTAATAGTTTATTTGGGATTTAAACACTTATGAATAACTATGGACCATAGACTAGAAAATAAAACAAAACCCACTTCCTCCAACTAAATATATGTTCATAGACAGAGTTTAAGAACTTTCATTTACATAAAGAGCGTCCATAAATGCCAGCATTATAGCTGCGCAAGGACTCCAAAACGAGTTCTTAGCGTGTCTTAGGGCCTTATAGTATAAACAAACTGGGCAACTGCCCTCTTCAGCTCCAGATGGTGTACCTAATTCTTCTAACAATAGAATCTATTCTCCAAAATGATCTCTTGAATGTATATTATCGCTGCTTTTCTTTGTACTCTATTTTCAAATCTGCCTTTAATTTACTTGTAGTCAATAGATATATTATCCTTAAGAATCTACAGAGATACCTTAGGCGTCAAAGGGTGAAAAAGTTAATTTTCTAAATGAAATCAACAGTTACAACTACAAAACTTGTCAAGATGGGACCACCATACGGATAAAGCGAAGATGACCCACAAACATTATAGCAGCTATAAGAAATCAAAAAGGAGCACTTACAACAATAATTTTGGTATAAATGATAAAACCAAGCTCAAAATTCAATATGATTTCAACAATACAATATCTTTATATATGTCATTCTACTTTACGTGTGCATGTCACTGAACTCCTCCTAAACGGCTGGACCGATTTGAATGAATTTTTTTGTATGCGTTTGGGTGACGCCCTGGATGGTTTAGATTCACAAATCAGCCCGTCAGATAGCGCAGGAGGGGGTTGTAAGACAGGCATAAAATTAAAAAGTCCGTCACGCAGGGGCCGCGTAAACTAAGCAGATTTCCCACGTGAAGTTTTACAATAGAGAAATTTCACGAGAGCCGAGCCAGTCAAGGAAACGGCCGAACTAGTTTTTGACGGGAAAGTAACTCGTCCGTTAGGCGCCCCGATAAAATAAAAATGCAAATATCTCGGTTAATATTCAAGATAGAGAAAAAATGTACATAACAATATTTATAGTAAATTTAATTTGCAATAAGATTGATTTTGTACAATTTTTCGATGCGACGTACAGTATCGGAGATATTTCGAATTTTAGAAAATCCTCCCCTCTAAACCCCCCCTCCCACTGGCCCGATTTCAGCCGTTAACGAACTTGATCTTTCTTTTTACATAAAACTACTAAATATGAGTTTGGTAACGGTCAAACAAAAATTGCGACCGCTAGAGCGGTAACAGACAAATATATATATATATATATATATATACAGTTTTGAACGGACCTCATTTTCGTCATACTACTAGGTAGGATCGATGGACATTTGAAGAAAAATGTCGAAAATTCCGTCATGAGTACAACCTCAATTAAGCATCTGCTAAAATAGCGATATTTCGTTTCCTACTGGTTTTTCGGCAAATATGCACAGAATAAAAGTTGTTTATTTTGTAAGAGTTGTTAGAGTAATTTTGATATATTCACTTATAACAAAGTATATACGAGATATACACTAAAAAATTAAAGTGGCAACCAACAATTTCATTGGGCACTAACGATTGAACCGAACTTAACAATACTCTATATATGAATTAGCATTAATTCTTCCATGATCCTAGCTATAATAAGTTATTTAGGTTCGAACGGGAGTTGGGGTTATAAGGGTGGCCTGAATAAAAAGTTTGCGATATTTCCTTTTCTATTTGTTTTTAGGCAAACGCTCACATAACAATAGTAATGTTTTGTGTTATTAAAAGTAGCTTTTGTTTAAACTTAATATTATTAAATTTAATATCCTAAACGCTTGAAAAAAAATGTCATGCAGCACGACGTCTGTCGGGTCGGCAAGTGTATTATAAAATTACATAGTCGAGAAAATATATATATATATATATATATAAAACATTCCAATTAGAGAAATCTGCTGAAACTTCTGTCTAAAATAGTGGACATTAAAGCAAATGTCCAAGTAATGTACTTAGCAAATGTCAGGTTGACACAGATTTCAATGGCATATTGATAGATTTCAAACTGAATATTGTTTATATTAGATGCAGCTATCCTCCTCTGCATAGCGACAAGAGCACTCAATCATGACAACCACAATTAATTTTGCATCGACTGTGGGATTCTGACGAGGCTTGTCTGTTTGGCGATTCCCAGTTAACCTCAGGTCAAACAGTAGATGTCGCCACAGGAGAAACAACATGAACCTAGGCCGAAGAAGGTAAGTAAATATTCATTGGTGAAGGAGAACTTCCCTAAGCCAATACTGATTGACCACTCTAATTCTAACTTCCGAGTAAAATTAAACTTCAAACTTAATACTCCTCCAAGTTTCGATAGTAAAACTTAGTTATCCCAGTACCACTTTCAATATAGTTACGTAAATGCACCGACGACACATTTCATAACTTCCTCAAGCAGAGTTGAATTTCCAGCAACAGGTGCTCCATGAGAACCAATGGGCTCCAATTAATACCTGTCATCCACACGCTCTGCCAACGCTATTTCCAGAACATTTAACAAACCCAATCAACATCTCTTTCACGCAGAGGGGGGGTTCGATTCAAAAACTCCTTTATGATATAAATAAAACCAACTAACCATCATCAAGATCTAAGGATACCGTTAAATTTGGAACTATCAAAAGCTTTCCTTTCATTTTATTGAATTCACAGTAATCAGTTACACGTTTGAAGTAAGAATTATTATTTTAAGTATACATCCTGTACTAGGTAGGTTCGGTGGAAATGAGAAAGAATGTTCAGGAAATCATCCCCATATAGACAATTACTTTTCGATAATAGGCGAGTTACAAGCTTAAAAACAAGAACATGACACAACCTACTCATATTATTTATTCATATACGGAGAAGGATATGATATCGTGCCATCTGTAGGCTACACCTTGTGATTACCTTCGTTAATAGGAAGACTTGTTTTCCAGGGAAACGAACAAGGGATGGATGATATTCACAAGGAGATGCAGTCCCCATTGCCTTCTGTATCAAGCTAAGTAACAACAAAGACACAGATAGAGTTGAATAAACTCCAATCAAGGCCAGAACTATTACTAGTTTCCTCGAGCTAACTGAAGATATGACTGGGTCTTGACTCGCCATCACGGCTGAGTTGGTGTGAATTTAGACAAGGAGGAAAAAAAGTCAGTCACGCAGGGGCTGCGTAAACTAAGCAGATTTCCCGCGTGAAGTTATACAATAGAGAAATCTCCATACGAGAGCCGAACAGTTACGGAAACGGCCGAACTAGCTTTTGGCGGGAAACTCATCACTTATCGGCCCACATTTAATAAAAATGCAAATATCTCTGTTAATATTCAAGATAGAGAATAAATGTATATAACAATAATTATAGTAAATTTAATTTGCAATAAGATTGGTTCTATACAATTTTTCGATTCGACGTATAGTAACGGAGATATTTCGTTTTTTCGAAAATCCCTCCTCTAAACCCCCCCCCTCCTACTGGTCCGATTTCAGCCATTAACGAATTTGATCTGTATTTTTGCATAAAAAATTTAAATATCGAGTTTAGTAATAGATAAATCTACGATAACACAACACCACCGTGAATATTAAGTGAATAAATACAAACGATAATAAGAAACCTTCAAACGGAAAACATCTGAAATGTAAACATACAATTCTGCCAACTTCTTACCGGAAAGAAAAACAATCACTGTAATATATCAGAGTATAACGTATTAATGAGATTGAAAACTATTTACTGTATCAAGTTCTGTAATTTATAATGAATCAATCAAATTTTTTCACATTTTAGCAGATTTCCCTTAAGGGAAGCGATTTTGGAAAAATTTCTTCAAATGTCCGACTTTCGACCACCCAGGAGATAACGAAAATGAGGTCCGTTCAAAATTATATATATTTGTCTGTTGTCGCTCTAGCGGTCGCAATTTTTGTTTGATCGTTACGAAACTCGATAAATAAACGTTATGTATAAAAACAGATCCAGTTCGTAAATAGTTGAAAACGGCACAGTGGGAGGGGATGTTTAGAGGATGGGATTATCAAAAATTCTAAATATCTCCGTTACTATACGTTGGATTCTATACATTTATTCTGTATCTTGAATATTAACCGAGATATTTGCATTTGTATTGCGTGTGTGGTCGGCAGAAGTCGTCTATATTCGGGACTTTCCACCGAAAGCTATTTCGGCTGTTTCCGTAACTGTTCGTCCCTCGTGAATTGGTTTAGAGTTTCGTTACTACTACTGTTATTAGTAGCCAGATATCTCTATTGTAAAACTTCACGCGGGAAGTCTGCTTAGTTTACGCAGCCCCTGCGTGACGGAGTTTTTTCGATCCGACGTATAGAATCAGGGATATTTCGAATTTTCAAAATTCTTTCTCCCTCTAAACGTCCCCCCCCTCCCTGGTCCGATTTTAGCCATTAACGAACTTAATTTTTCTTATTACATAAAACGACTAAATATCAAGTTTGGTAATGATTAAACAATAATTACGACCACTAGAGCGGTAACAGACAAATAATAATATATATATATATATATATATATACACAGTTTTGAACGAACCTCAGTTTCGTCATCAAGGTAGGATCGATGGACATTTGAAGAAAAATTTCGAAAATTGAGTCATGAGTACAACCTTAATAGCTGAATTCCCTTAAGGGAAATCTGCTAAAAATCAATATCGTAATTTGAAAACTAAGTAAACCAACGATTAAAAGAAATGTCTGCCACACTGATGATGGTCTGAATATGCCCTTTGAGGATTTACGGCCTTCATTACTAGTTGTTAATTAGTTGCCTTTATCTTCTCCTGCGGAATACAGACTACGAGAATAACGGGGGATTAGGTTGAGCAAATCTTTACCAGCAAACGGAGCAGCCAGCAACAGGCGAAGCTTAAACGGAAGCAACTTAGGCTGGCGTTTAGCTGGGCAAACATGGCTAGTCTAATAGGATTCGGGGACTAGCTCCCTCAACTTTCATAAATTTGTTCAGGTAATGAATAGTTGTTTCGCTTCCTCAGCTAGACAGTTATAGTAATCCTAATCGCGAGCTAAGACGAATTGCTTCCTCATCGCGGCATTTGTATTAATTAAACCACCCCAGTGTTAAGCCCTCCAAAGATTAATGGTGGCTTTTCTTGCAAGGGAACTCTCGTCTCGAAAGAAAAAGACAACGTAAAAAACTGTAACGCCAGCCAGATAGGGCATAAAAAACCCTGATGTCATTAATCTGAAAAATGTAACGCCTTAAAATTCAAACTTTCAACAATAACTCTTAAAAATACCGTTGAAACTTCACTTACTAGAAGGCACGTTTAAACTTAATTTTTTATATTTTTCATACCAGAAACAATATACTTTACTCAGCTGGGATTAAAATCCATTCCCACCGGTTTGAAACGTATTTTCTATGGAAAACCATAAAATGCATTTCATAGGCGTTGAGAAATTAAAGCATTATAGCTCATAACATAAAACAGGCGAAATGTACATACGTAGAACTTCAGTGAGATTCACAGTAAATATATCATCATGATATTTCGCTTTAGCGATTATTAAACAAATAAATAAAGAAGTAATTTACTTACGGTTTACGAGTACTGAAGAAAGCAGTTAACAGAGTCGTTTACTTACCTGAAAACGAAAAAGCTTTGCAATCAAATAGAAAAAAACTCTTGAATTCACCATACCACACAATTTTCCATTTACTTAAATTCAGCATGCACTCATACAAATATATAATATATAACTATATTAAATATATATATATATATATATATATGTATATATATATATATATATATATATATATATATATATATATGTTACAGAATCATAGATATTTAATAAAAAATTTATGCCTTGACATAGAGCAAAACCAAACGGACTCAAGGAATTCGATAGCCGGAAAACTAACTAACATTTGTGTACGGATTAAATTTTTCCGAGACTCTAACGAGGTCACAGCTTTACACACACATTTATATTTTCACTAGTGTTGAAAGAAACGGTCCTTTTTTTTCTTTGTTTTTTTTTTGACTACGGGAAGGTAATGGAGAGTAAATACTAATAGGTGAAATATTGGAGTGTTATGCAAATGTGACGATGATGATGAAAATATGATTTACCCTGCTTTTACTGCAATGAGCGTTTCTCCGACTCCAGGGGTGGTGAAGGATGGATCCAGTGCACCCATTGCCATGTTTGGCGACATGAAAGCTGCTCTGGTGTCCAAGGGGAGCATGACGATTTTCTTACGACTTGTGGATTGCAATTTCACGCAAAAAAAATTTGTAATGATAAAGTAATAATGGCAAAGACTGTTAAATTTGCTTAACTCTTAATATAATTGTGTTCCTACACTTATTTCAATGTTTTAATGCATCAAACAACATTCTTATTAAAAAAACAACACTAATATTATTAAAAGTCTTTACATTTTTATTTCCCCTTAAGTATATAACATATGTACCCGGTTTTACCCTACTAGTGTGGTAAAACGGGGCAAAATGACTTTTTACAAAAAAAGGAGGGTAAAACTTTTTTTAAAATTTATATCTTGTTTTTGAAACTGTGGTTACGTTAACAGATAAGTAGGGCTTTTTTTAAACAAAAATTTACTTATTCGTGGTAAAAAATGTGGTTTATGGAAGCCTTCAAACCTTAGCTACCTGGTTTTAAACCACTTTCCCTTACTCTTCATAGTTTGTGTATGGATGTATTTTTATAGCACGAATTTTAATTTGTGGAAAGTTTTGAAGTTTTGGTATTACTTTGGGCAACGCCAGACAAGCAATAGCATGTGCATGTCCACACGTATATATTACATTATGTGTTGTAGTAAAGAATATTGCATAAACATTTTCACAAAACTGTACGTCGATGTCATCTTGCTATGACGACAAGTCGGAATATAAAGTAAAAGCTCTATACTAATGGGTCATTTACTGTAATAACGTTGAGAAAAACTCTAGGGGATGAAAATATGGAAGAAAAGGGAAGGATAGAAGCAAATTCCAAAAGGGGATTTACTGAAGAGAAGATTGTAGGTAAATGTGATTCCGAGAGAGAAGAGTGGAAATGAAGTAGAAGACCTTGGGGGAGGAGGAATCGCTGTAATAACTTTACTAAGGGGGGGTGAAGGGGGGGGGGAGCTGTGTCAGGGATTTCCTTCTACACCTGTCTCACTCAATAGTCTACAGCTGGGCTCCAGGTTGTCACAGCCAAGGGTCAACAAGTCTACATTTAGGGGCTCTAGCACCCTCAATGATATTCTGAATAACCTGCTTCGTCTATAACCAAACTAATATATACCCTATTGACGGCCAATATTGCTGTCAACTATTATGGTATTAATAATAAAAATGTTTATTTAGTGACGGAATCCATTAAATAACATCCCTAGTCCCACCCTGGCTAGAAAAGGGTGGAACCCTGTAGATATCCCGTCCCAATTAGCCTTAGTTGCAAAAAGTGGACGTTAATAAATAATAATAATAATAATAAAAATGAAGTAGTTGTACATCAGATGTTTGAGAGAGATGTATTAGTGCACGGATAGAGGATATATGAGAAAAAGGAGCTAAATAAAAGTTCGTGTTAATTCCACTACTTAAAAGGATTCGTAATTTTTTTTTTTTAATAAACTTGATTTAACATTTAAATTATTAAGACCCGACATGAAAGCCTGTTAATAATCTACTGGAAACTTACATCTGTACGCACCTGTCTCAGCCACCAGTCTACAGCAAGACACGTGGTTCATATAGAGAAAGATCAAATGATTTAAGGGATTTTAAAAGATGAATTAACTCTCAATATTGAGCAATACCCAACCTTTCATTGGCGGACAATAACACTTTTTTCTGTTATCGATAACATAATAATCATTACTGGTGCCATGACAACTCAATCAAACTTTTACCCTATATAATTTAAGGACAATACAATTAAAAATACATGACCCTAACGTTTACCAACAAATTTGATGATAAACAGTATTGACAATACTTACGCTACCAGTAGTAAACCAAACTTTTACCCCAAACGTTTCATGATCAACTCTCAACCAAGCCTTTGCACTCATCCTCGACAGAGAATTATTTCCCATATTTGAGTAAGCAAGAACTGACCAAATCTCCTTCTCCTTTCCCTTGCCCTTTTTCAGATAATATTAGTGTCCTAACTTCTCATAAATAGTCGAAGGCAACTCGAAGAAATCTGCAGGCAGTCGAGTAATATTATTGCCATTTTTCATTTCCCATAAATTATTCGCAAACCTCGTGTTTAATTGAAAAAAAAAATGCACTCTTTCGGATATTCCTTCTTTCTTAACCGTGCAATTAACTAATAGAACTTTATTCAGTTCATCCTGGAAAAATTCCTCTATAGACTTAGGTTTGTATAAGTTTAACATATTCTCAAGTACTGATGTGTCTCTAAACATTCAGTAAACCAAGACTTTTAAGTATCATCCGACTTTACGTTGGCCAACTTCAAACTATTACCGAACTTGAAGTACCATACCTCGATGTCCATATTCTGGACCAAACACGCATTTGATACTTGGACAGAACACATGGCTGAAGTAGAAGGACGGGACATGAAGAAACACGCTGAGGAGAAGGAAGGTGCTGGCAGAAGAAGGGGATCATCTAAGGGGGCAGATGTTGGAGATCAGATGTTTGAAAGAGATGTATTAGTGCAAGGATAGAGGATTCACGAGAGAAAGGAGCTTAATTAAAGTGTTTGTTGATAAAAAGTATAAAGTGTATAAACTAATACAAATACGTTTATAATTTGTAAACATAACAGAAATATAAAAAGGCAACTGTATGTTTAAAATCATTCCTTTAAATAAATTTCTTCAAAAAGCGATTAAATGCAAAGAAAGCTAAAATTAACCACCATTTATTTGTCTAAGATATTGACGACATTAAATTTTGACTACCCTTCCTGTTACTGATAGTAAAGTAAAGAATAGTTTATGCGGTCAGTATGCTATTATTTTCAGTTATTGACAGGTCGCACCAGTGAAGGACTTATTATTTGCTCGTTGGAAGAAGAAAATTTGAATCATAGGTGAGAAAACATTTTAGTTCTGAAAAATATATTCTAAATACAATACATTACTTCCATTTATTTTTTTAAAAAAGTA
This sequence comes from Riptortus pedestris, assembly GCA_019009955.1. NCBI lineage: Eukaryota > Metazoa > Arthropoda > Insecta > Hemiptera > Alydidae > Riptortus > Riptortus pedestris. Next base: position 203,501,402 of record CM032228.1, on the reverse strand, counting down.
AGAGAAATGAACATATTGGTGTAATTATCTTTATTGCGGGGGGAAAGGCTTATTCCTTCTGTAAGAAATTCTGTTTTAGCAGCTCAATGCTCAATAGCAGTATTGAGGTTGTACTCACGAGGCAATTTAAAAAAAAAAAATCTTCAAATCTACATCGATCCATTCCAGTATATAACGAAAATGAGGTCTGTTCAAAACTATATATATTTGTCAGTTAACACTCTAGCGGTCACCATATTTGTTTGATCCTTATTTCAAAACTCGACATTTAAACGTTTTTTTGTAATAATAAAGGTCAAGTTCGTTAGTGGCTGAAATAGTACCACTGGGAGGCGGGGGAGAGAATTCGAAATGGCTGATTTTCTTGCGGTGGCGAAAATGATCCGATCAAACATACATGCTCCAACCAATCATGAATTCTATAGTCTACATGTTCAATGTCTTGCAAAGATTCATTTTATTGCCTATTCTCATGTTTCTAAAGGTTTGCCCTACGCAATACTACGATTATTACGAGTAATACTATTAACATCAATATTGGACAATAGATTAATAACCTCTCCACCTTCAAGGGTCAATAATTATATTGCTCATACGGTTGTGGTCAGTTCCCTAAACTGTAAGCCCAAATCCTTGGAGCTATATATTCTTGTCCCAATATGTCATATGTCATGCGCCCTCGTGGGCCCAATATCGTCGCATATCCTTGGCCGTCAATATTATTGTCAATTCTCATCCATACTTTCACTTCCTAAGGGGAGAGAGGAATAACTGTAATAACTATACTCAGAGGGGGGGGGAGAGTTGACGTGGGGAAAGGGGGAACTATGTTTATGATTTCCTTCAACACCTGCCTCACTCAATAGTCTACAGCAGGGCTGGATATTGTCACAGCCAAGGGATATTGTCAACAAGTCTATATTTAAAATCTCTAGCCTTCAATGTAGGTATGAATACCTGCTTCGTCAATAATCAACTCAATATTTATCCTATTAAGAGCCAAGATTTCTTCCATCTTTTCTACATTTGCTTCCGAATCTAACTTGAATTCTATAGCTTACATGGTCAATATTAGTTTCAATGATCAAGTAAGCATTAATTAGACTGCCTATTCTTTTGTAAGGAAACACAGTCGATCCTATTAACATCAATAATTGACAATCCTCGAGGTCCAAAACATCGTCGCTTAGCTTTGACCCGTCAATATTATTGACAGCTGTTCCTTTCCATTCTAATCAAGGTTGTACAAGAAATACTATAATAACGCAACTCTTAATAATTTAAATCACGGACGGAATTTCAACGCAATAATCTTCACGGTCAATAATATTTTGTCAACTGGTTTCATAAATAGCTAACTAAATCTCCATTTTTTGTCAATACACGTCTCTTCAATGCTCTAATTTTTAGCCTATCTATTGACAGCTAAAGCTATTCTCAACAACTAGCCTAGGCCTTGGAAATAGTCAGAGACATTTCCCTGTACACCCGTCTCATTCAATAGTCTACAGCAATACTGGAAGCTAATAAAGAGAAGGGTCAAAAGGATTTAAGGTATCTTACAAGATGAATTTACTCTCAAAATTTGTATGATCAATACTTAACCTTTCATTGACAGGCAATACGACTTTCTTTCTGTTATCGATAGTGAAATTGTCATTACTGGTGCCATGACAACTCAATCAAACTTTTACCCTATATAATTGAAGGACAATATAATTAAAAATACTAGACCCTAACGTTTATCATCAAATTTGACGGTAAACTTTATTGACAATACTTACGCTACTAGTAGTATACCAAACTTTTACCCCAAATATTTCATGATCAATACTCATGCACCAAGCCTTTGCACCCAGCCTCCACACAGAATTGTTTTCCATATTTGAGTAATCAATTGTTGACCATAACAATTCTCTAGCCCTTTTTCAGTTTATATTTGTGTCCTAAGTCCTCAAAAATACTCGAATAAATCTGCATCCGCTTGAAGATCAATATTATTGCAAATTTCAATAGCCTCCCACTACCTCTCACTTGGTATCGATTATTTTCTATAATAGATTCTATTGTAAATCAGCTGGCAATGTGCCGACCATCTTATTTATGTTAGACGACTTGGCCTCGCAACATGAGGCCCTTTCTCTAATGCAGTTGTGCTCCACTATGGATATATTTTGCTCCTGAAGAAGTGTCTTTTGCCGTGAAACGTGTAGAGCCAATAAACAGGACAGTGATGATTATGTATTTATATGCTGTTGGCCTTTTTTAAACGAGCTCATGTTCATGGATAGGAATGCGTTAAAATGAAATTAGCTAAATTTGTTGTTAAGGCAGTGTTGAAGGTCTCCTAGACTGAATGTCGAGTTGCCATTAGACGAATGTTTGCAGGTGGAGGCTAGGCGTGGTATGCACTGCGGATCTGCCCGGACCTTTGCAAGGACGATGTGCGAACAACACATGCTCCAGTGAAAGGCCGCTTACCGCTCAGTTATTACCCAAGACTGTGGAATGCAGAACAGCCATTCTCGGCTTACATAACTTAAGACAGGTGGAGTACTCATTAAAAAAAAAATAATCCCGCTCGGAAAGACTGCCGAATTGACACCGAGATATTCTATTCTCTCTTTTTTTCCTATATTAAATCGACATGACGTTAGACAGGACATGTTTAGTGACACGATAGCTTGATGTAAACACCGCTTAAGAAAAGAAATAATAAGGGTTTACTCAAGGCTAAAAATATAACAAACTCCGTTAATATTCAAAGTATACTTCTTATTTTGGAACCAATATTCTTATATGTTCTTCAGAGTTTGTTCTTAGTAGTTCTTTTCCCGCAAACTTTATTCACATTTACCTACATGTTTCTAGGCTTAACAACCACCTCTTCAGGGGCCATTCCTTCTCAAAAAATAATTTTGATAATTCAAAAAAAAAATAAAAAAATAAGAACTCAATGTCCATTTATTCATAGACGATAGATCATTGGGTTTTTATTTAATTTTTAAATTAATGTAATTATTTTTTGAAAACGAATAGCAACTGAACAGGTGTTACTAAGCCACGAAACATGTAGGGCAATGAGAATCAAGTTTGCGGGGAAAGAAATGTGTTTCATCAAAAGAAAAATCAAATATTTGCAATTTTGTGGTATAACTAAGGAAAATTATTACACGCCTATATGTATGTTCCGTGAATAAAATATATAACTTACAAATCGCGTGACAGACTCGGCAATAAATAAATTCTATGATCTGCATAAAATATATTCTTCCACACAAGGCATGCAATGGTTTGAAGATGATAAACACATTAGGTATGTCACGTAAGTTATGAACAATAAAAATAAATAAATAGTGCCAGTCTGTACAACCTTGTATTTCACCTTTGTTTTCTTAAACCTTCTCTTAATGAATACCAACCCAAGAGTTGTAAGTTATTACAGAGTATGTCACTCCGTGATTTGTGATTCATAGTTTAAAACATTATTTTGAAAAGGGGATACATAACTTAAAATTTCCGAAACATCAAGGAAAATGAATCCATTTTTACAGCTTAGCGTTCAGGAGTGAGCAATATAACAATCTTTATCACTTTTAATGCATGAATATTTTAGAGGAAATTAGCTAATTGCAATGTAACAGTTTCAATATTAGTCCCATGAGAACGAAACTCGTTATTAAAAAGTGCGAATGCATAGTAAAATGTGTGGAGTTGCCTCGCCAAATATAGTCCAACTAGGGTTGAATTGGAATCTACAGGGGCTGTGCAAAACTAAGCAGATTTCCTATGTGCTAAAATTGTGTCATGTTACGAGTAATAAATATCTGCATCATCATGTTCTAAAAGCTACGCCTAGTTGTAGTTGAGACAGCTCTTTTCAAATTACTATATCCACCGAAATCCATAAAACGCTTCATTACCATTGTCTCAAAATAGGATTTTCTAGGCCTCCCTCTTCCCCTGTGACTTATGAGATGCCCTAGAAGTCTCACTCTCCTTTTTTCCATGGTCATGCTCCTACTAACCTCATTTAGAACTTCCACGATGAATTACATATCTACATAGTCGTTTTGGGATCTGTATAGATACTTATTTTTCCCATTCATGTAAAATACGAATAACTCTGCTAATATTCGCGGTACAGAAAAATATATATGACAAAAGATGTAGAAAATACATGAATAAATATAGATCAAGAAATATAACAAATGAGATCGACATAAAAACTGTTATAACCCATTATGTATTTTACCCCTTTAAAAAACCCCACTCCCCTCATCCAACTTCAACCATTAATGAACTTTAGCATTAGTTTTTTATGAAGGATTAAATCGGTTAAAACCAAGTAATATTTGAGGGAGCAGAAGCGTTTATTGGAGATCATTGTATCGCATTTGATTAATTCATAAGTTAGTTACAACTTAAAAGACTTAGTTATAAATAATAACATCTAATCAATTATTATATTTTCAGATTGTCAATGATCTTTAGAGCCTCCTTTAAACTCCTTACCTTACTTAAGAGTAATTTTATGCAATTCATCACGTGAAGCAATAACTAAGAAGAATTTCCATTTGCTGGAAAGAGCCAAAAATCCTGTAATCAAATGCTCTATTCTAAATTTCTGTCCTAGTAAGAAACCATTCTAAACAAGTTTGAAACTTTAGTTCAACAGGTTCCCAAGAGTACGAACCGTGAACATTAAACAACATGGTTCGAATTAGCTTAGTAGAATAAAGGGCTCTAGAATAGGTTGAAGCAAAACACGAGCAGTTATCCTATGACTTTTATGGGATATTTTAGTTAAAACTGTTTAATTGCTTATATCCTGCGGTTACAGTTTAAGGTATACAGCTTTAATAAGTTAATGTACAATTAAAGCAAACTTTCAAGATCATCAGAACTTTGAAATATTTTTTGAGGAAACAGCAGGATCTAATACACTACACCGTTGGATATGGAGATGTCAGAATAGTTAAATTTCTGGCTGTAAACGCTCCTTTAGCTGGATATGTGATGTTTACTGATATACTAAATGAAAATCACATGCGTAGTAGTTGGGGGAATACTGAAAGATAAATTCAAAGAAATGCGTATAACTTATTTTATAAATAGAGTAAATTAATAATCTGCCTCTCAAAATAGCAGCAGTAAAATCCATTCCTGAATGTCGTCCCACATGTCAACTTTGCTGTAAAATACGAACTATCCTACGGTTAGCTAGCGTTCGTAATGTATGACCCAATGCTTCCTTGAAATTACTATTTTCTATTCTAAATTACCTTATATTAGCCATATAGAGGTTTTCAAATAGAGATTACACACGAGAGGTGTATACAATTGTCAGAAAGAGGTCTAGTTATTTACAGAACTCGGCTCCGATCGCGTGTCATGAATAAACATAATGTCATTAAGGAATGTTGGCCAATAAAGATTTGTTAAATCCATTATCTGGATTATATTGCCAGCAGGATAAACAGGTGTTATATCACGTTTAATAGTTGCTGGGAGAAAGGCTAATCACTTTCAATTTTGTTCTCAATTCATATCGGAGGAGTCAAAGATTCAATGTTTCTCCGGCTATCTGGCCTTGAGATAGTCAAGGTTTTAACACATAATCTCGTGTACATTGCCCATGATTAAGTTTTTCAAGCTCCTGAAAATGTCTTTTCACCATACTACGATGTAATCACCTGTTTTACACACCTAATTTGCGGTCCGAAAGCTACACTTCGCCGCCCTAGTGCCGCAAAATCAGCTGTTTATTATTTTAATTCATTCATTTCATTATATAGATTATATTAGTTTGTTTTGCTCGTATTATTGTTTAGTTATTTAGTAATTATGGCTAATATTATATCAGAATCTATAAATAGAAGAGCAAAAGAAATCATGGCAGATTTGTTACCAGCAAAATCAAAAGATAGGTATGACGAAGAGTATACAAAGTTTTTGAACTGGTTAAAAATGGAAAATGTAAAACCTGGAGATGTGAATGATGAAGTTTTACTCGTATATCTCTCGGTCCTATCAAAGCAAAACAAACCCAGTACTTTATGGAGTAAGTACTCCATGATAAAATGTTGTTTAAAAGTAAAAGAAAATATTCAACTCACCCAATTTCCAAAAAGTATTGCTTTTTTGAAACGGCAATCGGTTGGTTATCAGCCAATAAAATCAAATGTGTTAAGTGCCACTGAAGTAACCCAATTTATGTTATATGCTCCTGATAATGAATGGTTGCTAAACAAAGTAATTTTAGTTTTCGGAGTATTTGGTGCATGCCGAAGAGACGATCTAACAAATTTGAAAGTAAGTGATGTTAAAGATAATGGACACTTTTTTTACTGTTTTCCTTAACGATGGTAAAACACACTCAAGACGAAGTTTTACAATCACTGATGAAGGATACGCATTTAAACCATGCTGTTTAGTACGTAAGTACTTGAACATACGTCCTCAAAATCTCACATCTTAGAGGTTTTTTGTTGCCTACAAAAAAGGGAAATGTGTTGCTCAACACGTAGGTAAAAACTTAATTGCTGCAGCACCAATGAAAGTAGCCCAGTTTTTGGGTCTAGAGAACCCTAAAAGTTATACAGGTCATACACTTAGAAGGTCATCAACGACCATGTTAGTTGAGGGAGTTGGTGACTTGTTGACATTGAAACGCAATGGTGGATGGAAGTCTTCAACATCTGCCGAAGGTTACATTAAAGACTCTGTGACAAAGAAATTGGAAGTTTCTAACAGACTGTTTAGTAAAGTGAATGAGTCATCGACTTCGACATCAAATATCGATTTTGGAACTATTGAATATGAAAATCAGTCTCTCTTTACAATTGATGATTTATTTGAAGATTGTCAAGAGGATATTTTAATCAGAAACAATCCAACTACGAGTAAAAGAGTGAATGTGTCAAACAAAAAACAAGTAATAGAATCTTCAAAGGGTATTATGTTTTCAAACAACCAAAATTGTACTTTTAACATTTCTATAAATCAAAAATAAACGAACTAACTTTTTTTAGCATTTTGAAATATATCAGTTGTATTAAATGAAACACACATATGTTCATCTCTCTTTATTAACTTACATAATAACATAACGTAAAACAATCCATACATTAAACATTCATCATGTCCCCATAACCACAAGATAGCCTTCTAAAAAAGAGGTACACTTAACCAAAAGAAAATCTTGTTTTTGATTAATGTTATATCGTATTAATATTTATTGTAGTATGGTGAAAAATAGCGTTCGTGCCTTGGGCCAAAGTGCTTTTGCCGGCCCTCGAACTTTTCATGACCTCGACTACGTCTCGGTCAAAAAATATCTCGGGCCGGCAAACGCCCACTTTCGGCCCTTGGTACGAAATATACTATTTTGTGAGGTCTATAAAATGCCCAATAAAAGGCCTAATTCCAAATTGACGTCTTATTGGTTCGTTACATATCCTACAACGGAACTCGGACTGCTGATCATAAAAATTTAATTTGGAATGGCTCTATTATGATTTTGAGAAAGTTGATAACCAGATTGGTGAGGTTGGTGTCAATAATGATCAAATGAGTAATAAATGAAGTGATAAGAAAAAGTTTTATTTTATTTTCTAGTACCCATGTCAAGTATTGAAGGCATATCAAATTTGAACTATATGAAAATTATTTAAGAAACCAATACTTACCAAGGTGAGTTTTTAATATGATGGCACTTTATTATAGCCAAAGTTCCAGTTTATGACTAAATAAATTCATGATCCAAATTCATAAATAAAAGTATTTACAATGGCCATCACGTTCGACGCTCTTGGATAACGTCATCCAAGAATTGGTGATTCGAGCCTTTTTTTAGGAATACTTGAACCATTTTCTTCTTCATACCGCCCTGTGACGAACCACACAGAAAGTGTGGTAGAAATGATAATGACACACAAATTGTAGACTTCATTAATCACCCGGAGAGAAACACCGGTATATGCGGGTGACTTTTCCCGACCCTAATCAATACACTCCAACGTTCATGATACCAGCAAACCAAAATTATCATAGTTCTATATTAAGCAACTCATAAATATTCTATCAAGCCTGGACTTCACAAGCTATTATTAGAACAAGAATGAGCTGTATAATGCTCATGGATAGGGATGACAATTTCGGACGGCTACTTCCAAATAGCTTGGAGATAGGTAATCTGTCAAAATAGTTTTGAGGCTAATATTCAAGGCTCCATATTTCATATTTAATTTGATGACGTAATAGAGAGCAGCTCAACCAATCAAGCTGCATATTAAACCCTAGTAGGTAGAGTTCTAATTAATTTTCAGAATATCTAAAAATATCAGTACCTGTAAGTTAAATTTAAGTAGATCCCCCTTTAAAGAAAACAGCTCTTGAAAATGTACTCATTTATTGCTCAATCACGAAAAATGTCCTCAATTATCCATTCATTCACCCTAGGAGATAACAAAAATATTAAATAAGTCTCATCAAATTCACATATATCTGTATAGAGAAAGGAGGGGGGACAAGACATACAGAAAAATAACTGATTTTTTTTTTTCAGTAAGAAAGTGATTTGATTCTTTAACATATTCCTAGTTGCCATGCCCATACATTTAATTTTCTAAAAATAAATTTTGTGACTCCGTAATATAGGCATTTAGCTTTTTAAATATCCAAAAATATTTTTGTTTATGTTTCAGCAGATTTCCCTTCAGGGGTAAAATAATGTTTTTTTTTTATAAATTTCTGTTATCATGTCTGAGATATTAGAGAAAACAAAATTATATTAGCAACCTTGTCCAAAACACAACGAATATTGCTTAATATGTATCCGGATATGGATAATATATATATATATATATATATATATATATATATATATATATACACACACACACACACATACATATATATTTATATACTTGACAATTAACTGAATTGTTTGTACATCTTTAATTTGTATTTTTTTTTTATTTGTTTGAGATGCCGCTACAATGGCGATTCATCTTTTGACATATTTGAATATAATTTTACAAAATTAGATAAATATTAAAACTTTTACAACGCTAAATGCTACAAAATGTACAAAATAAATAGAACCATGCCGCTACAATGGCGATTCTTAACATGCTAAAATATAATTTCACAAAATTAAATAAATATTAAAATTTTTACACAGCTAACATTTACAAATGTATAAAATAAATAGAGTGGACAAAACTAAATATAAATTGTTACTATATTTACAACATAAGGAAAAAAACAAAATAAAAATAAAACAAACAAAAAAACTAAAAGAAAAATTATAAATAGTTAAATTGGAAGAAGGCAAAACTTATATTCCACAGTGTATGCTATATATAACTTTCATAATTGTAGATAATAGCTTTTATATTTCATAAAATAATACATTATTTCTTAAATACTTAAAAACATCATCTATAAATTGGCTACTGTCGGCCAGTAGTTCGCATACATTTGTGGGCCATGGGTACGTTTTCACTTGTGTGCAGTCAGTTAGTATGTGTTTTACAGTCAGCGTTCTGTTGCAGTAGCGACATATAGGTTCATCTTGTCTGCTCATTAGATATGAATGTGTTAGTCTAGTGTGTCCTGTGCGTAGGCGTGTAAGTACAATTTCTTTTCTTCTAGAGTGTCTATTACTTGAAGTCCAGTTGAGCGTGTTTGATTTGATTTCTCTAAGTTTACTGTCAGTGTTATACTATAAATTATTCCAGTCATTAATTACGAGTTTTCTTATTTGAGTGAAAGCGTCTTGATGAGTTACGTCCAAAAAAACTTTTTGTTCAAGTTCATTCTATTTGTAGTTAACCCGTCTACTCATAAGAGTTTCACTGAAAGCAACTCTTGCAATAACCATTTCGTGTTCTGCTTAAATTCCCTCATAGCCTTCTTGTTAAGGCAGAAGAAAATTTGATGAAGTCATGAGCGATTCATTCCCACTTGTGGGAACTCTGCTTATTTTAAACAGCAGCTACCAGATGGGCTTTTCTTTTGAGCCGAAATTAATTAATTCCTTCACACTTTGTATGTGAGCAGGTATAGAAGACCGAAAAAAGTTTAAGATTTGTGTTAGAGAAAGGTCATTTGTTGATAATACTTATTTCAATAATGAAAATGACATTTCACGAAAAAGTAAACATCTCTGAAAACATTCAAACTTTGACGGAACGCATAATGGGAGTCTAGAAATAATTCCAGCCCAGCTCTCTAGAAGCGGAGGGGAGTAAAGGTTTAACTTTAGACTCCTAAAGCCGTGGAAGTGTAGCCCGAGGGAGTGAGCTCTAATAGATATAATATTCAAAAGGTCAAACTATGAAAGGTTGCCCCGGCCAGCCCCTCCAACTAGGTCACTACTTCTACTTTTCGGCTTTACTTATCCAACAGGGACTGGAGGTAGGCAAGGAATGGCCTTAACTCTCCCGTCACTCACATACTAACCAACCAACTTCGGGGAAATCTCCTTACTGTCTCTACTCTTCGTAGGTCACGGCGCAAAGTAAGGAGTAGCGCGGATACCGCTGTCATAGGATTCATAGAGAATTCCATGTAATAAGGATATCAAGTCATTGATTTTTAGCAGATTTGCCTTAAGAGAAATCAGCTATTAAGGTCGTACTCATGAGGCGATTTTCGAAAAATTTCTTCAAATGTCCATCGATCCTACCCAGGAGATGACGAAAATGAGGTCCGTTCAAAACTATAAATATACATTTGTCTGTTAACACTCTAGCAGTTGCAATTTTTGTTTAATCGTCACCAAAATCGGTATTTAATCGTTTTTTTGTAAAAAGAAAGATCAAGTTTATTAACGGCTGAAATCGGAACAGTGAGAGGGAGTTTTAAAGGGGGATTTCGAAAATTCGAAATATCTCCGTTACTGTACGTCGGATCGAAAAATTGTATATAACCAATGTTATAGCAAATTAAATTGACTATAAATATTTTTATATACATTTATTCTCTATCTTGAATATTAACCGAGATATTTGCATTTTTATTAAGTTTGTGCGAATAACGGACGAGATGAGATCGGCTAAGGTCGGTTCTATTTTTTTCCGCCGAAAGCTAGTTCAGCTGTTTCCTTAACTGTTCGGTTCTCGTATGGAGATTTCTCTGTACTATATAACTTCACGTGGGAAATCTGCTTAGTTTACGCAGCCCCTGCGTGACAGACTTTTTTCAAGGAGAAGAATGAAGTACTAGAAAGAGCTTCATTCCGCATAGTCAGGTATCACACAGTTACTTCATGAACATACGAGTACTATCAGACTTCGTAAATGCAAATCTATATAAATGAAATTCTAAACTTTATCTGACTTTCTACATATATTCTGACAGAATAATTTTTTTAATTTAATTTAAATTTTTCAGACCATTATAGCAACAACGGCCTCGAAATTGAGAATATCTTGCCTTCGGTCCCCACGTTTGTTGCTCAATTACAAAAAAACGACTCGGAAGACTTCTATTGACAGTTATTTTTGATAGTCAACTATCCCAAGATAGAGCATAGGTCATATGGGAATTCGAATTTTTAAATGGAAGAAGGAGGAAGGGTTACATCGACAGGATTATATCCAATATAGATTTTATCTCTATAATATCCAAAACGCATTGTATTTAGAATAACTATTATGGTCCTAAAGCCTTATTACATTTATCAATTTCGAATTTTGCATTCCGAAATCCCGGCGTCAGATGTTATTCGCGATTCATGAAAATTCCAATATAGAATTGATAATTATTTGTGTAATAATGTAAGTAAGTTTTGAAACTTAGTTATGAATTGTTAACAGGATCTATTTTATATTTAATTTCCGCTGATAGGAGTGGGAGTTTAATTAAGTATAAATTAGTTTCGTTCAAGATTTTTGTAAATATTGATTTTATTAGAAACATGTAAATAACGTGTTTTTCAATCCTCGCGTGTCCATCTAATGTGACGCACGCTTCTGGTCTCCAAATAAAATCCATTGGTGTTTTACACACTTGCTTTAGAAAAAGTTGTTTAAACTAAATGAAATTGCTTAAAGAATGACACAATCGACGGATCGGAATGCAATCAGGTCACTTCTGTTCAGCTGCACGTGGAGCGAGTTCTGATCCAACTTTTCACCAAAGCTCATGCCAAGAGTTCTAAGATAAAGAATTCCGGCTAAAACGAAAGTGAGTCTTTGAAAAGAGTAAAAGTCTAAAAAGGCACCACGGTGCAAGTTAATTTAGAACTCTCTTCTAATTCAACGAGTTTTCTATTCAGCAAATCCTACTGATAACAGATACAAACTACTAAGCCATACTTTTCAAAACCGCAAATCAGCCAGCTACCAAGATATAGAGTTTGGTAAGCTAGGAACTATATCGACATTGTAAACCCGATTTAAATGTTCTCAGTTTTGGGCTTTGAACAGAAAAAATAATCAGCCAAATGATTCAGGCGCAGAGTACAATCATTCCAAAATTAAAAAAAATGAACAAGTCAATATTTTGACACAGTTGCTTGCCTTAATCCTGTTGTTATATAATACAGACAACATTTTCCAATCCTTCCGACCAGACTTAGAAATTATGAATTCGAACTCAGAACTGATTCACGGCTCAGATGGTTTATCTACTTTTTGAAATATTCTTACCCACAAGTGTAAGAACCGGGAATTCATTTTTCACGAAAGTCGCTTTGATATCTGAAAATATAATCGTTTTCCGCCAAAATGTTCAGATATCTTTTATTTTTATAGGGTAGTAAGACCACCGGAATTCATTAGTAAGGCGTTTTATTACATAATCGCACAAATGGTACAGTGTTAACGACGTCTCTATATTTTAATATCTATTTCTCTATTTCTAACAATGATACGTCAGCAACACTTAAAAGTAAGCTGGATATGTTAAGTGATAGTGTAAATTAAAATGAGTATAACATGACCAAGAGTGGGTTGGGAGTTCATTATAGGCATAAGGGGGGGGGGGGCAAAATAAAAATAACTAGTTAAATTTACTTTAAGAAAACCCCTTTTGGATCCTACGCATAACATATTTTTATTTTTAGAGATATTAATGAGTACATATTACCATCTCTTTAAATCCCCTAATTCTCCTGGCCGGTAGCCTTTAAAATGTTTGCCATGAATGGGTTGTTTTATATATATATATATATATATTCAACGGATCAGATTTTCGATATCTACACGATAGAATCGGTGAAAATTAGAGGAAAAGGAGATGAATTAGGGAAGAGAAGACTGACATCACGGTAGAAACTCCCGAGATCAATACTACCTACTACCTCCAAAATAATGAATCTGTTATAAATATTTCCTTCATTAACAGTATAAAAATAGCAATAATGTCCTTTTTATTTTTCCTTGTTCTTTATAAAATAAGGAAGTGAATGTTTGTTTGTATACCGGTAATAATACATTAATAAAAAGGGAGGGATATTGCAAAGCAAATATTCCCCTAAAGCAGCCCCCACAAAAGGCTTGTATTTTTCTCAACAGCTTATTAGGTTTATTCACTTTGAAAATGTTTCAGATTTATTGTTGCCCACAGATAGCTTTCCACTCGTTATTAAAGAGACTCCATATTACGCTATTACCCTCAGTTCAAAAATCTACCAGCCGGAATTGGAGGATTACTTCAAGAACTAAGAAAATCCTATTGATACCGTTATTGGCCTATTATAAAAAACATCTTTAGTGTTAACTGAATCGGTTAAATATGGTTTATGCGGATATGGTATAAACCAAATAAACATTTTCGAGTAAGAACGAAAAGTTTAAAAATTAATTTATAACGTAATCACATAACCCTTTTGCACTTAACTGACAAAATAAACATTTTATGTAAACCAGATTTGTCATTTAACCTTGGACTAAAATCTGTTGGCTGTAGATCACCACGTAACTAGAAAGTTCAGTGAACATCACAGCTGATATTTATCCATGTTCCTCACATAGGAAAGGCATGGTGAAAATAAAACACGGTATTACGGCTTGGAATAACGCATTTCATGACAAAAATTGCGACCGCTAGAGCGGTAACAGACAAAAATATATATATATATATATATATATATATATATATATATATATATATAGATAGATAGATAGATAGATAGATAGATAGATAGATAGATAGATAGATAGATAGATAGATAGATAGATAGATAGATAGATAGATAGATAGATAGATAGATAGATGATAGATAGATATATACAGTTTTGAACGGACCTCATTTTCGTCATCTACTAGGTAGGATCGATGGACATTTGAAGAAAAATGTCGAAAATTCCATCATGAGTACAACCTCAATAGCTGATTTCCCTTAAGGGAAATCTGCTAAAATATAAGTTTGACTATTTCTGTCATCTGGATAGGATCGGGGAACATGTGAAGAACGTTTTTGAAAACAAATCGTATCATGTGTACAACAGCTGATTCCCCATAAGTGAAAACTGCTGTAAGAGCATCCAAATTTTGCTTACTAAAATCAAGAGAAGATCACACGAGAGGCATTTGATTACATTATCAGACAAGATAATTTTGTAATAAACTGATTCGGGACCCTGACCTTAAATCTTGCATTCCTACAAACATTCTGAAAAAAATAACTTAAAATATTATTATTTATATTAATATCTAAATAATTTTCTTGAAATTGGCTAAAATATTAATCAATAATACTAAAATATATAAAAATATGAATAACAAAACCCAAAAATACCATGTTTGTTTTAGTTGATAGTAGAAAAAAAAAAGAATTAAGGTGGAAAACAAGAAATAAAAAATCAAGGATGAAAGGCTGTTATATTACTACACTTACGAGGAGTATAAAAAACGCACTGTCCCAATATTAAGTCAGCATTATGCCAACAAAATTCCTGAAATTTCAACTATATAAAAAACACAACATAAACAATTATTTTTATTGCGTCTCTTTACAATAAAATAGCAGCACTTTAAGACAAAGTATGTAACAGGTCGTCCAAGAATTCAAGAGGTCAGTTAAAGATAAAAATAACATTTCCACAGAATTCTGTTTTCGAATGATTCAAACTCAACAGTGGCCTTATTTCCTCTACTTACCCTCAATAAAAAATATATATATATATAAAAGCTTATGCAATTTTAATGAATTTTGTAAATAAGATAGCTAGTTATTTAAAACACAAAGTAATCGTCAGTGTTCAACAGCTATCAACGTCCGTTGAATTTGGAACAAAATTCAAGGGCACCGGAAATTTTGGTTTTACATCAAATAAAAAAAAATGGTTTATATGCAAATTCGTAAGAGCTAAGGACAATATTATAGGGATAAACTAAATTCGACAATATTAAATTTGATGCATGATATTTTCCAAAAATCACTACAATATTGCGGATGTAAAGGAAGAAATTAAGTAAAAAAATTAAATCGGCCATTTTGGAGCTAAGAGATCAATATATAATGAATTTCCAAAATTCCCACCGTAAAAAAACCTTCTCCTCACCCTCCTGCTGGTTCGTTCTCAGCCATTGACAAAATTGCACAAAACCTATGTATAAACACCGAGTTTGGTAACTATCAAGCAAAAATTGCGTTAAAAGACAAACATAATATATATATATATATATATATATATATATATATATATATATATATATTATGGGGTTGTTATTCTTTTTGGAGTTTAAGTCAATGTTGGTGAAAAAATCTTAGTTTATGTCGATATTTCGGGAATCTTTATTTTTTCTTCTTCAGGGCTGTAAAATTACAAGTAAAAGTACTACTTTATAATATTGCACATTGTTAATAAACTAGAGTGTAAAAGGGGGTGTTTTTTCTATTACTACATACAAAGACTAAAGATACTTAAAAACTATTACACATAACTATTGCACTTAGGATTAAGGTTATAGTAACCTCCCTTGTTTTGTTTATGCAGCAGGGAACTCTAATACTCTAAATAGAATAACAACACTATATATAACCTGGTCGAAAACATCAAAACAATTAAATGTATAATTTTAATGGACCTTATTTGTCCCAATTTTCAAAACTCCTAGTATGATTACAACCGTAATGAAGATTTCTCTTGAAACTGCTAAAAATTCAATCCTGTGATGGAGTCAGTGTGAGACTAAGAGGCAAATCTTAATAATGGAGGAAAACTGATATTCCAAGAGAGTTCTTTCAAAATATTTCCAAATATTCTATCAAGAGAGATAGCATAAATAGAAATAACTGTAGTTATCAAAGAAATAGCGGGAAGAGATAGTAAGAGAGACCTTGACACACATTGAGCCATTACATGACCACAGATAGCGAATGATTCTCAGTTTGCAATCACGTTTAAAGCCCTCAGATCCATTCGACCATAACCATGGGACATTCCTGATAAGAGGTCAATCTCCTAAAATATCTTGGCGTTAAAACTCATCCCCAAGGTATATCAGATATAATATACATTTTCATCTAATAAGTTCGCATACATTTTGTTTGTCATGGTTAGTGTAGAAAAATGTATAAATCTTTCACTAAATAGCCTACGATGAAAGCTTCATTATAGGTCAAGGCGTGGCGCATTCCCTCCCGCATTCAGGTGGGAGAATAGACCAAAGATAGATCCTCTTTATACTGTTTTATTCACCTTAACTACTCAATTGCCACACGATGCTTAGTGGCCACCATTGGTGCAGATACAATTCCAACGATTCCTACAGCAATGATTCAACAGACGACGTCGACACAAGTTTGTACATTATTACTTCCTTAGCAAGAGTCCTATTTAAAACAAGGCTTGAAAGGTATGCTGTAAATCTGGTAGTGATTTCATACAAGTTGAGTTGTATTAATACGAATGTTTGTGAAAGACTTAATAACATAAGATGAAGGACACCACCTTCTTCATATGTTTAAGTATATACCATGTTAGTATGCTATAGTTATCACAAAAAGCGAATAATGACGAAGATTTCTACTGTTTTGTTTATTATACCTGTCTAAATCTGATATCCAATTTGTCTATATCCTTTAATTCCAATATTATTCTTTATTTATTATTGTCTACATTATGCTACTATGTTTAATCGAGACAGGTCGACTCCAAGGTACCATACTTGTCGAATCGTGCCCGCAACTCAAGTTTTAGCCAGAGTTTTAAGGGCAACGCCTTAACACACGGCTATCGCATTAGCCCCAGATTTAATAAACGTATGGTATCGCTAAATATTTCTTGTCTGCTTTATACTTCAAGTTTCGTTTACATAAGGTCCGTACTAATAAAGGAATAAGAAAATAGTATGTGGGATAGCGTCAGCTGTGTCCTATTTCAGCAAAGGCAAAACCTCATTATTCGTTCCACGGCCGTGGATCCATCTACATTGGATATAATTCACAGGGCCTGATCAAAATAAATAGATTGGAGAATCCGGGTCGGGCGTCTGGCGTTGGGCAGAAGTGCTTTAGATTGATACATCCTGTAACCAGGGTCAAGGTCCCCGAGGGAGAGCACGCATGCTCCCACCAGGTGTGCCTAGCGGTGCGGACAAACAGGGAAGAGCGGTCTATGCTTACTAATTACCTTAACAATGAAGGCATCAACTCTGCTTGAAGAGAAAAGCTGTGACGGTTGAGGGAAACTCATAATGCGAAACATGCTTGTTGTGACGGAACATTCTTTCAAAGGCAGTTTTCATACAGTTCAAGTCATTTTCCTTCACTGGGTTTTTAAACATATATTATATTGAGTAGTGGCCCCAAAACCGTGGCGTTAACATCCATTAATCAGCAAATCACCTGATGATGGCACGTTAGTGCCGAAAGGCCTTGCGCGTGAATAAAGAAATTAGTCGGAAGACTTCGTGTTATTGAGACCTATTTCCCAGATCTGCCCTACCACATCCAGCAACATACGAATTATATATTGATTTGTTCCTGTGTCTGTCCATTATTAACTAGGTCAAGAAGTCCTGGTTTTCATAGAGGTGGACAAGGAGTGAGATACACATGGACCTTTTTCCTTTAGAAGAAATACATCAGAAAGATGTTTATAACTGATGATATTTCTACAAAAGCAATATTTCAGAAGCCTGCATACGATGACTAATGATAGCAATTAGCTAGAATGAATATTCATACTACTTAGAGAGCTAAGAGGACTTCAAGACGACTTAATTAAAAAAAAAAATAGATCAAGAGAGAATCACTTTATTGTACAAATTATATACAGTTTGTGGGGCTGCTCTATTACATTGAGATGCTGAAGCACACAGCAAACTGAAGTCAATCCCTAGGACAATACTAAGTAAAACAATACATATTGCATCTAGTCAGCTAAATACGAGCTAAAATATGACTATACTCGTATAGTGAACAGTCTGGATGGATATTATGAACACTGGACCTATGGTCACGGATAGAACTAATTACAAGAACGCAGCCGGAATGATAATTTCGATCGTACACAAGGCGCATAATGGAAAATCATTGCTAACAGTGAATGACCTAGGCAAAGTAAAAGAATTTGACAGAAATAATTTCCAAATCAACCGAACAAAAGAAGGGGATAAATAAACAAGATCTTAGATCTATATGCTAGGATCCCTGGAGAAATAGAGATTAATAAAGAATAACTAATTAGGGGAAATTGAAAAACTATTCTGAAAAAAATCAGTATTCGAGTACAATCATTAAAAATAACTAAAACAATAAATAAATAAAAATAAAAAATAAAAACTTTGAGCATATCATTTCTAAAATTGTTCACTAGTCGAAATTCCTAACGAAAACCTTGGATCGGGAAGATGTGTAGGAAATAAGTCATAATTAGAAAGTCATCTAACTGTCCTAAATATCCAACTGAGATTATATACCTCATCCAAGTTAATTGATATTACTTTTTAGTTACATAACTTGTAAGAGATAGACAAAACCAGTCTAATAATTGGTAGACATTGGATCTTAAAAGAAGATATTAATCATCATCCTCTGATATTTAAAATGCCTAATTACAATCTATAAATTCATTTTATGAAAGAAGAGGAAATACTCTCTAATTGCCTAATAGATTAATTAAAAAAATGGCTCACTATACAGCTGTTGCGTAAAGCAAATGAAATATTAAATAGTTATTCTACATAAACGTTCATTAATCTGAAACACACTGTTATTAAAAAATAACATTATAAATCCGGCAGCATTCGAATTTAGTTCGTCAATAAACTGATACAAATAGATTTCAACTTCAATTTCCTATTTTAAACCTCCTCATGCAATGAATACGTGATATTTAATGAGAACATAAGACATATAGTGATACTTTAGCTTCCCACAAAAATCAGATGATAAAGAATGGTGTTTCACGCAGGCTAAAAATTAACTAACAAATAAGTCCAATAAAACTAGTAGAACAATTGTAGGATATGACAATCTACAAAAATAATTATACGTCACTTTTTCATGTTTCGTAAATTAAAATTCCCCATTCTCGAGTTCCGATTTTGTCTGCTTACCAGTGTGTTATTTTGCATGTATAATGAATGACAATTACTTATTTTTATATAGAAAATTTGATAATTTATATTTTCTGAGTCCAATAACGCTCCATTTTAACAGATTTCCCTTATGATAAATCAGCTATTTCAGTATTTAAATGCCCGAGAACTTTGAAGATAGTTCATATTTTCATCAATATCCCTGGATTTACTGTTCCATACGCTACCGAAAATAAATTTCAAAAACCCAAATATGCTGCGAAAGAAACTAAATCATGACAGACAGAAGAGAATTATTAACGTAGGACAGACTTTCATAATACAAAGAAGAAATAGAGTTTGTCACACTATAATATAAAACTTAAATAATAGGCACGCAGAAAAGCCTAATATACTATGAACATTTTAAAAGTTGGAAAAGAGACTGTAAGAATTCCATCTCCCAAGAGATAAAAGTAGGGAAAAGTTCTCAACTCGGCTGATAAAAAGAAATGAGCCTTTTGATTCTATCGGTTCTATTCATTGATTATGTCCTGGAGGGAGAGGGTTGAGAAAAGACGCAAAAGCACTAATGGGAATTGTCTGAAGTCCATTTAAGCCCTGATGTAAGTCCCAAAGCGGGCTGGAGAGTAATAAAGTAAGTGGTTCCATGATAACTCATCATACTCCCTCTAGCTAATCCCCTAGGGATGGGGCCAAGGTTAGTCTACCCTCTTACCCAAGTCCTTTATGTAATCTACCAATAGATCCACGTCCGAGCTGTTCTCGGCTCTCTATTATACTCAAAATCAAACTCCCTTTTTTTAAATATGGCTCATTAAAAGTTTTTCTGTCATGTTCTTTAGTCACAACGAAAACGATTCAGTAACTTATTAACAGTTTTTTTTTTTGTTTTTTTTAAATATACATCACTAGTGAAATTCAACAATAATTCAGTTAATAAGTCTCTTCCAACTCTTAATTAACTGAAGATGGCAGTTTTTATGTATCAATTGTGAGTTGCTGGACGGTGAATGAACAGATTCAAGGTAATTATCAAGAA
The DNA here is from genome assembly GCA_019009955.1 of Riptortus pedestris. Taxonomy (NCBI): domain Eukaryota; kingdom Metazoa; phylum Arthropoda; class Insecta; order Hemiptera; family Alydidae; genus Riptortus; species Riptortus pedestris. The sequence goes on along the minus strand of CM032228.1, from coordinate 203,480,854 downwards.
AAATATATTTTCCCCGGTTATTCCCTCTACACTTTATCACTTCAATATAGTCAACTAAAGTATAACTTTTTAAGTCGTTTTTAGATTTTTATGACGACTTGATGTGTATTCATTGTTGAACAATTGTAGTTGCCTTGTTCTTACGTGCAAATATTTTATTAGTAAACTGTCGTTTTATTGTTTTATGTTTTTGAACCAAAATGTTTACACAATAATTGCAGAAAGAAATTTTGCTAGACCACTGTATACATATCAAAAATTGTATCCCTTTCTATTTGTTTCTGTTTGCCAGAAGGGTGCAGGCAAAGCGCTCTACCGCTTGAATTTAATACATGTGAAGGGACAAGGCCTTTCAACTATACTTAAACAGGAGTTTTTAAAAAAAATCATGAGATCATGTAGATTATTATTACTCACAAAACTAATTAAAACCGTGGAGCCAGTAACAAATATTCAATAGGGTTATTTAGGGAATTTATAAACTTATTAATCGGTTATATACTTTATTTTTAAAATATTTATATGAATATAGATTCATTCATTTTTTTTTTTTAAATACTTGTTTCTTAATTTTCATATTTTCATATATATATATATATATATTAAATGATATGCAATACAAGATATTAAAAAAAACTATTATTTGTACAAAAATAGTAACAAAATTACATTTATATATTGCAAATATAAACAATTTGATGTCAAGGAAAAGAGTTACTAAGACTTACTTAGTTTACTTAAGACTTACTTGCTGGCGGGAGCTAGTTTAATTTGCTCCATTAAAAATAATTTATTAGATTTCTTTATGTATTGTAATTATTTAGATTGATACATTATATTAGTTTCTATATTATTACCAGTGTATATGGAGTTAGTATGTATTTTTGAATTTTTTTTTCTATAAATGTGTTGAATTATATTAATGATCCTTTAATAACACAAATTGGGCCAGAATCTTGGTGACTGTAAATATCTGTGAATATAAGCCAATAAGCTATCTATCTATGGATCTATCGACCTCATAGCATGGATTTCATCGTGACTAGCTAAAATTATGAAGCATGAATCGAACGTCCCGACTTATTAAATGGCTTGACTGTATTGAGTCGGGGCTTCATAAATGTAAAAAATTTATGCCAGTCTCAGAAGATGAATCTCCGAAAACACATAATCGAATCTTACTGGTTAATTGGATAACGGTTATAAATCCTAGAACAAGGAGCGATGTGGTCTTTTTTATAGTTATCTCAGAGACTTGAAGATATAAATATATGCAGTATGGCTTAAGTAAGACGACTTATTCTCGGAAACCATAGAGTTTATGACAGATATCAAGAGCCAGGCATTTTCACTCGATCTTATAGACGTACCAAAAGACAGTAGTGTATGTTATAATAAGTGTAGGTCATGCAATAAAACATACGATTCGATTCAGCATATTACTGAAGGTTCAAAGATACTGGCAGTCTCAGAATAGTAATAATGTAGCTAAAATATACCACCAAACGATTGGTACTAAATCCTGGATACTGAGGAAGTCACGTTATCACTTCACCGCCCTTCCAAAAATGTTTGTAAATGGTAATGTGAAAATATACCGGGCTGAAGTGGTGATAATGATGGATTGCACTGTACAAAGAAATCCGGATATTTCCGTCACTGATGGGAAATAAATTGATGACTACCGCTATAGCGTTAAGCGTATATCTCGCTTATACTTCGTTACACAACAAAAGTGTACATAACAAGAGCTACTTTAAATAAATACCGTTTGCCACGTACAAATTTGCAGAAAACCAATACGAAATGAAATATCGCAATAATTCATTTCAGGTCTCTCTTACAAACTCCACTCCTGTTAGTCTTTAATAACCTCAGTTCCATCAAATTCGGTTCAGTCGTTAAGGCGTGAAAAGCTAACAAACAACAAACAAACCTCTAAGACATATATATATATATATATATATATATATATATAATTGTAACGACTGTACCCTAATTTTATGTATATATATATTACAGTTGACTTTTCAGACCTTGAAGATTATTAGTTATTAATAGCTATTCTGGAATTTTGACAATCGAAAAAAGCTTCAAGGAATGAATTATAGCTGAATCTTTACACTTCAATATGGCTCTACACAAAAAAAAAATCAGGGAATGAATGTTTTTAAAACACAGACCTCATGTTAATAACGATATGCCAAAAATTCCAATTATTTTAAAGGTCAAGGTCCATATTCCTGTTGTTTTGACGTGAATGTCACGGTGTGCTCTATACGCAAGGCCACAAACTCAACAATTTTGCTAGGGAATACTTTGTTTACCCTCGTTCGTTCGCAACTAGTAGTTCAATACATTACAGTTGTTTACCATAATGTACTATGAATTATCTCTAGCCAACGTAGGGCCTTCGAGAATACAATAGCGGTTATTACCCTGCATAATCCCTAAAGTTATAAAGTAACTTTAAACTTTTAATACTCAAATATTGTGAATTTAATTTAACGATGGTGAAGGTTCTAAACATATAAATAGTTCCTTTTCTACATACATCAATTATAAACTTCATTATTTTTATTGAATTTCTATTTAGAGAAGAAGCCTTCTAAGATTGAAAATACTTACTTCGGGACCGAGACAACTCTCTTTTGCATAAACTAAGAAGATTCCCCTTGGTGCTGGTATGACACATCATCTCATCCCCAGCTTCTATTCCCTATTTCTCTCGTCGTAAGAAGCCTATGTAACATGCAATGTACTCAGTTACTTATAGAAAAAAAATCAGAGGAATATAAGTGGGGGGGTCAACTGAGGATGAGAACAAAAATAAAATATATCGCGCTTAACAGTCCAAACAAGAAAAAAAAATGTATTTAACAACAATTGTAGAAAATTAAAATTTCAACAACGTTGGTTACCATCTTTTTTGATCCAACTCATAGAAATCGAAATATTTAGAATTTTCAATTAATTACCCCTCCACCCCAAAGGCCGATTTTAGCCATTACCTAATATGATCTTTAGTGGAACGTTTAAATATCGAGTATGGATAAAATAAACATTTTCGAGCCAAAAATTTTAATTGATGATGTCATCCCACGACAAATTTGCATGTAAATTACCTTGTCAATATCTGTAGAAAAAAATATTTAGTATTTAAGCTTCGAATATGCAACAGATTATTGTAAATATAACATAAGTAGGAGTGAGGATTGTTATGATTGAAAACTAAAAAATGCAAATATCTCAGATAATATTTACGACAGAGAAAAAGTACATATTATTATATTATACATAAACAGTTAAAGGAAATTGAAGTTGCAATAAGATTAGTGCAATACAATTTCGATACGACACACAGGGGCTCCCGCCAAGGTGGAAAAAAAAACCCCGATAAACCAACTACTTTTTTTTTTTTTTAAACAAGTATATTTTCTTTATTTCTACATTAATCCTGAACCTTGAAAATATATTTGAAACATAAATAAAGTACAGCTTGGGAGCTACATTAATTCAAAGTTGCAAGTTCTCAACGTCTTAATTCGGACACTTTTTGATCCACAATCATATCACTTGTTAATTAACATTCCTATAAAACGACAGATAATATATATGTCTCTCTAATTTTACAATGGAATACACAGTGAAGAGACAACCTAACAGTCATAATATTCATTCATATGTAACAGGAACTATCAGAGCATCGAAAGGTGTAATGTTCGCAGTCGGAAAATGTAAGCCGTAGGATCAAGACGAGATTTTCTAGAAAAAACCATGAGACGGCTCGAAGGGAATGCTGCCACCTACAAAATATAGAAAATCTTTTCAATCCCACAATAAACAATACAAATTTTGAAAGAGATCTGTCATCAAAAAGTATATTTTGCACCATGATAAGGGAATAAAGGGACAACTGTGCGACTTATAAGAGCCGAGATCTTTCAAACTTCCGAAACTCCCTGTAACACCCCAATGGTCCCATTTTAGCCATTAATGAACTTGTGTTTTAGTTTTGCATGAAATTATATATCAAGTTTTGTGACCATCAAACCGCCTACAGCTTTAGAGCGGTAACAAGCAAGTATAAATATAACATTTTGAGCGGACGTCATTTTAGTCATCTATTAGGCCTAGAATCCATGAATATTTGAAGAATTTTTTTCGAAAGTCTCGTCATGAGTACAACCTTAACCGCTGAATTTCCCTTAAGGGAAATTTGCTAAAAGCATCTATAAGTCCACAGTATATCCCCAAAACGGCGTAAAATGTGCCAACTCTCTGGTCAGTAAATAAACTAGGACACTACCAACAATGAACTTATAGGTTATTTCAGTATAACCAAACACAAGAAGAACAATTACTGAGTGAAATCGCTGTGACAGGAATGTGAGGTAAAGGTTGGTAATGGCGTTCGTTCCAAGCCACTAACTGCGATGGAAGTACTTGGAACTGCTAGCTCTTCAAGTGCCTTCTCCTGTACCACTCAGCTCGCTTTTTATTTGCCAACTACATTTCAAGTGGAATAAAGAACAACTCAGTAGCCAAACTAGGAACTCTAGGAATCTTTTAGCTAACAACACTAAAGTCTACGACTAAGCCTTCAGCGAACCGAAAGCACGTATTGAAGAAACTTCTAACATTTTCCTTGGGAAATAGCATGAGTATGGGCGAGAGTTTACTGGAGACTGAAAAAGAAATAAGGAAAATAACTCTCTTAAGTTCGTCACATAGATGCTGTATACTAACAAGATTTTCCACGGGCAGTATATAACCTCCCGTACTAATATTTACTTCTTCCGTATTAAGATAGCTAAGTCCACGGAACTAACAATTTAAGCTTTATATGAGTTGATTCGTGATAAAATTTTGCTTATGTCGATACTCTATGCGTAGGAGTTACAGGTAACCCTAAGGTTGAAACATTGTTGTACCTCGGTTAATAACACTAGTAGAGAAACAACAGTTGAAGAATATTAAATGTTTACAAAATGGGTTCAACTACCAATAATATTCGTCGAGGCAACTCGAACTACCCGCGAGATCTTTGGGAAATTTCATTTCCTAAAAGAAGTCCTCCTGATCTGATTTACATTTTGACAAAATATATCACTTAGTTTTAGATGAAACGATATTAAGGGAGCTAGAAGATAGAATGTTGAAGTCATATCACACAAAAAACAAAAAACAAAAAAAAACGACAGGTCCAATGAAAACTATACTTCATTCTTAAGGTTGGTACAGACGTTTCGTAATATACTTGTTTATTACTGAACAAGACAAGTAATAGGTTTTTTTCTTTTCGTTTTTCTTCTTTTCTGCCCACTGTATACAAATTAACACCAATAACTCGCTAAAAATTTGACTTAAATAAAAGAGTAAATTAAACGATAATTGTAAAAATTACGAAATTTTCATTATGGAATGTTCTAAAAAAATGTTTACATTCATAATAAAATAGATATATAGGATAGATACAATAAATATGTAGAAATTAAAATAATAGATTTGAACGAAACTCATTTTTTGTATTCTCCTAGCTAGAATCACTACGACATGAATTTGTCTTAAATCAGGCCATAACTAAAATTTCAATAATTGTTAAAAGATTTCACTTACAGGGAAATCTGCTTGGTTTATGCACCCGTTACGCGAGGGACTTTTTACTATTCAAACCAACTAATAAACTAATAAAACTATTTTATATAGCAGTTACCATTTTTCAACGTTGGTATTTTTCATTTATCTTATTTCACTGCCAAGATTATGAATGATGAGAATAGTTAGACATCTATGTAAACCAAAATTGAAATATAAGCTGGTAAGAGATGTTGAATTTTTTGAAAATCGCTCCATGCACACAACTTCTCTAGCTTATTTCCCTTAGGGTAAATTTCCTATAATATGCAGTTTTAATACCGTATTGCCCTGCTAAAAGAGTTTTAAATAGATCTGTAAATCATAATCGAGAAGATATACTTTTAAATGCACAGGACCATAAAAAGTGTAAAAAGCTATAATTTATAGATTTTTAATGACGGATTAAAGGACAGAAACATTTCTAGAATTTGCACCTCAGACCTTCAAAAGCCTTCTTCGTTGCTTAGGTGGTCAATAAAATTAAAATAAACTTCTTGGATTTTTGAATGGATTTACAATTTATTAAATTAAACCTAAGGTAAACATATAATCTTGCTAAATACTTCGTCATAAACCCATCATTCATAAAGATAAAAGTGCATTTGTTATATATATAAAAAAAAAAATTCATAAGTAACAGAAAACGATGAATCTGTCGTAAAATAATATGAATCTATTACATCAAAGATAGCCATAAAGATAATGGGAATTGCATAAATCACTTTACCTTTAAATAAAATCTCTGATAAAATGGAGTGACAGAGATACAGCTGAGCAGAAGCAAAAGATAAGGATTCCGACATTTGAAACCATGTGGTTTGCAAGAGCGTTTCTGTCTCGCTTGCCTTCGCATACTTCTCATTCCAAGACGCCACACTTGCTTGGCTTCGTCTTACACTGGATAAGCACTAGTCCCAATTCAAGGAATAGATATGCACTAGAAAAGCAATAGCGTTGTACTAACTATTTGAAAGCCTCGAGTAGAATGAAAGGCTGAGCGTTGCAAAATGCATTTGCACCATCAAGTGACCCCCGTAAAAATTACGTCCAGAATCAAGGGAAGTAAAAAAAAAAATATGATGTTGACACCAGGTGAGCCCTTGTACTTCAATTAAATTAAATGAACAAAATGTCTCGATGCACTTAATTTAACATTATTTAATCTGAATGATACATACGATATTTCATTCCAATGTATCAGATCAAAAAAAGTCAGAAGATAATTTATAGATCTTTTCAAGATATATGAAAATGGCTTTATACAATTTATCTGCACCCCTATCAGGTAGGAAGAAATTTACTATTCTTTATTTCTGCCAACCGGGTGTTTTACCCTCCACATTAGTCAATTTTGATCACAAAAACTCGGTGACGCAGGGGCTCCGTAAACTAAACAGATTTCCCTCCTTAAGTATTGCAATAGATAAGTGTACATACTATTAACACTTGGCACCACTGTAAATACTAAGTGAACAAATACTAACGGCAATGAGAAATCATTCAGTCAATTCTACTAACCTCTCAACGGAAAGGGTCTAAATTGTAAACTAACAAGTCTGCCAACTTCCCAGAGCTGAACAGATAGACAGAAATATTCTTCGCCGGAGAAAAAAAGCATTTACTGAAATATATCTGAATATAACATACTAATTTTATTGAAAACTATTTACTATATCTAGAATTGTAATTTATAATGAATCAGAATAATATTTATCGCAATCACTCAACTTATAGTCGTCAAAGAACTTAAGAAGGGGGGGGGGTATCAAAAGAAAATATTTGCATATATCTCGTATAATAAAGGTCTCTTGAAAGCAATATTTGGTATTGAAGCTTCCAATAAAGAGTTTTATTATATAAAAGAGTATTGTTTATGTGACATGAAGTAGGGGTTTGCTGAAGGCTGAAAACTGAAAAATGCAAATATCTCGGTTAAAATTCAAGATAGAGAATAAATGCATAGGATAATGTTTACAGTCAATTTAATTTGCAATAAGATTGGTTCTATATAATTTTTCGATCCGACGTATAGTAACGGAGATATTTCGAATTTTCATAATTCTTCCTTTCTAAATCCCACTCCCCTGGTCCGATTTTAGCCGTTAACGAACTTGATCTTGACTTTTGCATGTAACGCACATATATCGATTTTGTATCGATAAAACAATGAATACAGCGGTTACAGAGAAACATATATATATATATATATATATATATATATATATATATATATAATTTTGAACGAACCTCATTTTCGTCATCTCCTAGGTAGGATTGATAGATATTTGAAAACATTTTTCGAAAATCGCGTCATGAGTACGGCCTCAATAGCACTTAAAGGAAACCGGCTAAACGAGGTGCCCAACTACAAGGTAGAACGGTCCTAAATAGGAAATTTTAATCATAGGCTACTCGTTTGTGAGTAATGCTAAATGCGTGTACATGCAACAATAAAAATAGTCAAAGTGGGTTCATAGATGGTTTAAGGCGGATAATTACATTAAAATCTGAAAAACGAAAAATTTTACTTTGCTCACGGAGGTAAAAAAACAGGCATTATTTACGGAGCGTGGATTTGAAAAGACCCCATGATCTTGTTGATCAAAATCCGTAGAAAACCCGGTCAAAATGTTTAATGAAATGCTGTAGGATTCATTTAACCACAATATAGTAATATTTAATCTTTCCTTATTGATCGAGGTACCTTGTGAACAATGGGGGTTAGAAGCGAGGCTTAATTAAAATTCTTTTGTAAGTAGGCACGAGATAAAAAAAAAAACTCATTATCTTCTTAAAGTAATTTGACTTTGTCAGGTGCTCATCCGTGATGAGACATATTTAATACATTTTTTTTCCTCTAATAAAATGATTATCTACTTCCTTTTTTATAAAATGATTATCTACTTTTTGGTTACAAAATCATAGTGTAGGTGGTTTTTCGGTAATGACTAACTACACAGAACTAATTTATCTCATAGCAGTATGAATAAACAAGGCTGATATTCCTCACCAAATCGTTCATTACGACAGAGTGCACTTTCCGACTACCAGCTTCATCTTCAGAGCTTTAGACAGCAATAGTTTGTACCACGACAGTTGATACCTTGACCTAAAGTGGAGGATTTATTTATTCGTTTAAATGTATTAGTATATTAGTTCCTTTCGCACTCAGCATATCTGGGAATACATTTATTCTAGGAGATAAAAATACCATCAAGAATATCATTGGGCTACGCCTTATAGATGCAATCACTTCATTTAGGACTTCATAAAATACATTTTAGGTAATACGTTAACCCTTTGCCAAATTATCTTACCTTCAAATTCAAATGTGTTGAAATCGTTAGTTAAGCCTTAAGATAATAAGCAACATTCTCGATATACGGATAACATATTTGTACTCTATTTATATATATATACAAATCTTGTTCTTAATTTACTGCAGCCTACCGAATTCTGAAGAATCTTTGGGGAATTGTGTAATTTGAGAAAGACCTGAATAGTGAATTTCCAAGGAAAGCGCAATTCAAAACTACTCTTAACATTATCAAATACTGGAGCCTTATTATAATTTTATCGTATATATATTAATTTTAAATGAACTCTTGTACATGGAGTTGTGCTCCGAAAAGCTTCTATTGAATAATTTAATTAGTATAGCGGAAGGCACAGGAGTTTAGAACGAAGCGTGACGCCGGAGGCGTTGGAAAGGGGTAAAAATATTGGATGGGATATATACTTATTTAAAAATTTGGTAATGCATTAGCAGTTAATAACTAATTTTGATAATAAATGGAAATTTACTGTTTATAGTTGCCAAAACGGTTAATTTTGGAATGCATTTTGTTTGTGGTTTTTCGCACTGGAGGGCGCCTTTAGCACTCATAAGTCCAGTTTATCACAGTAGTTATTGGATTAACAATGTACGCTATGGTGTTTCCTTCTGTTCAATCTCCTTTTGGCGAGTGAGGGGCTAAATCCTAAGTCTTAAATGATAATTCAATTTTCTCTTTTAAGCCCAGGAAAATATTTACAGTGTTCTTGAAGTTCCAGGCAGTCGTGTATGTTAAGAGATGATCAGGGTAAATCTAGGCCTCCACAGGCAAACCTTGGTTCCAGTACCTCCCTTGTGGAAAGGGCACTGAAGATGGAGCATTTGCTCCGAAAACTAGAATAAATAACCTTGAAGGAACGATGCCTTTGTTTTCTTTCATGAGATTATTAGTATTGTCATGTAGTATACTTTGTAAGTCCTAATGTACTGCAGGCTTACAATAAATCATATATTAACAAATTATGAAGAAATTGCTCATTTATGACATATCTATTAAGCTCTTTGATGGAGTCCTACAAAACCGTATCATAGATTACTTAACATTTTACAATTCAACGTAGAGGCACAAGGCAAACAAAAACTCAGGTGTATAAGTATATAATCAACTGTTGAATTAAATGATTATTCAGTTTCTGTTATTTTTCTATTATATTAATTTTATTACATTGTTAAATTTTTAGCCAAATCGCCTAGTTGCGGGTGCTCTTGTATAAATAAATAAGTATTTAAGTAAAATTGAGAACGAGCGTGAAGAGAATATTATTTTCTTACAATTAAACTTACTGTTGAAATATATCAGGTTTTCTGCTCAACCCTTGATAAATGCGATCGAAATGAAATGATTACGAAAGCAGATAAAGATGAGAATATTATAACGAGAGAGTTGTTTAGTTGTAATATTGATATGAACAGTGGAGGTATATGATAAGCCACTTACTAATTAAGCGTGTGCTAGTAGTTGTAGCTGCTGGCCTAGTAGGTGTTAGTAATTGCATGTCTGCTCCAATATGAGGCTCTGTAACAGTTTAATTCCCTTCCTGCCTACGCAGAGTTTAATGTCGCTCTCCATATGGATGAGATTTTCGTTTAATAGCATCCAAAGCCCGTTATACGGTTTAAACTTTACCAAATCCCCAGAAATAATTCATTTAATCGTTTGTAGCGAGCAAAAATTAACACGAAATTAAACAGATTTAAACATTATTAAGCCAGAGATATGATTTTTAATCTTTCCACCCCTAACAACAACTGGAACTCAATCTAAATTCAAGCAGATGTATTTTTAAATTTATGAAAACAAGACAAACGCAATTCAAGTTTTCGTGGACGTTTCGAAATTCGAGCTTACGACTTGGGTATGGATTTATCATTTAAGATGCTAGTCATATTTATCGCTTTAAATAAAAAAAATCAGGATTCACAGCAAATAGTTCTCTGCATTATAAGAGATCAAATTAGCAAAAAAAGGCTAATTATTACGGGTTATCTAATGGTTGCCATTTTTCAGCCAGGGTAAAACTAAGTATTATATTTCGTGAGTTTGTTGCTAGATGAATTCCTTTTGGCCACGCGAAAGTCGAACCCACGACTGTAGGTTTAATAAGTATACTAAATAATTTATATAATTCAAATTATACTAAAGATATTTTAGAGAAGGATATTTTACGCAAAAGCAAAGATGAATAGGTCAATGATCGCAACGCCCGTGCCGCATATCTGGCAGAATTTATATTGCTGGCGAGAGGTTTGGTTTGCAATCAATAAGAAGTTATTTTTTTTTATTTTTATATATTTTCTAATATACATAACTTAAAAACTTAAATAGTGACTACCTATAATTGACAAGCACCTAAATTATTTCCCTATAAAGTTTTACATAGTCAATTTGCAGAATATTTCTCAAAAAGGAAAACGTTCTTGTACGTGATATCATCAGAAAAAATAATATTTTTTTATCACCGTATCTTTGAAACATATATGCAGCATTCGATGTTATAATTAGGAATAGTGACAAGCGAGGAAAATTTTAGTAATATATATGTTTTCAAAACATGACTATTGTAACTATCGGAATAACCCAGCTATCAGCAACACTAAGATGATCTGAGCTCCTTAGCACGTTCAAAATTTTTGAATAAATCATGCATTTTCCTTCAAAACCCGATATCGTACTTTCACCATCCAACAGTTCGTTATTACTCGTTCTGTTCTGCTCGTATCGCTCGAACGGTCTGAACTCAAAAGAGTGAATTTTTGTAGTTCGCGAATCAGAGGCCCATTGATTATTTATAGATCATCTTGCCTTGATGAGCATATAGCATTCTCCTAGGATAGATAATCGGTAATAATTTTAGCTTAGAAGATCAGATTCCAAACAAACGACCCAGTCTATGTAAATTTCCAATCTAGAAGGAAAGGGATCTATTTACAATAAATGCAAGTCCTTTTAGCAGATTTCCCTTAAGCTCGAACTCATGAAACGATTTTCGAAAATTGTTTTCAAATGTCCATCGATCTTACCTAGGAGATGACGAAAATGAGGTCCGTTCAAAATTGTATATATATATATATATATATATATATATATATATATATATATATATGTATATATATTTGTCAGTTACCGCTCTAACGGTCGCAATGTTTGTCTTATTGTTATCAAACTTGATGTATAATCGTCTCATGTAAAATGAAAGATCAAGTTCGTTAACGGCTTAAATCGGACAAGGAAGAGGGGGGGGGGGTTAGAGGGGGGAGAATTTCAAAAATTCTTAATATGTTCATTATTATGCTTCGGATCGAAAAATTTTATAGAACCAATCTTATCGCAAATGTAGTGTTCTATAAAGGTTATGTACATTCTTTCACTATCTTGATTAGTAGCTGAGATATTTCCTTTTTTTAGTTTTCGCGTTTCAGTAAACCACCACTCCTACTCATCTCATATTATCAATATGCTATTGTGTTATGAAGCATTTTATTTCATGCCTAAATACCAAATGTTGTTATCATTGAACTATTTGAACGTTTTGAGATAAATGAAAATACGTAAGGCACTGGCGAAATCTGCTTAGTTAGTTAGTCGGATAAAGAAGTAAAATCCAGAAGAACACCATACTTATTAGATTTCCTGAAACTGATGAAAGAGTATATAATACTACCTGGGGACAATTAATTTTTATTTTTATAATACATAAGAAAAAGTAACATGGAAGTTCCTGTTGGGCACGACGTGTCCTAACCAGTGCAGTATGCTCTTTTTAATAGATTAGTAGATTAATTAATCATAATCACCAGGCAACTAATTTATTTATTGTTTTAGTACTAAGTAGCTGCGTCGTGTCTATGGCGATAGAAATCTTCATCAGATTATGCAAGTATATTGTGGTACAGGTTGGAGTTTTAAAGTAGATTTGAAGAACAGTATATACTTGGAGTAAAGACCAATCCTTCACAAGTTTTTATTCAATCGCTTCCAAAGACCCTAGCCTCCATCCTCAGGAGTGTTTAGGAGCGGGCTAGCATTTATCATCACAGCTACTTCCACTCTGGTGGAAAGTCAGCAAGTGACACTTCTCCACGTATAAATAAAGTTGTTTGAAGGTACCTCATTTTTGCCACTAACTATAGGTATGATCGTCGGACATTGTAAAATACACAATCTAGTCAATGAGCATAACCATAATATCTGATTCCACGGAGGGAAATTTGCAAAATTGAACCAAAAGAGCCTGCTGTGACAATTTCTGCTTAATAGCTTTGGGAGGGGAGACGTCTGAGAGTCGTTCTCTCAGAAATACGTTTGGAGCATCATAATAAAGTTGGAGATGAGATTGCACTGGTGGCAATGTCTGAAGTATAAATGAACAGAATGCTGCATGTCCGAAAGGTCCCCTTAGATCGGTTTAAACTCCCGATAAATGATCATAAAACACAAAATGTTGGTTATAGAGAAGAAACAAAGCAAATAAAATATAGATATTACAATTGAAAACATTGCAGTTAAAATCTGAAGGTGTCTTACTAAAATATTTATTTATTCTAGCTCCTCATTGAGCCTATGGGGTAGGGCACAAGTAAGTGATGGGATCGAAAAAATTAATTAATATTGAATTCGACACGCATGCACGTACACACACAAACACACACACACACAGGCCGCCAGAGGGTTGGCACTATAACAATTTTTCTCAGGATTGGAAACGTTAACCCTTTTCTTGATACTCCTGATACATTTACCCTTTCTTCATGTAATGCAAAGAGAAATAACTGCATATATTAATGCCACTATGGCATTAACGATTAGGTGATTCCCATTTAAGGAAACAATTAAAAATCCTAAAAATTTAGGATATATATATATATATATATATATATATATATATATATATATATATACACGTATCTCCATCCCACAGTATATTTCTCTTCATCTCCAATACAAAGAGCCGCGAAGAGCTCGAGAAGTGAGTGTAGTGAAGTTCCATTTTCTCCGACCTCAAGGCGGAAATAATATATTTGAAGTAGGATAAGAGAAGGATATGAGATGGAAGAGGTTCGCCCTGAACTGTAGAATGACACAATGGACGACACGGCTTAATATTTTTATCGATCATCTCTCGTCCCCCACTCCTTTACAACCTGCTTTGATGATGCCGCTTCTCTCTTACTACACTCTCTATAGATGTAGCCTCAATCCAAAACTTCATCAAACAAAACATTTTAGAAGTTATGGTCTATTTCAAGGGGAGGAGGGGGTGGTTAATTATATAAAAACAGTTTTTCAAAAGATATATCAGAGAATAATAGGTAGGAAAAACAATTTCAATACAAAACGATGCATTTCATTTATTTCCAGAAATTATTAGTAATTTGGAGAAGAGGAGCAATCTCATCTTTTCCAAAACCAATTTTCCTAGCTAGTACGTTGAACAATGTAAACTTTAACCTATTTCAACACGATTTAACATCGTGTTCCATTCAGAAAAAGAAGCAAGCCATCTATGAAACTAAGTTTTTTTTTGTCTCTTTCTATTTTTGCAAATGAGCTAAATGGAATCTTTACTTTCTTCAAAATGGAAATTCAATTACAAGAACGTCGTTTACGTTTGTAAAGAAAATGCAGGTTTATTACAAATGCTAGTATATATTCTTGAATTACGTGTAAGGCATAAGCTAAATAAATGAGTTGAAATCTTATGAAAGTGAAAGTAGAAATCTTATCAAAACCAAGCAGTAAAACCTGATAAAACGTAGAATAAGTTAATATTAAAAAAAAATATTCGAAATTGAATATGAGGGTATGATTATGTGCTTAATTCATTTTTCCAGCACATCTCATGTTATAATGGGATTAACAAAATGAAGATAGCTTCCGACAGAGCCCGATGGCTGCAATTGCAACACCATCTAGATCTTGTTTAAGATTCCTCAGTTCAGTATATTTCATTGCAATCCAATTGGTCTTACAGTTTACAAACTTGGAGAATAAAAAACCTGGAAGGAGAGGATTCTCTGTTGAAAAGACATAGATTATAGTCCGATTCACCCCCCCCCCCCACTATTCGAGGTCTGATTTCCGCCAATAACAATTATGATCTATTGTGTTCACGGAAACGGTTAAATATCTAGTATGCTATAGTAAAGATCCCTATAAAGAGGTAGCAAGTAAGCCACAAACCATGTAGAGCAGTTTCAATAAAGTTTTCACCGAAAAAAATGTTTTTTTTATTGGCAACGCTTGCCATAAAATATGATGAATATATAGAAAAATAAGGATGACGTATTTACAAGAATCTCATAAAGTAAAAGGTCAATGGGACCATATTTGTTATTTAACCTTGGAATGAAGTGGTTCATGACAAAGCACCTTATTGTATACATGAGTAGGAGTGGAGTATATTGATGGCCAAAAACTAAAAAAGTCCGTCACGCAGGCGCTGCGTAAACTAAGCAGATTTCCCCTGTGAAGTTTTACAATAGAGAAATCTGCATACTGGTAACACAATACCACCGTGATTAGATATAGAGAAATCTTTCAGTTAATTAAAATAAATACCCAACTGAAACGGCTTCTGAATTGTAAGAATAATTTATATTTTAATAACTCAAATTTCAGTAGTCCAAGAATTAAAGAAGGGGAGGGGGTGGCGGATGAACAAAACGTATTTGCTTAAATCTCACAAAGTAAGGAAGGTAAGGTAAGGTTAAAAACGCCAGGTTAGAAGAAGCTCCGCCTGAGCCGAGAAATGACGAAGATGGCCGACATAATCCGAACTATACCCCACCACAGACTTCATAAAAATGCAAATATCTCGGTTAATATTAAAGATAGAGAATAAATGTATATAACAATATTTATAGTAAATTTAATTTTCAATAAGATTGACTCTATACAATTTTTCGATCCGATGCATAATAACGGAGATATTTTGAATTTTCAAAAATCCCCCCCTCTAAACCCCCCCTCCCTCTGGTCCGATTTCAGCCATTAACGAACTTGATCTGTCTTTTTTCATAAAACGGTTAAATATCGAGTTTCGTAACGATAAAACAAAAATTGCGATCACTAGAGCGTTAACAGACAAATATATATATATATATATATATATATATATATATATATATATATATATATATATATATATAGATATATATATAATTTTGAACGGACCTCATTTTCGTCATCTCCTGGGTAGGATCGATGGACATTTGAAGACAATTTTCGAAAATCGCGTCATGAGTACGACCTCAATAGCTGATTTCCCTTAAGGGAAATCTGCTAATATAGAAATATGTTGGTTAATATTCAATATAGAGAAAAGATGTACAGGACAAAATTCATAGACCATTACATTTGCAGTAAGATTAACTAGATTCCTAAATCCTACCCTCTAACCCCCTCGCTCCCGCCGGTCCGATTTCACCTAACCTAAGTTAACGACTATGACATTTATTTTTACTTAAATGTTTAGAAATTGCGACCACTAGAATGTATACACATACACACACATTGTGTGTGTGTAGTTTTAAACCACGACATGAATACATCGTCGATTTCCTTAAAGGTAATCTGCGAAAAACAATCTCTGGTTTATTTCTTCAATTTGGCACGTACGACAGTGATGGATTTTGAAAATTCATTCTAGAAAAAAAAATCAATAAAAGAACTTTCAGAATATTTTTGGAGAGCAGCACCAGAAACAAACCAAACTGCCTAAAGAGCTTTAGTACGGGACTTTCCATCATCAATGCAATCAAGACTGCGGTGATTGGTTCATAATGAAAGAATACATTCTGGCATGTAAACCAAACAAATGTCGAGCGGTAAACAAAGCTTGCGAGGCAGGCCCAGGAATTGGTTGTGGGACGTAGAAGGTTTGGAGGTTGAAAAACAGAGACTCCGTGGTAGATCTAATGAGATAAATGTAGTCTTAAGCAATGGCTGGCCCAGTAATATGGCAGACAGCAGTTCATAATGAGAGCAAGGCTATCCTCTAGCTAAATATCACCAGTATTAATAAGTATGATCTCCAACCAATCATCGAGATCTATGTCAACTATAAAAATTTCATCAGTCAATTAACACAATAAGTAACATGAATAACTATTCTAGGATATGCATAACAGCTTAGGGACATTAATGAATCTTGATTTATAAAACATTTTAAGATTATACAAAGTCATTCGAGCAGATGCAGAGTAAACTAAAACAATTTTGCGGCTTATGTTAAGTTGACAGATCATATTGTGCGCGCCTGTGTACTATAAATGGCCTGCTGAAATATGGCCAAAATGTATATATTTCAATTATAAATTGAAATTTGTATTACATATTAATATATACATCATTAAGGCAGTTAAGGAAAATATGTGAAAATGTTAAGTAACCAGAATTCTACAATATCTACATTCTACATTGGAGGTAAAATAGAGCTTCGATAAGGTGCTAGACTACGCAAAACGGGCTATGGATGAAAATAAATAGGATGTCTTGAATGAAAATATATATATATATACATATATATACATGAACTGAAGATGAACGTGAATCTAGTGCCAGTTTGCTCTGTCTCAACACCCACTGTAGGCATTTCAGTGAGATTGATACCCTTCCTTATGTCCTAGGTTCCTGCCAATGGGGTGAACAGATGCGTAATTCACGTCATCGTAAGGCCCGGACTCAAATTCCTCACGTCTTGAAAACGAAGCTCCCGGATTGGGATATATTCGAAGAAGTGACTTGCAATTCCTCAGACGGCACTCCGAGAAGAGCAGATATTGTAGCCATCAAGAAAAACGAAAAAAAGGGCTTAATTCTGGATCCTACTGTCTGTTTTGATATGAACAAAAATCAAGCAGATGAGGTGGACAAGAGCAGAAAGTAATATACAAACCATTTTGCCTCTATTTCTCAGAAAAATACGAAAGTCAAGACGGTTAAAGGGCTAATATTCGGCTCAAGAGAAGGTCCTCCATCAAAAAACATTTAAGATATTAATAGAGTATAGAAAGACAAAATATGATCTGAAGGACTTATCCAAACGTATCGTAAAATCATCGATAAGAATTGTCAATCATCATTTATATCAAAAATAAAGATGAAAATAATAAACTGCACACTCACATGAAATACCCCCCTAATTTGCACCATTCAATTTATAAGATTCCAAATTTCCATATACAATTCAAACAAAATTAAACAAAGAAAAAAGCAATATTACCGAGAAACAGCCAGATTAGGAGGCTGACCACACAGGCACCCTCAAAAAGAGGGCAGCTTATTTTGTTTTGTTTTGTATATATATATATATACAAATATTTGTCGATATTTGTGTATTTGTAGGTAAGAAGATTCTTGGGAGGAGGGAGGCCTAGAAAATCCTTTTTTAAGGACATCAATCATCTTGTGGATTTCGGTGGGTATAGTAATATGAAAAGAGCAGCTTCCAATAGAACACAGTGGTTGCAACTACAAGGCGTAGTCTTTAGACCATATATATATATATATATATATATATATATATATATATATGTTTGAATGAACGGTAATTTTTAAAATATCAGAACAACGGACCGTAGTAGAGTAAATTTGCACTGAATTCTAGGACGATTTCATTTTTATTTTTTTCATTTTAGCATTAGAAATATTACCATATAAAGGAAAATAATATCCACGGAATGGTGGAAAGGAAAATCCTCTTTCTTAGAGAAACATTCTTGTATAAATAAATTTGCATAAATGTTTACGCATTCTATGTTTATTACTAGTGTCTGTTGAATAATAATTTACTCCTTTTCTTCCATTGCGAGCTCGACGAGGTGGCGGCGTCCTCTGGTGCCCTGGGGAAGTTTCCCAGCAAGATATAAGAACCCCCAGGGAAATTCTTAGGTAAATGGAGCTCTTGAAGGGAAATTCTATAATGCCGCAGCCAACTACTGCAGTGGCTTTTAATTTATTGCACCTTAACATCAAATAACACTTTCCTGTCTTATTTTTATTATCACTTAAATCAATTTATCTGAGGCAGATAAGAGAACTTATTTTCAACATTATATACTTTTTTCATATATTAGTCCCCGCACTAATGCATATTGAATAATCTTCAAGGGGGCTTCATTGCACCTCTCTTGAATTAAAATTAATGAAATTTTCTCACAGCAGTTCATTTTAAATTATTTCATATAGAAGTAATATACGATCACGCTGTTCCAACGCATCGGTCCAAAAATGTCACTGAACATAATTTATAGATCTTTTTAAAACAAATACAATTCTTAAAGTTAAAGAGAAATTTGTAATTTTCGTTATTATTGTTTCCGTGTTTTCGGATTCGGTCAAAATCGAGCTACACAATTAGATGCTACAATATGAAATTTCAACATTCTAAGGCTAGTTGTTTTTAGCCATGGAAGTGGGTCAGGGATAATTTCGTTGGATAACTGAAAACCGAATTCTTTTCCTTGGTACATGGAAGTAAATATATGCTAACCCCAAGAGAATTGGATCTGAATTCCAAGTCATGATTTCTTACTAATACTATCTCAATTGAGAGGTCCCCAAACTGATGTGTCTCCTTCATCTCTGTAAATTGATTTAATGACTGACAGTATGCGGTTACGATCAAATAATTAGATAGCATAGCTAATATTTCACTTGCGTAAAGCAGGTAGTGTAAGAATATAATTATATAAATGACCACCATCTAAGTAACGTCATTTAGCAAACTTCTGGAGTTCCTCCACTCACCTTTTCTAGTAAAATTAAATACACAGGCAAATATAACTACATGCTAAAGCCAATGCTACACCTTCATGCAAGTATTACAGAATGGTTATCCTTGTTATTCTTCCCCACACTTTTAACAGATTTCTTTTAATGTAAATCAGCTATTGAGGTTGCGCCCATGAAAATTTGCTACAAATGTCCATCGATCCTACCTAGAAGATAACGAAAATGAGGTTCAAAATTATATATATGATGTATATGTATATATGTATATATATACACACATACATATATATTTCTGTTCTATAAATTGGGTTATATACATGTTTTCTCTGTATTCAATATTAACCGAGATATTAGCATTTTATTACTGCCTTCTGTAAACCACACTTCTAGTCATCGCAGATGAAAAATACGAGAATACATCATGAAACGTCTTATTCCAAGCAAATACACAAAAATACAAAATTATGTTTTCAACGGACCATAGTTAGTGTGATGACGTCATCAAATAAGATTTTATTGACCACGTGCTTATGAGCTGAGTTGAGAACCGTAGTGTGTCATTCCAACTTGTGGGATATTTGCTTAGTTTGCGTAACTCCTGCGTGACCGACTTTTATTAATTGCGATAACGATTTTTTTAAGTACTTATCGACGGAATATGAAAAAACAACGTAAATATTACAAAATAAATCAAGAGCAAGACATGAACTTAACATTAATGTATCCCTGCATGAAAAATGCATGCTTAACCATACTCAGAATCAGTGTAGGAGAGTTTACACGATATAGCGGGCTGTGCTAGAATCGAATTCTTACGGGTATAATTCGAGTATTGCACGTATATGCCGCTTAGTGTTTCATAGCAGAATTGAATGAATACTCCTAATTTAGTCCTAGAGAGTTCGTCATTTGTATTTCTTATGTGTGTTCATCTCATACCACCCTGTTATATTCTTGCAGCTATCCATCTTCCAAACCATAGACATAAAAAATAAATCCATCCCAATACCTTAATAATCTCGTCTATTCTTCAATTACTCCTCCAAGGCGAATTGGGAAAGTCTAGAACTTATCGAGCCATTTGTTCATGTCACTCTTCTTCATCCTCTCTCCTAGCTCCAATCCTTTCTCAAAAGCCTGGCTACAGTTCGGTTCTTCCTCAATTCACAATCTAAATATCTCACATTTTCGAGCTTCAACTACAAATTAATTCTTTAGGTTACTCCTATTAAAGGAACCACAGCGATTAATGGACAACGCATTAGATTGCAATTCTAGTGTTCCAGGTTCAAAGTCTACTTCTATATTATTTAGCAGGGTGTTTTTCAGGATAGGGGATTCTATCGTGAAGCAATTAAATAACTACTTGAATAAGAAAGTAGCAATATTTCGTCTGTAATGTCAACGAACGCGTAAAGCTGACCAAATGACACTACCACAGTGAGCTTTTGACTATTTACTTCTCTCCCCAAGATTTTTGTTATCATCCTTGAGGGAAATCAGCTATTGAGGTTGAACTCATGACGCAATTTTCGAAAACTTTCTTCAAATGTCCATCGATCCTACCTAATAGATTACGAAAATGGTGTTCTTTCAAAATTGTATATATATATATATATATATATATATATATATATATATATATATATATTTGTCTGTTACCGATCGAGTGGTCGTAATGTTTGTTTAATCATTACCAAATTCGATATATAAGCGTTTTATGTAAAAAGAAAGATCGAGTTCGTTAACGGCTGAAATCGGACTGGGGAGGGGGGAATTTCGAATATTCAAGATATCTTCGTTATTATACGTCGCATCGAAAAAGTGTATAGCGCCAATGTTATTGAAAATTAAATGTTCTATAAATGTTGTTATACGCGTTTTTTCACTATGATGATTATTAACCCAGATATTTGTATTTTTTAGTATTCGGCCTTCAGTAAACCACCACTCCTACTCATGTCATATTAACAATAAGCGGTTATGAAGCACGTTATTTGAAGCCTAAATATCAGATATTGCCCTCATTGAACTTTTACGCTTAACGTGAATAAACGCAAATACGTTACTCACGTGGGAAATCTGCTTAGGTAACGCAGACCCTGCGTGACGAACTTTCTAATCTTCCCGATCTCACTTATGGCTTCGTCAGACCGCTCTATAGAAAAATTTAACTAAAACACCAACTGCTTAAAAAAACTATCACTATATTAGAAGCTCAGCCAGGCCAGGACACACAACAGGCTCTCAGCGCAAAGAAATGGGGCTCAGCAATATTGCATTTTGTTTTTACACAAGGGATTTTACAACATCGAAAATATAATAAAAAATCGAAAATAATAAAAATAACTCTTTATCTCGACGATTATATCTCTCGGAAGATTTTCTTTTTTTGCCTATATTTCAGGAAGAATACCTAGTTGCAAATTTATTTATAATTGCCTTGCAGTTTCGCCCAATGCATATAATAGCAGATAGTAGAGTGTTTCTGAGCGTCAAGGGTTTGTAAAACTGCTAACACATAACAACTTTTGGACTTGAAAAATCAACTACTTGCTTTTCACCAGATCAGTGATTCTCAGCATGTCTTCTACAACACCACTTCAAAAAAGTCCGCCACGCAGGGGCTGCGTAAACTAAGCAGATTTCCCTCGTGAAGTTTAGTAATAGATAAATATACACACTGCTAACACAACACCGTGAATAAATACAAACGGAAATAAGAAATGTTTCATCCAATTTCAATAGCCTGCCGACAGGAAGCGTTAGGTTAGAAATGTAAACAAACGGGTCCCGCCTCACACCGGAAAGAAAAACAATTACTGAAATATATCAGAATATAACACATTAATTTTATTGAGAACTATTTACTATATCTAGTATGTACTGTAATTAATAATGAGTCAGAATAATTGTTATCTCAATCAATAAAATTTTAGTAGTCCAAAACTGTCAGATGGGGGGGGGGAGTCACCAGTGCATATTTGCATGTATCTCGTATAATAAAGCTCTCTTGAATACAATTTTTGGTATTTAAACTTCCAATAATGTGATTTATTATGTATCAGAGTATTGTTTACGTAACATGAGTAGAAGTGGCGGTTTGGTGAAAACTGAAAAATGCAAATATCTCGGTTAATATTCAAGATAGAGAATAAATGTATATAACAATATTTATAGTAAATTTAATTTGTAATAAGATTGATTCTGTATAATCTTTCGATCCGACGTATAGTAACGGAGATATTTCGAATTTTCGTAAATCCTCCCCTCTAAACCCCCCCTCCCACAGGTCCGAATTCAGCCGGTAAAAAACTTGATCTTTCTTTTTACATAAAACGCTAAAATATGAAGTTAGGTAAGGATTAAACAAAAATTGCGACCGCTAGAGCGTAACAGACAAATATATATATATATATATATATCTAGATATATATATATATATATATATATATATATATATATATACAGTTTTGAACGGACCTCATTTTCGTCATCTACTAGGTAGGATCGATGGACATTTGAAGAAAAATGTCGAAACTTCCGTCATGAGTACAACCTCAATAGCTGATTTCCCTTAAGGGAAATCTGCTAATAGCAGGCAAAGAAAATTCAATTACTTAAAACCGACTTAATTGAATTAAGACGGCCTTGAATAGCGGCGACTAATTGCACTTAGATTGTTGTCAATTCATAAAGGGAGTAGAGCCGAATGTTTGTGAAATTGCACTTAGATTGGGGGCAATTCATAAGCGGAGTGGGGCCAAATGTTTGTGAAATTGTCTATTGAAAGGGCTTAATGGCGATAGGGAGTAAGTTGACAGCTCTCTCTCTATCTACCATTCACCAATACACTTCTACTAACAATACAGACTAATTTCAAACACACACATTATCTAATAAGACCAACTCATTAACTAAAATTGTCAATTACATCAACCGATAGTCTAATAATGAAATAGATTTTGTAATATTATTTCGCTTCCGACTGGACGACTACTGAATTCCCACTTTCAAGTGGATTTCATCTAAACATTTGAATTAGTCAAATAATTATATTTAAACAAGCGTAACTTCATAATAATATCAAATGTCCAGAGGAACGTGGAAACAAACTGCTAGCTTGCATTTAATGGAAAACTATTTCAAATGAAAATTATAGTCCATCAGGCAGGGCTCAGTAAACAAAGCTGATTCTCCAAATGTTGGTTCAACACTACTGATTTCGCCTCACTAGTTACTGTCTATTACCAATTGATAATTCGATGAGTAGAAGAGGCTGGTTTATAAAATATTAATTGATGACACTTTCACACAATGTATTTGCAAATATCTCATCAAGTAAAGATCTGCTGAACACATCATTGGGTGTTTCATGATATATTCCCTTTTAGCAGATTTCCCTTAAGGGAAATCAGCTGTTGAGGTTGTACTCATGACGGAATTTTCGAAATTTTCCTTCAAATGTCCATCGATCCTACCTAGTAGATGACAAAAATGAGGTCCGTTCAAAACTGTGTATATATATATATATATATATATATATATATATATATATATATTTGTCTGTTACCGCTCTCTTGTTTAGAGGGGAGGATTTTCGAAAATTCGAAATATCTCTGTTACTATACGTCGGATCGAAAAATTGTACAGAATCAATCTTATTGCAAATTAAATTTACTATAAATATTGTTATATACATTTATTCTGTATCTTGAATATTAACCGAGATATTTGCATTTTTATTAAATCTGGGCGGCTAACGAACGAATGACTTTCCCGCCAAAAGCTAGTTCGGTCATTTCCTTAACTGCTCGGCTCTCATGAAATTTCTCTATTGTAAAACATCATGTGGGAAATCTGCTTAGTTTACGCAGCCCCTGCGTGACTGACTTTCTGTTAAAATTCGATGACTAAAAGTGGGGTTTTACTTTAGTTTAAAAAATGCAAAAAACTCGGTTAAACTTCAAGATAGAGAAAAAACGTATATGACAACATTTCTAGGAAATTAAATTCGCAATAATATTGGTTCAATACACTCTTTCGGTCCGACTTATATTAATAAGTTATATTAACGGAGATAATTGGAATTTTAAAAACTCCACCTCTACCCCCCCCCACCCGCTGGTCTAATTTCAGTTTTTTATTAACATCATCATTAGTTCTACATAAAACGTTTAAATATCGAATTTGGTAATGATAAAAGCAAAATTGCGACTGCTAGAGCAATAATAAGTTAAGGAGTTGGTAATAATATTACATGGTAAACCTATATTCTATTCCCGCCTGGGCAATAATAACTAACTCATAAAATAAAATCTTTAGTCCCAGCCTGGCTAGAAAGGGTGATAACCTGTTGATGTGTGTGTGTATAATTTTGAACGGACCCCTGTAAGAGTTTTCCTTCCTGAAATGGAGACTTGAGTGTGCCACAATAGATGACCTACCTCGAGCGAATCTGTTAATGAATGCCAAAGTTCAATAAAGTACCCGTATAATATGATACACCAATAAATTAGCATTCGTATCTAATTCTTATACCAAGGGAAAAGTCTATTTCTTGTTTATAAATGCCATTTCTCGAAAAGCGTAAATAATTTAGAAAAGCCACTAAAGCCTTCATTTCCGAACCAAGAGGCAACTTTCCAGACGAAAGTCTTATTCAAACTTCCAACAGTAATTTTTAAAGAGGAAATAATTTACGTGAACAGCATAAATAAATGGTAGATCTCTTCTGACCGTAACTTTTCGCATTTGGGGCCATTTTAACTTTGTAATATTTCCGGCTCTTTGTACACAAGATTTTAAAGCAACCCTCAAAATGTACAAACAAACCTCTTTCAGAAAACGGTGATTACTACTTCTTTCTTTAAATGGTTTCTTAGAAGGTATTTCCCTTACCAAACTTAATAGTATTTAAAAATGATAGCTGTATTTTTTTAATTTTTTTTTTTAAAAAGTGTTAAAGCATTGCACGGACATGTAACCTATTCTAATTTAAAGATAACTTTACTTGAAAAGAGATAACTTGTTTGATAAGCTTAAACTGATCAATTAACAACTATGAACTAGGATTTTCTCGGACGATCAAATTATATTTAAAATACTTAATCTGTACCTCAAAAGGGAATATGTCCTTTTTGAAAAGTTTCAAAAATGACTGCATAATTATCAGTAATTTTTGACGCTGATATTGATAGAAAAGCAATATAAAATAGAGTGGATTTAACATTAAATAATAAAAATTATTTAAGAAAATAATGCGGAAAAAAGTAAATATGCTGTTGCTGCAAACTTTGTATACCAAAAAACATTATACAAAAATAATTATATCAATTTCAAGCAGTTGATTAAAATTCACCATTCAAAATGAAATACCATCACCATAAATAATTAATAAATCGAAAAAGAAGATTTTATGTATCAGCTTAGTTTAAGCAGGCCGTGCGTGACGGATGGTTTTGAGATTTTAACCCTCACGCAAGCAACAGAGTAATACCTAATAAGCAAAATTGCATTATCTATTAAGTAATATGGAGTTCCTAGTATTGACGGCCTAGTACCAAGTATAACCATTGCAGTACCTACACAGTAACATTGCAGTATCTGGTGAGCTACATTCTAGGGCCTAATAAGAAACATTTTAGTGCCCAACACGTATCACTGTAGTGCAAAGTATCATTGTGACGCAACGAACGGACACATTACTTGAAAGGATTAATAACTTTTTTTTTTATAAAATAAAAAAAAACTAATATAATGAAACTAAAACTATAGAGTTGCTAGAGAAAGAGAGAAAAAACCCTTTCACACTCATTTATCAAGGAAACTAGCCAATTTTTTTAAAAATTATTTATAAGCAAATCATTGTTTCTAATTAAATTTAAAAATACCTTATGTCCAAATTTCGATTTTAATTTTGTTAAGACTTTCTCTACCACGATCTAGCCAAACAATTGTAAACCGCTAATGTAGCTATAAAAAGTTTCAGTGAGTTAATATCTTTTTACCCCTATATCTGAGGTTTTCGCCGTTGATTGATTGATGCGTGTTAAGATATTCCAAGAAGTCTAAATGGAAAGGTAAAAACTAAAGATATCCCACGGAATTCATTGAGATATTATTTATAACACAAGGAGAATCCTCTTAGTTATATCAGCTTCTGAGTGACTGATTTTCTACTTTCATTAATCAAAGATTATTTTTTTATCAATAAAGTAATAAATTAAATTAAGAATTAATGGAAAATAGAACCGAAGCGATTTTAATACTATTAATCGTGTACATCGCAGGTCTAGAACTTTCAAACCTCAAGATTTTAGTTAGTCGGAATTTCTGTGTGGACCTTCCAAGACAATTCTCTTATCTATGAGAGTAATAATTTTCTAAACTGCAGTTTCAGTTCAGCAGACGGTATAAACTGCAGGATAATCAAACAATAATAGCCAACTTTCTGGAGAGAGCTTGAAGCAAATAAAGTTAGCACAGGGCATAAGGCAAACATATAGAGAGAGGGAATGAGAAAGCAGAGGGAGCCGAGAGATGGCATTAAAATTCTCAAAGCAGCTGACTAGCACAATCAGCATTCTAAACAATGGTGCCTTAAGCAGAACAAATAGAAGCAGGCATGTGAATAATTACTGCAGCCACAGCCATAGGAATTTATGCAAGTAGCACGAGTCACAGATCCAAAGCTAACCACATAACACTATAAACCAATAAGCCCCTCTGTCCGCACATTCGAATACTGTCTGCTTTTCAATTTAACGGGACGGCTCTGGAGTATATGGATAAAAGTCCCAGTGCTATGGGTGCACAAGGCTGGGGATTTGAACGCTAAATTTCATTTAGTTGTGCCGTTACCAAGCTTCGAGGTTGTACTTCCACCATGTCCCCCATTCAAGTGCCCATTCACCTTGTGTGAGAGAGAGACTAACTACTTCTGATGTGCACAGACTTCTTGCTCCAGAAATCTTTTCGATCATAAAAATGCTAGTTTTCGGCAACTCTTTGGCAAACTATTGGCCGCCTCAACTTTTATTCGGGCGCAGTCCAGTGGTTAAAAATGATTTAGTGTCTGGACTGCGACCTGAAAACAGTAGAGTCGATGACCAGCCTGAAGAAGGCAAACCAAGTGTAAATGGACTAATCTATTCCAAACGCTACAATTAATCAACTGAACCACCTGAAAACCGAATAACCAACCAATTAAACAAATATTTCATTGTGTATAACACGACGGATCAAAATAAAATTTCATCAATTATTTCTTGTATCAGAACCAAGAATATTAAACACCTTGGTGGTGGTCATACGTATAAGAGAGAAATTGTGGTTGAAATGCCACCATGATTCATTAATCCATCAAGATTATATGATGAGCAATAATTCAAATGATTATTTAACGGATTAATGAAGCTGAGCTGAGTGAAGACTTTAGCAGCCCCTACTAATTTGAACGTATTAGAATTTTCTTTTTATTTATTTACGTCTTCTTCATGGCTAATCGGGACGAGTTATCCAAGGTGGAACTAAGGAATTTATTTAATGAGTCCCTCACCAAATAAATTTATATTGCCCAGGTATTGCTAATACGATATTAGCACGATGCCCGCCGATTAGGTATGCCACGCGAGATTAAGACCAACGCCTTAACTCACACGGCCAACCTAAGCCCTTGTTAGAAAATTAAGATCCCCAAATATACGTTTTGATGATGTATAAAACTAGTTTTGTTATATAGTTCCAAAAATAATACTAAAAATCATTGAAATTAAATAAGGAATGGTTAATTGTGTTTCAAAAATTAATACAATATTCCTAAGAATTTTGTAAAAGATTTTATGATTTTATGGACCGTAATGTATATATTTGATCTACAGCCTAAACAGCTATTTGACATAAGAAACGTTACAGTGTCTATAACTTGCCGATACCATCTGAGAATGGTCCACTCAATCGGAGGATCAATTTCGTACCTCAACCTGAAACGTCTTTGCACTGTAATCACGGAATTGCACTTCGCAAACTCGAGAATGATTTCAGCTGTGGAGCAGCATATGACGTTTGCCAAGCAAAACAGAAAACAACTGACATCAAGTGGCTATAATATAAGCTAGACTATGTATTCGTTTCTCCAATAGCCGAGCCGAAGCGCAGCGATCGATAGTTGGAACAAAAGAATACTTTGTAATCCCTATATTCATTTTGAAACACTCTGTATTACAAAGATGAACAGACCTCATATTATTCATTAACCAGGAAGGTACCTAAACTTCAATATCTGCTTTTATGAAGGGAAATGTGCTCAAACCTATAATAAGTGTAAACTATAGTTGTGGTGTGGTGTGTTGTAGAGGAGTAGGGTTGAGAGATGATGGAGAGAGCTGGGAGGGTGTATACTGTTATTCTAACTAATGGGGAGCTGTATAGCACCCACTCCAGACCAACCCTCCCTCTCACTCCACACTCAAACTATCTCTGTCTCACTCTCACACTATTTCTTTCCCAAACACCCCCCCCCTCCCCTTCACACTATCTCTTATGAGCCCCCTCTCTCTCACACTATTTCCGTCACACATGCCCCACCCTCTCACTCACACTAGCTCTCATAATCCCACTTTCTCACATAATAATTATTAATAATAGATTTCGATTTTTTTTTTAAGTTTGAGTGCCTCTAAAAGTACTGATGAACATTAAAAATTGTTGTATTTTTCCTTTGGTTTAAATATTGAGTAAAATTGTTTAAATATTGAGTACGGTATGCATCGTGTGTGTATTGGCTCAGCAGAATTTATAAACTTTATCACATCACATAATAAAGGTTCGATGAAAAACTTATTAGGTATTATGCTAGGAATAAGAAATTAGATAATATATCAGCTTGGCAACATGAGATAAGTGGGAGTTTACTAAGGACTGAAATCCAGAAAATTCATATATCTCGGTAAATAGACCAGATAGATAAAAATTTATGAAAAAATTAAATTCGCTATAAGATACAATATACAGCTTTTCAATTTGACCCTCAACGGAGATATTTTTGATTTTCCATTTCCCACTCCTTTTAACCCCCCCCCCCTGGTCCTAGTCTGGGATAGGCCATAAACGAACATGATTTTTGCTTATACATAAATCCCTTAAATACTGAGTTTGGTACCGACCAAGCACAAATTCTCTCTCTCTCTCTCTCTCTCTCTCTCTCTCTCTCTCTCTCTCTCTCTCTCTCTCTCTCTCTCTCGCTGTCTCTCTCTCTCGCTCGCGCACACGCACACGCACACGCACAAACACAAACTCAATATATAGCTCTCACACAAATTTTCTCAATGACTCCTCGCTTTCTCTTACATTCCCTCTCTTTCTGTCTAGCGTAGTCTCTCTTGTTATCCTCCTCCTTATGCTCAATTTACCTTAAGGCTTATGCAATCTGTAAATAATAAGTTTGTTCTCATTGAAAATACCTCCCATAATGTTAAAAGAATAATTATATAAACATACACTATTGTGGAAATATGAATGGTTATATAGCACGATATATTAAAAGACAATTAAGACATCGTCATTTCAATTAAATAAAAAGACATAGAAGACAAAATATTTTCATAAATTCCGCCATCATGTATTTTGAAAATATAATGATGTTATTTTTAAAGAGAACTTCTATCAACACTGAAGTGTTGGGAATAATCGATAAACGTTTCCAAGCCCGAGTCACATTTTGTCACCTAAAGGGGACAAGAAAACTTCGAAGATGTACTTATAGTCATTGGCCTTACTTAAGAAAGTACTGAAACCGACTTATATTTGTGAATTTAAGCCTTTGTGAAGTGTGACAGACGATCTGTTGGAACAACCGGACACAACTGCTAAGGTACGTAACACTAGGCTATCTAAAAATAATAAACCTGGCTTGTAGCCAATTCTAATGAAGTATTGAAAAGAGCTGTAAAAGTGAAAAAAAATTTATTCAACTAGAGTATACTTTATTTTCAGGAAATTCCTTATTAACTAATCATAAATACCAGCCATTGTATAGTGGACAGGTGTTCTTCCACATTAACCTTTATGTATGGACGTGGGGTGCTCAGCACCCCATGCGTTCTTAGAATTGTCACTACTCCCATGAAAACAAACCTAGAACCTCTCGCCTTCCTGACTTTTCCTTCATTAGCTCAGTTCTCTTTTGCCTCTTCTCCGGATCACATATCTAGTGTGTTTGGGGTGCCCAGCACCCCACGTCCCAATAGTGACAAAAGTTTTGCTCTATCGACATGCAGCGTGATCGCGATATTTTTGATACTCGAGATCCTAATTTCGCGAGTTTAATTCTTCAAGAACTTGACCGTTTGGATAGTGAAGAAGCTTTATCTTTTGTGGACTCTTCTGAAGCAGAAAGTCATGAGCAAACTTCCACCTCACGATATATTCAGGAAGAAACCACAAATTTTCAACGGGACGCAATCTTGTCAGATTTAGAGGACAGCGAGAACGAAGGAAATGTAGATGGCATTATCGTTAGCGACCACGATTCAGAATCTGAGCAAGAACCTTTGTCATCATCCGAAGATGAATCTGGTGACAGTTCTACGAATTCGAATTTTTACTATGGCAAAAATCGATTCAAGTGGTCCCAAGCTCCTCCCACGCGAAGAAGAGCACCAGCACATAACATTATTGTTCATTTGCCTGGAATACGTCGGCAGGCCAAGGAGATGGGGCAAGATGGGGGGAGATGCTATTTACCAATTCAATGCTCACAACTATTATGACCCACACTAACGAAAAAATTGAGTCATATAAGGAACAGTGGAGTTCTCCCCACATCCCTGAACTGAAACCCTTAGACTTGATTGAGCTAAGAGCATACCTCGGTTTGCTTATTCTTTCCAGCATTATGAAAAGTGGTCGTGAACGGGTAATATCTCTGTTCGCAAATGATGGGCATGGGAGAGATATTTTCCGAGCGACGATGAGTGCTAAAAGATTTTTTATTATTACCTTATGTTTGAGGTTTGATGATAGTAAGACTCGAGCAGAAAGGAAACTGTTGCCATCAGTTTTATATTTTCAGAATTTCTCCGAAACTCTCAGGCAGTTTTCACTCTTGGGGAAAACTGTTGCATAGATGAGTCCCTCATACCATTTCGTGGCCGGGTAAAGTTTCAAGTTTACATGCCAAACAAACCCGCTAAATACGGCCTGAAAGTAGTTTGTTTGACTGATGCCCGTAACAGTTACTTGTATAATGCTTACTTATACTGTGGTAAGGGTAGCGATGGCTTGACTTTACCACCAGAAGAACGTAAACTCCAGAAACCAACTCAATCGGTTATTCGTTTATGTGAACCAATATACAAAACAAACCGCAACGTGACATGTGACAACTGGTTCACGTCCATGGAGTTGGTGGATAATTTGCGGAAAAAGGGTTTGACTGTAGTCGGAACGTTGCGTGCTAATAAAAGGGAAATTCCTAAAGAATTCTTACCTGACAAAAAACGTCCTGTTGGTTCGTCATTATTTGGATTTACAAAGGATGTTACAATTGTAACGTATGCCCCAAAGAAATCCAAAGCGGTAATTTTGTTGTCATTAACCCATCATGATAAAAAATGTGACCCTATATCCGGCCTTCCTGATATCATTTCATTTTATAATTCCACCAAAGGAGGGGTGGACAATTTGGATCGGAAGTGCTCCGTGTATAGTTCGAAAAGAAGATCTAACCGCTGGACTTTGACCATGTTTTATGGAATATTGGACTTCAGTACTAATAATGCATTCATAATTTACAGTCATTTCCCTAAACATGATGAAATTGACCGCTTTATGTTCAATAAACTCTTAGGAAATAGTTTGGTTGCCATTCACATGAAAAGGAGAATTTTGAACACACGACTCCCCCGTGAACTTCGAGACTGTATTTCTCATATAATCCAAAAATATGAAGAAAAAAAAGGAAAAGACAGGAATTACCCTTGACAGGTACTCAGGAAGGACCAGTCTCAAGAGAACGATCAGTCGAATCAGCCCCCTCTACTGCAAGAAGTACTCAAAAAATTAAAAAATCACAGTCAAGATGTTCTACATGCCCAAGAAATAAGGATCAAAAAACAACCCAGACCTGTGACAAATGCAAAGCACCATCTTGCAAGTTATGCTCGGCCGTGCTTTGCAAAAATTGCTACAAGAATTGACCCCTGCACAATTTTTTATTATAATTATTATTTTCTTTCTTTTTATGTATTTTTATTCTTTAATATGAACTTTAAAATTTTCATAAGATTTAAAAAATTTTCCTCTAAAAAAATGAACCATTTCTTTGTCTTAAAAAAAATGTTCGCTGAAAGTTACTTTATATAATTCAAGTTTGAATTTTCGGTCAATTTTTCTTAAATTTTATTTTCTACCATGTTTCCCAAACTCTTTTTGATATTTAGAGAAAGGCTAAAATGAAATACTGAAAAGAAAATTTTTTTATTATTGTAATAGGTGAAATTTAAAATTGGGGTGCTCAGCACCTCACGTCCCAGTGCAAATTTTTTTCACATCCCTACATAAAGGTTAACAGGTTAGCCACAAGTTACTAAGAAAAGAATATTGTGTTACATCATTATCAGACGGCTTCAGTTTTAATAATGATGAGTCATTATTGACCATGAAAGTTTCCTTATATAATACTACGCTTCATCTCCCACTTTCCGGTTTAGAATGAAAGTGAGCGTCTAAATACAGACGAATTTCTAACTAATATATTCCTAAGTTCTTATGTACGATATCTGCATCCATTGGAATAACTTGTAACATGTTGTAACTAACTCATATTTAATTAACATTTTGTCGAACACATATTTAGTAAAATTATCAAACAGTTTTATAATGAAATACACCATCGGCACAAAGTTAACGAATTATTATGCCAAGCTAGTTCTAATGATGCGGCCATACTTTTAATGACATAATGACAAAGCCATCAGGTTAGGAGTACCCAACAATACCAAACAAGTTTTCAATAAATATATTTCAATGGCAAAAAAGACTTAAGTCGGCGGATCTTTTCTATTGATTCTTCCTTTATCTTTGTTTACTACTACACATAAATCATTTTTATTCCTTAGATCATTATCAGTCCCACAAATAGTCCTCCATACAAGTGTCTAAGATTTCCCACGACCTGGAATGACACACACATTACGTCATATCAACTGTTTTCTCTTTCTCCCCTATTTGGAACCCTTATGTAATCGAAGCTTGAAATTAATGTGATTATAAGATATAGTAGCTTAACGTGAACATTGTTCACTCAAAATAAGGGATGTATTTTAATTTGTATTTCTTTTGTTTTTTGTCACACAAATCACCATTTTACTACTGTGCAGGTTTTAAACGAACTTAATCGATAGTTTCACATGAAACAGTTAAACATCTAGATAGTAACTTTCAACTAAAAATCGCGGCTACCGTAGATTAGTTCACTTGTATATAAGAAAAAGGGGTCATAACATTGAAATAAGGGTTATAACAAAGGGATACAGATCATTATGTTGAACATTGGAATATATGCTTGCTTCTCGATCATTGGAATAAAGGCCTGCCCCTCGAGCATTGGAATAAAGGCCTGCCTCTCGACATTGGAATAAAGGCCTGCCCCTCGACCATTTGAATAAAGACCTGCCCCTCGACCATTGGAATATAGGCCTATCTCTCGATATTGGAATAAAAGCCTGCCCCTCGACCATTGGAATAAAGGCCTGCCCCTCGACCATTGGAATAAAGGCCTGCCCCTCGACCATTGGAATAAAGGCCTGCCCCTCGACCATTGGAATATAGGCCTGCCTCGCGACCATTTTAATAAAGGCCTACCTCTCGATATTGGACTAAAGGCCTGCCCCTCGACATTGGAATAAAGACCTGCCCCTCGACCATTGGAATATAGGCCTACCTCTCGATATTGGAATAAAGGCTTGCCCTTCGACAATTGGAATAAAGGCCTTCTTCTCGACATTGGAATAAAGGCTTGCCCTTCGACAATTGGAATAAAGGCCTTCTTCTCGACATTGGAATAAAGGCCTGCCCCTCGACCATTGGAATAAAGGCCTGCCCCTCGACCATTGGAATAAAGGCCTGCCCCTCGACCATTGGAATAAAGACCTGCCCCTCGACCATTGGAATAAATGCCTGCCCCTCGGCCTTTGGAATACAGGCTTGCCTCGACAATTGGAATAAAGGCCTTCTTCTCGACATTGGAATAAAGGCCTGCCCCTCGACCATTGGAATATAGGCCTGCCTCGCGACCATTTTAATAAAGGACGCCTCCCGACCATTGGAATAAAAGTCTGACTCTCAGCCCTTGAAATACAAGTATCTCCCTTGACACCTGGAATAGAGGCTTCCACTCAACCATTGAGATACAAGTGAAACCTTCGACAATTGCAATCCAGGTAACTCTCTCCAACACTCGAATGTAGATGATTCTTTCAAAGATTGGAACACAAGCCATGTAACACTCAATAATAGGTGGATCCCTCGAAAATAGGAATACAGATCATTCTTTCAATATACTTAGTACAGCTGATTCTCTTATATTTTCAAATTATTTTCTACTTTAAATCTATAACGATATGTTTAGTATTAGATTCATCACATAACTTAAATTTGAGTAAGAACCGGAAAGAAATTCTAAGCTGCGTTCCTCTAGTTATTCCTTTCAATAAAAAGTTAAGTTTTCGTTATAAAATCTCCATTCCAGTGTACATAAATATGTTTTAAGAGTACAATGGCATTTGAGGTGGTGCAACATCAAATATATTTACTACTCGACAGTTAGTTTAAAGTAGTGGTATTCAATGTAAAACTTTAACCATATGTGTAATACAATTTTACAAACTATTTTAAATAAAATATCAGCAAGAAAGGATAACTTGCTTTTTTTAATGTAATGAATTATGGCACATAACAGATCTCGAAATAGAAATTTCAGCAAAGTGCTTATTTTATTTCATTTTCGGTCCCTCATTAAATCTACTTATTTAATTTAATGGTTTAACAAACTATGTTGCCAGTCTATTATTATCATTTATTTTTCATATCAGAAGAAAAGTCATTCAACAAAATTAAATCAAAAGTAAAGCCAGTGCTTGACACTAGAGGCCAAAACCAGTGGTTTTCATGCTCATAGCGATATTAATGAAGCCCCCTTCGAGGAGGTGTTTATGTACATTAGTCAGGCCAGTTAATAGTGAAACAGCAGGAGCAGTGCAAAGCACGTGGCACATAATTAATTCGAAGTTATAATTAGCTACATACCAAGTATATAGATCCATGGCTATCTACATATCCCAAATGACAAACCAGTGTCAGAGAAGCTGGTATATGATACGTATAAGATATGGTATGCTCCACGTACCTTGGTCTAGACTAGTTCGGAGTTCAGACCTTTAAGAACATTAAAACTCTTACCGATTGCAATACGAAAGGCTAAAGTGCAGTTTAGTCCCCCAATGCCGCCATCTTGTTTCGTTATAATTCCCGCCCTCGCTTAAAACCACCGATGACGTATTTTGGAAATTTTAAAGTGCTAAAAAATATAAAGTTAGAACAACAAACCCCCCACCCTCGGTGTATACCACCGATGGCGTATTTTGGAAATTTTAAAGTATTAAAAAAGATAGTTAGAAAAACAAAATGACCGACGTCGTCATCGTGTGCCACCAAGTGGGGGGGGGGGGACTAAAATACACTTTCACCACGAAAATCATTCCAAGAGAAAACAGTTTTTCTTTCTCTGGAATGACGGAAACTCACAGAATTAGGTAAATCAGTACTCCACAAACGTTGTGACTAGACCCTCTGTTCGTATAAACTACTTCAAATGTAACAAAGATTGTTGTAAATTAGTGTTATACAACGTTAACAAAAAGTTTCTCTTAAGATCTAATACATATTAGACACAAAAATGACTGAATTCAAATATTTTATCTAATAAAGTACTATAAACACTCTTATGCAATCGTGGATAATCGGGACGAGTGGGATTATATATCATACTTAATGAGTAAATAAATTACAGCAATAATTAATTCCAACGCCTACGTGTGAATCGAACCTACAAGGCAAGATTTACCCACATGCACAATGTACAACAAGTATCAAAGGCTTTTCTTTATTAATATAAATGATGTATACCACGAAATTGAGGTTAGCACATAACATTTTATATTCTTTACACTTCGATGTGAAGCAAAGAAAACTTTTCCTGCATTTGAGCTTTCTCCATACAACTTGAATTTCTCCAAAAATTAATAAAGCCATCAGCACCGCCGGCTATTCCCGCAATACTTCAACTACTAAAGAGATCCACTTCGTCAGCAATGCCATGTGCTGTGGGGCCCTGTTGGAAATGGTAAAGTCTTTGTCCTAATTTTTCGGATTGTCACTCACCAGAAGATGTGATAATGAGCCTTTTAGCAGATTTTCCTTTTTGCAATTACGCCAGTTGCTAAGCCATAAAATGAGTTATTGGTAAACTAAATATTTAAGTTCCGAATGCACTTAAAAAATCTGTCACGCAGGTTCTGCGTAAACTAAGCAGATTTCCCACGCACTGGAATGTGATATGGTAATGATGTCAGAACACCACCTACTCTCCACTTCTCCTCCAGTACGAAATTTATGTAAAAAGGAATTAGGTAATATTTGGTTAACTGAAAGCTAAAACTAGAAAGAAAAAAAAATGGCTGCTAGTATCTTTAATCAGAAAAAAAAAATAAAATTCCGACAATAGTGATTATATAATTTTTTTCAAGCCAACTCGTACAGTAAACGTTTAATGAAAATTAATATTACGTATCATGCTTCGAAAAAAGTGGTACATGAGGTAGCTTATTGATAAATCTGACATTAGTAGAAGAGGGGGTTTACTGAGTTCTGAAAATTAAAAAAAAAATGTAAATTTCTCGGGTAATATTCAAGTTATAGAAAAAAAATGTATATAAGAGCACTACATCGGCAATAATATTGGTTTTATACTATTTTTCAATTCGACGTGTAATAACAGAGATATTTCGAATTTTCAAAATTCTCCCTTCTAACCCTCCCCCCCCTAATGGTTCTAATTCAGCATTTAACGAACTTGATCACAAGGTTTTTTTTTTCCTCACCTCCTGCGTAGATACGATGGGCATTTGAAGACATTTTTCGGAGATCACATCACGTGTTCAACCACAATAGCGAGTTTCCCTTTTAGGAAACCTGATAAAAATAAAAAGGCCAAATGGCGCTTTTATTAATTACTCAATGGTATATTGAGACGGTCAAAGCTGAATAGGGGGTGGTCATTGATAAAGCTAGCATCAATGGTTGGCCAAAGAGGTGTCCCATACAGGAGGGACAACGTGGACGATTTTTGCCCAGTCCCAATATCATTGAATTGCAAATGGTGGAATCAATTGAACAAAAGGGATAAAAAATTTGTTTGCCGAACAGTCCTCAGGCAAGCTACCGGGAAGGTTTTTTTTTCAGCTAAATTTACACCAAGCAAGATACACGCAATACTACATTCATGCCCGATTAATGCGTAAAGAAAAACATATTGATACACGCCTATCTATGACTGCTGATCGTGAGTCCGTCATACTTTTCTAACATTACATATTGATTTTTTAGCAAGAAATCAGCTATTGAGGTCGTACTCATGGCGCGAGTTTTGTAAAATTACCTCAATTGTCCATCGAGCCTACCCAGTAGATGACGAAAATGAGGTCCGTTCAAAATCTGAACTATAAGTCGAATCGAAAAATTTTATAGAACCAATCTTATTGCATATTAAGTGATCTATAAATATGTTCTATACATATTTTCTGTATCATGAATATTAACCGAGATATTTGGATTTTATACTGCTTAGCCTTCAGCAAACCCCTACTTCTACTCATGTTAAACTAACAATACTCGGTTATGTAATAAACCACACCATTCGAACCTTAAATACTAAATATTGTTTTCATGAGACCTTTATTATACGACATACATGCAAATATTTTCTGGTGACCCCCCCCCCCTAGGGGGGTTTCAGTAGTTTTTTGACTACTTAAATTTGATTGATTGAGATAAAAATTATTCTGATTCTGATTATTCTGATTATAAATTGCAGGACTAGATATAGTAAATAGGTTTCTATCAAATTAATAAGTTATATTCTGATATATTTCAGTAATTCTTTTTCTTTCCGGTGAGAGTCGGGTAGGCAGACCTGTTTGTTTACAATTCCGTGTTTACAGTTTGTATTTATTCACTTAATATACAAGATGGTGTTGTGTTACTAGTATGTAGATTTATCTATTATTCAACTTCACAAGGGAAATCTGCTTAGTTTACGATGCTCCTACGTGACGGACTTTTTTTATTGTAAAGTTTGCTTCATCGTTAGTGAATTCGAAAGTTGACCGTTTCATAAAGAATGAAATCAAGTTTCGTTAATGACGAAGTCAAACCAAGAGGAGTTTGGGTTTATACCTGGTTATGCACCAGATCAAAAATTTCACATAACAAAACTTCAAATTATGTTAAAACCTCTTTTCATTTCAATTTTGAGATGGATATTTCTCAGGGGGGGGGGGGGGAGATAATATACATATTCAGGAAATTTGGTGTATTTATATATGTATATGTGGTTATAAACGTATGTATCTTTACATATATATGTATGGGTGTGTACGTCTGCAGCTTGTATTTAACAAACAGTCTAAATTTCTATAAAATTCCGTCACACCGGGGCTGCGTTAACTAAGCAGATTTCCCACGTGCGTCACGTACCTCAAAACGTAAATGTTCAATGAGAACAATATTTGGTATTCAGGGTTCAAATAATGTGTTTCATAATAAAGCAAATTGTCAATACGACATGATTAGGGGTGGCGGGTTGTGATAACGATTAAACAAAAATTGCTTTCGCTAGAGAGTTAATATATATATAAAATAAGATTTCAATTATTTCCATTTACTATTCTCAGTTCTCAGCCGTCTTCCAGAAAAGTAGTTAACTAAGTAATATATCGCAGAATTAGTTGGTGTTTTCCCATCAAATGTTTTCAGTTTTCCGATTCTGGACCATGTCTGTTACTAATTACTTCCTTGTATTAGGAAATCGTGAAAAAAATCGGTTTTCATATTTCTATAGAATTATCCGTTATGACCCTCTCTGAATACGACTAGTTTCGATGTGAGAAATGTAGTATATCTCTCATATCTCAAAAACGACCAGCATTAGAAAGATTTTTCTCAAATGTCCATCGATCCTATCCAGCAGATGACGAAAATGAGGTCCGTTCAAAATTATATATATATATATATTCGCCTGTTAACGCTCTAGTGGTCGCAATTTTTGTTTGATCGTTACGAAATTCGATATTTAATCGTTCTATGCAAGAATAAAGATCAAGTTCGTTTATCGCTGAAATGGCGGCCCAGTGGGAAGGGGGGGGTAGAGGGGGAATTTTCAAAACTTCTGATACATTTCAGCAATTGTTTTCTTTAAGGTGAGAGGTTAGCAGACCTGTTTGTTCACATTTCAGATGTTTTCCTTTTGGAGGGGGAAGATTTCTTATTACCGTTTGTATTTATTCACTTACTATACACGGTGATGTTGTGTTATCAGTATGTAGATTTATCTATTATTGAACTTCACGAGAGAACAACTGCTTAGTATACGCAGCCCCTGCGCGACGGAATATTTTATCTTAAATATAAAAATGAATGTTTGTGTGTATGTCCTTTATAGAATCGCAAACGGCTGAACCGAATATTATGAAACTTGTTATGTATATTACTACTAAAACAGGTTAGGTTTCTGGCTGTAATAATATTCTCTAAGACGAACAGGAGTGGAGGTTATAAGGGAGGCCGGAAATTAAATATGGCGATATTTCGTCTCCTATTCGTTTTTCGGCAAATATGCACTTAACAAAAGTTGTTTTTTTTTGTTATTTAGAGTAACTTTTGATATATGAACTTTTTCCGTATAATGAAAAATAAATGAGGTATACACGAAAAACTATAGAAGGGGTCAGCAATGTCAGAGGACACGAAAGATTAAATCGAAATCAACGAAACTCCGTATTTTTGACAATGATAATATGATTATGTTATATATAAAAAAAGATACATGCACAGGAAACGGGTAATATAAAAATATTGTGTATTTTGTAGAATTAAGTACAAAACAAATACTTTTATTATTAACATATCCCCAGCACTCCGGACTCGGGTGTAAATCCTAAGCATTGGGACTGGAAATTGTAAAAATATTGTAGAAAGTAAACCCCCCCCCCAAAAAAAAATACCATCATCACTCAGCCTCAAATGATTACCCGGGCGAAGCCGGGTACCTTAGCTAGTTTATCATAAAAGTATCTATAGATTATGTTCTATGATATTTCTTGATCTTGAGGATAGGACTGGATATATTGAATATCACTTCCAAATGAAATAATTTTAAGTTATGTGGAGTAAGACATTTTGTTATCTAGTTAATAGTACCAGGAAGCCACACAATATTTTATTATACATAATGATAACAAAACCACGGCGTTGTAGACACTAAACCCGCACGACAGTATTGAAAACCTGTCATTTTAAGGAAAAGCCAACATGAGGCTCAGACAGTAATTATTGTACTCATTTCCTCATAATTATAAAATAATAAAAACAATAAATTTAGAAATGATTGTTCCCACTAAATAAGTCATTAAATGAAAGTGGGGAAAATTTAAAAAAGAAAATATGAAAGCGACAGAGATAAATTGGAGATAAAATTTGTAGCCTTATTTAATTACAAGCTTTTCACATCAAAATACAATTTACCCTACTGAATCAAATGTACTTTCATTAATATTAAGTTCACATACAGATCATAATTTAAAATGACTGAATTCATATTTTATAAGGAGTAAAAAGTAGTTTGCTTAAAAGACCTTTGTGATACATCAAATACCCTCTTTAAACAACTTTGAAAAATTTAAGTAGAACATTATGAACTTCTTAAGCTTAATGATAAAATAAAGTAAATACATGTACATACACACACTCACACACAAACAACAACACACACACACACACATAAATATATATATATATATATATATATATATATATATATATATATACATACATTAATTTTAGAATTCCAAGTATTTCTTTGTCATATATTTATTTCAATTCAATAGAAGTGTCTTACAGACAGCCAAAATTTACCTTTTATGATTGCTTTGGAAACTGAATGACAATATTTTATTTTAACATATTGAAATTTATTGTACATAAAACATATGTACATATATAATTATATGTGTATATATATATATATATATATTGCTTTTTTTGTGTTCAATATTTTTAAATGAAATATAACCATTCGGTTCTCAAAGCAATCATAAAAGCTAAATTTTGCCTGTAAGACACTTTTATTAAAATTAATAAATATAGGACAAAGAAATACTTGGAATTAAAAAATTAATAGTCGCCTCTTTTTTTATTGACTGAATAAATGACCCGAAAGGAAAAGGACAAAAAAAAAAAAAAAGCAAAAAGAATGAAATATCAGATGATCTCCCTGAGAAAAGTTACATCATTAATTACAGCCTTGCATAATTTTTCAACAATGGGACTTTCATTTTCCACCAAGAATTGAACTGGTAACACACTTCACCTAAAATCGTGGGAGCTAAACGTAGCACCTGGGCTATGTATGGCTCACACAATGAGTAATTATAAATATTATTCATTTTATGCAGGCAAAAATTCTAAAATTACATAATTAAAACTCTGTGAAAAGAAGAACTTCAAATAAACCTGTAAAATGAATTTGACTATTAATTGGCTGATAAATCAAACTATTTCTTGTTTCTTCTATACCTTTAAGTACTATTTTAATTCTAAAACAAATGTTAAACATCCTTGACTGGGGAAATTCCAAATAAGAGAATAATCATTCATTAGTGATAATAGTAAAAAATAAAGTAAGTGTCTTAACTACAAATTTTTCAAATCCTTTGCAAGGAAATTATATAAATGATCTATACTATAGAAATTAACTCCAGCAGGACCAAGAGCTTCATTGTATACAAACAAGATGTATTTTTTTTTAAAAGCTCTAACCCATATTTGCAATCTTTGTAGTTAGAGACTTTAGAATAAAAATTGGTTGTACTTTTTTACAGTGATTAACTGAAAATAAAGAGGCAGAAAGTTCATTTTAATTTTAAAGCATGTGCTTAAAAAAATCAAAATAATAGGAAATATGAAACCATCGAAAGGAGGAGATAGAGACAAATTTTGAGCAAAGCAATCTGAGCTGTCAAAGTGAGTTTGACAAGTATGACTGATAAGCAAAACAACAACAGATAAATGGCACAGAAGGAATTACCATTGACTGGTTATTATTCAAACATATAAATTGGTCATAAATGTCTGATTAATATAAAAAATTATATTTAAAGAGGGAATTCAATATTCTTACTTTGTATAGTAGAGCCTATTGTCAGCTGTGAGATTGACAGTCCATCCTGGCTTCAGGTTTTCCTGGATACTTTGGAGGCTGTGTGGCAAACTGTCTTGTGATGAGTATTGTTGATTTGGATTCCAAGCAGATTGGAGCAACATGGGAAGGCCATACAAAAGCACAGTATGGCCCGAAAAGGGAGTGGTCGCTCAGATATTTATTCAAAGGCCAAAAATTGGCGTCAGAACTGTCACAGTTGTCACTAGCACACAACTCATAGGTGGTCGATTTCCTTACATGAACCCAACGACTTCACCTGTCATGATCCATGTGACAGATGACTCTTTGGAGAAGGCTCGTGACTCACTAAGTTAATAAAACACTTTGAAAGTGAGACGAGAGCGACTGACTGTCAGAGAGGGAAGAAATTTATCTCACTGGTAGGAAAGGAGCG
This sequence comes from Riptortus pedestris, assembly GCA_019009955.1. NCBI lineage: Eukaryota > Metazoa > Arthropoda > Insecta > Hemiptera > Alydidae > Riptortus > Riptortus pedestris. The sequence continues at coordinate 203,437,194 of CM032228.1, read as the reverse complement.
GTAGGGGCCAACAAATAATAACTGATAAATCGCGGCGCTATCAGAACGACACCGAATTATCACTGAACAAGCCACTGTGAAGACCCCGACTGTTTACAGGGCAGATAAAACTCTACTAGCGCTCATAGTGGTAGGATGAGAAACTTGCTCCTCAAGGACCCGCCCCTACCATACCTCTCCTCTAACCAACCTACAACTACAGCAAATTTATTTAAAAATCACTTATAAACTAATAATTCTGATTAAAAATGTAAATAGTTAGCATATTAATTTTTCTTAATTGAAAAATGTCTCATAAGTAATGATATTCATACATATATTAAGTATTAGAAGGTGTATCACCATCATCTATTCCTGAGTAAACACACCAGAAATGAGAAATGATTTAACTGGAAATTATAAGAATAATTTATAAAAAATATCATAAAAGAAAAAATGAATTTTCATATTCTCTAATATTTTAAATAATTTACAAATTATTAGTTTTTATTCTTAACTTGTCTTACCTATCTTAAAAATTCATTATAGCTTTCTCATCTTTAAAGGAAAAAAAATACATCTGTTAAGAGCTCATAGAGAGGTAATTTGCTCTTTCTGAAAGTTTTAACAATAAAGCATAAAAACAAAATCAATATACTAATTTATAAATCAAATTTAAGCTCATTGTTTAAAATGTGTTAAAGCTCAGGTTAGCCGTGTGACTTAAGGCATGGGTCTTGGTAATCCTTAAGTGGCGAGTTCGATTCCCGCCCTGGGTAGTAGGAATTTATTTGGTGACAGACTCATTAAATAAATTCCTTAGTCCCACCCTGGCTAGAAAAGTGTAGTAACCTGTAGGTAACCCGTACCAATTAGCCTTAGCTGCAAAAAGTGGACGTTAATAAATAATTTAAATTTTAAATCATGGGGAGAGAAGTAAGTAGTCAAGAGCTCACTGTGATAGTGTCACTTGATCAGCTTGACGCAGTAGTTGACACTACAGACAGAATATTGCTACTTTCGTATTCAAGTAGTTATTTAATTGCTTCATGGAATCCTCTACCCTGGAAAACACTCTGCTAAATAACATAGATAGATAGATATTTTATTGGCTTATGTTTACAAACATGTTACCAAGAGTCTGGCCAATTACTGTTAGTAAGGTTGTTAATATAATATAACGTATTAAAAATGTGTAAACAAAAATAACATTTTCTAAAGTACAAATTAACAGCATATACATTGGTAAGTAGTACAATATAAATATTAATCTAAATAATTATAATACTTAATTCAATAAATCACAATTTAATGTAAATATAGATTGAATCATTTTTTTTTTTTTTAATGTCTAAATAAAGATTAGCTTTATCAAATTAACATAATTCTTTTATAAGATTTATAACAAACAGAATAATAATAATAAGTATTATTGTACATAAAAAATAATGTGCCGATTATTGTTGTTTAAGCACCCTCAAAAAAATAATAAAATTCTTTCTTTAATACTGTTAAAATGTTTACCAATGATAGGTATTCTTTTTGAGGCACTATATATTTGTCAAGGAATTTTACCCTGTACGTTGTAAAAGCGGGGCAATACAATAGTAAATGATTTAAATATAGATATATATATTTTTGGCACCAGTTATATGACTTTCCAGTTTTTATAATGTGAATCATGGTTTAATAGTATAATTTTAAATATTCAGAAGACAAAATCCTTATTTGACTGATTAGTTTTATTTTATTTATGTTTGGGTGAAACGTTACATAATTTTCAGGGGGAGAGTTGTAGCCATAGCATTTGGAATTCTAGAACCCACTCTCCCTCTACCCCCCCCCTATTTCTGGTCTAATTTGAGCCATTAACAAATATGTACTGTAGTGTTGAATGAAACAATGAAATATCGAGTATGGTATAGACCAAATAAACATTTCAGAGTAAAGAACATACAATTTTAAATGATGATGTAATCAAACAAAATTTGTATGTATCTGACTCAGTAAAAGTTCAACAAAAACAATATTTGGTATTTAAACTTTCAGTAAAGTGGTTCACAAATATAACAGCTTACTGTTAATGTCAAGAGTAGGAGCGGGGGTTTACTTAAAAATGTAAGTCTTACTTTATTATCAAGATAGTGAAAAATGTGTGTAATAACATTTTTAGGTCAGTATATTTTCAGTAATATTGGTTCCATACAATTTTTGATCCAATGTATAATGAGGGTAATATATTGAATTTTTGAAATTCTCCTCCCTCTAAACCCCCTTTCCTAAAGACTGACTTGGTCTTTACTTTTACATAAAAAGTTTAAGTATCTATTTTAGTAATGATCAAACAAAAATCAAAAATTGTGGCTGCTAGACTATTACAGACAAATATATAACCTCATTTCCGTTATCTCCTGGGTAGGATTGATGGGACATTTGAAGAAATTGTTCAATAATCACCACATGAGTACAGCCTACAACAGCTGATTTCACTTAAGGAAAGTCAGATTAATTAACCAAATCAAGAGTTCATAAGGGACAAAATAATAAATAAACGAATTACTGCTCAATAATTTCTCATAAAAAGAAGAAAATCTGCTAAAAGGCTACATTTTTGAATGCTACAACATTTTGTAGTGAGCACCCTAACACTCCAAGTAAGCTCAAACTAGTCTGTAATCTGAAATGAATATAAAACTAAGAAAAAAAGAAAAAACTTTAGGGGAATAAATAATAAAATCAAAACATAACATAATTATAATAGTACTAAAAATAATCTAATGTCAGCATCTCATGACTTCCTTGTACTCCTATTAAATTAAACTAAATCATTTTGCTCACTTCATTAAAAATTATTTCATTAGAAAACTATATAATACAGCTTCATTCCAATGTATTAGATTGAAAGATGTCATAAAATGTAACTAATTTAAAATTGTCATTTTACAATATATAAAAAATTTCTTTTGGGCACCACATGATTTCCATGTAGCTTAGGGGTTGATGTTTTCCCACTATAGAAAAGGTGTTGAAGGTTATAACCAGATGTTTTGCTACCCTTTTCCTAAATCCAAGTTCTGCTAAATTTATTTTTAACGCAAGTTTGTATAGATCTTAACAAGTGTAAATATGTATATTTTTCTAATGAAATAACAACAGTGTTGTATTTTAATCGTTTATTTCATTGTGTAGTACGTTAATAACTAATATTAAATTAAATTAACACAATACTTGGTTGCACTTCATTTAATATTATCCCATTTGGAAGTGATATTAGATATATCCAACCCATTGAGAAAAGTCTCATAGAACATAATTTCTATATTTTCATGATAAACAAAAATATTCCTATACAGAAGGTTTGTATCACTAATTCATATGAACGAATTTGCATTTTTTTTATTTTTACCCTTCTCTAAATCCGTTCTCTTCTGATTTCGATCAGAAGGGGTGGTGTTCCTAGACCTTATAACTATCCTAAACATGGAATTTCAACATTCTATGGTCAGCCAGATATGGATATATTCAGATGTACAAGATATGTGCTGACACCAAGCAAAAAACTTGTCAAAATGGGTCTAAGGTTGTGGATATCGAACGAACTATATAAAATATCTCACTAATATCTATCAAAATATTTTATTTTTGAATTCAAAATTTGTTGTAGACTCCTTACTTTTAATCTATAAAATTAAATTTACAAAATGCTTCACTTTGTAAAAATTATTCCATTTGAAAATATATCTATTCCTATGGATCAGACCAAAAGATTTCAATGAATATAAAGTGTAGATATTTTAAGATAAACTAAAAGGTCATATTTTTAAGTAATTCATTACCTAGAATTGATTGTAAAGAGACTACAGAAGTCGATAAACATTTCCATCACTGGTACTGGGTTAGGCAAGTATCATGCATTGGCCTAACTTCATCCTCTATTCAGATGCCCTGAAGAAGCATACCTAGCAAAACATTGGTAGAAAATACCATGGTACAGTCAATGCTATAGGACCTCAATAATCAAGATTAGCCTGAGTTGCAAAAAGTGGACGTTAATAAATAATAATAATAATAATGAAGATATTGGCCATAAAAGCCTATGAGATCGACTTATCAAATGCCTCTATGGAGAGGATATTTTTCAGAATGTTGAGATATTGGAAAATAGAAGGGTGAAAGGGAGAACATGCTCTGCATGTTGACATTTATGAAGAGAGATATAGAGATCATAAGATTATTGCTAATTGTGCTTAGGTATGGCAACCTGGAACACCAGAAAAGGCAGAAAAGGGGTCATTTATTTTGTATAAAAGATTGCTGTTATGAGAAAAATGCAAGCCTTAATAAGAAGAATATTGATCAATGAGCACATGAAAATAAGACAAGAATTAAATCCTATAGGTCCTAGATAAATCCTGGTCAGGTCCAGAAGATAGATTGACTTATAACAAAGCTAATAGAAGTGGGAAAAAGAATAAACTAACAAAGATAAAATAGTTCTAGAAGCTAATACAAAAGTAATGCCCAGCTAACTCTGTCTAATAAAGGCTTGGTAAATACAACAAATTAAGCGATTCTTGGAAAAGAGACTTAATTATGCAATAGCTTCCAAGTAAATATCCAGTGAAAAAATGATTTGTGCAAGTTGGGACAGCAATTAAAAATATGGAGGAGGTTGCATAGGAAATAAGGAGTTTCCCAAGCAATGATTACGGTCAAACCATATAAATCCCTTCTAACTAAAAATGAGCACATGGCCAAATAATTTTAAATTGAGGGAAGACATATATATGAAAAGAGGGGAAATCTCTCTTGCACCCATAGTAAATTCCATTGAATCAGCAACTTGCAGTGTGGCCAAGTGAAACAATTGAGGTGAAACATTGTGAAATTTCCCTATAATGAGATTCAAAGTCTAGCACAGCTCCAAATATTTCCTATTCAACGGAAATGACGATATGCAGAAAACTGGATCAACTTTGGGTTCATCTTTAAGTCCTGTGGCAGCTGAGTTATATATCAAAGAGGTTGAACATGAAGACAGCCAACATCAAATCAACACATTGGTTTAAATATATAAATGAAAAATTTGTGATTTGCCCTCGCATAGGGGCCACAGTTGGCATACCTACCTGCTAACTCATACCACAATCCACCTTAGAAAAACAAAGACAATTAATCAAGAGAGCATAAGAATTTCAAATGATTCAAAATTGAAAGGCAAAGACATGAATTTTTTTTTTACAATAAAGAATGGACTGGATTAGACAAGCATACATATCGTCCACCCACTTTCTGAGTTATGTTTGAATGGAAGAATTTATCATTCTAGGCACTATATGTACTTATGACTAAGGTGGCAGATAGCCAAGTCCCAGCAAATGGAGAAATGTTTTCTCTTTAAAGACATATATAATAATGTAGATTAAAATGTAATTTACATTTCAGTTTAGTTACAAGTTTTTTTTTTTCTTAATGTAATGTTGTTTATATTTTTATATTTCATTTGAGTCAGAATTAATGACATTTTATCATATTTCATTTGCTATTTCATTAATTTGTAATACTGACATTTTTATTTTATTTTTAATTTTTTATTTTGATGATCTCAATTTCTATCTTATCTCATAATTTCTATGGCCTACATACTACTAACCTTCACCCTGTCTAAATTCTCACTTACAAAATTTAAGTGAGGCAATCTCTGAAGGGTGGATTAAAGTTGTAGCCAGCATTCTCATCCTGCGTATCGCTAGATAGCTTATCAGCTTATGAATCAGAGGGGTGACTAACAACTCTGGCCTTGGATTGGAATTTTCTCTACTCATCCCTTTATTGGTGTGAATGGAATTTTCCTCATGACTCCTTTATTGCGGGAGAAGATAAATGAGAAATCACTGCATGTCCTTGTGATCCTCCAATTCCCTTGTCCGTCCCTATGAAAGTCAGGTTGACCTGCCTATGAATGAACTGTAGATACAACAACATGCAAGTAACCAATATACAAGATCAACGGTACCACTCTTCTGTCTAAATATGCTACGCTTCCTTTATTAGAATAGGATTGTTGACATCCTTTTTTTTTTATATTACATTTGTACCTCTTCTGATTTGACATCTCGGGTTACTCTATAATTAATCTTATAATAACACACAACAAATCCTGGAGTACCCTGTGAAAGTAATACAAGATAAAAATAGCAGCAATTCACAATTAATGCATTGTTTCTTAATCTTGGAAAGAAGTGTATACAAGAGTAACTGTAGTCTGTTAAAAAGTGTTTGTTCCTCCAGGCCTTCATATGTCTAATTTTTTAATTATTCAACAACTTCATCAGATAATGTTCACATATATGGAATATAGATCAAACTCACATGTTATTGCTTCCAAGTGTCTTGCTTCCCAGGGATTTTCCCTGCTAATCTCCTTTTTAGTCCCTAACCAACAGCCTCTCTTTATTCTCTGGGCCAATACCCAAATTTGATATAGTTGCTAGTTGTTCATGTCCAGGGGGAATTTCATATTCAGCAAATCTTTCAATAATAAAAAATACCCCAAAAATTATGGCTCATGCTTAAAGCGGAAGAGAACAAAAGGTTACCTTTATTAGGCCCAGAAAAAGGGAACGAAGGATAAAACTATCATTTAGAAAGGCATTATTAACTGAAATAGGCATTCCAGCTAACTTGTACTTCAATCCACACAAAAACTATTTAGGCACATTTCTAGCATATTTCCCTTAAGGTTAATCAACTATTGAGATTGTACTCATGATACGAGTTTCAAAAACTTTCATTCTACCCTACGTAGCAAGTGATGAAAATCCTACCCTTTCAATATGAATCTTCACGAGGTTGTCTACATAGACCAGAGAGGCAGAGGTTGTGTCATTTTGAAGAGTAGATGTTTCCTATTTTTACATCATTTTAAATATCTGGGAGAAATGGTAACAGTGAGCTATTCTATAATATAGAAGTTGACTTTTGAGCTAGAATGTTTACAGAGATGCTTCTATACCCAGTAAAAAACACTCTGATTCAAGGACCTCTCTCAGAAATAGAAATTGGTGATATACAAAACAGGGATTAGAGCATGGCTATGTGTGACAGTGAAACAGCCTCACAAAAGAAAATGAAGGTCACTGCCAGTATGAGGAAGAAGAGGCAATGCCAGCATGTGAAATAAATTATAAGTGGCTCAAAACCAGCAAAGACGGCACATCAGAATGAATGCTGAATTAATTGAGTTCAATGTAAATCATCTGAGCTGTCGAATTGGAGAGACTGTGGTTACTGGAACATGTTGAAGGAATGGAACTCTTCAGACTCCCCAAAAATATGCTATATAGTACACCAGGAAGTAGGAAAAAGAAGTAGGCACAGGCAACAGCAGCTTAATACAAGGTTGGATATCCGTGATTGCAGAAGCCTAGATGGAAGCTGCAAGGAAAGGTCCGAAATGAGAGGGCCTGGTCCTTCAAGGAAGAGCTGGCTTTATATATGATATAGTGGCAAGCTTACCATGTTTAAAAACATACAGTGTTTCAAGGGCACTTCACTTACCTTTAGTAAAAGTCACTTACCTTAAATAAAAGCCATTCAAACAAAATTTATATTATCTTTTTCATTTATAACTTTACTTGGTGAGTTCCTATTGCTATTTTACCACTATGAAACCAATGAATACAATGTTTGGTCCCCATTTTCAGTAATTAAGATTGAATTACTTAAAAATTACATTGAGTTTTTTTATAAGATTCTAACAGTTTTGTCCAGACGTTTGAAAACCAATGATTGTATTAAAATTTTTAGTAGTTCACATAAATTAATTTTTGAGCTACATCATTGGGATTTCTCAGATTTTTCTCCCATTTTCAAAATTCTCATTTTGATACATTAATGTTTATTACAAAGATATAAAATAATAGCACTGCTCAATGAAAAGGTCTGTCAGGCAGGAGTTGCTTTGGTTACACAGATAAACCATATGCTAGAATGACTTGTCTTCATATTCTATTCCTATTTCTCTCATATTTGGAACACTATGCAAATAAGACTTGAAATATAAGGTAGAAATAAGATGTTTTGTGCTTGAATAGCTTAATGTTAAAATGACAGTTGGGAATTTACTGAAGACTGAAAACAAAAATAGAAACAACTTGTTTATATTCAATTTACGGAAAAATATAAAGAACCACAATTTTAGGACATTACTTTATCCAAAAATATTGGTAATATAACATTTTTTGGTGCAACTAATACTAATAGATATTTGAAAGAAAATATATCTTATAACACATTGATAATACAGCACTTTAATGATAGTTGAACAGACAGAAAATATAGACCTATCAATGTCTAATAAAATGTATAAACTGAAAGATATTCAACGGTCCAATGTCGAATCGAGCTGGCTGCTGGTGAAGTCACGATCCAGTTGTTCCAGATATTGCAGGCAATACGAGGCAAAATGCATAATGCTACATTTTGACTCCTATATCCTGCCATTTTAAAAGAGGTCCTTGAATCAGAGAGCTTTCTAATGGATATATGAGCTACAAGGATGCTTCTTCAGTGTCCTTTTGTTTTCTTTTATGAGAGTGTTTTACTGCCACACGTAACCACAGTCTTATCACTGTTATGTATATCGCTAATTTCCATTTCTGAGAGAAGTCCTTGAATCAGAGAGCTTCCTGCTAGGCACAGAAGTATCCCTGTAACCATTCTAGATCAAGAGTCAACTTCTATGTTTCAACTCTCTATTTCCATTCCTCTCTGCTGATAAGTAAAATTATGTTCAAATAGGAAACATTTTCTCCTCAAAGTGACAGAATCCTCTCTCTCTCTTTCATTTATTTAGACAATCACTTGAACTTTATCTTATCCAAATTTACTGTGTGCCCTAAGTCAAGCAATACTCACTGAAATACTTCTCCATGACCAGCCAATGTCTTGATAGTTCTAGCTTTAGTTAATGCATTGTTGGTATATGCCCTGTGCTGTGTGTAAGTCAATTGTTCAAGATTCCACCATAACTAGTTTTATTCCTAGAAATGCCATTTCAAGGGTGGTCCAAACAGCCCCAAGGCAGTCGAGGTCTCCTTACTTAAAACCCATAGTAACTTCAGTGCTTTATAAAACTCCCTCATAGGCCAGATATAGTACCTAATAAACTGTGAAGTGTTTATACTGTCACATCTTAGTTTATTATCTTCTCCCCTTTTAATATATTTCACTCTCCTCATTCTATTCAGGAATTTCTCCATTTAAACCTTATACAAGCCTGTATCTGCTTGGTTCAGCAGTTTTGAAGGTATATCAGGTCCCGGGACTTTATTATTTTTAAGAGACTTGATTATTATTATCTACTCTCAGACAGGTGCCACAGATTTTGCAATATTGGATTAACTAATAAGAGTACAAAAAGACTCTATATTTAAAGTTTCTTCAATACTCTTCTGTATATTCAAGGAGTAATTCACCACTAGTGACAGTACTCAAATATAATTTTTAGCTCCTCGCTATTACAAAAGAAGAATGCATCTTCTTACTTCCGTATATATACATTTACATATATATCTGATATTTCCCTGGCATTTACATTTAACAAATTTATTTCCCTTTTGCTTTCTTCGATGCTATTCTTTAAATTAGAAGCTTTTAGCAGATTTCCCTTAAGGGAAATCAGCTATTGAGGTTGTACTCATGACGGAATTTTCGACATTTTTCTTCAAATGTCCATCGATCCTACCTAGTAGATGACGAAAATGAGGTCCGTTCAAAACTGTATATATATATATATATATATATATATATATATATATATATATATATATATTTGTCTGTTACCGCTCTAGCGGTCGCAATTTTTGTTTGATCCTTACCAAACTTCATATTTAAGCGTTTTATGTAAAAAGAAAGATCAAGTTCGTTAACGGCTGAAATCGGACCAGTGGGAGGGGGGGTTTAGAGGGGATGATTTTCGAAAATTCGAAATATCTCTGTTACTATACGTCGGATCAAAAGATTGTATAGAACCAATCTTATTGCAAATTAAATTTACAATAAATATTGTTCTATACATTAATTCTCTATCTTGAATATTACCCGAGATATTTGCATTTGTATTCTGCGTGTCACCAATAGGCTATGTTCGGAGTTTCCTACGAGAGCTCTGGCGGCCGTTTCCATAACTATCGTCCCTCGTGAATAGGTTTAGAGGTTAGGTTAACTGTTAGAAACTACTGGGTTATTACGCCCTAAATAATGTTTTTTAGGTTTAGAGGTTTCTTACTACTACAGTTGTTATTAGGCAGATTTCTCTATTGTAAAACTTCACGTGGGAAATCTGCTTAGTTTACGCAGCCCTTGCGTGACGGACTTTTTTATTATTGTTTTGTTTCAGGAGAACATCATCCACGAATAGATATGCCTATGCATTCAGAGATCTTAAATTCCACTTATTACTTTATTTTTTTTCTTACATGTTTTAAGGTTTTTGATAATATTTTGAAAACTAGAGAGCAGCTTGTGTCTTCTTGCTTTACACTTTATGTCATTGAGCATCCATGTACTATATTTGTCTGTTAACGCTCTAGCAGTCGCAATTTTTGTTTGATTGTTATGAAACTCGATATTTAGTCGTTTTATGTAAAAAGAAAGATCAAGTTCGTTAACAGCTGAAATCGGACCAGTGGGAGGGGGAGTTTAGAGGTGAGGATATTAGAAAATTCAAAATATATCCGTTACTATACGTAGGATCGAAAAATTGTACAGAATCAATCTTATTGAAAATTAAATTTACTATAAATATTGTTGTATACATTTATTTTCTATCTTGAATATTAACCGAGATATTTGCATTTTTATTATATCTGGTCGTATAACGGATGAGAGTGAGTTTCCCGCCAAAAGATAGGTCGGCCGTTTCCTTAACTGTTTGCTCTCATGAAATTTGTCTATTGTAAAACTTCATGTGGGAAATCTGCTTAGTTTATGCAGCCCCTGCGTGACGGACTTTCATTCTTAAATGAAGATAACATTTCATGAACTGTTTTATCATTACCAAACTCAATATTTAAGAGTTTCATATAAACACTCCAGATAGAGTTTGTTAATTGCTGAAATTAAACCAAATAAGTGGACGGAGGTTCAAAATATTTCTATTATGAGTCAGAGCAAAAACAGGAATATTAGATGTCAGATATAAGATTATATAGCTTATATTGTCAATGAGTATAAATTTCTATAATTAGAATTCTAAAATTGTTCCCTAACTATATAGTAACATAATATATTTGTACTTTTTACCTTCAGTAATCTCCCTTCTCCTTCTCATCTCACATTATCAATAAGCCAATATATTTTGAACTTAAGTATGGTGTATTTTTTTCATCAGACCTCTGTTATGCGAGATACATGACAACCTTTGTGATAAAGCATATTATGAGCATGAATATTCTATTCTCAAGAGGCCTATACTTTTATTTTTCATTAAAACGATACCTGATATATAACTTTCTTGTAACAACTAAATGTTATACTCATTAACCCTTTCATTGTGCAAAGCCACTATAGTGGCTTTGTGGAATTAAAGGGTAAATAATTGAAATATCCAGAAGGAGTGAATCAGATTGAAGGGAAGATTATATAATGTGTTAATCTGTGTGTCTGCCATTCAAGAGGACAGGCAGAAAGAACAGACGGAATCTTTGTATCCTAGTCATGGCAAAGTGTACACTAAAATACCATCGTATGACACCATGGTGATTTCTGTCTTCAGATAATAGAGGAAGTGCCATACAGACCTAATATTGGGCAGCATTGTAAACATTAATCTCCCAATGATAATGGGTTTTGAACTGCTGAGTTAGCTATGAATAATGGCATCACACAATTTGGATTCAAAGAGTTATAGAAGTGCTAACTGTAGTTCAGGTCATTTCCTGAAGATACAATTGCTGGCACTGAGAAGGAGAGCACTGGGAGCAAAAGTATGCAACTTTGCAATAGAGAAGGTGGCAGAAGTAAGTGATAAGGTGAGTTACAGGGAGAACTTCCAAAACCAGTGCCAGCAGTGGAACAAAAAAAAAATCTGTGTGTAAAAAAAAGGTAGGGGAGGCTGAAAGAAAAAAGTGTTTCATCAAGTATTGGGACAAATTGAATTGATGAAAACCAACTATCGTTTTGATAGTGAGTATTAAATTGTTAAAGAAAAAAAACAACTCATATCTGGATGTACACAGTAGACCAGCTTTCCTCTACAGTGTGTTTATTTAGGCATAGTGCACTTTCAGAGCAACAGCTCCATCTTCAGAGCAAACAAAGAGCTTTAGAGAGCAGTAGTAACTTGCACAACGGCTGACAGGAGGAGTCACCCTAGAATTATGACTTGGAAGAAGTGATATTGGGTACAAAGAACATGATGGATTCTTGCCAGGTAGACAGAATCAAGACATCTTTGTACTCAGGGTTATACAAGAAAAAAGTCCGTCACGCAGGGGCTGCGTAAACTAAGCAGATTTCCCACGTGAAGTTTTACAATAGAGAAATCTGCCTAATAACAACTGTAGTAGTAAGAAACCTCTAAACCTAAAACATTATTTAGGGCGTAATAACCCAGTAGTTTCTAGCCCCAAAACACAGTTAACCTAACCTCTAAACCTATTCACGAGGGACGAATAGTTATGGAAACGGCCACCAGAGCTCTCGGTGGAAAGTCCGAACATAGCCTAGGTGACCACGCGCAGAATTGCAAATGCAAATATCTCGGTTAGTATTCAAGATACAGAATAAATGTATAGAACAATATTTATAGTAAATTTAATTTGCAATAAGATTTATTCTATACAATTTTTCGATCCGACGCATAATAACGGAGATATTTTGAATTTTCAAAAATCCCCCCCTCTAAACCCCCCCTCCCACTGGTCCGATTTCAGCCATTAACGAACTTGATCTTTCTTTTTACATAAAACGATTAAATTCCGAGTTTGGTAAAGATCAAACAAAAATTGCGACCGCTAGAGCGTTAACAGACAAATATATATATATATATATATATATATATATATATATATATATATATATATATATATATATAGATATATATATATATATATATATATATATATATATATATAATTTTGAACGGACCTCATTTTCGTCATCTCCTGGGTAGGATCGATGGACATTTGAAGAAATTTTTCGAAACTCGCATCATGAGTACGACCTCAATAGCTGATTTCCCCTAAGGGAAATCTGCTAAAATGCTGCAATAGCAATCGTAAGTTTCCACCTATTGTTGACACCTGGAGCACATTTAAAATTCACCCTCCAATAGTTTATGATAAACCCTGAGAGTGAAACATGTTTATGCTTAATACTAACTGTGAAGTCTGATTGCCGAAAGTGAAAATGTATTATAAGAGTTCATGGTACACGTACAATGCTCAATCACATGAAGTGTGAAGCATGGAGACACATGCAGCTCTCAAAATATTATCAAAATCCTTAAAACATTTAAGAAAAAAATAAAGTTATAAGTGGAGTTTAAGATCACTGAATGCATAGGTATATCTATTCATGGATGATGTTCTCCAGAAACAGAACAATAAGAAAAACTACAATAGCTTCTAATATAAAGAATAGCTTCGAAGAAAGGAAAAAGGAAATAAATTCGTTAAATGTAAATGCCAGGGAAATATCAGATTTATATGTAAATGTATATATAAGGAAGTAAGAAGCTGCATTCTTCTTTTAGCAGATTTCCCTTAAGGAAAATCAGCTATTGAGGTCGTACTCATGACACGATTTTCGAAAAATTTCTTCAAATGTCCATCGATCCTACACAAGAGATGACGAAAATGAGGATCAATATTATATATATATATACATTTGTCTGTTAACACTCTAGCGGTCACAATTTTTGTTTGATCATTACCAAACTCGATATTTAAACATTTTATGCAAAAAAACAGATCAAGTTCGTTAATGGCTGAAATCGGACCAGTGGGAGGGGGGGTTTAGAGGGGTGATTTTCGAAAATTCAAAATATCTCCGTTACCATATGTCGGATCAAAAATGTGTCTAGAACCAATCTTATTGTAAATTAAATATATAATAAATATTAATATATTAACACTCCTTTATAGCTGGTTATTATGGAAGAAGCATGCAGCATATGATTGCTGCAGAAAAGAAATACCTATATCAGGTTTAAACAAAAACAGTACAAATGACCTCACAAGACGACAAGCTACTGACCACATCACCTATAATGAGAAATACCCCAAGATTATAAATATGTGAAGTGAAATGTATTTGTTTCCCATTAAACATTAAAAACATTATTGTTTATGTCCATGAAATTTATGGTTTGCTTTAAAAAATCTACTTACAATAAATCAATTTCCTTACAAATGAAACTTAAACAATACATTAGATGTAAAATATCTTAACTCAAAAATTGTATTATTTATAATAAAATTAAATAAATTAATCTTTTTAATGAACCCTCTGAATATGAATTTTCATTGATGTGATTCATTATTAGAATTAATTGCTAAAAAGTGGGATGGTTTATAAATGGTGAGAAATTTGTCTTCACCCTAGAGGCAGCATACCTAATCATAAGTCATTTTTTGGCCGGTTATTATTACACAAGTATTAGTTTTATTTTATTAATCAGTGAAATTGGGAATTAGTTCAATTTTATTCATAAAAGTGGTTCCATAGAAAGGAAGCAGGAACTAATGATTGAGTAAAAGACCCTATGATCAAAAACCCCAGTTTATATATTTTTTATTTTTGTTTATTTGCATCCAATAGTTCTTCAAATATTTCTCATTTGTTATCAATTATTATTTAATAATAAGTAAGTTATATGATCCAGGAGTGGACAAAGTTTCAGTAGTGGTGAGCTTCAAACAAATATAATTTGTCAAATATCATTAAAACAAGTTTAGGTAAAATCATGAACATCAAGTGTGGCTTTGTAAATTATTGTCTCCCTACCACTTAAGGAAAGCCAAGTTATTGTAATTAAAAATGGTGCAACAATATTTTGTGTTTTCCACTTATAATAATTCTCCCCTTCATTACCACTTTTAGATGAGGTTATACTTTTCCTTTCGATTTTTTCTTGTGTTGTCATGTTGCAAAAGAACTTCCAATTCACCAGTGGGCTAGAACGGCATTAACTCTCTCAAGCTAGGTAGAATAAATCATTGAGGCAATAGCTCAACAAGTAGGGAACTCAAAGTAGACAATACCCTCAAAATTCTACCATATATAGACTAATAACTTTTTTATTCGACATTAGCTGGCAGCTTTGCTTCTGGCTAAACACCTTTAACATGACAGTCACTGATGATCAAGCTTGGTCTCTGAAAGTGCAGTTTACATATTAAAATACTGTAGAGGACAAGGCTTTTTATTGTTCCTGATTAATAAATTCTTAACTCAAATACATCCATCACTATAAGTCACAATTGGATTAGATTGAATGAATATCATTTAAGGTTTCCAGAAGAGTTTTCCAAATTTCCAGCCTTCATTCTGCTGAGGAGCCAAATAGTAAGAATATCATTAGAATAGTATAAAGAAAGAACGGTCAAAAACATTTAGCAAAATAAAGAACAATTGAAATAATTGGATTAGTTACTTAATACTCCTGACTAATCACAACAAAGCATTAAAAAATAAGTTTATACATAAATGCCTCATATGCTTTGGGTAAGCAATCATTACTCACCAGGTCGATAATGACACATTTTCTAAACACTTGATAAAACTAAATAAATGAACTTCTGAAGTTTGCTTTCTGGATGGTTATATGCAGTTGTGAAAAAGAAAAAAAAATGAATTTGCCTTTGCATATTGCCACATGTATACAATACTTAAGTATTACAATTGAATTGCTAATATGAATGAGCTTATATTATCAATTTGCCATCATCCCATGGTATTCCCTAATTGCTAATGCTATATGCAAATTCCGAGTTACTTCAACAATATTTAAACACATCAAAAGCTATAGCTAACAATCCAAACATAAACGTAACTTAAAGCAACAATTGTTCAAAATAAAATTACAACTAGTGTTTTCGTAGTTTAGGAAATATTTTTAATTTCCATGAATGCAACACCTGGGACTTAAGCTTAAAATAAAATTATCTACGATATACTTACTGCTAATGTGAGACAGGCAGGAGAAAGAGTACACTAAAGCGTTAAAACTAAATATTGCAAATATCTCTGTTAACACTAGTATTTGAGGAAAAAATGATAGACTTTCAATCGTAATAAATTAAATTTTCAAAATATTTATTATGAAATATTTTCTGATCCAAATAAAAAAAAATGAATATATTTTGAATTTTTGTTTTCTCCATCCTCCCAGTCTGATTACAGGCCTTGGCAAACTTGATCTTTAGTTTTACTTGAAGTATTTAAATTTAAATTTCAGTAAAGATGAAACAAAATTTATGACCACTAGAGTGACAAAATACAAAAATATATAGGTTAGCGAATTTTTAAGCCTGTTCAGTGTTGCTTTTTAATATTTGTTTTTTCAAGACACTGTTTTCACTCTCTATGCTAATGTGCCTCAGGTAAAAATGGTAGGTAATTTTAACAGCTTTCTAAAAGTCCTCAGTTGAGGATAGTAGCACATTCATTTCCTCCATTTACTTGTTGGTGTGTGCCTGTTGGATATTTGTTATTTTAACTCTAGTCCACCCCTAAATCCTTCAATAAACTTTTCATTTTAAAATTATAGTTGCAAGATTTCAAAGATGCTTTTTGAAATGTTACATTTCTAAGTTTATCTTGAAGGGTCTGCACTAAGATTTCCCACTTTCTGTTACCAACTTTGGCTAATCGGTTCAGCTAGGATCCTCTATCTTCCTCAGATCATTCAGCCCCCTCTCCTTGTGCCTGCAACATCTCACTCTCCCTATTTCAACATAATATATTGTTGGGTATAACCTGTTGAAAAGTTCTCATACAATTGATCTTCCAAACTTTTGGATTTTTAACTGGTTTTGGGAATGCCGTAGAAGTCTATTGTGTATGATACAACCAGAATTTGTCTTTTTTATAAATAACTAAGCATGCATAACTAGTAAACGCGCAAAACAAACAAAAACAAAGCTGCCCCCATTTTGAGGGTACCCGTTTGGGTCAGCCTCCTAATCAGCCCACCAGGGTATATAGGTAAAATAAAAAATTATCGCTTTTAAATGTTTTATATATATGCTTACATTTTTTTTTAGTGGATTGAACTTGATTTAGTTAAATTTTGAGCTGGTGAGTGACTAGTTATAGAGGACAGCTTATGTTGAGCTTTATTTTATTTTGTACAAGTGATTGTTTATGATTCTTATGCTTTTCTTTAAAACTGATGTCGACATTTGGCATATATCTTCGGTCTTCAGTCCATATTCTTGGAGTAAGTCGGCCGTTTTTTTTATGATTACTCCTCTTGGCCCAAACAGCAATCCGTCGACGCTCCAAGTTTGAACTTGGTATTTTTCTTTCAGATACCTGCAGCAAGGTTCTTAAATCCTTTTTTTCTCTAAATCAATTTCAATTGCCTGAGAATTTCCTGTTTCAAACCTTACTCTAGGATCTAGTATATGTCCTGATTTGCCTTCCTTATTAATTAATATGGTGAGATGTTGGCACGTCTCTGAGAGGCATCTTCTGACAAGCAACTAATCTCTTGAAATATTTCCCAGTCTGGGTGATATTTTTTGATGAGTGTTGCTAATTCAGAGCCGATTTCATGATGGCGTGAATTGCGCAACTGCTCTCCCAACAGGCAACATCCTAGGACATGAGAGAGGGTTTCATACTCACTGCAATGTCTGCAGCAGGTTGTTCCTAGATTCCTACCTGATATTAAGCGTACTGGCACTAAATTTACATTCATCTTTACACCTATTGTCCATTCAGAACAGGAAAGACCTTTTTTGATAAACATCCAGGAATTACTTGGCTTCCATTTGCTGAATGTTTCAACTCCTTTTCCTTTTGCAGGGAGAGATGACCATTTGATGAATGACTTGATGCGCAAATCTTTCCTTAGCTGTCGTACATTATAGGTTTCTTTAACTGTTGTCAGATTCAAACTTTCGAGGCATGTCCTTATTTTTTGGTTAAAATCTCTTGTTTCTTGAACATACATGTTGCCATCATTCTGAAGCATTATGCACACATTTATGTGTTGCAAGAATGTTTCCCATTGTGCTTTGAATAGCCCCAAACCTCTAATATTTCTTGCAGAGTAAATATTACAGAGTAAAAGTACTTTATGGTAGAGTAGTTTAAATTTCATAATAAGCATAATGTTTAGATGATGAGAAGCTGTCATACTCTGGGGAGGCGGTGATTATAGCCTCCCGAGGAATGATTATGTCATTACTTAAATATAAGTGTAGAGCTTTATCTCCTTCATTGTAACAGCTCAAAAAGAATGGTGTTGTGCTCCTAATCAAGCTTGCAATTGGATGATATCTTCTGTCAAGTAGAATAACTCCATCAAAAAGATTTCTGTTTGAGAAATTCTAGTTTTATTTAAAACATAATTAATTTTGTACTCAATCATTTTCTTCCTTGACATAAGCCACTAAAGTTTTCAAAATAAGGATTTATTTATTTTTGTCATTAATTTATTTATTATTATGTATTCGCCACAAAAGCTTCTATTCAACCAGTGGGGCTTTTAAACTTTATTCAATTTTATAGAGTACTGATTCTATGAAAAGTCCCTATTGTTTAAATAAAAGTTTTTTTTATATTAAATTCTGAAGTTCTAGGATTGTTATTACCACCAGAAAAATGTTATCATCCTGTTTAGATTAAAATTTAGCCCAAATAAAGAAACTTTAAAATGAATGAAAAGAATAGCAAGATAGACTTTGAATGTATTCTTTTATTGAAGTATATGGTCATTTTGATATGGAGTTTGTGATAATTGAATTTAGCTTTGTTATTAAATATATATTCTGCTGCTATATTGGGACTCTGCCTATGATGATATCATCTGTTAAATGAAAGCCAAATAACCTCTGAGTCACCATCCATTAATCATTCAGGATTGAAAACATTAATAAAAAGAAGTTTATTGACTAGAAAACACATAAGGTCAATATAAGACTAATTGTGAATAGTCCTTTCGATCAACAATTCATGAAATAGAAAAATGAGAGCACAACGAATAATAGTATTCCTATTACTAAATGAAATTTGATACAACCAACAATAAAATTTTCAATATGAAATAGCTAATTCAAAAACCTACTGAATTAAAATTGAAAGAGATGACAAAAGATATGGTAATGAACTTTCTATTACTATACAGATCTATGTTAAAATAGGGGCTCAGGTTAGCAATGTGAGTTAAAGTGTTGACTTTAATTTTACATGGTAAACCTAAAGTGACGAGTTCGATTCTCCCCTTGGCAAAGGAAATTATTTAGTGACGAAATTCATTAAATAACATCCTAAATCCCTCTCTGGCCAGAAAAGGGTGGTAACCTGTAGATAATCCGTCCCAATTAGCCTTAGTTACAAAAAAGTGGATGTTAATAAATAATAATATGTTAAAATATTCCTCTTAAGTTAAAAGAATTAACAATTAATCTGCATTAAATGTATAACTATATTTATTTGTTTATTAACATCCTCTTTTAGCTACTATGGCTAATTGGGAGGAGTTTTCTACAGGTTACCACCCTTTTCTATCCAAGGTGGGGCTAAGAATTTCATTTAAGAGTTTGTCACTAAATAAATTCCTATTGTAACACACTACTATAGGTTTACCATGTGTTATATAACTATATATGTCACTCTTGCTTAAAAGCTGAAGGCCAAATAATAAATCAATTTTTCATAGTAATCCTGGTGACTCATCCTATGGCGAGAGACTAAACAACTGCTCAACCTAACTACTGAAATACCCTCACAGACTAATGGAGATTACATTATCATTACAGCTTTTACTGACACTGACAAATCTAAAATACTATCAGAAAATAAATTCCAAACATCAAACTATAGTGACCCAGAAACAGACGCTACTGTATCCTCATCCTTCATACACACTAGACTGACGAACCACAACATGGACTTTATAGCACCAAAGAAATAGTCTCACTTATTCACAAACTTCCCAATAAGAAATCTCCTGGCAAAGATCAAATAAGCTATGCAGTCTTGAAGAAGCTTCCCGAAAAGTGTTGCTCCTCACAAGCATCTTTATTGCCTGCCTCAGACGAGCTTACTTTCCAGGGGAGTGGAAACTTGCTCACGTCATATTTTTCCACAAACCAGGTAAACCACGAGGAAACCCTGCAAGCTACCGCCCCATAAGCATAACATGACGGGGAAGCTCCTAGAACACCTGGTTAATGATAGACTTAAGAAACATCTCATGGACTTCATCCCTCACCATCAATTTGCCTTTAAGCCTCATCATATGCCCGTCCAACTACTTCAAAGAGTGTAGGAAGTCATCATATGAGGATTCGAGCATAAGCAGTACACAACAGGGCACTTCCTGGATGTTTCAAATGCCATTGACTCTGTGTGGCACAAAAGACTACTACACAAACTTAGGATTACAAACACCCCAGCATATAGTGTTATTGCATCCTTCTTACAAGGAAGAACATTCGAATTTAAAATAACACACTCAGCATGAACTGGGATATAAGAGCTGGCTTACCACAAAGATCCATACTTAATCCTTTGCTCTACATCATCTACTGTAGAGACATCTGGCAGGAATTCTGCTAGCCACCTTCACAGACGCCACACTCATCCACACTCAAGACAAAACTGCAAACACTTCCATACTCCATCTCCAAAGAGCAGCTGACCAGGTCACAAGATGGTTCAAGAAGTGGAAGCTCTTGTTAAACCCCAAAAAAATGCAGGCCAAGATTTTTGCTCTTTGTCGTATCAAGAACAAAGAAAGATCTTCCTGAACTGGAAATTGGCCATCACTCAGTATCTTGACCTCCAAATGACCAGAGCATCTGCTATCTCAGAGTACATTTTGATACACAACTTACATGATGCCATCATATCCACATTATATTGCAATAAGCACACACACGACTTGCACAAATATACCCTTTAATAGGTAAAAATACTCCACTGAAACTGACTTGCGCGACACTACTTTACAAAACACTCATACTTCCTACATGGAAGTAAGCACTCCTAGTCTGGCTCGGCAACAGCAGCATACACAAAAAGAGTCCTGCCAGTCCTTCCAGAGCAAAGTACTTCGGATAGCGGCAAATGCTCCCTGGTTTGTTAGGAAAAGCCAAATCCACAATGAATTGGAGGTTGCTCCTATTTCAGTTCACCTTCAACAACTTGTAAGGAAATATCATGCCTGCCTTCCCGGGTCAAGTGGAGCCACTCATTATAATTTAGGTAAAACGACTGAAGAATGACTGCATCCAAGGTTGTACAAGAATATCTTAATTTGTAGCAAATGAAACAATTTCTGTATAATGCCTTTGTTTTATTGGACAAAAATAAAATTTTCTTTCTTTCCATAGGAAATGAGTTTTTTTTTGCTGTTTCTCACCACCCACAGTGTCTCATCAGAAGTAATCCATCACTGGTTATAATTTTCTTTGGCCACACCTCCTATGAAGCACCTCCTGCCAGGTTAGCTTACAACCAGCTTTGTAGATGCTCTGTAACAAAAAGTAACAATACATTAAGTTGATGAAAATCATAGACCTCAGCACATTCATTCATAAAAATATTATTAAAACAGGAATAAATAAATGAAACTGTGAAAAAAATAAAACATAAAAGATGGAACTCTTACTGAGAAAATTGAATGCAAAGCATAATCTTGACTATCTGTCTTAGTCAAGGATTTCAGGTTACAGTTTACAAAGCCAAGTACATTTGTTTAGGAATTCCCTGGGCTTTGTTTTCTTTTCATGCAAGAAGGAGAAAGAGGATATCAATTTATTCTCTTTCCCACTAATTTCTTGATTGTTGTGTCTTTTCGCTAGCTGAGATACCAGAATCACAATCATTGTACTTTACACATTATTTCGAATATAAAGTATTGTTTACAAGTAACAATTGTACTATATACAGCACATCAAAGAACAACAATAAGTATATGTATTATTGTAAAATTATTACTAAGTATTCGTAACAAATTATTCATTATACAAATATAAATATTTTTCCCTTATTAAAGTCAATCATCAAATGTTTACAAATGTGCCAAAAAAGAAAAGAATGAAATTCTGTAAAATATTGTTAGAGTAAAAAATAATTGGAAGCCACAGTAGAGAAAGTTGATAGAGGCAACCACCGATTCCAAACATTATATGCATCATCATTACTAGTGTTATTTAATTTCTAAGTATTCTGCAGGTCATACAAGATTACCCCCACATAGTTTTGGCTCATTTACTAATGGAGATGTTTTAAATTCAAGAAATCCTATAATTTGTGTGCCAATTGTTTACTTTGGGCATTATTAATTTACTCTATATAACACTTAGTAATCCTCTAAAAAGATTGTCCTCTGTATATTTCAGCAGGTCCAAAGTACTATCATTTTATGATAACCCTCTATGACTTGCCTATACTTTCATTATGTCTTTAAAGTTCTGCTCCTATTTATTCTTGGAACGAGAACTTTCAGTGAAAAGTTCCTCTTGCTTTCCAATACTTTACTTGCCTCTTTTTTTATTGTACCTCTACTTCTTTCCATCTTTCATTATCTCTGTTCAGAACACAGGTATCCTTTTCCCATGACTTGTACCCTGATTCTTGAGTATTTTTGTACAACTTCTGTTAATGACTTCATTAACTACTAATTTCTCATCATTGATAAAGAATGTCAGTCATCCATTAATTCATTTAAAACTAATAACAATGCATGGGAATAAATTGAAAATGCATGTTAAATACTGAGTGTCATTAAGATTATTACAAAATTAATTTTTTATATATAATTATTAAATAGAGCTAATTTTGTATGTTATGAAATTAAATTATATAATTTTACTACATTTAGAGGAATGAAATACATTTTATTTTCAGCTCTGCAAGATTTAGTGATATGAAGATTAATGGTTCAATCCAGTTGCATCTCCTTTTTGCCTGTATTTAGCTCGCACCAAAAACTGAGCTACAATCAGTACCCCTGTGGCTTCGAGAATACAAAATGTGGGTAGAACCTTGGTTTCTTTTTTTATGGAGGGGGAAAAGCTTCCTTGTTATATCCTGATATAGTTTGTGAGTACACCATATTCATATCCATGGTCTATATCATTACCACCATTCCTAATGAATATCTATAAAACTCACAAGGGCTGATTAAAAGCTGCTTCGTTTTCAGAGTGGTGTGGTTGTCCTTCCTATAGTACCACTTAATGCTGCGAACTGATTATTTTCTTATATTCTCAGCTTTTACAGAGGGTTGCCTTTCCATGTATTCCTCCACCAGGAATCATTAGACATCCCAAATTACTCTATACTCTCTTGGGTTTCACTGCTAGTTAGTAGCAGTCGAGATAATTCTTGCTCATACCGCTTGTGAGTATTAGTGTTTGTGGCACTCTGTACCACTTGTCTGTTTTAGTGCTTGACAGTTATATTTCTAGTAAACCGTAAAGTGAAAAATTCTGTTTACTTGGTTTTTGTTGGGATATAAAAACTATTAATATTAAATAGTCATCATTATACTCTTGTCAAAATAAAATACATTTAATTTAATCTCTGGAGAGGAGATGCAAGTTATAAGTTATTATTTGTGCTTCTTTTTGTCCAGTTTGTTTGGCATTTGTTTTGGCAACTAGTTGTTTTGTAGCGCCCCTGGTGAAGTAAGTCTTTAATTTTATATTCATATTTGTTCTAATAAGTTAGCATTCTCACTCATGTCTTGGCAGCCATTAGTGTTTTGTAATCCTGAATTATGTTAGTTCAGTTACAATTAACGGCATTGGGAGTATTCCAAGTCAGCTCAACACACCCATTTCAGAATTTCATAAACTTTATTATACTGGTTGTCGGTACTGAGAATAAGAAAAATGTGAAATTTTAATTTTTCTATCCCCAAACGATTTCCAAAATAAGATTTTTTCAATACTCAAAATAAAAAATTAATTTTGGTTATTTTGAAAAGTGAATCTCTAACAATGAGCAAAAATTCCAGGCATAGGTTGTTTTAAAACTTTGACATAAACTAAATATAAGAACAACCTACACCTAGAATTTTTTGTAAATTTTTCGAGTCGCAAAAAAATCAAAATCAAATTTTTATTTTGAAAAAATATTTCTTTAGATTGGTAGACTATTGACATTGCCACCAATATCATCATAGGACTCTTTCTATGAGCACTAGTCAAGAAATGCAATTCGGCCTCAAAATCAAAATCCTCCTTGTGATAGCATATTTAAAAGTTTTTTTTTGTTTTGTTTTTTTCGGTTTGCACTGAACATAATATCTGCCTGAAGAATAACAAACTTCTTTGGTACCTTCTAGAAATTTTTCCTTAAAAACTCAAGAAGATTCTTTTTAAAGATGGTAAAAGGTATTTTGCTACAAAAATTCGGATATCACAACGAAACGAACATGATTGACCTTATCTTCACTTTTGTAATAAATTGCAAAGGGGTGTACTGATATTTGTTCATTAGTCCATTGATAGCTCTGAGCCTCATCTTGAACAACGGTTGTGTAATTTTCAATAAAATCTTAATATATGACTAACTCTGACTCATTTAAATTTTCTTTTTTGTTGTGAGTAAAGACAGCATATTTGAAAGAAACCCGTATTTGATTAGATGCATCAGTTTTTCTGAAAAGAAACTAATGAAATCTTCTGGGGATTTATTGAACGTCTCAAGATTGCAACTATATACAGACATCTACTAACGAAAGGTGACATTTTCTATAAAATTTACTTCAAAAGACTTTTCAAGAATTTTTTTGAAAAGGTGACACCCCAGGACATTCGCCACATTTACTCAAGAAGCAATTTACGATTGAAGGATTACATAACATTTTAGCTATACAATATTTGTGTGAATTCAATTCAACATTTGTATGAGTTGCTAATCTTAAATTTTCAATAATTAGTTAACCCTCTAGGTGGTTAGTACATAAGCACACTGAATGTGTGCCAACTATATTTAAAATAGTTTTTACCTATGAGCACATTATCGGCCCATTTTCAAACTTTTACATTCACTATATACACTCACAACCTACACAGAGAAGTTTCTAGAGCATTTAGAAAAAAAAAAAATTTCGATATTTTTCTTATTCTCAGTACCTACTACCAGTATATAAAATTTGATGGAATTCTAAAATTTCAGGTAAAATTTAAATTCAATGTGTACGGGAGCTGACACAGAATGAACAAATAGTAAACATATAATATTTAACTCGTTTCCAAAGGTAAGATGCATCATGCTCATTTCGTTTTGCTACGAGTGCAGTAGAATCATTTTAATCATGTTTTTGTGGTGTTTTATGTATTTAAAATTTTTGATTGTAGTATTGCTCTTTATGATTTTTCTGTTTTGCATTACAGACCGATATCCACTGTTGATACCGGAAGAGGAAGGACCTGGAAGCCCGAACGTAGTCAGATTTCGAGATGTTAAAGATCGGTACCGGTACGTGGATTTGATGGATTAGCTTGAGCCTAACATCGATTGTTTTAGCAGATTTCCCTTAAGGGAAATCAGCTATTGAGGTTGTACTCATGACGGAATTTTCGACATTTTTCTTCAAATGTCCATCGATCCTACCTAGTAGATGACGAAAATGAGGTCTGTTCAAAACTGTATATATATATATATATATATATATATATATATATATATATATATATATATTTGTCTGTTACCGCTCTAGCGGTCGCAATTTTTGTTTGATCCTTACCAAACTTCATATTTAAGCGTTTTATGTAAAAAGAAAGATCAAGTTCGTTAACGGCTAAAATCGGACCAGTGGGAGGGGGGGTTTAGAGGGGAGGATTTTCGAAAATTCGAAATATCTCCGTTACTATACGACAGATCGAAAAGTTGTACATAACCAATCTTATTGCAAATTAAATTTACTATAAATATTGTTATATACATTTATTCTGTATCTTGAATAATAACCGAGATATTTGCATTTGTATTCTGCGTGTGGTCACCACGCGTAGGCTATGTTCGGAGTTTCCGGCGAGAGCTCTGGCGGCCGTTTCCATAACTATCGTCCCTCGTGAATAGGTTTAGAGGTTAGGTTAACTGTTTTTTGGGGCTAGAAACTACTGGGTTATTACGCCCTAAATAATGTTTTAGGTTTAGAGGTTTCTTACTACTACAGTTGTTATTACGTAGATTTCTCTATTGTAAAATTTCGCGTGGGAAATCTGCTTAGTTTACGCAGCCCCTGCGTGACGGACTTTTTATTAAGGAGGTGAGTTATATAGTTCGGTTCTTGTTGAAAAAGCGATACCCTCCATATCACCCAAATAATGTTCTTAATGTTGAGTAAGAATGAATGACAAGTCTAGATAGTTGATCCCAAAGATGACTTGCAGAAGATTTTCAGTTGCTTAAATCTGACTACTATCCGCTAAACCGCTTTGATGGCATTGCGCGAGTTCTCCAAGAATTTCAGTTCCAGGCAGCAACCAAATCTCCACTACATAAGCCTGATATCTCATTTTACTTTTGCTTCAACATTCAATGTCTCTTTAAAACATCTAAAAGGTCAAAGAGCTCTGACCATTACATACGTTTTAGGCATGACGAAAAAGAAAGGGGGATATAAGCAAATTCAATTTAATGCTTGTCGATATTTGGCAACATTCCTAATCATTGATAGTAAAATAATCTTCGACTGAATGTTTTCGGCTGTAAAGCATACAATTCAGAATTATTTTTTTTTTAAAATACAAGGGAATGGATCCAGGAATCATATGTACATTTTTTCCACAACGTCCTTTCCCAACAATGTTTTTTGGTAGGAACACCTACCAGTTTGTTAGAAGACGAACACCACATATTCCTCAATTTTGGCTTCAATGACATCTCGCCCTATATAAAAGGCTCGGCAGCATTTGAAGGACCAGCGTCTTCCACATGCCTCTTCCACTGCATGGGCATTAGTTTTGGAATTACTAACCAACTGTATTGCCGCTATTTTTTAAGGTCTGTTGTTGCAATTGTCTACCTATCTTTCAATGTGATTTTACCTTTGCACTAGCTAGTTCATGCTGGCTAGAAAATGGTGGTAACCTGTAGGCAACCCGTTCCGATTAGGTAGCCATAGTTGCATACTGTAGGCGTAAATAAATACCACAAATTAAATAAACATCATATTAATGCAATCATTTTCCCCTTTACCTTTTGACCACCTACAAGTATAATGCAATATGTTCACTTCTTGTGATCTTCAGTTTCAACTATTATTTTCATTATTGCTTCTTCAATGAACTCATTGAAACAAAATGTCATTTATTAAAACTCTCTTCAAAAATCTGTTTTAAAATCATACAGTGTTTTTCATTAAATATTACAAAGTAGCAATTCATTGTTCCAATCAATTACTACTTTCGCAAACAATCAAAACAACAAATATCCCGAGAATCCTTCAGACAACACGAACTTTCTCAACGCATCATTCGTCTATGTTAAACTTTACAATAAAATGTGCCTACTCTCGCAACCGCCTTACAAGATACACCTGGACTGGGAATACAATAGAGATGGCAAGACAATTGACTCGGAAGAAAGTGAAGAGACCTGAAAGACAAGAAGCAGTTTAAGTTGTGCAGGTCGGAACCTTGTTAACCCTGCAACCTACAATTGCCTTCCCTTGTACAAAAGTCCTCCCTAATTTCATGCCAACGCTGAAGGTACATTGTTGTACTTTGAAAACTAAATACTAGCTAATGGCTGTAGTGAGTCAGAATATGCAGGCTTCTGAGAAACAACTGTCTTTGACCTGAATTGGAGTCCCATTTTTAAGAGTACTTCTTTATAAAGCTTTTATCAATGATTAGCATCATGTAGAACCCATTGGAATACACCGTGTATCTCTGATGCTATTGTTTTTGCAATACAAATCTTTGCCATCCTGTGCTGCTCTTCGGTATTCCTAGCTCATTAATTGAAATTATTCTCCCAGTTGCATTACAAAAGGAAGCAACACTTCACTCGAAGAACCGGTGGTTAGTGTAATACTTAGATTTATGTAACAGATTCTCCATCTCCTGACAAAACTAGATATCCGTGGCATAGATGAGTAGTGTGTTTCCCCCAAGCATTTGCCCTTCCCATTATATTGGGTTGCTGTAAAGCTGTTTGGACACGACATATATAAAACATATGTTTTGGTTTGTTGGTTGTTGGAAGAAGGAAGGAGGAGCTTGGGTTGTCGAGGAGGAGATCGGAATGTGGGATTGGCTGGAGGCGAACTGGAACCTTGAGGTAAGACATTCACCCTGGAACAGTCCAAGGCCAGGACTCCCTCTTGCAACACCCCCCCCCCCCCGCCCCTTCCTCTCTCTCTCTCTCTCTCTCTCTCTCTCTCTCTCTCTCTCGCCTCTATGCTTCCTGTCACTCACTATACCTAGCCACCCCTCCCCCCCCTCTCTCTCTCTCTCTCTCTCTCTCTCACACACACACACACACACACACACACACACACAAACATACAAACATGTCGCTCTCTCTCACTCACTCACTCTTCTCTCTCGATCTCATTCTCTCTCTCTTTGTGCTCACACACCTCCTCAACATCTCATTAGAGTAATTTTCTAAAATCGAACTTGCAATCGAAAAATGAGACGAGGCCGAGAGACCAATGAATCGTAAGTCCAAATGTATGAAGTCGAATGAAGCGTACAGCCTATTGTAAGCATACAGCTTCAATACTCACACGAGAAAATAAAGACTCCTCTCTCAACAAGTATACTTCAGCTTGATTCCAACTATTTCAGATCATCCCATGCTCTTTCTACCAATCCTGTGAAGTCATTACTTCTACTTTGGATTGTCTCTTCTTTTTACTCATCATAGTCGTCAGTCTCTAGAGTCCATATTTTCTCCTATTTAGTAGTCTGTTGATGACTACTAACATCTTATTACGGGGGTCAAGATTCAATTGAATCAAGACCCAACGTCTTTTAAACCGTCAATTTAAAGATGGTTGGCACCCTAATAGCTTGCATCATAAAAGTGATTTCAGCTTATAACAGGTTTCTCAGATGAGCTTGTAATCATAATGCAATTTTATAATTCGTTCTAATATACACTGATCCTGCCCATGAAATGACGAACGAAACACATATTCTAGCATGCCTCAATTAAAAAAAAAAGTACAAAGGAAAGGATCCAGGAATCATATGTACATTTTTCCAGAACGTCCTTTCCTATCAGTTTTTAGGCAGGAACATTTTTGTAAGAAGACGAACACCACATATTCTTCACTTTTCGCTTCAATGACATCTCGCAAAATATAAAAGGCTCGGCAGACTTTGAAAGACCAGTGTCTTCCCCATACTGCCTAGGCATTAGTTTTGGTATTACTAACCAACTTTATTACTGTAACCGCTATTTTTTAAGTTCTGTGGTTGCACGTGTCTGCCCATCTTTCAATGTGATTTTACCTTTGCAACAACCGATTCAGCCTGGGTAGAACATAGTGTGGCAGTCCCGATTAGGTAGCCATAGTTACATACAATGGGCGTAAATAAATACCACAAATTAAAGAAACATGTTACAAAGCATCTATTTTCTCTGTCATTTATTAAAAAGGGAGCAACAGTAACCTAGTTGGTTACGCATTAATCTTACAGTAGTTGGCCTACTGTGGTCGAACCCGGAGATTAAGTTTTATTTAGCTGTGTGAGTAACTCTGTAGACATTGGTAATGGAGCGTTTTTAATTAGTTCTTAGGAACCTGCTCAGCAACTCAAGCCAATTGAGTAGCTATTTAAATTAAGTTGTAGCGTATCTTTGGTCTGTATTGCCACCGCAATAAAGGACTTATAGGCACTACAACTCTTGCTACCTTGGGCATCTCCACCTTTTGGAACCGTTGTGTGCGTTCTGCAGCAAGGACAACCGATTCCGAACACACACTAGCACCGTCTTGGCCAGCCTCTCTTCCTGGCTCCACCCCGTGTACCAATTGCTTTTCCAGTGGAGTTCTCCATTCCCTCGACTTGCCGTAAGTCCTAACATCAATGCTAGTAATAACACTGATCAGGCTCGCCAGTCTTAACAGTTTGGCGCTACCTCTGATCAGCCTTCAGTGATGCTCTCTCTCAGGCCAAGATCTGATGATCATGGCATAATTTTGTCAGTTTTCTTCCTACCCGACCAGAGCCCTATATAGCTTTCCTTAGTGGAAATCCAAGTCCTTAGCTGTTGGTCTGACTCGTGTTTATTATAATTGCATTTTTGGCTTCCTCGAAAGGCCCTTAACACGGAGAGCTAAGGGACTTCTAAGAGACTTCTTGTAAGACACTTCTTGAGGAAGGTGCTCCTAACAAAACATTACACGCCGGATATGATCAATGTAAATTTATTGTTCTAGCGAATGCTATATTCAAAATCGCACACATTTGTAACACAAAACTTTGTTTGGTGGGGAAATGGTCAACTGTCGCATTCCCTGTGACATTAAAGACCAAAGATCTTTCCCTACTTCCCTAATCAAGTAGCTACTTAATTGCTTCTCGTATAAATTTATATTTGTTTTTAATATAGCTCTTTTAATTAGTTTACTAAAACCGGTTCAATTGTGTTTTAATTGGCAAAGCCATTTACCAGAATAGAGTTTTCTAACATCCACAATGGGGCTAAAACAAGTTTAAGCCTTTCTTTAGTTTTCATGGACAAACCATTTTACAGGAGGCTTGTTGGTAGTGCCAGTGGATTCAGGCCGACTGATTTGTTGGCACTATTTCAACATTTCCTTCACAATACAACCTAATACTTAATTCAAGACGGCGTTTCCTTGCAAAACATTCACCCGGACTATTGGAGGTTGCCTTGTGTAATGGCGTGCTCGGTTACATCCCCTTCCCTTGCACTTACATCAATCCCTTTTAATTCTATTATTCCTTGTGCGAAGGATTGATCTCGCGTAATGCTATGGATATGATATTGAATTGGAGAAACTAATGAATTGTGTCTGAGAAAAAAAGAAATTTTAGCGGAGTCCCCTCAGTGAAAATTAGCTTTCAGTTTGTTCACACAACACCATTTTCGTCCTCCCTAGTAGATACTTAGTTCACTTACCGAATAGGTGCTGTATATATCACAGTATATCGTTTCTATCAAAACTCCCCTCCTGCAAAATGAAAGAATTTTGACAACATAATTCTCAGGAATCACAAAAGTGAAAACATCAGGTTTATAGCGCCTCTTTCCAACAAAACAGACACATAACTTACATTCTCCATTTATGTTTTTAAGGGAAATCAAAACAATAAGCCTAACACACAAAAAGCTTAAAATAAAACATAATATATAAAATATGAAATATATCTATTCAAAATAAGTAGTAACCTTAGACATACTAAGTTTAAACTCATTAAAAGTAGGAAGACTAAAATACCTTTGTTTTACCAAATAAGGTTTTACAAAATTTTAGAACTTAAAACACAATATTCACCTATGTCAGAATTCTTTTCACTGTATCTTTTTCATAATATTACGAAATATTTTGTATACAATAAAATTCCGTCAAGCAGATGCTGAGTAAACCTAAAACAGATTTCCCCCCTGCTGCAGTAATACTAGGCTGATCATTTCATCTCTCATTAATTCCCTAGTAGTCCCATAACAAGAATCCTGTAGATTTCCTTGCTGGGCTGTTTCGCACTGCGTCCCGTCAGGAACAGAGTAGAGCTAACGAAAATTTGTACTATGAAGCGTCACGAGAAGACAGCAGGAGCAAAAAGCTGGTCTCTAGAAGAAGAATCCTATTTAAAAGGGACTTACATTTTACCAGGAACATAAGATGTTTATTGATGTAGCTAATTTAAAAGAAAATCTCATGAGTAGGGGGTTCTATTCAATTTTCTGATTTGAACAGAATTATCCATTTTGATAATTTGACTAGTTTTGGCGTGAAGCCTGTATGTTTGTATGTATATCGCATAACTCAAAAACGACTTGCCATAGAATATTGAAATTTTCTATTTAGGATTGTTGTACCATCTAGTTGTGGACCTCCGTTTTTGATCCAATTCGACTGATGGGGGAATTAAAAATTTACCCGTACCCATTATAGAAACAAAATAATCATATTCGAAGATTTATTAATAATTTAGTGACTGCATAAAAAACCCTAAATCTCT
This sequence comes from Riptortus pedestris, assembly GCA_019009955.1. NCBI lineage: Eukaryota > Metazoa > Arthropoda > Insecta > Hemiptera > Alydidae > Riptortus > Riptortus pedestris. The sequence continues at coordinate 203,404,843 of CM032228.1, read as the reverse complement.
GATTTTATTTCTTTTCCTAACGGCTAGACAGTGTACTCGAATCTCTAATAAATAATTTTCTGAGAATATTACATGAAAAATAAATAAATAAACATATATTGAGGGATTTTTACAATAATTGAGTTAGGACTTGAAGGGATACTCATTTCTTTTGATTTTTAAGACAGAATTTAGTGTCTACAAGCTACTCCTGGTACTTGGTTCCCCAAACAGGTAAACCTGGATTTCACGGGAATGAATAAGAGAGACACAAGGACATACACTGGTTTCCCGTTGCCTTCTGCACCAGACCATCATGTAATAAAGGCATTAGGGGAAAATTCCATTCCCACCAATAAAAGCATGAGTGGAGAAAATTCCACTTAAGGCCAGAGTTGTTAGATACCATCCCTCCGTAGCCTGTAGCCTGCTTCAGCTGACCAATGATTGGCAGTAGCCAGTTTGTGTATGCTTACTACAACTTTAATCTACCCTCCAGTCTTGCCCCACAGACCTCTTGTAAGTGAGAATTTAGCAAAGGAGTTGTTAAGGCGGTATTACCTCACCATATAAAAGAAATTAATATGAATGAATCTACTATGTACTGTTTTAGCAGATTTTCCTTAAGGGAAATCAGCTATTGAGGTTGTACTCATGACGGAATTTTCGAAATTTTTCTTCAAATGTCCAACGATCCCACCTAGTAGATGACGAAAATGAAGTCCGTTCAAAACTGTATATATATATATATATATATATATATATCTATATATATATATTTGTCTGTTACCGCACTAGCGGTCAAAATTTTTGTTTAATCGGTACCAAACTCGATATTTAGTCGTTTTATGTAAAAAAAAAAGATCAAGTTCGTTAACGGCTGAAATCGGACGAGTGGGAGGGGGGGTTTAGAAGGGAGGATTTTCGAAAATTCGAAATATCTCCGTTACTATACGTCGGATCGAAAAATTGTACAGAATCAATCTTATTGAAAATTAAATTTGCTATAAATATTGTTATATACATTTATTCTCTATCTTGAATATTAACCGAGATATTTGCATTTTTATGAAGTCTGTGGTCGGGTATAGTTCCGCCATTTCCGCCAGTACTCGGCTTCTTCTAACCTTACCGGTCGTTTCTAACCTTACCTTACCTTCGTTACTTTGTGAGATTTATGCAAATACGTTCATCCGCCCCCCCCCTTCTTTAGTTCTTGGACTACTAAAATTTGAGTTATTAAAATATAAATTATTCCTACAATTCAGAAGCCGTTTCAGTTGGGAATTTATTTTAATTAACTGAAAGATTTCTCATTACCGTTTGTATTTAATCACGGTGGTATTTTGTTACCAGTATGCAGATTTCTCTATTGTAAAACGTCACATGGGAAATCTGTTTAGTTTACGCAGCCCCTGCGTGACGGACTTTTATTTTTCCCTCGTTTCTGATGCAATTTTAAGTTCTTGTGCACCGTTTTCAAAACTAGATTGTCTGTCGTCTTTTGATATAATTAAAATGAACTGCACAATATGAAAATAAATAGTTAGCACTCCTGTTAGTTCAGGAAAACGCCATTTTATTACTAGTTTGAGACCATCAATTAAGCCTATGGGATAACCTCAACATTATAATCTTCATAGTCATGATGAGTATGTTCTATCCTAAACATAGACCCGATGGGCCTGAGCAGCGTTGGAGTAAGATTGAAACCTTCAGCTGGGTTAATGACTTCTCAAGCAACTCCGTTAATAAGCTGCGTTAATTCTCACATTAATTTTAATATTCTATAATTATCTTAATTATAAATAGTTAACAGGAATCTAATTTAGGCTGACGAAAGATCCTACTAGTTAAAACTTATAGAACTAACATACTTCCTGTCCATCCCTCTCTCTATATATTGAACAATGTTTTTATATATTAAAGTTTTCAAGATGATGTGGCAGCTAATGGACTGCGAGGTAACGTGGTCCATTCTAGCTGGAGTGGAGCATTTTAAGCGTGAAAAAAGACCTCCTACTTGCTTCATTACGATGAGGAAGTACATAAACATATACGAATAAATAATGAGAACAGTCATCTAATCCTTAAACTACATCTTCAGCTGATTTCCAGGGCTCGGGGTGTGCCTACGCACATTAAGTTGCCTTTCATGTTAGCAATACTAACTGAATGCACACAAGTAAAAACGTACCCATGGCCCACAAATGTATGCGAACCTACTAGCTGACAGTAGCCAATTCATAGATGATGTTTTTAAGTACGAGTTTTTAAGAAATAATGAATTATTTGATGAAATATAAAAGCTATTATTTACCATTATGAAAATTATATATAGCAAGCACTGAACGTGGAGTTTAAGTTTTGCCTCCTTCCAGTGTAACTATTTATAGTTTTTCTTTTAGTCTTTTTTTTTGTTTTAATTTTATTTTGTTTTTTTTCTTCATGTTGTAAATATACTAACAATTTATATTTAGTTTTGTCCATTCTATTTATTTTGTACATTTGTAAAATTTAGCAGTGTAAAAATTTTAATATTTATTTAATTTTGTAAAATTATATTCTAACATGTTAAAAGATGAATCGCCATTGTAGCGGCATGGTTCTATTTATTTTGTACATTTGTAACATTTAGCTTTGTAAAAATTTTAATATTTATTTAATTTTGTAAAATTATATTCTAACATGTTAAAAGATGAATCGCCATTGTAACGGTATCTCAAATAAATAATACTAATAATTTAATATTAGCAGATTCTCCTTAAGAGAATTCAGCTATTGAGTTTGTACTCACGAGGTGATTTTCAAAAACTTGTACATCGATCCTATCGACAATATGACGAAAATGAAGATCTAGTCAAACAAAAACACATACATACATATGTGCATTAAAAAAGTCCGTCACGCAGGGGCTGCGTAAACTAAGCAGATTTCCCACGTGAAGTTTTACAATAGAGAAATTTCACGAGATCCGAGCAGTCAAGGAAACGGCTGAACTACCTTTAGGCGGGAAAGTCACTTTCGTCCGTTAGCCACCCAGATTTAATAAAAATACAAATATTTCGGTTAATATTCAAGATAGAGAATAAATGTATGTAACAATATTTATAGTAAATTTAATTTGCAATAAGATTGATACTGTAAAAATTTTCGATCCGACGTATAGTAACGTAGATATTCCGAATTTTCGAAAATCCCCCCCTAAAAAACCCCTCCCACTGATCTGATTTCAGCCGTTAAGGAACTTGATCTTTCTTTTTACATAAAACGGCTAAATATTGAGTTTGGTAGCGATTAAACAATAATTGTGACTGCTAGATCGGTAACAGATATATATATATATACACACACTGTTTTGAACGGACCTCATTTTCGTCATCATTTCCTAGGTAGGATCGATGGACATTTGAAGAAATTTTTCGAAAACCGCGTCAAGAGTACGGCCTCAATAGCTGATTTTCTTTAAGGTAAATCTGCTAAAAGAAGGTCTAGTCGAATATATGTATTCATATATACATATACAAGCACATACATACACATGTACATGAAAACATATATTTGTAGGCATATTGTTTGCCTCTTAACGGTCTAGCAGTCGTAAATACTGTTTGATTGTTACAAAACCCGACATAAACGGCATTTGTAAGGCTAAAGATTGCCAGTTGATCACCGCGTTTGGTTGAAACCAAACGAAGATACATGGTGTTACAGGAGTAAAATTTAAAATTGTATACACCTCTGTGTGTTATATAACCAATTTTGTTGAAATAGGCTAATAAGCAATGGGTCAGAATTTATACAACACTAATTTCATTATTTACTTAATTAAAACTCTGCATGTTTCAGGTTTTTAAATTTAACACCTCTTCAGGAGTACTTGAACCTATACTAAAAGTCCGTCACACAGGGGCTGCGTAAACTAAGCAGAATTCCCATGTGAAGTTTTAAAATACAGAAATCTCCATACTGGTAACACAACGCCACCTTCATTAAATACTAATGGTAATGAGAAATCGTTCAGTTAATTAAAATAAATTCCCAACTGAAACGTCTTCTGAATTGTAAGAATAATTTATATTTTAATAACTCAAATATTAGTAGTCCAAGAACTAAAGAAGGATTAGCCTAAGTTGCAAAACGTGGACGTTAATAAATAATAATAATAACTAAAGTAGGGGGGCGGATGAACAGAACGTGTTTGCAAAAATCTCATAAAATAACGAAGGTAAGGTAAGGTTAGAAACGACAGGTAAGGTTAAAAGGAGCTTCCACCTGAGCCGAACAGTTACGGAAACGGCCGACCTAATCCGACCTATACCCAACCACAGACTTCATAAAAATGCAAATATCTCGGTAATATTCAATTTAGAGAATAAATGTATATAACAATCTTTATAGTAAATTTAATTTGCAATAAGATTGGTTTTATACAATTTTTCGATCCGATGCATAATAAAGGAGATATTTTGAATTTTCGAAAATCCCCCTCTAACCCCCCCCCCTCCCTCTAGTCCGAATTCAGACATTAACGAACTTGATCTGTCTTTTTACATAAAACGGTTAAATATCGAGTTTCGTAACGATCAAACAAAAATTGCGACCGCTAGAGCGTTAACAGACATATATATATATATATATATATATATATATATATATATATATATATATATAATTTTGAACGGACCTCATTTTCGTCATCTCCTAGGTAGGATCGATGGACATTTGAAGAAATTTTTCGAAAATCTCGTGATGAGTACGACCTCAATAGCCCATAAGGGAAATCTGCTAAAATCGGAGTCAACCGATGGGCAAGAGACTATAACAGCTTCAGCTATGCTGAGGTTAAGTCACAAACCTGGTACCAAATAAACACCAAAAATCGATAATGGGTTACAAGCGTTATTACTAATATAAATCGACCCTTCCGTAGGTCTGTTAACATTTATAAATATATATTTCTTTGGCATATCACATAGCAGGTTAATTCTGCCAGCTCATGTACTATTGACTTACCTGTTGGTAGATGGCGTCATAACTGGCTGATGGTCGAGAACACGTGGCAACTGCTTTCGGTACAATGGCACCATCTTCAAGCCTGTATTTAATTATAACTGGTCAGTCTTTTGACATTTCCTGTATTTACATAGTACTTTGGTCAGCTATTATTTGTTATTATCATTTTGGGGAAGCGTGTCGTCTCGTGTTAACAAGTGCCATTCAATTTCGCCTAGGGTCCACTCAGGAGTAAGTTCTTATTTTGATATTGTGTTGGGATTTCCACTTTGCATAATTTGGTACTATTATTTACTTCTACTTATTTCTATTCTTTATTTCTCATATTGTTAGTATTTGTATGTGTGTGTATATATATGTATATATATTTATACACACACACACACGCATGTATATATCGTACAAAGCTCTCAAACGACGTCAGCATGACGGCATTTTCCAACAAATATGACAATAGTATATATTTCTTTACAAATGAGCGGTCGGGTGTCATTGGTCATTGGATATTTACCCAATTTTTGTTTGACGGTTACCAAAATTGATATTTAACTGTTTCTTGAAAAACTGAAGATCATATTCCTTAATATCAGAAACCGGGCTAGAAATGTATACTTTTCTCCATTAAAATGAATTGGATTGAAAAAAAGTTATATTTTTTTTTTTAATTTATTGTTCCACAATTCTTGTCGCAAACATTTCTTGTTGCTATTATATCAAGTAAGTTATTTGTCAGGTCGATGAAGTAAAAAGTGCCAAAGTTCCCTTATAAAGATTTGTTATAGCGAGAAACAACTATTAAAAACTATTGTACATAACTGTTGTACTTCTAGTTACATTAGAACTGAGTGTAACCTACCCAAGGAGACTCATTTTATATATATATATATATATATATATATATATATATATATATATATATATATATATATAATGTGGTAGAAAATAACAACACAATTTTATATATATGTAATAAGTCGGCTAAAATCGGACCAGTTGGAGTGGGGACTAGAGGAGGATATTTAGCAAATTCGAAATACCTCCGTTATTATGCGTTGGATTGAAATATTGTGTAGAATCAATCTTATTGCAAATTTAATGTTCTATTAATATTGTTATAGAGGTTTTTTTTTAATATCTTGATTATTAACCATATATTTACATTTTTTAGTTTCCGGTCTTAAGTAAACCTCCACTCCTACTCATGTCATATTAAGAATAAGCTGTTGTATTATTAATCACTTTATTTGATGACTAAATACCAAATATTGTTCACGGGTGTGCTTAGTTAACGCAGCCCCTGAGTGACGGACTTTTATAGTTATTTAGACTGTATATGTTATGTAATACATGCTGACATCTTGACAAGGCTGACCCTAGACTGTAGAGATGACTGACCCCTGAGGAGGCCGTAATTCAAGCCGCCACCCCCACTCCCGGGCTAAACATCCACCTACCTATGCCAATCACCAACAGGACCTCAACATTAGTCTTGTAGTTTACTTTACTATTTTTTTATACCTCTAAGGTCTTTGCCATTTAAAATAAAACTACTAATGTCTGCGGTTTTTTATTTGAGAAATGTATTCAAGCTCTGAACATGGAGATCTTCCAGAGATAATTCGGAGGGCCCTTAAATGCATTCGTGAAGCTCTATTATTATGGCTGTAATTTATACTCTTTTTTCCTCTCCTGCACCGGCTAATGGCGTGCAGCGTACAAATTCACAGGCCTTTATTTTAAAAGTCTGTTGCTCATAGAAATTGGCAAAAAAGACCTGAAACACTTTTATTTTAATAGTAGCACAAATTAAATCCATCAAATTATGCACATTTGCATATAGCACGCTTAAAACTTCAGTCATCGGTCCTCGAACCATTTCATATGTAAAAAAAAATGTTAACGAATTAGTTTCCTTATATCAACAGTTGACAGATGGCAGGCACTTTTGATTCAATTACAGTTTGAGAAAAAAAAAGTCAGTGACTGCGTTAACTAAGATTTCCCACGTGCGTCTCGTATTTACATTTATCTCAAAACTTGAAAGTCGAATGAGAACAATATTTGGTATTTAGGCTTCAAATAAAGTGCTTCATACTATAGCAACTTCTTGTTAATTTATTTGGCATGAGTTAGAGTGGGGGTTTACTGAAGGTCCAAAACTAAAAAATGTAAATATCTAATATCATAATCTTGATAGCGAAAAAAAAGTCTATAACAGCATTTATAAAACATTTCATTTGCAATAAGATTGATTTTATACAATGTTTCTATCCGACGCATAATAACGGAGATATTACGAACGTTCGAACCCCCCCCCCCCTTATGAATGTTTCCTATAAATCCCCCTCCCACTTATCGAATTTCTGCCATAAACAAAATTGATCTTTAGTTTTACAAAAAAACATTGAAATATCGGTAACGATCATACAAAAATTGCGACCGCTAGAGCATTACAGACAAATATATATATATATATATATATATATATATATATAGACCGATTTATAGATATTTAGATAAATAGATAGATAAATAGTTTTGAACGGACCACATTTTCGTCATATTCTGGCTAGGATCAAAGAACATTTTAACAAATTTATCGATAATCGCGACATGAGTACGAACTCAATAGCTAATTTTCGTTAAGGGAAATCTGCTAAATAATGTAAACGAATTAGTTTTCGTATATCTACAGTTGACAGATGGCAGGCACTTACGATTGAATTACAGTTGGAGAGAAAAAAGGGGCCGGATTCTAATCTGTATAATTTTCTGAGATTCTGCTTCTCCCAGAAATGATTAATTGAAACTAATATCATTAGAAGGTTCACGATAATAATGTTAATGGTGGAGAAGTTCGTCGGGTCTCATAAAATTAGTGGTAATGAGAAATCATAATAATAATTCTCAATTAACTTCGGCCAGGCGATTGACCTATCCTTCAGCCTCGGAAGAATTACCAGCATTCTGGAAACGTAAATAAATTCTCTTATAATAAATTCTTTAACATTTTTTTTTTAAAAAAAAAAAGCTCATTTATTTATCCGTTCCAGAAACATTATCCTTTGACAAGGACTCCAAAGTTTCACTATAATCCCTACTTCCGCCAGTTACGAGTCATACCATTTTATAGAAATTTTGAATGTATTTATAAATGTTGATGAAAACATAGTTACTTGCGCTAAAATGCTCACAATTTAAGTATTTACACCCTTAAAAGAAGAGTTGTGAAACATTTAGAGATAGACTACAATAAATACATTGGGTATCAACTGGGTTTAAGTTTTTAACTGAGCTTAATCTTCACGATAATCATAGCTACAATGAATTTAAAATATGGTTTTGATGAGGCTCGTGGGAGAATTGAATGGTGGAGAGTGGAAAATAAGATGAAACAAATTGCTTGATGAACACGGCCACGATAGACATGGGCACATGACCGAAAACGAAGATGAAGGCTAAGATGCAGAGGTGAAGTAGAATGATGAAACAGAATAAAGGATTCCTGAACTTCTAAAAGACTTTAGAACAAATAACATAAATAAATTAAATTCTACTATAATTACACAACACAAAGTGCCTAAGAAAATGGTCTAAATTTTTTCTTCTTTTTTCTTTTTAGCAGATTTCCCTTAGGAGGAAGAGTTATATCGTAATATAACTCCTGAAATATATCGTTATTAATTTTAACGGAAGCTATTTATTATTCGTTTTATTTAATTTCCAGGTTTATATCATATCTCCATCTTTGAAATCAGTTTTAACAACAAGAAGAAAAAGTCCGCCACGCAGAGGCTGCGTTAACTAAGCAGATTTCCCACGTGCGTTAGGTATTTGCATTTATCTTAAATCGTAAAAGTCCAATGGGAACAATATTTGGTATTTAGGCTTCAAATAAAGTGCTTCATAACGTAATAACATATTGTTATTATGAGATGGTATATTTGAGGAGTTATATTACGATAAAACTCCTCCCCCAAGGGGGGGATCTATTAGCACGCTGTATCTCGTGAGAAGTATTGCTAGGGCGTGAGTTCATGTCCATTCACTTGGAATTAGATTATCGTGAGGGCATTTACAGTACCTTCAAGGCAAATTGATTTGATTCAGAACATTAAGAGACCTCAGAACATCTGTCAAAGAACCTATTTCACAAAAAGCATCCCAATCTCTGGCCATCATACTCCGAAGATACTTATCCAATTGTTTCTACCTGTTTCCCTCCAAGGCGAATGAGAGAGCAATAGATTATAATAATTAGATTTTAAAAATGTCCGTCACGCAGTGGCTGTGTTAACTAAGAAGATTTCCCACGTCCGTCACATATTTGCATTTATCTCAAAACGTAAAAGTTCAATGAGAACAATATTTGGTATTTAGGGTTCAAATAAAGTGTTTCGTCGTATAACAGCTTATTGTTAATATGACACGAGTATGAGTTGGGGTTTACTGAAGACCGAAAACTAATAAAAGCAAATATCTCGTTTAATAATCAAGATTAAAAAAAATTTAGATAACAACAATTATAGAAAATTATATTTGCAATAAGATTGGTTTTATACAATATTTCGATCCAACGCTTAATAACGGAGATATTAAGAATTTTCGAAATTCTCCCCCTAAATCTGCCCCCCCCTCCCCCTGGTCCAATTTCAGCCGTTAACGAACTTTATTTTTATATAAAACGATTATATATCAAGTTCGGTAACACAAAAATTGCAACCGGTAGGGCGGTAACAGACAAATATATTGATCTATATGTATGTATATATATATATATATATATATATATATATATATACAATTTTGAACGGACCTCATTTTCGTCATCTACTAGGTAGGAAATGGACATTTGAAGAAAAATGTCGAAAACCGCGTTATGAGTACAGCCTCAATAGCTGATACCCTGGGAAATCTGCTAAAAAGCAACTGGTTCTCGATCAAAGCCAACCCTCAGTGTTACGACTATTACTTCAGAACTTTTTTATCGATGTCCTATAAATTAAGAGAACTATACTAGCAGTTCAATACTCATTGAAATAGGCAAGAATACGAGGGAAATGAATAAAAAAAAAAAAAAAAAACTTAAACTTCATAACGCAGGGGCTACGAAAAGGAAACATATTTCCGGTGTTGGACACGTTATAGAACTGAGATACTATTATCTATTTTTTCGTGCAATAAAGATAATATGTAAATAGGATTTGAAATTTTTTATTTTATTTCATCCGTAATAACTCAAATAGTTAAAATGAAAATCGTATCAATTGAAGCCTTAGTTTAAAAAAAGCTAAAAACAAAATAATAAAAATCAATATTGATAATCATACATATATATAGATATATATATATAGATATATATATATATAATATATATATATATATATATATATATATATATATATATTCTACAATTTTAGCTGCAGTTACAACATTTATTTTAAAAAGAATTATAAAGTTTAATACTTCTAAATTTGTAGTACCAGTTAATGTCATGTAAATACTGGAGTATTATGGGAATGTGTGGGCTACCTTCAGTAAGTAAGTCGTGTAAGTCATGAGGTATCTTTAGATGGTCACGTCTTTTGCAGTGGCCATTTAAAGATAAATAATATATCTAAATGTTCTGTAATTATAATTAAAAACTTCAAATGCTCGTGTGTGTCTACGTATAAGAGGTGTTTTGCGCATGTTATCGTGCGTATATAATGATAATTTGGTTTGTTGTTTCGAACTCCCCCGCTGGGTTGTCATCTTCTTCTGTAGAATATTTGTTATTAGAAGATAGCCATTGCGCAGGTCAGCTGAATTATAGGAAAATAATTAGATAATTTCCTTTCGCTATTATAATAAAATTAACTTGGTGGTAACTTATTATTCTTAAAATTCAGTGACTACCAATTAGAAAATAAATGTTTATTCTTCTTTGAGCAACCACTAGAATTCTTTCGCAACCACCCTGTAGTCGACGACACAATAGTTCGCCATCGAGACTTCTAACTAATACTTTGAATGGAACACGATTTTAAAAAACGAAACTCCAATAACAGCAAGGAAGAGGTAACCTAGTTAGAGGGAACTGTATGAGATGATTTGCGGAGGCTAGGGATTCATTATTTGAAGTTCCTAGCTGTTCATCGCACTGAATGATCTAACCTAATTAACATCACAGCTTGCCCCTTTTCGTTTCCTCGTAAATCAGAACTTGGCGTTCATGGGATCAGCTGCAAGACGCACCAACATCAGCTATTTATGTACTAACGGTACCATTTACACCCTCGATTCGATTGCAGCTAACAGACAATTCATTAACACCCATTAAAGTGATAATGAACTCGAGCAGGATACTATGCAGGATATTGTGTTCTACCAACGGAAAAAACATTCCGTTTTAAATGTGTAAGTAACCTTGCCATTTATTTTTATAATGCAATAAGTTGAAATATTAAGTCATAACGCATTAACATAATAACGGATTAATATTAATATCCCTAGATTATCAAACCATGTACACAACTCAGAGATTAACCAGTATATTTCTTCGATTCACTACTCTATATTGCTGGCCATATTTCACTTTATCATTGGCTTTGTTTTCCTTTGGGCAATATACTGAGAATTAAATTCTTTTAGCAGATTAAGTTTCAGCTTACAATTTTCAGTTCTTCAAATTTACATAGCTGTATATTTATTTAATACATAGTACTGTTATTTCTTTGCCGTAATAATTCTATTAAATCAAAACCTTAATTATTATTTTTTTATAAAGGTAATTAAATATATATATATATAAAAACAAAACAAAACAAGCTGCCCTCCTTCTGGAGGGTTCCCCTCAGGGACAGCCTCCTAATTGGCCCAACTGGGTAATGTTAAAGAAAAATATCATTTTTTTTTTTTTTTTAATATTTCTTTTTAAAACAAGAAATTTGTTGTTAAATTTTGATGGGCCATGTGGAAAGGACTGCAGCTTTGCATCGTGTCTTTATTTGTACAAATGATAATTTATAATTCTCGCCGAATACTTTATAATGGTTGTAGACAAATTCTGGAGGTCGTTCGTGGATAATCCCAGTTCTTTTAGAGTTTCGGCTGTCCTTTGGGATATTGCACCTCTTGCACCGATCAGTAAGCCTTTTACACTCCATTTTTCATCTCAGTATTTTTCCTTGAAGTACCCACAGCAAGGTTCGTAAATCTTTCTCTTTTATTTATATTTAAATTCAAGTATGTTTAATTTTATCCATTCTTATTTCTCATGGTTAAATTAATTAATTATTAGAAATATCCTTGCTAATGTGATCAATATCTATTATTATTTTCAATAATAGTCTATTATATTTTTTATTCAGTTTACTCTTTTCTCCTCTTCCTCTTTTTTCTTTTAATTTGTGTATCATGTTCTTTGCTGATTTATTATTTTGTTGTATTGGTATTATGAGAAATTTACATTTGTTTTCGTGAGTTTTATTTTGATTAAAAATTACAGAAATTTCATTCCTTTGAAATGGAAATTATTTAAGAAAGCAATTATTCAATTCGAATTGTTTGTTTCTTCAACCAACACATACTACTAACAACCTTAATGTCAGAAAGCAACTTACACAAAATTTGGAAGAGAGAATAGGTACATCACGTAGGAGCTGCTTAGCGAGCTTAATATCCAAGTTACTCGGCATTTAGTAAATACATTTATGCATTGAGTACGTGTAAAAGGAGGTCGATTCGAACTTGAATATATATACATTTGCGTGTGTGTGTTTTATTAAATTTCTCATCTGTAAGTAAATGAAGTTCTTTAATAGCTGAATTCATTTCTGTCGAGCAAGTACAGAACAGACATATTTTTAATACCTACTCCTAAGGCAATGGATAAAATATTGAGCAGATACAATCGCAGAATGTATACATGATTTGCAATTAATGAATTAATAGTGTCATTATGGTGATAAACAAGTGTATTGTTAAATTCTTTGTATTCCTGAAAGTAATTAACATTCAAAGACCACATTAAATTGCTGTTTGTATTTTGCTGGTTTTCGTTCAGTGTAGGTGTTAATGGCGTTAAACTCCCTGAAAACCGGCAGAGTTGTTATCAGAGTTTGATCAAGGAAGCGTTCGCAACACAGTATTAGTATCTTTTGTGGGCTGATAGTAGTATTGATGTTTATTTTAACAGGGCTCAGTCATTTATCTGTAGCCTATTTTAATCATGGTAAGTAACTGTAATTTTTTTCCTCATAAAATCAATACAAATGGTATAAAATCCTCTAAAGAATGCCGCGAACCATTCCCACATCTGATTTTTGCACTGTTGCCTGAAAATGTATAAATTTGAACACGCAGCCCAATATCAAATAGTACGCAACTCGCTAGTTGAGTACGGCTGTGATTATCTCCACATTTACTCGGAATTTATTTACTATTTTAAGTATGTTTATTACTTAGACCTCCCAGAAGTAAATTCTATACTTTGAGCCAGACATAGGTCAAGCAAGGAACAACAGCCCCAATGTCATAGAAATATCTTAAAATTCCTAGATTTTAATAACTATACCTCTAAAGAAAATCAGATATTGAAGCTGCACTCGTGATATGATTTTCAAAAAATGTTTTCGAATATGCATCGGTTTAAACTAGAAAAAAAAACTCTAGTCCTTTCAAATTTATTTTTATTTTTGTATGCTAAAGCTCTAGTTATAGAAATTATTGTTCAAATGTTACCAAGTCGTTTCATGTAAAGCTGAAGATCAAGTTCATTAATGTCTGCAATTGGACTAGGTTAAGTGCAATGTTTAATCATAATATTTTGTATTTTTTAGTATTCACTCTTACATAAACCCATAGAAATTATTTCTCTTCTATCCATAAATCAATAGAGCGCCGAATATGTTATATCCAAAAACCCCATTCCTCCTCAACCCACGTGAATAATAAACCAATATGCCTAGAAACGTCTCATTTCATTCTTAAATATCACATATTGTTTTCATAGGGCCTCTACTATGTGGACTAAGTACATTTATGGGCGTCCAATAAACTTTCTATGCTTTAGGGGAGTTGGTTTTTATTATACGGGCACTATGTTTAGCAATATTAACCGAGTCACAGAAAACTAGTGATAACGTGCACTAATTGGCTGCAAAATTGGACCAGGAGGTGTGAGAATAACTTCGTTAATTAATGTCGGATCGAAAAGATGTATATAACTAAGAAAGTAATTTACTGTTATTTCTGTACAACACATTTTTAGGTAACCCATGCTCCAGCTCAAACTACTATTTTTATTTAAGCCTACTGCACCATTGAGGTCTTATGCCTATCATAAATTTCTGGGCGTATTCATTGGACCTTCTCATTTCTTGTAATAGAGAGTAGAATAGAGAATAAAATTTGCGTATTGACACACCATCCGGCAAGTGAAAAAATGTGCTTATTTTATACAATACCTGCAAGAGGGCCTATTTCTGCCCGATCTAGACGCGCGACACAACTCAATCAATCCGGCTTTACTTCAGATAAGTCATCCGCGGATTCGCGTCAGCGCTGCTCTTTCACAGCTCCATACATCTTTTTCAGATGTCGTCCTTCCAAGGGCCATAAGGCTAATTCACTGGCATGTATATTTGTAGATCTGATGGCCGTTTTGTATATTTGCAATTCCACCTTCTTGGAGAGGTGTTTTGGGTTTTTTTGTAGTATTGTAGCATTTCGTCCCTGCATCCATTCTTCACAATTGGAACGATCTCGTTTAGGCAGGATCGTCTGTGCGTGATTCTTGCTTCTGAGACCTTACACATATGGTCACCGTTCGGATCAATTTTTGAAATTGGATGAATTGGGGCAATATTCGCTTCTTTCCATTCTGCTGTCATGTTTTTATTCTATCCTTATTCTTAAATCGAAATCAATCCTCTTCGCTGATAATAACCTCTCCTAGATATTTTTCAACCAGAAGAATTTCCTCTTTCAGGTGGATCAGCTTCCTCAATATTTTCCACACTTACGTGGCCCCAAAAGCCGGGTCACAGAATTGAGTTCCCCTAAGTCAAGTCATATTTATTATTATTTCATGGGCATCAATGCTATAAGGGTTAAAATCATTTCTACATGCCCAAAAATTTTAAATCACGGCGGTAGTAGACGAAGCAGCAGATCCCCTATTTAAATAAGTTTGTAAATTATGCAAAGCATTATATTCCCTCGGAAAGCATTATACTCATTGCATAGCAGTAATGCAGTTTTAATTATAGTTTTAGACTGTTAGCAGAGAGAAGTGGGGAGCGACCACTCTGTTGGCAGGCCCTAGGCTCTTATCTTACAGCTTTGCTCCTTTTAGTTTTATCACGGCACAGCCTTTATGTAAATTATTGTTGGGACCGGTTTCAAACACTAAGCTTAATATTTTTATTAAAACCAGCTCGCATTCTCTCTCCAAACATTCTTTCTACCGCTTACACTTCTGTATTGGCACAGATGTCATCGAGTTCGCAGTTTTTGGATCCCCCTCTATTATCTAACTCAAACCATATTACTTTTCCAAAATCTTTACTCACGACATCGTAGAAATTATAATACGAATACCATAATACAAAAGTCTATGAATATAGAATATAAATTTGAATTTATCTTTTTTGTGTCCTACTTCTTGCTAGGATCTTTAGGCATCTTAAGAAAAAAAATTAAATACTACGACATCTGTAAAAGAGAAGATTACCTTAGTGATAGTGTTGTAAAAATAGACTTTACCAACACAAACGTATTATTCCGAAAGAGAATGTAGGTGGTTCAACCCACAAAAATAATCATACATTATGTTTTTTTTGAAATAGGAATTTATTCAGTGACGAACTCATTAAATAAAATCCTTAGTTCCGCCCTGGCTAGAAAAGGGTGGTAACATATAGATTACCAACCCTAGTGGTCCAGTTAGCCATAGTAGCACAAGGAGGGGGGTAATAAATAATCATACATTTGAGTTGGTCAAGACTTCATACCGAGCATAGAAAAACCTGTTACCAAAAACTCATTTCTGGAATTTAACACTTTAATAGCAATCTAAAGCCAAAGAAAATTCATTAGCCCAAGTATGTGTGTTTATGAATTAGTATGTTAACGCTTTACAGGCTGCAATTTTTGTGGGATCACAATGAAAAGCGATTAACAATATGCACTGGCCATTCCACAACCGATATCAGACATTAACTAACTTGGTTTTTAGTTTTACAGGAAAGCATAAAATCCTAACGGTCAACTATAAATTGAGTTTTTTGCAGACTTTTTTTTCTAAAATGAGAAAACCCTGGCACTTTACTTCTTTCATAGGCAATCCTGTAAAACTGACAGAAGTTGTCTGAAAATGCGCAGTAATCTTTTATAGGGTTTCTGTTAAGATTGTGATGGGCCAAGGCTGATTCTGGTGGAGCATGGGATGCATCCTGGATGAATGGTTGTAGAAGGGACAGACAATAGGACAGCCGGCCCTTGGAATATAGGAGGCTCTGAGACAATGGTGCCCATTGCAGGGTGTTGAATGAGTCAGGTAAAGCTGCAGCTATCCAAGAGCTTTATATCCTGTCTCAGGCATTCTGTCTCTCTCATGCACCTTCAGGAGTTCTCTTGTATTGTCAAAACCTCATCATACTTTTAATTCAGGAGACATGCCTTTTTTAGTATCCTTGGCATTGTGGATATTTCCTTTCGACATGAAAATATTGTTGGAGGGTATTTCGTGTTAAAGGTTGAGGCTATAGCTTTAGTTCAGACGATATGATTAGGTAATGCTAATATTGAGAAGTGAGCAGTTTACTGTTAAAGATTAAGGCTATAACATAAGTCCAGAAAATGTAATTAGGTCATGCCAATACTGGAGAGGGAGCAGTTTGAGGCTACATCTTAAATTCATAAAATTTGATTATTTAGTCAACATTTGGGAAGAGGGTTGTTTGCTTTACATGTTGAGGCTATAGCTTCTTCGTTACGTAAATGAAACGAATGTTTAAACACAACACTGTTTTTATTCGAACAAATATACATATTTACACTTGTGCTAAAAAATAAAATAAAATAAGCATTAACAACCTTCACTTGTTCACCTCAACTTGGATCCACAGCCTCCTTCAGTATATAACCATGGCAACGTATGTTGTCGCTACAACACCCCCCCCCCTTAGTGACGGAGTCACTGATGGAGGAATGACACCTTCTTCACCTGTCGCAGGGGGTGTCTCTCTACTTCTGGTGGGCTGTGGATCGGTGCTAGGATTCCGTGGGGGTTGCTTGCTTGTCTGCGTGTCTTGTAGGCTCCTGGAGTAGTTGCTGCGGCATTCCTACATCAGGTAGGCAGGCTTGACACGGAAAACGGAGAGATTCACCTCCTTGACGTCGAGAGTGCTGTGAATAGTCTATCGCCTCGCTCTATAACCTTGTAGGGCCAAAAATAAGGTGTCAGCGACGCTAGAACCAGAGTCCATCATAAAATCAGATATCCGTTATAAGTCGGATTGAAATATATATTAGAACCAATCGTGTTAAACGATTCATGCTTTTCAATTGTAGTTCTATAGATGTTCTCAAAACACGGACACCTTACGAGTTATTCACACTTTCTTGTTTTCGGTCAGCAGAAAACCCTCACTTCTTGTTATCAGTTCTTTACTTAGAAATAAATAATATATGGTGCGATGAGATAACTTGTGCGTCATCCAGAGCTTTGGAAATCTGCTTAGTTGGCATTACGGACTTTTATTTCTAGTCACAGTCAAAGCAAATGTATACCCTCTAGGAATGAGTATGAATGAAAGTCCTTTGACTAAAGATAAAAAGAAGGAAAGTGGACGAGAGGAGGCGTAGATGAGAATATCCCAAGGGGTGAATCGGAAGAGATGTCTCCTCTGCCGGTAGACACTGCAATGCGGTCTGCTCGCTGCGCCTTATCTACACCTTATCAGGGGGCTCTGTGCACATCGACTCTAGTCTATACCTTCTGCCCATACCTATACCAGCAAGTGCCATTTCCTTTTGGTCAGCAGTTTACATTTTAACCGGGTTACACATAAGTTCACATATTTTTTTATTAAGATTATAATATAGCTCAACATTTTTGGCATATGCTCTACAAATATTTATTACTAGTTGTCTCCCCCATCGTAGACGGGTTAAAGGTTTAATAATTTAAAGATTGGATTAATTTATGCAATAAGTCATCCCGGCATTTTCATTGCATAATACATACAATTCATTATTCGTCATACTCATAAAGGAAAAATATTTAATGTTTTTATTCAGAATGTTTTTTTTTATTACGAATTCCTGTTACCTACCAATGAATTAAAAATGGTTTCCCGTCGAAATATAAAGACTGGATTAACACAAGAACTAATTATTTCTTTTTATCCACAACATTATGAAAGATGTTCTTCCTCTACAGGCATTTAGTTATATATGTTATTATTATTATTTACTTCGCCTACTTTATGCTACTTTGGCTGATTCGGACGAGTTATATTCAGGTTACCACCCTTTTCTAGTTAGGGTGGGACTAAGGAATTTATTTAATGGGTTCATGGCTAAATAAATTCTTATAGCCCAGGAGGGAATTGAACTCACCATTCATGGTTTACCATGTGAAATTAATATCATGGCTTTTACTCACATGGCTAACTTGAGACCCAGCTTTATATATAAAGTATGCAAAGTCTATAGAGATAGTTGAATTTAAGCTAATTCAATGTGCCAAATAAATATCTTTTTCTATCATAATTTAAAGATGATTTTTATATATATATATATATATATATATATATATATATATATATATATTCATAGGTAGATAGGTAGATACATTGTTGAACGGACCTCATTTTCGTGATCTCCTGAATAGAATCGATGGGCATTTCAGCAAATGTTTAAAAAAATACGTCATAAAGGAGGACCTCAATGGCTGATTTGCCAAGGGAAATATTCTTATATTCTGACAATATTATTATCCTTTGTTCATGAAAGAAATTACTGCTCTATTGAATCACTCCACTGAAATTCATAAATTTAAATGTTTTGAGACAAAAATGTGCCTAATTTGTTCTTTACGCGATAAAATAAATATTAACGAAAACATGAGACAAAACTATGAGTTTTATTTATATAGTTTCAAAGAGCATTTTCATAGTGTAATCAGTGCCCATTGGCAAAATAAAACCAAATCTATCTCAACAGCATAAAATGGAAGATCATTTTTTTTTCTTAATTTAAAATCAGAAAACTATTGTTTACATTCAAGACGGGCAAAAGGGGGAGGCATGTTGTATTATATCCCGGAAAACATACACAACGAAAATGGAAGTCATTAATATAAAATTTATCAGAGGAATATCCTGTTTCTTTCTTATTTTGGCCCATTAATATGATTCATAATTTCGGGCTTATTGGCAGAGTCAAAAAACCTTTTTCCAATTTCCAAAATAAATATATTCATTTCATAAATAGCCCTATATATTTCGATCGACTGTCACCTCAAATCTTCATTATAAAAGTAGTATAGTTTACATTATTAAATGTCTGAAATAAAATAATTTATTCTGAAAATTAAAGAAATCTTTTTTTAGCGCCAAAGAACAGCTTGAAATTATAAATTTTATTCAAGATGTTTTGTCTTCATAATTGACCAGTTAAAAAGGCAACTTTTCCATTCGGAATAGGTAGGACGTAGGGAAACAGACAATCCTTAGTAGCCTATTTTTGTAAACGATCTTAATCACCAACTATCATAAATTCTTAAGAAATAAATATATAAATATATATCCTCCTAAAATTGTAGAAATATGAGAAATAGTATATAAACAAAACGATGTTATTTTTGACGTAATATTCTTATGATTTTATTTGCTGTTAGATTTTATAAAAAAGTCCGTCACGCAGGGGCTGCGTAAACTAAGCAGATTTCCCTCGTGAAGTTTAGTAATAGATAAATATACATACTGCTAACACAACACCGTGAATAAATACAAACGGAAATAAGAAATGTTTCATCCAATTTCAATAGCCTGCCGACAGGAAGCGCTAGGTTAGAAATGTAAACAAACGGGTCCCGCCTCACACCGGAAAGAAAAACAATTACTGAAATATATCAGAATATAACACATTAATTTTATTGAGAACTATTTACTATATCTAGTACTGTAATTAATAATGAATCAGAATAATTGTTATCTCAATCAATAAAATTTTAGTAGTCCAAAACTTTAAGATGGGGGGGGGGAGTCACCAGTGCATATTTGCATGTATCTCGTATAATAAAGGTCTCTTGAATACAATTTTTGGTATTTAAACTTCCAATAATGTGATTTATTATGTATCAGAGTATTGTTTACGTAACATGAGTAGAAGTGGCGGTTTGGTGAAAACTGAAAAATGCAAATATCTCGGTTAATATTCAAGATAGAGAATAAATGTATATAACAATATTTATAGTAAATTTAATTTGTAATAAGATTGATTCTGTATAATTTTTCGATCCGACGTATAGTAACGGAGATATTTCGAATTTTCAAAAATCCTCTCCTCTAAACCCCCCCTCCCACTGGTCCGATTTCAGCCGTTAACGAACTTGATCTTTCTTTTTACATAAAACGCTTAAATATGAAGTTTGGTTAGGATTAAACAAAAATTGCGACCGCTAGAGCGGTAACAGACAAATATATAGATATATATATATATATATATATATATATATATATATATATATATATATATATATAGATATATATATACAGTTTTGAACGGACCTCATTTTCGTCATCTACTAGGTAGGATCGATGGACATTTGAAGAAAAATGTCGAAAATTCCGTCATGAGTACAACCTCAATAGCTGATTTCCCTTAAGGGAAATCTGCTAAAATATATTTTCAACAGATGAAATACGTCACACTGACCGTACATGTCCGCTACATTGAAATTTTTAATACTAATGATGCAAGTTCACAAGCTTGCCACGTTTATGTTGAAGTTTTGCAGGAGCGACTATAGTCAGTGACCATACACAACAAAGTAAACATTTCGTGAATTCCCTAATATTACTGGTAAACGTAAGTGTGACATACGGACGGGCACCACGGTAAATGTTAATAGATCTCATAAGAGACTGCAGCCTGTAAAAAGGAGGCTTGGTTTTATTTTGATCTGCCATAATGGTAGATTATTAAAGAAAGTAATAACGAAAAGACTTTTTTAAAAATAAAAAAATTCTTCTTTTGGTGTTATGGACGAATGAATTTAAAATGATTATTTATAATTAATGTATCACCGAGGAGGGCTTGGGGCTCCATTACGACCATACTAATGACTTGAATGCTTCAAGAGGACATTTCTAATGAGATATCAGTCTAGATAATTTTTTCTTCCTCTTTTCTCCCCAGATATGGCTTTAATGGCCGAACTTAATTTGGAAGCAGGGGTAGATAGCGGGCAAACGATTGTGAACCTTCGGAAGGAACCGTTTTAACGAAGTGGTTCGCAACTGGCGCACGTACGATGTCCGCACGATCTCGCAGCTAAACAAATAGTATTTCATTCTAAACATCCATTGCATTCATTGCGGAAACTGTTTTTAACCGTTTAGGAAGTAGTTATATCAATGTATTTGATTGATGTATTTAGCAAAACCGTGACATTGGTTGAGTTTAACTTTTTTTTTCTTTTTCATTTGGTAAACTTTATTTTTTAATTATTTCGTTTGTTTCACAAATTCATATTATTATAATCCATTACAATATTGTAAAACACAATTGATATAAACATAACCATGTATGTAATAAACCACATGGTAAGGAACAAGTACTCAAATAATTGACTCTTCATAGGGTAACTAGGATAAGAAAATATGCCTTGTTAAAACATTGCCAACTTTCATACTTTCAGTACCTTATCACACTGCCAGACTATATTTACTACAGAGCTCCAATTTTACAGAATGAAAGTTTTGCCAAAATCAAAAGTCAACATAGTTTACGAGCTACGAGGCTTCTGAAATGCCACATTTTTTAGATGCACGTTAGTAGGTGTCGTGAAATATAATTGCTAAATGAGGCACTTAAGTTGGTCATGATGATGAAACGTTTACATTTTTATGGTTAGTGATATCAGTGTTAGTGTAAAATTTTGTTTTTTTAAGGTTTTCTTCTACATTGCTCCATCCCCTGATAGTAACAGTGATTTTTTTTAGTAACACCAGTAATAACAATATGGTATTTTTTTATATTTCTTACGTCCACTTTGTGCTGCTAGGCTAATTGGGATGGGTTATCTACAGGTTACCCTTTTCTAGCCAAGGTGGGACTAAGGATTTTATTTAATGAGTTCATCACTAAATAAATTCCTATTAGCCCAGGCGGGAATCGTACTCGCCACTCTAGGTTTGCCATGTGAGATTAAAGCCAACGCTTTAACTCAAATGGCTAACGTGAGCCAATATGGTTTTAAAATGATTGTTATATTAATAAAATGCGTGTCATTAAAAATTTTTTCATTAAAAAAAGTATTAATAAATTCGTTCGAATTGAATTTTATTTCTCTTTCTTGAAATAATTTAAATAGATTACTTTCATCACTATGAAGATATAAACATAATCTAAGTACATAGATTCATCTTTACACAATACTGAATAATTGCAATCACACGATTTCAATGACAATTACTTCTTATGCTACTCTAATAACAGTTTATGAAACAAATGTTACTATCACTGGTAAATTTACTACTACTTTCACAGGATACTGGGATATAAAAAAAAAGCCCGATTTTAGTTTTGTAGTCTTAACAGATTTTCTTTAAGGGCATAACAACTTGGGGGTCTTTTTTTACTTTACCCACACCAGTTACTTTTTGAAGTGACAGTGATCATATGAAAATTAAGAATCTAGTTGTTAGGTTGAAGTAATTCATTTAAAATGTTGCTAAGCTATATAGATTTTATGCATGCAAGAGGATACCTGCCTATTACATGAATGGTTTTTAAAAACGTGTAAGTTTTTTTTTTTTTGTAATAATGGATTTTATACAACTTAGTCGTGTTCTTAAATCAGAAGAAATATCATATAAGGCTTTGAGGTATGAATTATTGCATAAATCAAGGACATGTAGAAAAGAACACTTCATGCGGGTTATATTTCATTAAAAAAGAGGTCCAGCACTTAGATGCAGTCTAAGAAGTTGCAGACAAGAAATCGGCTGTTACAAAGATTCATTGTTCAGCAATTATATACTTAAATTAAGGAAGTGTATTTTGTTGATTTACGCCTCAGCCAATGGCTATGAAACGACGAAATTTACATTTAAAACTTATTAAATACATGATTTCAAACACGTTCATTGCTTTCATCAATTTAAATATAACGTAAATCATAGTTTTAGAAATAAGTAACTGGTGCGGGTAAAGTAAAAAAGACTCCAACCTGGACCTTTGTCACTTGTGGTACACTAATGAAGCTTGTTAAAATGAGATTGGGGATTGTAATGCTATGGTAGGCGTGGTGGTTGATCCGAGGGGGGTTTAGGAGAAGCATAACGCGGGTGGAATTTTAAGCGCGACTCGACGGAAGGTAAGCCTAAACTCCTCAACTATGATACTTGCAAATGAGGAGGTGGTAAATAATGGACGGAGTTGCCTAATCCACCGAGAGAGTATCTCTCACCCAGAGCTACTAATTAGCTGACTCTGTTAATCCTGGATAACACTCCCAATTCCAACTTGACCTCTCCTATATCGATTCCTCCCCGACTATCGGGTAACCCCCAAAGATGGCCGGCTAATATTAAATCCTGGGTATCACGATTTTAGGTAGGTATCACCACATCAACATTTTAGCAGATTTAGGGGAAATCTGCTGTTGTGGTTGTACTCATAGTGTTATTCTCAAAATAATAGGTATGTAGTTGTTAGGGAGTGAATATAATAATGAAGGTTTGTTATATTTATACCTTCTTGGCTAATTGTTAGATATAGGACAGGTGTTAAGATATGTTTTGTAAATTCATAAGATAAGGAAGGGAAGATGAACTTTTGTCGTGGAGGTGGCGGGAGGTTCATTCGGACATGAAGAAGAGGTCTTTCCAGCCTCACCTCATCTTCATGAAGAGGGAGATGTTAGGGAATGAATATTATTATATTTATATCTCTATGGCTAATTGTAAGATAGAGGTTAGGTGCAAACATATATTTTCTAAATTCATAGCATATAGGCTTTTGTTTTCATATTATGATTTTAATTTATTTATATTAACGTCCACTTTTTGCAACTAAGGCTAACTTGGACGGGTTATCTACAGGTCACCACCCTTTTCTAGACTAACGATTTATTTAATGAATTTCGTCACTAAATAAATTCCTGTTGCCCAGGCGGGAATCGAACTCACCTCTCTAGGTTTACCATGTGAGATTAAGGCCAACGCTTTGACTCACATGGCTTACTTGAGACCCAGTTTTATATGTAAAGTACGAGTATGCAATGTCTATGCCCATCGATCCCACCCAGGAGATAACGAAAATGAGGTCCATTGAAAACTATATATATATAAGTTGCACCTGTGAGAAGACCATGTCTTTCGACAATTCGTAAATTCGAATTAGTCATTGAATTAAACATTCATTCCATTCCCAACAAGTTAATTACTAATACTTCATAAAAGACTGATTGTATATATATAGTCATTTAATAAAGATTTTTACTTGGTGTAATGGACACCTGCAACAATAATATATTCTCTGTTGGGATCATAAAGTAAGAGCATTTGTGCAAGCTATGAATGAAAGGTGGATTTCGTTGAAGCGGCCCCTTTTATCCCAAGGTATGTTCCACGAATTGCTGGAGCTATAGCCTGCAATCACGTGTAAGTCAGCAGCTCGCAGTATTGTCGGTCAGCATTGCTATATCTTCCTCTCTAGGTCAGCTTCACACTCTCTCTTTTAATGTTGATCTATGTCACATGCATACAATACTCGGGTGTAATGTACGTTTACATTCAGTGCAATATTGGCCAGGGATAAGTAGAAATTATTCATGCCGAACAGTCAATGTTAACGCATTGAGTCCTTCGGCCAGTAACAGCATTAAGTAGCTTCCTGCGTTTAACTCTACAGTGATACATTAATAAGTTAGAACTAACTCCCTTGACGATTGATGGTTGACGCACCTTCAAAAGCCAATCCTCCCTTCCAAAAATCCGTATTTAAAAAATAGAAGGGCGTACAAACTTTTTTTGAGATTTGTTTGTTTCGTAGGGTTTAAGGGCGAAAAACTACCAGATTATCATCGCCCTGTCATATCTATAATTCACATTTTGGTATCCTCACCCATATCGCCATTTTAACAATATAAACACAAAAAATTGTACTTTAAATTTCTTTGTATAAACTCGTATTTTTTACGAAATTAAACAATTTATCGAGTTCTTTCGGGTTATCTCCAAGGGCCACTTCCATATTATTGGAAATATTGCATTTGTTTCTAATATCTGTATACTTATGACATTCCATTAATATGTGGTAGATAGTCAGGTCTGTGTTACACTTCCCACAAATCGGTGGTTGATCTTTTGTCATAAGATAACCGTGCGTATAACTTATGTGCCCTAATCGGAGTCTTCCTAATACAACTTCATCTCTTCTGTTCTCTCTTGTTGAATATTTGCATGAACGGATGGAGGTTTTAATAGCTTCTAGTTCATTGTTCTGGCTTTCGTTTCACATGTGTTGCCAGTTTTTATCAATTTCTTCTTTGAGTGGTTGATAGAGTTCTGCAGATGTAATTGTTGTTGGGGTGATGGAGTCGAGATGATGGGCTTCTCTGGCTGCTAAATCTGCTTTTTCGTTTCCATCTATTTCCACGTGGCTTGGAATCCACATGAATTCCACGACCCTTTTTAGCTCTTGGAGCATTTGTATTTGATTATGTATTTTTTTTTACTATTGGGTTGTTTGTAAATACATCTTTAATAGTCAATAGGGCACTCAACGAGTCTGTACAAATCAGGAATTTTTCTTGAGTCGAGTGTTTGCAAATGCAGTGATATAAAGCGAAAATGATTCTGAAATCTAAAGAGTTTGCGCTACGTAAGATTGCTATCAAAAATTGTCCAATATATCCTTTAATGTATGTGTAACGATAAAATGTTCAAAACGCTAACGGAAAAACAAATAATTAAATTGATGGCTAAAATCGGCCTTGAGGGAGGTGGAATAATTGAAAATACGACATATCTCGGTTTTTATGAGTCCAGTGGAAAACTTATATAACCATAGTTGTTGGAATTTCAATTCTCATCTACTTTTTTTACTTCTAGAAAGATTTCAATTGCTGAATTTAAAAATGTAACATTGCTATTAAAGGATTTTCTTATAAATATGAATGTGGCAAATGCAGAAGGATATTGAAAAGGACATACTTTTAACCCGGATCGTAATCCTAGCGAGTGCATCAACCTAACTACTAAATAAAACGTTTTCATAATCTCCTAGGTAGGGCATTTGAAGGAAAAATTCGAAAATCGCGTCATGAGTACGACCTCAACAGGTGATTTTCCTTAAGGGAAATCTACCAATAGAGACGGATTCACTCACCTCAAAAATCGGAATAAAAATATATTTATGAAATGAGTAATTAATACCAGGACGTCACACATACATTTAAAAAAAACTATTGCCGTAACGATATGATAAACAAAAACGTTAGCCATTGTAGGTGGCGATGGTCCAGTGGCAAATAATTGGATTACTTGTTAGAGGTGCCAAGTTCATATCCTGTGATGGCATTCCATATTTTATTTAGCGGTACCAAGCTTATGTGGCTGGACTTCAGTCCGTCCAATATGCTACTCAGCATCGTGTTGCACATTGACTTGCTACTTGAATGAAGAACTACTATGAGCACGGCGTGGAGCAGTTCGTCAGCCAAAGATATTCTATAGTTATAATTTCGATGGAGCATAGATTAGCCTACCTTTCTCATTAGTGAATTCGTCGGAGCAAAACATTAAATTGGAAACTAATCCCACGGTTCTATTATATAAATGTTCAGCCATTCATGCTTCAACTACTTACAACCATGAATTAAACTAATCTTCAAAATCAGCTGTTTCACTGATGATAGATATATGTAGATGTTTACTAGCGATGACTGGTAGGGACTCATTTAACAAAATTGAACCAATGACCTTTCCTTGATTGCTGGCTTATTATAAGATGTAAAAAGACCAGAGCTCATTCCGATCATTGTAGAGATAAGAGGTTACTTAATTCCATTTGCATTAATTCTGAGGCTAGGCCTATTCTTCAAATTATAAACAACTAATAATTTGATAATAAACATTTTCATCAGATTTCCATGTTGAAGAAGCTATTGAGTAATATTCGTGACTTTGGAATCTTCACCAATCATATGAGAGTTTCTGTGTGTGTGTATTTATGAATTAGTCTGTTAACGCTTTACAGGCCGCAGTTTTCGTGGGATCACAATGAAACGCGGCACTTAAACGTTTTGAGTAAGTTTCCAATCGGCCGAAGTCGGAACAGCAGGAGCAGAAAGTAATTTACTAACTGTAATAACTGAAATAGCTCAATTGGTTAACTGTAAAAGTCTTGTCATGTTATTTAGGACAATTGGTGTACTTTACATAGTAACTTAAATGTGAAGCTAGTTATTTGTATTAACGCCCATTTCTACGCATGTGGTTTTCACATTAAGCAATGATACTATTCAAAATACCATTCTCAAACTAAATGTTTTCTTTGTTTAACAAGGGTTCGCTCTAAAAAAGAAATACTGGCCACGCCAGATATAAGGAATCTCAGCACATGGAAACCCCAGGTGACAAAGGTTTTAAAATCATATTTCGCTCATCGTTTTTGTTTTCGACATAAAGCGATTCGCACCCCATGCAGAATAGACAGGTTCCAATGAATTTTCCCTTATAGTCCAAGTGTGAGAAAGGGAAGCTAAGATGTTTGAATTGTCTGAGGATGTCCTTACTTCCCCAGTTCCCAGCTGCTGACCGAATGCAGGTTATATCTGCCGGTTCATTGGTTCCATTAAGATACGTATATGTATCTCCGTAATCTGCCCACGAATACTATATATCACAGACGGCCTACTTCCAAATATCTTCTTAGGATTCGTCTTTGTCAGAGTATGGGAGTTCAAAAACTTCATTTGTATCGGAGTATACATGTCCAAGAAGGGCAGTTTTAAATGGTCTCTCTGTCTTTTCGAGTTCACAGAATATAATCATGAAAAATAAACAATTTCAGAAAGAGGGCGTAGCTCAGTGGCAGTACCCTGAATATATTCTATGCTAAACTAAATATTTTTTTTTAGAATGCCAATTGAATTGAGAACAATACGACGTTGATCTGTTAATTTCACTGGATTTGTATAATATTGATTCATGTCCCATCAGTTGTATCAAAGAGCTTTGAAGATTTAATGTTGGATATCTATTGCTCTCCCCCACTACCAAATCATATTTTCAGGGTAGAAAGTTTCTGCATAGTAATGATTTTGTAATCAGAAAAGACCATGCATGGCATCATGTTAGAGCCGTAAGTCCTGCCAAAGAAGTCGTGAGACTGGTTCTTCTTACTCCCGTATAGAGAGTGAAGGATAAGCATTATAAAAATCACTATAGGCGACTGATATCTTACACAAAACTGTTAAATATCGACTTTGGCGAAGAAATTTGGAAGTAAGAGAAATCTGCTAAAAGAAGATTTAGCAAATGACGAGAGTACAGTAAAGGCCCAGCTGGCATTTTGAGCAGAAGTATGTACGTGTGTGTGTGTGTGTGTGTGTGTGTGTGTGTGAGTTTGTGGTGGGGGGGAAAACATCCAGTTTGGGAACAAATAAAAGGAGCTTGCCGATTCTGAGTTCATCCCCCTCTAGCCACTCAAGGCCGAAAAACACGCCTCCTCTCCATCTAGTCGACAAATCTTTTATAGGCTGCCATTTACCTACAAGGAAATACCTTTATAACTTAAAGGTACTCCTACAACTCAAAGGATAGGCTCTCTTCTAGAGCTTTATAGAGAGCAATTGGCCATCGGCGTTCTCGGAGGGAATTTCGTCCAACCGTTCATTTCAAGTATGACCTCTGGACACCACGGTGTTGACGAAACTGGAGAAGCAAAAGAGAGCCTTTGCTGATGACAGACAAGAAACTTGAGCACCTGGAAGATAATGTCAAAAACTGAAATGCACAAGCCCCCATAAACAACCTCCTCACAAGTTGAATGAATATTCCTTAAAAAGGTTTTCAAGTATTTACAGATGGCTCTAAGAGTGAATATGGTATCCGCTGCCCTCTAACCTGATTGAAGAAAATCATACAAGAGAAAAAAAAATAATATTGGCTAAACAAATGTGCAACTCATATACACTAGCGACAAAGCGTAAGATTGCCGCTACAATATATTTATTTATTTATATTTCAATGTAAATGTATGTATATTTGCCATAAAAACAACACTGGCATTAAACAATATTAAAAAACCATATCAATAATTAAAGATGAGTTAGTAATAAAAATACAGAGTATTTAGAAATATATAGAAATATATATATATATATATATATATATATATATATATATACACGTATATAAGAAAACTTAAGTGGAGTCGTGGAACTATATTTCAACCTATGCATCAAGGATTTGTTTAATCCCACTTAATAAGAATTGTTTGTTGAGCTGGTCCTCGTTTTATTCGTTCCCATCTAAAAATTTAATAGACTTGCTGAACCAAATTGATTTTTTTACGAGAATGTTATTTCAAGTGTTTGTAACGTTGGTAGTCAAAAATAGGAAAATAATCCCCATAATTGACTGAGCTTATAGTTCTTCTAATATACGTGCTTCAGGCAACTATCAGAACATCTTTAAGAGAGCTTGGTCAAAAAATAACCAATTACATTTTGAAGGTTAATGTAACATTGTAATAGGTTGGCTGTGATACTGATAGCATACCTTCCCCTCAAATAATTGTTATAAAAAAACCCCTAGAAGAATCGATATAATAAACCCCATTTACAAGTCATCTGCTAATAATAATGTATATATGCAACTAGTAGACCCGGCAGACGTCCTGCATGTCCGTTCGAACCTAAAAAATTTAATACCGATTATAATCAGGTTAGAATTAATGCTAATTCACGTATAGAGTTTTGTTAAGTTCGGTTCAATCGTTAGTGCCCAATAAAATTGTGGGCTCCCACTTTACTTTTTTAGGGTATATCTAGTTTATACTTTGTTATAAGACAAAAGTGAATATAACAAAAGTTACTCTAAATAACAAACAATTTTTAACCTGTACATATTTGCCGAAAAACTAATAGGAAACGAAATATCACTATTTTTAATTTTAGGCCTGCCTTACGACCCCCACCTGCCGGAATGATTTGTGACGCTAAACCATGTAGGGCGTCACCAAAGCGCGTACAAAAAATTCATTCAAATCTGTACAGCCGTTTAGGAGTTCAGTGACATGCACACGTACAGTAGAATTATATATATAAAGATAATAATGTTTTCCTAACGTAATTTGTATCAATTTTTCTGCACACCATCTCGATTACAATTGCAATTGTAATCATTAATAAATCAACTGATAGGAGTAAGGAACACTCTATCTATTTAAATAAAATATAAATAGTTATAAAGTTGTTTATTTCTCTTATCTGAGCTTCTGTGAAAGAGTTTTTGATGAAGTAACCCAGGGCCAGTAAATCCGAAGGCAAAACAATCAACAATTTAAATTCCGGCCACCAATTCTGGAAGATTCAAAGAACGCCGTTCATTATGATTTAGACAAAAATGAAGGCTGTGTTTCAATCTGCATCGTTTCCAGAATGCTTCTTAGGGAATCTTGCAATATCTTGAAATAGTCTCCTACCATTTCTAGGCCTTAGAAAAATCGTAATTAATACTCGTCGTAAGGATATGAAAAAGAGGAACGAGTTCAAGTTGCCTTCAATGAGGATAGTGTCACCCAAGGAGAAGCTACTTTTTCCAAGGGTCATAAATGTCTTGCCAGTACATTATATAGATGAACAATTAATATTACTTAGTCCTTAGTCTATCGAGGACATGGGCCAAGTCAACGTCATTTTTCATTTAAGGGAAATCAGCTATTGTAGTTGAAACATTATACTAATATCCGTCGACCCTAACTAGAAAATGAGATCTTCTAGAAGGGAGAATAATTAAAAATTCGAAATATCCCCGTAACGAAATACTTCAACCAGTGTTCATGGAAATTTGATTTTCTATGACTACGGTTTCATAAATGCTTTCTCGGGTTCGAATATTAACGGGGTTATTTGAATTTTTTTGCGGGAGAAATAGAGAATAGATTTTGAACTTTCCACCAGTCAGATTTATCTAATTACAGATGTCTAACCTCTCCGCAAGTCCTTCTCCGGGTCTTTAAGGCACATTTACTTATTGCTTTCTCTTTTCCTACGTGCTCCTAATGTGCCTGCCCTGTGCCGTATGTTAGACTTAAATGTATGAAATAAGTAGAGGAAAATATTTTAGTTTTACAATAAGGATGTTTTAAATTTGTGGTGTAACTAACTTCAATGGGTTTAACCATTGGTAATTAAGTACTGCAGATGAGGTGCTTACTGAAAATCGTGCATTGCAGTATTTCAGTGTGAGATTTATTCGTATTAAACTGTGAACATTACACTTAGTCTGAAATGGCCTACGTTAATGGCCAATAGTTTTTATTTTTAAAAAGCGACACCTACTTAGATATGTTAATTAGCCTCTTTGGCATTTAGTGTTTTTTCTTTCGTTTAAAACAGGTCAATTTTCGTGAGCCATCGTCATATATTAAATATCCAATTCAATTACTGGAATAAAAGTATTTGGCCATAAAAAGGAACAAAACTTACAATAGAATAATTTATAACAATAATATAGGACAGGATAAACTTTACCGCATCAATAATTCAACAAAATTCACTCCATAACGTTTTTCGAGTAAAAATACCTGAGATATTTAGAATTTTCGATTTCCTTCTCAACCCCCTCCCCCTCATGCTCCCACCTAATGTTGAGTGAAACGGTTAAATACCGAATATGGTATTAATCAAATAATCATTTTCGAACAAGAACGTAAAATCTTAACTTATAAAGCCATAACACAACGAATTTGCATCTATCTCTCAAGGTTCGTTGAAGAAGATATTTGGTACTTAACCAATATTGGGGGCACCTCTGGACGTTATAAAACCGGGCGCACCCGGCCTGAGAGGCCGCACACATATTTTAACCCCCCAATCCCTAACTAATTAATTTTAATTTAAAACACTGGTATGATCTAAGGAAAACAAATATACTATTTAGAACGTAAATAATGGCTTTATTAGAATAGAATGAAGCTTAAACTAAAACTAGTAAAATTGATTAGGCGCATTCGGCCTGAGAGGCCAGAGTTAGACTAGCACTTATTTCTCAAGATATCGATGAACTTCCGTACAGAATAGCATTAATCTTAGTAAAAGGAACGAATGCAATAGATATATCTTGAAAAAAAAACTCATCTTGGAAATTAAAGAGCAATTGGGCGTAGTCTCGGCCTCACAAGCCACATAGGGACCAGACGTTCTGGCATATTGGCTAATTGTTAATTGTTTTATTGTGGGGGTTTAATGAAGGCTGAAAATTTAAATATGCAAATATCTCGGTTAGTACCTATACCAGATAGAGAAAAAGTCCGTCACGCAGGGGCTGCATAAACTAAGCAGATTTCCCACGTGAAATTATACAATAGAGAAATTTCCATAGGAGAGCCGAACAGTTACGGCCATGGGCCGAACTAGCTTTTCGCGGGAAATTCAAAAATCCGTTATCGGCCCAAATTTCATAAAAATGCATATATCTCGGTTAATATTCAAGATAGAGAATAAATGTATAGAACAATATTTATAGTAAAATTAATTTTCAATAACAATGATTCTGTACACTTTTTCGATGCGACATATAGTAACGGAGATATTTCGATTTTTCGAAAATCCTCCCCTCTAACGCCCCCCCTCCCACTGGTCCGATTTAAGCCGTTAAAGAACTTGATCTTTCTTTTTACATAAAACGACTAAATATCGAGTTTGGTAACGATCAAACAAAAATTGCGACCGCTAGAGCGGTAACAGACAAATATATATATATATATATATATATATATATATATATATATATATACAGTTTTGAACGGACCTCATTTTCGTCATCTCCTGGGTAGGATCGATGGACATTTGAAGAAAAATTTCGAAAATCGCATCATGAGTACAACCTCAATAGCTGATTTCCCTTGAGGGAAATCTGCTAAAAGTTTAAGAAACGACATTAATAGAAACTTTCATTTGAAGCGAGAATGATTATATATAAAAATGTTCCATCTGTTAAAGGGCATTTGAAGAAATATGTCGAATATAGCGCCATTAGTAGAACCTCATTAGCTGATTTTCCTAATGGGAAATCTGCTAAAAGTCGTCCCCCTCATGGTTGGTTATAAACGATGATGATCTCATCTCACAATCTATTCTCTATTTCTTCCACAGTAAGAAGCCTGACAACCACGACCGTTAAATATTTAATTCGATTTTTTTATTTATAGGCGACAACAAAGAAAATTTGATCTTAAAGGGTAAATGGTTTTTGAGTTAGTGCACATTTAATTGGTAATATCACTTTGTACATGTTGGTCCTCTTTTCATTCTATTAGGAAGTATGAGCAGTGAGTGTTTTAGTTGAAGTCCAACTTAATCGTTTAATATACACTATATATATATATATATATATATATATATATATATATAACATTTTGATCGGACCTCATTTTCGTCATCTCCTATGTAAGATGGAAGGACATTTGAAGAAGTGTTTCGAAAACCGCATAGTGAGTACGACCTCAATAGCTAAAACTATAACCAAACATTACTTACTTAAGAATAAACACTAGAGGGAATATAAGAAATAAAATACATATTGAAGTTGCCCTACTCCTGAGAGCCCCCTGAAATGATAGGTATATCATCTTAGTCAAACTTTTTTTAGTAATAAAAAAAAGTCTAGTGATCGTGAAGGATGCACGATTGAAGACAGGACAAATGCAAATACGTGACGTCCGTGGGAAATCTGCTTAGTTAACTTAGCTCCTGCGTGACGGACTTTTTTTTTTTTATAAACACCTTTTTTTTCGCGGTGTCCATGAAATTCTCTCTACAGCAATTTATTAAACCGAATTTGATTCGTTGGCCTTAATCTCACTTGTTATAACATGAGTGCCGAGTTCGATTCCCGCCTGGGAATTTATTTAGTGACGAACTCATTAAATTAAATCCTTAGTCCCACCCTGGCTAAAAAGGGTGGTACCATGTAGATAACCCGTTCTAATTAGCTGTAGCAGATAACATTGGACGTTAATAAATAATAATAATTGGTTAATACGGTTTTGAGTAAAATCACATGCGAGTTGTTTTAATTATGATTATGAATACCAATAAAATCATATTCAGATAATGAATATGTGAATATAACAAGAGGGTGGTAACCTGCAGATAACCCGCCCCTATTAGCCATAGTAGTACAAAATGGACTTATTAAATAAAGTTTTGTCTTTTTCATATCGTGAGTATGATTTTTGTCATCTATGAATGTGATTCTTATTTTCGGCATTTACACTTTTCTCCTCGATTTCACCCAAAATCAACGTTAAGAAACTATTTAAGTGGTATTTATTTGCTATTTTTAAGACATCCCTTCTAGTAAGACATTGTGCGCCCTGTTTCCTTCTTCATGGCTACTGATGTGATAGGATGCTTGCTATCCCCTCCCATTGCTCATCATCAAGATATATGATAGCTCCCAGTTGAATCTATCAAAAAATGTCGACCATACTTGGTCGAACCGGTTAACCTTTAATTCTTGATAATACTTCGGACAACTCAGTTTAAATAGGATATATGATGAAATTTGATATTTTTTAGTTGGAGGTCACAATAAGAGTCTGTCTAAAAACATTGAGATGTCAAGTGTTTCTTATTGTGACCAGCAATCGTATACTTGAAAGCACAGGGCTTCATCAAA
The DNA here is from genome assembly GCA_019009955.1 of Riptortus pedestris. NCBI lineage: Eukaryota > Metazoa > Arthropoda > Insecta > Hemiptera > Alydidae > Riptortus > Riptortus pedestris. The sequence goes on along the minus strand of CM032228.1, from coordinate 203,369,711 downwards.
GGTCTTCATCATCTTGAAAGAACGGCTTGAGTGTTGGTCTAGGCAGTGATACTACACTAGATGAAGAGGAGTCACTTTCAGGCAAACGTCTTTCATTTTTAATCGAGTCCTGAATGAGCTGCATTCTTGTAAGAAATGGTATTCTTTTCCTTTTAGTCCTTTTGCTAATTTTATGGAATACAAAGTCTTCAATAGAGGAGTCGCCCATTTTGTCTCTGATGTCCTCCGACAGCTCAAGCAATTTGCTCGAACAATCGTGCAATACAATCTTGGCCACTCTTATTCTCTCGTCGTTGAGGGAGTAGGCATAAATTATTACCTCTCTATTCAACTGCATCATCTCATCTATATAGGCTATTCCTTTACCCAATTTAATATTTGTTGAAAACAGTTTAGATTTTTTAGCTTTGATTTTGAATGACATCTTATTCCCACCTGGCTTATTATTGTGTATAAACGTAAACTTAAGCTTATCACCAATGTTGGTAGTAAGAAGGCCCTCTTCTGGCAGGAGCATGTCGTCAGAACAATATCTGTTCTTGGATTTCTCTACTTTTATAATCAATTTTAAAGATTTTACCGCTCTATGGAGTGCTCTAAGTATTTGAAATTCTCCTACGAAGGCAGATAATTCTCTTTTTTGAAACTTCCAACAGGGTCTGGGAGGAGAAGAAGAAGTAGATGATAAAGCAATTTCCATGGCTAAAAATTTGAAATATATAATTTATAAATGTATACTAATTAATCACTGGTGTAGGGAAACATATGCTTTTACAATTTTAAGGTTACTTTTTTCTATCTCTTGAATTTATAATTTACGGACTCACTAAGTGCATTTTGGCTAGAAAAGAGTGATATCCTGTTGAACATTTGACCACAGTAAGAAATAACAGAAATATTCGAAATCCCGGAATGTTTTAGTCTGAGTCTTGCTGTGGCCACTTAAAAAGCTCAGGGGCTGCGTAAACTAAGCAGATTTCCCACGTAGTTCTATGACACACTACTTACCTCATCTCACCATATATTCTGCGTAGTAGAAGAGGACAAGTGCGGGTTACTGCAGGATGAAAAACAAGAAAGTGCGACAAACTTAATATTTAAGTTAAGAAAATTCGTACACGACAATAATTATAGAACATCACTAGTAAGAAAAGATTGGGTCAAAAACATTTAGAGATAGATCTAATTATTTTCTCAAGCCTCTCTATTCCTGGTCCGATTTCAGCCATTAATGAAAATGATATTTAGTGTCATACGGGGCGGATAAATATCGAGAATCGAAAAGATTAAATAAAAATTTTCGAGGCAAGAATTAAAATCATAATTGATGACATCACACAACGTCTTAGAATGTATCTAAGAAAGTAAGTAAAGATTTGTTGAAAAGAAGATTTGATACTTAAGCTTGGAATAAATCGTTTCCTGATATATTTTCGAATTGTCGATGACTAAAACTGGAAGTTTACTGAAGGCTAAAAATTAAAATGCAAAAATCTCCGTTAACATTTGTTAATGCTCAGGTTTCTCAACTTGTATATGAACGCAAGTTTTCGCAACATTTGTAGAAAATTAAATTTATAACGAGAATCGTTATAAATAATGTTTCAATCCAACTCACAGTAGCGGAGATAATTTGAATTTTCAAATTCCCCGCCCCTCTAAACCCCCCTGGTTCAATTTCAGCCTTTATCGAACTTGACCTTCAGTTTACATGAAACGCTTATATATCGATTTTCGTAACAATCAAAGACCACTAGGCACCTCTTGGTTAACTATGGCATCAGCTCTCTACGGTAAACGCTGGTAACTCTCTACGTAAAACGCTCATCAGGAACTCCTGGAGTCTCGTCGGGGGGGGGGGGGGGTGGCTAAAGATCTATAAGGTCAATACTGCCAATCAGGGAATATAAAAAAAATGGGGATGGCAAAACGAACATTTTTATGTATTTCTCATTGTAAGTGCTTATTGAAAACCATAGTTGATTTTTAATATATAAATAGGTAATTCATTATAACAGTTTGTTGCGAAAACGAGGTTAGTAGGAGTGGGTGTTGATTCAGAGCTAAAAGTAAATAATGGAATTATCTCCTTTAATTTTGAGAGAAAGAGTGAGGGGAACGCAGTTTATTGGACTTATCTTTGAGAAACAAATTTTCAACAAGATGGGTACTATACAATTTTTTGAGAAATTAATCTTTAGTTTTATATGAAACCCTCATTACATCAAGTTCGGTTAACACCATATAAAAATTACTACCGCTAAAGCACACACAAGTATATTCATGATTTTGAACGGGCCTCATTTTCGTTAACTCCTCGTGTGTCAGATATGTATTTAAAGAAACAATTAGTATTTCGCTTGAGTACAACTGGAATTTCCTTCAAGGGAAAAACAGACGGAGTTGTTTGAACTGATGCCGTACTTGTGGGAGGAGATTGCTGGCTGTCCAATACCTAGAGCTGGTAAAGGCTTTCAATGCGACTGCACTTAGCGTCTTCATTCCTTTCGAAGTCTTAATGGGAAGTTGTTTGTATCCATTACTTTACAGGCTGGAGTAAACTTACCTTCATTCAGATCTCACATTGATAATATGCCAATATATTACAATATTCCGTGCGACTCACAATAGTCAACCATTTGATTTAAAACTAAAGATAAAGTTAATTAACGATAGATTCAAGGCGAACAGAAAAAATAATACATGACCGATCTTCTTCATGAAACGTTGCCCCACAAATCCCCTCATACGATTTTCATTCAAAGAAATGTTTCACGCTTACAAATTGAAACCCAATTGAGGGTAGGGAGACATTATCGGCCTGTCATTCTAGCACGTGGAAAGCTGCTTGGCAGACTTTTTTTTCGGTTTCAAAGCTTCCGTAAGCTGAGAATTTGTTTCTCAACATGTGATGATTTCTGCTGTGTTATGTCTAACGGACGCATGTTTAATACAGATAGGTTAGCTTGCAGTATATCTTGGAAGCACTTTTGAAGAGATCTATTTTGAAATTTCAGCATTAAAGGAAGATTGTGGGCGTTATGAAGAGGACCCTCTAGAGTCGACATTAGCAACCGATTTGACCAGACCATTTCCTGCTGCTGAAAGGCACTGTGCTCCAAAGGTGGCCCTTAGAAGTAGATTATGCTGTCAGACATGAGCTGATGGATTGCCTGCCCCAGTTGCCGGGGATAGGTGCGGACCATTTCCTCCTGAACGTGGCCCACCGAGTGGATTATGGCGGAGGAAACAATAGGCTCAGGTCCCATGCTAATAACCGCCATAGCCAGCAGCTCTCCTAGAGATATTCCCAGATGGGGCGATGCTCCCCGGGCGATTAGCGATAATTATCCCCACCTCTGGCTCCCCACTACCTCCTTCGCCTCCCCTCCCTGGAGTGGGGAGGACAGACTGTGAAAAACAAGGTGTATCGCCCTCCCGTGCCCTCGCTGCGAGGCCCTTCACCTCCTCCCAGGCCTCTATACATCTCCCAACACTCTTCTCTACATCTCTTATACTTCTTATGACCTTCTCAATATTCTAAAGCTAGTGCCACGACCGTCTTCTCCCCCACTCCACTGAAATTCTGGAAACATTATTCCAGAACACAATAGGGTATTCATGGAACCTATGAAAACGTGCTAAGTATGTTAATCCTGTTAAATGTGCTAAACTCGTGACATGTGTGAGCTATTTTGAGTCTGGTAACACTTAGATCTCCCTATTTCCTATATTTTGCTGAGACATGTTATTGTTATAATTTCATCTCTTACTTTTAAATAATACGGACAATATTGCTATTACAAATTAATTTTCGACAATAAAAGACATTGATGCCCTTTACGTAAAATGAAAGTGTACAATTTGCATGAATACCTCTAATTCGTTACTAGTACGAACACGACATGTGCATAAATGCGTCGTCGCAATCTATAGCAGTTTTACTAGCTTCACCTCAAAAGTATTCATTTCCTGAAGTACGGTTATCATTGTTCTTTAAGAGTGACAGGAACTCAGGTTAGCCATGTGAGTTAAAGCGTTGATCTTAATATTGCATGGTACACCTAGAGTGGCGAATTCGATTCCCGCCAGGGCAAAGGAATTTATTTAGTGACAGAATTCCTTAAATAAAATCCTTAGTTCCACCCTGGTTAGAAAAGGATGGTAACCTGTCCCAATTAGCCTTAGTAGCAAAAAGGGGGCGTTAGTAAATAATTTAATTAATTTAAGAGTGAGAGATCAAAATTCTACCAATAACACACTAGCAAGCAGACCATAGTTCTACCGGGCATGGAATAGCACACTTGCGTCAATTTTAACTCAAAAACACTATTAGAAGGAACGGAATTAAGGCTTTTTTCGGTGTACTTCAATTTCCAAACAAGGAAACGAAAGTCACCATCATGCACAGCCATGTTCTATCTTTCTCTTATACCAAAAGTAAAGGCGATTAAAAAACAAAACCAAAAAAAAAAAACTAGATACGAAGAGTAAACAACCTAGATGAATACTGCCAAACATGGTTATATGTTAATTAAAGATGAAAAAGCAAAACAGATTATTTTTTCATAAGAGACTGTTAGTTGTAGATACGTTTTTCAATCGATGTTTGCTTCATATAACGTTTTGTCAAATGAACTTCCGTTTTTCACATCGACGTCACATCAAACAAACTTCTACAAAACTAACATAATTCATGAAAAAGAGGTTGGGTAACATAACAAAGATATTGGGTAAACTGATGGGCAGTTTAGCAAACCATAAGGTAAATTTGGAACTCCTCTAGCATCCATAAATGGCGGAATGTACCAAAATTAAGTGCACTAAAACATTTGCCCAAAAAAAGGATCTCAACAGGCCATATACAGGTAAAAGATTGTTATATGTAAAAATGGATCGTAGCACCACAGGTAGCAAAACGGGTGGTCTTAGCAGACCTGCATTATGGAGGACTTTTTGCTTCTTTAAAATTGAACGGAAGCTCTTATTTCTTAGAGTCCTCTTATTAATATTACCTTGGGACTTAATACTTTAAAAAGAAATAAAAAGTTAATTGAAAATAAGGAAGCCAAGTTATAAATGACAAGACAGTTCTTTCCAACAAGAGAAAACCAATGAGAAAGGTCTTTAAAGAAAGGTTTTACTTCTACGGAAAAGAATTTTAAGAAACCAAAGAAATGTACCAGGTTTTTTTCTTCTTGAGAGTTTTTGTATTTAAATGTAAAGATGTAGTAGTTAATTTCTTCATATGTAAAATAAAAAAAATAAAGAAAGACGAATATCATGAGGAGAGTTCCTTCAAGTTGCCTTCTTCATCTCCTATTCCCCTAAAGGGGCATCAGGGAAGGAGTAACACTCCACTTGTTAACATTTTTGAAAGCATCATTCCTAAATAGACTCATGTTAGCAATTTGCCAGAATGCGTATTCAAATGATTTCCAGCCCGACTGAGATGGCGTAATGAAGAAATTTGGCCAAGTGCAAAAACACAAAAAAAGTGGTCATGCAGGTCCTACGCTGTCTATGCAGATTTCCCGTGCACTGTTATATACGCTGATGATCTCATTTCAAAATCTTTTCTCTATTTCTTCCTGTAAGAAGCCTATGTAAACAGGAATTAAAACGTTAATTAGGTTTGCCAGAAGAGGGAGTTTACAAAAGCCTGAAACCAGATAAGATTAAAAAATTCCGTTAATATGAAAACATGCATAAAACAATAGTTGTAGAAAATTAAAATTCCAACAGCTTTCGTTCAATAAAACTTTTAATCTGACTCATCGTAACCAAGATATTCGAAATTTTCAATTTTCGCCTTTTACCCCCCCCCTCTCTCAGGCAGTTTTCAGCCATTAACTAATTTAATCTTTTCCATGCAGTTATATATCAACAGTTATATATCAAGGGTGGTGTTGATATAATAAAAATTATGAAGCTTAGAACGTAAATTCCTAAATGATGACGTGAGACCGCACATATTAAGTCATATCTCACACAATCAAAACATCTGCTTAATTGTTTTGTTTGAAACTAAAGATAAAGTTCATAACAGCTGAAATCAGACCAGGAGGCGGACTGTTTAGACAAGGAGATATTGAAAAATCTAAATATCTCCCATACATGGGTCAATATGACCCGGTGTTAACCATTTCTTCCAACAGGGTTTCCAAGGTGGGTTTAGAACCTATTCTTATGAATCGCGTCTTAAAATGTGAAAGAACCAATCTGTAAATTGATTCACGAAATCATCATTTTCGTCGTCGATGGAGATTTGAGGAAATTTTTCGAAAATCCCGCCATTAGTACATTTTCCTAAAGCTTAACCTGTTAAAATCATGAGTGTAAAATGTAGTTACTAATACACATGAAATACTAAAAAAAAAAAAACAATCAAAAAAAGATTACAATCACATAAATTTAAGATTAATTTATAATATTAATACGGGAATGTCCGGAAATTTGAATCAGTTCGTGAGGAGGGCGGGGGGGGGGGGGGTAATAAATCATTAGTGCTTCAAAGTGATTGTCATTTACGTCAGGTGTAGTATTCCATATGGTTTTGACGTTTAGTGGAATGATGAGGAATTTATTACAGTAATTTTTCTTGTTCTAAATTTATGCCCTTTATATACGTTGTGTGTACTGTATACGAAATGCATGGTATAAATTAACTGCATCGGTTTTAGTTAAAGTTAATATTAATTTTATATATCTACTCATATGCCTCTGTGTGATCTCGGATAGGGTTGCCTACCTTATGTAGAACAGGATATTATTTACTAAGTTCAACACTAAATGTGTTTCTATTGCCCATAAGGGGGGAGTCGAACTCACGACTCTAGGTTTGCAAAATGAAAAACATGGTTGTCTTAAAAAAAAATATAAACTAATTTTGACAGTATTATTCACAGGTCATCTACCCTTTCTAACAAAGATGATACTTAAAATTTAATTGGGTTCATATTTAAACAAATTCCTATTGTCCCAAGGGGGTGCAATAGGAATTATAGGATTCTTTCATGGGCTCGATTCCCTAAGACTCCTAAAGTGGGAATCCAGAATATGACTATAAATCATACTGAATAATTAATGTTTATATATGACAACTATGCTGTAAGTACTGGCATTAAGCACCAGTACATTTCGTTCTGTCGTCTTATAAATTATTTATAGACGTTTGACAAATCTAGATATATTAGGCCAAACTCATAATTTTTAAAATGAAAGTCATATAGCCCAAACCTGCAAAGCCTTGAACAAGAGAATAGATTTCACCAAAACATTGGTTTAGATTTATTGTTTACCCTTGAAGAGTGGAAACAGGTATTTTGTAATAAATGTGAATGTTTTTAAGTGGAGTTTATTTTGTTTGTGGTAATGAAATCAATTAGCCTTAGTTCTTACAAGTCTAATGAAATGCTTAAACAGCCTTATATTCGAATGTCAAATTCACGTATACTATCAAAACTCATGATAATACTAGGTCGGTACTATTCAGCATATTTTCCTAAAGGAAAATAAACAATGGAAGCTATAATTTGGATTTTCGAAAACTTTCATTAAAAATCACCAATTCCAACTAGGAGATGAATATGAGGCTGTTCATTTGTATGTGAATATAACACATACACACACGCACGCACGCACGCACGCACGCACGCACGCACGCACGCACGCACGCACACACACACACACACATATATTATATATATATATATAATATATATATATATATATATATATACTAGCTCAGATACCCGGCTTCGCCCGGGAATTGATTTGAGGCTGAATAGTGATGGTATGGTTTTGGCAAGGCTTTACTTGGCACAATATTTTGACATTTACCCGCCCCAGTGTTTAGGGTTAATACCCGTTTTTTGGCATTCGTTAATAATAAAAATTAATGTTTATGTAAAATTTTCATGTCCTCCAAATTGTCATATTTCCCGTCTCCTGTGCATTATGCATAGATTTCAGTTATTAAGGACAAAATATTAAAATAGATTTGAATTAATTTTTCCAGGTGAGGTACCTCATAGTTCAAATTGGAATGAATTTTTAAGTATATCAATATTTCTACGAAATTTACTTGCTCCACACATTGTTCCTGGAGAAACGTATAAAATAAAAGTTAATCTAAATAACAAAGTAAACAGCTTTCGTTATGTGTATGTTTGTCGAAAAACAAATAGGCAATGAAATATCGCGAATTGTTATTTCAGGCCTCCCTATAATCCCCACTCCCGTTCTAACCTAAAAATTTCAATATAGCTTATAATCATGGACGAATTATTGCTAATTGACATACCGAGTTTTTTAAGTTCGGTTTAATCGTTAGCGCCCAATGAAAATAGTATACTCCCGCTTTAGTTTATAGTGTTATCTCGTTTGTACTTTGTTAAAAGACAAAAATGAATATGACAAAAGTTACTCTAAATAACAAAATAAACAACTTTTGTTATGTTCATATTTGCCGAAAAACGAATAGGAAACGAAATATCGCTATTTTTAATTTCTTGCTTTCCTTATAACCCCCACTCCTGCCCGTCCCTAGAAATGTTGGTATGGCTTATTATAATGAAAGCGTTAGTGTTAATACACATACGAGTTTTAATTATTTCGGTTTGGTCTTTTGTTTCAAATAAAATTGTTCACTTCCGCTATAGGTTTTAGCGTATATCTCATTTATAATTCAGTATACGAAAAAAGTGTATATAACAAAAGTTACTCTAAATAACAAAATAATCAACTTTTGTTATGTTCGTATTTGCCGAAAAACCAATAGGAAACGAAATATCGTTATTTTTAATTTCAGGCTTCTTTTATAAACCCCACTCCTGTTCGTCTCAGAGGATATTAATATAGCCTAAAGTCTAAGTTAGGTTAGTAGTAATAATACATACCAAGTTTCATAAAATTCGGTTCAGCCGTTTATGCGTGAAAAGGTAACAAACAAACAAACAAAGAAACAGTCAGGCACCAAAGAAACAAAAATGCAGTTATGGTGTCTATGAATTTCGCGAAAAAAAATCAATGTACAGACAGAGGTTACAATTTTATATATATATAGATATATATATATACATGTATACACACACATAAACATACGTATGAGGGTGTGGTATTACCATCCCGTCTACAATTCGGACTTCTCAACCTAACATAATTGTCTGTATCTATACCCCTAGTTCTATATAAACGCTGAAATTCTTATACTCAAAACATCCCTTCCATGGGTAGAGCACGGCCTTCTCCTCTCCGATTTGAACGAAAACGTTTTAACGTGTAGTGCCGTATAAAAAAACAAATTCTGTTAAAGCGAGATAACGCACTTCGCAGGCATTCGTCTAAAAAAAAAGTCCGTCACGCAGGGGCTGCGTAAACTAAGCAGATTTTCCACGTGAAGTTTTACAATAGAGAAATCTGCCTAATAACAACTGTAGTATAAGAAACCTCTAAACCTAAAAACATTATTTAGGGCGTCATAACCCAGTAGTTTCTAGCCCAAAAAAACAGTTAACCTAACCTCTAAACCTATTCACGAGGGACGATAGTTATGGAAACGGCCGCCAGAGCTCTCGTCGGAAACTCCGAACAGCCTATTGGTGACCAAAACGCAGAATACAAATGCAAATATCTCGGTTAATATTCAAGATAGAGAATTAATGTATAGAACAATATTTATAGTAAATTTAATTTGCAATAAGATTGGTTCTATACAATTTTTTGATCCGACGTATAGTAACGGAGATATTTCGAATTTTCGAAAATCCTCCTCTAAACCCCCCCTCCCACTGGTCCGATTTCAGCCGTTAACGAACTTGATCTTTCTTTTTACATAAAACGCTTAAATATGAAGTTTGGTAAGGATCAAACAAAAATTGCGATCGCTAGAGCGGTAACAGACAAATATATAGATTTATATATATTTATATATACATATATATATATATATATATATATATATATAGATATATATATATACAGTTTTGAACTGACCTTATTTTCGTCATCTACTAGGTAGGATCGATGGACATTTGAAGAAAAAATGTCGAAAATTCCGTCATGAGTACAACCTCAATAGCTCATTTCCCTTAAGGGAAATCTGCTAAAATGTTAAACATTTACCAGAAAGTCTTGAGGTGTTGAGAAGGAAGATTTTTCCGAGGAGTTCTCCCAGGGCTTAGTTACTAGTCCTTTTGTAACCTCAAGACCTCGAGATAGAATCTCGCCGGAAGTGACTACTTTTTTAGCAGATTTCCCTTAAGGGAAATCAGCTATTGAGGTCGTACTCATGACGCGATTTTCAAAAAATGTCTTCAAATGTCCATCGATCGTACCCAGGAGATGACGAAAATGAGTTTCGTTCAAAACTATATATATAGTTATATATATATATATATATATATTATATATATATATATATATATATATATATATATTTGTCTGTTAACACATCTAGCGGTCGCAATTTTTGTTTAATCGTCACCAAACTCGGTATTTAATCGTTTTATGTAAAAAGGAAGATCAAGTTCGTTTAACGGCCTGAAATCGGACCAGTGGAGAGGGGGGGGGGTTATTATTATGAGGTTATTATGCATCGGATCGAAAAATTGTATAGAACCAATCTTATTGCAAATTAAATTTACTATAAATATTGTTATGCATTTATTCTCTATCTCGAATATTAACCGAGATATTTAAATTTGTAATCTGCGTGTGGTCACCAGTAGGCTATGTTTGGACTTTCCGCCGAGAGCTCTGGCGGCCGTATCCATAACTATTCGTCCCTCGTGAATAGGTTTAGAGGTTAGGTTAACTGTTTTTTGGGGCTAGAAACTACTGGGTTATTACGCCCTAAATAATGTTTTTGGTTTAGAGGTTTCTTACTACTACAGTTGTTATTAGGCAAATTTCTCTATTGTAAAACTTCACGTGGGAAATCTGCTTAGTTTACGCAGCCCCTGCGTGACGGACTTTTTTGTTTCTATGACGTTTATTTAATATAAATAAAAAGTTAAATAATTTTTTAATTATTGACATTTAATTTTTAACATGTTTCATATATTTAAATAAAAATCGAAGATAAAAATGTTGTCGTTTCTAGTTCAAAATCCGGAAAGTTAGCGACCCTACTGTACAAAACATTTTCAACAGATGTTCTGTTACCGTACGTTAAAGCCAAAAATGTCTACTATTGATTGACTCTTGTAGAGGACAAACATTTCAGGGAATTTTTAAGTCGAAAGATACATAGGAAGTTGCACAATCAAAGTTATCCCTCCTAAATGTACTCCCCTATGCTAACAGAGTATCTATATTCCTTTGTCAAGTGAAAAAATCTATCAAGTGTATTCAAAACTACTCATATTTTGAGGTCGTACTCATGACGCGATTTTCGAAAAATTTCTTCAAATGTCCATCGATCCTACCCAGGAGATGACGAAAATGAGGTCCGTTCAAAATTATATATATATATATATATATATATATATATATATATATATATATATATATTTGTCTGTTAACGCTCTAGCGGTCGCAATTTTTGTTTGATCGTTACGAAACTCGATATTTAACCGTTTTATACAAAAAGACAGATCAAGTTCGTTAATGGCTGAAATCGGACTAGAGGGAGGGGGGTTTAGAGGAGGGTTCGAAAAAAAATCAAGTTTGCTTTCATACAGACGTTTTGAAAAAGCCATGTGGAAAAAAACTACATTTATTAAATTAGGCATAAATTTATGTTTTAATTGATTAAGAATCCATCATCCAGAATCTTGTCAAGGCTCTACAGATTCCACTAATTAATATTGCATGTTAAATTTATTTGTGTTCAATTAATATTCGTATATTTTTCGTCTCATAGTAAATATTTTGTTATATTATATTTCTGATAGGAAGAATTTGAATTTTCTTTAAATATATGTTAAAAATTAAATTCCAATAATTAAAAAAAATATTTAACTTTTTTTAATATTACATAAACGTCATAGAAACAAAAAACAATGTCGCTACTGGCGAGATTGGATCTCGAGGCATTGCGATTACAAAAAGAAAGCGCTACCAACTAAGCCACTGGGCTTCCTCGGGAAGTTATCCTACGCGACACCTCAAGTTTTTCTGTTAAAGTTTAAGATTTTTTTCAAACGAACGGATGAGAAGTGTTTTCTCTCTGAGAGGGGGGGGGGGCGTGCACTCCCCATATTAGTGACATAGATATTGGGCAAAAAATAGTAATGAAATAAGCCCAATAATTACTATTTATTGTCTATCTGGTCTTGAGGGTTTAGTAGTATAGTAAAGAAAAAGGATTTTATGACAAGACTGATGTTACAGTTCAAAACGTACTTAATAATATTAAACAACTAATACCACAATTAATAAAAATGGAAAATAAACTTAGGGAAATAAAGTCAACAACGTCTAATTTGCCATCTAGCCTAGTAACAAATAGACTAGACAGGAAGAAATGGTACTCATGCGCCTAAAAATTGGACTAAACATTTCTTATGTCTAGACGAGATGAGCCAAATGTAAAATATGCAATACGTCATTAACCATTAAACATATATATTATATAATATATATATATAATATATATATTATATATATACTAAAAACTATTTAAATATTACCATTTTCAGTACCCAAAAGTCCAAATAAATTATAGCTGAAGGGAGCCTATTTATAGGTTCAAGTTATAAAATATTAAGGGCTGTCTTAAATATTTAAGGTACTGCGGGGGAGAGGAAGGCTGTTGGTCTATTTAAAGAAGTATAATCCAAAATACTCTTACTTGAGTTTTTAATATATTGAAAGCATTATGAGTATCTGTGTTAATTTTGTGCCTAGAGCAAAGCAGTTTTATATTTTATAATACCTCATTTCATATTGGCTTTAAAATATATTTATTTTATTTACTCCGTGATTATTAAGATCCTTGGTTTATAGGCTCAAGAGATACATGGTACAGAGGATTGCGAAGGGAGTGATCAACTCAGAGTTAACCATGAGGGCTGAAATGAGGTGTCGTCGGCAGGCTAATGGGGCTCATCTACCCCGAGTGTTAGTGGTCAGCTGTCTCAGTCTCAGCTTGCCTGTGGACGGGATCTAGGAGAGTCACAACCGTTGGTCATATCGAGTAGCTGTCAGACGTATATACTCGCTGGACTCCTGCTAATCCGCATGCCTCACTAGAGGGCTTTTGCAGTGAACTCGTCAAGTAATGTACTTACTAGACGACGATAAAACCTTCACCAATTAGCAGATTTCCCTTAAGAGAAATCACCTATTGATGTCGTACTTGTGAAACGATTTTCGAAAATTTTTCTCAAAGGTCTAACGATTCAACCCAGAAGATGACGAAAATGAGGTCCGTTCAAAACTATATACATACACACACACACACACACACATATATATATTACCTTCAGCTTACTGAGGGTAATGGTAGATGTACGCCCTACGCCTTAACACGCACGGTCACCGGAACATCTTCTCTATATATATATCAATATATAAACTGAACAAACAGTGGTATGTCATTTTGGTCTAAATTCAAAACGAAAGTTATGTTAGTGTAATATGAGTGTTAACTCTATTTAGTAACAGAGGCTACGTTATGGATTGGCGAGGATTGATGTTTGTTTGAGACCTTCGGAATGGCGATGTGGTGTTCAAATCAATGGCAGAATAGATTTGTTTTTCAAATTTTAAAATAAAACACGTAAAATATGAATTAGGCTGATTCACACAGATTAATTTTCTATACATGCAGAAATCAAAAAAAGAAGATGGCTCAAGTTATAAAATACATTCAATGTGTTCTTTTGCGAGTTAGGCATGGAAGAACCTGGTAAAAATGGCGTACACTCCTTTCTATTAGTATTATATGATGATTGACAATGAGTTCTCACTACTAAATCAGATGTAGTTTGAAATGTTTATAGGCCATTTACTACATGATTCCAGAATATTGTTGATAGCAACCAATGATGAAATATCGAGGTTAAAGGTACTATTATGTTAATATCAAGGATTATCACGGATCTGATAATTTATGCTGGAAGTACTTATTCTTTTCCTGGTTGAATTCATTCCTTTTTATACAACTCACGCATTTGAACTCAGGGACAACTATTAAATAATAAATAAATAAAAAGAAAAAAAAATCATTTTTGTATCCTAAGAGAATTTTGTATCAGCTTTAAAAATAAAATTAGTTTTGAAGTGACAAAAGAGGGCACGTTCCCTCCAAAATCTGAAGGCTGACTCCACATGAAATCTTTGTACTTTTATGAAATTGAATATAAATAAATTGTACTATGCAATTCAAATTATTTCATTAGAAAGTGACACACGATATCTCTGTTCTAATCAATCGAATCCAAAAATGTCATGAAACGTAATGTATGGATAAAGAGAAAAAGGTCTTATTCAAATTATCTGTACCTTTAGTTGATACAGAAAAATATGCAATTTTATTATTTTCGCTCTAGTCTGAGCCACCCCTTCCCTAGATCGATTTCAATCAAAAAGGGAAGACGCACAAATACGAGTAGTTATTACAACTGTACAAATTATAGAATCGCAACATTATATGCCGTGAGCTACAATCATGAGCCACTCCGAAGATAGTCAACAAGGAATCAGGCATTGTCAAAAAGTATAGTTCCGTTGAAATCAGACGATTTTTCGCGATTACTCCTTCTTTTATGAGAAAGTAAAACTGAATGGAATTGCTTCACCTATGTGTGATAATGTGCAAGTACATTTTCCATATAGAAAACGGTAATTTGAATGGCATTTGTCTGAATATGGATTAGAATGGGTATGATAGCTCTCATAATATTAAGAATTTGTCCTTTTACAACAATTTACAAATTGTGAAGAATATTTTTAAGCTCTCTAGTGAATAAAAAGATTTCAGTGGGGCTCAGGTGGATATCAGCTAACTATGTAATTCAACATTTTCAGAGAATCCTTTCTTAGTCAGTGGTATACGATCCGGGATTTCACACATTAGATGGGGACAGGTTCGAATGACTTTGATGATGGAACACATGATCTGAATCATTTACCAATTTTGGGTGGACTTATTAAATGGATTTGACATCTAGCAACGTTCTAGCTATCAAAATTTCTATCACGCTTGTTCGATATTATTTCTTATGCATCCTCGCTAGGAAGAGTCAGTGACTTTATATTTCCGGTTATCTGCTCCAGCGACCCTTAGAGCTACACCTCCAAGCACGAATGTTTTAAGGAATATTAATTTTACGGAGGAATATTTATTTCCCATGTTAAAGTTTTTTGCGTGAGGGACTACGAGTCAGATCCAGAAAGATTCTTTAATTCTTGCACCATTGTATTAATTATTGCACGATCATGTAAAGCATCGCAAGAGCGCTAACAAGTTTCTTCACAATAATTTTAATTTAGATTTGTGGAACGTGAGTTTATTTCCCACATTGTTTCAGCAATTATTCTCATTGTGAGCAACCTTGAAGAGTAATAATTAATTTTTTATTTGGGGTTTTCTTTACATTTTATTCTACAAATCTATAACTAAAACCATTATTTTGATGAAAATCTTGGGCCTGCTATAAGGCTTTGGTTATTTGTCAATCAGTGAGTTTGACGCATCCGTTGGCCACTGTCATGGCGCTACATACCGATGATTAATATTTCTTTTTTGACAACTATATTATTATATATAATACAGCTACTCAATAGCCTCATTATGCTGAGTAAGTATGGGGGTCACTGGCAAAAGCCCAACCTCGAAGCCTGGTAACCACTCAACTAAACAACTCTAGTTAGTGTGCAAATCTTGCCATTAAACTCGATATCTCGGAATCCTAGTAACGTGCTATTCCCCACTACCACCTCTCCGGATTATTTAAAGGCATATTAAACAAAATGGCAAAAATTCAAATATTCGACGATTTTAATCCCAGTTATATATAAAAATATATTTTTTTATTAACACTTAAGTTCAAACACTGATTAATCAGGAAAACATAATTT
The DNA here is from genome assembly GCA_019009955.1 of Riptortus pedestris. Classification (NCBI taxonomy): domain Eukaryota; kingdom Metazoa; phylum Arthropoda; class Insecta; order Hemiptera; family Alydidae; genus Riptortus; species Riptortus pedestris. Next base: position 203,353,682 of record CM032228.1, on the reverse strand, counting down.
AAACGATTAATGCTGTTGTCATAGATGTCGGTGAAGACCGTCGTTACTGGCTGACGGTCGAGTACAGCTGGCAAGCGCTTTCCATGCGATGGCACCATCTTCAAGCCCGTCAAAAAGTTGTACTCCTTTGTATTAATGAATTTATCTATTTGTCTGATAACGCTCTAGCTGTCGTAATTTTTGTTTGATCGTTACCAAATTGGATATTTAAACGTTTATGTAATAATAATGATCAAGTCTGTCAATGGTTGAAATCGGACTTGAGGGTTTAGAGGGGGTGGGAGTTGCGACAATTCGAAACATCTCCTTAATTATACGTTGGATCGAACAAATCTTATTACAACTTAAATTTTCTATAAATTTTGTTATATGCGTTTTTTCACTATCTTGATTATTAACCGAGATATTAGCTTTAAGTTTTCTGCCTTCAGTAAACCCCCACTCCTACTCATGTCATATTAACAATAAGGTGTTATATCATCAATCACATTATTTGAAGTTTAAATACCATATATTGTTCTCATTGAACTTATACTTTATGAGTTAAATGCAAATACTTGGAGTACGTAGGAAATCTGCTTAGTTAAGGCAGCTCCTGCGTGACGGACTTTTCCAGTGTTTAGTAGTGTAGCTTTACGAAGGTCTTCTCTTTTATTGTTTTACTCCTTGAAGAAACTAGACAATAAAAAAAAATAGTTGTAGCTGTGTCGTGTGAGGGAGCGATGGAATGCCAGATAATTCCATGAGAGTAGTAATTCCTAGGTCACCATGAACTTTAGTTAGTAGCGATTAGTTGAATGAATGAGTTGCCGCTTTATCCTCCAAGATGGATACTAAAGACGGGGAATAATGTTGCTCCTGGCGGGATAATTACTGTCTCCCGGCCAATCATCCCGCGGCTGGCAATGTGTTTCTTGACGTTGCACTTTCCTACCTTGAAAAACTACTCTCCTACGATTGAGAAGCTAGTCTTAACTCGATACATTAGTTTCCTCCAATGAGGCAATATATCATTGTATTCCGATGAAACGTCACAATTCCATACATAACATTCTTTAACGCTCACTATAGGGACCCTTTTTTGCGTTGGTATATAGTTTACCCCGATTTAAAATGACTGCCGAGACATTGGGGATACTAACGTATTCATGAAAACTGCATTGTAATAAAGTACTCATGATTACTTCATTATAATATGGTCTGAGGTGGTTTGAACCCATCATGACTTGAATGACTTAACTACAAAAAAAATTCGTCGGCGGCGTAAACTAAGCAGATTTCCAACGGGGTGGTTTACAACAGATAAATCTACTTACTAGTAACACCACCATGAATGTTGAGGGAATAAGTACAGACGGTTATAAGAAAGCATCAGGTACCTCCTACATCTCCTCTCTATTTTTATTATATGGTGGTTCATTTATTATTTTAGCAGATTTCCCTTAAGGGAAATCAGCTATTGAGGTCATACTCATGACGCAATTTTCGAAATTTTTCTTCAAATGTCCATTAATCCTAACTAGGAAATATCTCCTATATATATATATATATATATATATATATATATATATATATATATATATATATATATATTGTTGCGAAAATTAAATAGATGAATAATCCTTCAGAGAGAGAGAGAGAGAGAGAGAGAGAGAGAGAGAGAGAGAGAGAGTCGCGTATCTGGAAAGTGTGACGTAGATCAAAGCAGCCGAAAGAATGTTCTAGGTCCGACCAGTACCTTCCAGCCAACCTCGAATAGTCTAGACAGTTCCCCTTTGATGTATGCCGGCTCCCTATATAAAGAAGGGCTAGCCGTGAGCAGTCAGTATTATTCTCACCTGTCTTCATGTTCACATCAGTGCTACAGTGCGACTTAGTACAGTGCGGTAAAGTGTTTTTATAAGAACAGTGTTGTGCCGTGACTGTAAGTAACAGTTTAGTGCCGTGTTTAAGACAGTGCAGTGCCGCGAAGTAAAGGACAGTGCAGTGCCGCGAAGTAGAAGACAGTGCAGTGCCGCGAAGCAAAGGACAGTGCAGTGCCGTCTTTCTGTGAATTTCAGTGAATTATTGGACTGTGACTCATTGAAGAACAGTAACGCTATCAGTGTATACTGTGAGTAGTAATTAAGAATAATCACCAAGTTTATTGTGCATTGTGAAATAAATTTTGCAGTGATAAAAACTGTGAAACTTGCGAGTATTTAATTTTGCAATCCAAAAGAACTCTTATTAAAAACGTTTATTACTGGTTTTGGTAATAAAAAACGTAACAATATATATATATATATATATATATATATATATATATATATATATATATATTATATATATCTGTTACCGCTCTAGCGGTCGCAATTTTAGTCTTATCGTTATCAAACTTGATATATAATCGTTTTATGCAAATATGCGACGCACTTGGGAAATCTGCTTAGTTAACATAGCCCGTGCGTGACGGACGTTTTAGCGTTGGTATATAGTTTACCCCATTTAAAATGACTGCCAAGTAATTGAGCATTATACTACAATATACCTAATTATTCCTGAAAAATGCATTATAATAATCTCTCCCTCCCTCCCTCCCTCTCCCTCTCCCTCTCTCCCTCTCTCCCTATCTCCCTCTCCCCCTCTTTTTATTATTAATTATTCCACTAATACCTATTTGTGTTTTTTTCGAGCAAGGCTGTATAATACATTTTTAAACTTGTGCCTTAGACTTTCATCATCCTTAAGTCAGAATTTGTCGCAAAATGATAGTTTTACATAGTTCTATTTTAACGTTTCTTTAGTTTTATTTTTCCTTAGTTTTACATATAGCTATATTTCGTACTGTTTTAATAATTTTGAAAACATTTTTCTTTATTTTAAAATTTTAGTTTAAGACATCGCCTAGTTCCGGAGCTCACCAAATAAATAAAATAAATGCAACATATGATCTATTGTTAGGCGTCTTTATCAAAAACTATTCTGATGCACAAATGGCCACAGAAGTATGACTGGTGTAGAGAGCAGTGCTAGACACAAATAAAGAAATAATCACAGAGATATCTTCTTCCCCATGACGTAGTTATTTTTATTATTTTCTAGGTGTTAACAGTTATTGAAGTGAGCTCTTCAAGTATTGCCAAAATGGAAGCTGTCTACATTAATCGACTGCATTACTGTTACCTACTCCATTGAATGAGGGAAACAACTGGCCATCTTGAGGAGAAAGGTTCGTAAAATACATCACTATAGATTACTTAAGTCCTATTTTAAATCAACAAGAGTTATCAGCTTTCGAGGCTTTCATCACTTGACGATGCTATACCAACACTGCTGATACATTGTTATACCGCCTTATCAACCAGTAGACATCACTTTTACCCACGATATAACAAGAGTTTGTTATTCCTTTATTTTGTCCTCGCAACTTTAACTCATAAACAGTAAAGGTGGTTTGTAGAAAAATGTGGGAACATTGACCCGTAGCGCACGCAAGAAAGGAGTGGAAATAATGCCGGGATGAGTCAAAAGAAGGCATGGAGATTGATTTGTGTGGAGTTCCCAGACGAACACAATCGCTAAGGCAGTGTTGTATAAGAGTGTTGTGCAACCACACCTCTCTCTCCTTGTCCTCTGGCTTTATATCCTAAAAGGTCTTTGTCATCTTAAATATGCTATTTATTAACTATTTCAGGCTACGAAACTTAAATTATTAGTATATTTCTAATTCCCCTTCTAAATATTTTCCTAAAATCTATTAATGTTATAGCATTGAACATTATACTCAAACCATATGTTTGAGACCAACAGTTGTTTTGTTAATTACTTAAATAAAGTGTTAAATATGGAATTTCTATTTCATTACCATTATTAAATAAATATAAAAAAATACTAAATATTTTTATTAAAATATGCCTCTGAAATATACCCACATAATCATGGATATATCTATCACAGCTTCATATCTTTTTAGTGAGCTGACTTTAATCCAAATATTTCAGAATCATCTTAACACTAATTCTTCAGTAGTCACTTCCTCGAAATTCAGATTAATCTCCAATTCGGCAGGCCACTGTATTTTTAAATAATTTAAAATCTCTGGTTACATACATTAAAAGTCCGTCACGCAGGGGCTGCGTAAACTAAGCAGATTTCCCATGTGAAGTTTTACTCTCATCCGTTATCCACTCCGATTTCATAAAAATGCAAATATCTCGGTTAATATTCAAGATAGAGAATAAATGTATATAACCATATTTATAGTAAATTTAATTTGAAATAAGATTGATTCTATACAATTTTTCGATCCGACGTATAGTAACGGAAATATTTCGAATTTTAGAAAATCCTCCCCTCTAAACTCCCCCTCCCACTGGTCCGATTTCAGCCATTAACGAACTTGATCTTTCTTTTTACATAAAACGACTAAATATTGAGTTTGGTAACGATCAAACAAAAATTGCGACCGCTAGAGTGGTAACAGACAAATATATATATACATACAGTTTTGAACGGACTCCATTTTCGTCATCTACTAGGTAGGATCGATGAACATTTGAAGAAAAATTTCGAAAATTCCGACATGAGTACAACCTCAATAGCTGATTTCCCTTAAGGGAAATCTGCTAAAAGTAAATGAGTAAAAAATCATTTTTTGGCACAGCAAAATGTTTGGTTACATTTGAAAATGGCGTGTGATATATCCGTTCCGATTCATGGGATCAAAAAATGTCATCATCTCTAGATCATTTATGTTAAGCAAAAAGGATTCTACGCATTTTTTTATAATCTCTCGTACATAGGGAAAATGTTTTTATTTTAATTTTCGCCCTACTCTAAAATCTCCCTCCTCTTTAGCCAATTCCGTTCAAAAGTCGAGGGGGCTCAACTAGACATTACAACACTCCCAGAAAATAATAGCCGTATTTTAGTAAGGTGAGATACATTCTGACGTTTCGCAGAGTTATCAAAATGGTTTCAGGGAGGGTCAAGTCGGAAATCCCCTGATATCTGAAAGTTTTTGCGCTTACGGTGTGACCTACGATAACAAGCGTAATTCCCGACCAATAGACAGGAATTCGTTGAAAACTGCCAAAACAAAAACAAGCAAAAGTCTTTTCCACACGTTCTTTACTCTCATGACATCGGTGATCTTTTCAGGAGTATTGTGCCACTCCCAGATGCTATTATGAGGATTTCGTATCCTATAAAAGCCGAAGGAACGAAAAGAGACCATTTTTTTTTCCCTGTATGAGTCGTCCGTTCTTCTGCTATTGTGCTATAGAAGTATTCTGCCTACTGGCTTGCAGACTGAACGCTTGTCAGTAGGTCCTTCCTCTGAGTCCCAGCTATTCCACAGTCTTCTCTTTGTCCTCTCCGTGACCAATCGGCCTTTTGTTTAGCCATTTCTTCTCTCTACTAGGTGAACTATACTTTTTCTACAAGAAAAATAAATCCAAATTATTTTAATAATCCAAGCTAAGTGAACTTAAATTTAAAGGTTGTTAATAAACATAACGCAATATTATATTAACATCGGAGCTCAGGAGAGCCGTGTGAGTTAAGGCGTTGTTCTTAATCTCACTCAAAACACCTAGTTCTATTCTCCTTCCTGGCTAGAAAAGGGTGGAAACCCATAGATGACCCATCCCAATTAGCTTTAGTAGCACAAGGTGGGCATTAATAAATAACATATTTTTAAATAAAAATACTCAGGTTTGGCATGCGAGTTATATGTGGACTCAGTCCCACCCTGTCTAGAAAATGGTGGTAACCTGTGACAACCCGCCCCGATTAGCTTTAGTGACACACAATGAACGTTAATAAATAACACTTTTTTTTATAAAAAATTCCATTTTATGGGAAATTAGAGAAAGCAAAAATAATAAAAGCCGAAAACTAAGCATAATGATACTTCTCTTTTTGCCGAATATCGCTGCTCCGGAAGTATAATGACGCAACTGTAAAATTTTGGGAAATTGACATTTTTGTATTGGCTGGTTCAAAAATGCATTTACTAGATGTTTGTAAATCGACATAATTGTACTTACAAAATTCGCCACGAGAGGGAAGATCAGTCGTTATAACCTGCATGCATATTTACCTTCCCCCTCCGGTAGAATAACGACGCATGTCGTCGCATGTTCATTAGTGGTATACAAGTGAAAGTGAACCGGAACGATATCGACTCAACTGGTGAGAGTGAAACATATTTTCAGCATTACAACGACGTAAGTGTACTTTGTGTCATTTTACTCTGATAAATATTTATTTTATTTGACGTAACTGTACTTTCCGTCAATGTCGTAGTAAATATTGAAACAATAATACGACCTAAATGCCCTTTATGTCATTATCGTACCCAGACGTTGATTTAAATTGTTTAACATTACAAATTGATTTGACCATTTTAATGTTTTACTTAATATTTAATTTTAATAATCAATAATCACATGGGCTAAGTCCTTATGCTGGTAAGAGAATCATTTGTTTATTTTAGTAGTGTTAATCTATTTTTTTAGAAGATAACTCCGCTGGATTAACCATAAAATAAACAATTTGAGTTTCTTTATAGGATGGAACAATCCCCACAAATATCATTATGTGTATAAAAAATAACAACCTGGTAAAGAATATAAAGTACATAATTTTGTTTATATTCGTAGCCTGGAATGGAGGATGACGACCGGACCAAGGAAGGGGCCCAATCTTCTATGCGGCCAAGGTATGTCATCCATAGCTCAACCCCTACGAAATTAGCCTTACGAAAACTTGAGCCCTGTAAGCGATCTGAAAGTCCTATCAGTTCAGACGATGAAAAATTATTTTCATCGGGTTCCAGTGACCTGTATGAACCAAGCGATGAATCATCAAGCGATGAATCATCAAGCGATAAGTCGTCAAGCGAAGATTCCTCAGAAAACATCACGTCCTCGGCTTCACTGCCTTTTAATAAAGACATTACAGGCTCAACCGAAGAAAATGGATCAGAAGATCCTCAACCTAAAAAAGGAAAAAAAAGGACCAGAAATGAAAATAATTGGAAGCAGAATGTTGCTAAAAGATTAAGAAACTCAGGGAACAGTTACAAATCCAGAAGTAACAAAACTGTCGAGGCCCGGAAGATGAGAATACCCTGTTCCGATAAATGCGTTTTGTCTTGTACAAAAAACTTCCCCAATGAAAAGAGAGTTAAGCTGTTTAAAGAATACTGGGCCTTGGGATCGTTGAAACGTCAACGTGATTTTTTGTATTCGTGCATTGAAAAACTTGAATTGAATTACCGTCGCATATCATCCAGTCGACCAAGGAGGCCGAATTGCTGTTTTTATTTAACGATTGACAAAAAAATCAGGGTGTGCAAAACATTCTTTATAAACACTCTTGGGATCAGTGAAAGGGCAGTCCGCACTGTTATCGATGGAAAATTTTCAGGGAACGGATTCGCGCCATCAGATAATCGTGGAAAACATAATCGACATAAGAAGATTGATGAAGAAATTTTAAATTCCGTAAGGCATCACATAAATAAAATACCCCGAATAGAGAGTCACTATGTGAGGAGAGACACATCACGGGAGTTTATAGATGGTGCATTAACAATTGCTGACATTCATAGACATTATTGCTCAGAACGCTCTATGATGAATAAGCCTGCTGCGAGCTATGACGCATTTGCAAAAATTTTTAATACCGAATTTAATATTGGGTTTTTTATACCCAAAAAGGATCAGTGTGATCGTTGTGAAAGTTACAGAAATGCACTAGACAAATCCGGGCTTGAAGAAGATTTCAAAAAACACCAAACAGAAAAAGAACTTAGCAGAATAGAAAAGTCTTTGGATAAAGAAAAGGCAGAAAAGTCCGATATACACCTTGCGGTTTACGATTTGCAAGCTGTGCTACCTGTGCCGATGGGGCAAACATCAACATTTTACTACAAATCCCGACTAAACTGCTTTAACTTCACAGTAAGTTTTATCAACCACTATTAATAATTATCAAATAAAGCAACTAACTGTTTTTTTTCTTCAGGTAACCGAAATTTTGACATCCAAAACTAATTGCTATTTTTGGCATGAGGGATTGGGTAACCGAGGAGTTAATGAAATCGCCACTGGAGTATACCTGTACATTGAAGAGCTGTCAAGAAGCAGACCAGGGAGTGACATAGTATTTTATTCCGATAATTGCGGGGGGCAACAGAAAAAACAAGTGAGTAGAAAACAGAAGAGGATTAGGTTTTTGAGTAAGGAAGGATTGCTACTAATTTTCTTATTTCATTTGCAGGTACATGATGGCAATGTACTTGTTTGCTGTTGGATATCTGGATGTCCATTCCATAACCCATAAATACCTCATTCGAGGTCACACTCAGAATGAGGGTGATGCAGTGCACAGCGTCATTGAGAGAGGCTTAAAAAGGACCAAAAGATCAGGACCTATTTATGTTCCCGACCAATATGTTTCCGTTATTAGAAATGCCAAAAAGAAGGGCGAGCCCTTAAAAGTTAAAGAATTGGGTTATACAGATTTTTTTGAATTCAAGTCACTTTACGATAAGATGGCGATAAATTTTACAAAAGATACAGAGGGAAACCTTTTTAAGGTGTCCGAAATAAAACAAATTAGATTCCAAAAAGGGTGTGATTTTTTTCAATATAAAAATAGTTTTAAGGAAGTAGAGTGGAAAGAGGTTCAATTTAAAAAAAGAACAACAAGTGCTAAAGAAAGCCTTTCTCTAACACCTGCGTACAGCCGGAAGATTCCTCTTCCGGCAAATAAGTTAAAAGACTTAATGAGTTTAATGAACAGTAATATGATTCCCTCCTTCTACAAACCCTTTTATGACAGTCTTAAATAATTAGAAGTAAAAAAAAAAAAAAAAATAGTACAATTTTTATTATTGTTTAATTCGTAATTGTTTAAGAATTTTTGTATCAGTTTTTACACAATTTTTCTAAAAATTTCCATCATTTTTTGTTAAATCGATTTCATACTACTTATTTCAATAATAAATTGTTGTTCAAATAATAAAATTGTGTTCAAATAAACTTTTTGATTACGTTTTCTTAATACTTTTACTTGTTTTCCTTATTCCTATAATGACAGAAGTGTAAAATATGTGAATTATTTTCAGAAAAACAATGACATATTTACATGGTACTGGATGCTGTGAATCTGGTATTTATTATTTTATAAATTGAAATAGCTTAAAAGTTGATATAATAACCCACAATGTCTATAAACTACTCTCATAGAAGAATTAAACTGAATCTATTGGTCATTCTATTAAGACAAATTGGAATTATTTTTCTTTTGCTTGTCCTGTAAAATTTCAGTTTTTTGCAGTTGTGTCATTATACTTCCGGAACGGCGATATGATAATTGGGGTGAAACCCCTCTGGCGGTACTCCGTGCTACTTTTTTAGGTACTTCCGTGCAATATTTGCTCAAGCAGTTAAGCATTAGCTTTTACTTCATATGGATTCCGAGCCACGTAGGAATAGTAGGATAGGACAAAAATGACCTCACTGACGCAACTTCGTCTTCCCTTTACGTACCACATCACCGATCTCTATCAACCGCTCTAACACCAAATTAATACAAATATTTGAACGGTACACTAATAAGTCATCCAAGGTTTACAAACAGTATACATAATGCCTAATGAGCAACACGAATGGATTTTTTTATAGCAGATTTCCCTTAAGGGAAATCAGCTATTGAGGTCGTACTCATGGCGCAATTTTCGAAATTTTTCTTCAGATGTCCATCGGATCCAACTTAGTAGATGACGAAAATGAGGTCCGTTCAAAACTGTGTATATGTGCGCGCGCTTGTGTGAGTGTGTGTGTGTGTGTATACATACACACACACACACTTTATTTCCAAAGCTATATTATACGAGATACAAAGAAATACGTTCACGGTGGTTTACCAGTATGCAGATTCATCTGTTGTAAACCTTCCCGTGGGAAATCTGCTTAGTTTACGCAGCCCCTGCGTGACGGACATTCTATTCTTTGTTTGTTTTTTTGGTTGGCATTATAGAGCTTTAAGAGCTTTAGCCGCCCCGAGGAGACTCTAGGAATTTGTTATCCAAGATTTACATAGTGAGTGATCAACGTTCGACTTCCATTAACCATGGAAGAAGGACCTGGAATAAGTTGACTCCAGTAGAATGACAGGCCCCATTGTTCCCGAGGTTCTGTGGTCTGTTCATCAAGTGTCAGCTTGCCTTCGGACTGTATCTAAGAGAGTCATAATCGTTACTCATCCAAAGGGGTTGTAAGACGTATAAACTAGTGCTGCGACACCAGTGCGCTCTAGAGAGCGAGTCGTGAATTGATGTTATACCTTGGCTTGTATTGAACCTGCAACTGTTTGTAACATCAGCTTACTTACAGTAGGGAGTATGCTCGGTCAATCCGGTTAGCAGCTGTTATCAGTTAACTAACTGATAATAAAATGTTGGCATCTGGTGTTGATCAGTACTGTAGTAAAATACCAATTATCTTGGTTTGTCTGTGTTTCCTTATGGAGATTGTTAAATTCGGCACTCCACCTTGTCCTAACTGACTCAATTATTCATCGTGGGATTCTTGTTTTAAAGATATTGGTGGTCATCTGCACTAGGCCTTTTTATCGGCCAACCTTGAGAGGCAAGATTGCCAATGTTGCGTATAAATTACCTTGTAACTTTCCATTTGAAAATTAGCACCTGTTAACCAGTAGTAATCCTTCTTTGAGTTTAATTGAAGAATACATTTTTGTATTGTTAAAGTATTCAAGATATTTATGTTGTAATTCTGGCACTTTTTCAATAGTATATACTGTTTTCGCCACATTTGCTCCAGATGATTTGCCGTTATCTCATGTAATTTATTTTGTCACAGACCGGCTCGTCTGTAAATCAGTTTGTATCAATGGGATGGTATCGAGGTTACCTGCATAACTAAGGAATACATAACTGCACCAACCTTTAAATTAATACTAGTGGTACTCGGATGCCTGGCTTCTACAATGTTATTTAATTATACTTTGCTCCAAAATAACACACCGCATCACTGATTCGCAACCAAAGCATTGGAGGCAATCCATACTTATGCTCGTCATAGAACAGGTACAGTTAAAATCAAATGAAAGATGTAACACCCATTTTTCATGAAACAAGAAGCCTTGGTTTTCAAAATCTTTGCAAAGTTCGGATTTTAAGCTTAAAGCAATTTATACTTGTTCTATTTTGATTCAAATACAAAGTTTTTTGGTCAATTCAATTGAAATAAATTTAATTTAATGAAATAAACAATCTTGATTAGTGGAAATTTGCCCATCCAGGCCTGACCCCCCCCCCCTCACCCGTAATGATTGAATGTAAATCAACTTCACCGATTTTGGGTAATTGAAAGTATAATCCAATTAATCTCTTTCGTTAACTTAATTTCATGGTTTAGCAATTACTTTTACATCATAACCTAAACACAAATTGGTCAGAACACCAGCAGGTGGTTGTCACGTTGTTACAAACGCTCGTCATGCAGGTCCTGTGTAACTAAACAGATTTCCCTCGCCCCGGAATGGTACAACGATGTTGTCATCTCAAACTAATTTGAGGTAACCTAATTTTCTAATTCTCTACTTATAATTATCCTTTGAAGCCGTAACAGCAAATTTACACTGCATTGATGATGATGAAAAACAATATTTGGTTTTTGAGCTTCGGATAAAGTGGTTGAGAATGTAACGGCTTACTACTAAAATGGCATGAGTAGGAGGGAAAATTAAAATATGCTAATATCTTGGCTAAAATTTTAGATAGAGAAAACACGTATATAACTACATGTGTTGACAATCAAATATCCAATAAGATTGGTTCTATACAATGTTTCGATCAGACGTATAATAAAGGAGATATTTAAAATTATCTAAATTCCCATCTCCTACAAGCCTGAAGAAGCCATTTATGAAATTGACCTTTAGTTTTACATAAAACGTTCAAATATCGAGTTTGGTCACGATCAAACAAAAATTAACAAACATATAAATAGTTTTGAATGGACCCATCATTTCCTCATCTCCTGGGTAGGATAAATGGACATGAGAATAAATATATCAGAAACCGCGACATGAGTACAACCCCAATACCTGATTTTTCTTAAGGGAACTCTGGTAAAACCGACTGCTACTCAAGAGGTTAGGACATCTCATGCCCAGGTTTAATTTCTAATATCGTTTAAAGAATTCTGATTAAGGACAAGTTGGGGCTAACACACCTCTATGTTAGATCGTGTTTCTGATAACATGAAGTGCAACAAGTGTCTGCATAGGAGTAAGTCCTTGGCATTGGAGGGGGGGGGGATGAACTAGACCTTCTGGCACGTCAGCCCTCATAGAAAGGTGAGCTAGGAGCTGGATTCGCGGGCAGATCTCCGGCCGTTGCCCTGTCTACCCGGTAGACCTTTCCCCTCCAGCCACTAGTTGCTATACTCAAGGTCAAATCTATCTCTAGGATAGTCAAGGCCTCTCGTTTCCCTCAGGAGGCACACAGTCAATCAGAAGTTCTTTGATCTCTATAATGAGCCATTTATTTTTTTTTTAGACATGGAAGGCTAGCATAGAGAGAGGTGCTCGAATGTTCTATTACTAGAGGTATGAGCTTAGGAATGTAATGTAATCGATATTGCTGTCGGCGTGCCGATTGTCCTTCAAATATCGATACTGCTATCAACACTTTTAACCATCGGCATGGAATCGGATGATTGCAGCATAAATAATGGAATAATTGGGGTTTCCTATATACAAAGAAATTGGCTGAGCAGTACTAAGTCACATGGACTAATGAGTGCCAATATACCAATGTATACAGTTTTATATCGATATATTTTCAAAGGAAAATATAAACTACTTTACTACCGAAAAAACAATTTAGTGTACATATGAGTAACTCAGATTGAAGGACGACCACTAATAAATGTAGCTAATGATGAACATCCTTCAACTTAATTACTTTAAATATGCAGAAACTGATTAAGATAAAAAAACTTAGGGCTCCTTGCATACTTTCAGGTGCTACAGTCCTTGAAGAACCTGGGCCTATGTGGCCCAGAGCAGTCAGCAACTAGCTATCTCTCCAGATAGTTACCTCTTATACAATTCCTTATTCGCTACTTCTGGTGAACTTTCATAGTGGACAGCCAGTCGGAGGCCGTTCTACCTATATGACCTAACCAAGACTATGAATTTCTATTATACCCTTTGTGACATCAATTACAGGATTCTTACCAATTAGTTTGGCACTACTTCATGATCTTCCGAACTGCTCTAAAACAACTCCAGATGTCATTTGTGAGAAGCCACGTTTCACTGGTATCCCTGGCTATCGGTCTGATGGCTATTCTGCAAACGTTGAACCTCTACCTTCATACAGAGACTGGATAGGAAGTGGCGGGCTTTATACAGGCCATTTTGTCTCTATTTCTGCTCCCACGATATTGCTTTCGACACTCCCATTGCATGGAGCTTTTGAGAATAACCAGGAAATGTCAACTCCCCAAATAGGCAGGACCAATTATATCCCCAGCCTTTCTAATGTACTCCTATACCTGTTTTCCTCTAATCATTTTCAGCCTTTGATCTTACGCAGTAATAAACAATGCTGTGATATTTTTGGCTTCTACGTCTATTTAATAATAAGTAAAGAGTTACGGAAACACTAGATAAAGGGGGTGGCTTTTTGATCCTTCCGTTGATGATGCCACCAGCCAGCAAAAATTGAGAGTCAGCCAGCAAAAATCGAGACTAGATAAAGGGATCAGGAGATGACTTGTGTAAAAATAAATTAAAATAATATATATATAAGCCACTCACATGGAATATAGTGAAACAGAAAAAGAACAACATAACAACCAGAGGTGCCTATCAGGCACCACCATATGGGTTAACAATTGTGGTCATTCACACAAGGTCATTAAGACCAGAATTACAAATTCAGGCTGACTGGCAAGTGAAATTAAGTAATTTCGCGTAACTGCACTGCGTCATATGACATGGCATAAATCAGTAAAACTTATTTGAGACACACTTTAGTCAAAAAATAATAAGCTCAATTAAACAAAAATAAGTTAACATGGGCCATAGCTAGTTTTTGGATCGATGGATAAGAGCGCATTTTTCTCACATTACCAAACAGGAGAGGACAGATGTGTCCGGTTCTAGAGCCATTTGAATCACCTTTACTGACTAATAACAGAAATGTATTAAATGAAATATTGAAAATTTGGATTTAGCAAATTCCTTGCATCAAGCCGTTTTCCTCCTTTAGTCTTCCTCTCTCAACAAGCAGCAACGCATAATTTAGTTGCCAAATTCATCATCATCATCGCGGGATCAAAGAGTCCTAACAAAGGGGATGCGTAAACTAAGCACGGGAAGGCTAACAACAGATGCCAACGAATCGTTTCAGAAATCACCATATGCCATAGTTAATTCTTTTTCCGTTTCTTATTATTTTTTTGCTTTTCACTTTTTTGAACACATTTGAATAATAAGTATATCGCCGGCGTTCTGGAACTCATTTAAATAAATAAATAATAAAAGTGAAAATTGCGTAAACAGTTATTGTGAAAAATAGATGAAGTTATTTATTTATTTATTTTTATTACACTTATTTATTGTCCATGCCTCCTGTAATAAGAAACTGATATAATATATGATTTGAAATTTAAGCAGTTCATGAAATGTTTAGTGGATTCAGAGGACCGAAAACTAATGACAAATGTCTCCGTAAATATTCGAGATAGAAAAAAATCGGGTAAAGAACAACAGTTGTGGAAAATTAAATCTGCTTCAAGATTAGTTAGGAATTATATTTTGAAGCAGTTTTTCTCCTCCTCCGTCTTCGCCCGATCTCGACCATTAACAAAATTCATCTTTCTTTTTACATATCTATTTGGTGTCGATCAAACAAACATTACTACAGCTGGAGTTGTAATAATTATATAAATACATATATACTAGGTAAATGTACATATATAATAGCTCTCGGGAAATCAATGGTGACTCAATAATGATAGTATTTTTATAGAAGACTTCAATCTGTTCAATTACATTTCCTGTTTGCGAGTATTCTGCTTCCGTTAGGACTAGGATAGGGGACTTATAGAACAGAAATTTGAGTTTTGAATGATAAGTGAAAATGAGTTCCTTATCAATCCCTCTCCAATGTTTGACACGCCGTGAATAATGCCGCAATCATGGATGGCATTTATTATAATTGTTTTTTATTTATTTGGTGTATACCCAATATCAAAGGTGATTGGGATGACCTCTGTTTAGAGTAATCTATCTATTCCGTCCGTAAAACTTGATACTTTATTTATATAGTATTAAATTTATTATATTATAATTAAATCTATAATCTATATATTTCCTCAGGACAAAAGAAAGGATCTTTAGGTCTAAAAACAGCATTTCTTTATTCTTTTATTTCATAAAGCAGTCGTTTCGCCCTCCTGGGCATTAGAAATGCATTAAAATTATTTCTCTCTGTCAATATAATAATAATAAATCTCCACACAATAAAAACTCCCCAGCCTTACCAAGTGGTAATTTGTCATCAAAACATTATTTGACAAAGATCCTTTCTTTTGTCCTGAAATACTTTAATTTGTCTCAGTAAGTAGCAGATGCAAATATACATTTCCTGTCAAAAACCATTCCGAGCACTCATTATGAAGCTAAGTTGTATACATAACATCATATATGTACGTAATAGTATTGTGAGTTGAAAGTAATTCCAATAACGCCAATGTTTCACAGGAAATACTTTAACACAATTAACTGTCTCCCTATAACTTCAGCTCCCGATTGAGGGTTATCAACACTGTATTACTTAAATTATTTATTCAAAACATTAAACGATTCGAACGTCAACCAAGCAGGGGCGCGTAAACTAAGCAAATTTTCCATACGAAGTATATTTTGTAATAGCTGATTTCCTTATAACCCCCACTCCTGGTCATCCCAAAAAATGCTAATATAGCTTATAATCATAGAAAAGCGAATGCTAATTCACACAGTGAGTTTTTTAAGCTGGGATCAATCGTTAGTGCAATAAAATTGTTGACTCCAGCTTTATTTTTTAGTGTATACCTGATTTATACTTTGGTGTACAACAAAAGTGTATATAACAAAAATTACAAGTTAAATATTGTAACAAAACAAACAAGTTTTGTTGTCTTTATATATGCTGAAAAGCCTATAGAAAACGAAACTTAGTTATTTTTAATTTCAAGACTGCTTTGTTCCACACCGGTTCGCTGCTCCTGAGGTTAGGTCATCTCATGTCCTGTTTAAATTTTTAATATTGTCTAAAGAATTCTAATTAAGGGAGAAATAGTTTGCCAGAATTTTTGGAGAAATAAATAGTATGCGCAGTCGACGTCATCTATGTGCTATGATTCACAGTGACTTCATGGTGTGTCATTCCTGCATACTTAAAATTTCATTAGACTCCGCTGCCAATTTGGGTTTTTTGTCGTTTTTAGGGTTCGATAGATATTTATAGACGGTTTTTAAGAGAAATCGCGTCAAGAGAACATCCTCATTGGGAAACGGACAAGGTAATATTATACATCTTCAAAATTCCGTTCAGGCGTTATTTACTGGGCAACACTAGTCCAGGAGCCGGCTGTAAGACATCTGTAAATTCCTACAGCCTCCTTGCGTCAATAAATTCCACAACGTGGTCCCAAATGTCGGAACATTAAAAAAAAGGCTTGGGTTTCCTGTGGGCCTCTCTAACTCTGCCGTGAACGTTTGACCTTGCAGATGGCGCTAAGAAGATAATTATGCATGCCGTGAGATTATCCCCTGCATTATGGATCTGCATCTCTCCCAAATCCTTCTTTACGGGCTCTAAAGACGACATTAACATAATTTTTTCGTTTAAGGAATGTTACAGAAAACTAATGCAACACGGAAGGAATATGAATACGGGGGATATCAACAAAATTAGGCCCGTCACGCATGGTCTGTGTAAACTAAGCATATTTTCCACGAGCTAGTTAGTATATGACACGTTGATGATTTCATCCCATCACATATTTCCCATTCCTCCAGTAGTAAGAAACCTTTGTAAACAGGAATTGAAATACAAACTTGATATGAGATGCTTAGTGACTCATAAGCTCAAAATGAAAATCCAGTGATTAGATGTTGGGGGCATACTGAAGACAGAATAATAAGAAATACATATATCTATGTTAATATTCGTGATACTGAAAAAAATGTAGAATGCAACATTACTAGGAAATTTTATTCGCAAGGAAATTGGTTATATACAATCTTTATATATATATATATATATATATATATATATATATATATATATATATACATACATATACATAATTCTACTGTACTTGTGTATGCCACTGAACTCCTAAACGGCTGGACCGATTTGAATGATTTTTTTTATATGAGTTTGAATGACGCCCTGGATGGTTTAGATACACAAATCAGCCCAGGAGTGGGGGTAGGGGAGGCCTAAAATTAAAAATAGTGATGTTTCGTTTCCTATTGGTTTTTCGGCAAATATACAGAGAATAAAATTTGTTTATTTTGTTATTTAAAGTAACTTTTGTTATATTCAGTTTTTAGTTTTTTCGTATAACAAAGTATAAACGAGATATACAATAAAACATTAAAGTGGTAGCAAACAATCTTATTGGGCACTAACGATTAAACCGAACTTAACAAAACTCTAAATGTAAATTAGCATTAATTCTTCCATGATTTTAAGCCATATTAAATTTTTTAGGATCGAACGGGTGTGGGCGTTATAAGGGAGTCCTGAATAAATAATTCGCGATATTTCATTTCCTATTTGTTTTTAGGCAAACGTGCACAATACAAATGTTGTTTCTTGTGTTATTAAAAGAAGCTTTTGTTTTATAAATAATATTATTGAATTTAATATTCTAATCGCTTGAAATATAATGCACGTCAACGTCTGTCGGGTCCGCTAGTGTTTTATAATAATGGAGATATTTCAAATTTTTCTTTTTCCCTTTCTCTAGCCCCCCTCTCTCCAGACTGATTTAAGCAGATAACCAACTTGATCTTTAGTTTTGCATAAAACACTTAAATATCTCGTTAGGGTACGATAAAAAAAAACTGCGACTCCTACACCGTTAACAGTCAATTATATCTACTTATCTGCATAATGCACTTCAATTAACTTATAGACAGCAGAAGGCCAACAAAAAATAATAATCTTAAATATATCGAGCCACAACAAAATAAATGACATGTTTATAGATCGCACAATGCTTTGTTTGACTAGTGGTTATTTTCGATTCAACCATAAAATATTTTGTTTTTGGCATTCAAAGGGTAATAATGCATCGATTTCCATAAATGATATCATAATGAATCATATTCTACAGGAAGTTATTGAAGAAATTGGCACCCGCATTCAATTTACATACAAATCTGTGGATGATTTATTAATATCCATTCACAATGATAATATTGATAGTTTATTGAATATTTTTAAGCACAAATGCAATTTAAAATTTATTAAAGAAGTTGAAATAAAAAATAAATTGCATTTTTGGCCGTTGAAAACAACAGAACTATTGAAAATAAGGAATTTAAATGGAATGAGAGGAGTACCATTTCTGGAAGAAACATTAATTATTTTTCAACCCATTCTATATGTTTTAAGAAGAATTGAATCTACAATAAAACACAAACAGTATTACTTTAAGCCGCCCCGACGTATTTTAATGTGATAAATAACAAATTCAGGTAGATATTAAACTAGCTAGCTGGATAAATTAATTAAAGTCCGTCACGCAGGGGCTGCGTTAACTAAGCAGATTTCCCACGTGAAGTTTTACAATAGAGAAATCTGCCTAATAACAACTGTAGTAGTAAGAAACCTCTAAACCTAAAAAACATTATTTTGGGCGTAATAAGCCAGTAGTTTCTAGCCCAAAAAACAGTTAACCTAACCTCTAAACTTATTCACGAGGGACGATAGTTATGGAAACGGCCGCCAGAGCTCTCGTCGGAAACTCCGAACATAGCCTATTGGTGACCACACGCAGAATACAAATGCAAATATCTCGGTTAATATTCAAGATAGAGAATTAATGTATATAACAATATTTATAGTAAATTTAATTTGCAATAAGATTGGTTCTATACAATCTTTTGATCCGACGTATAGTAACGGAGATATTTCGAATTTTCGAAAATCCTCCCCTCTAAACCCCCCCTCCCACTGGTTCGATTTCAGCCGTTAACGAACTTGATCTTTCTTTTTACATAAAACGCTTAAATATGAAGTTTGGTAAGGATCAAACAAAAATTGCGACCGCTAGAGCGGTAACAGACAAATATATATATATATATATATATATATATATATATATATATATATATATATATATAGATATATATATACAGTTTTGAACGGACCTCATTTTCGTCATCTACTAGGTAGGATCGATGGACATTTGAAGAAAAATGTCGAAAATTCCGTCATGAGTACAACCTCAATAGCTGATTTCCCTTAAGGGAAATCTGCTAAAAAATCACATCAAGACAGCTGAGAAATGTACTTAGTACTATAGAAAAGAGCATACTGTACAAAACAATATAGAAGATAAAAAGAATGCCTCCGATCAACTTTATAAATTTGTTGAGGATACTTACGTGTTTTAAAACCTACAGAAGAGAAAAAGAGATGATACTTTTTATAATTACTTACATTAATGATAAAGTTCAACGATCAAAAATATGAAGCAATTCTATGATAACAAACAGAACATAAAACTAATAAGGAAACTAATTTTGTAAATAAAAATATAGAGAAACAAAAATGTACAGTACATTGAATTACTATATCACAGTATCCAGGAAGAATCAATGGCATTGATAAAACACATGGAAATATGTAACCAGAGTAAAAAATAAATGTAGTGGTATAAAGGACAAATTGAAACCAAAATATACCAAATATAATATATTCAAAATTAACTATCACATTTTCTCAAAGAGAAAAATCAAACAATACGTCCTTCTCCCATTGATTAATTGAAGTTGAGTTGTTCATATTTTCATAATCACTTGGTAAACCAAGAGTCGTTGGGTACACTTAATATATTAACAAGGTGTGGAAGATAAATAACCATAATTCAATAATTGGATTAATTATTATACTTATATACTTATACTTATTATATTAAAATGTCGTCCATACATGTTTAAAAATGTAAATCGGGGAGTAGGAACTTTTCTAGTGAGGAATTAATTTAATAAATTGCTTAGTTCCACCTAGGCTAGAAATGTAGAGACCTATAGGCAACACCTTCCCGTTAATTGTACTTACATAGAGTAGGTAATAAAAAATATATAAATAATAATAAAAACAGAAAACAAAGACAAATAAAAAAACCTCATGTGAACACCACATGACATTAAACAAAAGGCGTGGGCGATATCACCGTTTCAATGCATCCATAAAGAAAAATGTCATAGAACATTAATTATAGAGCTTTTTATGGCAAACAAGTAAGGCCCTATATAACTTTATTGTATCTCTCATCAGTACCATAAAATTTGTATTTTTTTTTTACCCCCTTCTAGACCCTCTACACTCTCCATTAGTGGATTTGATCAAACATTGATCAATTGATTGACAACTAGACGGTACAACAAAAATAAATATAACATTTCAATTTTCTAAGGCAAACCGTAGGTGAGGGGTGGTTCTGGAAAGTAATAGTATGGAACCCAGAATGGTGTGTTGTGTTCTTGCGTGTGCGTGTATGTGTGTATTTGTTTTTACATCACTGATGTTTGTGGCCAAGTCTAAAAAAATGATGATAAATTAATATCATTCGTTCAGCAGTCCATGAAGAACTCCATCCTGCCTCACGTTTTTGGTGGGACAGTTAAGGGCCACAGTGCAGCACATCCATATTTAGGGAAACTAAAGTCGGAAAATTCATTCTTTTCTTCTACAAATAGCTACTCAATTTCCTTACTGTGCGAGAACATGAAGAAAAACAAAAGAAAATCTCTAAATCTGGAGTAAGCACAACCTTTAAAAAAGTGTACTCTACAATAAAATCTACTTGTATACTCCAAGCTGTAACTTAATTCGTTATCCACAACACCAACGCCACACCTGCTAAATGATGTGTCATAGAATATAATTTTCAAACAATTTTTAACTCAGATATTAGCAGTTTTAATTACATGTCAAGAAGTGGAAATATTTTTGGTGTAGCCCATCGCCCTCCTTTATTGGCATCACGGTGGAGTGGCAGAGGTCACGAACTTGAGATGTCACGATCCGCGTAGTGAAGAGTTCGTTCAACTTTCCGCGTGATGTACTAACGCATTCGTTCAAGCAGTCATGAGCAGATTTAACAACAGCTGGAAATAAGTAGTTCCTCCTGTGAGACCATCCCAATGACCTTTATCTCTGCCCGAAACGAGACATTTTCATCAAACCTAGGACGTCCTAGGTATGATGAAACATCCTAATATCCTAGCACCTAAAGCCTAAAGACATCTTGGACGCTTTTACGAGTAATCAATATATATATATTCATTGTGAGGATTTCGGCTATCTGCTCCAGTGGTTGGAATTTTTGTTCTGCAAATTTTCGATAGAACTGCGTCCAGCTTTGTCATGCATAAATTTATGCCTGACGAAGATGAACGCAGTTCTATCGAAAATGTGCAGAACAAAAATTCCAACCGCTGGAGCAGATAGCCAAAATCCTCACAATGACGATACTTCCCAGCGATGCAGCCTCAAAAATAATATATATATATATATATATATATATATATATATATATATATATATATATATTAAAAGAAAGTGCACAATGTGCCTCTATTACAGTATTGGTTTACCAAAACTCCATTCATAATAGCTATATCATATTCGATTTATAATCCCTTGGCTGAGACCTAATCAGATCAACAGTGCTTAGCTTCAAGAAGGTAGCCGAACGGCTAACAAAAATTGGTATTTTAGCAGATTTCTCTTAAGGGAAATCAGCTATTGAGGTCTTACTCATGACGCGATTTTTGAAATATTTCTTCAAGTGTCCGTCGATCCTACAGGGAAAATGAGGTCCGTTCAAAATTATACATATGCTTTAGCGGTCACAATTTTTGTTTGATCGTTACCAAACTCGATATCTAGTCGTTTTATGTATAAAGAAAGATCAAGTTCGATAATGGCTGAAATAAGACCAGTGGAAGGAGAGTTTAGAAGGGGAGTTTCAAAAATTGAAAATATCTCCGTTTCTTAACGTGTGATCGAAAAATTGTACAGAGACGATGTTATTGAAAATTAAATGTAATATAAATATTGTTAAATGCATTTAGTCTTTATCTTGAATATTAACCGAGATATTTATATTTTTCAGACCTGTTTGTTTACATTCCAGACGCTTCCCGTTGGGAGATTATTAAAATTCACGGAAAGATTTCTTATTCCCTTTTGTATTTATTCACTTAATATGCACGGTGGCGTTGTGTTACCAGCATGTAGATTTATCTATTGTTAAACATCAAGAAGAAAATCTGCTTAGTTTACGCAGCCCCTGCGTGACAGACTTTTAATATGTGATGAAGCGTCAGCTGAATCAGATAGCCGATGTAGAGTATAAGATTCCTTTATTGTTATATTTAATGTATTTGTTTTTTATTTTCATTTTTAAGCTTAACTATACTCACGTTTTGGTAACAAATAGTGAATTTAATTATTTTGTAGGTTTGAAATTATTGACAATATTGTTTTAAAATTGTATAAATTGTTTTAATTGTTGGCTATAATTTTCTCTGTTTTAGCAGATTTCCCTTAAGGGAAATCAGATATTGAGGTCGTACTCATGACGCGAGTTTTGAAAAATTTCCTCAAATGTCCATCGATCCTACCCAGGAGATGACGAAAATGAGGTCCGTTCAAAATTATATATATATCTATCTATATATATATATATATATATATATATATATATATATATATATATATATATATATTTGTCTGTTAACGCTCTAGCGGTCGCAATTTTTGTTTAATCGTTACCAAACTTCATATTTAAGCGTTTTACGTAAAAAGAGAGATCAAGTTCGTTAATGGCTGAAATCGGACCAGTGGGAGGGGGGGTTTAGAGGGGGGGATTTTTGAAAATTCAAAATATCTCCGTTACTATACGTCGGATCGAAAAATATTATAGAATCAATCTTATTGCAAATTAAATTTACTATAAATATTGTTATATACATTTATTCTCTATCTTGAATATTAACTGAGATATTTGCATTTGTATTCTGCATGTGCTCGGCAGCAGTGGCTATGTTCGGACTTTCCGCCGTGAGCTCTGGCGTCCGTTTTTGTAATTATTCGTCCCTCTCGTGAATAGGTTTAGAGGTTTCTTACTACTACAGCTGTTATTAGGCAGATTTCTCTATTGTAAAACTTCACGTGGGAAATCTGCTTAGTTTACGCAGCCCCTGCGTGACGGACTTTTTCTCTTTTTTGTTTGTTATTTTAACTGCGAAATAATGATGATTCTAGGGCCTTGAAAGCTAGCTCTAAAATAAAGAGTAAAAACCTAGTGAAGGTGTTGACCTATTTTATATCCATATTGCGGGTATTTTCATGTAGCTGTACGTATATTATTATTTAAGAATTACTTACTCAGCATTATTATCTTAATTATTTTGATAGTCTCCAATAGAATTCATTACTAACATGAACATGGCATGTTGTTCTACAAAAGGATTACTAAAAAGGGCAGGCATAGTTGCTATCGCTTCTAAAGATGATTCAGGAATAATCAAAACAAAGCCATCTGTTTGTTTGAGAGAGCACAGAAACAAGAGTTGTGACTGGGTCAATCCATTTCAAGTCATCCAGAAAATATTAATTTGGTTGATTCACTACTTTTAAAAAATATGATTCTTTAGTTTTGAACACAATTATTCAGATAATAAAGGGGCGTTATGTGCCCTATACACTTTGTACCCCAATTTAGGTTTTAGGCAAGAAATTTGAT
This sequence comes from Riptortus pedestris, assembly GCA_019009955.1. Classification (NCBI taxonomy): domain Eukaryota; kingdom Metazoa; phylum Arthropoda; class Insecta; order Hemiptera; family Alydidae; genus Riptortus; species Riptortus pedestris. The sequence continues at coordinate 203,329,602 of CM032228.1, read as the reverse complement.
TCTACGTTTTCATATTTCTAATACTTTTTTTCAGTTTTTAAGGGTGATGTTTCTTGAGAAGGATTAGAACATACAAGTGAAGTTATTTTTTTCTTTACAGCTAGATAAGAAGTACGTATACTTTTCATCAAAATTCGTGGCTCGGGCTTGCTCCCTATTTCTTGAAAATAATTTCAAATATTCAAAATTTTCAAAAATTGTCATTTTTAGGGGATAATATCTACTATGGAGCAAAATACGAAAATATGAAATTCGGGCCATGTGTAGTGTATGCACGAAATTTAATTTTGAAGTTTTGACTACAAGCTGAGATATGACAAGGTAAGTCTGGTTGATGATTCATACGAAGCCGATATATTTCATCACATAATTTGGAGTGATATTGTGAGAATGTCCAGCTCCTGTAGTCAGTGCCATTAGTGTGAACGTTTTTACAATCTTGTGAAGAGGAACCCAGTACATGTCACTTTTTGGTGACAACGTACAACTACTATAGTCATTCAAAAACTATAGGCAGTAAAACTTTTAAAATGATGATTTTCAACTTCAAACAGATACGTGTATTGTATAAAAAAATCAGATGACTTAAAAATATTGAGGAACCACTGCTGGATGATTTGAAAAGGGTTGACCCGACTACGTCCGAGAAAAATACAAAATGAATAAATAGACAGGGAGCGGTTTACTATTTGTATCAAGAGGAGTCATAGTTGGATCCAAAGCAACAATTCTTAAGGACTATCAAAACCAACAATAAGATAATAGAGCTATATCCACAGGAATTTCTTTTAAAAAATCGAAAAGAATTCAAGTAATAAATTGTGTGAAAAATAAAGCTGACTTATGCTAATCACTTTCCTGAACCAGTAAAAAATGTCATTAACAATTTTTTTAAAAAAATCCGTAACACAGGTGGTGCATAAATTAAGCAGGTTTCCCACGTTTTCAAACGACACTGATGATCTTATACCACAATCTATGCTCTATTCCTCCAGTATTAAGATGCCTCTATATTGAGGAATTAGGTCTTAGCTGGAAATGAGGTGTTCAGTGACTCTTCTGCTCCTTGTTCAAAATGTTCATTGAAGGGGCACAATGAAAATGAAAAAGAAACCAAAGGTGAATCCGTTCATTGCATCCAGATGACATTGCACTGTTGTCAAAGTCTGAAGAAATAAACTAGAATGCTACAATTTCTAAAGGATGCCATATAAGCTACAGATAAATACTCGTAATACCAAAGTTTTTATAGTAGAGAAGAAACAAAGCAAAGATAATGTAACCATTAAAATTGGAGAGAGTTTTTACTTAGGAGCCGCCATGATTCAGCGAGCATTCCAAAGGAAAAGGAGTACTTTATCTACCAAGCACATAAAGTATATACGTATATGAAGAAACAAAAGTTTGCCGAGTCATGAACTGCTTTACGGGAGCGAAAGTTGGACTCTTCACAAAAAGGAATGTAATTCATTGGAAGAAATGGATGCGTGGATATGGCGCAGAATCACCAGGTCAAGTTATGCTCCAAAATATCAATCGTGGAAGTTTTAAATACTGTATGTGATGTAAAAGCCTGTAGAAAAGTTGCATGAAGCCTCTTGGGTATGTCACAATGCACAACGATTTCATCACAAATATATTTGAAGGTATGATTATATTTCATGAGTACGCCAACACATCATGGATTTCGATGGAAATATTTCCTTCGGAAAGAATGACCAAATGGATGTAACTATATCGTTACTTACGTCATTATAATCGTCTCCTAAGAAGTACAATCGTTGGACTTTCGAGAACACTGTCTTAAGGTCAACTTCCATAGCTACAAATTGGAGGGGATTTCTAGTAGTTAGTGTGATCCTGGAGGCCATAAGGTCAGAGCGATGGGGAGAGGAGTGTTTTTATTTTGCCTGCCGGCTCACGTTGCCGGTAACCCCGAGGTCCGAGGTCTTTAACATTTGAGATTTGGGAGGCAGCGTCCTTGCTCTCCCCAATCGGGCGCGAATAGCAGCTCACTCACTCCGACGCCCACGCTCTAGCAGGCTGTGCTCCTTATGTAGACACTCAATGGATCATCTCATTGGCTAACTCGATAAGCACCTACAAGGTCTAGGGAAATATAAAGAATGACAAAGGACAGATATGAGTGAAACAGGACCAGATAATCCCATCTAAAGACCATGTATCATGGTATTTTCTAAAAGAATACAAAGCTAACAGTACTAAGTACTCACGAATACGAAATATACTCTAATAAATCCCTTAACAAAAATCAGCTATTTAGGTGGCCCCTTGGCAAGATTTCCATCTAGGAGGTGACTAAAAATGTAGACCATTCCAACGGCCGGATCGAAATATGTTACAAACTAACAACTACAAACAATTGTAGTTTTCTAAAAAATTATTTTACTTTTGAGCCATCTGTAAACCCCCACTCCTGCTAATGATATATTCACTGCGAGGACCTGAACCACTAAATAGCTCTTGTCCAGTTTAAATTACATTTCCTGATTACATAGGCTTTTTAGTAATGGAAAAATGGAGAGGAAGTAGTGTCTGCTGATGATCAGAAGGACTATTTGATGAAATATAAAAGCTATAATTTACCATTATGAAAGTTATATATAGCAAGCACTGTACGTGGAATATAAGTTTTGCCTCCTTCCAGTTTAACTATTTATTTATTTATACAGGAGCACCCGCATCTTGGCGATTTGGCTCAAAGTTTCACAATGTAAAATGAAAACAAAATTATAGAAAAATAGCAAAAACTGAAACAACAAATAAAAAATTAAATACAACCAATAATCATTAAATACTAGTAATAAAGACAATTTATAAACATAAGACATAAAGAAACATAAAGAAACATTAGATCCAGCTTAACTATTTATCGTTTTTTTTTTCCCCTCATGTCGAAAATGTACTAACAATTTATATTTAGTTTTGTCCTTCTACTTATTTAGTACATTTGTAAAACGTAGCTTTGTAAAAATTTTAATATTTATTAAATTTTGTAAAATTATATTCTAACATGTAAAAAGATGAACCGCCATTGTAGCGGGTTGGTTCTATTTGTTTTTTACATTTGTAAAATTTAGCTTTGTAAAAATTTTAATATTTATTTAATTTTGTAAAATTATGTATAATATTAAAAGAGGAATCACCATTGTAGCGGCATCTCAATTAAATAATAATAGTAATTGTGATGATCAGCAAATGAGAAATCTGCTTAAGTATTCTCTAATTTCAAGTCATGTCTCAAGTTAATCTGTTATGACCTCTAACACGTCCCTTGAGAAATACAAATACGAGATACTGATTTACCTCGATAAACCAAAGAATATTGAAAAAAAAGAAAAAGAAAAAAAAAATCTCTGTCCCGCAGTCTGTTACGTGCATGTTTCGGTTATAGTGTATTTGGTTTTGTAATATGTTTGAATCAAACGTGTTTTCTGAAGTGCATATAACTTGAGGTTTATGCTTACTATGTTTTTCCATGGATTTGTTAAAATGCGTGTTATTTAAAAATACTTTGACGCAGGGCTCGTCTCATCCTTTGCATTTTACAAGAAAATTTACGCAGATGATTCGTCTCCTGAATTCCAATTGAGGTTCTCGTTCTTCAACACGGAGACTATCAACAGGGCTTGATCGGAAGGCTCCAGTTGCTATCGTCAGTCCTGTGTAGTGGATCGTGTCTAACATTGGAATGTGTATTCGGATTGGCTGATGAACATGCTATACAGCCACAATCCAGCAATGACCTGGTATAAGACGATAAAAAGATAGCATTAAACATCTGTCAGCTCCCCTTGCGGAATTACTAAGTACCCCTAATAAGTTCAAATTTTTTTTATTAGACATTTTAAATGGGCAATCCATGTGAGTTTTCTGTCCTAAAACTTTCAGTTCGTCTGACTTATTTATTAAAGTGTTATAGAGTATTAATTGTGGGGATTCTTCTTCAACTTCTTTTTCAAGTGAAAATGGTATACTTTGTTTTAAACCCAGTTACAGAACACCATTTTTGAAGTTCATTTAAAGTGTTATGTATGATGTTTTGTTCTAACGTTAATGCAGTATAAGTGATATACGTCATCAGCTTACAGACAGTAAAGATACTTCTTGTGGAATATACTTTATGACAGAATTTACAGCAATGCTGAAGAAGGTTGTATTCAGCATAGCTCCCTGTGGCACTTCATTCTCCTGAAGAAATGCTTCAGATTAAGCGATACCTGCCCTCACTTTAAAAAATCAATCAAACAAATAGTTATCCAGTGTTTCCTGAACTCCCCAATTGTTCAACTGAGAGTGAATGAGCCTTCTCCAAAAAGAGTCATTTCTTCACATCGAGGGGTAATGCTAACACTAATTTGTTTCAAAGAATGCATTGAGTATTTCGCATTCAATTAGTGCTACATTGTGCATAGTGGAATGCACATTGTAAAGGAGATAACAGTTGTTTATGTTCTATGAAACACAAAAGCCATTTATTGGCCATCTTTTCTATGATTTTGCAAAATGAATTTGGCCTATAGCTTGTGGCCAGTTTCTTGCTTTTCCCAGGTTTTAGACTAAAAGTATCGTTTGTTGGGTGCTGGAAAGTAGGAATTAAGGGAAATCCCCCCTAAGGGAAATCTGCTAAAAAAAATGAAAAATTTAGTTATCCATTGATTAACCTCCTGGTAGATATTATCCTGGCCCTAAGAGGAGAGAAATATGTTGAGCAGATTAAAATTAACTGAGCTACTGTGGATTGTTTCTTAATTATTGACCTCCAAGCTTCATGCTAATGTATATAATTTTCGCTTTTCCCTGAGGCTGGTTCTCTTTTAAATATGCCGTAGACAGCAATTATAATAATGCTTTATTATGTAATTTAAGCTTGTCAAGTAAAAAGCAAAAGAAAGTAAAACAGCATGCCCAACATTTCTTACTAGGAATCTACTTTTAGATAAAAGTTGTCTGTTTATGTCTTGAAAAATGATCAGGGCATTAGGAAATACTTCGATCTTCTTTTGAAATTCATCTCCAGCTGATGGACAAATGTAAATCTATATAATTACAATATATTTCATTGATATCTAGTGAGGCATATGATAGACAATGTACATCCTGACTTCAGCAGGGAACTTGCGAATTGTCTAATGCTTAACATAGCTTGTAATATTTCTTGTCGTCCCAGATGATGAGATATAGTGTCCGTATGGAGAGGGTGTGTACTTGTTTCACACAATTCAAGACTGGATATAGTAGTAGTAGATTAGGCAACGAAAATCAGAGGATATGAGAACTTCCTCATGAGACTGAGTTAATTGGAGTTCCGACACTTTAGGTATGCTTTATTTGTAAGCACTCAACGTAGAATCTCACCTGGCTAACATGTTTAGTTTCTCCTAAAACGTAATCAACAGCGAAATTTATGAGACTGGCAAATAATGTTAGTCTTGATATTTAATTGAAATTTCTTAAGCATCGTCAATACTGTCATTTCTTAACAGCATATGAAAAATGTCATTTCATTTGACACAGTAATTTCAACAAGTTAAAGGTCAACAATAGAACTAAATATAGAAATAAATATCACAGAAAAAAGGGGGCTGTCATTACTTAAAAGCATACACTTCGCTAAATAACATATAAAAAGATACAATTAAAAACTTAACTACTCTACCAGAATTAATTGCTAAAAACAAGTAACTATCATCTCAAAACATAACAGTTCAATGAGAACAATATTTGGTATTTCCGCTTCACATAAAATGCTTCAAAATATAACAGGTGGTAAATTCAAATTCAAAATATAACATGTGGTAAATTCAAATTCAAAATATAACAGGGTAAATTCAAATATCACGTTCAATAATCAAGATAAACGTACACAATAATTTGGTTAAAATCTACAACTATGCGAAAGTTAATAAATTCAGCAAATTTGATCATACATAATCGTCACATTCCTCAAACGTTTCGTGAAAAAGAAAATGTAAAAAGCTATTGGGAGTAGCGTTGATGACGGATAGTATTGTGTATCATAAGAAGCCTCAGATTTTGGTAACTGAAAAGGGGAGGGGTAGCCAGATGACATCATTCATAACGCTGTCAAATAATGGAAAAATCCACGATTCTTTTTAAGGGAAAATAAGAAAATATCAGGGTTTAGTTATTGGAATAAAAGATTTAGTTACTAACTAGATGTTGTCACTGCATCATAATATAAACAAATAGCTTAATTTAAAAACGGTCGTCACTCAGGTGCTATGTAAGTTTGGTTAGAGAGAAATACACTTAGTTTGGGCAGACTTGGCATTTCTGTGTCTTCCTTAGGAAACCCTCACTTCTGCTCAGCAATTTTGGCTTAGAGTAAATAGGTTGCTAAACATATCATACCCATCTCATATATCATACATTTCTGTTTAGGTAAGTCTTTTAATACGATAGAAATACGGAATAGATGATGATATTTGATCATTGGCATTTATTCATGTGCTCCAGCACATGGGAAATCCTTTTTTTTAAGCACAAAATTAGATTATTAGCGGTTTCTCCTTAAGGGGAATCAGTTATTAAGGGTTTTACTTAATCGCGAATTTCGATCATTTCTTCATCTTATTCGTCATTTTTCATCTTTTCGAAAATTAGAGGAAGTCATGATTTAAAAGAATATTTTCAAAAACTTGAGTAATGCTTGCGTGCTATAAGCAAATATTCATTCATTTAATTGCCACTTACGATGTTCTACCAAAAAATGAAACCAACAATGTTAAGACAGATACAATAAAACAATTAACACCCTATTTCTCAATTAGGACGCTGATATTGCATAATGAAGATGTATATTGGGTCGGTAATGTTTTAAATTATAAGTGTCTTTTCTTATCTTTCTAATTGTCTCATGTCAATCCATTTAGTAGTTCGATTATATTCTCTCTACGCCCCTCCACCTGGCCACATTTCGGTCATTAAAGAATTTCTTTAGTTTTCATGGAAAGCTTAAATATATTTAGCTTAAATATGGTAAAAATCGTTTGAGGGGTGGAAGACATTTAAGCAGATTTCCCCTAAGGGAAATCAACTATTGAGATCATACTCATGAAGTGATTTTCGAAAAAAAGTCCGTCATGCAGGGGCTGCGTAAACTAAGCAGATTTCCCACGTGACGTTTTCCAGTAGACAAATCTGCCCAATAACACCTGTAGTAGTAAGGTATCTCTAAACCTATTCAAGAGGGACGAATAGTTATGGAAACGGCCGCCAGAGCTCTCGGCGAACATTGCCGACTCCTGCCGACGACACACAGAATACAAATGCAAATATCTCGGTTAATATTCAAGATACAGAATAAATGTATATAACAATATTTATAGTAAATTTAATTTGCAATAAGATTGATTCTATACAATTTTTCGATCGGACATATAGTAACGGAAATATTTCAAATTTTAGAAAATCCTCCCCTCTAAACCCCCCCTCCCACTGGTCCGATTTCAGCCATTAACGAACTTGATCTTTCCTTTTACATAAAACGACTAAGTATCGAGTTTGGTAACGATCAAACAAAAATTGCGACCGCTAGAGCGGTAACAGACAAATATATATATATATATATATATATATATATATATATATATATATATATATATATATATATATACAGTTTTGAACGGACCTCATTTTCGTCATCTACTAGGTAGGATATATGGACATTTGAAGAAAAATGTCGAAAATTCTGTCATGAGTACAACCTCAATAGCTGATTTCCCTTAAGGGAAATCTCCTAAAATGTCTTCAAATGTCCATCGATCTTACACACGAGATGACGAAAATGAGGTTCAAAACTATATATTTTATGAATTTTGAAAATCCTAAATATTTCTGGTATTGTACATCACGTCAAAAACTTGTACAGAAACAATCGTTTTGTAAATTTAATTTATTATTAAAGCGTAGGAGTGGAGGTTTACGGAAAACTTTTAAATTCAATATTTAATTTTTTAGTTTTCAGTTTTCAGAAAACCACCTCCTATTCATATGATATTAACAATAATCTGTTATATAGTGTAACAAATATCCGAAGCTTAAATACCAAATATTGGATTCTATGGACTTTTATTGTTTGTGAACGCGGAAATATTTTCCGTGTGGCGTCATCATTTAAGATCTTTACTACCTAATTTTTATTTGACCAACACCAAACTCGATATTCGTAGAAAACCAATTCATCGAAATCAAAATAAGGTAATGGTCTTGAGGCAGAAATATCATCTTCACGATGAGCAAGGATGATTGAATTTTAACTTTCTACAACTATTGATCTACGTATACGTGTTTCCTTGAACTTGAATGTTAACCGAGTTATTTGTATTTTTTAGTTTAATCCTCTTGTTAAACCCCACTTCTACTCATCCGGTTTCCACTTTAAGTACCTCAGTCAATAAACATCTCATCCCCAGCTGGCGTTTTATTTCCTGTTTATGCTCCTTACAACAGGAGAAATAGAGAGTAGAAGGCGAGACGAGATCATTCCAGCAGGTGGGAAATCAGATTAGATTACGCAGCACCTTTTCAACATACATTATATTAATTGGATTATAGTAAACATTTGAACTCTACCACTAATTAAGTATTAGGTAAATATGCAAAATAATCTGGAGATCAACGTAATTAACAAATATTTCTGAATTGCGATTTTAAATAAAATAGGCACCCTATAGCTAGATAAGGAACTATATCTCCAAACGTGTTGGGGAAGAATCTTAAATTTTAAACAAATCAAGGAAACGAATTTTTTTAGCTCCACTATGGCCAAGACTTAACACAGTTTTGGAAGAGGTGCAGGGCTGACAGTCTGTGCGTGTGTGTTTGCGAGTTCGTGTGTGCGTGTGTATACACACAAATTGTAAAAATACATTCCGAAAGATCTGTAATATGTTCTCATTTTTTTCCGGAATTGCAATGCCTTTGATGATTAAAACAAGGAAAAGATGCATAAAAAACTGTCGAGATGACCTCAGAATCCAGATGGCCCTAATTTGAAAATTACTGCCAGCGGAACTGATTAAACTATTGTCTTGGGTGCCAAGGCTCACTGTGGCATTTATTAGTGATGTTTTAAATTGGTCACAATAATCATTTTATTAAGGGAAAAATGTAAATAGCTTAACCAGAGAATTTCTTATCTCAAGATCTTGAAGTTGTTATATCATATTTGAAACTCGGCACTGGGAATCTAAAAGCGTTTAGCCCAAAATTTATAAGAGAATATTTATTCCTACAAATTTACAATAATAGACAAAGACAAACAAGCCTCTCTATATACTCTTTAAGACAGTAAAATATCAAAACTACTCAGGAAAATAATATTAAAAGGAAGTAAGTAGCCAGAAAATCAACATATATTATTTTATAAAATTAAATGTCGATACAATTAAGATTATCAAAAGTATAGACATGATTGTAGCAAAAATACATTACGATTTGAAATTGATTATGATGAATGAAAATTATAATTAACAAAATTTTGCTTTCTTTCCATTGTACAATAAAGAAGATCCCAATTTCGAGTTTTTCCTTATTATAGCTTATTTTATCTTCTTCATTTATTTTATTGTGTTTACTTAATATATTCATTATCCATTTCATTATTTTTACTGCAAACTATATTCTATTATTTATAGCTGCTTAACGATAATTTCGATAACCAGACGCCTGAACTGTGTGGCTCGAACCGCCCACTTTAGAGGTTCCGTTTTGTCTCTCACGGTCGCTATTTCGCATTGAGAAATTGGCGAATTTCATACTCCTCCTCCTCCCGACGAAATAAGTCCTTCAGAACTGAAAATCTGTTGAATGAGCCCCCTTCTTGGGCGCCGTAAACTCGAAGAACCGCCGTCTGTCGTCCCGAAAATTCACGATCAACCTGCGACTATACTTCTTGCGTGCAATGAAACTCCTATTCTATCAAGACTCATGTTTCAACGTGAGCGTATAAGTGGGGTGCAGATACCCACCAAGGCGATTTCCCATACCTCACCCCGGCTACCTATACCTTCTGCATCAGCCCTCCTAAAACTCCACTATTTCCGTCCTCTGCCTTCTTCCCCGATAGAGCTACGCCAGCGGCCTATTCGGTTTTTCTCCAACAACCACTCCTTTAAGAACACCCAAAGACACCCTGGTCGAGGGTGAAGGGCAAGGCTATTGGAAACGCCATGAAATCTAAACATTTTTAACTAAAGCATGGCTGTTTGGAGTAGAAGTATGTCATTTAATAAATCTGTACAGTAGCCAGAGGTTCATTTAGCCGAAAAAAGAAATAAAACACAAGTTAAAGGTCAACAATAGAACTAAAAAAGTCCGTCACGCAGGGGCTGCGTAAACTAAGCAGATTTCCCACGTGAAGTTTTACAATAGAGAAATTTCAGGAGAGCCGAGCAGTTAATGAAATGTCCGAACTAGCTTTTGGTGGGAAAGTCACTTCGTCTGTTAGCTGCCTAGATTTAATAAAAATGCAAAATATCTCGGTTAATATTCAAGATTGAGAATAAATGTATATAACAATATTTGTAGAAAATTTAATTTTCAATAAGATTAATTCTGTACAACTTTTCGATCCGACGTATAGTAACGGAGATATTTCGAATTTTCGAAAATCCTCCCCTCTAAACCCCCCCTCCCACTGGTCCGATTTCAGCCGTTAACAAACTTGATCTTTCTTTTTATATAAAACGGCCAAATATCGAGTTCGGTAATGATCAAACAATAATTAGGACCGGTAGAGCGGTAACAGACAAATATATATATATATATATATATATATATATATATATATATATATATATATATATACAGTTTTGAACGGACCTCATTTTCGTCATCTACTACCTTGTAGTACATTTGGAGAGGGACATTTGAAGAAAAATGTCGAAAATTCCGTCATGAGTATAACCTCAATTGCTGATTTCCCTTAAGGAAAATCTGCTAATAGAAATAAATATCAGAAAAAAAGGGGGGTGTCATTAGTTAAAAGTAACACTTCGCTAAGCAACGTGTAAAAAGATACAATTAAAAACTAAACTACTCTACTAGAATTAATTGCTAAAAACAAGTAACGATCAACTCAAAACATAAAAGTTCAATGAGAACAATATTTGGTATTTCAGCTTCAGATAAAGTGCTTCATAATAAAACAGGTTCTTGTGTAAATGCAAATATCACGTTAATAATCAAGATACACGTACACAACAACATTTATAGAACATTACATTTCCAATGAGATTGGTTCTATACAAATTTTCGATCGAATAACTGATATACTGCGAATTTTCGAAATTCCCCCTCTGAGCTTCCCTTCCCACTTGTCCGGTTTCAGCCTTTAACGATCTTCATCTTCATTTTTACATAAAACGTTCAAATATCGAGTTTGGTAACGGTCAGACAAAAATTGCCGTCCGAGTGTATTTGCCTACGCTTAACGAAATGCCCATTTTACTTGAATCTCTGAGTACTTTTATATTTGTAGATCTATATTGGAGAACCTATGGTAAATTTTATATTAAAGGGGTTTATAGGGGCGGAAAAGGGTTTATAGAATGCTTTTAGATATCTTCTATGTACTATATTTTACTATTTACATTATATAGTTTTTTTTCTTTATTGTCAAATTATTGTTGATCTCAAAAACTTGGATTTAATTATTTATTTAAAAATACAGAATTGTTATTCGTTTATTTAATTTGTACAAGATGTAAATCTTTAACAAATAAATATATATTCAATTCTATTGGGGAACCTGCAAAATGGCTTCTGGAAGAGAAGGGTTTAAGGAACTAGCAGAAAATAACAAGCGCCTCTGTCCTTATAGGTGGAACTGGAAATATTTAAAGGACTTATTAGCCTAACTTTAAAAAATCTAGAATTTTTGTTCATTGACATTCTTTGAAATGATCCATTGGAAGGGGATTATTACCGATTAAGTTTATTTACTTCAACTCAGAATTAAACGTGTCTGATGCGAAAACATACAATTAAATTTAGACATGAATGTTGGCAAAAACTGTGGCAGACTACCGATTAGCATCTGGGCGAAGGTTGTGTTGTATTGTAAGAGCAGGTGACAAGCGACTCCAACATGTGGTTTGGTAGCACCTGATAGCCGAACATGCTTAGGCAATGCCCGCCGTTAGGCAACTGCTATCGTCCTCTCTTTGTCTACGGCAAGGCTAGCCTTACATATGTTCGTCCCGATAACAGGCCTCTGAGTAACATGTCTCACTTCTCGACAAATCGCCGAGACAACTCGCCAATAATTGGAACGCCATCAGTGGCTTTTTATTTTTTGGGGGGGTGCGTGTGGTTTTCCAAATTCTATTAATGAAGTTATTTCTTCATTTACTAACATCACAATCTTCTGCAGCTTTAAAAGCTTTTACTTTTGTACGAAGTAACGGAAACATTCTAATAGCAAAAAAGTCCGTCACGCTGGGGCTGTAACTAACTCAGCAGGAGCTAACTTAGCAAATTTTTCTCCTGAAGTTTTGAAACAGATAAATCAGTTAAAACCACCGCGAATATTAAGTGAATAAATACAAACAGTAAAGAGAAATATTACAGTAAACAGCTAATAACCTTCCAACGGAAAGCTCCTGAATTGTAAACAAACTGGTCTGCCAATCTCAAAATTTAGTCTGGGGGGGGAGGGGCTCAACAGAACATATTTGTATGTATTTCGTATAATAAAGGTTTCTTGAAAACAATATTTAATATTTAAGTTTCAAAGAAAGTGTTTTTTTATATAAGAGAATATTGTTCAGGGACCATGGGGTTTGCTGAAGGCTAAAAACTGAAAAATGCAAATATCTCGGTTAATATTCAAGAAGGAGATTAAATGTATATGACAATATTTATAAGAAATTTGATATGCAATAAGATTGCTTCTATACAATATTTCGATCGGACGTATAGTATCGGAGATATTTCGAATTTTCACATTTATCCCCGTCTGACCCCCCCCTCTACCCCTTGCCCGATTTCAGCGGTTAATGAAATTGATATTTAGTTTTGAATAAACCGCTTATATATCGAGTGTGGTAACGATAAAACAATAATTGAGACCGCTAGAGCGGTAACAGATATATATATATATATATATATATATATATATATATATATATATATATATATATATATATATATATATACACACACACACACACACACACACACACACACACACACACACACACATACATGCATATGTATATACAACTTTGAACTTACCTCGTTATTATTATTGTTATTTTCGTTATCTCCTAAGTAGGAGCGACGAACATTTGAAGAAAAATTTCGAAAATCCCGTTATGAGTACTTACTGATTCCCCTTAAGGGAAATCTGCTAAAATTTACAGGTTTTAAATTTCAATGGAATTGCACTTTTTGTCCATTCTTAAATACACCTCTCCTAGTTTAGGAGTGACGTCTGAACGTAAGTACATAACGTGGGGTTACAAGTGAAACAAACTAAGTCAAAAAATATGATTTTGAGAAAACGCTGTTCAAACATTTTTTTTTTAACTTTATGGATACTAACGTTATTAAATCAAATTAGCTTGAACCACTGGGGACTTGGTGAGTTTCACCAATAGAATCTCCTATTTCTTGCCAAGATGGAATAAAATCGATAATTTTGACTTAATGTGATTCACTTGTATCCCCACGATATCTCGGCTTTCCTTTTCATCGAAATCGACCTTGTTGGGAGTCGGCTTTAAAGAAAAGCGAAAATAAGAAATTGCTAATTTCTACATACCCATTTAAATTACAGTTGATTGATGATCAGATTTAAAGTGAACCTTCCTCCATTTGACAAGTTTATTTCTTCAACAATATTTTTTTAGAGCGGCCACGGGTCTTCCTTCCCATCGTGGACTCCAGGAAGTCTGGGACTAAGACACCGGAGTCTCCTCTGGGGGAGAAAACCCAATTAACGTGAGGAACTGACGGTAAGGGGAAAGTAATGAATGAACTGTGCCAAACAAAACTGTCAAGGGGTAGAAATTAGTTACATTAACTGTGATTTTCAATTTGAGCCTCCATCAACCAGCCATAATAAGACATATGTACAGAAAATTTGTGTATGACCTTCTTGGTTAATGTATTTAATAAGGAGATATCCGTATCACTTTTAAATTACATCATTTTAAATTGAGCGGAGCAAAAACATTTTGTCCATTTAATTTAATTGGGATACGAGGAAATCATTTGGTACCCACCTCATATTTTATTTTTGCCTGGTTTTCCTTCTTTATTTGCTAACACAAATGACTCCGTTGCGGAAGCGATATACCATATTCAAGGAATTAAGTAAACGAGTAATTTAAGCAGATTTCCGAATTTCAGGAATTACACGTTTAGGAAGAATAGATTTTAGAGAAGTCGCCATACTTCTCTAAAATCTATTCTTGAAAGTACGAAGCGTATGTTAAGGAAAAAATGGAAGTTTTACAAATCATATTTTATAGCATAATGGCTAATATGAAATCATGGAAGTAGAAATGAAGGTTGGCTGGATGTGGAAAAATAAAATATATAAATAACACCGATAATATCCAAGTTAGTGTAAAAGTTCAATTCTAGGAAATACCTTAGACTTTATTGAGGTTTGCGTTTTATGCCCACGCTAAACCTCCTAGTATATCCTAGTAACTCTATCTTTTATTATAAATGAAACGATAGTTTCAGAACAATCCAAAATGGTCCTATGACTGCTCAGACACTCCTTATGCGCACACATCTGAAAGGACCACATTTTCAACATCTACTAGATATGATCGGTGGATAACTGAATTTGATGTCAAATATTGTTATTAATACTACTCAACTCGTGTTTACACTTTTTTTTAAATAATGCCCAACCTTAAAGGACAACTCTCTAAACACATTATTACTTTTTTACACAATTCGTTCAAGATAAACAGTTATTTTGTGGTTTTCGAATACTTTCTACAAGTCCCCATCCAACCTGCTTAGAAGATGTCAAAAACGAAGTTTAAATCCATATCAAAAAGTGACAGTATGCTGTGTGTTTGTTTTGTTAGGTTCTACGACGAAAAAACTACTTGGTTTATCATTGCCCGGTAATACCCACTACTCTCATTCATAATTAACTGAATTTTGTGTGCTTAGTGTGTACATGTGAGTTAAATATATTGTATCTCATTTATATCGTTACATACATTTATATTTTTCTCTATATCTCCATTTTGATTTATTTCTTGTCTGCCAATTACTGACGTCTATTATTAGTTAATCTTATGATGTAAAGCAGTTTAACTCCCATGTCAGATTACAGCATTACCTCCATGAAAGAATTTCCATTAAAACAGTATGGACTTAATATTTCTCAGAGCAAACAATAGAATACATTTCTAGTATGAATGACACACAAGTGAAAATTTCATAACTACGAATGAAATAAAGTTTATGTTCAGAGATGCGGAAATTTCTTCTCCAGTTTGACAGAAGAAGAGAAACTAAGTTCCTAGCTAGATCTCTGAGCTGTCAATCTTGTTTCTGCAAAGGAAGAGTCGAAAAACCCACATTGATTGGCCCACCAGTAGCATTGGAACCAATTACTCCACTGACAGGAGTGACAAGCGACCTCAGTTACAGTCTAACTATTCAATTTTTTTGTCCCCATTTATTCTCTATTTCCAGGTCCTTTTTATTTATTGTTAGATTTCATTCACTCTGAGTCTCTTAGGATTCATAATTTTATTAATCCCCTCTAAAAAAAACATATACATGTCTGTGTGTGTGTATGTGTGAGTGAGTATGTGTGTGTGTGTGTGTGTGTGTGTGTGTGTGTGTGTGTGTGTGTGTGTGTGTGTGTGAGTGTTTCCTATTTTATTTTAGACGTATATATAACTATATAAATATAAAATTTATTTTTTAAAAATAATACAATTTTGTCAATTTTTAAAAGATAAATATCATATAACTAGATTTTAAATAAAATTGGAATTTGGAGTTCATCCCCTGAAAAGGAGAACAAGTTCAAAACGCGTCGGGGATTTGTGAAAATAACGATGACAACAAATATATTTTTTGATTGAGATGTTTCATCCAGAAGCTCACAAATAAGTAAATATACTAATAGGGGGCAAGGGGAAAAAAATACACACACACACTCTTTATATCCAGATACTTTCAGTTATATTTATTGTTAGATTTCTTCCATTCTATGTCTCTTATGGTTCATAATTTTATTAATCCTCTCTGAAAAAAACATGTATACGTCTGGGTGTGTGTGTGTGTGTGTGTGTGTGTGAGAGAGAGAGAGAGAGAGAGAGAGAGAGAGAGAGAGAGAGAGAGAGAGAGAGAGAGAGAGAGAGAGACAGACAGACAGAGAGTTTCCTATTTTATTTTAGACGTAGTCATATAAATTTCATTTTTTAAAAATAATACAATTTTGTCAATTTTTAAAAGATAAATATCATATAACTAGATTTTAAATAAAATTGGAATTTGGATTTTATCCCCTGAAAGGGAGAACAAGTTCAAAACGCGTCGGGGATTTCTGAAAATAACGATGATTTAAATAAATATATTTTTTGAATGAGGTGTTTGATCCAGAAGCTCACAAATATATAAATATACTATATATATATATATATATATATATATATATATATATATATATAGAGAGAGAGAGAGAGAGAGAGAGAGAGAGAGAAAGAGAGAGCTAAGTAGGATTGATTGACGATGATGATTGAAGAAATGTTTCGAAATTCGCGACATGAGTTCATGACAACCTCAATAGCTGATTATCCTTTTTTGTCTAAACTGCTTGAGCTTTAATGTTCGTGACTACAAATCCACCATAAATCCCAAAGCGCTACGAAGGCAAACATATAATTGTCAATAGTAACGGAAATGTGGTAATGAAACCTTACAATGAATATCATTTCACACTTATTGTATGTTCTAATGGTGTCCAATCCATTACGTTTAATCAGTGCTTGAGAAAAGTAAAACATTTTAAAAGTTAGCATTAAATTCTCATGACTTGTTGTAATGAGATAAAGGAGACCTCGTTCTGGTGATAATATGGTGATAGTGGCATTTAAGGTTTTCTATGATAATAATATATAGGGCGAGAGATAAGATCATCGAATGAAGCCTTGATAATGACATTCAAAGTTTTATATGATAATGATATATCGAGTGGGAGATAAAATCATAGAATGAAAATCTCAACTAGTAGGAACACCTTGGAATGTGGTAAAACTGAGACGGCCGTAAACCGGAAATAATAATCTGATAATAGGAGGTAATTTGGTAACATGGGCTCTCCTTGGTTGGCTACAAGGCAAGGCCGAACACTGTTCCGGTGGAAATCGAGTGGACGCGCCGCTGATAATTCAAGAGGAAAATCAAAGGAAATACCAAGAATAATTGTTAATCTGCATCACTCCACAGCAAATCTCGGCTTAAATTAGTTCCCCACCCCCTTGGGAGAAATTAAATCCATTCTGTGGAAAAAGGGCATTGTAAAATTTAATTATAATACTGGTGTCTTCATGGCTTCGATTGGTAACATTTTTTTAGTAGACAGCTGCTATAGTGTTTTTCCTTTTTTGCCACTTAAGAACATAATTGAGGCTGAAGAATTACGTAAAGGTCAAAATTTGTCCTTGTATTTATTTTATTGTTGCCATTCATGTAGATATGTTAAAATGTATTTGAATAAATATCTTTACTGCCCCCTTAGTGGCATTTGAAACATACTTCATCACCGTAACAAGTATCATACCTCTTTATGCTATCATGTGGATTTTTAATTATATTATCTAACATAATACTGTATTATTATAGTTAATAATAAAGGATATTTATTTGAAATATAACTAAACCAATTTGAAAACACTAAGTAATAAATTTAGAAATTAAATAATAAGCCACAAAATAAAATTTCCTAAAATATGTTCATAGACTCATGAAGTCCTTCTGTTGAGTTCCGGCTTTTTATTCTTATACTAAATAGTTGTAACTGATAATTAATTCAATTAATTATTAACGTCCAATTTTACAATTTAGACTAATTATAACGGGCTATCTACAGGTTACCACCCTTTTCTAGCCAGGGTGGGACTGAGGATTTTATTTAATGTATTTCATCACTAAATAAATTCCTTTGCCAAAATGAATTTATTTATTTAATTAAGTTAATCACGATAAATAATCGAAATTGTTTATTATAATTATATTAAGATATTGCTTAAGTACGTGGTGTTTACACACGGGTAGATAGCAGTATTTTTTCAACTTCGATAACACTGGGCTGGAAAGTGTGGCACTAAGTTCAGGATTCGAATATATGAACCGAATGTTTCCCGTCCAGCTACTGCAATTTGCATTACAAGTGCATTCCAATCACAAGCAAGCCATGTAATAAGTTAAGGCGTTAGCCTTAATACACTCGAGGGCCCAGGTTGGCCATGTGAGTTAAAGCGTCCACCTTAATCTTACATGGGAAACCTAGAGTGGCGAGTTCGATTCCCGCCCTGGGCAATAGGAGTTTATTTAGTGACAGAATTCTCTAAATAAAATCCTTAGTCCCACCCTGGCTGGAAAAGGGTGGTAACCTGTAGGTAACCCGTCCCAATTAGTCTTAGTTGCAAAAAGTGGACGTTAATAAAAAAATGTTGTTTACATTTTTAGTACTCTCGGTAAACCTGAAGTCAAGGGGTCTATTCCCGTTGTCCATAGTCATTTATTCAGAGACAAACTCGCTAAATAAAATCCATATTCCCACTATGACTAGAAAAGTATGGTACTTGCCTATAGATCACTGGTACCTATTAGCCATAGTGCATAAAGTGGTAAATAAGTTTTTATTTTTATGAAGATCCATCATGAATGGTAATGAAATACATGTCCTAGGGCTTTTATTCTAAGATACCCAAGGCTTTTATTAGGTATCTTAGAAGATATGTTTTTTAAACATTTTAAGTCAGTAAGATTCAAATATATATATATGTGAAAGGCTTTCATACTATTACTGGTTTAAGAACACGAGACCCATTCCTGGGTTATCTTGGACTGAGAGACTAATGTAAAACAAAGGAATAATCAATTGTATACCAAAGGACCAACCAATTCCCACTTCAGAAAACCAACAACCTGACCGAAAATGGCCACCTGTCGACAGTAAAAAAGTAGGTTCTCAAAGTCGTTAAAATGAGGGTAGTGATGTGATAGAGTGGTGCCCAAAAAAAACGGCTTTGGGAGACTTTAAAGAGCAGCGAATGTGGATGTTCTGAGTTGGTCTGCGAACCTGTTTCTGTCTGAAATGTTATCACAAGTAGAGTTCCAAGAATGATACAGAAATGTCAGAGGAATATACTCAAGAACTTAAAAACGTGGTTTGTAAGGGTGCATGCATAAGGTAGCCATAATTAAGGGAACCTTGCATTCCCATTCATTGTCCTAAGAGTGGCAAATACTTTAATCTATTCTTACAATGATCAATCCCTCTTAGATTAACTCAATATTATCAAAACGGACGCTTGTTTTTCACACTTAGCAAAATTTGGTGTTAAACTGTAAACCGCTTAGCTGAATTACACTTAACTGCAAACTTGCTCTATACCACCTCTTCTGTACATGATGTAGGTAACACTTAAAGTTGTGGAAATTAGCTTGCCGTACGTAGGTTAGTTCCAATGCTGTATTTATCTAAATTACATTTAGATTTATATGTGGCGATACATGTAAGCAGCTGTTATCAGAGTTGAGGCGAGTTACCGGATGTTCCAAGGTACTTATGCTAATGGTTTCTACTTGGCTCTATGCGTGTTCTGCAGTTCCTCTGTTATCTTCTGGAGCAGATTATGCCATGTCATAAACCTGAGTTCTGTTGGCTTAAGCTCTGTTGCACTGTGTTTTTGCATGTTGTTAACGCATCTGCACTCTCAAAAACATGTTTTGACCTTTAGCATAAAGTCTAAGAACGAGTAATGAGAGTATTTCTTAATTTCCCTTTTTTATTTTGCCTTTTCATTTTTTTTCTGTCGATGCCTATTTTTACTTCGCATTTCCAGCTAAGCATTCAAACATAATTATCCGTGACGTAAGTTTTTCTCCTGTAAAAAGGAGGATACGGAATTTAAACATTAGACCGGACATGAGGTGTTTATTGATACTGATACATTAATTGAAAATCTCATGAGCAGGAATGGGGGTCAACTGTGTGTGTGTGTGTGTGTGTGTGTGTGTGTGTGTGTGTGTGTGTGTGTGTGTGTGTGTGTGTGTTAAGATTATCAAAACTAATTTGTTGACTATAATTATTAAACTGATGTTGAAAAATCTATTTTTCTTATGAAACTTACACGATCAACGAACTACCTATTTAAGTTTGGTATGTACGAATACGTTATTATTATTATTTATTGGATTTAGGGCTGCTACAGTGGTCTATATAATACTTTTTTTAAGAAGCATTAATGTTTGTGTTTCTTATTAGAAGGTTTATATTATTTAAAATTATTCAATACTTAACTACTCACTAAATCAAAATCAAAAGAGAGAAATTAAATTTTGTAAGCCAAATTTTTTAAGATGATTAAGTTTATGGCAACATGTGGGCTCCTTTCTGTAAGAATGTTTTACGTATCTTGTGAAGTCTCTAAGTATTCAATTTTCCGGGAGTCTGCCAGTAAGTGTTTAATGGTTAATACATTATGCCAGAGAGGTGTTCTAGTCATGCGGAATAAGTTATTAGTGCGGTGTAAATGTGTGTGTCCTATCCTAAATCTCGTGAGTACAACTTCGTCTCGTCTATTGCCACACCTGCTGGATAGCCACTCGCTTATAGAATACTTTATTTCTCGCAGGTGATTTTCTATAGTTCTATGCCAACATCTATATAGTACATTTAATGCTATCTGTAGTATTTGTAAATAAATCTGGTAGAGTCAGTAAGTTAAAGTCGGAATATTGGGTTTTGATGCATGTTTGGCGAGTTCGTTTCTTCGTTTATAACTCCAATGTTTTCATCTCTTGGAACCCAGATCTTTGTCACCTTTGTGTTTAATTTTGCAACATTTTCTACAAACCGTACAATTAAGGGATGAGCATCGTAAATGATATTGAAGGAAAGCAAACGACTTAAACAATGACAGTACCGTCATGTGATGTATTCTATGTGTGTGACAGTACCAAGAGTATGACATGTAATTCAGAGTTGTATATCCTCCTCTTTTCAAGTGTTTCTACAAGAATTTCTTTATTAAAGTTGTTATTAAGCACAAAAAAAGGATAGCATGTTTTATCTGAATGTGAGTTTTTATTAACAAATTTCCCTCAAGGAAAATCAGCTATTGAGGTCGTACTCATGACGCGATTTTCGAAAAATTTCTTCAAATGTCCATCGATCCTACCCAGGAAATGACAAAAATGATGTCCATTCAAAACTATATATATATATATATATATATATATATATATATATATATATATATATAGTTGTCTGTTAACACTTTAGCGGTCGCAATTTTTGTTTAATAGTCACCAAACTCGGTATTTAATCGTTTTATGTAAAAAGAAAGATCAAGTTCGTTAACGGCTGAAATCGGGGAGGGGGGGGGTTTAGAGGGGGAATTTCGAAAATTCGAAATATCTCCGTTACTATACGTCGGATCGAAAAATTTATAGAACCAATCTTATTGCAAATTAAATTTATTATAAATATTTTTATATAAATTTATTCTCTATCTTGAGTATTAACAGAGATATTTGCATATTTGATTGTGTGGATAATGGACGATATGAGATCGGCTAAGGTCGGTTCTATTCGTTTCCACCGAAAGCTAGTTCAGCCGTTTCCGTAACTGTTCGGCTCTCGTATGGAGGTTTCTCTATTGTATAACTTCACGTTGGAAATCTGCTTAGTTTACGCAGCCCCTGCGTGACGGACTTTTTATTCTTCATCTCATAACATGAAAACAATAGCCTATACCCTATGAATTTACGAAACATATGTTTACACCTAACCTATATCTTACAATTAGCCAAAGAGATATAAATATAACGATCCTTCATTGTAATAGTCACTCCTCGACAATTTTATCCAAAAATATTTTTTAAATGGTAATGCTTTTTATTAATTAATGAAAATAGAAAAACTTTAAATTTCATTTCAATTCCATCCTGACAGACACAGCTGATGTATATATGTAGGCGGGAGGCGATAGGGAGGGGGGAGCGCTATTGAACTTGTTCCTTGAAGGTTATGTAATGAGGCTATATTTTCGGAACGGCCCTCCCCTCAAGGGCGACCTCTTCATCTCCCTCTCTACTAAAGGTCTCTTTCAGCACGCTCCTCTAGCAGCTTTTACCAAAATATTACCTTTTCTACTTCAACACATATTGCTAGCCTTAGCCTCAATCAATCAAAAAGGTTGATTGAATAAACACCATTTACAGTCATTATGAAATTATTACTAATTACTAATGTTATATAGGTCAAACAATATTCGGGTTTCACAAGAAAAATCCATCTCATAGGTACTACAGATAAAATAAACAAATCTAACGTGGATTGCTATCTACGTCCAATTTCTTTTTATCTTACATTTTCCACTTAATAAGAGCCAATTATAAATTTACATGGAACTTGATCTTAAAATTAAATGAATTATTTTAAGATGAAACTAACATAAGAAGAAGCGAAGTTTTACTGGAAGATAAAAAGTATGGCAGGATAAGGCTTTGTTAAATATTTTATAATATATTCTGTTGTCTATTTCTACCTTAGCAAGAGTCAAATGTAGCCATAGTTTAAATCAGCTTCTGTAGGACATTTACCAGATCTCTATTGGATTATGACTGCATACTCCACACATTCTGGAGTTGTAGCACGCTCAAAGCCTTGGAAGTTACATACAAGGTGAATATTCAGTCTACCGACAGGAACTTTTAGAAAAAGTCTTGTCAACAGCATTTACAGAATGAAGCTGGAGAACAAACCCTGGATTACAGATGTAAGTTGTTGAGTTTAAAATTTCTCACAGTCAGAGTCATTCAACAGCCTATGTTAAATAAAAAATTATAAATAATAATGAATCAAGGGAGTGAAATAAAAATACATAACATTGAAAACAATTGTGTAAAAGCCAGGGAAACAATTACAAGAAAATAAATACTCTGCGGTATAAATCACGTAAATAAAAAATGGACTTGGAGTGTTGGAAGTGAAGAATATTGTGTACTTGGGGAGAGAAATAAGTCCCATTCTTCACAGAGTTTTTTTTATTTCAGCGCTAAGAGCCTTCGAAGACTTGCTGCCTTTCACTATAAGCGCATGCAAGAAGCTCTGAAAATGGATTCAATAGTCTTCGAAGACGCTTAGCGCTGAAATAAAAAAAACTTGTGAAGAAGAGGATTTTATTTCTCTCCCCAAATACACAATATTCTTCACTTCCAACAGCACTGCTGTGAAATAAATAAAAAATACTAAATAATGAAAGAATGCATATAAAAATTAGTATTTGGTGAGCTCAGATAACACAAGAAATGGATAAGTAAAAACATTTGATCAAAAGGAGAAGTTTATAATTATATTGTCTTACCTCTGCAACAATCGAACCGAGAAAAATGGCAAGAAGGGTGAGAGACAGGAATAAAGGGTGGAGGAAACAAAAAATTGAAATTTTTTTTTCTAACCAATCTTTCGATAATAGGCAATTCCTGCCTGTATCGCCAAGAGGATGGATTCATACAGAGCAGGAGATTAGGACTCTGACAAACAATTGCTACTACATGGAACAGCAAGCATAATGGAATACCGATTTAAATGACCTTTCTCTGCTAGAGCAATACTGCCAATCTCCAATATTAGACACTTTCAACTTGTTTTGTCAAGGGGGGCGGATTCACACAAAGTAGGAGAGAAGGTGCCTGCGGTACAGCCGAATTCCAAAACTCGGGAGGCAAGTCCTCTGAAACAGCTGGACTGAAGAACAAACCAAGTCTCCCCTTACAACAGCTCACAGGGAAATGGCGAAATCTGCCGATAGATAAACTGTTTCACGGGAAACTATATTGCAAAACCGGCGCCAAATTCAAATTATCATCGCACCAATTAAGTTTGAATTCAAATTGCAGGACACACAACAAGGAATACATTTAAACATACACCGCTTATTGATAAAAGTAAAAAATAACGACAGTGTTGATCATCAACCTGATATGTCAAAAATATCAGAAATCCTGATTTTTGCATATTTACTTTAATTGTACTGTTATAGATGTTCTGCTTGAAGGCTAAATTCAAAGTTATTTTATATTATTCGCCTGTACTTTAAAATAATTGGAACTAATATATCAATATTTTCATTTACTGCATGATTTAATCAGATTTTATGTCTCCTGTAAAAGTAATTTTTTTGACATACGAGGTTGCTGATCAACACTGTCGATATTTTAATTCGTAAAAATAACAAACAGTCTATATGTAACACATTTTTAAACAATCCACAGTTATGGACTTAAACACACGTACAAACAAATAGAGAGCCTTTCATATTAATGTTTTTTATACATAAGCTTGCATGAGAACTACAAAAAAAAGTGAGGAGAATTCCGTTAATATTCCTATCTGTGCCTGAATTCTTACTAACAACTTGTAACTGAGACAAGACCGGAGGGTACTCTAATTGTAGTTTTATTCAAGATATTTGTACTTAGTTATACGGAGAAAAGATTCTCATTGGTCAGGTTATGCAGTCTTCGGAGAGATGCCCCTCTAAAAACTATGGCCTAGAGTAGAGATTTCCCTAGTTGAATAGTTTGAACAGAAAAACAACTAGAAACCACTGTAAGACTTTTGATTCTTTTTATTCCCTTGTTCTTTCCCAAGCTAGTTTGAATTTCCTGTCCACAGGATGAATACCTGGTCGAGCCTGTAGATATAACATATGTGAATGTTATATCTAAGCATTACAACCTGTAGGGCGTTAAGTAAATTATTTGGATTGTTTACATCTTATATGTTATCTGTATTCCTCAAATGGCACGTTTTCGGGGAACCCCACGCAAACGAGTCTTCAAATTTATGATGCAAAAGAGATGTTTTTTTTGTTGTTTTTTTCACATTTGGCATATAGTTCCTAGAATCTTATAAATTTAAAGAAATTATTCAAAAATTGTTCTTTGCGTACCACCAAGCTGTGTGACCATAAATCAGAAACTGTGTAGAGTAGAGGTTTCACTTGGTAGTTTAGGAGGTTACTAGAGTCTGGAGCTCATTAGATTAGTTTCGTAGAAAGCGTTGGTGGACGTAAAAAGAAAGCTTTTGATAATCGATTCATAAGTATACACATCTGGGTCACCAATTCTAAATAAAATAAGAACATTTAGATGAACTGTTTTATATTCAACCAACCAAAAATAAATCATTTGCACTACCACTGGATGGGCATCATAGATTAGTTATTTAACTCTGATGTACAATCCATATGGGTTCAGAACCTGCCATATGTCCAGGTGTCTCATGCTACATTTTTGACAAAACTAGCTGTGGTTCTAATGCCCGTTTTGTGAATTAGGACATGCGTTTCTGTAGAACTGTTGAATTCGAACTACCGTTGTATTATTGTGAACTTTATTGTTGATATCTGATTACTATCATAAAAAATCTAGCGAAATAAGGAAGGTAGGTTTTGGAATAATTACTAATGCCTCCCAAAGTAAAACTATTTCAAAGCCTTATTTATAAAATGTTGATGAAAAATGCTCCAGGAATGTACAGTATTCTGATACACTGGTCCAAAAAATAATTTTTAAGGTCCTGCCACTCCTTATCAAACCAATATATTCTTACGATTCATTGCAAAAATCAGTAATAAACTTGGTTTATAAGAGTTCTTTTGGATTACAAAATTAAACACACACAAGCTTCACAGTTTTTATCACTGCACAATTTATTTAACAAGCACTACACACTTGGTTAATTATTCTTAATTACTACTCACAGTATGCACTGATAGCTTCACTGTTCTTCAGATTACACAGTCCAATAATTCACTCACGATCACTGAAGTTCACAGAAAACACGACACTAGACTGTCTTAAGCACGGCACTATACTGTTCTTTACAGAATAACGGCACAACACTGTTCTTCACATAAAACACTTTACCCCTCTGTAACTAAGTCGCACTGTTGCACCTAGCACACTGATGATCACTTGAAGACAGCTGAGAACAAACTAAACTTAACTCGCGGCAGGCCGGTTCTTTATATAGATCGTTGGCATAAATCAAAGGAGAATGCCCAGACGCTTTCAGCATAAACCTCGAACAAACTCTCTGTCGGCTTCTTTGATCTACTTCGTACTTCTCAAATACATGACTATCTCTGTTTAATTTTTCATGTATTTAATTTTTGTAACAATATATTAATAAAATGTCTATATTTTTAAGAATCAGAAGTCATCTATTTGGTCGATATTGATGGACTTTCGAGCTTCAAGTGCTCTATGCGCCAATAATGGAAAATGGAGGGATTGATTCTGTCAAGTTAGTTATGTAAAACATAAAATTACCAATGATTTTTTTATTTCAAAGTCAGAGGATATTTACTAATTGAGATAAGGGTATGAGAATCCTTTTTGAAGTTTAAAGGTAATTTTATAAATCTGTCACTATAAAAGCGAATATATTTATTTTGGCATGAAAAATTGCAATAGAGTATTGTTCCAATGGATCCGAAATAGGATTGAATGTATCATTATGTAAACGTTAGGTTTGTTCCATTTGAGTCAAAATTACCAGCTCACGCATGCATAAGAACAGTTAGTGGAATTGACCAACTGTACTACGCATGCGCTCACCAGTTTTCTGATAGTTTGGACTCGTGTTAGAACAAACCTATTGACTCTCTATAATAATGCATGTGAGATGACACGATGTCCTTTGTAGACAGATAAAGAGTGGAGCCAGAGGCGGAATGAGATGTGAGGAGTGTTTGTGTTGAAGGAAAGCGTCTGGCATACATTATTAGGCACCTGCCAGTATCGAAGACACAATCAGAAGATCACTGGGATGATACCCTTCTTCATCGGCGTCAAGCAAACAAATTATAATTGTCCCTGTATGTATGTCTGGAAGAATCAAACATCTGTAGCCGAACTCATGGAACTCATCCGATTAGATTCTCAGGTTGAATAGAAAGTTTTAAAAAAATCAAATCCAAGACTCAGGTAAAATCTCAGACTTTCTGTGGCTTAAGACAAGGAAACCCTCTATCGTTTCGACACACTCAGATTCAAGAAGAATTCTCAGCTCTGTGCTTCCCAACAATGATTCAATAAATGATCTTTTTAGAAAAACTGTGTTTTAAACATTAATCGCTTTAAAGAAGCACCTCACGTTAATGAATAAATGTACGCTCTTAAACTACTATAGTCGAAGAAGCCCCCAGAATTCAGAGTTCTCCTCTGCAGTAATAATGTTGTCATTGATTTTGTTGAAGAATACTCAAAGAATTATAATCATTGAACTGTTTTCAATTATATATAATCTATGTGCCAACTAGATTACACTTATAACTCCTTTCGGTGGGAATTACAATACACCCAAGATATGCTTTACCTTTCTTATATGACTATCCCCAGATAGTCCCCATATACGACCCACCGTGGCCACTTTGTTAATCTTCGTGTTATTGGACGTACGTGTTGGATGCATACTCACTGTCAGTCCGATGACTGGTTAAGAAAGGTGGTTTGAGTGTGAGATATTGGCGACCTCACCCATATAAAGCAGCAATTTGGAGGTAATACTGGTGGAATGTAAAGAATATGTAGTACCTCTGTAGGTGTCCAATAGAGAGAAGCTGAAATGGAAAATTTGACTGAATATAATCTAGTAAATGGTAGAGCTAGTTCCCTGTTTATTATTAAGGAAGGTCTACAGCAAGTACTGTTAGGATGTGACTGAATCAATACTGCAACTGCAGAGTGACACAGAAACCTATACTACTTCAGTAGTAGGCCTTCAGGCCTAAAACTATAAAATGCAAATATCTTGGTCAATAATCAAGATAGTAAAAATACGTATATAAAACATTTTTAGAACATTACATTTGCAATAAGGTTGTTTCTATACAATTTTAAGTTCTGACTCATAATAACAGAGACATTAAGAATTTTCCAAATTCCTCCCTTCTAAACCCACACCCTCCTCCCACTGGTCGGCAATAATTGCGACCTCTGGAGAATTTTTCAGTCCATGTTCAACCTTGTCACCTCCTCCAGTACTACTCCAGCGAGCATAACTTTGGAATTTCCAATGGAACGCCATACGTTTTATGACAGATTATTGTAGAAACTCAAATTCTAAAACGAGTAAATTTTTCGATTTGAGGCGTACTTTAACCGTAAAATGCACAAAACTTTATTTCAGAGAAGTCACATTTTATTGAAAAATACTGCGACATAAAACTTACAGCCAACAAAATTATCATTGAAGCAAGAATAAAAGAAATAGAAAAACATGTTTACTTCAAAGAACATCAACGTAACAAAAACGTTCTCAAAATTAACTTTTTTAAAACTAATCTCTTGTGGAGTCACAATTTGGGGGTGGCACGGGAAGTTGGAACACCCTGTGTGTATATATAAAAGCCCGTCACGCAGGGGCTGCGTAAACTAAGCAGATTTCCTACGTAAAGTTATACAATAGAGAAATCTCCATACGAGTGCCGATCAGTATGGAAACGGCCGAACTAGCTTTCGCGAAAATGCGAATGCGAAAACGATTAAATACCGAGTTTGCTGACGATTAAACAAAAATTGCGACCGCTAGAGTGTTAACAGACAAATATATATATATATATATATATATATATATATATATATATATAGTTTTGAACGGACCTCATTTTCGTCATCTCCTGGGTAGGATCGATGGACATTTGGAGAAATTTTTCGAAAATTGCGTCATGAGTACGACCTCAATAGCTGATTTCCCTTAAGGGAAATCTGCTAAAATTTTGAACGGACCTCATTTTCGTTATCTACTAGGTAGGATCGATGAACATTCGATGAAATTCTTCAAAAATCATGAGTATAACCTCCATAGCTGATTTCGCTTAAGGGAAATCTTCTAAAAGTAAGAAGAATTGGACCGACATCTGTAAAATTAAATCCGAATCAGTTAAAACGTTTATATCCTTTTTGTTCGTTAGTAACTAGTATAACTTTCCATCGGGAGAAATCGTTCCAGTTTTTCGTATCTAGTAAATCTAATCTCAGTTCCGAAAAAGAGACGCCTATGGTTGATTGATGGGCTTTTACTTCTATTAATTGATTTAGTCATTTACGCCATGTGTTTAATGAATGATGAACCAGTTGAAAAAAAAGAAGAAATCTATGTATGAGTGTTGAACGGAAATAACGTCACAGCGTCCGCTGGTAGTATGATTGTTTTGCATCTACCTCTCTGGAATATTGATACCTTTCCTTTTAATATACACGCATCGACTCAGTGGCCGAAAATTTACAGCTGAGATTCTCCTTTCAAAAAATGTATTGCTCTCTTTTTATTCATAAAAACGTTTAAAATATTGACTTCAGATAACCAGGAAATCATTACAATTACATGTTCAACGTGTATTGGTAAAGTTCAAAAACTAGAGTTTTTTAAATATTTAGATTGTGTGACCGTATACTACTGGAGCTACAAATAAATAACATTTAGTACAGTAAATGTATAAACTTGAATACTTAAAAGTATCTTAATAGTAACTGTTGTAATAAATTCCAAAAATTCGTAATATCTCCGTTATTATGCGTCGGATCGAAAAGTTGTATATAATCAATCTTATTGCAAATGTAATGCTCTATAAATGTTGACATGTACGTGTTTTCACTATCTTGATTATTAACCAAGATACTTGCATTTTTTAGTTTTCGGCTATCAGTAAACCCCGCTCCTACTCACGTCATTTTAAGAATAAGCCTTATATTATGAAGTCCTTTATTTAATATCTCTGGAATATGCTGGATGGTAGAGGAACCAATTGATCAGGATCAATAAGAAGGCCAAGTCCTCTACTGTTTTTTAATATAATGCAGAGTGCACTTTCGGAGTCAACGCTCCATCCTCAGTGCCTGCTGACAAACACAAACCTCGAGTTAATTTTGTTAAATTGTTGAATGTTTTCACAGCATGGCCAAAAGGCAAAATAAACAACAGTCATAAAAAACAAACACAATATAAATAGTAAAAACAATGTTAATTCTTAAAACTAGTCAACCAATAAAAATATAAAATCTAATCCTAGTCAACTACTATAAATTAAAGCCAAAACAATCAAAAAATATAATAACAAGTCAAATAATAAAAACAAACAACGGTAAGCATATGTCAAAAACTATAAATAAAATTAAAAACTAAAAAACTACCTAAATTTCAGATTTATATCACAGTAGGTGAGAACCTCGGAAAAACTACCCAGAGGAACTGCAAGAAACATCTAAAAAATAAACAAAAACCCGCACACGCCAGAAAAGAGGGCCAAGACATGTCCACCATAAAGTATCAATTGCTGTATGAGGGGAAGAAGGGCAAAAGATTAAATACGGCTGAGGGGCTGCATATAAGGCTGGACAGACAGGCGAATGGAGATAGGAATATTAATAAGAAGGAGGAGGTGGCAAGGCTGCGACATGTCGGTGACGGGGCCCTGTCTTCTCTACGGGAGCAGAGGTTCAGTCGCCCGGCAGTCGTGGTCCAGGCAACGCAGCTTTAATCAGGTACCTCCTTCATCTTCTCTCTATTACTAGTTTGGGGGTTTTTGTTTATTTTTTAGATGTTTCTTGCAGTTCCTCTGGGTAGTTTTTCCGAGGTTCTCACCTACTGTGATATAAATCTGAAATTTAGGTAGTTTTTTAGTTTTTAATTTTGAATTTTTGTGAAAGAATTCATTAGATAAAATCCTGAGTGTCACCCTGGCTAGAAAAGGTTGGTGACCTGTAGATAACCCGTCCCAATTAGCCTTAGTTGCAAAAAAGTGGACGTTAATAAATAATTTTAAATTACGTTAATCACATGGGAAATCTGCTTAGTTAACGCTGCCCCTGCGTGACGGACTTTTTGAAATTCTATTCTCTTAATGCTTCTATTATAAACCTTTATCGACAAAATTCTTTATCTATATATATATAAAATTGTAACCTCTGTCTGTACATTGTTTTTTTTCGCGAAATTTCTCGATAACTTTTCGTTTCACATGTCATAGACACCATAACTGCATTTTGTTTCTTTGGTGTCTGTTTGTTTGTTTGTTTGTTTGTTTGTTTATTTGTTTGTTTGTTTGTTACCTTTTCACGCATAAACTACTGAACCGAATTTTATGAAACTTGGTATGCATATTACTACTAGCCCAACTTAGACTTTAGGCTATATTAATATTCTCTAAGACAAACAGGAGTGGGGGTTATAAGGGAGGCCTGAAATTAAAAATAGCGATATTTCGTTTCCTATTGCTTTTTCAGCAAATATGCACATAACAAAAGTTGTTTATTTTGTAATTTAGAGTAACCTTTGTTATATGCACTTTTGCCGTATACGGAAGTATAAATGCGTAATACGCTAAAAACTATAGCGGGACTCCACAATTTTATTTGGCACAAATGACTCAACCGAACTAAACCAAACTCGGTATGTGAATTAGTACTAACGCCTTCCTTATAATAAGCCATACTAACATTTCTAGGGACGGGCAGGAGTGGGGGTTATAAGGGAGGCCTTAAATTAAAAATAGCGATATTTCGTTTCCTATTGCTTTTTCAGCAAATATGCACATAACAAAAGTTGTTTATTTTGTAATTTAGAGTAATTTTTGTTATATGCACTTTTGCCATATACGGAAGTATAAAGGCGTTATACGCTAAAAATTATAGCGGGAGTCAATAATTTTATTTGGCACAAAAGACTCAACCGAACTAAATAAAACACTCAGTATGTGTATTAGCACTAACGCCTTCCTTATAATAAGCCATACTAAGATTTCTAGGGACGGGCAGGAGTGGGGGTTATAAGGGAGGCCTGAAATTAAATATAATGATATTTCGTTTCCTATTTGGGTTTCGGCAAATATGCACATAACAAAAGTTGTTTATTTTGTTATTTATAGAAACCTTTGTTATTTACACTTTTGCCGTATACCGAAGTATAAATGAGTTATACGCTAAAAACTATAGCGGGAGTCCACAATTTTATTTGGCACAAAAGAATCAACCGAACTAAATAAAACTCGGTACGTGTATTAGGACTAATGCCTTCATTATAACAAGCCATACCAATATTTCTAGGGACGGGCAGGAGTGGGGGTTGTAAAGGAGGTCTGAAATAAAAGCGGTATTTCGTTTTCTATTGGGTTTTCTGCAAATAAGCACATGCCAAAAGTTGTTTATTTTGTTAGTTAGAGAAATTTTCTCAACAATTCTTTTTAATATGAACTATCAAGTACCTCACCGGGAAAAAAAAATTCAAAAGTATGTTAATATTTTGTCCTAAATAATTCAAATCTATGCATAATGCACAGAAAACGGGAATTATGACAATATGGAGGACAGTGAAGACTTACATAAAAAAAATAATTTTATTATTAACAAATCCACAGAAACGACGGGTATTAACCCTAAACACTGGGACGGATAAATGTCAAAATATTATGCAAAGTAAAGCCTTGCCAAAAAAATGCCATCACCATTCAGGCTCAAATTAATTCCCGAGCGAAGCCGGGTATCTGAGCTAGTATATATATATATATATATATAAAGGAATATATTTTTCATATACTTACCTTCGAGGGAGACACATTTAATAGCTTTTTACAGTGCACAAGTAATCCTAGTCCCTTCCATCATTCTGGCTGCAATATTAAATTTAATATTTGGATTTCATTTTAGCAGATTTCCCTTACGCGATTTTCGAAACGTTTCTTCAAATGTCCATCGATCCTACCCAGGAGATGACGAAAATGAGGTCCGTCCAAAATTATATGTATGTATGTATGTATGTATATATATATATATATATATATATATATATATATATATATATATATATATATATATAATCTGCTTAGTTTACGCAGCCCCTGTGTGACGGACATTTTCCCAATTCTGGTAGTTGTAAAAGTGCTTATATTTAAAGTGCACTTAAATGCTTTTTGGCAGCTTAAGCCACCATTTTCAGAGCTTTCAGCTGAATTGAAGCTCATGAACTGATGCACCGTGCAGATAATGAATGACATTATTCACCCCAAACTCAACGGTGAAGCTCAGAAGATGTTTGTGTAAGCTACTGAAAATCGTTTAAGCTTTTGAATGTAATATTTTGACATTCAATGCCGTCCTTAACAGATATTTAAACGCAAGCTACAATGAAAACGTGAACTGGCATATCTAAGGAATCCGAAGTACCACATATTTTTCCCCACATCCCCCATATTTGTCCCCATATTTTTTCTATACCATATTTTACGTCCACCAAGCATCAATACTGACCAAAACTTGGCTTGGGATCCAATAAAGTTATAGTCATACAGACTAACACATATCTTAATTGGTCTGGGTGTTCGGGTTAGCCATGTGAGATAAGACATAGTCTAAATATCACTAGGTAAACCTAGTTAAATTCTCACTTGGGCTATAGGAATTTATTTATGGGCGATCTGTTTAAATAAAATCCTTAGGCCCACCCTGGTTGCAAAAGGGTAGTAATCTATAGGTAACTAAATAGATAATAAATATCAACAATGAATTGATTTAATTAAAAAGGTATCATATGCCAATATCAGAGTTTTTAGCTTCCTGTTAATCCATAAGAATAGTCGTAATATTTTATTTTAAATCAGCTGTATCGAAAGCCATCTCTGGTCCTGGGTACATAGACTTCTTATTATGAGAGAAATATGAAATACAATTCTAAGTTGGTATTCCGGGAGGTGGAAGTGAATTCTATTCCAGGGAAAGGAAAAATGGGGTCTTTTTTACTTTACGGCCGCAAATAAAATTTGAATAGAAACACATGATTCTGTTGATATCACGTGTTACTACTACAGTAACCGTTCTAAATTCAGTTATACACGGTTCAGGTTATAGATTCGTCGTTTGCTTTCTTTCCGGAATAAAAATGAATTTGATCAAACTAGCACACGTATTTCATGATGAAAATCAAGTGATACGTGTTTATCAGCGATTTGGAATCCTACACAAGGAAAGGAAATGCCCACAAGGACATGAAATGAAATAATATGAGCGTAAAGGAAATTGTCCTCGTTGGAGATGCCATCGATCACAATGCCGCAATAATGTAAGTGTTTTTAGTGGAACATGGTTTGAAAAGACACATTTAACATTAACAAAAAGTTTATTATTCATTTATGCTTGGGCTAATGAATATACAACCGTAAAAGTTTGTCGTAAGAAACTAGGAATAAGCTCAAGAACTGCGACGGATTGGAAGAATATGCTCCGGGAGGTTTGTGCTAATGACATTTTAAATAATCCAGTGTTAATCGGAGGAGAAGGTTTGACAGTAGAAATAGATGAAACATGTTTCACAAGAAGGAAATACAACGTTGGAAGAAGTTATCCTTGTGGGTTAATGGAGGAGTCTGTAGGGAAACACGGGAGTGTTTCTTGTATGCTGTCCCTAATAGAACTGCTGAAATGTTGACTGCATGTATAAAAGTTTCAGTTCTTCCAGGAACTACCATATATTCAGATTGTTGGAAGTCTTATAAAGGCCTAAGAAAAGTCCCAGGAATGAGGTATAAACATTTCATCGTAGACCATTCCAAAAATTTCGTGGATATCACCACTGGTGTTCATACCCAAAGAGTGGAATCTCTGTGGTCAAGTTTAAAACGTAGAAATAAACGTGAATGTGGCACCCACAGAAGTATGATTGATTCTTATTTGTGTGAATTTATTTGGCGTAGAAGATATGAGAATGAAGATTATTTTGAATCAATAATGAACCATATTAGAGAGTACTGGTCTCCAGAAATCTGAAAATAAAATAAAAAAAGTGCCTGTGTTACATATTTGTTATTGTTTAATAAACATATTGAATTAATAATCTATTTTGGTTTGTTTTGATTAGAATGTAGAGGTTATAAGACCTTTTTTTGGGTTTGGGAAATAAATCACGTTAGTAACAGGTAATGATTTCAGTGTGAAAAGAATCATGTGTTCATATGAAAATAGATTTGCGGCCATAAAGTAAAAATAGCCAGTCACGCAGGGGCACGTAAACTAAGCAGATTTCCCACGTGAAGTTAAACAATAGAGAAATTTCACGAGAGCCGTTAAGGAAACGTCCGAACTAGGCTTTTGGCGGGAGTCACTCGTCCAGATTTAATAAAAATGCAAATATCTCGGTTAATATTCAAGATAGAGAATAAATGTATATAACAATATTTATAGTACATTTAATGTGCAATAAGATTGATTCTGCACAATGTTTCGATCCGACGTATAGTAACGGAGATATTTTGAATTTTCGAAAATCCTCCCCTTTAAACTCCCCCTCCCACTGGTCCGATTTCAGCCGTTAACGAACTTAGTCTTTCTTTTTACATAAAATGACTAAATATCGAGTTTGGTAACGATCAAACAAAAATTGCGACCGCTAGAGCGGTAACAGACAAATATATAGATAGATAGATCTATATATATATATATATATATATATATATATATATATATATATATTAGCAGATTTCCCTTAATGAAAATCAGCTATTGAGGTTGTACTCATGACGGAATTTTCTAAATTTTTCTTCAAATGTCCATCGATCCTTCCTAGTAAATGACGAAAATGAGGTCCGTTCAAAACTGTATATATATATCTATATATATATATATATATATATATATATATATATATATATATATATATATATATATATATATTTGTCTGTTACCGCTCTAGCGGTCGCAATTTTTGTTTAATCCTTACCAAACTTCATATTTAAGCGTTTTATGTAAAAAGAAAGATCAAGTTCGTTAACGGCTGAAATCGGACTAGTGGGAGGGGGGGTTTAGAGGGGAGGATTTTTGAAAATTCAAAATATCTCCGTTACTATACGTCGGATCGAAAAATTATACAGAATCAATCTTATTACAAATTAAATTTACTATAAATATTGTTATATACATTTATTCTCTATCTCGAATATTAACCGAGATATTTGCATTTTTCAGTTTTCACCAAACCGCCACTTCTACTCATGTTACGTAAACAATACTCTGATACATAATAAATCACATTATTGGAAGTTTAAATACCAAAAATTGTATTCAAGAGACCTTTATTATTCGAGATACATGCAAATATGTCCTGGTGCCCCCCCCCCATCTTAAAGTTTTGGACTACTAAAATTTTATTGATTGAGATAACAATTATTCTGACTCATTATTAATTACAGTACTAGATATAGTAAATAGTTCTCAATAAAATTAATGTGTTATATTCTGATATATGTCAGTAATTGTTTTTTTTTCCGGTGTGAGGCGGACCCGTTTGTTTACATTTCTAACCTAACGCTTCCAGTCGGCAGCCTATTGAAATTGGATGAAACATTTCTTATTTCCGTTTGTATTTATTCACGGCGTTGTGTTAGCAGTATGTATATTTATCTATTACTAAACTTCACAAGGGAAATCTGCTTAGTTTACGCAGCCCCTGCGTGACGGACTTTATATATATATATATATATATATATATATATATATATATATATACAGTTTTGAACGGACCTCATTTTCGTCATCTACTAGGTAGGATCGATGGACATTTGATGAAAAATTTCGAAAATTCCGTCATGAGTACAACCTCAATAGCTGATCCCTTAGGGGAAATCTGCTATAAGACCCGAAAAATGCCACATGTCCATAGTAACAATTTATTAAAGCGACAGATCGCTTTCGATGCAGTGCAACAGTGCCCGAACGTCCTGGATGTTGACCTGACGACCCTTAGGACCAGTTGATCACTGGAGTCTGGTTCTATGACCCGTCAGGTCAACATCCACGATGCACTGCATCGAAAGCGTTTTGTAACTTTAATAAATTTTACTATGGAAGTGTGACAACTTTTTCTCTACCTGCAATGAAATAGAATGTTAAAAAGTCCGTCACGCAGGGGCTGCGTAAACTAAGCAGATTTCCCTCGTGAAGTTTAGTAATAGATAAATATACATACTGCTAACACAACACCGTGAATAAATACAAACGGAAATAAGAAATGTTTCATCCAATTTCAATAGCCTGCCGACAGGAAGCGTTAGGTTAGAAATGTAAACAAACGGGTCCCGCCTCACATCGGAAAGAAAAACAATTAATGAAATATATCAGAATATAACACATTAATTTTATTGAGAACTATTTACTATATCTAGTACTGTAATTAATAATGAGTCAGAATAATTGTTATCTCAATCAATAAAATTTTAGTAGTCCAAAACTTTAAGATGGGGGGGGGGGGAGTCACCAGTACATATTTGCATGTATCTCGTATAATAAAGGTCTCTTGAATACAATTTTTGGTATTTAAACTTCCAATAATGTGATTTATTATGTATCAGAGTATTGTTTACGTAACATGAGTAGAAGTGGCGGTTTAGTGAAAAATGCAAATATCTCGGTTAATATTCAAGATCGAGAAGATAGAGAATAAATGTATATAACAATATTTATAGTAAATTTAATTTGTAATAAGATTAATTCTGTATAAGTTTTCGATCCGACGTATAGTAACGGAGATATGTCGAATTTTCGAAAATCCTCCCCTCTAAACCCCCCCTCCCACTGGTCCGATTTCAGCCGTTAACAAACTTGATCTTTCTTTTTAAATAAAACGCTTAAATATGAAGTTTGGTAAGGATTAAACAAAAATTGCGACTGCTAGAGCGGTAACAGACAAATATATATATATATATATATATATATATATATATATATATATATATATATATATAGATATATATATACAGTTTTGAACGGACCTCATTTTCGTCATCTACTAGGTAGGATCGATGGACATTTGAAGAAAAATGTCGAAAATTCCGTCATGAGCACAACCTCAATAGCTGATTTCCCTTAAGGGAAATCTGCTAAAAGTGGCATGGTACCAGATGGTATATTTGCATAGATTGTGCAGAACTCATGGATTTTTCTATTTCTTCTCACTAAATCCATTATTTATACAATCTTTATATCCGTACTGGCTCATGCATGTCATATTGATCGTCTTGCTGCAGGCAACAGAGGAACGGCTCTCTAACAAAGGTGCAATTTCCTTTCTGTTGACGAGAACGAAGCTCCCATCGCAGCTCTTTTATTAACGGAATAAGTGCAGCAAGTAGAGAAGAGTATTGAGTAATTTAGTACGGTATGAGCAGGTAGGCTGGGAGCAGGTAGTTTTTCCTCTGCTGCCATGTAGGGTTGTGTCGCCACCCCCTCCCCCAGGCAGTCCGTCTGTCTGTCTGTCACCGCTCGCTCGATACTCTCTCCCCCCGCGCGGGATTCTCATCTCAGTAAAAGCATTTCTCCACTAGTCCAACCGCTACATCATTTCGTCCTTTCTTGCCATTTTTCACTTTCGTATTTCTGCCCTACTAGCGACTCCCCTGGTTTGATGGAAGAATTCAACCACGCCCAAGTTGATGACGTTCCACCTGAACATCTAACGAACGTTTAATGGTGAAATGGAAAAAGTATTCCAGAAATCATGACGCTGCCAAAAAACACTTTTTCCCACTATTCCAATCAGAGGATGACGTCACCTCATATTCTATTATTTAAATCTCCCATAATAAAAAACCTATAAAATCTGGGGACATGGGATGTAAATAGTACCATCAAATAAAAAGCCCGTCACGCAGGACCGCGTAGAGGAAGATTTTCCACCTACTTAAACAAGGCATGCTCACAATCTCATCTCACCATAAATTCTCTATTTCAAGAATTAAAATGTGAGATTTTTTTTTTTAATTGCTTCGCAACTTAAACAATGTTGCATGAGATATCTAGTGACTAAGTGAAAATCGAAAGAGCAGAAGTAGGAGCTCACAATAGACTGGAACCAATAAAATGGAAGTAACTCGGTTAATAGTGGAGGAGTAGAAAACAATTATAGAACAATAGTAGCAGAAAAATAAAATTTCAACAAGTTTGGCAACGAATACTTTTCGATATTTCACATTTTCATCTATGCTCCCCTCTAACCCCCATCCCTCCTCCTTCCATTTTGCATGAAACTGGTAAATATCGATTGCATAAAAATCATGTAGTTTAGAATATAAAATCTTGAATGATGACGTCACACCGAATATATTTGAATCTATCTCAAATAGTAAAATTTCATTGAAAAAAAATAGTTGATACGTAACCTTAGAATAAAACGTTCCACATTCAGAGGAACCTTATACCTCCTAACCCCCCCCCCCCCGAAGTACTCATGGAACTAAGTATCTTATATGCAGTAGTGTTGTTTCAGTTTATTCATTACTTTGCTTGCAGTAACTACAATTCAGAATAGTTAACTGGTTAACCTATTCTACTATACTAACCCTACCTTGCATCCTCCCAAAAAAAAAAGTCCGTCACGCAGGGGCTGCGGTAACTAAGCAGATTTCCCTCATGTCGGGAAGCTTCGGCAGGTTATTGAAGTTGACTGAATGATTTCTTATTTCCGTTCGTATTTATTTACTTAATCTTCACGGTGGTGTTGTGTTACCAGTATGTAGATTTATCTATTTGTTAAAGTTCACGAGGGAAATCTGCTTAGTTTACGCTGCCTCTGCGTGGCGGACTTTTTTAAATCAAGACTTGCACTGATGTGGTGAAATCTCTAGTTAAAAATAAAGATTTAATGCAGGAAAACTAATCTTTCTAATCATGAAGTACTGGATCCCGCAACATCGATAGCTTAACATTGTACCTTTATAATTATTCATTCTCTAGTTTCAGTGGAAGCGTAGCCAATTCTTTCATCCTACCTACATTAGAAGTCACTTCCACCTGCAAGAACACCAACTCAGAATCTGGAAGCTCGGCAAGCTCAACCTGGCATCACCTATTGGCACACAGTTGCACGGCACTGATGATGACGCACTGCATCGAAAGAGCTCTGCCTTTTTAATAAATTGTTACAGTGGAAGCGTAGCCATTTCCTTCATCTACCTACATTAGAAGTCACTTCCACCTGCCAGAATACAAATTCAGAATGTGGAAGCTAGGCAAGTTCAACCTGGCATCACCTATTGGCACACAGTTGCACGGCACTGATGATGATGCACAGCATCGAAAGAGCTCTGCCGTTTTAATAAATTGTTACAGTGGAAGCGTAGCCATTTCCTTCATCCTACATACATTAGAAGTCACTTCCACCTGCCAGAACACCAACTCAGAATCTGGAAGCTCGGCAAGCTCAACCTGGCATCACCTATTGGCACACAGTTGCACGGCACTGATGATGATGCACAGCATCGAAAGAGCTCTGCCGTTTTAATAAATTGTTACAGTGGAAGCGTAGCCATTTCCTTCATCTACCTACATTAGAAGTCACTTCCACCTGCCAGAATACCAACTAAGAATCTGGAAGCTCGGCAAGCTCAACCTGGCATCACCTATTGGCACACAGTTACACGGCACTGATGATGACGCACTGCATCGAAAGAGCTCTGCCTTTTTAATAAATTGTTACAGTGGGAGCGTAGCCATTTCCTTCATCTACCTACAATAGAAGTCACTTCCACCTGTCAGAATACCAACTCAGATTATTCATTCTCATACTTCCTACCCCCTAAGGATTTACTTGAACTCCCATTAAAAAAAAAAAAGTATAGACTTTATCTTTTTCCCTTAATTATGGGAAAGACTTTTCAAGTTCTTGGTTATCGATAGCCAAGCATCACTTTAGCTTTCCATAAGTTCGATTCGCCAGAAGGTCTGAAACAAAAAGCAATAAAATTTAAATTTTATCTAATACCATTAGGGTGAAGCTTTGGATGTGTCACTTGAAAATTAAAATACCATATTCAGAATATGTTATTAGGCAATAGGGAAATTATGAATAT
Organism: Riptortus pedestris; assembly: GCA_019009955.1. Classification (NCBI taxonomy): domain Eukaryota; kingdom Metazoa; phylum Arthropoda; class Insecta; order Hemiptera; family Alydidae; genus Riptortus; species Riptortus pedestris. The sequence goes on along the minus strand of CM032228.1, from coordinate 203,288,434 downwards.
GAAAACAAACACCCTAGATTACGTCACTTATGCATGTATTCTGTATGAATAATTCAAATATGGAATAGACTGCAGCAAGGGAAATATGGTTTAAAAAGAAAAGACTATTATTTTGTAGAATGAGAGAAGGCGATGACCTCTACCATGCTGAAGGCGTACGAAATTGGTTTGTCTCTGGAAACCTATTTCAGATTCATGAGCCTGTCTGGTTGTTGCTTGAACGCGATTCTGCTCTCTTGCTCCTCTTGGTTGTCCTATTTCATGTTCTCAAGAACAACTTCTCAAGAAAGACAACAAGTACTTCAAGTATTCATATTTATGTTATTTACTAACCTGCATTTGTGCTACTAAGGCTAATTGGAACGGGTTACCTACAGGTTATCACCTTTTTCTAGTCAGGGTGGGGCTAAGGATTTTAGCAAATCAGCGAATAAGGATGTACTCATATAGGATTTTCAAAAAATACCTTCAAATGTATGTCGATCCCACCTACGTAAATGAGGTGCATTCAAAATTATGTATATATTAACGGTCTAGCGGTCGCAATTTTTGTCTGATAAATACCGAACTCGATATTTAAACATTATATGAAAAAATAGAGATCAAGTTCGTTGATAGCTAAAATCGGACAAGTGGGTGAGAGTCGTTTAGAGGGGAATTTTGAAAATTCTAAACATGCCCATTATTATTATGCGTCGGATCATAAATATGTACTAAACCAATCTTATTGAAAATGTAATGCTCTATAAAAGATGTTAAGTACATTTTTTCATTATCTTGATTATTAACAGAAATGATTGAATTTTTGGCCTTCAGTAAATCCCCCCACTACCTATTCATGTCATATTAACAATAATCTGTTAACATAATGAAGCACATTATTTGAAGCCTAAATACCAAATATTGTTCTCACTGAAATTTTATGTTTTGAGATAAATGCACATAAGAGACGCACGTGGGAAATCTGCTTAGTTAACACAGCCTCTGTGAGATGGACTAAGTTCGTCACTCAATAAATAAAAATTAAATAAACAGTTCCTACTGGCCAAGTGAATATTGAACCAACAACCCTAGGCTTTCCAATTGAGATTAAGGCGATTGGCATTATTCAGATGGATAACTGGAACCACCTTATACTATAGGTATGATTTGGCTTGGCTTGCATTTACTGTATTAAGTTATTTGATTAGTACTTTAGAATGGATTGTATTTTAGGAATAGTGTGCAAAAGCATCGCTTTATTTGGGGTTAAATGTAAATATATCTCACTAAAATATTGGAGGCGAAATGAATGAAATATATTAGAACTGAAAGGCTGATAGCAGTGACTATTTGAGAACGCATAGAAGATGCAAGAAGGCCTGGGAGGGAGAGAGTGCTCTCCGATTGGAAAGTCTCTCCAAATTCGTGAAGGTACGAATTTATCTAGACCTCAACTAAAACGAACCGCATAAGATCTTTACTGACCTCCTTGTCTTGGAGAGGAGAGCCCGAAAAATGTATTCACGCTGCCAAAAGTGCGCCAGGAATGTGTTTTATTATGACCGAAAATAGATCATTTACACCTTACTCTGCTTTGTTCGATAAACAAAGGAACTGGGCACTACGCGTGGTTACGTTTTTACAATTCACACAATTATAAATGAATGTAGAGTATATGATTATCAGAGAATCCAGGTTCCCTTCTATAAAGAACGGGTATATTATGAGAAAAGTTTATTGAGCTTTCTCCCCCAAATCTATTCAAATATATTTTTAGGATGAATGGTGGATTATTTCCACTTTACTAGCATGTTTTCATAAACACCAGTCCCTACCATTTTTTCAGCGGTCGCCCATTCAGGTACCAACCGGTGTTCAGGTGTTGGTCATTACACTGCTCAGTTAATTGGCACTACCATGTATAAATGATTTTTAATAGGCCTTATTTTCGTCATCGCCTTACGTAGGATTATTAGACATTTGATGATGTTATCGAGTACTTCTTCAACAGTTGGCTTTGAAAACTGATGAATCTATTAAAATTGATATTATTTGATATTTTCAAAGTTGAGAGGGTAAAAACAAAAACTCTAGATGTCTCCATTACTATGGGTTTACTTCACCTGTTGTTCTATTCAACGTTTCCTCTAACTTGAGTATTAACCGAGATATTTGCATTTTTTTTTTTTTAGTCAGTCCTTTGAAAACCACAACTCCTTCTAACGCGGTTTTTATTTCGAGCTTTTGAGCCCCTTAGCATCTCGTGTTCAGCCTATATTTCCAGTCCTGTTAAAAGGGTAGTCTTCATATTCATTGGAAAAAAGGAGAATAGATGGTGCCAGATCTATAGCGCTTCCAGCACTTAGGAAATCAGCTTAGTTTATGCAGACTCTGAGCGACGGATCTATTATAATCAAACATGTTTGTTGTTTGAAGCTACATTCAAACAACATAGGTTACATGACTAATTGCATAGCTGTTCTCTGTAAATGCATGCAGAGATATGACAGGTGATTGGCAAAGTTGCATCCATCACTAGTGACTAGGAATGCACATACCGTCAGAATGTACCTATGCACCGGACAGGGTGCAGCAGACACGTTAACTACATTCATAAACAGGAACCGTTAGCTGGAGTAAATTCCGTTACCTGAATCCGTTACACGAGGGCTATAGCCTCAATAAAACTTTAACAAAAATCATATTTTATGTGTTCCAGACAGGTTTAATACCTGTATGTCCCTTCCTCCTGGACACTAACCTGGAAATTGAAATTGTCTTTGCCAGTCTTGAAATCCTACTTCCGAAGTATGGACAATAAACAGTTTTATATTAATTTTACAATACACACAGGAAATTATTCATTAATAATTTTTGACCCAAAAGGGTTTATTCATTCTATATAAGATCAATGAATTTCATCCTATGAGGGTTCCCGTTACAAACTGTAACGAGAAAAACTTCGCTACTTTTTTTTTCATTTTTCTAAGGTATAATGATGTAGGAAAAATGCATTAGAAGGTATAAGGATGTAGAAAAAATACATTATGAAGTATAAGGATGTAGCAAAAATACATAAGAATGTAAAGTTGATTGTGAGGAATGAGAATTATAATTCAATATATAAACCTTACTCGCAAATTAAACGTAGGTTGAGTTTAACTTTAATCGATTAGTTTTTCGGTATTTTTGTTCTTATTTTATTTATTTATTTTTTCATTCCATTTATTAATTTTATTTGTAATTATCTTAATTATTTTAATATTATTATTTGTTTATATTATATTTGAGTAGATATTTGATTAACGTGTATATATTGTAAAATAAAATTGTATTTAAACATAATCATACATGTAATATGCCATGTGGTAATGGAACATGTATTCAAATAAATAACTCCTCATAGGGTTACTATGAGGAGAAAAAAAAAGTTATAATGAGAAATTTGGAAATATACACCCTTTCAAAAGCTAAAGATTATTTCTTATCAAATAATTGTACACTAAACTAAGTAATTTGTATTTATTTTGTGAGTAATATGACAGGTTACAGTTCAGTACATGTTGATGTGAGTATATGTTACAGGCAAGCATAAATACATTTTGGACTCAATAATTACAACATAATTAAATTATTTTCTGGTACTCTATAATGAATGGAAAAAAATGTACAGTAACCTAAATATAAGATTCAACGATTTACTTTTCTTTCGTGCGAATTTCCTTAAATCATTGTTCCCATTGATCCACTGGGTAACGAACTTGAACTAAGAATGGAGTAAGAAAACAACTCATTGACCATAAAATTATTCCAACACAATGGAATTAATCTGCATTTTAATCTGGTTACTTCTTGGTTCTCATGAAAGGTTATAATTATTAAGTGGCCCCTGGTTAAAGGTATGACGTATATATTTTAAGTGTTTTGGGTCTAGGGGGGGGGGGGCGGAGAGAGCATCATAAAACTACTTTTCGGGGTAGATTGAGACAACTTATCTCGAGGTTATATATACAGTAGATCTATTATCACACCAGCTTTTTCATAATATATTTAGTTTAAATTAATTTATTCATATGAATTAAAAGTTACCACAGATAGGAATACAATAAGGATATTTTGCTCTATTAGTGAGAAGAGTATTTTTAAACTGTTACAGCTCAGGATGGATACAGTCAGACTACATAAGAAATGTGTACCGTACACAACAGTAAATAGAAAACTAGCAGTGATAGTAATAAGACAAGAAGCAAGTATAAGCATCTTTACTAAGATGGACTGAAAAAGAACTTCTGAATCATGAAAATCCATAACTATGACTAATTGTGAATAAAGATTTTCAGAAATGCAATACTTTTTAAGACCTTAACACCTGCACACTCTTCTTAAAATGACAGTGCAGTTCTTGAAAGTGGGTTGGCTATAATAATGAATTTTACAATTTGAGGAACCGTTTAGAAACTTGTTTTTACCGCAAGCACTTAAACTAAATTTACACACTCAACTGTCTATAAAATGTTAAGTTCGTCGTAAAATTCCTATAATAATTATTTCAGGTTTACAGTCCAAAAGAATTTTAAAGAGGGCGCTATTTCGAAAGCCCATGATTTCCCGTGAAGTCTTCATATTAATATATTCACATATTAAATATTACAATCCAACATTTATTACCGAGGATATTTACAATTTTTCATGTCAACTTTTCTCCAGGCTGCCAATTCTCCTGTCCGAAATACAAACTTTTATTTGGACTTGGATCCTTTAAGGGAAACCAGCCATTGAGGTCGTACTCATGAAGCGATTTTCGAAAAACTTCTTCAAATGTCCATTGATCCTACCCAGGCGACGAATATGACGAAAATGAGATCCGTTCAAAATTTTATATATATATATATATATATATATATATATATATATATATATATATATATATATATCTGTTAACGCTATATCGGTCACAATTTTTGTTTGATCGTTACCAATCTCGATATTTAAACGTTTTATGTAAAAAGAAAGATCAAGTTCGTCAATGGCTGAAATCGGATCAGTGGGGGGAGGGGATTAGAGGAGAGAATTTTCGAAATATCTCCGTTATTATAGGTCTGATCGAAAAATTGAATAGAACCAATATTATTGCAACTAAAGTGTACTATAAATATGGTTATATACATTTATGCTCCATCTTGAATAGTAACCGAGATATTTGCATTTTTCAGTTTTGAGCATTCAGTAAACCCCCACTTCTATTCGTGTTACATAAACAATACTCCGTTATATAATGAACGACTTTATTTGAAGTTTCAGCAAACCCCCACTTCTACGCTGTGGAAGGGAAGTTGGCACACCTGTTTGTTTACGTTTCAGGTGCTTCCCGTCTGGAGGTTTCTTATTATCGTTTGTATTTATTCACTAAATATTCGCGGTGGTGTTGTGTTACTACAATAGTATGTAGATGTGTATATTGTTAAACATCACGAGGGAAATCTGCTTACGCAGCCCCTGCGTGACGGACTTTTTTGATATATTCTATTTAAGAACTTTAAGTTATTATTTATTTTTCCATTCAGGATAAAGTAACACATTGGATCCTACTGCATGCCAGTGCTGACAGTTTCGGACTCATTAACTATCAGTCAATCTTTAGAGCTACAATAGTGAACAATCTTTGTATTATTGTCTGTGATTAGTAATATCTGAACAATTAGGTGTGCTCATTTATTATGACTAAGAGCTTTTTATCCGATAGACGACAATCCTAAAAATCATTTTCTTATTCCATATACTAATGATTATAGAGATTACATATCACAATTAAGTACAAATCGTTTAAGACACATTAAGCTACTTTACAATAATGAATCCAATAAATTATTGGTTTATACTTGATTAATCTCCATTATTGAATATAATTTACGTATTTATTAGTGTTTCGATACCGTTTTTCTAATATTCCAAGGTTGAAAATATTTCTGCTTGACCCAATTCCAATGAAAATTATTTTATCTCAATGGTAATTTTGACAGCTTGATGGCCATTTACGTTAGCCTATTTGGCTTGTAGATGAGATATTTTATAATAGGATTGTTATTGTGTTGTGCTTTAGTTTGTTTGAGAGATATTAAACTTGTTAATTTTAGTATTGTGTGTGTAATTGGAGTAAGAAGGCGAGAGGTTGATGGTATCTGTGGGGGGTTCGTCCTTCAACCTGCCCAGCCGACCGTACCATCTCCTTCCTCGTGTTTTATACAGACCAACAGATGTTCGCGCTAACTTCTTTCTTTCATAGTTTTTAATAATTTTGCAGGGTTCCTCGGTGAAGAGAAAATCTAGTAATAATTGTCATTTTATTTTTGTATAACTCACTTTCAGAAAACCTGTAATATTTATACTTCTATTGCAGTCAACTCAACTTAATTTACAGCTGAACTGCAAACAATATGCTAAGATATTAAATTCACCGACGAGTAGATGCATTTCATCGTAAATCAATTGCTCGTTCCGTCACTGAACTCATCCATGAAAATCCAACTGGCTGATCTCTTCTCAACAATTAAATCACTGATGCCTCTTCGTATCCTCAGGCTCGGAGGTGTCAATGAACCATTGGATACAAAGTCATTACAACTATGACTCCTGAATGTTTAGAAATATTTGTTATATAAGAAGTCAAAGTTGCTTGAAACATTAGTAACAAAACAGTACACACAATACCAAAGCTAATAACGAATACGAACTTTAGAATTGACTGAAACGGTTAAATATCAAATATGGTATAGAACAATAAGTATTTTTGAAAACCTATTTACTAGTATCCCGTCCAAAGTTGAAAGCATGATTTAGTATTTAAGCCTGGTATGAACTTTTAATGATATATTAGTTTATTGTTAAAGTGCTGTATCAAATTGTGGGAGTTCACTGAAAACTGAGAATTTAAAAATTCAATGTCTTGGTTAATATTCGTGATAGACTCATCAAAATGCATATAAAAAGATTTATAGGACATTAAATTTGCCATAAGACTGGTTATTTACAATATATAATAACCGAGATGTTTTAATTATCGAAATTCCCTCTCTAATGTAAATCCCCACCCCACCCCCACTCCAACTTCTATTTCAGCCATAAACGTATATATCTAGTTCGGTTACAATCAATAAAAAATGCGACCGCTAGGGCTGCAACAGACATGTATATAATACAAATTCAAAGTGATGTTGTTTTTGACACTCATTTACTGAGAATTGTATGCGTAATTTTGAAGTGTGAGCAACCTCAATGATATTTTTTTCTAAGAAAAAAACGTTAAAACTATAAATAATAGTATGAAAACTTACAAAATAGCTAATTGTCTAATTAAAGACTGATACTAACAGTCTCAGTAAATCTATCGGTTGGCTGTATCCCATCGATAATATTAGTGTTCCACTTTTAAAGCATACACACACTTGGGGCTTATTTATTTATTTCAGCTCCGGTCATAGTCATTAGAGGTTCAACAACTGTAACACTTGCAGGTGTTTTCAAACTTATCACTTGATAATGCCACGTCATTAGGCTGAAATAATTAATTCAGTTGTGACGTTTTTCTGTTTATAATACCTACGTTTCGAACCTATACTCTCACATCTAGCCACTTATTACAATTCATATTTATTGCCTGTTCAAACGTACCGAATGATATCAATCTTAATTTAATTATTTGCACTAATTCGTTTCTCATTCATTCGTTCATTACTCTCCAAATGATTTTAACAATCCATAGACATTGATTTTTACAAAACTACTTAATTGACTAAAAGAACATGGGAAAACATTATTCTGGGCACCTGTGTATGAGGAATTTTTCCGAATATACTATATCGCGTATTCGGTTTTACATACTTTTAATTAGATATTACGAAGGCATTTCTTTTGTTTTTGTAGTAAAATATTTAAAATTTGAATTTATGTTTTAGGTGTTTAGATTACGCTGTCACCATCAAGAGCCATTAAACTCTTGTTCTTATTCTGACTTCTGTGGTCCCTTTATATTTTACGTAGAATTTGGAATGGATCTTTTTTTGGTAAATTCTTTAATTCACTTCTGTGAAACCTCAATTTCCTTCCATTTGAGGATCTGACGTAATATATTGATGAAAACATCTCTTTAAGTACTTAAAATGTTAAACTTGCATATTCTTTTCGGACCAAATTTCTTCATCACGCGTTCTCACTTTGAACATCGATTGAAATACTTGCGTTTCAATTTTTTTTAAAGAATCTGTTTTTTTTTTTGGTTCATTTCTTTTTTAATTCAGTGGCAATTATAATAACAAATGGTCATGAATTAAGGAAAATTCATATTGTGCTCCATTTAAATTCTAGATTATTGTCCGGTGGTATACATAGAAATATCATCCAGCATCCCGAAAAGTATTTTGTAATTATTTTCCCTTGCTTTCTAGTTGTTGATTGCACATTTTTATTTAACAAGTCAAACAATGTTTGGAAGTTATAATCATGGATTATAACTAGCTGGACACTAACTGGTCCATAAAATGTGTATATGAATTTTACTTAATACTCACACATTCATTGATTTATGATTTCTTCTATCATATTATTCATTACTAGCCCAATTATAGAAACACATTTGCCATTTGTAGACCAGAGCTTTCTTTAAAACCAACTTCCTTAAATCGAAAAAAACTAAACTTCGACAGTAGCTTTATTCCTTCTAAGAAATTACCTTTATTTTTTATTTTGGTATTACATATTAATGTTTTCCATTTATTACTAATAACATTACTAGCTAAATCTCCTGCCGCGTTCGCCAACAAATTTCCGGCTCCAAACAAAAGAAAAAGTAGCCATCATCATTTTCCAGTTGTGCGTCATTACTCATATCAAAGGGATTGTCATTCAAATACCATTTCATTTCTGTATCTTCATTAATATATTTATGGGTGATTCAGTCGCACTTATAGTAGTCTAAATGGTTGACTTTTGTTTTTTTCTCTGCAACTTAATCAGGTCATATGCAAACGAAAAATTCTAGTGATAGTAAATAGGACTATTTCATTAATTACTTTTTATGAGTTTCACTGTAACCAGTTTATATACGGACTTTTCCTTCATGACCGGACTATTTATTGTACCACAATCAAGAGTTCGTTTATGGTAAGGCACTCGTGTAACGAAAAATGCTGTCCATTTATTTCAATATAAACCATACTTTATAATGATGGCGTTATTAGCAGTTCTTAATGAAAAGATTAAATGATTATGTTGCAATAAATATTGATAACGGTGAAAATAAGACTACATTAACTGGAGTAGCTACAAACATAAAACAGTTTTGACTTTAAAAACGTAAATATAACAAAAAAATGAATACAATTAATTTAAGCTCATGTTAAAATTGTATATATCAAAATTTTAAAGAGCAAAGAGAAAGTGTGAAATAAATTAATGGAAATTGAAACTTGAACAAGATATTTCTTAATGTTATTAATAAAAAGTCCGTCACGCAGGGGCTGCGTAAACTAAGCAGATTTCCCTCGTGAAGTTTAGTAATAGATAAATATACATACTGCTAACACAACACCGTGAATAAATACAAACGGAAATAAGAAATGTTTTATCCAATTTCAATAGCCTGCCAACAGGAAGCGTTAGGTTAGAAATGTAAACAAACGGGTCCCGCCTCACACCGGAAAGAAAAACAATTACTGAAATATATCAGAATATAACACATTAATTTTATTGAGAACTATTTACTATATCTAGTACTGTAATTAATAATGAGTCAGAATAATTGTTATCTCAATCAATAAAATTTTAGTAGTCCAAAACTTTAAGATGGGGGGGGGGGGAGTCACCAGTACATATTTGCATGTATCTCGTATAATAAAGGTCTCTTGAATACAATTTTTGGTATTTAAACTTCCAATAATGTGATTTATTATGTATCAGAGTATTGTTTACGTAACATGAGTAGAAGTGGCGGTTTGGTGAAAACTGAAAAATGCAAATATCTCGGTTAATATTCAAGATAGAGAATAAATGTATATAACAATATTTATAGTAAATTTAATTTGTAATAAGATTGATTCTGTATAATTTTTTGCATCTACTAGGTAGGATCGATGGACATTTGAAGAAAAATATCGAAAATTCCGTCATGAGTACAACCTCAATAGCTGATTTCCCTTAAGGGAAATCTGCTAAAAGCTCAAATGCTGATCTAAAATAAATTCTTTTTAATATTTAAAAATCCATCCCTGACTATTTCCCTTGGTATAGATTACTCTTAATCAGCTGACGAATGAGTCGGCCATCTTAGCGGAGAGGTTAGTACTGACTATGCCCCACTACTAGGAGGTCTAATCTCTTTGCTGAAGTTAAGTATTAATTTTTGAGTACGTTTTGCACCTGAAGAGACTTCCTATGACGTTTATTATGGAGAGCAAATGAAACAATCAAGAAGATTACGGTGATTTGGTTGAGTTGGAGGGACTCTACCAATATTCGGGTACTAGAATATTTCATGGATATTCCACCATGTTTTCAATTGTTGCAACTGTCCTTTTAAGCTTCTGTGACAGCCACGATACCTTGGTCTTCGTTCGGGAAATTTTGTTGACCTTCTCATAGGTTTTCGATTTTTGTTTCGTCCGTGTTAAGAAGGATTTTGTAAGTAGGGGTTTGTATAAAAGCGAAAAGGTTTTATTGATTTGGTTTTTGAGCTATAGATTGTATCGGTTGAAGGAGAGACTGAATGACTAGCCTTGATCGGAGGCGGAACGGGGGCCATGGTTTGGGGGCCAGCCTTGTCTGCTGACGGGGGCGGTCGCCCTCCCATCTTCAAGGAGGTTTTTTTTATCAAGTTCCTGGCTAGCTACTCCCACCGCTCGGTGACAATTGTACTAACGTCTACCATTTTTATTCAGATAGGTCCTATGGTGTTTTCCTAAATATGAATCATCTGATACCTAGCTAATCGTCTCTTCCACTTGGAAAGCGGCGTTCCGTGCGAGGGCAGTACCATCAGACAAAATGACATTTTTGACACAATCATTAAATACTCGTCAGTCCCTCATTTTAATATCAGCTAAGTAAGAAATGACGGGCAAGGTATACCTTTTAAATTTTTTGCCACAGAATAAATTTCTAACACTGAAAGGGAGGAGGATGGCTATTCTAGGGAGGATGACTATGCTTTGGAGGATGACTATGCTACGGAGGTGGACTATACTAGGGAGGCTGCTATGCAGGGAAGGCTGGTTATGCTAGGGAGGATGACTATGCTACGGAGGCTGGTAATGCTATGGAGACTGGTTATGCTAGGGAGGATGACTATGCTAGGGAGGCTGGTAATGCTATGGAGGCTGGTTATGCAGTGAAGGCTGGTTATGCTAGGTAGGTTGGTAATGCTATGGAGGCTGGCTATGCAGGGAAGGCTGGTTATGCTAGGGAGGTTGGTAATGCTATGGAGGCTGGCTATGCAGGGGAGGCTGGTTATGCTAGGTAGGTTGGTAATGCTATGGAGGCTGGCTATGCAGGGAAGGCTGGTTATGCTAGGTAGGTTGGTAATGCTATGGAGGCTGGCTATGCAGGGAAGGCTGGTTATGCTAGGTAGGTTGGTAATGCTATGGAGGCTGGCTATGCAGGGGAGGCTGGTTATGCTAGGTAGGTTGGTAATGCTATGGAGGCTGGCTATGCAGGGAATGCTGGTTAAACTAGGGAGGTTGGTAATGCGATGGAGGCTGGCTATGCAGGGAAGGCTGGTTATGCTAGGGAGGTTGGTAATGCTATGGAGGCTGGTTATGCTAGGTAGGATGACTATACTAGGTAGGTTGGTATTGCTATGGAGGCTGGCTATGCAGGGAAGGCTGGTTATGCTCGGGCTGTGCGAAATGCTATGGAGGCTGGCTATGCAGGGAAGGCTGGTTATGCTAGGTAGGTTGGTAATGCTATAGAGGCTGGCTATGCAGGGAAGGCTGGTTATGCTAGGTAGGTTGGTAATGCTATGGAGGCTGGCTATGCAGGGAAGGCTGGTTATGCTAGGTAGGTTGGTAATGCTATGGAGGCTGGCTATGCAGGGAAGGCTGGTTATGCTAGGTAGGTTGGTAATGCTATGGAGGCTGGCTATGCAGGGAAGGCTGGTTATGCTAGGGAGGTTGGTAATGCTAATGAGGCTGGCTATGCAAGGAAGGCTGGTTATGCTAGGTAGGTTGGTAATGCTATGGAGGCTGGCTATGCAGGGAAGGCTGGTTATGCTAGGTAGGTTGGTAATGCTATGGAGGCTGGCTATGCAGGGAAGGCTGGTTATGCTAGGGAGGTTGGTAATGCTATGGAGGCTGGCTATGCAGGGAAGGCTGGTTATGCTAGGGAGGTTGGTGATGCTATGGGGGCTGGCTCTGCAGGGAAGGCTGGTTATGCTAGGGAGGTTGGTAATGCTAAGGCTGGCTATGCTGGGAAGGCTGTTTATGCTAGTTAGGTTGGTAATGCTATGGAGGCTGGCTATGCAGGGAAGGCTGGTTATGCTAGGTAGGTTGGTAATGCTATGGAGGCTGGCTATGCAGGGGAGGCTGGTTATGCTAGGTAGGTTGGTAATGCTATGGAGGCTGGCTATGCAGGGAAGGCTGGTTATGCTAGGGAGGTTGGTAATGCTATGGAGGCTGGCTATGCAGGGAAGGCTGGTTATGCTAGGTAGGTTGGTAATGCTATGGAGGCTGGCTATGCAGGGAAGGCTGGTTATGCTAGGGAGGTTGGTAATGCTATGGAGAGGCTGGTTATGCTAGGGAGGGTAATGCTAGCTGGCTATGCAGGTTATGCTAGGCTGGTAATGCTATGGAGGCTGGCTATGCAGGAGGAAGGCTGGTTATGGAGGTTGGTAATGCTATGGAGGCTGGCTATGCAGGGAAGGCTGGTTATGCTAGGTAGGTTGGTAATGCTAAGGCTGGCTATGCAGGGAAGCTGGTTATGCTAGGTAGGTTGGTAATGCTATGGAGGCTGGCTATGCAGGGAAGGCGGGTTATGCTAGGGAGGTTGGTAATGCTATAGAGGCTGGCTATGCAGGGAAGGCTGGTTATGCTAGGTAGGTTGGTAATGCTATGGAGGCTGGCTATGCAGGGAAGGCTGGTTATGCTAGGGAGGTTGGTAATGCTAATTAGGATGTCTATGCAAGGAAGTCTGGTTATGCTATTTACGTAGGTAATGCTATTGAGGCAGGCTATGCAGGGAAGGCTGGTTATGCTAGGTTGGTAATGCTATGGAGGCTGGCTATGCAGGGAAGGCTGGTTATGCTAGGTAGGTTGGTAATGCTAAGGCTGGCTATGCAGGGAAGGCTGGTTATGCTAGGTAGGTTGGTAATGCTATGGAGGCTGGCTATGCAGGCTGGTTATGATAGGTAGGTTGTTAATTCTATTGATGCTTGCTATGCAGGGAAGGCTGGTTATGCTAGGGAGGTTGGTAATGCTATGGAGTCTGGCTATGCAGGGAAGGCTGGTTATGCTAGGTAGGTTGGTAATGCTATAGAGGCTGGCTATGCAGGGAAGGCTGGTTATGCTAGGTAGGTTGGTAATGCTATAGTGCTGGTTATGCTGGAGGTTGGTAATGCTATGGAGGCTGGCTATGCAGGTGGAGGCTGGCTATGCAGGAAGGCTGGTTATGCTAGGTGGTAATGCTATGGAGGCTGGCTATGCAGGGAAGGCTGGTTATGCTAGGTAGGTTGGTAATGCTATGGAGGCTGGCTATGCAGGGAAGGCTGGTTATGCTAGGGTTGGTAATGCTATGGAGGCTGGCTATGCAGGGAAGGCTGGTTATGCTAGGTAGGTAATGCTATGGAGGCTGGCTATGCAGGGAAGGCTGGTTATGCTAGGTAGGTTGGTAATGCTATGGAGGCTGGCTATGCAGGGAAGGCTGGTAATGCTAGGGAGGTTGGTAATGCTATGGAGGCTGGCTATGTAATGCTGGCTATGCAGGGAAGCTGGTTATGCTAGGGTTGGTAATGCTATCGAGGCTGGCTATGCAGGGAAGGCTGGTTATGCGAGGGAGGTTGGTAATGCTATGGAGGCTGGCTATGCAGGGAAGGCTGGTTATGCTAGGGAGGTTGGTAATGCTATGGAGGCTGGCTATGCAGGGAAGGCTGGTTATGCTAGGTAGGGAGGTAATGCTATGGTAATGCTATGGAGGCTGGCTATGCAGGGAAGGCTGGTTATGCTAGGGAGGTTGGTAATGCTATGGAGGCTGGCTATGCAGGGAAGGCTGGTTATGCTAGGGAGGTTGGTAATGCTATGGAGGCTGGCTATGCAGGGAAGGCTGGTTATGCTAGGTAGGTTGGTAATGCTATTGAGGCTGGCTATGCAGGGAAGGCTGGTTATGCTAGGGAGGTTGGTAATGCTATAGAGGCTGGCTATGCAGGGAAGGCTGGTTATGCTAGGTAGGTTGGTAATGCTATGGAGGCTGGCTATGCAGGGAAGGCTGGTTATGCTAGGTAGGTTGGTAATGCTATGGAGGCTGGCTATGCAGGGAAGGCTGGTTATGCTAGGGAGGTTGGTAATGCTATGGAGGCTGGCTATGCAGGGAAGGCTGGTTATGCTAGGGAGGTTGGTAATGCTATGGAGGCTGGCTATGCAGGGAAGGCTGGTTATGCTAGGGAGGTTGGTAATGCTATGGAGGCTGGCTATGCAGGGAAGGCTGGTTATGCTAGGTAGGTTGGTAATGCTATGGAGGCTGGCTATGCAGGGAAGGCTGGTTATGCTAGGGAGGTTGGTAATGCTATGGAGGCTGGCTCTGCAGGTAACGCTGGTTATGCTAGGGAGGTTGGTAATGCTATGGAGGCTGGCTATGCAGGGAAGGCTGGTTATGCTAGGTAGGTTGGTAATGCTATAGAGGCTGGCTATGCAGGGAAGGCTGGTTATGCTAGGTAGGTTGGTAATGCTATGGAGGCTGGCTATGCAGGGAAGGCTGGTTATGCTAGGTAGGTTGGTAATGCTATGGAGGCTGGCTATGCAGGGAAGGCTGGTTATGCTAGGGAGGTTGGTAATGCTATGGAGGCTGGCTATGCAGGGAAGGCTGGTTATGCTAGGGAGGTTGGTAATGCTATGGAGGCTGGCTATGCAGGGAAGGCTGGTTATGCTAGGGAGGTTGGTAATGCTAATGAGGCTGGCTATGCAAGGAAGGCTGGTTATGCTAGGTAGGTTGGTAATGCTATGGAGGCTGGCTATGCAGGGAAGGCTGGTTATGCTAGGGAGGTTGGTAATGCTATGGAGGCTGGCTATGCAGGGAAGGCTGGTTATGCTAGGTAGGTTGGTAATGCTATGGAGGCTGGCTATGCAGGGAAGGCTGGTTATGCTAGGGAGGTTGGTAATGCTATGGAGGCTGGCTATGCAGGGGAGGCTGGTTATGCTAGGGAGGTTGGTAATGCTATGGAGGCTGGTTATGCTAGGGAGGTTGGTAATGCTATGTAGGATGGCTATGCAGGGAAGGATGGTTATGCTAGGGAGGTTGGTAATGCTATGGAGGCTGGCTATGCAGGGACGGCTGGTTATGCTAGGTAGGTTGGTAATGCTATAGAGGCTGGCTATGCAGGGAAGGCTGGTTATGCTAGGTAGGTTGGTAATGCTATGGAGGCTGGCTATGCAGGGGAGGCTGGTTATGCTAGGTAGGTTGGGAATTCCAGGGAACAAAGCTATGCTAGGAGGATGGCTATGCTATGGTAGCTGGCTGTGCTATGGAGGCTGGCTATGCTAGGGAGACTGGCTTTACTAGGGCGGCTGGCTATGTTGGGGAGGCTGAGTTTCAGTGGTACTTAAACATTTCATATTGTTTAGTAATATGTTTAGAACTGATTACGCTTCAATTAACTCGTTGCTGGATTATACATAGGAAATAAAAAACTGTATTGGGTTTAACTACTTTTATTCCAAAATTTTCAATGGGTTCTTTCATTCCAAAATTGAGGCTTGGGTTAGCTTGGTATGTAAAGGCTTTGGGACTAGTACTCATTGATAAATTGCGTTTAGCTTAATTTTCACGCAGAGATGATAATTAAGTTAGTTACGGATTCACTAAATTAAATCCCTCGTCCTATACTGATTAGAATAGGGTGGCAATCCTTTACAACCCTTCCTTAAACAGCTATATTCCACGAAGTGGAATATTTCGAATTGTTTTTAATTCAGATGTAATTACTTATATTTATTAATTAATGTAATTACATACATACAGCTGAAAAAAATCTGTTATTTTTTTCGTAATAAAAAAAGTCCATTGCGCTTGGTAAACAAAGCAGACTTGTAGGTGCTGGAATGGTACTCTGATTTTGTCATTTAAAATTCAACGTTGTATTTCTCCATAAATTAGAAAGCTGAGACATGAGATGGTTCTATAGCTGTAAATTGAAATCCCATAAGTATGAATAGGGGTGAGCTCAAGGCTGAATCAAAAATTCAAATAACTCCCTTAATATTCTCATTAGCGAAAAAACATCTAAAACAAAAATTGTGGGACATTAAATGATTAACAAAACTAATTATATTACACAATTAGATCCGACTCTACATAAATTATACAGCAAAGGTTCCATGAATATCTTACTTGGTATTTAAGCTATGAATAAGATTTCCAATGATACATCAGCTTGCTGTTAGAGATGAGAAGGAGCGGTTCACAATGGACTGAAAACTAAAAAAATGCAGATATCACTGTTATTAAAAAGTGGACGTTAATAAATAATAATATTATTCGTGATGCAGAAAAAGCCTATATAGCGTTTAAATTTGCAACGCAATCTCCTAAATTGGATTGATTGACATTTAACGAATCTTTTCGAACCTCGCGTAGTGAGTACAACCTCAATAGCTGATTTTTCTTAAAGGAATTCGTCTAAAGTTTATTTCCGCGATTTGCCAAAATTAATGAATATATTAAAACTTTACCATAGTCATTTCAACAGATAGAAATGCTTATCATGAGGAAAAATGTAACAAAAAAACCGTGCATTTAATAAAAAAAACCTACACACACAGTTTAATAATATATACCATGAAATTAAATCAAAACTCCTTGAAAAAAGTGAATTGCATTTTAATTACAGTAATCTGTAATAGTCTGTCTGCATTGAAACCGGTATTACGGTAATTTCCATACCATAAACCCTGCAGATGCAAAGTAACGTGGATTCTCTTTGAGATTTAATCTTTCACACTCTTTGCCACAACAGTCATTTTAATATACTATAATTTGTCGATTTCATTTTTTTGGAGCTATTTAAAAACTGATTAAAACACTCAACGAAATATGTCATTGGCCTCACCCAAATTTTGTATTAGCTTCGGGAACATACTGGCAAATATACATATTAACCACAATAGTTGCTATTTTTTATGTTTCAGCAGCCAATATACTCCAACTTTAACTCCATATAATCCAACTCATTTCACGTTAGCACATGTCAATATATCTCGAACAGATCTTTGATTGATTTCAATATGATTTGCTCTCAGCATAAATGCTGAAATATCAAATGAATTTGATTCCCACTTCTGCTTATGTGACTTTCAATGAAAGCGACTATGATTTCTTAAATATCCAGTCCTGTTTGCATACTCTTCGTATGATGACAGAATTAAAGATTAGGATGTGGAATGAAGTCATCAGCGTGGCATTGCAGCTGATGGGAAATTAGTTTATTTTAAACAGCACCTGCTTGACAAACTTTTATATTCACCTTGGCAATTCTTTTCTTATGGAATTGACTCCAGCACGAATAAAATTTCCATCCGTCCTGCAATGACTGAATCCAGGTTTTTTTTTTTTTTTCATAGAGTCCAGGGAACTATTAAAACGCTTAGCTAGATGGGTATTTCCAATTCCTACAGGTCCACGATGGGTTAAAGTAGGCCTCTAAGTCTGGGCAGCAGCAGGAGTTCCGCGAGTATCTTAATCATGAGATTAAGATTCGGGTTTTAGAAGGCTCAATTTGGTAGAAACAATACATTTCTTGGATTTCCTAATATTAAAAAGTCCGTCACGCAGGGGCTGCGTAAACTAAGCAGATTTCCCACGTGAAGTTTTACAATAGAGAAATCTGCCTAATAACAACTGTTGTAGTAAGAAACCTCTAAGCCTAAAACATTATTTAGGGCGTAATAACGCAGTAGTTTCTAGTCCCAAAAAACAGTTAACCTAACCCCTAAACCTATTCACGAGGGACGAATAGTTATGGAAACGGCCACCAGAGCTCTCGGCGGAAAGTCCGAACATAGCCTACTGGTATATAGTATTGGGTATTGCTATACCCACACGCAGAATACAAATGCAAATATCTCGGTTAATATTCAAGATAGATAAAAAATGTATATAACAATATTTATAGTAAATTTAATTTTCAATAAGATTGATTCTGTACAATTTTTCGGTCCGACGTATAGTAACGGAGATATTTCGAATTTTCGAAAATCCTCCCCTCTAAACCCCCCCCCCTCCCACTGGTCCGATTTCAGCCGTTAACGAACTTGATCTTTCTTTTTACATAAAACGACTAAATATCGAGTTTGGTAACGATCAAACAAAAATTGCGACCGCTAGAGCGGTAACAGACAAATATATATATATATATATATATATATATATATATATATATATATATATATATATAGATATATATATATACAGTTTTGAACGGACCTCATTTTCGTCATCTCCTGGGTAGGATCGATGGACATTTGAAGAAAAATTTCGAAAATTCCGTCATGAGTACAACCTCAATAGCTGATTTTCCTTAAGGGAAATCTGCTAAAAATAAAGTACTATACTATACTATGTATAGTATATTTTAGTTAATCAAAATTATTTAACTAGAGAGGTCAAGTTAGAGGGATTGCTTTTTATTAGGCATTTTTAAAGGAGTATATATGTTCCTGAGGCAGAAATTAATGTCATAACAAATATGGGAACTGGATTTAATTACAGTATTGTGTAATACTATTTCTTGTCTTGAATTTGGCTGCAGAAGGGAGTCTGTTTCGATTTTTAGAGAGTTTCAAGTGGAATACAATATAAATTAATGTATGGCTCATTCTTAGTTCGGACTACCAGTTCTATTGGAGCAACAAGGCTTCAGGCCCAGCCAGACATTGGAATAATGAGGCAGATATGAAACCCGTACGGTATACTCCACAGAAGGATATCACCGTATACTAATAAGACACATAATTTTGTAATAGAACAAATATTCTATTTGAATAAATATAAATATCTTGGGAGCACCTAAATTAAATTATTAACTGAAGCTGTGTGCAATACCTAGATTCATACAAAGTTATTTGAGAATGTATATTTATGGGTGTTAGTTTCATAAATAAATGTACATATTAACAAAATGTAAATAAATGTAAACAAACAGAAAACAATTTGTAGAGTAACATAATAATGATATAACGACAAAAATCATATGGTAACAAAAGTAATACAATGTTCATATGTTAACAAGGGCAAAATAATAGTAATATGTAACAATGAGTCATCGATGAAAATGATTAAGAAAGTAATGGTATGCATAATGTTCTTTTAGATACATCTTAAGAGTTCTAATCCTATACGTTTTTTCTAATATAATCAAAAGGGATTTCATAGATCCATGAAGAAAGTCCATGTCTCTCCTGATCACCGTTGAGATTTGATGATGATTCCATTTGGGCTGTAGAAGGCCCCCAGAGTAGGCCCCGATGACGAGCACCTACCACCTATAATACGTGATGAAGGCTCGTTCACCCCGTCCGAGCAATGACTCCTTCCCTCTCTCTCGTTCTGCAATCCCCCCTCTCACTCGGCAACCGGCCGCAGATCTTGCGGAGGGGGGAACTGCCAACCCTTCCTCTGCCACCGGCCTCCCTATAGAAAATTTAATGCAAGGCTCCCTCTGTTCTTTCGAAATATTCTTTTTAGTGCTGCTAACGGATGTAAGGGTGACCATTGTGTAACGTTGTATACTGAATAAAAAAAATAGACGTTTAGCACTCCGGGGCACCTTCATCAAGGATGCAATTATTTAAGTCTGCTTAAGACGGCTGTAGGAGAAAAAAAAAAGAAATAAACACTTCTCAAAGGCTCCAAGGTCTTTAGAAAATCAGTTGGCCATTTGTAGAACCATCAGTACGGGTTTTATTCTATTCTTGACGTTAACAAACTACTCTCCTCCTTTGACTTGTTAGATCTCATAATGTCATCTGATAAAACAGCTGAGTAATTAAGCCAAGTTATGGTTCTTATATTTGGTAGTGGAGCCATCACCTCCAACAGTTCAATAGACTGTCAGTGGACCAGTGAATGAAGCTGTAACCATTTAAGACGCCTCAGTGTAAAAGGATAAAGGTTATGACCCTGCGATGCTTATGTCGCTTAAGTTATGGAAATAGAATTTTCAAGAAATTGTCTCTCCAAATGCCCATGTATCTGTCAAGAATTTTCCCAAAGCGATAAGGTTTTGACGTAGATAGCGTGAAGAGAAGAAATGAACATTTATTTATAGAAACCCAGTAAATCAGAAGAAACCCATGTTTCAGCAAACCTGCCCACTCCGTGGATTTCATTCAACAATTTTTATTTTTTTCCAATTTCGAACGACTTAGCAAATGTCCGAAAATGTAGCACTTAATTTTTATTGTTTGTGAATGAAACACGTTGTATTAACTCATAAGAGACTTTCTATAAATATACATTTCTTATCCATTCTTATAAGAGGTCTTATCCACGAAGTAATTGTTTGATAGGACAGAAAAAAAAAGTTTTAATATCTCCGTTCCTATGCATCTCATCAATAAAATTTCAAGTGCCTAATTTGTATTTTGTTCTTTATTAATGATAAACAATAAAACTCCGACACGCAAGGGCTGCGTTAACTAAGCAGATTTCCCACGTAAATCACTTATCTCATAACGTAAAAGTTCTATGAGAACAATATTTAGTATTTAGGTTTCAAATAAAGTGCTTCATAATATAGTAGCTTTTTGTGATTCTCACAGCGTTTTGTCATTGACGAGAGCAGGAGTGGGGGGGGGGGCTACTGAGTCAGAAAACTAAAAAATGCAAATACCTCGGTTAATAATAGAGATAATGAAAATAATATGTAAAACGACATACATACAACATCCTGTAGATCTTTAACCGTCACTACCTGGATTCACCTCTCCTTTCCATTCCTGAACACAGGGTGTCCTGTTTCCCTACAGGTTACGTTGAACTTAATACCTAGCCGAATTTTCATTATGGGAATGCTCTTAATCAGCCAATAGTGTGATTATTGTTTTTTTTTTTTTTCTAATTCACTTAGTAATTCATTGCCTCAAAAGAGAGACACCAATGAACGATTACTATGTATAACAACTAGCAGCTATCACATATTAATATTCCACAAATATTTTAGGTATTATAGACTATATTACAAATTCCAACCAAAACATTTTCTTTGTGTTTATTTTTTATCTCCTTGTGTGAAATAAAAAAGTATTTTAATCATAAAAAATTTCGACTGAACGGAATTTTCCGTTTTGGCCCTACATGAAGCCGTATAGATTATTTTCGGCGTGACGTCTGTACAAAAGTACTCATTAATGATTAGCCTCAGAATGGTTTAATGAATCCCAAAAAATTTCATATTAACGACTTTTGTAACATCTAGATATACTTCTCATTCATAGAAGCCGTCTAAGGAGGTTTAGGCTAGAGCGAAAATAAAAAAATCCAAATTTCCTCGTATTTATCAGAGATACTACACAGCAATTCTCAAGACATACAGCCATAATTACGACCTAGCATGTCCCATTAATCCAACTTAACAACATCCACTAACTTATACCTCATGTTACACCCAACTAAAACTTGCACTATCTTGTAAGGTTGACTTCATTGGGGCCTGACCTTAATGCATTTGAAATGTCCGTCCTGCAAGGTGATGCGTAAACTTGCGAGATTTCCCACGTGCCTCAATGGTACGCCGAAGTTCTTATCTCAAAGTAAATTTTCTAATTCTCCTTTAATAACTAATAGGAGATTTCAATTTTTTAAAAGTTTAACCGGCTCTAAATGGTCCGATTATGACCATTAAAACTTGTTGTCTTTATATGCGAATTGTTTAAATACTGAGTATATTGGCTCATGTGTATATTGGCTCTCAAGACTTTGTAAACTTTATTAATGACAACACATAGAAAATATTTGCTTGTATCTCACATAATAAAGGTTCGATGAAAACCATATTAGGTATTAAGCTAGGAATAAGAAATTAGGCAATATATCCGCTTGGCAATATGAGATAAGTGGGAGTTTACTAAGGACTGAAATCTAGAAAATGCAAATATCTTGGTAAATAGACCAAATAGACTAAAATGTATAGAAAACTAACTTCACTATAAGATAACTTCTATACAATTTTTTAATCTGACCCATACTGAGATATTATTAATTTTCCATTGTCCACTGCTTAACCACCCCCCCTCCTCCTCCTAGTCTGATTTAGGCCATAAATGGACTTGATCTTTGTTTATACATGAGTCCCTTAAATATCGAGTTTGGTGCCGATCAAACAAAAATTGCGACTGCCAGGGTAACAGACAAATCTCTCTCCCTCTCTCTTTCTCTCTCTCGCTCTCTCTCTCTCTCTCTCTCTATATATATATATATATATATATATTTATATATCAACACCCGCCCCATGATTACAACCTCAATAGGTGATTCCTACAGGGAAATCTGCTAAAAATCGATCAGAACATTGCTTCCTACTTCTTGTTCACCTATTGAATGTAGTATATTCTAGGGGTACGTACACTTTCTTACCCCTACATCTTGAATGATAGAGTAGTTAAACCAGTTGTAAAACCCAGGAAAGTCAAGGAACTAACCACAAGGTTTCGGCAGATCTCTTTAACAAATTCGTTTCGCTAGGCCAGGGAACATGACCTTCAATAAAAAGCTTTTGTGGTTTTTGGATCATATTTTTACCTCTTTTCCAATGTGCTTTTAAACCAGGCCATTCCATTATGCGCCATTTTATAGGACTGGAAAGCGAAATACTCACTGCATTCTATGGAAAGAAATTAGTTTTAGCAATTTTGCACTATCTGGAAAAACTCTGATAACAGTGTTTGGACTCAGTTGCTCCAACGGGTTTTCCAGGAAAACTTCATGAAGTTTCCGGATAACGATTTGTCTGAACGTTTTTTTGCGGGGTTACAATTGGTACCAAATTTATTTCTTCAAGTGCCTCAGAATGTTATGCTGACATTTCCTTATTCGACATAGCTGTAAATTCTATCATAATACCTGTATGCTGATGACCTTATCGTTTATATCACTTACTCTTCATTGAAGGATTCACAAAACTTAAAAAGTAATCTGAATGATTTTAAAGAATAGTGGAGTTTAAAAAATGGTGGTGGTAAAAATGATTTCAAAAAAATTAAACCATCAAAATGTTCAAATTATTTGCTTGTCAGTGTATAACATATAATTCTGATAAATGTTACGTAGCCACGACTTAATTTAGATTAAGAAAGTGAAGAGGGGAAAGGCGTATATTCATTATCTTCTCATATCATGTTCATGGATTTTAATTTTATAAAAACTTATATAAAAAGGTTACTCTAAATAAGCAAATAAACAATTTTTAGGTGTATTTTTACAGAAAAACAAATGCGGCACGAAATATCGTGATTTTTCATTTCAGCCCTCTCTCACAATCCCTGTTCGTTGCTAGAAATGTTAATACAGTTAATAATTAGGGAAGAGTTGATGCTAATTAACGTACTGAATATTGCTAAGATCAGCTTTGTGCCCAACAAAATTGTTGACTCATGCTGTATATTTAGCGTATGCTTTGCTATACGACAAAATCGTACATGACAAACGTGATTCAAAATAACTAATTAATCAACTTTTGTTCAGCATGTTTGCCGAGAAACCAATAGCAAACAAAATATGTATGATTTATAATTTCATGCCCCCATGCAACCCTTACTCCTGTTCGTTCCTAAAAATGTAAATATAGTTTGTAATCAAGGATGAGTTATTACAAACCAACATATGGAGTTTCGTTGAGTACGGTTTAGTCTTTTATGCCCTTCAAAATTTGTGTACACCCACTATAGTTATTAGCTTATACCTCGTTTATACTTCGGTATACGACGAAAGTATATATAACAAACGTTACTGTAATAACCAAAGAAACAACTTTCGTTATGTTCATGAATGCCGCAAAATCAAAAGGAAACAACACCGTTTCAGACCTACCTTATAGCCCTCACTCCTGTTCGTCTCTGATAAGTTGATTAACTAGATAATACTAGTCAGCTTAGCCTAAAGTCTAAGTTGGATTAATAATAATACACGTACCATGTTTCATTAAAATCGGTTTCGTAGTTTCAACGTGAAAAGGTAACAAAACGGCACTAAGGCAAAAAAATTCCAGATATCTTCTTAATGGTATGTGAAACGAAAAAGTATCGTGAAATGTACAGTAACAGGTTACAATTTTATATATGTATACACAGTATTTTATCCTTTATATATTTTATTCATGTCAAGAGTATATTGTATTCTTTTTAATTATTTAAACAATTTTTAATAAATATTTTCCGATGGACCACTGTTATTTTTTTTTCATTCTTTTGTTTCAGATTTTCTAATTTTTATAGGATTTTGTCTATTTATTTGTTATTTAGTTTTGCAGTTTTTTCTTTGTTCGTCTCGTTTTTGTTTTATTGTTAAATTTCGTTTATGTTAATTTTGTTTAAATTCGTAATTTAATTAAACAGTTTATTGAGCAGCATCACTAAAGCTCTAAATTAATAAATATTAGAGAACATATAAAAGATTTTAATGTGATCTTTTTTGATTGCTAATAAATGATATAATGATTATATTCTACGGTATTTTTGATCTGATGCATAGGAACGGAGATGACGTATATGTGTAATTATTTTAAATGAAGTTCAACAAACCATTATGTATTGTTTGAGACTACGATGATGTCATATGATGCCACATGAGGTTTTTCTTTTCTCTTTGGAGTTTGTTTTGTTGATTCGACACTTCTGTATTCTTGTTTATTTTATTTTTCTGTGTTACATTATTTATTTATTTTCATTTATTAACTTCTTAAGAAAAATGAAGAATATTGTAATGTCATGAATAGATAAGTAATTTACTATATAGTTTTGGTGAAAATAAGCAAATTTTGTTTTAATTGTAATCATTACTGCTCGATCTTAAACATTAAACCATTTAATGTAGGTAGGATGAAAAAATTGACTACGCTTCAGAATATAACATATTAATTTTATTGGGAACTATTTACTATACCTAGTACTGTAATTAATAATGAGTCAGAATAATTTTTATCTCAATCAATCAAATTTTAGTAGTCCAAAATCTTAAGACGGGGGGGGGGGGGGTCACCGTGACATATTTGCATGTATCTTGTATAATAAAGGTCTCTTGAATACAATTTTTGGTATTTAAACTTCGAATAATATGATTTATTATGTAGCAGAGTATTGTTTATGTAACATGAGTAGAAGTGGCGGTTTGCTGATGGCTGAAAACTGAAAAATGCAAATATCTCGGTTAATATTCAAGATAGAGAATAAATTTATATCACAATATTTATAGTAAATTTAATTTGCAATAAGAGTGATTCTATACAATTTTTCGATCCGACGTATAGTAACGGAGATATTTCTAATTTTCGAAAATCCCCCCTCTAAACCCCCCTCCCACTGGTCTGATTTCAGCCGTTAACTACCTCAATGTTCCTTTTTACCTAAAACAATTAAACACCGAGTTTGGTTATATATATTATATATATATAATTTTGAACGGACCTCATTTTCGTCATCTCCTGGGTAGGATCGATGGACATTTGAAGAAATTTTTCGAAAATTGCGTCATGAGTACGACCTCAATAGCTGATTTCCCTTAAGGGAAATCTGCTAAAATTCAGATCCTCAGACATGACTATTTGCCTCTCTGTTGAAGCGCCTCCACATTTTATTATTAATTAGATTCATGATTTAGTAATTTCCTCAATGAAACTTCCTATAATTATATAGGGAAAAAATCAGAACTGGTTCCAATCTCCCTGAGATTTAGAGCCATCTAATATTTTCAGGTGAGCTTAAAATACAACTACCTATCACTTAATCAAAGGGGAGCGGATGCAGTTACGACTTTGTAATAACATGTTGCAGATGAAAAATTTAACTCTAATTTTTATGACTTCCTTGGCTCTTTGTGAGTTGCTTCCTCAATAGAAATCTACGGAAAGATTAAATGTATTTTTTATTAAAATTGCGATACATTATGTTGGAAGACTAAAATTCAGTAAAAATGTAGAACAAGTTTCCACGGACTGTGAGATAAATGTCTGCTGAAGTTACGCCTGAGAAATGCTCCCTTGAACCGGAAATCCTGGTTGCCTGGGTAACAAGTGGAAGTAAGGAGGTCATAATGAAATGAAGTGGTTTCCCATTGTTTTCAGCGTGCGACTCTACAACACTAAAGAGAGGCGAGAATTCCATTCCTCAGTAGCCTGTAAAAGCTGACTTATGATAGACGTTAGCCAGAACGAGCAAACACCAATTTAATGTTACTCCAGTCTTACACGACTGACTTGACATCAGTGAGTAATTCGACAATGAGAAATAATAACGTATTAAAAGTAAAATGTTAATTATAATTTATACAATATAAATCATATCTGGCAAGTCGGATCTTCTTTATTCTGCCAGAGCTTTTTTATGTCTCTAAGTACGATGTCAAGAGGTATAAATTCTTAATGCACTAAATCTCGTTGTACTCTTAATAATGACTGGTTACTAAAGTATTTTTTTATTTTACGTCCACTTTATGCTACTAGGCTAATCGGGACGGGTTATCTACAGGTTACCACCCTTTTCTAGCCAGGGTGGGCCCAAGGAGTTTATTTAATGAGTCCGTCATCAAATAAATTTCTACTGCCCAGGGCGGGATTCGAACGCGCCACTCTAGGTCTGCCATGAGAGATGACGACCAACGCCCTAACTCGCACGGCTAACCCGAGCCTCACTAAAGTATTTCTCCCACACTCAATATAAGAGTGCCTCGTTATTTCAAGGCACATAATCTACAAGGTTATGGCCCCATTGTAGCCGTGAATCGGATGAAGTTATTAGTTATTCCTCACTATCCGGGCTCTACAATACAAGAGGGACCTGTACCACCACCTTCTTAGACCATTCTGAGCAGGCTCTCATATTAAAGGATATCCACCTTCCTCAAATTCTTCTTTAGTCATGAAGCTACCTTGAGCGATAAAGCGGTTCCGAATACACACTTTTGCGTGTGCCCTGGTTCCTTCATAGCAATTAATATTGATGATCTACTTGAGTAGATGTATTGTTTTAATAAGTTGAAGCCGAAATTATTGGATAGTATTGAACAGGAGGCCAAGAGAAAACACTGTAGCCCTAGCACCTTCTTCTTTTTTAATTTTGTATTCTTGGAAAGCAAGGTTTCCAGTTCATTGTAACATTTGTCATGACCGTCTTAATAGCCGATTTACCCTAAGGAAAATCGGCATTTCGGTTTTGTTTAGAACACAGACCTATGTCAAGACTTATTGTAATAATCTGGAACTCTGGGGTGCTCTGAAAGAGTCTATTTAAATAACGGAAATGAAGTAGGGTTAAATAAGGTAAAGTTAAAATAAGATAAAGAATTTTACTAAATGGCGTCTCTGCATTATTCACTAAATATGAAATGGGATTGGGTTACGATTTTATAACAATTTTATTCTTATACATTTATTATACAGCTGATGATGTCTTCTAAACAATAAAATAGTAGTTGTTAAAGTCTCATCAGGAATCCATTGCCGGTCGGCATTTCGATAAAGCCTAAGAATATATCCATCAAGATAATCGTTGTGAATAAAGTTCATTGTGCTTGAAAATTTCTTAAAAATTTGGTCTTTTGTTATGCAAAGCAAAAAAAAAAAACCATTTCCTTTAAAGAGCAAGAGAAAAACCGTATTATTCTAATAATAATTTTGCATTTGAAAAGATGCTTGAACCTTCAAGGTCTATTTGGGTATTATGTATCTTCCCGCAGCTCGTTAAAACACGTCAGCGCATCATTTCAGTTCAACGAACTTGTTTATCCCTTTCTGAATAACACTGTTCCTGCATGACGAATCCCGTTCTTTCCCCCATATCCATGTCTTAGTAGGGCCTCTTAGCTTTATTTATAACACCCCTTTGTTAGATCCTTTTCAAACAATTACACTAATCTCATATATATATATATATATATATATATATATATATATATATATATATATATATATATGTATAAACGGCCAAGTTGTAGAATACAATTAGAGAGAAAATAAACCCTTTAGACCTGATTCCTGCTAAGATGTAACAGAAACCCAAGTCGTCCAATCTTGTGTACAATTTGGACTTCGGTAAGCAGCCTTTCCCCTAGAGATAATAGGGTGAAACTAAGGAACAAATGATAAAGATGGGCGCAAATATGAAGTCCTAGGAGAGGATTCTAGACTCAGGAAAATACTCATTCAGACGACTCACTGGAAAATAAGAAGAATATTAATAAATGATACGAGGTTGGCAGATAACCTCGAGTAGGAGTAATTCATCACTAGGTTTGGACATGTTCAACAAGTATATGGGACCTCTCCTGAAACAGAATGTACTTATAAAGAATTGTGGAAGGGAGCATCCTGGCAACAGTATTAAGACCCAAAGAAACTTAAGGGAAAAGATGACGGTGGATAAAATAGGAAATTCTGTCATTATATCTAATCTGAGCCATAATATCATTGTTTGAGACCTGAAATGACATTGCCTGGCCACTTTCTACAAATGGTGACTAACGGGATGGCTTGAACGACTTATGAGGTCAAGCCGGACATCAGAGGACCAAGGGAGAGGTCGCGGTTAATATTGGATGGCTCAGCTAGATGCCAAGAACGAAAACGAAGAAGGGCTCCAGTAAAAAAGACTTGGCACTGGGTAGAAAGTTAGTACAAACTCAGCAAAGGATAATATGCTCCAGATTAGGTGGCTATGTGTGGCTATGGTATACTTTAGGATTTTTAAGAATGAAATTTAATTGTTATTCCATTGGTAACATGTCAAATATGTATACAAATTACCAGTCAAAGTTCGCTTAATAGTAAGAAGTATTTCACCTAGAATGGAATAAAAACATCACTTTTGACAATTATTACTAATGATTTATATTTGGAAATGAGAACTTCGTAGATAAACTTGGACTGTATGTTCCACAAAAACTGTTGTAACAGAAAGTATGTTATTGAATAGTTTAGACCATTGAGTCAGCAGTTGACCAGAAGCTGTCAATGATTCTTCATCGCAACAACAATATTTTTCATCATGACAACGGTCATCATCACCTTTCTTATCAGAAGTGACTAAATCATTTGGAGTTTATCTGGGATGAGTTATCCTATCCATCGTATTCACTATGCTATGACAGGTCACATTTCCACTTATTCTGTCCTTTACAAGTCTTTCTTTTCTGATCGTGGAGTAACAAAAAGCATATGTAGGCGTTCATCATCGTAAAATCTTCGTAGATATGGACGGTTTGTAAATTACATGAAAGATTAAAAGATATTAGTTGAGAGTTTTCATTTAATGTACCCATAGTAATACACTATGGACTTATCGTATTTTCCAGCCGTAGAAGCTCTTATTTTACGTAAAATGCTTAGTCTTGGTCTTCCTGGTATTCTTGAGGAAAAATTAGGAAGAGCCTCAGCAAAACATGCTCTGGGTATCCTTTTGCCCTCTACATGGTGAGGCAAACTAACAACAAGGCCCATTATGAAGAAACACTCGGCATGGAATTTATTTGATAAGCAAAAATGTATCAGGCAAGATCCAAGATTAATATATTCTAACATTTTTTTTTCTTTTATAAAACACGGGTAAACATTCAGATTAAGATTGATGAAGGGGACAACTCATAAGTTCAGTTAAATATTATAAATGGGTTTACTCTTGAAGGTTCAAGCTTTGTTGCATGGTATGAAATATACTTTATTCATATTTTATTTCTTCTATTTGACAGATGCAACATAAAGATTGATAATCATAATAAGTGCCACAGAACTGGATTTGTAAGCAGTCTGATCCCGCATATAATATTTTGTCCGCCCAGCAGATGCTGAGTAAACTTAGAACCAAAATAGTCGCCTGACGCCTTTTCTAAAATTGTGTCAAACCTTTGCCTCTTCTCGCATCCATGTTTTTCTTTTCGTAAAGGCTTGTTGTAAATTACTCGCGGTATATTCGATTTTACGTGGCGTTATAAGGCATGGCGCGTTATTCATTTTGCGATACGTTGCTCTATTATAAATAACGAAAGAGAAAACGCGTTCAGAACTCGGGCTCACTCGGGTACAAGTAAATGTGGAAAAATTTTCTAGGCAATTGATTTGCACTAGCTTCAAATAACAGCGTACAAAGCGAAAGAGGAATTGAATTTAAAGATTTAGGATCCTCAAAGGCTGTACAGTGTATATTCTTTATTTGTTGAATTTTTACCACCATTGGAGTGATTAGAAAATGGAAAATACGGAACGAAAATTCAGTAAATACAGTGTGTATCTATTTCCATGGGACATTTAGTAATCTGCATAGGAAATAGATTTTTCAAAGGATAACTATGAATAATGATATTAAAATAAATTTAAGTTTTCCCAATATTGAATCTACCCAATCATTCATCAACCCCTCACCTAAAGCCAGACAGGTTGTTTATACCGATTCATTTTAGCAGATTTCCCTTAAGGTAAATCAGCTATTGAGGTCATACAAATTACGAGATTTGGACAAAAACGAGGTCCGTTCAAAATGATATACATACATATGCATATATATATATATATATATATATATATATATATATATATATATATATATATATATATTTGTCTGCTAACGCTCTAGCGGTCGCATTTTTTTTTAATCATTACCAAACTCGTTATTTAAACGTTTTATGTATAAAGACAGATCAAGTTCGTTAATGGCTGAAATCGGACCAGTGGGAGGGGAGGGGGGTTTAGAGGGGGGATTTTCGGAAATTCGAAATATCTCCGTTACTTTACGTTGGATCAAAACATCGTATAAAGCCAATCGTATTGTAAATTAAATGTACTATAAATATTGTTATATACCTGTGTTTTTATCTAGAATAAAAACCGAGATGTTTGCCTTTTTCAGTCTTCTGCCTTCAGCAAACCCCCTACTTCTACTCATGTTACATAAAAAAAATACTCGGTTATGTAATAAACCACATCAATCGAAGCTTAAATACCAAATATTGTTTTCAATTATTATACGAGATACAGGCAAATATGTTCTGGTGACCCCCTCCCCCTCGCTTCTTAAGATTTTGGAGATAAAAATTATTCTGATTCATTATAAATTACTGTACTTGACATATTAAATAGTTTTCAACCAAATTAATACGTTATATTCAGATATATTACAGTAATTGTTTTTCTTTACGTTAAGAAGTTGGCAGAACTGTTTGTTTACATTTCAGATGCTTTCCGTCGGGAGGTTTCTTATTATAGTTTGTAGTTAATCACTTAATGTTCACGGTGGTAATTTGTTACCGGTATGTAGATCTATTGTTATACTTCACACGGGAAATCTGCTTAGTTTACGCAGCCCCTGCGTGACGGAAGTTTTGTAGAATTTCGAAGCCACATATGACTCCACCAGTTATCATATGCTACTGTATTCGTGGACCTTTCTTTGGTATAAATGTTCCTATTGGCTGCACCCTCAGGTATGTCTCTGCATAGGCGAAGGCTCTACCCATCTGAACAATTGTCGGCTACGTTCTGTGGCATCAGCATGCTGCTGACATTTTCGTTTATTTCTAGATATTTAATGAAAACGTATCAAGACTTTAAATAAGTACTAGACCACTGAGAAAACTGAATGTATCTTACCTGTCCTCCGAGGACCTCTTTTGTGGATTCTCCCTCATACAAACTCTCTCCATGAAAGTATTTCTACTATCCAACAAAACAATTTAAGGACATGCTGATATGCAGTCAAAAGATCTGATTCAACCTACACTAAGCATCCTAGTCTAAAATTATAGTTGTTTTATTACTGTAAGCGAGTATCATTCAATAATTGAAAGAATTACTTGCAATTTCCAGGTTTACAGTACTGTTTTTGTTTTCTTTTTTTACTAAATACTATAACTAAATCTACTTTGCAGTCAAGTTTGGTTGTAGGTAATACACAACATTATATGACCACTTTATAACGTTTTATTCGGATCATGAGGAATAGCAAGAAACAATTAATAATAGTGAATAATTCTACAATTCGTGTTTCCTTCTTTTTACAATACAATGCAAGAGATTCATCCATCCCGTTGCTCCGCCCTGACAGGCTTTCTTTTTAATTTTGAGTTTTACTTTTGGCATTGGGTTTGAAGTTTTCTTCCTCACAATTTTCCCAAATGGGTTTTTATTGACTCATTTATTGTATAAATCAATTGCATTAAAATATTTACCAGTCGAATGTTTCAAACGCCTATAATGCAGGATTGTATTCAATGACCTCAACTCCCAATGCGTACTAGCCGAGTGGCTAGCCTAGTGTGAAGACACACCTTCGACTAATGGAAATATAAGGTTCTACTAGTTAACCAGGAAGTGGGGATTCCTAGCCACAGTCCCTCTTCACCTCCAACTCACTGTCATTTCCTTTCTCTTACTTTTCTATCTGAATAGAACAGCGATTGCCCAGAAAGTGCACAAATGACAGCAAATATTATGTATCCGTAAGGTACTGTCACAGTACTAGTGTAAATATGTCTATATACATTATTGACTAATAGTTGGCCGTATTAGGCAATTTATTTTACGTTCTTTGGAAATTAAATTTATTTTCACTTCCGGAAATCGAATTTGGTATTGAGGACACTGTGCAAATATGGGTTCCAATTGTAGGATTCTGTGCAGGTCTGGTCCAATGTCATTTACTCTCCGAACATGCTTCCGAAGGCAGGTTGTGGGATCCTGTACAAATATTCTAATAAAAGCCGAAAGCTGTGAATTACTCTGCAAGATATGACTAGGAAAACTGAATGCAGTGTCAAAGGTCGATTTCGGTAAACTCTTCAAATTTGGATCTGTGACTAATTGAAAATTACTATGAACATATAGTTCCAAAGGCCGATTGAGGTGTATGTCCACATTGTTCGATCGATGAATGTGACATATTAAGCAAATATGGACCCGAATACGGAGTTTTGCATACCATACACATATATGGTGTAATGACTAACAATTATGGCTCCGAAGTTCTACAGTGCCAACATGTGTTAAGAATGTCAATAGCTTCGTTTGTAACTTTCCTAATACTTTATTTTAGTATCTATAAATGAGGCGCTATAATTTGCAGGGAATCTTGAGGTAAACGTTTGCAGCTGTATGGCTTTGCGAGTTAATAATTTCTAATTTATGTTTATTATTTCAAAGCTAGCAAGAAACTACAGTCACAGCCACCTATAAAAAAGAAACATTTAGCACTTACATCGGGGCAAAGTCCCTCCATCACTTCTCTCAACCTACTCATCTACACCAAACTTCACATCCGTTGCATAGTTTCAAAGTCTTATCGATAACATTTGCCAGTACTGAACGAACAACAATTTAGTATTTTTTCGAATTTTAATGCACATGGTAGACAGTGAGGCAATTTTTGAATATCCATTAAAGTTCCAGATAATCAACAAAGTAAAACTCAAAGATAAATGTAATTATTAAATTTTAGGCGACTTACTGAAGGCTGAAAACAAGAAAGTGCAAATAACTCGCTTAATATTACAGTTATGAGAGAACATATAGAACGAAAATTGTAGAACATTAATAATTTAATAAGATTTGTTCTATAAAATGTTTTGATTCGACCAAAAATAGGGGCGATATTTTGAAATCATTAAATACCCTTCCTATAATCCCTCCCCCGCCCTATTCCTGGTCCGATTTCTACCATGAATGAGTATGGCCTTTAAGTATCAAGCACATTATTGATCAAATAAACATTTTTGAGTCAAGAAATAAAATCTTAATATAATGACGCCATCACATTGTGTGTTTACATCTCAAATAGAAAAGTCCCGATGAACAATATTTGATATTTAATCTTGGAATGAGATGCTTCATGATGTATTCACTTATTTGTATATGGAGATTACTAAAAGTGGGAACTTACTGGTCAGAAAATTAAAAAATGCTAAACTCTAGATTAATATTTAAGAAAAACAAAAAATAAATTTACAAGAAGATTGGTTATATGTTTCGATCTGACTCATAGTAACGAAGATATTTGGAATTTTCGATTTTCTCCTTTCTATCCCTCCCCACCCCCTTCCTGAGTCACTCTTCCATTCAGACTGTCCAGACCCCAAAAAAAACTGGTCTAACATTCATAAATTTTGAGAAATTATGAAATGATATAAACACATAGCAGCGGAGTTAAAATTTTCTTGAGGCCCCCTGCAGCTGTCTGACATCATTTTTACACCTTCTATTTTCGGTTGAGACATTATAATAAGCTCCTCTTTTTCCCTTCTTTTTCGGCCCACGTGTAGCTGAACCTATGCATTTCCTAAGTTATAAATAGCTTATATATTGTCAGCTTCCTACAACAAAATATTTTAAAAAATGGAAAAACAGGCCAGCAGATCTGTTAGACATTTGTAAAACTTCTTGCATATCGAAATTAAACGATACTATTTAACTCACTCAGACCTCGCTAGAAAACTCCTTAATTGTTAGTGCCTAAAAGAAATTCTTTAAATATTTGGAAACCAATTTAATGAACTTGCCGTAATAAACATCATTCTCAACAAAATAGAATTATTTTAAAGCTTACCTCAGTTAATGAGGTAACACATTAAAATGTGATATGGCAAGCCAATTATTTATTTATTAACATCCACATTTTGCTTCAATGGCTAATTGGGATGGGTTATCTACATGGTACCACTATTTTCTAGCTAGGGTAGGACTAAGGATTTTATTTAATGAGTCCGTCACTAAATAAATTCCTATTGCCCAGGCGGGAATCGAATTCTCCAGGTTTACCAGTGAGATTATAGTCAACGCTTTAACTCACTTGAATAACCTGAGCCCGTTATACCAATTAAAGATTTCTAAAGTGGAGCTTTGTCAAAATAAACACATTTTCACTCTACCAGTTTTTATATTTTGTTGCGGCTCTGGCTAGACATGAGGGTTAAGGCGTTGGTCTTAATTTCACAAGGGTAAACCTAAAGTGGCGAGTTGGATTCCCACCTCAGCTATATAAACTTCTTAGTCCCACTCTGGCTAAGAAATGGTGCTAACCCAATTAGCCATATTTGCAAAAAGTGGATTTTGTTTTTAATAACTTGTTTTTTTTTTACCTTTGTTTCCAAGTTAATTCTCGTTGTTTTTGTTTTTGTTCTGATATATTGTTGTCATACGATCAGTATTGCGAAACTCAATTATCATTAAATAATAATTTAATGATTACACATGAACCTTATTCAAAGAATGAAATTCAATAATCAAATACCTTTAACAAGTTCCAACCACGTATCTCATTTACAAAATATTAAACTTCTTGTAAGCAATATTTATTTATTTATTTTGGAGCGTTCGCAGCGAGGCGATATTGCTCATAAAACAACAAAAACAATTTATATAAACAAAATACAAAATGAAAATAGAAACAAAAAAAAATTAAATAATACAAAATAAGAACGCAAACAAATAACAAAACTCGACTAAATAACAGAACGCAACAATAAAACAAAACACAACTAAATAACGGAACGCAACTAAATAACACTCAACTAAATAACAGAACGCAATAATATAACGAAACACAACTCAATAAAACTCAACTAATTAATAGAACGAAATCAAATAACCAAACAACGAAAAACAACAATAAACTCAAAATAACAAATAAAATAAATAAACAAAAGCAAAACATTAAGTTCAAAAACAAAAAATGTAAAGACTAATAAAATTACGTAAACAATTATTTAATTTCAATGGATAAAAACTAAACTAAAATCAAATAAATATAAATTAGTATGTAAATAAAATGAAGATTTCTAACACCTAAAATATTTACAATCATATGCTCTCACTTTCTTTATCACACATACAAACATGCATACACACTCACTCTCGCATGCACACGTACACACACGCGTGCAGGCACATACACTCACACGCACGCACACACAAACACACGCGCAAATACACACACACACGCACACATAAACATACAGTAAAACAGTTTAGCTGGAATTTAAAATATTTAATTTAAGAAGGATTAAAAAGGATTTTAAAATGTAACAATTCTAAATTTGTGAGTACATGTTAATATCATGTAAATGTTGGAGTATTATGGGTATGTGTGGGCTACCTTCAGTAAGTAAGTCGTG
Source organism: Riptortus pedestris (assembly GCA_019009955.1). NCBI lineage: Eukaryota > Metazoa > Arthropoda > Insecta > Hemiptera > Alydidae > Riptortus > Riptortus pedestris. The sequence goes on along the minus strand of CM032228.1, from coordinate 203,251,906 downwards.
TAAGTCATGAGGGGTCTTTAGATGGTCACGTCTTTTGCAGTCTGTTAGTATGTGTTTTATTGTAAGCGGAGCATTACACACATTGCAGTTAGGCATTCTTTTCTTTTGAAATAGGTAACCATGGGTAAGGAAAGAATGACCTATACGTAGTCTCGTAAGGAGTACTTCGTCTCTCCGTGTATATACTTCAAATTTGTCACTTCATGTCTTAACTGTAGTTTTAATTTGTCTGAGTTTGTTGTCTGTTAGTAACCAGTCATGTTGCCATTCTTGGAGTATGTTAGTTTTAATGTAGTTTTGTAGGTTGTCCGATGTTATTTTTTTAATGTCAGTGTTGGTGTTTTTTGTCTTCAGCTTTGCGAGCATTTCAACTTCAGTGCTTCGTTCAATATTCTGATGTCCTGGTAGCCACACCAATGTTATGTGATTTTGTTGATTTTGAATGTGTTCAAAAATGTTTGTTATAATAGGATGAGTGGAATATATGTTTTTTAAAGAGAGCAAAGAACTTAGAGAGTCCGAAAATAAAATTATTTGGCGATTTTGAACATTTTGGAGGTTTTCTAGAGATAGGAGTATAGCGTGTAGTTCAAAATTACCTCTTATAAAAAAAAAGTTATGAAATTATAATCCCGAATTGAATAACGTACTCTAAGGAACTCAAGGATAATTGGATATTTTCAAGTTACCACACATTGGTAGAACAACTATTTAGTGAATCACTAATTAATACTTTTTGAATAGATTAGATTTGAATCTACAGCTCATAGTTATCCAAAACTATTAATACCAATGCCATAACACTCATACTAATTACTTATTTAATGAGAGTATATTCCGCCTTCAGCATCAATGAAATATGGTTAACACTTAGTAATAGTATCCCAAATTAAGCTGTAACTGGAACTAATTATTTCATCATTAAACGATTGACGTGAGTCTTGTTTTATATTTTTTTGCTTCTTGCAACAAATTTAGCATATGGCAAGGACACCTTGGTACGGGTCTCGACGAATTTCAAAAATATTTCTCTCAAATTAAAAATATTTCTTCAAAAAAATAAATCCTTCGCGCAGGGGCTGCGCTAACTAAACAGATTTCCTACGTGCGTCACGTACATGCACGTATCTCAAAGCGTAAAAGTTCAATAAGAACAATATTTGGTATTGATGCTTCAAATAATTTTGTAATATAACAACTTATTGTTAATATGACATGAGTAGAAGTGGGGGTTTACTGAAGGCAAAAAACTAAAAAATGCTAATATCTCGGCTAATAATCAAGATAGTGAAAAAACGTGCATAACACATTTATAGAAAATTACATTTGCAATAAGGTTAAATCTATACAATTTTTCGATCCGATGTATAATAACGGAGATATTTGAGTTTTCGAAATTCTCCACTTCTGACCCCCACCCATTTCTAAGCCCTCCCACTGTTCCGCTTTCGGCCCTTAACTAGCGATCTTTCTTTTTTACATAAAACGATTATATATCGGGCTCGGTAACGATAATACAAATATTGCGACCGTTAGAGCGGTAACACACTCACCATATTTATATATATATATATATATATATATATATATATATATATATATATATATATAGTATATATGTGTGTGTGTGTGTGTGTGTGTGTGTGTGTGTATATATACATACATGGAGTCGTTGTGGTTGAGGTTTGTTGTCAATTTTGGTGAAAGAAGTTTTAGTCCATGCCAATATTTCTAGAATTTAATTTTCTCTTCTTCAGCGCTGTAAAACAAGTACTACTTCATATATTGTGCACATTGTTATTTAACTACAGTACAACAGAGCGGTGTTTGTTATTTGTACTTACCAAGAATAGAATCACTTAACTACTATGGTACATTTGATATTGCACTGGTATTTGCATAAGGAACACCGGTTGCCCTCCCTTCGTTTGTTTACCTTAAACATGGTCACTCCCTTATGTGTGTGTATATGAGCTAGGTATGTCTTAAATGAAACCTTAGCACTCTGTTACACTGTAGTTAAATAACAATGCGCAATATATATATAAAGTAGTAGTCGTTTTAAAGCCCTGAAGAAGAGAAGAAAAAATTCTCGAAATATTGACAAAGACTAAAATTTCTTTCACTTACATTGACCACATACCTTAACAAACAACGACACCATACATAATAATAATCTGATTGAAAACATCTACACACTTATATATATATATATATACAATGCTAAAATTGTTAACTAAACAATATACATTCAGTTTCAGTATTAGTTTATGTAGCACATAAAATCTCATTTAAACATTATTTTATTAGTGCAGATATAAAATATATATAAAAGGTACTTACGAAAACACTTAAGTACAGATTATTCTTCTAAAGATTTTGGGTGTTAGAGGAACGAGCCTATTTTGTTCATCCGAATTGAGTACGGACTATATTATGAAGTGGCTTTATTGAAATTCCAGAAAGCTCCAGGCTGTCCCACTTATTTAACTTCTTAAGATAAGCGTTATCTCCCGACCTTAACATCATTCAACCGTGAACTTGACCTTTTTCCCAGTTTTACCTTATTATCTTTTAACTTTCTCAGTACGTTCTCGTTCATATTACTGATCGCCTACTCCTCTGTGAATTAGAAGTCTTTAAGATACAGTTCATCCTATGTTATTTCGAAAGCCTTCAGATACTGTTCCTCCAACGTGATTCAGAAAGCCTTAAGATATTGTTTCTTCTAAATAATTTCAAAGGCGAGATCCAATGAGATTTAGATGGCTCTAAGATATTGTTCTTCCATAGGCCGTCTAACTTTTAGGTGCTGTTCCTTCAATGTGATTAAGAAAACCTTAAGATATATCTCCTTCAAAGTGATTACGAAGGCCTTCAAGTACTGTTCCTCCAACGTGAATTGGAAAGCCTTAAGATACATCACATTTAAAATGTTCAAGAAGGCCTTTAGGTGCTGTTCCTTCAATGCTATTAAGAAAGCCTTAAGATATATCTCCTTCAAAGTGATTACGAAGACCTTCAGGTGCTGTTCCTCCAAAGTGATTTAGGAGGCTTTAAGATACATCTCTTTTAAAGTGATTAAGAAGGCCCTTAGGTGCTGTTCCTTCAATGCGATTAAGAAAGCCTTAAGATATATCTCCTTCAAAGTGATTACGAAGGCCTTTAGGTACTGTTCCTCCAACGTGATTTAGAAAGCCTTCAGATACATCACTTTTAAAGTGTTTAAGAAGGCCTTTAGGTGCTGTTTGTCCAATGTGATTAAGAAAGTCTAAGATACATCTCTGTTAAAGTGATTAAGAAGGCCTTTAGGTGCTATTCCTCCAATGTGATCAAGAAAGTTTTAAAGATACATCTCTTTTAAAGTGATTAAGAAGGCCTTTAGGTGCTATTCCTCCAATGTGATTAAGAAAGTCTTAAGATACATCTCTTTTAAAGTGATTAAGAAGGCCTTTAGGTGCTATTCCTCCAATGTGATTAAGAAAGTCTTACGATACATCTCTTTTAAAGTGATTAAGAAGGCCTTAAGGTGCTATTCCGCTAAATTTCTTAAATTCTTTCTTCTAAAAAAAAAAAAAATTAACTTCCTATTTCCTTGAAGACACCTGTTAAATTAAATTATCTTAGTATTTAATGTTTAATTTCGAATTTCGAAGGCCTTTAATGTTTATATATCCATGACATGGCTGCGCTACTAACCCTACTAAACTCACAAATACTAAGAAAGCTAAACGATTTGAATTCTAAAAAATATAGTAACAGTCTTTCATATAAACGGTTTCAATGGCAACAGTTTTGTGTATAAAGAAATGGTTGTCGTGCTTTAGATAACGAGCCAAAACGATGTCTCCTTATCGGAAAGTAAATATTTTGAGCAATTTCTAGACATTTATTTTTAGCACATAAATACGCTATAATTGGAAACCAGGAATCGCGTGATGGAAGGTTCACATACATTTCTAATAGAAAAATTATGTCAGTTCCATCATATAAGTAATTTATTTTCAAATGAAAAATATTATGGAATTATTTCAAGGATTACACCGTTTTCATGACTAACCAAATTTCGATTCTTATTTTTGTTGGGGAATTCTTCATTCCCTGCCCAAGAAATGGCAAGCAACATTTCCGGGAATACGTCCGGATAGTCGAATTTTGAACTCTCAGTGTACCGAGAGCCAATATCTTGCATCTCACTTCTAATTACCAAGATGAATACAGATGTGTTTCTGATCTATATTCTAATTGGGGTTTCATTTTGAGTCGGTCTCATTTACTTGTATCCGTTGCTTTCTGGATGAAATTGTCCAAGAACGAAGGTAACAGGAGAGAACTGCTCTCGACGTCAATATTAGAAAGACGACCATCCCTCAGAAACCTGCCAAAAGTAATAGGTGTAGTAAGTAGGCTATAACATGTAAGCACTTCCAGTCCTGCCCAACTGTCATGGCGTCAGTGAGAAATTCGACAAGGCCTGCTGATTTCTATTAGAAGGATGAAAAGCTTCCGACACACCTACTTTTGAAGAGGGTTTTTGAGGGCCTGGGCTATGTTAGGACCTTTTTAAAGACCCGCACCCTCGATATACCTGGATGGGTCCGAAACATTTAAATAGTGGATGGGCAAAATTTTAGACCTCCTATGAAGAATTAAAAAAAACAGTTAGCTACCCGACTTCTGACCATTTAGCCTTTGGGATATACAAAAGGTATCGTGATTAAAAGAAGCTTAAGAAACCTACTGTCCTCTTTCCTATTCTTCGTAATATGATAATATTTATTTCAAACTCGCACAGCACAGTTGCATGAACTACTGATGTCAAATGTTCCAGTTCAAGAGTCATGTATAGCCCTTCTCACCCGAGCCCCTAGTTAGTTCTTTAACTATATGTGGAAAGGCCCCCCCCCCTTGTATCATTAATAGAAAACGTACATAACATACAATGTTCACTTAAAGAAAATCAGCTATTCAGCTTAAGGTTCTTTACTAATGGCGCGATTTTCGAAAAAATTACCCAAAAGTCCATCAATCCTTCTCATGAGATGACGAACATTAGGACACTTCAATACACATACACATATATGTGTGTGTGTATTTGTCAGTTCAGGCTGTGTTTTTTCTTTAACAATCTTGATACTTAAACGTTTTATGTAAAAATAAAGATCAAGTTCGTTAATGGCTGAAATCGAACCAGTGGAGGGGGGGGGGAGGATTAGAGGGGGGAATTTTGAATTGCATCCGTTGTTATACGTCGGATCGAAAGTCTGTATAGAAAATTTTCAAGAGGGTGATTGGGAGAATACTGCGAGTATCATCCTCTTAACTAATGGTATTTTCTAAGTAATTTAATAAAAATTGTGTAAATAACATATTAAGTTGTTAATCTGGTACTGATTTTATTATGGTACAGATGGAGCAGGAGATAAGGATAGAAATCGGATGATACCGTCCACTTTTTGCAACCTTGCCTGTAATGTTACCACTCTTTCCTAGCCAGCGTGGGACTAAATATATCATTTAGGGAGTTCACCACTAGATTAAGTAATCCATCCTGGTCGAAAACGAACAGAGGATCCTAGCTTTAACAAATTTATCAGGACAAACCTGAGCCCCCAGTTACCGAATAAAGGCTGAATCAAATTGGTATAGATTCCAGCTGTTAGTGGTGTAGAATAAGAAAGAGCCTGCCCTTTGAAGTAAGGGCAGCCATGCTGTCTGGAGGCCGGAGAGCAAGGCCGCCACAATGCCTTCACACAATAATGACATTATTCTTCCAGCTGTAGGTTTCTTATTTATTCCCTTCTACATTTACCCTAAGCAGAAATGAAAGGCTGTTCTCATGCTGCCATTTTGATTTCCAAAGCTTTCTTCTAAAATCCACCAATCCCGCCTAGTATATGACAAAATTGAGGTCCTTACAAAATTAATCTTCATGACTTTTTATACGTTTGGATATTCAGAACCTCTGCCATCTGCCAATGATATGTAATATCATGTTTATGGCATTTATTTACATTTTCTTTGCACTCTTTAATGACTACAGCTGATAAACAAAATGTGGTCATGTTACTATTTGAGTTAAAGCTCTGCTCTTAATACATTTGGTAAACGTATAGACATTGGATTGGTACCTCGTGAGCAATTGGAATTTATTTTGTGGTAAGCCTATATAGTAGTAAAGTGTCAGTTCCACTCTTACTAGAAAAAGGTGATTACATGCAGGATATCCTGTCCCGTTTAGTCATAAAGAGGAATGATAATACGTAACATTTTTAATCGACCACAGGGTTGAATTCTTTTACAGGAGCAAATGTATGTGAGTTAATACGCTCGCCTTAATATATTTGTTAAGCCACAGAATTGAGTGTTACATCTCCTGATGGTCAATAAGAATTTCCTTAGTGACGGAAACACTAACTAAAAACTTACTATAAGGTAGTGTATCCATTTCTGATCTAGCTTAGCTTAAAGATAGCCGTAATAAATATAAACTTATATTTTCACAAGATTCGATTAAAATAGCAGATTATAGAGCGTTGTGAAGATCATTGAGAGTTCCATAACTCACATTCTTTTTTTAGCAGATTTCCGTCAAGGAAAATCAGCTATTGAGGCTGAAAATTCCTCAAATCTCCATCGATCGTATCTAGGAGATGACGAAAATGAGGTCAGTTCAAAATTATGTATATATTTTTAAAGAACCAATGTTAAACTATTGTTGCTCTGTTCATTTTTCATGACTAAAGGATTCAGCGAGTTATACGTACTGTTATGTTTTCAGCCCTCAGTAAGCCATCCCTCTCTCTCCTCTTCTACTCTTATATTTTTTTTTTATTTATATATGATTGGAATAGGGAATATGATATGTTATCAAAAGTGTGAAACGTGGTAAATCTGCTTAGTTTTCGCTGCCCCTGCGTGATGTACTTATTCATGTTGGTTGAGTCTTGATCGGTAACTCCTTTTGTCCCCCATCCAGACCGAATGCCCTTTTCCATCCAGACTGTCCGGCTAAACCATTCTTGCAGTTTCTAAATCATGGTTGTCGTAGTAATCCTTCACGAAACTAATCCCTTTTGCTTGACTATAGCTTTTGTGAAAATGTACTTACCAAGGACTTCGGAAGTATTTCTGTTCATGAGCACTGAATACGTACTGCTATTCCCATTTGCCGGAACCTAGGTCAATAGGGAGAGTTTCACCCTCACTTCAAGTTTGCCATGGACCTTCCTAGTTTCTGAGAAACAAACCGAGTACTCGTTTTTTAACGCTGTTTTCCAATATTAAAAAAACATAGTTTTTTTCGGAATTCCTTGAGTTGGCACCCTGGGGTTGATCGTTTCAACGCCTTGTAACACATTTTCATTTGTAAGAAATCAGCAGTTGAAGTTGTACTCGAAGAATTCCGTATAATGTTCTGCCATGAAGACAGCAGAAAATGAGGTCCTATCAAGTTCGTAAATCCATAACATCTCCACCATTAACTGTACATCATTGATACATTTTAACGTTAACGATACATCAATAATCTAATACATCGGCTTATTTTTTAACTTATATTGTATTACGCATTTTTATTTTAGTTTAAACATTAATGTTTAATGAGTTATTTGTAGTTGTTTTTTTATCTTCAGCCTACATTAAACTTCCGCACTTATTCTTTCCTAATTTATTGTTACATATGCTATATCCCGCTGAAATGCCAATTATTGTTTATATTTGGCTCATAATAAGAAAGAAATATGGATTTCAAGTTATATGTTGTAGCCGAAGACATATGTCTGTCTTTCTGTGACAAAAATCCTTAGGCTCACTTGGTAAACCTTGAATTAGAGTTCGATTCTCACCTGAGCTATATGAATAGTAATTATATCATTAAATAAAATCCTTAATCCCCCCCCTGGCTAAAAAAAAGGGTAGTAAGCAATAGATAGCCCGTCGCAATCATCCTTAGAAGCATAAAGTGGACGTTAAGAAATATCAAAATTTAGATTTAGCCTTGAAAATGCATGAGGGAAGTTTATTGCCTAAAGAAAAGTGGGAAATTTTCTCAGGTTAATTACTTTATTGGAATTGTTGTCGTGTCTTTACAAGATAAATCAATTCTTGCTTTTCATGAAAACAAGAAAAGAAAATACTGATTTGGATATTCAATGAGTTACCGGGTGTTTGAAAAATTCGAATCATCCATAATGACATCAGAAAAAGGTAAAAAACCTCCACTAATGATCACAAATTCTTCAGGACAATCTCAACAACTCTGACTAAGGTAATTAATGACAGGCATGACCAACGTTTTGGAATAAAATCTTTGGGGGGGGGGGGGATCTTTCATATTTTGTCCAAGAATCTATTGGTACTCACCAGCGTCTTAGTCTTCCTAGGAGGTATATAAAAAATCGGAACGGTCTCCAGGTTAATAAAATCAGGTTCAGGTATTCAATGACTACCGTCTGTTTAAGTATCTTGTTAGTATGCATCGTACCACCAAGTGTCTTCCTCTGCTGCAGTATTCTAAAGATGGTGATTCACTGAAAGTGATACTGCTATAAACATGTGTACAAGCATTATCTTTGTCCTAGAATCCGAAATAATCAGATCATATAACCATACCAAATTCTATAAGAGCTTCCTGCCCTAAGACAAGTCTTTTACTCCGAGTTATGAACCTAGGAGTGGAAGTGAAGGGCTTTTGCTGAGTATTTTGCAGGTAGTAGAGAGAAGGCAGGGGGGCTAGAACTAGTGTCTAGTTGGAAGACCGGTTTTCCTATATTTAGAGCCCGCCTAGACACCTTACCAGACCCCTCCGCTCGATCAACAGGAGGCTCTAAACCACAATCCATGACAAGCCTGTCCAAGGAAACCTCAACCCGATTTCGGCTCAAATGCCCGCTTAGGGCCCCGGAACTTATAAAAAATTACAGGAAAGGTGCACAAAAAGGTATAATTGACTATAGGACCACCTGGTTCTTCCAGATCTGCTCAAACAGTGATTTTCTCTGCACGATCTGGGGCTACGCCTATTCCCCTATACTTATCCTCATACATAGATCTCCCGAATAGATTATAACCCTGAAATAATACTCCAAACGCTCTCAAATTACATATTTCTACGATTAGGCTTGAACACACCCTTTATGTATACCTTTCATTATTTCTACAAGTGCTCCATAAAGCGATTCCTATTGTTTCAGCAAAAATATACTGTCAGAAACAAAATCCCTCCATCCTTATTATCATGAAGATGAGTGTATTCACATAGAAATGATTGTGATAGTCAAGGACTGTTGGAAAGAGGGGGCAGGGGATATGAATTGGTGGAAAGAAAAAATTGAGAACTTCTCCGTCTTAACTTAGAATACTACGAAGGCGTGCAAAGATTGGTCTACCATGAAAGCAAAGAGCTTGATGTTAGAAAACTTATTTATATTGAATTAAACTAAATTAAATTAGAATTCTCAGTGAACGAAAGGTGTTTAATATTTATATAATAGTTTTAAACGTTATTGAACAACGCGATTTTAAATTTTAACCTTTGTCATAAACCCACTCTACTTTGTCCACGACAGGCCATATATGAAACGAATGGAAACAATTGCGTAAGTACTGGAATTTAAAGGAAGCAATACATCCCAAACTTTGGAAATTAACGTTGCTTACATTATATCAGCCTGGAGTAAGGGCATAAAGTATTCAGAAAAATAATAGTTGAGAGCTAATAAAATAATGAATACAAAGATATTCATGAATATGACTTTTACTACATACCATCTTGGACATTGTCAAGGAGTCCTAATATTTCTTTATGATTAAAAGCATCTGAATTCGCTAAACTGTCGACTGTTCTGGCCAAAGCCATTTATATATTTGTATTATTGACACCGCTCCTTCAAGTATGTTATTATCATTAATTGAGAGGTAGGTAGCTACTTCAATTCCTATCAGCCTTGCATCAACCTACAGAAAGCGATTTCTAGTTGTTGACCAATTACCTATTCCCCAAAATGGAGTTTTGGTGTCGTGAAAAATGTAGATTCGAACATGTCTAAACTATTTTATTGATGCTAATGTTTTATTCTTTACCTCCAGCCTTTATATTCGTATGTATGAGCCTTTAAAGGGTTGGAACCGCCAGTATATATAATACTGTTCTCATATCTGTCGGTGGAGACCGTCTTCACTGGCTGTAGGTCGAGTACAGCTGGCAAGCGCTTTCGATGCAAAGACACCACTTTCAAGGTCTCTAGAGTTTTACTACAACTTATTTAGAGTACAATTCTAGACACCTTGAAAGGTGCCTTTGCATCGAAAGCGCTTGCCAACTGCACTCGACCATCAGCCAGTAACAACAGTATGACAACAGTATGAGCCTTTACACACGTGTATGTAAGAGCCTTTAAAGGGTTGGAACCGCCAGTATAGATGCTACTGAAGGCCGTCGTCACTGGCTGATGGTCGACTACAGTTGGCAAGCGATTTCTCTTTCGAAAGTTTTATATATGTATGAGCCTTTACATACGTATGTATGTATGAACCTTTACATACGTATGTTTGTAAGAGCCTTTACATACGTACGTATGAGAATTTAAGTTAGTTTCCGGCCATTACCAAGTAGATCATTCAATAGCCGTTCTTCCTAAGGACACCTCCTGACGTTGAGGAGTACCGGGCATGCGATCAAGGCTTCGTTGGACTAGTGAATACAACTGCAGTTGATATTAAAATTCTATTTATATATTTGTATTTACTTTTACTGTATGAAACACATAATCCTAAGACGGCTCTCATTTGATGCCCTACGTGACAGTATTGAGTTGAAGAGAATCAAGAATAAGGCTAGGGACGAGAATAGGTTCATGTTTATGGCTGATCGTGATCATTCCAAGGAACAACAGGTGGAGCTGTATTTGCTTTCAGCTCGTGTTTCCTCCTGACCCTTTTCCATTTCTCCACGGACTAGCTTCACGAACAGATCTTATCAACCCTCTATAAGCTATTAATGGATGTGTACACTAACCTCAGCTCAGGTTTCATCTCTTCATCTTACAATTTGTTTTAAGTTTGTTATTATTTTTTTAATTTTCTTATTGAACCATTTACATAGTTATTTCTATCGTGCTCGTGTTACCTACTGTATACCTTCCGGCTCCTCGTCCAAAAAGAATGTTTATTCAGTAATCAGTCCTTTCTCTGCTTCAGTGAAGATCTCCACGAAACACTGTCCGGTTATAGTTTTCACTATCGTCTAACCCAACCGATAGCACATTCGCAAGCCATACCGATGTGTTTACTATCCTGAACTTCATATTTATGCTCTTCCCCCAATTCATTCTGTAACTATGCGGAAAGGGAATTATTTACTCTGTGTACAATAGAAAAAGTACATGCCATGCATGGGTAACTAATATTGCTCCCTTTTTTTCCTCTCATCACTAAAGCTAATAGCAACAAATTTTCTTTTCTACCTACCACTCAGTCGGAGCTCTATGGATATATTATTTATATATATTATGTATGTGTGCTATCACTAGGTACCTATTACTTAGTCTATATGCGACAAGATTTTCCAGTGAGGATCGAAGTTTACACAGATTCAAATCATTCATTCGCAATACCTTCTTTACTATTGGTAATGCTGAAAGAATGTATTTATTTTAACTAGGTAAATGAACAATTTGTGAGTACATTTAAAACTGTAACTTCCGAGCAACGAAATGTGCGAGTCTCAATAGTTCAATGGCTAAAACGAATGAGTTCAGTACCAGAGTGTCGGCTGGTGAACTAACTACTTCCCCCCGTACAGTGAAGCCTATCAGTCTACTAGAGACAACTTCCAGGTTCTCTTTGATTATCGGGGGTTGTCGAGATGATCACTCTCGTAAAACTTTTGATTGCGAATCCCCTTTGCTGTGAGTTGTTCAACAATAACCGAAATATATATAAATTTATATAGATAGATAAATAGATTGGATATACATTGTTTGGATATACATTTTTGTGTGAATTCCTCGGGGAATCTCCAGAACAAATTGAACTCGAAATACGTTCAATGTAGTGAAGCTTCTTGTGATAATCATTATGCAATTTATTATAATACAAATATATTCGAAGGTAAGGCTTTTGCCCTTGAGAGAAGGCGGAGGCCGAGAATATCCTTCTTATGAAGTCTTCTAACATCTTATGGATTTAGGTGGGTATATTAATATGGAATAAGCAGCTTCCGAAAGAACCCAGTGGTTGCAACTGCGAAGCGTCGACTTGAAGAGCTGATTTCCCCAAATGAACTTTTTCTAATATGCTCTAATATTTTGGTCAAGGCAAAACGTTGTAAAGTTTTATATTGGGGGTCCATTTGTCATATCTACTATAACTCTTAGAGCTGAGCGGAAGTTTAAAAGAGAGAATGGCGAAAATGTGCTGGAATGACCCATTTTTTTCTTTTTTATATTCTCGTAAGACATTGAGAGTAGCTGAGTCCATAAACCGCCCTAACAGCTGTAAATAGTACGGCGGTGGTAAATATTTGTTCAAATCATATGTGTTAAATCTGTCTCCGCTTACTCACAGCAAAGGAAAATATTTCTAGTGAACAGTCAAAGCCACGGGAAAGGTTTATTTAAATTCTACTTTTACCAGAACTGACTAGCAAAAAAAAAAACTAATAACTTGAAACTCTATGAACAGATATCTTGAAAATTATTAACTCCATGTCGCATGCTATGGTAACCATACCGAAAACATATAACATAAATTAATTAACTAAAGTGGCGAGTTTAATTCCCGCCTGGGCAATAGAAATTTATTTAGTAACGGAATTCATTAAATAAAATCCGCCATGGTTAGAAAAGGGTGGTAACCTGTAGGTAATAGTTGCAAAAAGTGGATGTTATCAAATAATTTAATTTAAATTAATCACAAGCGCCGAAAAAAGAAATTATTACAATACAATTTCTGAAAATTAATATTTCTCATTTAAATGTAATTATTATTGTACTATTCAGTATATACAATTAACGCTATTTAGAACTGATTATTTTCAGATTACCTCATTTTTCCAGGCAGGTTGGGACTAAGTCTAAATTCCTCAGAAAAAGGATTTTAATTTTCAATTGGCTCTTAAATGATTTATGAATGTTGTTGGCTATCTGCTAATGAAGTACATACAATCAACATGAAAGAGTTTATTTTTTTTCAGATAATTTCGGGCAACTTTGGTATCCATCTTATGGCGGAGAAATTCGTTTTCTCACTGACCGAAATAAAAATAAATAAAATCAACAGACAGAATAACAACTCGGAATGTAAAGAAGATTCAATGATAACAAGCAATTATCATCCGTTGATGACAAACACTAAATGATGGCCGCATTAAATGGTTTGAGACATTGTTGCATGCAAAAGACCTTGTTCGTTGTCTATTTAGAAAAAAAGATCATTCGTGTATATTAAAATTTTAGTCATTTAAAAGTTAGAACTCTAAAATGCCCAAACCGTAATATCCCATGTATCACATCATTATTTTCATTCATATCCAATTGTTTTCAAATTTGAAATTCCTCGAAAAACAATTGTGCACTGAGCAATATTCTCATCAGAACATCGTTCTTAAAATAAACTGTTTTTAAAACACAATTTCATTTTTAGGAGATAACGAAAATGTGGTCCATACGATTCGGGGCTTTGATCGTTACTGAACTGGATATTTAAGTATTTCATGTAAAAAGAAATATCAAGTTCGTTAACTGCTGAAATCAGACCAGGCAGAAGAAGAACATTAAATGTAGAAAATTCTAAATAACTTCATTATAATGATACAGATTTTAAAAAGATTTGAAACTAATTTTATTGGAAATTTAATATCCTACAATTTCTATTTAATACTTTTTTTTTCTCTAATTCTAACAGTAAGTGAGATATTTTTTATTTTTCTCCCATTAGTAAACCCCCACTCCTATTCATTTTACATTAGCAATAAGCTATTAGATTATGATGCGACTATTTATAGCTTGAATGCGGCGAATTGTTTTCATCGGGGAAGGAGGAGGAGGGTTATGAGAAGGAGCAAAATAAAAATTATAATTATGAGTCAGATCGAAAAATGTTGGAGCATAGGTTAGTCATGTGATGTCTTATCCGCATTTAGGAAACGTCATTAAATAACTAGAAAAGGCTAGAACCTGTAAAACTGTAAATCTCGACCCTTACTAATGTGACTGTAAACATCCACCCTTACTAATGTGACTGTAAACATCCACCCTTACTAATGTGACTGTAAACATCCACCCTTTCTAATGAGACTATAAGCCTCCACCCACACTAATGTGACTGTAAACGGCCACCCTTACTAATGTGACTGTAAACCTGCACCCTTACTGACGTGACCGTAAACCGGCACTCTTACTAATGTGACCGTAAACCTACACCCTTACTAATGTGACTGTAAACCTCTACCCTTACTAATGTGACTGTAAACGACCACCCTTACTAATGTGACTGTAAACCACCATCCTTACTAATGTGACCGTAAACCGGCACTCTTACTAATGTGACCGTAAACCTACACCCTTACTAATGTAACTGTAAACCTCTACCCTTACTAATGTGACTGTAAACGACCACCCTTACTAATGTGACTGTAAACCTCCACCCTTACTAATGTGGCTGTAAACATCCACCCTTACTAATGTGACTGTAAACATCCACCCTTTCTAATGAGACTGTAAACCTCCACCCTTACTAACGTGACTGCAAACCTCCACCCTTACTAATGTGAGTGTAAACCTCCACCCTTACTAATGTGAGTGTAAACCTCCACCCTTACTAATGTGAGTGTAAACCTCCACCCTTACTAATGTCACTGTAAACCTCCACCCTTACTAATGTGAGTGTAAACCTCCACCCTTACTAATGTCACTGTAAACTTCCACCCTTAGTTACGTGACTGTAAACTTCCACCCTTACTAACGTGACTGCAAACCTCCACCCTTACTAATGTGAGTGTAAACCTCCACCCTTACTAATGTGAGTGTAAACCTCCACCCTTACTAATGTCACTGTAAACCTCCACCCTTAGTTACGTGACTGTAAACTTCCACCCTTACTAACGTGAATGTGAACCTCCACCCTTACTAACGTGACTGCAAACCTCCACCCTTACTAATGTGAGTGTAAACCTCCACCCTTACTAATGTCACTGTAAACCTCCACCCTTAGTTACGTGACTGTAAACCTCCACCCTTACTAACGTGACTATGGACCTCCACCCTCACTAATGTGACTGAAAACGGCCACACTTACTAATGTGACTGTAAACATCCACCCTTACTAATGTGACTGTAAACATCAACCCTTACTAATGTGACTGTAAACATCCACCCTTACTAATGTGACTGTAAACATCCACCCTTACTAATGTGACTGTAAACATCCACCCTTTCTAATGAGACTATAAGCCTCCACCCACACTAATGTGACTGAAAACGGCCACACTTACTAATGTGACTGTAAACATCCACCCTTACTAATGTGACTCTAAACCTCCACCCTTACTAATGTGACTCTAAACCTCCACCCTTACTAATGTTACTGTAAACGACCACCCTTACTAATGTGACTGTAAACCTCCATCCTTACTAATGTGACCGTAAACCTACACCCTTACTAATGTGACTGTAAACCTCTACCCTTACTAATGTGACTGTAAACGACCACCCTTACTAATGTTACTGTAAACCTCCACCCTTACTAATGTTACTGTAAACCTCCACCCTTACTAATGTGACCGTAAACCTCCACCCTTACTAATGTTACTGTAAACCTCCACCCTTACTAATGTGACTTTTACTTTGAGATCCTAAGCCTCTGAACATGTGATTGTTCTTGTTTGCACGAGCATCTTTTTTAGAGGAAAAATGCAGAATAGATGATAGCAGATCAGTAGCGCACCTACTAGGGAGATCTGATTAATTTAACATGAAGGCCCCTTTTTCGAAATAGATGTTTGCATTTGTTTTAGTTTTCAACCTTCAGCAAACTCCTAAGCATACTCATAACATATTATGAATAAGCTGTTATATCATGAATCAATTTATTTGAATTTTAAATACCAAATATTGTTTCCATTGAACATTTACTTTGTGAGGTCCATACAAATACATAGTGTGATAACGTCGTCGTGTAGGAATTTACGTTATTTTACTCAAAAAGATTTATTTAATTTATACCATAATCAATATTTAACCGTTTCATTCAACGCTAAAGTCCATAGTCATTAATGTTTTAAATCGGACCAGGAGCCGTGTGATACAAAAATTCTCTATTATTATGAGTCGTATCGAAAATCGTTATAGAACAAATCTTGTTAAACTATTGATGTTCTATTCCATTTTTAACTAACTCAATTTTCGTGCATCCTTGTTTTGAACCTTGAGTAACTCCCACTTCTAGTCATGTGATGTTTAATTAGAAATAGGCAATGTATGTCGAGATGAGATCAGTGCTGTGACTTGGGAAATCGGACTTTATACGGTCTCCTTTTTAAAATGATTGCCCAAAATGAAGCACACATTTCTAAATATTCCATACTCTCTAATAAGACCGCCCTTCTTCATTGCACGAACGTATTTATTTGCTACAAATAAATTAAAATACCTTTATCAAAAGAACACCATTGATAATCTAAAGCACTAATCGACTTGTTACTAGTCTCGAGGAAACTGATAACCTGTGTTGAAGGAATACGATACAGAAATGTTGCTAATTAGGTCTAATTTATTAACATGGCGGCTTGTTAGAAATTCCTCCAGAAGAACCGTTTTGCATTGGGCCTCCTCGTCTCGGCAGGTACTAGTACTTTCTAAACGGTTTCCTGTAGTACTTACGAA
Source organism: Riptortus pedestris (assembly GCA_019009955.1). Lineage (NCBI taxonomy): Eukaryota > Metazoa > Arthropoda > Insecta > Hemiptera > Alydidae > Riptortus > Riptortus pedestris. Next base: position 203,235,023 of record CM032228.1, on the reverse strand, counting down.
TCTCTCGTAGTAATCACACTGCAATCAGTGATAGCTCGCTCATGCGATCTGCAGACCGTTAGTGATCTTATCACAGCTATCAGTGAACAGTTGATTCTCTTCCTTCGCGGGAAACGACATTCTGGATAAAGAAGGGTCATTGCACCCACAATACCTAGCCTGCCCAAGATTGTTGTTGTCTTATTGTCTACGGCTGGTGAGATGTTCAGATGAAGAGGAATTCTTGATTTCCTCCTCTGGAAGGAAGAGGTTCACAAATAAATGCGGTCGTTTCCGTTCTCTTCTGCGACTGTCCATATAACAAGATTGGGTATATAAAGGTTTTCTATCTTACTGATAATATATAAGGTTTAAGGATATTTTTACAAATTTAGATTCCCCGCTTCTTTTCACAAAACATTCAATATTGAGTTTGATATCGAGATAATGAGGCATGTCAATTTGTTATCGGGTGTTGGTTATATTTAAATAAGGGAGATGGGTACTAGCGGCTAAAGATCTCCAAAGTCTGAAAAACCAATTGTTTATACATATATATTCTAAAGAGAGATTTGTGCTTGTTATTAAGAAACAGAGTAGAGTTAAAGAACGAAAGAAGAAAGAAGAGGAGTTGATTTAAAGCATGTGAGTGTGTGTGTGTGTGAGTGTATGTTGCTGTATTCACTCATGCATATTTTCAATAGTTTTGAGAATTTGATAGTGAATTAGGTGTACTGAACCTTAATCTTTATACTGTTATCATACCTTTCGGTGGAGACCATCGCGACGCGTCGTCACTGGCTGATCGTCGAGTACAGCTGGCAAGCGCTTTCGATGCATGGCACCATCTTCAAGCCCGTCGATAAGTTGTACTGAGTTAGATGTCTGTTGGTCAGTAGGTTTTATGCGTCTGGTCACCGTATTAGTAGATTAGTTGGACTAATACGTAAACAACCCATCACACGAAAACAGTTTACCTGGACACTAGCTAACACCCCTCGCTTGCCAGATCTGAGGTAAGTAAACAGCCTTGGACTATACGTAAACAAACTAATACGGTGACCAGACGCATATAACCTACTGACCAACAGACATCTAACTCAGTACAACTTGCTGAGCTTGAAGTTGATGCCATTGCATCGAAAGCGCTTGCCAGCTGTACTCAACCATCAGACAGTGAGGACGGTCTCCACCGACAGGTATAACAACAGTATTATTTATATTGGCGGTTCTAACCCTTTACTTAATATTTATCTTGATAATGGCCGAAAATTCAAACTTGACTATGTATAATCTGAAGTTCAAAGATCTTTCATACATCACACCTATACGTATATATATATATATATCATTTGTCTTTTTGCTGGTGACCCTTCCCATAAAATATGAAGAATAAATAAAAAATATTGAGTTCAGAATAAGAAGAATCATATGGCTTTGTCATGATCACTATCGTCGGTCGACATACCATCAGGGTACAGATCTTTTCAAAGTGAAGATTTTGAAATTGCAACGATTCGGTTCTGCCGAGAGCTATGCATTCTGTGATACTACGCCCACGACTTAGATAGATAGATAGATAGATATTTTATTGGCTTCTGTTTACAACATGTTGCCAAGAGTCTGGCCAATTAGTGTTAGTATGGTTATTAATATATTATACTTCTTAAAGTATGTGTAAATAAAATAATAATAATTCCTAGAATTACAACTGAACACCATATACATTGGCACGTAATACAATATTAATATTAATCTAAATACTTATAATACTGAATTCAATAGGTTATAATTTAATGTAAATGTAGATTAATTCATTCTTTTTTAATGTCTAAATAAAGATCAGTTTTCTAACATATCAGATTAACATGACTATTCTCTAAGATAAGTATAACTCTTCTAATAATAAGTATAACTGCATATAATAAATAATGTGCCGATTATTATTGAATAAACACCCCCATAAAAAATAATACAATTCTTTCTTTTATATTGTTAACTTTCACAAACTTTTGATAAGAAACAAAAAATATCATTAACTTTACTTTCATTGTTGTAATCCAGAATGTTTACCAATGACAGGTATTCTCTTTGAGGCACCATATATTTGTCAAGGAATTTTACTCTGTGTGATGTAAAAGCGGGGCAATACAGCAGTAAATGATTCAAATGTACGTAAATATATTTTTGGCACCATTTACATACCTCTCCAGTTTTTATAATTTGAGTCATGTTTCTATAGGATAATTTTAAATACTCGCTAGAGGAAATCCTTATTTGACTGATAAGTTTGATTTTATTTATGTTTGTGTGGAACGTTAAATAATTTTCAGGGAGAGAATGGTTAAAACTACAAATACTTTTTATATATTCGGCTGTAACTTGAGTTAAGAACTCTATCCACGTCAACGGAATGGAGATTGTTTACAATTGTTTCAATGATTGTGATCTTGTTGGCTAGCAAAGTTTGTTGGTCTAAAGATTCGAAAAAATATTCTTCAACATTATTATTCCCTGCTATAAATTTTACTTGTGACACCCAATTATATTTTATGTCGCTTTTCATATTGTGCAAACTAAGGAGCTTAAGAAAACATTTTTTCGGAAGTCGGTGAGAGCAGTTTAACACAGAAATTAATAATTTTCTTAAATATAACTACATTTAAGTGCGCTCGCCCAGTTTCCAAACGGACTATGTAATTCGGGGTACTTCTTGGCCAAGAATACAAATACTTCCAGAACCTCAGCTGTACCGATTCCACAAGGTCCAGGTAATTTGGAGACCAAATCTCTGCTCCATAAAGAAGAGTAGATGACACCATTGAATCAAATAGGGCTATTCTTGCTTCCCAGGAATCACTCTTTCCTCTTCCCAGTATTTCCCTAACCTTTGCACTTGCCGCATTTGATCTCTGGCTGAAATGTTCTGCATCTTTGGAAAATCTTCATGATGAGGAAAAAAGCACTCCAAGGTGTGTGTAGGTTTTAGTGTACTACAATTCTTTATCCTGCCAGTACAGAGGTTTCAGTTTTTTAGTACGGGGGGATTTGATTCAACATGAGTGAATTTTGGTTACAATATGTTTCTAATATTTTAAGTTTTTTATGAGCTTCATGCCATGAAGTACTTAGAAGTATAATGTCATCTGCAAATAAGAGCATTATGATTTCATTTGCGCTATCTATTGCGATTCCTGTCGCACCACTATTATAAAAAAAAGAAATTATGTCGCATAGAAAACAAATGAAAAGGGTTGGACTGAGACTTTCCCCTTGCAATAATCCATAACTTATAGGTATTTCATCTGAGAGCTCGGAACCAATTTTAATAAACATGGAAGCCTTGTCATAAAGTGCTTTTAGAATTTGTATTATTTTCCCGCTGAGCCCAAGAGTAAACAATTTTTGCCAGAGTAGCTCCTGGTTTATAGAGTCGAGTGCTTTCTTGAAATCGACAAATGTTGCATATATGTAGGTTCCCTTCCCTTGCAAATGCATACCAACTAATGCAGTCAGTGAGAAGACATGCTGAATGCAACCTCTTCCTTCCCTAAAACCTGCCTGTTCTTCAGGGATCAACTGCTCGCTCTCGGCCCAATCAAGAATTCTGCGAGTTAGTATAGCTGTAAACAACTTTGCTATATTATTTATTAAAGAGATTCCTCGATAGTTGTCGACATCTTTCTTATCTCCCTTTTTGCACATTAATCGCAGTTTGGATTTTGACCAAGCCTCTGGTGGATTTTCCGAGTCAACTATGGTATTGAACAGATTCAATATATAATGTTCCCATTCTGGGGTTAGATTCTTGAAAACCTCATATATCATGTTATCAAACCCAGGGGATTTCTTGTTTTTTGACCGTTTAATGCAGTACTGTAATTCCTCTAATGAAAATGGCTGGTCAAGTATAGGGTGAGTGACAGAAAAAAACAATTTGTCTGATTTAATTTTTTGCCCATAAAGAGATTTATAATGAGCAGCCCAAAGGTCTATATGAATTTCATTAGTATGTAAAGTTGCAGGCTTAAGTGATTTTACAGTTTCCCAAAACTCGGCACTGTTTCTCACATTTCTTAGTTTTTCAATGACAACAGCCCTATATTGACATTTCTTTAACTGTATGATTGCCCTGTAAACATTTTTTGCATTTAAGTAATCGTCCACTGCACTGTCCGAATACTTGTTTTTAGTCATTATTCTATATTTCTGCTGTAAATTGCGTTTCAACAGGCGACACTTTAGATCAAACAATTTATTTTTAGGGTTGAAAGAATACTTAATATAGTTACTTTTGGGACCATTAAGCCTGAGTGTGTTAGGGCTTCAGTAATTGATATAATAAAGTTTCTATATAACTCGTTACTATTACTACGCCCACCACTTCAAGTTCAATATAGTTATGATACCAGTGTTATCTTCTGATGTGCCGATTAGGCTTCCTCGGGCTTTTGATGAACTAGATAAGTTTTTTATCTCAACTTAACCTCATTTAGAACTTCCTCGTTGGATTTCGTTTGGGCATCTTACGTTTTTGTGCCTTGTTTACCATTGTTTCTGATCAAAACTTCAAAATATTTCCATTTATAAATAACAACAACAACTCTCATATTAGCCGAGATATTTGAGTTTTAGTTTTCAATATACCCTCACAGCAACCCCTGCACATTAACAATAAGCATGTATATCCCATCTTATTACAAGGTTAAATACGACGTATTGCATTCATCTGAGAAAGGGGGAGGGAGAGAGAAGTTATAAAATATAAATTTTGAAGTGTCTTCGTAATTATGAATGGGACCATAAAATCAATCTCTGTGGAAATTTAATGCTATGAAGTTTGTTCCGTACTGTTGTAATTCTCAAACGTTAACGTAGGTAGACATTATACTTCTTAAATTTTCTGCGTGCATTTGACCCCACTACTACTCAAACAGCTTTCAATCGAAGCTACACTCTTTGATAAACATTTTATGTTCTGCTTAAATCCCAAGTCCTGTTTATATAGACATCTTGTTACAAAATTATTAAAGAGTAGGATGGCAATGATGTCATCAGTATTACATTGCAGCTTCTTAAATCTGCTTTGTTTGTGCAATTCTTGTGTGACAGACTTTTTATTTGTTCCTTCGCTACTGCTAAAGCTTTTATTGTATATGCATTTATCGCTTTAGCTTCAATAGATATAGCATATCAGAACTTAAGTATCCAATGACATCAAGTTTGCAATACCATCAACGAATCTGAAGACATGAAGTGATTTTCTGCTTATCTGTAATACCTTCCCTGCATCGTTCAATTTCCGTTATTATTTATTTTATAAACCTATTAAACAGATTATATGAAGAGGGAGGATTTCCTTGGCTTGCAAGCCTTAAGTCTAGATTCTAGCTGGTAGTCTGGTTTTTTTCCGATATTCAGAGTTAAAAAATTATTTCTGCTTTTGCAATCAATCCGTATTTTTCGCACTCAGCCATATAAAAGTTGTTATTTATTATTATCAAAAGCATTCTGGTATAAATGTTATCAAGTGCATCTGCATTATTCAATAATTCCTTCTACTCTCTGTTTAAATTAACAATATAAAGGCTAGTGATAATACTTCTGCTAGTGTAATGGTACCTTATAACCATTAGCAAGTACTACGAAGAATGTTTTTGAAGTAACTATTGTAGCTTTGGTTGAGAGATGCCTTAACACTTTGACTGTGGTTATTATTTCCGGGGTCAAGAGCTCGTTGGCTAAGGTTCTACTATCCGGGGTCAACAAACGATGCATTACTCATGTACGGCAGCCATTTTCCTCTTGACTTGCATTCTGCCTTTTATTTTATTATGAAATTCATTTTTAAATAGCCTTAGTCCTCCAGTTGTACAAAACGAATAATAATAAAATAAAATTATTTTTTAAATAAGACAGTCATCCAGGATTTCTCTTTATTTCTTCTCTTTTTAGAACCCGCTGTAAACCATCCCTCCTGGTTTAAATTCTCACTTGCAACATGTCAGTGGAGCAAGACTAGAAGGTAGATAAAAGTTATAGCCTGCATACTCATACTAGCTACTGCATATTATTAGTCAGGTTAAGAAGGCTACGGGCTACTGAGAGATGGTTATCTAACAACTCTAGCCTTAAGTGGAATTCTCTCCGCTCATGCCTTTATAGGTATGGATGGAATTTTCATCATCAAGCCTTTATTGGTAAATGGCCTGATGCAGAAGGGAACGCGAATCCACTGCATGTCCTTGTGGCCCTCTTATTCCCTTATTCGTTCCTTCGACAATCAGGATTACCTGTTCATGGGATCAATTACCATTTTCGGGCCTCAGATATTTCTTACATACATGTAAATAAGTCTAATATGACTTCAAGGAAGTCTTGTGGTGCCCACAAATTATTTTTCCATATCATTAAACCTATCGAATCCACGAGACGTTAAATGTCTTCGAAAAATGACTTTCTAGGTCTCCCTCATTCCTCATGGCAAATACTCTAACCTTCAAACCAACACTTGTCGTCGTTCAGGTTAAGCCGTGGTTACGTCTACCGCTACAAGCTGAAGGTAAAAATAGGCGCAGGCGCTCCAAGGAAGAGCATTAGCTCAAGAGTTCGCTAACAGGGCGCGCTAGTGTAGCAGTCCTTATGCATCAGCGGCAGTCTGAAGAGTATATACGTCAGATAACTAACGATTATGACTCTATTAGATCTCGGCCACGGGCAGGCTGACGCCATCAATTGGCCCGTTAGTCTACTGGAAACAACTCATTCCAAGTCATGCTCGAGGGTAGCTAAGGATCATAAAGTTCTATAATGGCAACCGAATATATATATATATATATATATATATATATATATATATATATATAAATTAAATTTAGTCAGTTTAAATACATATACTTTCTGGCCTTAATATTGGAACAACAACTTAAAGCATACTCCAGATTTAAAATCGCGTGTGCAGATTCGTTACTACGGGAATTTGGAATTTTTTAAGAAGGAAATTTCCATCCGCCTCCTTATAACGGTTTTGATGAGAGTAGGTGGATGTTCTACCCCTACTTTATTAATCATTTTACGAGATACGGTGGTAAATGGAATTATCTATGAACAAATTTTCTGATTAGTTGCATCGTCATAAGGTGAGACAGTGACATAATTTAAATTAAATTAATTAATAGGATGCCCTAAAGAAGAAACTCCAGCAAGAGGGAAATGGACTTCTCATGCGTGGCGGATGATTCTTATCGATTTATCGGTGAGCATCAACGTTTTCACACCCAATAAAATAAAATAATATTATTAGTAATATAATAAAAACAGTATTTGTTGCTCATAAACCAATGCGATGAATATTAGTTCCATATATTCGCTTCCAACGACTGATTTAATAACCTCACACTGTAGAGCAAAGAAGCTGAAATAGGAGGGAAGGGAGTTTTCTGAAGGGATTTCCAAATATCTCTGATACTAAATTTAGGTTCGAAAAATTGAAAGTCTTATTGCAAATTAAATGTACTATAAATAGTTTAATACACATTTATTCTCTATCTTGAATATTAACCGAGATATTCCTATTTTCCACTCCTACTCATGTCATAATAATAATAAGCTCTTATATCATGAGCCACTTCATACTCAAGGTTAAATGCCAAATATTGTTGCATTGAACTTCTACTTTACGAAATATATGCAAATACGTTCTGTTCATCCCCACCCCCTCCTTTTGTTCTTGGACTACTAAAATCTGAGTGATTGAGAGTAAAATTATTCTGATTTCTTGTAATAATGGATAGCAAAAAGTACCCCCTTCGTGTAGGCGTTAATGTCAAGAGTCCATCCAAGCTATTGGATTATGGCGGTTGATTTAGCCATGAGGAATATTCGGTATGATAAGCGGTTCCTTGGAGAGCGGGTGAATTGTGTGCGTTCGGCTTGACAATGGGGGGACAATGTGCTTTGTTCGGAGCACCGAGGTCTTTCTTGTCTCGGCTCATCTGTCAATCATCCTTTCACAATCACAACAATAATGATGATACAAAAACAAGAGTATTGGAAAGTGAAGACAAAAGTCTAAAGCCCATTTAGGCGAAATTCAACAAACATAATTTGGCATATATTACAGATCTGGGATGCACCCAACAGGAAAGTGAGAGAAAAAGTCCGTCAGACATGGGCTGAACAACAAAAGTTATCTATACTTGAATAAGAATCCAATGAGATGTGTGGGTTTACTGAAGGCTGAAAACAATGAATTGCAAAGAACTTGCATAATACTTGAATTAAGAAAAAGTCCGTCACGCAGGGGAAGCGTAAACTAAGCAGATTTCCCACGTGAAGTATTACAATAGAGGAATTTCACGAGGGCCGAGCCAGTGAAGGAAACGGCCGAACTAGCTTTGGCGGGAAAGTAACTCTCGTCCGTTAGGCGCCCCGATTTAATAAAAATGCAAATATCTCGGTTAATATTCAAGATAGAGAAAAAATGTATGTGACAATATTTATAGTAAATTTAATTTACAATAAGATTGGTTCTGTGCAATTTTTCGTTCCGACGTATAGTAACGGAGATATTTCGAAATTCCTCCCATTTAACCCCCCCCCCTCCCACAGGTCCGATTTCAGCCGTAACAAACTTGATATTTCTTTTTGTATAAAACTATTAAATATCGAGTTTGGTAACGATTAATAAAAAGTCTGTGACTTCTAGAGCGTCGACAGACATACATATATATATATATATATATATATATATATATATATATATATATATATATATATATATATATAAAGTTTTGAACGGACCTCATTTTCGTCATCTACTAGATAGGATCGATGGACATTTGAAGAAAAATTTCGAAAATTCCTTCATGAGTACAACCTCAATAGCTGATTTTCCATAAGGGAAATCTGCTAAAAATATATAGAGCAACAATCACAGAGCATCAATAGTTCTCTTCAAGATTGGTTCTATAGCATTTTTCGGTCCGGTTAATAATAACACAGTTATTTTGAATTAACGAATTCTAAATCCCACTAAACCATCTGGCTGAAATTGAAATAGGAATAGGGTACGTTTTCCTAATTCAGCCATTAACGAATATGATCTTTAGTGTTGAATGAGACGTTTAAATATTGTGTATGGGATAGATCAAATAACATTTTTGAGTCAAGAAATAAAATCTTAATTGATGGCGTCATCACACGAAATATGTTCATGGATTAATTCGAATAAAGATCCATAATAAGCAATATTTTATATTTAAGCTTTGGAATAAAACGTTTCATGATATACTCATTTATTGTTAAAGTGTGATGAGGAGTAAAAGTGGGATTCTTCACTTCAAATGGGTCAAGGCACTTGCAGGAATTATGGGCAATTAAATAGTCATATCCACGCCAAAAGTGCCTCCAAAAGTAGCGAAGAGGTAATTTACAATAAAATTACTCCAACTGTGTTAAAATCTTTATTAAGAGAAAGAAGTATTAATTTGTGGCAACAGAGATGGAATCAAACAGATAAAGGATTTCATCTAAAATTATATATCCCTGTTTTAAAAATCAATATCTCACTATCCCAACATACATTTTATCTAACACAAACACTAACTGGACACGGAAATACAAACTCTTACTTATACAGATTCAAATACTTACTGACTCAAATACTTGTAAATGCAACAGTTACACCGAACAGACATTCACCCACCTGATTTATGAATGTAGACTGTCTCAAACTACTGACATAAAGACAGTTAAAGACTAATATTCCCGTATGGCCTATCAGTCCCGATATTTTATTTTCAAAACACCTAAATTTATTAAAAGCAACAGCCTATGATATTCTTAATCTGAGAGAAGAAAAGATAATATAATATTAATATTATGTCATTTTTTTTTATTGGTTATTTAATTGAATTCCTGTGTTGTTCTATTTATTGTTTTTGTTTTATTTAATCAAGATTAATTTTCATAATCTTATTTCCATTTTTTAATATGTATATATATATATATTATTATATATAAAAAAAAGTTAAACGCTTTGACAAAATGCACATATAATACAAATATACATGGGATTTGCAGAAAAATAAAATTCCTCCACATAGGGTTACTATGTAGAGGAAATACGTAAAGAAAAAAAATAAAGAAAATAAAAAAACTCCAACTCAGTTACTGTACACGATAGTGAATAATATACAGAAAATTGATTCGCAACAAGCTTGGCTACATACAATTTTTCGATCCGACTCAAATTAACAGATATATTTTAAATTTTCGGGTTTAGCACTTAACGGACATGCTCTTTAGTTTTTACTTATATATCGAGTTCGGTAACGATCAAACAAACTCAAATAAAAATGTATATATTTATAAATATTTTCGGTTCCAAACACAACAAAAAAAGTGAGCGATGATTGTATTCTGAATTATTCAAGTTGGAAGGCTTAAAAGAGCTGCCTTTAGACGATAAATAGAAGGAGTGCCACATCCAGAGACAAATCAGCAATATGGAGCTAATTATTTTGGAAGAAAATCCATTTCATGTAATTCTTGCAAATGAATGTTCCAGGAATGTTTACTTTCCTTCAAAGAATGGTAATGGAGAACATTGCTTGGTATGCCAATAATAGGGAAACCCTAAAACACGTCCTACATTCCTAACTTCTAGTTAGCATTAATATCATAACTTTGGGATTCTCCAAAATCTACCCACGATAATCAGAGCAGAGGAAGGAATCAAAAACTAAATATTCTTCAGATTTTTGGGGGATAGTATAGTACTGCAGCGACCACCTTACTGGACTTCCTTCGTAACTAATAGATACACCATGCCGAGAGAAGTTGCCGAGGAAAAGTCGGCTAAGAGACAATGTCGGCTTTTCCAATAAATATTTATAAGTGGAATGGGCGTTATTATTATATTTTAAAATGATGGAGAATTCCTCGATGACAGCTTCCGTTTTGGTAAGGGGATGCTTTAAGAAGCGTTTAGGCGCAGGCGTCTGCTAATTAAATTTCACCGTGATTGGTGAGAGAGTGAAGTAGCCCTGACAGACAAAGAGCGGACAGGTGAGGCTGAGGTGCAGCTTACGTAAGAGCGGAGGTCCCCAGACCTTGGATGGTTCACTGGCTCCACCGTCTGTCAGCGGGCCGCTGGGAGCACTGCACTTAGACATCTAGCGACGCCTGAAAATGGCCGCCGCTCTCCTTGGATACGGTCCTTGAGAGTAATCACTCCCCGGGGCTCTGTCAGAATTGCCGATTTCATGTCTATATCACAGTCACTTCCGTTCGTCCAGGATGGAACCTGAAAAATAATCCTTGAGTCTTAGCATTTCGGGGGATAGCATTGTTCAGCTAAAGGGGTTTATCCTGTTTGAGATTCTCAATAACCCATCTTAAAACTAAAGAAGGAGCTGAAGACTTTCGGGGATAATTCGACAGTTTTTAGCGTTTTAACACAAAATTACTGATTTATCAACATCACAAAAATATTAATTATATTGAAAACTATTTACTATAACTTGTACTGTAATTTATAACGAATCAGAATACTTTTTCTCGCAATCAAGCAAGTTTTAGTAGTCCAAGAACTTAAGAAGGGGGGGGGGCTCACTAGAACATATTTCCATATATCTCGAAAGTATATGTTAAAGGTCTCTTGAACCAATATTTGGTATTTAAGCTTCAAATAAATTGGTTTATTATAAAACAGAGTATTGTTTATCTAACATGAGTAGAAGTGGGGGTTTGCTGAAGGATGAAAAAGGAAATATCTCTCTTAATATTCCAGATAGACAATATTGGTAGTACATTACATTTGCAATAAGATTGGTCCTGTAAAATTTTTCGATCCGACTTATAATAACGGAGATATTTCGAATTTTCAAAAATCACCCCCTCTAAACTTCCCCTCCCACTTGTCCGAATTCAGCCATTAACCTTATTGAGTTTGGTAACGATAGAAGAAAAATTGCTAGAGCGTTAACAGACATATATATATATATATATATATATATATATATATATATATATATATATAAAATATAATTTACAGTATTTAAAAAAAAATAAAACTCTTATATAGTTTCAGATTATAAAGAGTGAGCTTTCTTTAGAAAAAAGGGATAAAAGAAGGGATTTTGTTGTGAATAGTGAGTTAAAAAGTCCGTCACGCAGGGGCTGCGTAAACTAAGCAGATTTCCCAAGTGAAGTTTTACAATAGAGAAATCTCCATACTGGTAACACAATGCCACCGTGATTAAATGCATAACGGTAATGAGAAATCTTTCAGTTAATTGTAATAAATTCCCAACTGAAACGGCTTCTGAATTGTAAAAATAATTTTTATTTTAATAACTCAAATTTTAGTAGTCCAAGAACTAAAGAAGGGGGGGGGGATGAACAGAACGTATTTGCTTAAATCTCACAAAGTAACGAAGGTAAGGTAAGGTTAAAAGAAGCTTCCACCTGAGCCGAGCAATGACGGAAATGGCCGACCTAATCCCAACTATACCCGACCATAAACTTCATACAAATGCTAATAACTCGGTTAATATTCAAGATAGAAAATAAATGTATATAACAATATTTATAGTACATTTAATTTGCAATAAGATTGGTTCCATACAATTTTTCGATCCGATGCATAATAACGGAGATATTATGAATTTTTGAAAATCCCCCCTCTAAACCCCCCTCCTTCTAGTCTGATTTCAGCCATTAACGAACTTGATCTGACTTTTTACATAAAACGGTTAAATATCGAGTTTCGTAACGATCAAACAAAAATTGTGACTGCTAGAGCGTTAATAGACAAATATATATATATATATATATATATATATATATATATATATATATATATATATATATATATATAATTTTGAACGGACCTCATTTTCGTCATCTCCTGGGTAGGATCGATGGACATTTGAAGAAATTTTTCGAAAATCGCGTCATGAGTACGACCTCAATAGCTGATTTCCTTTAAGGGAAATCTGCTAAAAGTGTTTTAGTTATTTTGTTTTGTTCTCTTGAGATATTTAATTATCCCAAGTGGAAACACTGGAAGAGACCTTTATTGATGAATTCATGGTGATGACAGGTACTTCAACCATGATAAGCTTCGATTTTATCTTTATGATCCACTCCTACATACACTTAGTTTTGTTATGGATAATGAAGTAGAAGATTTGGACAATGATGTTGTTAGATAATCATAGATCGTGTTTGAGTATGTTAACTTGACACGTCCGGCGTCCTGTGTTACATAAAGATTGATTATGACATCACAACCTACTCATATGGCCGAACCTACATACACAAATATGATTTAAATTGACTGATTTATTTATTACCATTCTATTTAGATGAAAAATGGGAATTTCATAACTCACGAAGGCCTTAAGCTTCAGACGGACATTTTAAAAACCTTTAAATAATAAGAACAAATCCAGGCTGTCTTTAAACTGAGATTTTACATTTCTGCAGCAGCTGTTAACTGATATCTCTCCTGATTTAAATGTAAGTCGGCAATGATAAAAAAGAACCACCCAAACCACATCAAAATGGGCCCATGACACTGAGTACTGCATATTTTTTTTTTTTTTCAATTTTTCAATCTTCAAGAATGTATAACTTCAAACTTTCTCAATAACCTATGTTCACCAAGAGGCTGCTGGACCTGGTATGAGAAATTAGTTTTATGAATGGAACCGTGGTGATTTATGCCATAAAATTAATGGAGCAATAGAAAAGAGTTGAAGTAAATAGAAACATATATTAACCTCCTGCACATTCGTAGAAATTGTGGATTGTTTATATAAAATATTTTTCTTATTGAGTCAAAATCTCTTTCTTCTAATAGTAATATGAGTGATAAATTCTAAGATGCCGGTTTGAATTTGAAAGGCTAAAGAAGTATTGTTTCCAAAAAGATATCCAAGCAAAGCCACAAACGTAATGAAGGAGGATTGTACCCACCTGTTGATAGCCTGTGAGTGATAACAGCTGAGAAAAAACTAAGACCAATATTAAACATTTTTCATCCTTAACTCTTAAAATGGCAAAGTTGAGATCGAGCTAGAACTGAAAAGCCATGTCATAAAATTATGATAAAATAAAATACATAAAAATAGGAAGTTTTCAGATGTTATTGTTAAAGATTATTAGCATTCTAATCATTCATTATGCGAAGTATGAATTAAGGAATAATAATAATTTAAATTTAATATCTGTTTATAAATTTAAATAATTTTTATTAACATTATTAATTGAGATTTTTTTTGTATAATGCCAACTTTTTAGGCACTCCAGTCCTTGAATGACCTAAACCTCAACAAGCAGTCACTACCGATTCTATGAAATTCTCAGCTTCTCCAGTTACAGTACCACAACTTCTGCAAGTTTATTTACAGGTTATCAAACTCCTTAGCCTAGGCCTGCTGAGCGCTGGAGCTGCATATATTTTTTTTTCTTTCTGCCCATAGAGAAGAACGGGGGAGAAGGACCGGGGCCCATTCTTTTTCTAAATTCCCCACATGCACTTGTTAAGAGCACAGATGAGTTCCTTGTTATCATATGTCTCCATTGTTTCCGTGTTATCTCTGTGTCATTTCTTATATGCCACGTGTGATTACTCTTTGTGGCTCTAATAAGGTTTACGTTTTTATAGTCTATACCTACAAGCAAATTCACCTTTCTACCAACTCAAATATAACTTCATATATCAAGCTCATCCACTGTGGTTATACAAAATCTTTGTATTTTATATAGTTCTTTTTAGCCATTTACCATTTACTTTTACTGATGTCGGTTCAATTTTCCCTTAAACGCAAACAGCGATTGAGATGCTACTTATTACACGATATTAGAAATATTACTTCAATCCCATTGATCCTCCCTAGGTGATGACGAAAATGAGGTCCGTTCAAAATTATTATATATATAAAAGCGTCAAAGCGGTCAAAAGTTTTGAAATTCGATATCAATTCGTTTCGTGAAATATTAAGATAGTTAGCAATTGAAATCTCAAGAGAATCATTCATACAACAATTCTATCACTTTTCAGCTCATGCTCTACTTTAATTTGAGGTTGGGGACACATAGGCCCTCTTATTGCTGGGTAAATTGAACATCCAATTACATTACATTGATTGACAACATACCGTACCTTTCCAGAACGTGGAAATCTGCTTTGTTTACGCAGCAACTGCGTGATTTTATTTGTAGGGCTCATGCCCTAAATTATTTAGAGTTCTTAGAATCTTCTTCCGGAAATTCCACCCCTAATACAGGTCCCCTAGTCTACTTTGGCAAAGGTCTCATACCTTAGACGAATGCTCGCATCCTGCCTCGATTCTGAGGCCTGTATTTCCTGTTTTGACTCTACAGGACAACCTTCCTCATGAGCCAAACGACATCTATCGTTGGGAAAGAAAGGTATTAAATCTTGAAAGATATTTACACATTGTCTTTCAATTTTCCACTGACCCCTCCTCGTCCTCAGCAATCCGGTGAATGAAGACATGGGGATCATAATAAATGAGGATTAATCATTTATGACGCCTAAGAGCTTTCATGAGTTTCTTCTCCTTTCGTCCAGTGTGCTTTATTGTTCTTTGATATTGGTCCAGAGGAGGAATTATTTTAAACGATCTTGGAGTCGCTTGTACCATTTTAAACGAGACCTTCAGAAGGTTCCTCTTCTAGTACTACTCACGGTCACAGTAAACAAAACCCACGAAGGGTTTGTTTGTTTCTTGCTCACTAAAGAAACTTGTACAAAGAATTATATACGTAACGATTTATAACATGGAAAATCCATTATTCATTAAAATCCCACTTTTGCTCGTTACTGACGATTGATTTATCTATGGATTTCACCAGTTGACGCCCTCAACCACTTCAAATCCTAGGTTTATTGACAGAATAACTTACCTCTTCAAGCTATCGGTAAAAGCGACACTAGCCCAATAAGGGGAATACATCACATTAGGTCTTCCATTGGGAAAGTCTTCCATTAGGTTGGCTTACTTACTATCCTATACTCCATGGAGGTGCTGGCAATCTGCCACAATCTGGCACCTTACCGTGGTTTGCAACTAATCTCTTCCAATTCGATCCCCTACAGATGACACGTCCAACCCCAGGTAAGACTTCTAGACTGGTTGGCCGGGGGGAAAGTTATTTTTTTACTTGTTCCTCAAGGTTCACGTTGTAATATCGTTCTGGACAGACTGAATGTTTCTTTTGGAACATACTGGTGACAGCATTTTTCTCTTTGCCATTCAACAATATTGACAAGGCCGACTACAAAAGCAGCAGAAGGGTGGCACCCAAGATCAGGTTGTTGACAAATATTTCAAAGATTGTGATCAGATAGAACCTGATAGAACTTAAGAGATCTGGTATTTCTGATTTTGGCTGAGGTAGCTAAGAGAAGAGAAAGATCACTAATCCCCAAAAATTTTATTAAAGCAATTTTGTTTTTAGCAGAGTCAATAAATAAAACTGTTGCCAAGCTCCAATAAAACTTAAGTAAGACTTTTTCTACACATTTTCATCTAACTCGAATATGAAAGTTATTTGGATTTCATCATTCAGAAACTACATCTACTCATGCTTTATTCGTAATTAGCTTCTGTATCACTAAATACCCTGTGTAAAGCATACATTTCAAGCCTACATGGGAGGTGAGTACTACATCTTTGCGTCATTCTAACTAAAGTGTTTTGGTGCCGCGTCAAGTAAACTAAATATGGTTTTACTCAAGTTTCTGCTCAATTGACTCACGAAGATACCCAAAAACCGCATACTCGAACAAATAATAATATGGGAACCTCGATCTTATGATTGTATCTTGAGTAAACCGTTATATTTACACTACTAAACCTCCATCATTCCTATAGAAATAATAGAGAACTTCATTTTCAACCATGATGAATGAGTGTTGGAGATGAAGTAGTTTTCTATAAGGAAAGTGGGAGTCCATAGACCTGATACACAAATTTGGGACAATTTTTATTTATTTGTTTAAACATTTGGTCAGCTGTTGCAGTCATCTTCAGAGCTAGGACGGCTGATTGTTATTATTTTCATCCACCAACATTGGACCTGTTTACATGCTTTTCAAGCTCCAAAGAAGTATCTGACAAGAACGAATGAAAAGCTACTGAAATTAAAGTCTTCTGACTAGCTACTTCTACTCAACTTCATTTTGACTGTATACGTATTGAAATTTTAAATGTTAAGTAGGGGATACGATGAGTGTATAATAAAGTATAACATCGAAGAATAACATTAGATTAAAACATACGTTATATTTTAATACTAATATTGCTTACCATCGACAATGATAATAATTTTACATCTCTTTTTTAACGTACCATTTCAGGAATTAATATTATATTTTTATTATTAATTAAATAACAATGTGCATTAATAAGCTCTAGAGAAAATAACAGCTATCGTTCTTAAAGTTGTACCTTGGTCTAACATATGGCTTGTAGCCGGGGAACATTGTAGCCCAGTCATGCGATGGGGATTGGAGATAAGATTCTTATCACTCTTACAACCTTCAAGCCGTCGAGAATCTTCTACCCCGGTAACTTCATCATTAATACACTGATTAATACCAGTGAACTTTATTATAACAGTCAAAATTATATATATATAATTTCCTTATATTATAAACCTTTGAGATTATTAACCTCCCCCAAGTGAGACTGTCCCCCAAGTGAGGGGTTCGTGATCAGTGTTTTTACCCAGTGAGAGACCAACTCCAAATACAACCCCCGTTAACCAGGGAGGATCTGGAATGAGTAGTCTCCAGTAGACTGCCGTTTCCCAATATATCTGGGTGGTCAAAGGTCAGTCACACTGTGTCACCCTGCGGTATCTAAGAGAATCATAATCGTGCTCATCCCGAGATCCATCCCGGGGAACCGTATTACTCGTTAAGACTTTAGCGCGCTCTGGTAGTGAATTCGTGAACTAATGTTTTCACTTGGAGGGGATGTCAGCAGTGCTGCTGGGATTCCTTAAGGGAAGCTATGAGGTCGTACTCATGACGCGATTTTCGAAGAAAAGTAGATTTCTAAGAATAACTTATCCTAGCACAACTATAAAATCATCATAAAATTAAATAACGCAACTTACTTTTTACATAGAAATATACAAATTTTAATTTCTTGTAAATTATCAAAGTGGCTTTCTTCCTTGATCGAAATCAAATGAGCTTTATGGGAGGAAAAGTAAAAAAATTGCTATTTTCTCTTTTCCTTTTTGAAATAAATAAGATTTGTGGAGGCTTTTTTTTTATTTGTTAAAGAGAAATCCATAAATAATGTTCTGTAACACTTTTTCATCCGACGAAGTGCTACTAAGAATTTTGCATATTCAATTTAACCGGGGTGCAAGGAAGTCATGTGGTGTCCACCTCCAGAGTATTTTTATTATTATAATGCATATTGCGGATAGCCATTCCATTCAAAAAGACATCTCATTAACTGACACTCACAAAATGACGATTTTGATTTGGTTCAGTTTCATACAAAATTTTGAAATTCTTCCAGGGAAGCTGGCTGGTAGATAAATCAATCAATCAGGATGTACAATGTAGGCCAATATTTAAGTAATGGCTGCCTTTTTTCTTTAATAGTTAGTTCTATTTTAATTTTTAATATTGACCTTTAATTTCTATCTATTTTAAGCTAAGGTTGTTTTTGTATTTGCAGACTAATTTAAATACTGTTGGTTCCTTAATTCCCATAGGGTTTTTGTGTCAACAGGCACTGAAGATGGAGCTGTTGCTGTGAAAGTGCATTATGCCTTAATAAACGCAGTGTGGTGGAAAACAGGACTACTTTGTAGATCCAAAAATTGAAGCTGAGTTAGGGTAGGACAAAAGTTGCTGGAATTAAAGTTTTAACAGACAGATAAAAACTTATATACAACAGTTATATCTTACCGATGGCAAGCGTTTATAACTCTACCTTCTACATTCGGCAGTAGAATAACTACCTAAATGGAAATACATTACAGCTGCCCTCAAACGTACCTCAAGAGATTAAAGTAGTACTAGTTGATAATGAATAGTGTTATAAGACCCCTAATCTGTTGATGAAATAGAGCGCTGCCTAGGAGCAGAAGGTCGCCAACTTCTCCCGACATTAGCATTACCTGCCAGAGCTGAGGCTAGTTCCAAAAAAATAAAAAAAAATGGACGGAATAAAAAAAAACAAGGATCCCTAGATTGGAAGAGAACGAAGGCCGCTGAACCCGGCGGTCCCTTCTCCACTGTATTATGGGAAAATCCCCGCAGACAAAGAGCAAACGGAATCTTATTCATTAGCTTCTGTGAACGTGTTCCTTTCCGACGGAATAAACCGAATAAAATTAGGCTCCTCGACTATTACTATAATTATCTGAGTAGAAGTATGAATGTACGGAAGTAGGCGAAGGAGCAGAATCATTTCCCGACCCGCTAAAGATAAAATACCAGCTCATTATTCAAGGTCTAGGCGAGAGATGTGTACTTTTTCATGAACCTAATTGAGACTACAGGCTGAGTATACTAAGCAGATTTACCAAGGCGCGAAGTTAATGGGGAAATAGGTCATCTTAGAGCAGGCCATGTAATTTCACATTCCATTCTCTGTTTATCCCCTTGTTAGTAACAAACAACAATTGAAAATAGAACAACACAAAATTGAACAATGGAATTTAAGCTAAGGATGAGATATTTAGTGATATAGGTATACATGTGAAATTTACATGAGATAGTGAGTGGCTTTTCTGAATACTCAAATCATACAAACATTAAAATATAAAGTAATTCTTTGTTTTGTCATCAAGGGGCAAAACATGACAAAACAAAGAAATATCACTCACTCAACTATTTTGTTTCTCATGTGATTCCTCTGTAAAAAATGTTTCACACATAGATGGTTTTTCTTCATTATGTCTCAAGTATCATGTGACAGCTGATTTGTATTGCCCTACTTCTTACTAGTCATCGGAATTTAGAATGTGGTCGAATCTTTCTATATCAAGTACGAGTCCTGAAGAGGACGGAGTAATATGTGTGAAACGTTTTACACTCCAACAAAAATTGTATTGAGGTCACATTTCAAAAAATAAAAATACTATTATTTCTGTCAATATGGAAATTAGAGTAGTGAATAAAGTAACAGTTTCAGAACGTTACATTGTCAAAAAGGTTGAGTAAAGGTTGATGGGAGTTAAAAGTACGTCTTGGCTTCGCTATTATTCTCAAATAGTCAACTTGTTGTATAGTAAGAAGAAATTCATAGCCAACAGCTTTATATTTATGGTTCGAAACCAATGGAAATTCAAATTCTACATTAGTTCCCAGAGAGCTCTTAAGGCGTAGCGAATTTCGTAAGTACTGTCAGGGTACACTCCTTATTCTGTCATTAGTTACGCTCCACCGAAGCTGTAAAGCTGAAGAACCATAGATAGCTAAGTGATTAAAAGCGACTATTAGAGGAACGGTGGAGTGTCTGTACGGCCTAGGGGACATGTGATCCTAGGAGGAGAGGGTAAGTAGTCTTCTTTTTTCTAAACTCCTATGGTGTAGGATGATTTTAACAGCTGTTACCACCATCATCAACTTCGTTTATAACCAGTTTCCATACACCAAGAGGACATATATGGCTGGTGAAACATACCTATTATAGCTTCAAATACACAAAAATTAGTTTGCATTGGAATTTGGTCAATGAAGATGGTAATGAGAAAAATTATTAACTAACATTCTTCTTCGACCACTGACTCGTCAACTATTCTCTGCGGAAAGATGCTATGATACGGCGAACCTTTACCCTCCGCAACATTCTTGGGTTTTCCATTTACTTCTGCCCTAACCTGCTTGGAGGCCGGTGCAATCTTTGGAAAATACAAATTTATCCCCGGATTTTCCAAATGGTGCTTCAGATAATTCGAAATACATATCAAACATTAGTTGATCAATAAAAGCGCAGTTGCATTTGTTCGATTGCTTTTATTTTAGCTGTTGTTTACTGACCCGAGGGCCGGTTCGCCCTTTCAGTGGTCCCAGTCTGGGGCCCTGTCCCATGTTCCATCCAAATAATATTTCCGACGATTAGACTAATAGTATTAGGTCTACTGAAATAGAACTCTAGCTGGAGCGAGGAGGAGTCAAAGGAGAATTCATATCATGGTTCAGAGAGATGGGGGGATCTCAAAAGAGATATAAGGAATACAACAGAATGAAGGACTTCGAAAGGCAACATACTTTATAAAGGGCACACTTTTAGCATTGAAGAAATATTTTCTTGAACTACAAACAAAATGTAAGTATAGACGTCAACGTCACTAAGGAAAAGTGAAGACAGTCGGTGACGCAGGGGCTGCGTAAAGTAAGCAGATTGCCCATGTGGTGTAAAACACACTGGTCAACTCATCTCACCACCAATTCTCAGTTTATCCGTAGTAATAAGCCTATGTTGAGGGAAAATTAAATGATTGCTAGTCTTGAGATTTTAAAGTCTGAAAAATAAAATGCTTCTCACGCAGAGGCTGCATAAACTAAGCAGATTTCCCAAATCCTGGTATTAGTCACTACAGATCTCCCCTCATCATATATTCTCTAATTTTTAAATACAAATACAATGAGTAGCGGGGCTTCCTGAAGGCCGAAAAAGTTCCAGTTACGAAAAAAAATATATTAACCTCCTTCATATTGCTAGAATATTGTGGACAATGATGAACATCGAAACTTGATTATAGGGGTTTTTGTACTGTATATGTAGGTGGTATTTCATAACTCTCTAATAAATTCTTCTTCAATGCATAATTTATTTATATTTAAAATCTATTTATATAAAATATTTTTTGTATCGAGACTTAACAAAATCTCTTTCCACTAGCGTATTTGAATTAAATTTCGCCACGTACGGGTTGCATAAACGAAGCAGATATCCCACGTGCTGGTATGACATACTAATGATCTCATCTCACAGTGGTTTACTCTGAAGTCTGAAAACTCAACGAACAACTCGCCTAATATTTGAGTTACGAAAAAATGTATAGTAGTTTAATTAGGTTGGTCCCATAATATTTTTCACATATTATTAACATAAAAACAGATTCGCCCCCACCCACTCTCATTTTGATCAGATTTCAGTCAATAAAGAACATGATCTTTAGAGTTGAATGAGAAGCGATTGCTAAAATTAGGTGTTTACAGAAGGCTGAAAAGGTAAAAAAATGCAAGATCTCAGTTATGTTCAAGATTGAAAAAAAATGTGTAGAACATTTATAGAAAATTAAATTTACAAAAGATTAGTTATATAATATTTCTTGGTCCGTCTCATAGTTACGGAGAAGAATTTTCGATGTTTGTTGTCGAAGAATTTTTGAATGTTCTCCTCTCCAAACCCCGCTCCTTGAATGTTCTCCTTGAAAACCCGCTCCAACTCCCCGGTCCGATTTCAGCCATTAACGAACTTGATCCTTAGCATGAAACGTTTATTTCTCGAGTTCGGTAACGATCAAACTAACCCGGTAGAGACATACATATAAATATTATATATATATATATGGTAGTTATGTATGCATAATTTTGAACGGAGGTCATTTCTCCTCTTATATAGGATGGAAACATGAAAAAATTGGATAGATTACTACTAAATTGTAGGAGAGTTCAGATGGAAGTTAGCAATAATGAAGATATTCTGAGCAGCCTGGCAAACATGAATCAAGGAAGCATGCTTCCTAAACAAATCTGCACTGATCGTGGGCCTAATGAAATCTCTCTCCCTACAAAAATGTTGAAATACCAAGAGGCACCAAACCTAAGACAACTTCAAGAAACAAATTAGTAATAAATTCAGCACCAAATGAGGAGTAGAAAAATAACTATGAACCATTTTGTGAGTATAGTGTCACAAATGGAAGCGTGAGATCGGAGAGTATGATCCGAATGTTGATGGGACTGGAGCAATAAACTTTTTTAGTGCATTGCCTTCTGTATCGTTAATAAAGGCAGTTGTAACCTATAATTGTCTGTCAACTACAATAATCTCCAGCTGGGTAACTAAGACCATTTCACTGTCTGTAGTTCATTGTACGGGCCTCGTAGTGCACATAGTTGGAATATGTTCTCCAATAAATACGTAATAGATTATATTAATCAGCAAAGTCCAAATATATTTTCCTTATGCAATTCCAAAAACTTTCCAATAAAACGTTTGCATTACTCTCAAATACATTTTTTTTTTTTTTTATTTCATGAATTGGAAATCAAATACTTAACCTAATTATCAGATGAGAAGTTGAGAGGATCATAATCGTGGAATTTCCATGAAATCTGGAAAATCCATAGTTTGGAAAATGAAACTGTAAATTTGAAACTGAAACGAAAATGTGACATCTCAACTAGTTGGAATAAAAAAAAAAGAAAAATCATTAAATGGATTTACTTAAAGTAGAAAACATATTAAAGACACTCCCAAATTGCATCTTAAGCAAATATTTCATTATCATTCATGTGATTCTCAAGAAAGTCTGTCACACCGGACATGCGTCAGCTATCAATAGGTTTGCAAGAGTGGTGCAGTAACATTTTTCGATCCGACTCAAAATAATTTTGATATTTTGAATTATCAATTTTCCCACTCTCTCCCTGGGCAGAATTCAGCCGTTAACGAACTTGGTCTTTACATGATACGCATATATATATCGAGTTAGAGCATCATTTTCGATATTTCCTAGGTAAAATCGATGTACATTTGGGGACGTTTTTGGCAAATCGCCTCACGAGTAGTACTACCTCACATTTTTCCAAAGAGCTAAGGCGAGATGCATTAAAATATGAAACCATCAATAAAGTATTAGAAAAGGTCCCCCACTCATTGAACCCCAACTAAGCCATATATATATATATCGGAAGCTACTACTTATAACTATCAAGAATTACAATGCACAAGTCAAGCCAAAACTCGTATAATAATATTACATTCAGTCGTAAAAAAGGCATTACGAATATCTCAGACGTATGACAACAATAAAGGTCCTTGTCAAAGGAAACGGACCCTGTAAAGGAGTAGTTCTAGGATTCATGAAAATAAAGTTATTACTTAAAATGAGATTATCTATACCAAATGCTAGAGATAATACTATATTCCCCCGAGTTGTGGACTTAGCCCCATTAATCCCAGAAGTCTCTATGCCTTCAGTAGACTCTCGTCCAGCCTTTTGCTGTCTGCTGTTCTCCACTTCATGTGAGTATTCCTACAATTTAGAATTTATTTTTTATATAATTTGAAATGTTTACATAATATATCTTCGATTGTGCATAGCATATAATTGATTCACTGTCATTTATTAGGGTAAGCAAGAATTTTCCTTCCCCAGTAATCTCATATTTTTTATCAATAATAGAATATTTATTTTAGAATGCTTTTGACATCAGTCCCATTTCCAATTACTCAAATATAGTTTGGTTGATTAAAAATAAACATAAACATTGGGTTTTTTTTATTAGAAAATGAATATCGATAGGCAATGTTACATATACTGGCTAAGCATGGGGGAGGTATTGTAGTAATATGTTATATTAGGCAGTTTTCTGTCATAAGTTCTTTTTCGAATTCAATGAATAACCTCCCCCCCCCCCCAAGTCTTTCTTAACATTACCCATATGAATCCCGGAAATAAATATTTTTGTCAAAGAACTACAATTTATATTATTTTACGCCCTTTTCATTATTCTTAAGAAATATAGGGGAAATATAATGTAACAATATGTAATAAATATTTGAAGGAAACAATCGATTTAAAAAGAAATACACAATGCTACACTCTCTCTAATCCACGATAGCCATGTGTACTAAAAATTTCATTTAATTATAAAAATTAAATATTTTTAATTTTTTAACGTTAAACGATCAAAATAATTCAGGAGGCCTAGTAAAAAACCAAATTAAAACTACTCGATTTGCTTTGGCCCTTTCTCTGCATCTTCTAGGAGAAAAGTTATCTTTTGATTACTACCTGATTAACTTTGTTATCAACTCAATTTTTCATTGGTATTTTTAGTGGTAATGCAATCATTATTATGACGAAAAATAAAAATAATCATGTTTTCTCTAGAACACAAAGTAAAACGTCACAACGGTTGAAAGCGATAACGATATACAGAACTTTAAAAAAACAACACATAAATAAAGTTTTGATAGTAGCGCGGTGACGTAAGAAAAAACGTTTTTTCTACTGTATTATAGGCATGAGTTTCTTCGGGGTACTTTATCTACAACCAGGATCCCTTAGTTTCTGGACTGCCTCTGTAGAGCCCTTATTCCTTTTTGACGAACAGATGTAAACACGGGAAATAAGACGCATTCCTAAGATGTAAGAATTAATAGTTATTAGTAACTTCACATAATATTTATTATTATTTGATTGAATGGCTAAAATTTGTGGAGAGGGAGAGAGCGATAGCTAAAAAACATAGGACCATATTGTTGAACATCATTGAAAAACTTTCAATGAGAAGTGATTTGAAATATTTGTTTCTAAAATATCTCTGATAGGGACCAACTGAAGCTGAAATTTTACTGCTTCCATTCCTGTCCTTCACCTGATGCGTTTATATTTGCTTTCGAATAATTCGCTAAAATTAAAAAAAAAAAAATTAAACACCTTTTTTGAGCGTGAAATAAAAGAAGCCCTTCATCGCCTTCAAATTCAATACTTCATCAACTTTTTTTTTTTTTTTTTTTTTTTTTGGGAGAGAGAGAGAGAGAGAGAGATTGCAATACTTGTAGCAAGAAATGGCCATTGACCATGAATAAGATATGTTTCAAAATTTGTATATACTTGGTTTCAAGCAGGAAAAATGGTCATTCTTAAAAATCTTAAAATGGTAACAATTTTAACACTCTTTATATGAATATTGCTTAGTATTTTAACAAGGCTCCTCCATATAAAACGACATAAAAATATATTTCACTTTAATTAATTAAACCTTTTTTTGAAGGCGTTTATAGAATTCTAATTTTCGAAATCTATTTCGCAAAAAAACGTTTTAAAACGCGAAGAACATAGTGGAACTGTGCACCAGATGTAGCCAGAAAAAGGGGAAGATGCATTGTGAGTAAGTAAGTAGGTGGTTGCATGTCTGAGACGGTGCTCCACTGGAAGGATTTAAATGCACCTGTCAGACCTTCCCTGGAGATATTCCAGCTACCTCTCACCCAGGTAAGGAGGATACCTACACATACTTCATGGCCTTTGCAGTTGGCTGACGCTTCCTAGCAAACTTCTCATATATAAGAGCTCCCCTGGCCCCAACTACATTATTAATTTTTATAAATCTTAGAAGCAAGCTGTATATTACGGTGTTTTTATTTTCACCTGTACTAAGCGACTCGCCTTACATTGAGTCCGTTTTCCTAACTGGGTGAGAAATATAAAAGACAACTGGATCTGGTATAATCAGTCCAGCAAAGAGGAAACTGTAAAATCTTAAATTCTTTCAAATTCATATTGATAAAAATGAAAATCTTTCTCTCAGCGTCCCGTCAGCACTAAATCTGAAACAGGTTACAAGTACATGTTCGTATCTCCCAATCAGAAATATAAATATTCCGACAAAATACCCTTTTCGGAAGTACTAGTCTTTAACTCGCTGTCCATATATATTAAACCTATCAACAAAATATTCTTTGTATGAAAATCAATTAAAGAACTCTTAGTATGTCTGATTGATGTTTTTATACTCAAGACAATGTTCTAAAAAATGTTTAATAAAACTACAAATTTTTTGTCTCAATAATTTACCAATTAATTTATAATCAGGCATGTTATGTAATTTGTGATAGAGACCAGTTTATCATAATTTATAAAATATGGCAAAAACTAATAATTTACGTTATACGTATGTTAAATATTTAGTGTATATTAAGATTTACTAAATATAATTATTAACAAGGGATAGGTGATAGGAAATCACTTCATTGGATATGAGGTATTTTTGCAATAATTAATTAAATTTTCTATGCTAAAATATCTGCCACTAAATAAAAAGTGTTGTGTTACCAAAAATGTAATTCTAGAGTATTAGATCATGAGAGATTTAGAACATTTATAGCTAATTTAACTTGTACAAGATTGGTTTTATACAATTTTTCGATCCAACTTATAGTAGGGGAGATATTTCAAATTTCGAAATTCCCCCTCTAATCCCCCCCTTTCTCCGGTATGATTCCTGCCATTAACGAACTTGATCTTTCTTCTTGAATAAAACGATTAAATACCGACTTTGGTAACGACCAAAAAGTCCGGCACGCAGGGGCTGCGTAAACTAAGCAGATTTCCAACGTGAAGTTATACAATAGAGAAATCTCCATACGAGAGCCGAACAGTTACGGCAAAGGGCCGAACTAACTTTTGGCGGGAAACTAGTCATCCGTTATCGGCCCACAATTAATAAAAATGCAAATATCTCGGTTAATATTCAAGATAGAGAATAAATGTATAGAACAATATTTATAGTAAATGTAATTTACAATAAGATTGGTTCTATACAATTTTTTGATCCGACGTATGGTAACGGAGATATTTCGAACCCCCCCCCTCCCACTGGTCCGATTTCAGCCATTAACGAACTTGATCTGTCTTTTTGCATAAAACGTTTAAATATCGAGTTTGGTAACGATCAAACAAAAATTGAGACCGCTAGAGCGTTAACAGACAAATATATATATATATATATATATATATATATATATATATATATATATATATATATATATATATATATATATATATATAATTTTGAACGAACCTCATTTTCGTCATTTCCTGGGTAGGATTGATGGACATTTGAAGACATTTTTCAAAAATCGCGTCATGTGTACTACCTCAATAGCTGTGCTAATAAAAATTGCAACCTCTAGATTATGAACAGACCCCATTTTCGTCATCTCCTAAGTAGGATCGATGGACATCTTCTTAAGGGAAATCTGCTAAAAAAATTGATAATAGACGACCCAGTAATTAGTTTAATATCGATTACTATTTATTTCTAAAATTCTAGGAATTGATTTTTATAAGCAAATTTCTTTTTCTCGGAGTATTTTCTAACGTATAATAAAATATCAATTACTATTCAGTTGTAAATTAAGAATGAAGTAGGCTAACACTAAATAAAGGAATGTGAATCAAACTTTTTTAACCAATTCAGTGGGTTTTTGGTTCTATCACTAACAGGATCAAATAAAATTTAAAGATGTTCACAGCTGAGAAGGACCTTGGTGTTTTGTAAACAGGTTGAGCCGGGTTCCTATTGAGAAACACATAAGAAGTTCTCTGACCTCATATTTAAATTTGCATGAAGGAAAAAAAAAAGAAAGAAAGATCTAACCTTGAAATAGGGCAAGCATATAGCTGTCGGCAAGAATTCTCTAACGGCTTAGTCTAGCCAACTGAAAAATATAGTCTTCTATGTTCTCTAATTTTTCAGTGTATTTATAAGACGTCTGTGCAAAGAGTTTATAAATCGTTTTCGTCTCGCAAAGCCATGTTTACAAGTTAAGAGTAGCTTCCAAATCTTGGCTTGATAAATTGTCTTATTTTTCACGTCGCTTGAATTTCTATATCGGAGGAAGTCTGGGAAATGAAGCCAATATATAAGTTACTCTTAAGAATCGGTACACACACTGAAACAAAAGACCGGCGGCCGGTTGAAAGTTGTTCTCAAACAATTTGTTTGTGTTGCAAGACTGTCAAGACAAAGTCTGACAAAAATCAGTTGTCTAGCGTTCACAACCTAAACCTAGCCAAAGCCTGGCATTTGTTTAATAAAATATTTTAAGATAATTACTAGCCTGTTTGTACGTTTTACCTGATTCGTATCTGCCCGCCATGCATGATAGCAATAAGTTTACAAGAGTTTTGGAGGCACTCTTCATGACTTTATAAAATGCCATGTTTAACACTTTAAGAAGTCCTTGCCGGATTTCTTCTATTTTCATAAACCACTCATTCGTTTGCTCATGACCCAACTGGATAAAGGTTTCGTTATGGGCAGAGTTCATTCTTGTAAAATGACATAAAACCATCTCATTTTCTGGTTGTACCGTTTTTGAATATTAATCTCAAAAGAATTACTACCCTAGATCTATCCTGTAGTACAGTTTGAGTTTTCTACCCCTTCCCCCTCTCCTCCCAGTTTTATTTCATCCATTAACGACTATGAATTTTAGTATTGAATTAAACGGATAAATATAGGTTGTAGTAAAAATCAAATAAACATTTTCGAGTAGAGACAATAAAATCCTAATTAAAGACGCCATCACACAGAATATTCGAATTAAAAGCTCAGTGATATCAGTATTTGGCGTTAAAGCCAGTAATAAAATATTTCAATATACATTAGCTTATTGTTAAAACGTGATAACTAAAAGTGAGGGTTTACTGAAGACTGAAAACTTAAAATAAGTAAATATCTCAGTCATGATAGTGAAAATTTTAAATTTAAATTATTTATTAACGTCCTCGTTTATGCAACTGAGGCTAATTGGGACGGGTTCTCTACAGGTTACCACCCTTTTCTAGTCAGGGTGGGACTAAGGATTTTATTTAATGAATTCCGCCACTAAATAAATTCCTATTGCCCAAGAGGGAATCGAACTCGCCACTCTAAGGTTTACCATGTGATATTAAGGTCAGTTCTATACAGTTTTTCTATCCGACGTTTATTAACGGAGATATCTGGAATTTTGGAATTCCTTCCTCTAAACCTCCCCTCCCATTGGTCCTATTTGAACCTTTAAGGAACTTGATCTTTTGTTTTACATGAAACGCTTATATGTTGAATTCGGTAACAAACAAACAAAAACTGTGGCCGCTAGAGCATCATCTGACAAGTGTGTATGAATGTATATATATCTTTTTCTGAACACGTTTTCGTCATATCCTGGATACGATCAATGGATATGTAAGAAATTTCTCGAAATTAGCGTCACGAAATACAACCTCAACCTTACGAGAAATGTGCCAAAAAAAAGAAAAGACTCTAAGTGTTTGTCAGGTCGTATTGAAATAATGGACCCCTATAGGAGAACTGAAGGAGAGACTGGCTTAGACCAGATCCTCCAAGTTCTCAGGAAGTACAGAAGAGGAGAATATGGCTGCAGTGTTGAAGTTCAGATCCTACTGAAACTGACATTAGGTCATTCTATGTGGTTAAATTAATTTGTAGGATGTAAGTGTCTATCGTGTAGAGGTTATAATTTGGTTTAATAACTCATGATCTGTTGGTAACGTCATCGGCCATTGTTCTGCATGTCAAGAACCTTCATTCATTTATTACAGCCATCTAATTTATTTATCAAAAGCACCTGCAATTATCCATTTAAGGTCTTCAACCTCTTCTAGAACCTCAACATTTTCTCATCTTTAATAAAGTTTTTAACCCTGTGAAATAGAAATAAATGTTTGTGTAATTCAGATATTATATGGAAATACTTCCTTCACTATTCATTTTAATAATAATATACCTTAAAAGAGAGAGCTACTCAAGATGGAAGGTACGTTGTACTAACAATTCAAGAAGTTAAAAAAAAAACAAAGACTAGGTAGTAATGTCATAATTGGCTACCTAAAACTGTCATACATTTCAGGAGAGCCGAAGGGGCTAGAAGGGTTGCCGACGCTATGACTATGACCTAGGCCAGTGGACGGCAAAATGTGGCTCCAGAGCTGCATGTGGCTCTTTAGCTCTTTAAGTGTGGCTCCAGAGCTGCATGTGGCTCTTTACCTCATTAAGTGCGGCTCCAGAGCTGCATGTGGCTCTTTAGCTCCTTAAGTGCGGCTCCAGAGCTGCATGTGGCTCTTTAGCTCTTTAAGTGCGGCTCCAGAGCTGCATGTGGCTCTTTAGCTCCTTAAGTGCGGCTCCAGAGCTGCATGTGGCTCTTTAGCTCCTTAAGTGCGGCTCCAGAGCTGCATGTGGCTCTTTAGCTCCTTAAGTGCGGCTCCAGAGCTGCATGTGGCTCTTTAGCTCCTTAAGTGCGGCTCCAGAGCTGCATGTGACTATTTAGCTCCTTAAGTGCGGCTCCAGAGCTGCATGTGGCTCTTTAGCTCTTTAAGTGCGGCTCCAGTGCTGCATGTGGCTCTTTAGCTCTTTAAGTGTGGCTCCAGAGCTGCATGTGGCTCTTTACCTCATTAAGTGCGGCTCCAGAGCTGCATGTGGCTCTTTAGCTCCTTAAGTGCGGCTCCAGAGCTGCATGTGGCTCTTTAGCTCCTTAAGTGCGGCTACAGAGCTACATGTGGCTCTTTAGCTCCTTAAGTGCGGCTCCAGAGCTGCATGTGGCTCTTTAGCTCCTTAAGTGCGGCTCCAGAGCTGCATGTGGCTCTTTAGCTCCTTAAGTGCGGCTCCAGTGCTGCATGTGGCTCTTTAGCTCCTTAAGAGCGGCTCTGGTACAATTAATGAGAAATAATGCCTAAAATTAAAAAAAGTCCGTCACGCAGCGGCTGCGTAAACTAAGCAGATTTCCCACGTGAAGTTATACACTAGAGAAATCTCCATACTAGAGCCGAAAAGTTACGGCAAAGGGCCGAACTAACTAGCTTTTGACGGGAAACTCAGTCATCCGTTATCGGCCCAAATTTAATAAAAATGCAAATATCTCGGTTAGTATTCAAGATAGAGAATAAATGTATATAACAATATTTATAGTAAATTTAATTTACAATAAGACTGGTTCTATACAATTGTTTGTTCCAACATATGGTAACGGAGATATTTCGATTTTTCGAAGATCCCCCTCTACACCCCCCCTCCTCCTGGTCCGATTTCAGCCATTAACGCACTTGATCTGTCGTTTTGCATAAAATGTTTAAATATCGAGTTTGGTAACGATCAAACAAAAATTCCGACCCCTAGAGCGCTAACATATATATATATATATATATATATATATATATATATATATATATATATATAATTTTGAACGGACCTCATTTTCGTCATCTCCTGGGTAGGATCGATGGACATTTGAAGAAAATTTTCGGATATCGCATCATGAGTACGACCTCAATAGCTGATTTCCCTTAAAGGAAATCTGCTAAAACAACACCATACAAATCTGACTTACTCAAACCTTCCAAGGAGACGCAAGAACATTGTTCGCATTAATAAATATTTATTAAGTATGAAATTCAGTTTTATTTAGTGTAATAAAAGTTTACTGAACAAGCAAATATGGCTCCCTGTTTTTTAAAAATTGTTTTAATGTTAATAATTGGCTCTTTGGCAAACACGTTGGCCGACCTCTGACCTAGTGCAGCCCCAAGTCCAAGTCATCTTGTACAGTTGTCGGTTATCAGCAGGACCCTGATTTCTAAATGACAATTTTTTGGAATTTATTTGCATTCGTTATTAAAATGTAAAAAACTTTGGTTTTATGGTAGATTTTTTTAAAAATTGTATTAAGAAAATTACATTCTACTTTTAAATGCATTTGGCAAGGTGATAGTGTACAATACAATCGTCCTCCACCACTCTCGACAGAAGCTACACCCCTACACCACAATGAATGGAGCAGCATCTCAAGGAAGTCAAGAGCTAAGGAGGAATATGGCACTTGAGAAGAAAATAGATACTGCTGTCATTTTACTTTACACTTATAGGAGATCTCTGAGCCGTTGTGTCTTGAGGTGCCGTGGAGGGGGAAAAGGCTGAATGGAACTGGAAAAGGCTAGGACTTCTGGATTATGATTGGATAGCCTGCTGTGGAATTTTGTGAATCTAAAGGAATGAGGTTTGTTTTTATAAGCCACATTCGTTCCCGTCCAGATATTAAATAGTCCACCACGCAAACTAAGTAGATTTCCCTATTGCTGGCATGGCACACCACTGATATCATCATATCATATAATCTGTTTCTAAGTTAAAATCCTTTGAGAAGAAATAGGCTGGGGATGGTGAAGGAATCGGGTTTCTCAGGTAAGAAAACAAAGGCCTCGTTCCTTCACAGTTATTTAGAACAGTTCACAGTTCTAGAAGAAATAGCTGTATACTGAAGGCTGAAAACAAGAAATAAATAAACCTCGCTTAATATTCGAAATACGAAAGAATGTATGGAACACATATTGCCTATAGTTTAACAAAGATTGGTTCTGTTTACAAGATATTTAGTTGAAACCGTTAAATATCGATTACGGTATAAATGAAATAAATATGTTTGGCCCCATATGTAAATTCCTAATCGATGGCAGTATCGCACAACCTATAGGTTTGTTTCTCATTTAGTAATGATCTGTTGAAAACAATATTTGGTCTTAAGGTTGGGCTTTAAGACGTTTCATGATGTAATCGCTTACTGTTAAAGTGCGACGAATAAAAGTGGTGGGGGTTCACTGAAAACGAAAATTAAAAACAAAAAAAAGCAAGAATCTCGGTTCATATTCAAGATAAAGAAATCAAGATAAAGAAAAACGAATAGAACAGTATTTATAGTAAATTTAATTTGCAATAAGATTGATTCTGTAATATTTTAACGGAGATATTCCGAATTTTCGAAAATCCTCCCCTCTAAACCCCCTCCCACAGGTCCGATTTCAGCCATTAACGAACTTAATCTTTCTTTTTACATAAAACGACTAAATATCGAGTTTGGTAACGATTAAACAATAATTGCGACCGCTAGAGCGGTAACAGACAAATATATATATATATATATATATATATATATATATATATATATATATACAGTTTTGAACGGATCTCATTTTCGTCATCTCCTGGGTAGGATCGATGGACATTTGAAGAAAAATTTTGAAAATCGCGTTATGAGTACAACCTCAATAGCTGATTTCCCTTAGGGGAAATCTGCTAAAAACGTCTATAGACTAACGTTTAGAGATAATTAAATTTGCAGCAATATCAGTTATATTTTTCAAGAGGTATTTTGAATATCCTCCCCTTCTGCCCTATAACGGCGGTTTCGGCCGTTAACGAACTCGATCTTTAGTTTTACATTTAACGCTTATATATCGTGTTTGGTGACGATCTAAACAAAATTTTGACTCCTCGATGGGAAATTTGAAGAAGAATGTTTAAGAAAATCGCTTCACGGGTACAACCTGAATAGCTTATTTCACATCAGGGAAATCAGTTAAAAATGTCCAACCTAAATTGACCGCTTGGCTTGGTTTTAGTTTAAATTCTTGTACTCAGATTGTGAAAATGCTTTAAAAATAGAAGAGCCCTTTCTGATTAAACTTAAGAGATATTCGATATGCATTCGGGGTTTTAATCATCGTGCAATTATTCATATGAAATGAGGCTCCATATATTTTTCATTCAACCTTAATATTAATGGAGTTATCAATATTTTGGCGTTTCCATTCTTTGTACTCACGTGATGTCACGAAACATCTCATTGATAGCTTAAATTTAAAGTCCTTTTGTAGCAGTGTTTCATATAAAGATTGAAATAGTGTATGCATATGAACTAAGACATCTGATCTAAGCTCATGCAGTCCTTGGGAAGTAACATATTGGCAAGTTCCTTTAATTCTATGATCTCTAATAATCCGCAAAAGATCTAGACATACATATACATATAAGATGGGTATGAAACGAAGTCCCTGAGAAAATAGATTTCGATGCTATCATAATTCCCACGAGTATTGAGTATTTAATGAAGGTGTGTGTGAAGATCGCAAATGAGCGGAGGGAGGGCCGTGGGAAGGGAGTATGCACTCTGCTGGAGTACAATGCAACGGGAGGCATCACCTGAGCTGCAGTCTGCCCTGTTGCACTGAGACAAATTAACGAACCTTGAAGCGAACAAATCGACTAGGTGCCACTGCCCTCTCTCAAGCCATCTCTTCTTGCACCCCCCTCGCCAATATCACGGCAAAGGAGGATTCCTTTATACTTGCGGGGGAATGTCGCCAAAAGAAGGAACAAGCAGCCGCGGGAACCCTAGCATTCGCCGGAACAACTAATGTCAATCGAAATAAGATATACATAAATATTATAAATACAAATATAGAAATCTCAATGAAGGTTTTGAAGGAAATTATTTTGTAATTTTAAATCAACACTAAATAGTTATAGGCATAACAATGAACACCTCAGAAAAGTAAGAAAGTACTTAGTGACTGCCAAGAATTTCTTGATACTAGTGATTTTTACAAAAGTCCATCACGGATCGCAGGAGCTGCATTAACTAAGCAGATTTCCCAATTGCGTCACCTCAAAATCTGCATTTACCTCAAATCGTAAAAGTTCAATGAGAACAATATTTAGTATTTAGGCTTTAAATAATGTTCTCCAAAATATACCAGCTTATTGTTAATATAACATAAGTAGAAGTGAGAGTTTACTGAAGGTCGACAACTAAAAAGTGCAATTATCTCGGTTAATAATCAAGACAGTGAAAAAAAGTACATAACAACATTTAAAGAACTATACATTTGCAATAAAATAGATTTTATTCAATTTTTCAATCTGACTCGTAATAACGAAGATATTTCGAATTTTCGAAATTCGCCCCTACTAACCCCCCCCCCCTCCGACTAGTCCGATTTCAGCCATTAACGAACTTTTTACATAAAATGACTAAATATCCATTTTGGTAACGATTAAACAAAAATTGCGACCGCTATAGGGTTGACAGATGGGTAGGATTGATGGAGATTTGAAGAAAGTTTTCGAAAATCGTGTCATGAGTACGACCTCAATTGCTGATTTCCTCTAAGGGAAATCTGCTAAAAAGATATAAATAAATATATATATATATATATATATATATATATATATATATATATATATATATCAGAAAAGATTCAATTCTTTCTACTGATTACTTTAATAATTCTGGGCACGTGATGAGTAAAAACAAAACAAATAGTCGAGCTGTTTTATAAATAAAATTAAGCTGTAGCATCTATGTTTATACATGTTAAGAAAACTATAAAAAGCATAATAATTTTATTGACAATTTTTAATAGGTTTCACTAGTATTTATATTCCTAAGGAAGGTAATATCTTACTCAGTGTCATAACTTGGATCCTGGATCTAAGCAATATATTCATTCTGGTAGGCTTCTAGGTAGATAGGTTTCATTTATATAAGCAGCATATGATTATTTTGACGGGAAAAAAATGGAAAATAATGATTTATGTTTGGATTTCTGGGAATCTTAGGGACTAACTGTAAGGTGTCGGTACATTGAGGAAAATGACTGACCCCTTCGTAGGTGAGTTCCAAGGTGTTTAACCTTAGCAAAGGTAACGTGGGAATCATGGATGGCAAGTAAGGAATTCATAGGCAAGGCGCATAAATTCCTCGCACTTATAGTATGTTCAATGATATAAATTGGAATATTCTGCTAATGCAATTGCTTCTGAAACTGAATTATTCTTAATAAATATTCATTTATTCTTATAGTAATCGCATTTCGCGACTGAGGCGATTGAGCCTACGTATCAGTTACAAAGTTACCATCAGTTTGTCCCATTTACATAAGAATGATCATTTTTTGCATATATTTTCAGTATTGTCCTAAATTATAGTTTTTCGAAAGTGTTGTTCTAAGTCATGTATTCGCAGTCTATGTACTGGCTATAGTCATGTAGTAATTCAGTCAAAATGTATGGTAGGTCTGTGTGAGTCCTTTGATATCAGTCAGTTAGTATATGTTTTATTGTAAGTCTACAGTTACTGTGTTGTCAGCAGGGTTCGTCTTCTCCCGTAAGTATGTGTCAGTAGCGATTGCTTCTCTTCTAAATACTCTTTTTGAGGAAGACCTTTCACAAAGTATATTTTTAAGTTCCTTAAGGTTTGTTGTCAGTCCTGACAAACCAAGATTTTCATTGAGAACCATATTTTGCTTGCGTTTGAATATCTTGGTGTGTACAATATGTGGTGTCACAAGTTCTTTTTCGAATAGCTGCTTTGGCAGGTTCTTCCACTGGTGTGCTTTCTGGAATGTTAGTTCGCCCAGGTAACCAGTAAATAGTTATAATTTTGTGTAACATGTACGAGATGATGCGAACTATATATATATGGTTTCTAATGAATGTAAAAAGCCATGATAGGCAGCGCATGATGTCCTTGTCCTTAGTTTAAGGTATGATATTATTGAGATATTACTTAATAAATGAGTTTGATAAGACGCCCATAGTGTAGGCTGAAACTGTTTCGGTTGACACTCTTTCTAGCTATCACTAACAGTTTCTGATAAACTGTTATATCTCTGAAACAGTCCATTTACCTTCGGAATATGCTCTCTGTTATGAGTTAATGCTTCTTGTCGAGTAGGATATTGAATTAGTTGGTATGTATTTAATGAACAGCTTATATTGGTAAGTATTTAAACAGCTGATTGTCAATCTTGATCACCCCTACTGATAAGCTAGACAAAACGGCTTCAATGAATTCCTACGCTGGCATAGGGGATCATTGAAGGGAGTTCGGGTCGAAGGATTTACACATCTTAATTTATTTATTTCTAAATTAGATCATTTATGGCGCTGATCATGACCTTTTCGTTCTTGTATACATGTCTCTGCGCACATTACTCCTATATATATATATATATATATATAAAACTATATAGGCTGGGAGGTCGAAGAGTGGGAGACCCTGAGCGTGGAGGCCGAGTTTCACCACGTGGGCCCGATGGTAATTCAAGTCACGGAGTATTCCCCGAAACTCCACATCCAACTCCTACACAGCCCCGGATTCAACTGCCTTTCTTTATTCACTCCGCGTCTCTCCCTGTCTCTCCGTCCCTATTCTATTTTTATCTCCTTCATTGTATAATTTCCTCCAACATCTTTGTTTCTCTTAAATGTTTTGTTAAACGCCGTTGGCTACTGTAATCATATATGCATATACGATCGACTATCTTATTTCCAAGACTCTGGAATTCGATTTGTTAGACCAACCACTCACCTTTCTTCCGTATCAGCTTTCATATCACATGCATTAGTAAGCATCACGCAAGAATTTCTCCATGCTTTCGACACAGAACCGTTTGACCTAGAAAACGTTTATTTTCGAAGCACGTGATCATTTGATTAGGATATTTTTGAACGTGTAGCACATGAAAATGATAAAAGATTGTATCTCAATTCTCACTGAAAACCTTACCGTAAGTACTATGCTGCATACTCATAATGCATTTGCCTATGCACCCTACAGTCATCATTGTGACGCATTCAAAGAATTCTGAGTTTCTTTATTTGGGGACCAATGTGTCGGTTGGCTAAGAGATTTATTGTCAACGGCAACAGTTCAGCCCTTAAGGGAAATCATCATCTATTGAGGCTGTATTCCAGACACGATTTTCGAATCTCTTCAAATGTACATCTGTTCTACCTAGGTGACGAAAATGAGGTCCGTTCCAAATTATATATGTGCTTATCTGTTATAGTTATAGCGGTCACAATTTATGTTTAGTCATTACCAAAATCAATACATAAGCATTTCATGTAAAGTTAAATATCAGGTTCATTAACCGCTGAAATCGGACCAGGAGAGGGGTTGGATTAAAAAATCCAAAATATCGTTGCTCTTATGAGATGTATAAAAAAATTGTATATAATCAATCTAGTTGAAAATTTAATTCTCTATAAATATTCCGTACACTTTTTTCTCTACCTGAATATTAATGGAAATATTTGCATTTTTATTTAATTTTCAGTCTTCAGTGAACTCTTCATTTTAGTCATTTCACGTTAAAATTAAACCAATATGCCATGAAAAATCTTCTGTCTTGCTTAAATACCAAATGTTGCATTTCTAAGTATACTGTCCAGTAAACATTTTAGCTGAGATATTTGCATGTTTTCATTTTTTAATCTCGTGAAAACAACCATTTTTATTAAAGCGGTTTTCTCTTGAAGCACTTGTACTACTCAAAGTCTCGTTTCAGCCGAAATTATAAGAAAAATACTGAATAGTCGCTTTCAGAGCAGCAGCATGTTCAACAGCTGGGAAATCTATCTAGTTTACACAACCCCTGCAGCATTTTTGTTGTTCCGTATATGAGGTATTTTTTAATTCTCCTAGCTTAAAATGGCAATGGCAATGACTCAATACTGTACATTGTCAACCTACGCTTCAGGATATGTTAGACTGCGATATCTTCGTTTAACCAAAATGTAACCAACTTGTCATCGTGTTTTGCCAGTAAGCTTAGTGTGTCTCCCTTTTTCTTTGAGGACGTTTGGAGAATTGATATGACTATTATTTTTCTGTCTGGCGGGGAGAGGGAGATGGCAATTGAAATGGGAGAAAATGATCTGAGATGATGTGAGGACACAACATGACTTCCATATACTTCTATTGAATAAACAAAACACATTAGGTTGCATTTTATTTAAAATTATTTCCTAGAAGTGGAAAATGTTTTATAGGTCATACTTTATAGTTATTCTTTTGATAAGCAAGAAATACCCTATACAAATTTGTTGTATATTTAATACATATTGAGACATTTTCAATTTTTTATTTTTGCCCTCCCGTAAACCTCTCGCCCTCCATCTCACTCAATTTCAATCAAAAGCGAGGATGCACACCAGTAATAAATATTTATTTATATTAACGTCCACTTTATGCAACTAATGCTAATTTGGACTGGTTATCTACAGGTTACCACCCTTTTCTAGCCAGGGTGGGACTAAGGATTTTATTTACTGTATCCATCACTAAATAAATTCCCTTGACCAGGCGGTAATCGAACTCGCCACTCTAGGTTAAACATGTGGGATTAAGGCCAACGCAGCCCCTTAAATATGATATCTATGTACTCTCGCTCAAGGCAAGTCGTTTTGAATAACACAAAATAAATACTTTTGTATAAACATCAAGCCGAAACTAGTCAAAATGGCTGGTAGAGGACAAATTGCCACACTTCAACAGTAGCAATTTATTGAAGCGACAGGGGGCTTTCAATGCTTTGCGTCATTTTTAATGCCCGAACGCCCTGGATGTTGACCGGGCGGGCCTTAGTGCCAGATTCTAAGGTCTAGTCAAAATGGGTTGATGATACCAGTCATAGACGGATCGTAGTTCACTGTCTAAGAGAGTATGATATCTGCGCTTTTGTAGTATCTACAACGAGTCTAGTGAGTAAATAGGTCTGAATTGTCGGTTGAGATGACCTCAAACACTCTTCGGATTCTGTCGTCAGACCGAATCTGAGAACAGCTGGTCGTTGGGATTGCTCCAGGATAGTGGTTGCCTCTTCTCCCCCTGCCACTGTCAAATATAATATAATAGGCCCGTAACTCTTTTAGGGAAAATTCGCTTCAGTTACGAGTTACTTTCTAGGTAGAAATCCAACGAATCCTGTTAGAATAGGGACATGTGAAGAAATTTTGAAATATCAAGTCATGATAACCTCAATAGCAGATTTCCTGTAACGGTTATCTGTTGAATGGAATGCTCTGCTGGCCTGGGAGGATTACAGAGAAAAAATTGAAACGGTCAAAGAGCTACGTAGAGCATATAAAGGAGTGCCGAACTAATGGAATTGTATGTTGAGTGGACATCGGCTCAGATGAGACGGGCAGAAAATGTTGGCAGAACATAATACTGGATGGAGACTGAAGGAATAAAACGTCCAATAAAAGTGTTGAGATCGAATGTAGTCAAGAAGGAGGATACCTTGTGCAATAGCTAAAAAAACTGATGTGATTACCACATGATTTCCTCGTACTCCTATTAAATTAAATAAACAATCATTTGAAAGTGACATACAATATCTCCGTTACAATGTAAATGGCTTAGTTCATAATTTACAGATCATTTCATGATAAACGAATTTGCAATTTTTCATTTTCCACTACTTTAAACCCTCCCCCCTCAGTTGGAAAGTGGAGAGGCACAACTAGATGTTACAACAATATCAAATAAGAAAATTTCAACAATCCAAGTTATTTTTTCACTTTGTACAAGTATTGAAAAATTACTTTACTTATAGAACGGAATATCGACTCCTTATGTATAAAAAAGAGTCAAACAAAAATACTCTACAATAGTTTTTTATTAATCATAGCGTTATGTATGGATGGGAAAGATGGAGCTCATGAGATGTTATATAAGCTGTAAAATATTCAAAATATAAGTTCTAAAGGTTGAAGATGGAAGTAGGGACATGCCAACTTTAAGTTTCCATATATTAGAGATTTTTCAATTTAAAAATCCTTATAATATAATAACGCATCGAGAACGTACCTAGTGTGTATTAAACAATTGAGGTCATCAACAAATAGTTTTTTTTAAGCCAACCACAATTTTGGCTCCCAATTACAGGAACTCAGAATTAAAAATCCTATAAAACAGTGGTACTCTGTAGATTCGTCAGTTTTCAGCCTTCGTTAGACTTCCACTTCTACTTTTGTTATTTTCACATAAAGAAACTGAGTCAATAAACTCTCCAAGTCAATCTCACAATTCAAGTCCTTAATATATGTATAGGCTTCCAGTCGTGTGGAAAATGTGGAACATTTTATGACGTCATCCGCTAGTTATTGTTGCATGTCGGGAATTTGCTTAGTCTACAATGTCCTTACGGGATGGATTTGTTTTATAACACGGTTGTTCTTTGGTTTCAATCTATACCCAATGAAACGACTGACACATATTTCAGTCTTCTGTTTTCCGGATATTGTGAAATGGGAGAAAAGAGGAGAATAAACAGTCAAGACAAATGTAATAATTTAGTTTTAATATATACACCACACACTTATTTACAAGCTGTATTCTTTTTCTTTGTATTCTCAAGCTGAGATTCATTTCCTACTTGCAAACACCTGGTAACAGTTTTGTAAA
The DNA here is from genome assembly GCA_019009955.1 of Riptortus pedestris. NCBI lineage: Eukaryota > Metazoa > Arthropoda > Insecta > Hemiptera > Alydidae > Riptortus > Riptortus pedestris. The sequence goes on along the minus strand of CM032228.1, from coordinate 203,193,192 downwards.
ACCTTAAAGATAAACGTCGGCCAATTATTGAGTGCAAATGCAATCAAGACCAGGAACCCGTTACTCTAATAACCAAAAAAGGTACTTTTTCGAGGGATGGGATATAGAAACATAATTGAATAAATAAATATTAATATAAAACAAACAAACAAAAAAAAAAGCAGATACTTAAAATATGCAAAAGTGGCTAATCCCTATCATGTTGTTGTATATTCAACGAAAAAAATTTATAAACGGTTCATTGAAATGCCTTTCCACATGGCTTGGATTGATGAAGGGGAGACTGTAGTTCACAAAACTGTTTGGCCCGTAACCCTTAAGAAATTAATGTTACCCCGCACCTTCATAAATAAATTACTTATACACCCTTTTTCTAAAGAGTAAATTAATGTCCAGGTTTGTTTGATAGAAAAATTGTGTAAGCACAAAAAGTGTCTTAATCGAGACCATTTGCAAAGGAGTTTTATCACAAATTCTAAATAACTCAATAAAGTAAACGTCCAAGTATTTATCTAGCTGTTTACTTATGATGGAATTATTACCACGAGATAATAGTTTTTAAAGGTGTAATTATTATTATTTTCCGTCAGGAAAATTATTTTCTATTACATATTACAATTAACGTGTTTATATTTCTTCAAAGAATTAAATTTTACAATTTAATCTGCTACCATAAATTAATCTTATTGAAGATATCGAATAAAACTTAGAAAACTCGATTAATAAACCACTAATATTTGTAGTATATTATAATATTTTTCGTTAATGCTTAGATGTTTTCAGCAGTTATACTGCCATACTCTGTGCTAGAGATACAAGGTGCCTGAAGCCAGCCGCTATTCTCAAAAAACATTCTGAGTAACCACAAGTTTACTTGTTTATAGACCAAATTTTCCATATCTCCATCGGAATAAGAAATTACAATAGACTGAGTATATATTATGTAATGACCTTAGAAGCAGCATCTTTTGAGGAATGGTGCAAAGAGCAAATATAAAAGTCCGTCACGCAGGGGCTGCGTAAACTAAGCAGATTTCCCACGTGAAGTTATACAATAGAGAAATCTCCATACGAGAGACGAACAGTTACGGCAAAGAGCCGAACTAGCTTTTGGAGGAAAATTCCGTCATATGTTATCGGCTCAAATTTAATAAATATGCCAATATCTCGGTTAATATTCAAGATAGAGAATAAATGCATGGAACAATATTTATAGTAAATTTAATTTACATTAAGATTGGTTCTATACACTTTTGTCATCCGACGTATGGTAACGGAGATATTTCGAATTTTCGAAAATCCCCCCTCTAAACCCCCCCCCTCCCACAGGTCCGATTTCAGCCATTAACGAACTTGATCTGTCTTTTTGAAGTAAACGTATAAATATCGAGTTTGGTAACGATCAAATAAAAATTGCGACCGCTAGAGCGTTAACAGATATATATATATATATATATATAATTTTGAAAGGACCTCATTTTCGTCATCTGCCGGGTAGGATCGATGGACATTTGAAGAAAATGTTCGAAAATCGCGTCATGAGTACGACCTCAATAGCTGATTTCCCATAAGGGAAATCTGCTAAAATCCAGATAGGTCATAGAAAAGTCCGTCACACAGGGGCTGCGTTAACTAAGCAGATTTCCCACGTGCGCTACGTATTTGCATTTATCTCAAAACTTAAAAGTTCAATGAGAACAATATTTGGTATTTAAGCTTCAAGTAATGTGCTTCATAACATAATAGAATATTGAAAATAAGAGATGAGTAGGAGTGGGGCTTTACAGAAGACCGAAAACTAAAAAAACGCAAATATCTCATTTAATAATCAAGATAATGAAAAAATGTACATAACAACATTTATAGAACATTACATTTGCAATAAGATTGGTTTTATTCAATTTTTCGATCCGACGCATAATAACAGAGATATTAAGAATTTTCGAAATGCTCCCCCTCTAAACTCCCCCCCTCCCCCTTGTCCGATTTCAGCCATTAACGAACTTGGTCTTTCTTTTTGTATAAAACGATTATATATCAAGTTTGGTAACGATAAAACAAAAATTGCGACCGCTAGAGCGGTAACAGACATATATATATATAAATATATATATACAGTTTTGAACGGACCTCATTTTCGTCATATCCTGTGTAGGATCGATGGACATTTGAAGAAACATTTCGAAAATCTCGTCATGAGTACAACCTCAATAGCTGATTTCCCTTAAGGGATATCTGCTAAAACAGATCCTGCTATGTACAGCATAAAATTTATGCAAGTCTCATCCAAGTCATTGCATTTATGAAACCTTCATGAGGCTAAATTAGCAGTGAAACACGTACACTCACAAAGGAAAGCCGGAGAGTACTCTTATCCCGAAAAAGGAGAGCCCTAAGAGAAATCCGTGAATTAACATCGCAGACAGTGGGATCAGAACCTATCCCAAACTAATAAAGGTGTAAAACCAGTATTGTTATCTGTTTAATAAGAACTCCAGGCTCCACCGGCTGGGCCACTTTGAAAGAATGTCACCTAGCAAGCTGCCCCAAAGAGATATTGTGTAGTATGCCGGATGAGCTGGGATGAAGGAGCTGGCACAGGCAGTGGTGATCACATGAAGTTGCAGGAGCCTAGGGGAACTTTCTGCTGAATGGTATATGATCGTGTCAAGGGTCAGGTTCTACGCCGAATGGAGTGTCTTAATAGACAGTTTGTTCTAAATTCATACATAAACACACACACACACACATATATATATACGTAAAATTGCCTGAGATATTATTTGTAACCCAGAAGGTAGTCGTTAGAATTCGAAGTAACCCTGAGTGTTGAGCGGAGTTGGAGTAGCCTTCTGCTGAACAAAGGGAGCGTAGGTTTGATTTACGACAAAACTTTCAGGAGGGGAGAATTAGATTTACGCCCGCAAGCTAAATATCAATTAGCTGTTAGAGCAATTTATGGCAAACAAGTAATTATGACATAACTTCAATACAGCTGTTCTACGTTCTCCGCAATGGGTGTTTAAAAAAAACAAAACATTTGGTCAAGTTCACTACATGTACGTGTTGTTGTTATTCTTTTGACAGGAATGGATATAATGAAGCATATAATTGCTAACAGGTTTAAATAAGTTGGCCAAATAACAATTCATTGGTTTAGAGAATCAATTTGTGTCTTTTAGAAAAAGTACCCTACACATTATTTGCTCAAACGGTGAAGCATGAAGTAACTGAAGAAAGACCATTCAAAAACAAGTTCTGCTTCGTCAAAATTCGACGTGCTGGGCTTTGTCTTGGATCCTTACTGTACACTGATTTGTAGTGAATGGGTTGTACTACCAGTCGCTATATCAACAAATTCTTTCAGTGTATTCAGGGCCTTTTTTTGTACGGTGGAGATAATCAACAAAATATCGGTAATTTGTCTGATTCTTAGGAGTTTTGTCAATATAATTCAACCTTTTTTGGGGATTCTTTAATTATTTAAGGATGAACATAGGCTTACTCTGCAAGAAAATCTTTATTTCTGCGGAAACAAATGAAGGAAGAAAGATAGATGCATTTATTAATGGAATGATGGTAGAAGTTCATAAGAACATGTTAAGGCTGGTTTCTGCAAGGGAAAAGAAGGAATGATTATATATACCAGCTTATGTTTCTTTGGTTGCTATGAAGAAGCTTGAAATCGGCTGAAAAAGAGGTTCAGAATCCGTGAAAGATTGAGCAAATCGGAACCTTTCTTTGAACATAGTTCCAGAGTAATTAGTATTGCCTGTGTTGTACAAAAACAAAAAATCGTCTTAATATGTAGCAGAGCAACCCGTCTCGTTATCGACCATATGATTCCCAAAACTATTAATACAGAGTAGGTAATGAACAAGTTGACCAGATAGTGATATACACCAGTAATGAACTTGGTGTGTACCAGACGCACTGTGGAGAAGATAGAAGCCCTGCATTCTGCATCAGCTAAAGGTGAAGCATTTCGGCTTTTTCCCTTTGAGCCTAGCTGCAGACTGATTAGCAGCGAGCGCGTACTACAAAAAAAATATTCTTCATTAGATCGAGCCCAACCGGCCGTGATAATTTCGAGACCTCCAGGTGAGCTGGATGCAAAAACGAAAAGCATTGCAAGTATTCGCCGGGTGTAAGGGGGAACAAGTAGGGAGTGGTATAGGGCTACCCTGTGATCTGGAGGGCCGGTGAGATGGACCCCAAGATCAGGGGTTGGAGCTGTAGCTATGGCCTTGCAGGGTTTACCTGCCGTCGCCCCCCTCCAAGGTACTTGCTCGGGCATTGTCCGCATCCCCACCATCTTCTCAGCTCCGACTCTCCCATAGTACATGTGCTACCTTCTCTGCTGCCCGATCTTCCTGCCCTCTTCGTCTTTCAGCCGCAATTCGTAAGTATTTTATCCTTGTTCAAAAAAAATGTATCGGGAGTGCAATTCGTCCAAGGGTGAGGGACTCAAGGGCGCGTCACGCCCGGCTTGGGTCCTATTTGGAACAAAGGAAACGTGCAAGTCTCCCCCCCCCTCACCACGTGTGCTCCTCTAGCCGGCTACCATTGTTCTCTTGTAATAATTTGCCCACGATATTTCGCTTATTCGTACATTGTAAACATCTTGAACAATTAGCCACCCAGGCCTAGCATAACTTCGAAATGACAAGAATGTCTATTGTTCACTTAATAGACCCTTGCTGTGTTTGATTATAGATCGTATACCCATTAATTACGAATTACAAAAATCAAACCTTCTGCAACTGGCAGTTCTTCTAATGCGCTAACAAGTGTGAGATGCAATACTAAGATCTGACAAATATAACTTGAATTAACTATTAAGAAGGAAATACTATCTCATACTTGACGGCTTGTTTCCTGTGTCGGTGTTTACTGAACCCTTATTCTAAAGGAACAGCCAACATTTGTTTACTTTGTAAAACTTTTAAAAGCATTGAACATAATTTAAGAAATATTCCACCGACATTGAATAAACTTCAGACTTACAAAACATGCCAACTGTTTCAATACAGCGCATGTACATATATATCAAATAAGCTCTAATTTTAGACAATATGTTTGCGAAAAATACTTTTGTAGCATACTACGAATCTTAGATTCTATTATTAGTTGGGCAAATGTAGAAAAAATGAGAAGTGTATTGACTCCTGCTGCGTTAAAGTCTCCAGTATCCTCCAGCCGCCGCGTAATACTAGTAATTTCCAAGCCGTAAGAGCTGAAGAAATATTTTATTCTTCTTTTGAAAACAATTGTATTCAGCTATATTTTATTAATTACGTTTCCCCCAACCACAATTATCCTTGTTTTAACGCAATGGAGTTCAACTATTTCAGATTGTACAGAATACATAAAATTAAGATTGGTTCGTAAATTATTTTAAATCTAATAACTTTAAAATTAGTGCAACCATTTTGTGTCATTTTAGTACACATTATCTCATATCCAAAGCACCTCGGTTGGTCGTTCTTCAGTTAGAATACTCATGAACTTCAGAGTTGTTGATTTATTTCTTTTGGAATCCTATTGATTGACTCAAAATGCACATCAATTAAAAACTAAATCACTTGATTTGCTTAGTTTGCGTGCTTGCCTTAATTTGCTTCTATTTTTGGCTTTAATAAGAGCTTCATTTACTATTATTGAACCCATAACAAATGAACTTTATACTCATTGTTTTCTTTTTTTAAATTATCAATCATAGTATGAAAAACCATCAAATAGTGTATTGTTTAATTAACTTAAACAAACGAAAATAATTTCGTGCCTCAACAATTATTGATACAATTTAAATATAAATTATTGCTTTATTATATAACATATACCAACAACTATCTACAACTAGTGCCAAGTATCTAAATAGTCTTTGTTCTTATACTATTAGTTAATTGTAAAGTTTTCAGTATTTACAGTACGCATCAAGAAGCTCCACTTATAATAGGAATTAATTCTTCATTTATGAACATTGTCCATTAGTAGTTAGTAACGATTAGTAATTACGGTTTACCAGCTCAGCGCGGTCCACACTGCAGGTTTCCGCACCTACAGTAACACAGGCTTATTTCATTATTTTATAATATTAATAATTTTCTGATCTATGGACAGCTACAGTATAAGTTCTTTAGTTATATTAATACCCGTTAATGGAAAACGTTATTTTGTTCTTCCAGCACTTTGTGCTAATCAGTTTTCCATATTTAAACCAATACAGCAGTATTACCTGAATTATTAAATAAGTTAGCGACTGTATTTTTTTTTTATCTAAAAATGGTTAGAGTAAAATTTCTTAATTTTAATTAATAACGACATTACTGAGGTTTTCTTTCCCAATATAATTTGTCCATCTGGTATCCAAGCCCGCAGTAATACGATTATTATTTAATTTATAAAGGTAATTGCCAACTGTTAACTTGATCAATGGACGAGGTCTGTAAAAAAAAAAAAAAAAAAAAAAAAAAAAAAAAATAAGGAATTTCATTTACAGAATCTTTCCTTCATTAATTATATTCCTGATGGTTGTTAAGAAATGTCCAATGGAGATGAATTTAAATGCTGAAAATTTGGCAACCGCCTTTGATATCTGTGTAATTGTAAGGTGTGTATCAATTTCAAAATGTATACATGTTTTTTTTGTACGATGGATCAATCATAAGGAAATATTCAAAATAATTATTATGAATGCTTGTACCAGTTGAAATGCCTGAAGATTTGTACAGGACCCTCTCCTCTTGCCCTCGCACAATCTACAAACTTTGTTCGACAACTTTTCTTTATTCAATGCATAAATATTTACGGTTTTTGTCCTTTCCATCAACTTCTACATAATATAATCCTATATGCTTGCAGAATTTTAGTATTCTTTTAAAACGTTTTAAAGCGAAGTCCTATTTACACAAAATTAAAATTGTAGGCATTTCATCAGCTATTAGTAAATCTATAAAATATTAACTGTTTTAAATGTAACTCAAAATTTGCTCAAAACCCAGTACAATTGAGACGGATGTATTTAATTTTATCTTCTATGCACCAATGATTGTAATTTGATGTCGATATGTAAAAAATATTTTTTTCATAATTCTGCACAAGCGTTATACTGTTAACTCTACGTTGCTCAACAAATATATGGCCGTTATTATATTAGCTGAGAGGTCTTCCTGAAAATCCACGTGCCGATATAGCTTAGTTAAATGTTTATATGTCGCTTTTCTTATTATTAAGTTTATTGAAAATTAACTAAAGCTTAAGATATTTCGCCCGGATTAACTTGTGTACTATAAAGTAGACGTTAATTTAAATAATAATAACCAATAAAATATCACCTTCATGGAGATCGAAGTCAATTCCTTGATGATGTAGTCTAACATCATTGAGGCTCTGTTAGTAATCTGAACTTCGCATTCTGTCTTATTTTCTGGCTTAAGGCTAAAAACGAAAGTTTCTTATTTAATATTTTGTCTGTATTCAATATCAATTCAAGATATCAAAATTAATTTATGTCAAGTTCAGATGTATTTTTAATATGAAGTTAAATTTGTTATGCCCTAAAATTGGCTCCTGCAGATCCAACTACACGACTTAATTTATAGACACTGACTTGAGATTTTTAAGAAAAATCCCTTCTTTAAGTTATTAAGTTTGATAAGTGTTTAGTAAAAACTGATAGGCTCTTTATCACTACATGTTTATTGCATATTTCTGAAATCGCGCTAAATATTTTATATTAAATATTAAGGAATAAATCTTCACATTCACCAGAACAACTACCCGAATTTCAGAATTATCATTTGAATTTATTATAGAAATGTTTTATTAAACACTTCCTTGCCAATCGCTGTCTGGAAATTAATTATTTTAAAAATGCTTCTTAAATTGTATTATTATATTTTAAAAAGATTGTAGAAAAAAGAAAAAGGATGATAGAAAAATGGATTTACTAATTTTCTCTTCTGTGTTTGGTTTTCACGAAAATTCCTTAAAACACAGATACTATTTTTCGAGCTCCTTATAAACATTCAGCTCTTGGATCAAGACGTCTTATGTAAACAATTTTGTTATCGTAGAAACCTTAAATTGTTTTTTTATTCAGAACTAGCAATTTATATATCTGTTTACGCTCTAGTATATTTATTTGACGGTTTAAAAGGTAGATATTTTCATGTAAAACAAAAATCTTTAAAGTCATAAATCAAATCAGGTTGAGTAGGGGGTTAAAAGGAATTGTAAAATTGAAATAGTAAATATCTTCATTCTTTTTACTCTTTTAACACGTTGGATTTAGAATTTTCGGTCTTGCGTAGATTCGCACTTCTACTCAAACTTTTATTTTTTTATCTTAAATTTCAAGTCTTTTTCACTAAGTATTCTTTGGGATGAATAGACAATAGCTTATGAAGGCAGACCATATGCAATTTTGTTTCAATCCAGCACTTTGGAAATCTTTTCTACTTTTTCACCTTGACGTTTGTAACTAACTACATCATGGCATGGACCGTCTGTTATCAAACTTCATACGGTTCATTTTACTGCATGTATGGCCATTTTTTATGGTAAAACATAGTTGCAAATGTGAAAATTGGCATATGCCGAGTGAGAGAGTAAGCTTGGAGCGAGGAGAGTCTATTGTGAATTAGGGAGGTTTGGTGGCCAGGTGGTGAGCCTGCCCGGGTTGTTCTCAGGGCAGCCATGGACAAAACCGTTCCCTAGGCAGATGTCCATGTTTGCTCTCATCTCTAGCTTTGTGGAATACCACTCACACCAATGGTGCCATTTTCTGTTTATCCATCTATCACCTCATACTTTTAACGATGTTCGAATGTGTTTCCACACTCCTTGTTGTGAGGTGAGGGTCACAAAGAGAGGAACCCACCCCAAAAAAAAAAAATGGTCGTGTATTGGGTGTAAATACTCACTGATCCTACAAGAGGGTTAAGATGAATTCCGTAAAAAGAACTACCCATGTCCCCTTTCGCAATTGAGTACTTATTTTTGAATACTGAAGTACAGACGTTTAGGCGTTAAGCGACCTTCCATTAAAGCTGAGTGGCAAGACTACCCCTTCATGGGCTATAGACTTAAAGATTGGTTTTGATAATAATCACGTGTTTGTATGATATTTACAAAGGAAAAAAAAAGAAAATTAAAACCCCCAACAGCCATGAAGGGCCTGGACCTTCCACAAGGATCGAGAGGGAGCGACAAGTGGCCAGCTAGACGCATTCCATTCCTAGCCGTATTGTTCCGCCATCAGAAAACCATTCTACATGTTTATACAAATTGTTACTCAACTGCTTGCTGACGTTGAGTGAGCAACAGGAGAACTAATAGAAGTCCAATAATTGCAAAACCCAATAGAATTTAGAGTGCAACCCCGGGAACCGCGAATACCGTAATCAAGTGTCCAAGCCCCCATATGCATTAAGAACCATTACAAATGTTTTTGGTTTCTGTTTTTTTTTTTTTTAATATAATTTTAGTTGTCACACATTTATCCTTTGCATTGAACCTCAGAAAACGTTTTCAGAAACAAGAATAGCGGTCTATTTTTCTGCACAGCAACGTAAAGTCACTAGTTTCTCAAGAAAAATTAACTCTTCTTAAGACTAAACATACGTACATGCAAACATGAGAAGATTCGAGTCCAGAAAAGAAATGGAAGTTATCTTCACATAGTACTCGCTATTTATGGAATTTAGTTTGTAATTTTAATACTACAATAGGTTCAAAAATGTTTGTGGGCTTGTAGAGTATAGGCAATATAGGAAGATTAAGTCAAGTGGCTCTGATGAACTTCTGACAATCGCTCCAAAAATAGAGCTGCCGAAAATAAGAATTGGTAGAGGGGAAACACGAAGGAGCAAACAGACGTCACTTTTCTTATTATTTTAAATAACAATTGAGTCATAAATTATTTTGAATAGGCTCAACCCACTCAATATACACTTCTCGTTCTGCTACAAAAACGATTTTGATGTGATTAAAATTTCATATTTATTTGACAAATAATGATCTTATATTAAATTTGCCTTCCAGGATTATTAAAAAATAGGCGAGCTGTAGATTCCAAATAAATGCCCCATAGCCATTTTTTACGAGTCAGTCATTGTAGTAATGGTTAAGTACTCACTAAGGCTTGTTGGAACTCTCAAACGTCTATTCAAACCATGGTTCTCCCCTCATTATTTTCTAGTGACTTCTGGATTGCCTCAAGATGCCTGGAGTAGGGGCTGGTTGACCAGGTACCTAATGGTGTCGGTCAGTCACCCAGATAACAAGATGGCTTCTTCCAGATGACTGATATTCTTCAATGGGGTGGGAAGGTAAATGCATCCAACTTAAAGTGCCTGTGCTTATCAGAAAAAATATAGATATATTTGCATTTCTTACAAGAATTTTGTCATCCACTGACCAGCTAATTCCATTTAAAAATTATATCTGTAACATTAATGAATCCACAACATAATTGGAGTCCCCCAAAAGAAGAGCATTTCTGGCTCCTCAATAACATATTTATTTATGAAACGAAGTCATTTAAATGTTATTGCAGTCCGTGCTTCCTGTGTGATGTATGAAATACGATAATACTCAAAATTCCTCACTATCGTCCTTTCCATGAAATTGGCCAAAATTTTTCTTGATAATTTCGATCATAAGGACTAAAACTACACGCTTAATTTCAGCTTGGATCATTGGAAGTAATTCGGGTTCTTTAACGTACACGTGAGATTTCAAATACAAAAAAAAAAGAAGGTTACCAGATCTAGTTGACCAAATGTACGGGCACTCGTTCAGTTAGTAAAAACTTTTCTATAATTGCTCGAGGGTTTTATGTGTGAACCCTACAATTTTCGGACTTCTAAACACAAAGTTAAAACTCCCTCACACTTGGCCGACTAAGTATCTTACACACTTGCTTAAATGGTACGAGAGGACATCTCACATCCTGTGTACCATTCCTTCTACTGTGAGAACTCTATGTAAAAATCCATACAATTGTGAATTTCAAAAGTTGTGTTCTTTATGAAACACTCTGAATTATTAAAAATACTTTATATTCTACAGCAGTCCGAAGGGTGAGAACATAGTCTCACTACCAATATATCAAATTTCGACATCAGATTAAGTTTTATATTTGCTTTCTGGTTTATTACGCACTAAATCAATCGATTTTGACTAAACGTCATTGTCCTATATTATGGTCATTAAAACGAAATTCCAGATGTATAAAATATGAAATTCAATGAAAAAATTATGTTTAGCTCATCTCCTTGTTGTGAGTGACACTAAATTAAAAAGGCGTGAAGAATAATTGAAATAATTGTACAGAATTCGAGAAATCAAGGTCTGTTCACTATAAAAAGGTTCGTTACTCCCAATTACAACATCCTAGTCCCTCTTTTTGCTAATGTGAAAATCCTTTAATTTATGAGAAATTGTTTAATTAATTCAGAACCTCCATTAAATTAATAATCGAGAAGGATTTGCGTCCTCGTTATACAAAGAATAAGGGGGCTGCCCATAAATACAGGTTACTACCCTTTTCTAGCAATGGGGGAGGTTAAAGACCTTATTGGGGCAAACCGGCGCCCAGTACAATCCCCCAGTCAATTGAACCTACAAAACCACAAATGTTCAGTCTGACTCAAATGGCTTATAAGTCACTGCTCCCCCTCTTCCATCCATTTTACTTCCTTGGACAAAATAAAGGACAAATTGGAAGAAATTTCGGTTTTAGATTTTAACGGAGTTTTTATCATTCCCGAACATATCTTGACTAATTACTGCCTGAAGTATGTAAATATCCGGCTTTAATCAATACCGGTGAGTATTAGAATGAAGAAATTTCATATTTACTGCTGCCTAATTAATTAATTAGTAATAAATAGCCTAATTGTGAACCTCTCATTTTTGCTACTTTGCCGAACAGAGCGAGGGGAGGTTAGAGGCGTGCAATAATAAGAGCAACAAATCTCTCCATACTGATGTGAGCGGGATTATATGAGAATCAAAATTCGAAATTCAAATTTCGCATGAGATATTGTGTCGTGCATCTTATCGCCACTTAATCAGGAACTCTGTTAACATCTTAAACCATTTCGAGCTGGGAGTAGTAAGGATTACTGACCCCAGCCTCCTCAAGTCCTCAATCAGTTCGTCCTACTGCTTCCACCTGTGGATGCCTGGTCACTACACCTGAATTTACACTGCGAAATGTTTGTAGTCAGCCTGTTGGACTCCATCCTCCTGACGATATGTATTAGGCAAATCAGCAACATGGCATAGTCAACTCCAAATCAAACTTCTAACCTCTCTCAACCGGTTAAGGAAGTCTGAAGTAGTACAGAAACAATATAGCAGAAGCGTTTCGTCATTGTTACACCACCCCTCTCTCTCTTCCTTCCTCACTTGTCTAACTTATGTAGGGGTTCTGCCTTCTATAAAACCATTCTCAAAATTTAGGCGGTCACGCATAAGAAATTCAAGGCCGACATGACATGTATGGTGGTATAAAAGTTTTAATAATACAATGCGCTAAAAGGAGTTGGGGTCTACTGGAGGTTGAAAATACAAAACAAATCGGTTATTTTGCTAGCTAGAGACACACAATACAATAAGAGTTGTATTCCATTACATTACCAGTTAGATTAATTCTACAACATCCTTGATCAGAAGCATTATGACGGAGTATAATTCTACATTTTACTAATTTTCTAAACACCTCAGTTCTAATCCGACTTTGGTACAACTATCAGGGTTTAGTAACAACAAACAAAATTTACGGCCACTACACATTTAATGGAGTCCACGAGGGCGATGGTCATCAAAAGATATTTCATCAAAATCGAGTAATAACTGAATATCTCATTTTCATTAGTTTAGACCTATTAATAGAAAAATATTAGACTGTCTATAAGGTCGGTATGAAATGGGAGACGCTTTCCCACCCTAGAAAGACAAAATAGTCACATAAATTTGCAATAACAAATGCTTTGAAAGAAAGTTTTCAAACACTTGAATACAATGAACATGCCGCCATTAATTTAATTGCCACTTACAAGATACTATCAAAAAGAAAACCAACAATTTAAGCCAAGAGTCAATAAAACAGTAAACATTGTATACTCAATTTGCACGCTGATATTGCATTATGAAGTTGAATAATGTACCTGTGTTTCTTCTTTTTATTTCTTTTCTCTTCAATTGTAAATGATTTATTTATCTTTCTAGCTGTTCTATGCTAATCCTTACTCCGAGTTAGCGCATGATATTAATACTGTAGGTAAGAGTGTAACACCAATGCCTGGGACAAAAACAATTTTTTCATTCAGGTGACTTCACTTGACAATAAAGTAGTTCGTTCAAATTTATGCGAAATAGAGAGAATGAGAGTGAGTGGGGGGGGGGAGAAAGAGAAAGAGACTGCGAGAAAGACTGCAATACTTTTGGCAAGAAATGACCATTGGCCATGATACTGGGAATTAAAATATTTTTTCAAAATTTGTAGATCCAAGATGTTTAGCGACCTAAATATGATTCTTTGTTTCAAAGAGGAGGAGTTACACAATATTACAAATTTCCATCTCCATTCCTACTAGGCATTCAGAAAACGAGCAATTAAAAGATCTTAAATACGCCCAATACAATGTTTCATCTGACGTATAAAGTTTTTAGAATTTTACTTTTTTACAGCATTTAACCCTTCTTAGCAATCTTACTTATGTTTTTCTTCGCCTTCAAAAATTTTAAAACCCATATCCATACACTTGCGTCTAAAATTGGAGACTGAACGTTATAAATGTTGTATGACTTCTAAATATTCTAAAATCGTTTACCAAAAGCCGGAATACTAATACCTAATACTACTGTCACATACCACCTTAGACACCTTACACTTAACCTTCATATCGTAATCTCTTTCTTTTCTCCTATTTTAGTGCCGCAAGGAAACAAAACATAAAGGTTAAGTTGGGCTTGGGATGTTTAGTAACATAATCGCTTGGGTTTTACTTATGATCTAAAATTGAGATTCTTTGTAAATATCCCATATAGAGAAAAATAAGAGTGGTTATACAAGTTTCTTTTATTTAAAAAAAAAATGCATATTTTGAATGATGATGATTTTAAAGAGCGATTTTGCCGAAACATCCGTAGTGTGACAGTTGTGCACGCTAACCTCGCATTACTGAAGACCGTAAAATCGTGCTAACCTTCTCTTTCCTACAGTCTATTTTAGTTGTAATAGAGCCTCAAGGGGGGCCCTATCTAACCTTCACCTATATCAAAATAGACTCTAGCCGAAGTTTCAAAGAATGGGCAAATATTTTTAGGTACTGCCTCATAAATAATGCCACTTGAACGCTTGGGTCGCGATCAATTCTTATCAAATAAAGAAAGTCAGAGCACGCAAGAATATATTGCGCACGACAAGAACTTAAATATAGAGTTTTATCTTAAAAAGTATGGCCCGGTTAGGTTGTGTATCCATAAGTGAATTGTAGATAATATTGAAGTGGTCGGAAGATGAGGGTTAGACCATTGGGCATATTAAATAAAAATTCAATCCCTCACCAATTATTAATTAATACAAATGGATTTAAAACCTCATACACCCTCAACCCTAAGGGGAAATCTGCTAAAATGGAGATATTTACGATTTCGCTTTTTTGACAGCCATTACATTCTACCCAAAGAACGCCTGTGTGTTCGGCAAACTACACTTCTATTACTGTTCCGCTACATTCCTGTTACCGGATTTCTTTCTTTATATTGGAGTATTGAAACTTTTGAATTTTATTTGTAGGTTGTAAATGCAGACCCAAAAAAATAAATAAATAATTGTAAGTTTTAATAATCACCCATTCCAAACATTTTGGAAAGTGCATCACTGATTTAAAGTAATTCCGTACAAACTGAACTCTAGTTCGAGTATCCAAATGATGTACGGTTTATCAAAAGTACTGATATTATCACTCAAAAATTGAATCTATTATATTAGGCTAAAGTGGAATGATTATCCCTTAATAATCCTTGAGAAACCAGGGCATTAATTAAAGACGTCAATGCTCAATTTGCTCCAAAAGGTCATTCTATTGATTTAACGTATAATTATTGTTTTTTACAAGTTCTCCTCAGGATTAGAGTTTTACATCAACACAATACATGAAATGCTAATCATGCAAAACTTATACAAAACATATAGTGCGATACCTAATAAAATTGAAGGGGCTAAATCAATTGATGTGAATATATTAATGGCAGGGTACCCCCCCCCCCAACCCAAAATAGTTAAGTGAAATCTTTAGTTCTTTTCATTTAGTGTCCACTGTCAATTATAGGAAATGCTTTATGAATTAAACTCTTTCATAATGTAGGTAGGATGTAAGAATAGGCTACGCTTCCACTATAACAATTTATTAAAACGACAGAGCGCTTTCGATTCTAGCTCCAAAAGCCGTCAGGTCAGTATCCAGAACCTACGGACACTGACGATGATACACTGCATCGAAAGCGCTCTGCCATTTTAATATATTGTTACAGTGGAAGCGTAGCCAATTATTTCATCAAACCTACATTAGAAGTCACTTCCACCAGCCAGAATAACAACTCAGAATAAACTCTTTTTTCTGTAATCGTTGAATAATGGTAACATTACTAAACTGAAATGAGTGAAGAAAGTGAAACATTTTGCAATAGAGTGAAGAAAGTGAATTGCCTTCTTAATTAGTAATAAGTATAAATTAAAAAATAATTTGAAGTTGGAAATTAAATGCTTTTAAATGTTTCTTAACATTTTTAGAATTTATTTTAACAAAATAAATTGAAATGTGAATGAATTACTGGTGGAAATAATCAATATATTTTAAAATTTAAATATAATAATAATTACCTTCCTTGTTTATAACCTGCACTTGTTTATAACTGCACTACTTCACAATCATCACTAGTTGTTTTATAACTATGCTTATAACCTTTCACAACCATGCTTATAACCTACCAACAACATACCATAATCTTCACAACATCCTAATTTTGTTCATATTCTGGTTAGATCTGATCATGTATTACAAGATTACAGAAAAAAATTAATATTACACTCGTGACGAAAGTAGAATTTACAACTCTCGTGAAATTACCACACTCGCTTCGCTCGTGTGGGTAAACGTTTCACTCGAGTTGTAAAATGATCTACTTTCGTCACTCGTATAATAAATAACTATTATATTCCCATTCTGAGGCACAAAATCGATAGTCTCCAAAAATAAACTACGAGAAAGCAGCGGCAACCACCATTGTTCCAATTAAATTGAAGGGAATTGAGTTTGTCCCAAACTCCACTTACTAACTTCATTTAGGACCTACTTCTGCCTTGTTTAGCCATCCAATACTCTGTGTGAGGTTCAAAATGGATTTACATGAACCTACAGCTCATCACAAATTTCGTGCGTTAAGGTGTGTATATATAGTATATTGGTGGGCTGATCTACTATTATGGTTGTCATTAGGAGATTTTTTTTTAAAATGTCTTCCAACCCTCTACGGCTACATTATATACGATTGTCACCAAACGCGGCATTTAAGCTTTCCATGTAAAACTCTGTAATGGTCGAAATGTGGCCCGGTGGAGGGGCGTAGAGAGAATATAATCGAACTACTAAAGGGATTGACATGAGACAATTAGAAAGATAAGAAAAGACACTTATAATTTAATACATTACAGAACCAAATACATCTTCATTATGCAATATCAGCGTTCTAATTGAGAAATAGGGTGTTAATTGTTTTATTGTCTCTGTATTAACATTGTTGGTTTCATTTTTTTAGTAGAACATATTAAGTGGCAATTAAATGAATGAATACCTGCTTATAGTTTTTGAAAATATTCTTTTAAATCATGGTTACTCTAATTTTAACTAAAGGTGTCTTCTTGTGTTTGGAAACGTTTCTCATTTCATACAGACCTCTTAGTCAGTTTACGTTTCTTGTTTTTTATTTCAACCGAAGGGCGCAGTATGTGTGAATAAATCTTTGTTATCCCGTACATTCCTATTATTAAATTTGGTCAACAACAATTGGTAAAGGATGTAAAAATAGAAAATGCTTAATATCTCCGTCACTATGAGTCAAAAAATGTCAAATATCCAGACTTCTTGAAAATGTGAAATTTTAAAATCGTCGTATATCTTTCACTAGTTCGATTATAAACCGAGTTATTTTTATTTTTTTTTGTTTCAGTCCTCTGTGAACCCTCCACTTCTACTTATACGATTTTTATTTAAAGCAACTGTATCAATGAGTATCTCAATACCAGCTATAATTTAAATTCCTTCTGCTTTAGGGTTCTTATTACTGGAGAAATAGGGTATAGAATGAGTGGTGACGTCAGGAGCGTGGCATTGTTAAACGTATTGTGTTTAACCAGCACATGCGTACCGGACTTTTCTTATCCCTGTATGTTCTAAACACTATCACATACTAAACTTGAGCCTGCCCTGCCTTGTGATAAAATATATTTCAATGTTGCTGTAGAAGACCGTCCAAGCCAAAACTCATTCATGGGACAAACATCATTCTACACTTTTCCTAGACCAAAAACAAATTCCTGTTCTGGTAAGTGTGTGGTGCTGCTACAATTCTCCATGATTGGTCTAAAGATAGAAAAATAAATCATCACCTTTATTCGTAAACAAAATCAATTGCACAAAGGCATAAACATTTAGCACGGAGTTATTCAGGCTAATTGAATTCAAAGTACCTGCTGCTTCTTTGGCTCGATTAAAAATGAAAATGTTTAGATCAACAGGCCATGAAGGTCTGGGGCGAGTCTAGGGGCCACATGACGCTCACTATCGTTAAAGCCCCTTGTCGAGTAAAGCGCTCCATGTTTATTAGCTCTTGAAGCTAATCAATTACCTCTCGATGCTGAGTTCATGCCAATCAATATCTACTATCAATGCAACATAATTTTAATTTCGCACGAAAAACGATAATAGTTCCACATTCGCAGGACAAAACACAATGGTTTATACTTACACGCTGGGTGTTGTCTACTGTGCGATACCATATTACTGCTCCAGCAGCTTTAGCTTCATTAAAAAATCTGATATGAGTATCACATGACACCCTTGTACGCCTTAAAAACTAAATGATTTGTTGCACTTTAAAAATATATCATTTGAATGTTATGCACTATATCTTCGTTTCAATGTATCGAATCATTGCAAACCTAAAATGTTTCTATATATATATATATATGTCTTTTGAATTTCTTAGAGGAACGGAAGAATTCGCATTTTTTTCTATTCATGCCCCCTCCTATACCTCCCTTCCCTTCCCCCTTCTTGAACAAAAGCTGTGGTACACAACTAGACTGCAAGGCAATCCTAAACAAGAAATTTCAACATTCTATGGCTAGTCGTTTTTGAGTCATATCTAATACGGACATACCGAAGCTAGTTACAACCGATTCTGGCTGGATCAAATTGGAAAATTCCGTTCTAATCTGAAAATCAAACATTTTACAATATTTCCTTTACTTCGAACAAGGAAGTAATCATTGTTGCGAATTTTCGGAGTGCTATCTTCTCGACCAGGTATTGTTAACAAGGTCTTCTTAAAGGACTGAGAGGTAATTGTTAAGTATACGTCACCCTGGAGCTCCGGAGATTTATAACCATTTCTCAATGGTGAAAAAGCTTCTGAAGTATTAAGACATTCTGTAACTAATTTGGATCGTACCATTAGTATTCGAAAAACGTGTTATAATCAAATCAGACAAAGATCCTCACTCATGTTATTTATAAAAATCGAAGTTTTAACCACAAAACTGTGCCGACAAGGAACAGTGAAAAGTTTTATTTGTTTAAATAATGACGAAAATTTCTTTATTCATTTATGTCCAATTTTCGTTTTAACTTTTTCTGTTATTACTCTAAAATACTGCCTAACTGTGCTAGAGAAGATATATTTTCCCAGAGAATAATTAAAATTATGTGGAGCTAATGACTTATGAACTCAAGTAATTTTGAAATTATGAAAAGAAAAAAAATATTTTCTCCTTTATCTAATAAGCCTTTTGTTAATATGTTAATCCTAATATCACATAATTTAGGATTATACTAAAAATAAACCTGGTCAACATAGCGATCTAAAGGCTCTATCGTTCAATTTCTGAAACTAAAGTCCTGTCAGAAACAGTTCCTTTTTCATATTTGATATTCCTGTCTTCGTTCTACTACTTCACCTTTAAACAAATTCATGAGGAAATATTTGTCCTTACAATGTGGGCAATTAGTTTCGCCCACCTTTCCTTGGGTTTGACTAGATTTCTATTTTTCATATGCCGTGCAGGACCTGCAAGAGTCTGCTCCAAATAATGGAAAAAAACAGATATCTATTTATTTTGGCCTAGGGATTATTTACTAAAACTTTGAGTAAAAACCGGTTATAATAGGACTATTCTTAGCAATGTTGTTAGTTTGAAATGTGTGCCGGTTCCTGTATGAGGGTAGCATAGATAATGCATATCTGAGCCACCCGCATCCATAATGACTAATTAAAAAGGCCACAGCTAACATAATCATAACCGAAGCTTTGAAAACATTCTCCTCAAAAACTTAGGCATTTCAGATGATGTTTTATACCCGAAATATTTACCATGATTCTTTTAGCTATTTCATTTTTTTCTTAAACCCAATTTCCTTCATGGTCATCTGTTTTTTGTTTTGTTCTTTTTACAAACTGTTCCCCTTCAAATAAAAAACTAAGCAGCCTTGAAAACTTTAATAGATACAAGCTGCCCTAACATCTTGGCTGAATTGTTTTCAGAGTGTTTTATATATATATATATATATATATATATATATATATATATAAACTTCTCGTCCAAAACCTGCTTACTTTACGCAGCCCATGAGTGACGGACTTTTTTTAATGAGATGAGAAGGGGGCTGAAGATTAAAAGAATCTCGGATTATTATTATTTTATTCCAGTTGCAGATAAAATACTCATAATATCTATTATGGATAATTAAATTTGTTATTAGATTGGATATAAAGAATTGTTCGATTCCGCTCATGATAACGTAGATATTTTGAATCGTTAATCCTCCAGCTCAAACCCCCCCCCATAACTGTTTCTCTTATGGAAATATGATTCGTTTGGGACGTAACCATTAGGCAAAAATAAAAGTCCGTCACGCAGGGGCCGCGTAAACTAAGCAGATTTCCCACGTGAAGTTTTATAATAGAGAAATTTCAGAATAGAGAGCCGAACAGTTACGGAAACGGCCAAACCAGCTCTTCACTCACGAAACTCACGACTTGACCCGAAGTTAGCCGATTTCATCTATGAAGCTGAAAACTGAAAAATGCAAATATCTCGGTTAATATTCAAGATAGAAAATAAATGTATAGAGCAATATTTATAGTAAATTGAATTTTCAATATGATTGGCTCTATACAATTTTTTGATCCGACGTATGGTAACCGAGCTATTTTGAATTTTCGAAAATCCCCCCTCTAAACCCCTATCCCACTGGTCCGATTTAAGCCATTAACGAACTTGATCTGTCTTTTTGCATAAAACATTTAAATATCGAGTTTAGTAACGATCAAACAAACATTGCGACCGCTAGAGAGTTAACAGATATATATATATATATATATATAGATATATATATATATATATATATATATATATATATACATATATATATAATTATGAACGGACCTCATTTTTGTCATCTCCTGGGTAGGATTGATGGACATTTGTGGAAATTTTTCGAAAATCGCGTCATGAGTACGACCTCAATAGCTGATTTTCCTTGAGGGAAATCTACTAATATTGGCTGAAATGTTTCCGGAAAGAATTGATTCTAAGCTACAATCAGACATGTGCTGATACGGGCCTGATTGAAGAGAGTATAAACCTGCTGTATGTGGAAGAGTTAATTCCCCTGATTAGCCCAAATCAACTTCATGCATATTCACAAGTGCACACAGCTACTGTACGAGAAACGAGGAGGAGGGTGGAACGCAGAACCAGCAGATATTCCATTGAGGCCAGGCTAGCTACTAGCCTTCAATTTTTCAAAAATGTCTAAAAACGTTTCCTTATCCTTATGATGAAGACAAGGGTGTATGAATTTCTCTAAATTCTAACGTTTCAGTAGATTTTTCTAAATAGGGGCTCAAGTTGGTAGGGGCTCAGGTTGTCTTTGTGAGTTGTTGGTCTAAATCCCATATGGTAAACCTAGAGTGGCGGGTTTGATTTCCGCCCTGGGCAGTAGAAATGTATTTAGTGATGGACTCATTAAATAAATTCCTTAGTCCCACCCTGGCTAGAAATGGGTAATTCCCAGTAGATAACCCGTCCCGATTAGCCAAAGTAGCATAAAGTGGACATAAATAAATAAATATAAGATTTTCCTAAGAGGAAATTAGCTATTGAGATTTAACCCTTGAAAAGTTTTTTATAAGTTTCTGTTGCCACACGTCGCAAATCGTTCGTACACGCATTGTTCGTTCGTAGCCGTCGCAATTTTTGTTTGACCGTCACCAAGCTCGAAATATAAGTGTTTCATGGAACTCTGAACCCTCGTGACGGCCTTTTATTACTGTCGAATTTGTCAGTAAATGCTATTATTACTGGCTGATCGTCAGGTACAAGTGGTCAGTACTGACGGCAACTACAGACAGTTTTGCCATCATTCATTATATATGCTGCTGGAACCAGCTATCTAAACGATTCAATGTTTTATGTAAAACTAACGATAAAGATGTCACTTTCAAAGATAGTTGTGTATCAACTAATTAATATTAGGACTTAATAAAAATAAAGGAGTTTATTTAATTGCTGACTGTGTCCAGACACCTTTAGGGTCTATCTCCAGCAAAACAGCCCTTAAATGATCCTTCAAAAGATTCTTTTAATCTCCAAAGATTCTATGTATTGAAAGGTTCCATTTATATATATATGGAAAGTGATGTAATTAACGCTCTTTTTTTTTGTCGTTACCAAACTCGATATTTAAACGATTCTTGTAAAACTAAAGACAAAGTTCGTTAATCACCGAAAGCAATCCAGAAAGAGCTGGAGTTTTGAAATAAAAAAAAAACCCTAAAGACCTCTGTTATTATAGTTCAGATAGAAAACCATTATACAACCAATATTGCTGATAAAGTAATTTCTACAACTATATTTATTTTTCTTAATCTTAAATGTTAACCCAATTTGAATTTTTGGATTTACAGAAAAACAGGTAAACCCCCACACCTATTCTCGAGATTTTCACTTGAAAAAATTATTTAAATCATTGTCTCCTGAACACCTTGAACTTCACTGGAGTTAATCAATTTTCAGATGGTTAAAACATCCTGTTATAAATGTTCCAAAATTCGTTTGTAGTTGTCCGTGTTATGAACAATACGTGGGCGTATAAAAGAGGAGGGACATTGGCTCGCCCTCAAGAAATACTACCAGCTAAACAGGTTTTTAGTCGGTTCAACTATGTAAATTATCAAAAAAAATTCAAGAGAGAGGGAGGAGGGAGGCTACAAATTAAGGAGTTAATAACTGAATTAATATGAAACTTATAAATATCATATATTAAAATTGTAGTTTGCTTACTCAGATTGGTTAATGCTTATAAAGTGTAATTTTTAGCAAGATTCTGAGGGGGGAAATTCTGGCGTAAGATGTCCACTCTTGATGCCAAATTGTTGGACAGCTTGTTGCAGGATGCCACGAAAAACCACTCATTGCATATGTGGTTACTTCTTCCCTTGTTTACTGTAGAAATTGCGGTAGGAAATTCGAATCTTTCAGTTTGACTGTAACTCTAAGTGGAGTATTATGAAGCCATCCGTGCATATTTGTAAGAAGTCATATTATTTCATGATAATAGGGACCCCCTATGTATAGGAACGGCCATAAAAAACGTCTTCTGTAGGTACAATATCAAAAAAAATATTCTCGCTCAAATGGAAGGTTTGAAATTTCAAACTCCGCAGTCAACAACTCCTTACTTTCCAAGTCACCTTTCCACGCCTCTCCTACACTATCCTTAATTTTATTTTTCGTTCGGCCACTCAAATGTCTCAACACCGAAGTTGTGCCTTATTTATTCAGTAGACAACATCACACTCACCAGAAATATTAGCACCACAATTAGCATTGCAAGCTGAATCGGAAGGAAATATTTCAATCAGATTAAGGTGAAAAATAGTTTTTCCTACACCCAGCAAAAAAGTATTGTGAACCAATATCTCCGAAAAGAGGTGGGAATGTATTCACAAGTACTGATACATAAAGTTAGTTAAAATGCAATGCAATAGTTAAAAAAAGTACAATAAATTCTCCAGAATAAACGAGAACATGCATTCTAAGGGTTCAAATATGTCAAACATCCCGAAGTTCCTCAAGCTGCGTAGGCTGTTCACCGTTAGTTGTCGACCAAAATGTATCGAGAGAGTGGGATTCAGACCATAATCCTTAAATTATCTTAAATCTGTTCGTCACCCGTCAATAATATTACCCTAGCCAATTATATTAAACCAGTTTATGGGACATATGTTTGGTAAAATAATAAGTATATATGTTAGCAATATCCTCTCTCCTTTCAGAAAGAAACCGCTTATGTGTGTGTGTGTGTATATATATATATATATATATATATATATATATATATATAGAGAGAGAGAGAGAGAGAGAGAGAGAGAGAGAGAGTATAAATTATATACAATTTTGACGGGTCCTATTAGCGGATTTCTTTTTAGGAAAATCAGCCATTCAGGTAGCCCTCAAGGCTATTTTCGAAAAATTCCTTCTAATATCCATCGATCCTACATAGGAGATGACGTAAATGGGGGCCATTCATATATATATATATATATATATATATATATATATATATATATATATATAAATTTGTCTGAAACCGCTCTAGAGATCATTATTTTTGTTTAAACTTGACCAAACTCGATATCCAAGCGTTACATGTAAAACTAAAAATCAAGCTCACTAACTGCTGAAATTGGACCAGGAGGAGGGTGGGGGCACATATTCAATATATTTCTGCTATGTTATGATTTGAATAAAATTAATGTATAAAACCAGTCTTGTTTTAACTTTAATTTCTTAAAAATGTCCCGTAACTGTTTCCAACCAATCTATTTATATATTTTTTTTTTTTAATATTGCCAATTTAATATTTTATAAATGTTGTTATATACTTATTTTCTGTTTCACGAATATTAACCGAGATATTTGGGTTTTTTAGTTGTCGATCTTCAGTAAACTCCCACCCCCACTCATGTTATAATAATAAGTTGTTATATCATGAACAACTTTATTGGAAGCTTAAATAGGAAGTATTGTTTTCATTGAACTTTTACTGCGGGAGAGCGTGCAGTGTTGTTTTACAGGGAAATACGTTGGGTAAATGACGTTATCATTTAAGGTTTTATGTTCTAAGCACGAAAATGTTTATTTGATCTATACTTGATATTTAATCGTTTCATTGAAGGCTAATGTTCATCGTCGTTAATGGCTGAAATCGGCCAATCTCTGTTATTGTGAGTCGTATCGAAAAATATTATAGGACAAATCTCGATAAACTTGATGCCCTAGAGTAGTTAGTCTATACATTTTTTTCGTAGCTCAAACGTTAAGCGTGTTCTATGTACTTTCTTGTTATCAGCCTGCATTTTAACCCTACTCCTACTTTCCGGATTTTTACTTAGAAATGTAAAATATCTTTGGGAGATGACATCAATAGTGTTATGCTGATGTGAGAAATCTGCTTAGTTTACACAGCTCCTGCGTGAAGGACTTCATTTTCCTTAGACTAGATTTAAATTTGAAGAAATCTTTATATTAAACGTATGATCTCTACAATTCTGAATTAATGGTTTTCCGCATGGTGTGTATTAAGGTTGTGAAATCAGGGAGGCAAAGACAAGGTTGGTAGTGTAAAATATGATTCTCATGATATTATTGGTCGTTTAAAATATATCATCAGCTTCATTGGCTATCAATGAACGTAATAGGTTAGGTTGACAATACGTTTTGACAATACTATTATACCAAGGAGTAGTTGTGAGGTAATAGATCACTGTATCCTTTACAGTTGCTATTTGCAATAATAGGGTTATTCAAGATCTTATTGGTGATTTCCATTTCTCAGTAATGAATTCACTCTAATAGAAACGTTTCGTTCTCACAATTAAGAACAAAGAAATGGCATAAAACGTTTCAATGTAGCTTCTTTTTTGATATTCGTTATATCGGTTTTAATTTGGGAATAATTCAGTTTTATTATTGTTGAAGATCTATTATTAACTTCACATTATTCATTGCCCACTTGATACTCACCTTGTTATGCTTTTCTCATTCAAAAAGGTGGTTCAAAAATATTTATGCCAAGTGACTAATTTTTCTTAAGAGGATTTTTAAAAACTTTCTTGAAATTTCCACCAATCCGACTTAGCAGTAATCGAGGACCACACATTTTTTCCCCCATTATCAAACACTAATTTTAAACGTTTTATGCAAAACTAAAGATCAAGCCCTCGTACAAATATCTCTATAATTATGCATTGGATGAAAGTATCTTACATAAAAAAAAAAATTATTAACGTCCACTTTTTGCTACTAAGGCTAAATGTGGTGGGTTATCTAAAGGTTACCACCCTTTAGATACCCCCTCTAGCCAGGTTGGGACTAAGAATTTTATTTAATGACTTCTCCACTAAATAAATTTCTTTGCCCAGGCGAGAGTTTAACTCGCCACTCTAGGTTCAGCATGTGAGATTAATCTCAACGCTTTAACTCACATGGCTAACCTGAGCCCAAATAAAATATATTTTTAAGAAAATCTTGTTAAACCACTGATATCTCTAGTTTTTTGCCTAAATCGGAGTTATTTCATTATTTAAGTTGTACGTCATAAGTAAGTACATACTCGTAATCATCTCATCTTATAAAAAATTATTACACCACGGAACTTCTTATTTCATACTTAAATAACGCATATTGTTTTTCTCGGACCTTTACTAAGGTCTACTGTGCGTATGTCACGTCATCGCTTATCATACTAGTGACGTAATTTTCTAGGAGCATCAATATTTATTCGTTCAGGACCATACTTGATAATTAATTACTTAGGACCTCGATAAGGAGGGGCTTAGAAAAATAAAATCTCCGTTTTTATGCAGCAGAAAAGACATATGACGAATCTTCTTAATAGAGTTACAAACATGCATTTCTTTAAGGTTTTCTCTCACTCAATAATTAGAGTTATTTTTATTCACAGCTTACAGCCCTCTTACTAATGTAATGGTCATATTATGATTTTATATCTCTAAACGACTCTTATCTAATTTCAATTTTGTCTTGTTTTGGTAGGGTTTAACTTATGGACAAATATAGTATACAATGAGAAATTACGTAATATGTAAAATATACCAACGCGAGGAAATCTAGTTGGTTTATGGAGTCTGTTATCCGCACACACTGAATATAAATAAAATATCTCGGTTAATATTTAAGATATTAAATGTATAATATTTAAGAGGATAAATGTATATAACAATATTTATAGTAAATTTAATTTGGGGCTCAGGTTAGCCATGCGAGTTAAAGCGTTGACCTTTATCTCACATGGTAAACCTAGAGTGGTGAGTTCGATTCTCGCCTGGGCAAAGGAAATTATTTAGTGACGAAATTCATTAAATAGCATCCTAAAATCCCACCCTGGCTAGAAAAGGGTGCTAACCTGTAGATAACCCGTCCCAATTAGCCTGAATCGCAAAAAGTGGACGTTAATAAATAATAATAATAAATTTAATTTGCAATAAGATTGGTTCTATACAAGATTTTGATTCGACGTAAAATATCGGAGATATTTCGAAAATCCACCCCTCTTAACTCCTCCTCCCACTAGTCGGATTTCAGGGATTAAAATGAGTAAATATCAAGTTTGGAAACGATTAAGCAAAAATTACGACCTCAAGAGTGTGAACAGGCAAATATATATATATATATATATATATATATATATATATATATATATATATATATATATATATATATATATATATATACTAGCTCAGATACCCGGCTTCGCCCGGGAATTGATTTGAGGCTGAATGGTGAAGGTATTTTTTTGTCAAGGCTTTACTTTGCATAATATTTTGACTTTTACCCGTCCCAGCGTTTAGGGCTAATGCCCCTCGTTTCTGTGGATTTGTTAATAATAAAATTTGTAAATTCAGGCCTCCCTTATAACCCCCACACTGCCCGTTCCCAGAAATGTTAGTATGGCTTATTATAAGGATGGCGTTAGTGCTAATACACAGTCTTTTGTACCAAATAAAATTGTTGGATCCCGCTAAAGTTTTAACGTATAACTCATTTATACTTAGGTATACGACAAAAGTGTAATAACAAAAGTTACTCCAAATAACAAAATAAACAACTTTTGTTATGTTTATATTTGCGGAAAAACCAATAGGAAACGAAATATCACTATTTTTAATTTCAGGCCTCCCTTATAACCCCCACTCCTGCCCGTCCCTAGAAATGTTGGTACGGCTTATTACAATGAAGGCGTTAGTACTAATTCATATACCGAGTTTGGTTTAATTCGGTTGAGTCTTTAGTGCCAAATAAAATTGTCGGCTTCCGCTATAGTTTTTAGCGTATAACTCATTTATACTTCCGTATACGGCAAAAGTACATATAACAAAAGTTACTCTAAATTACAAAATAAACAACTTCTGTTATGTGCATATTTCCTGAGAAAGCAATAGGAAACGAAATATCGCTATTTTTAATTTCAGGCCTCCCTTATAACCCCCACTCCCCTTCGTCTCAGAGGATATTAATATAGCCTAAAGTCTAAGTTGGGCTAGTAGTAATATACATACCAAGTTTCATAAAATTCGGTTCAGCCGTTTATGCGTGAAAAGGTAACAAACAAACAAACAAATAAACAAACAAACAAACAAACAAACAAACAAACAGACACCAAAGAAACAAAATGCAGTTATGGTGTCTATGACATGTGAAACGAAAAGTTATCGTGAAATTTCGGGAAAAAAATCAATGTACAGACAGAGGTTACAATTTTATATATATATATAGATATATATATATATATATATATATATATATACTAGCTCAGATGCCCGGCTTCGCCCGGGAATTCATTTGAGGCTGAATGGTGATGGTATTTTTTAGCAGGCTTTACATTGCACAATATTTTGACATTTACCCGTCCCAGTGTTTAGGATTGATACCCGTCTTTCCCGTGGATTTGCTAATAATAGAATTATTTGTTCGATAAGGCTTCAGTCTTCGATATTTTTATATTTCCCGTCTCTTATAAGTACATGTAAATATAGTGAATTTTTATTTCAGGCCTCCCTTATAACCCCCCCTCCCGTTCGAACCCAAAAATTTTAATATAACTTATAATCATGGAAGAATTAATGCTAATTGACATACCGAGTTTTGTTAAGTTCGGTTCAGCCGTTAGTGCCCGCTAAAGTTTTAACGTATAACTCATTTATACTTAGGTATACGACAAAAGTGTATATAACAAAAATTACTCCAAATAACAAAATAAACAACTTTTGTTATGTTTATATTTGCGGAAAAACCAATAGGAAACGAAATATCGCTATTTTTAATTTCAGGCTTCCCTTATAACCCCCACTCCTGCCTGTCCATAGACATGTTGGTATGGCTTATTATAATGAAGGCGTTAGTGCTAATACACATATCGAATTTTATTTAGTTTGGTTGAGTCCCTTGTACGAAATAAAATTATTGACTTCCGCTATAGTGTTTAGCGTATAACTCATTTATACTTAGGTTTACAACAAATGTGTATATAACAAAAGTTACTCTAAATAACAAAATAAACAACTTTTGTTATGTGCATATTTGCCGAAAAACCAATAGGAAACGAAATATCGCTATTTTTAATTTCAGGCCTCCCTTATAACCCCCACTCCTGTTCGTCTCAGAGAATTTTAATATAGCCTAAAGTCTAAGTTGGGTTAGTAGTAATATACATACCAAGTTTCATAAAATTCGGTTCAGCCGTTTATGCGTGAAAAGGTAACAAACAAACAAACAAACAAACAAACAAACAAACAAACAAACAAACAAACATACACGAAAGAAACAAAATGCAGATATGGTGTCTATGACATGTGAAACGAAAAGTTATCATGAAATTTCGCGAAAAAAATCAATGTACAGACAGAGGTTACAATTTTATATATATCTATCTATATATATATAAAATTGTAACCTCTGTCTGTACATTGATTTTTTTCGCGAAATTTCACGATAACTTTTCGTTTCACATGTCATAGACACCATAACTGCATTTTGTTTCTTTGGTGTCTGTTTGTTTGTTTGTTTGTTTATTTGTTTGTTTGTTTGTTACCTTTTCACGCATAAACGGCTAAACCGAATTTTATGAAACTTGGTATGTATATTAATACTAGCCCAACTTAGACTTTAGGCTATATTAACATTCTCTAAGACGAACAGGAGTGGGGGTTATAAGGGAGGCCTGAAATTAAAATTAGCGATATTTCGTTTCCTATTGCATTTTCGGCAATTATGCACATAACAAAAGTTGTTTAATTTGTTATTTAGAGTAACTTTTGTTATATACACTTTTGTCGTATACCTAAGTATAAAGGCGTTATACGCTAAAAATGATAGCGGAAGTCAACAATTTTATTTGGCACAAAAGACTCAACCGAACTAAACCAAACTCGGTATGTGAATTAGCACTAACGTCTTCCTTATAATAAGCCATACTAACATTTCTAGGGACGGGCAGGAGTGGGGGTTATAAGGGAGGCCTGAAATTAAAAATAGTGATATTTCGTTTCCTATTGGGGTTTTGGCAAATATGCACGTAACAAAAGTTGTCTATTTTAGTATTTAGAGAAACTTTTGTCATATACACTTTTGTCGTATACCTAATTATAAAGGCGTTATACGCCAAAAAGTGATAGTAGAAGTCAACAATTTTATTTGGCACAAAAGACTCAACCGAACTAAACCAAACTCGGTACGTGAATTAGCACTAACGTCTTCCTTATAATAAGCCATACTAACATTTCTAGGGACGGGCAGGAGTGGGGGTTATAAGGGAGGCCTGAAATTAAAAATAGTGATATTTCGTTTCCTATTGGGGTGTTGGCAAATATGCACGTAACAAAAGTTGTCTATTTTAGTATTTAGAGAAACTTTTGTCATATACACTTTTGTCGTATACCTAAGTATAAAGGCGTTATACGCCAAAAAGTGATAGTAGAAGTCAACAATTTTATTTGGCACAAAAGACTCAACCAAACTAAACCAAACTCGGTACGTGAATTAGCACTAACGTCTTCCTTATAATAAGCCATACTACACATTTCTAGGGACGGGCAGGAGTGGGGGTTATAAGGGAGGCCTGAAATTAAAAATAGTGATATTTCGTCTCCTATTGGGGTTTCGGCAAATATGCACATAACAAAGTAGTTTATTTTATTATTTAGTGAAATTTGCTCAACAATTCTTTGGAACTACAAGGTACCTCACCGGGAAAAACTAATTCAAATGTATATTAATATTTTGTGCTTAATAATTCAAATCTATGCATAATGCACAGGAAACGGGAAATATGACAATATGGAGAACTGTGAAGTCTTACATATAAAAATAATTTTATTATTAACAAATCCACAGAATCTACGGGTATTTAAACTAAACACTGGAACGGGTAAATGTCAAAATATTGTGCAAAGTAAAGCCTTGCCAAAAATATACCATCACCATTCAGCCTCAAATGAATCCCCGAGCGAAGCCGGGTATCTGAGCTAGTATATAGATAAAATTGTAACCTCTGTCTGTACATTGATTTTTTTCGCGAAATTTCACGATAACTTTTCGTTTCACATGTCATAGACACCATATCTGCATTTTGTTTCTTTCGTGTATGTTTGTTTGTTTGTTTGATTGTTTGTTTGTTTGTTTGTTTGTTACCTTTTCACGCATAAACGGCTGAACCGAATTTTATGAAACTTGGTATGTATATTACTACTAACCCAACTTAGACTTTAGGCTATATTAATTTTCTCTGAGGCGAACAGGAGTGGGGGTTATAAGGAAAGCCTGAAATTAAAAATAGCGATATTTCGTTTTCTATTGGTTTTTCGGCAAATATGCACATAACAAAAGTTGTTTATTTTGTTATTTAGAGTAACTTTTATTATATACACTTTTGTCGTATACCGAAGTTTAAATGCGTTATACGCTAAAAATTATAGCGGGAGTCAACAATATTATTTGCCAAAAAAGACTCAACCGAACTAAATAAAACTCGGTATGTGCATTAGCACTAACGCCTACATTATAATAAACCATACCCACATTTCTAGGGATGAGTAGGAGTTGGGGTTATAAGGGTGGACTGAAATTAAAAATAGTGATATTTCGTTTCCTATTGGTTTTTCCGCAAATATAAACATAACAAAAGTTGTTTATTTTGTTATTTGAAGTAACTTTTGTTATATACACTTTTGTCGTATACCTAAGTATAAATGAGTTTTACGTTAAAACTTTAGCGGGAGCCAACAATTTTATTGGGCACTAACGAACTTAACAAAGCTCGGTATGTCAATTAGCATTAATTCTTCCATGATTATAAGTTATATTAAGATTTTTAGGTTCGAACGAGAGGGGGGTTATAAGGAAGGCCTGAAATAAAAATCACCTTATTTACATGTGTAAGAGACGGGAAATATAAAAATATCGAAGACAGTGAAGTCTTATCGAACAAATATTCTATTATTAGCAAATCCAAGGCAACGACGGGTATCAATCCTAAACACTGGGACGGGTAAATGTCAAAATATTGTGCAATGTAAAGCCTGCTAAAAAGTACCATCACCATTCAGCCTCAAATGAATTCCCAGGCGAAGCCGGGTATCTGAGCTAGTATATATATATTTAATTCTGAACGGACCACATTTTCTTCATATCTTTGGTAGGATTGATGAACATTTGAAGAAAGTTTTCGAAATCTCGTCATGAGTACGACCTCAGTAGCTGATTTCCCTGCAGGGAAATCAGCTAAAATGAATCAACAATGACATAATGGAAGAGTATGGGAGACAGCTGAGTGAATTGGTAGTGGCTGCACTGGCTGATTGCATCAAACAGGAGGAACAACAAACCTCTTTGGCTCAGCAGATTTTTGACGTTCCTAGGCTAGTCTCTAGGCCAGCTGTGAGAAGCTACGTCTTTCGAACTAAGGCTCAAGTTAACCTTCTCTTATAACACTCCTTATCTCACCTTATTTCAATACAATAAAAGAAATGTCAATTTATGGTTTCATATCCCAGAAATTAGTTGTGATTTCACAAGAAGCAACTATACTTTCCAGCTGAAGTACAACGATTTCATCAACATACACCAAATAACTTCAGATTATTATTATTACTTATTAACGTCCACTTTTTGCTACTAAGGCTAAATGGGTTGGGTCATCCCCAGGTTACCACTCTTTTCTAGCCAGAGTGGGACTAAGGATTTTATTTAATGAAGTCCGTCACTAAATAAATTCCCATGCGCAGGCGGATTCGACCTCAATACTCTAGGTTTACCATGTGAGTTAAGGCCAACGCCTTAACTCACATGGTAAACCATTTTTCTAGGCAGTCTGAGACAATGGATTTTATATAGTTGTCCACCATTAATTAAATTTCATGGCCTTGCAGCAACTTTAATAGTAAATTTTATTTGTAATAAGATTGGTTCTATACAATTTTTTGATCCGACGTATAGTAATGGAGATATTTAAAAAATGCCCCCTCTAACCCCCCCCCCTCAGTCATTAACGAATTTGACCTTTATTTTTACATAAAACGTTTAAATATCGAGTTTGGTAACACTCAAGCAAAAATTGCGGCCGCTAGAGCGTTACCAGACATATATATATAATTTTGAACGGACCTCATTTTCGTCATCTCCTGGGTAGGATCGATGGATATTTGAAGTAAATTTTTGAAAATCGCGTCATGAGTACGACCTCAATAGCTGATTTCTCTTAAGGGAAATCTGCTAAGAACCTGATATCTACAACTCATCACTTTATTGCTACTAAATAAAATATTTTGGTTCTCTTCATTCAAGATTATCATTATTGAAAATTGAATAAATTCTCTTTCTCACGTACGAATCTAACATACGTTTCAAAGATGAGCTTTCCAGTAGTTTATGAGAACTTCGACAACATACATGGTTAGCCCCTCTCTACTAATACTACTATAGACAAAACACATTTGTCTTGTTCGAAGAATCGGGGCATTATTTAACTGAAATAAATGAGCTTTTTTTTTTTTAATAAAAAGAAAAATAGGGAGGTTTTGTGGAATCCATTGTTGAAGGTATGTAGTATATAAAATAAGGGGAATTGGGGAAGAGGTTGAGTCGTATGGATATCTAAAAATAGCGTGCAAATTGGAGGGAAATTGAGGAGGGTAGGGAGGGCTAAGGAAGGAGGGGTGGGAGCCGAGGGGTGGGGATAGAGGGGCTCCCCCACTCCCAACGCCTCTTCTACCTTCTACCGACGCCGGCCTCAGTCTCTCAGTGTACGTTCTCTACTCCTGTTCGTGTGCTCTAGCTCTTCATCATCAGTCGCCACATTTATACTCTTACTCTATCTGGGATACTCTTCCATCTTGCACATCGATTCACAAGTGAGTTAAAACATTCGTTCATTTTATACTTCCATTCAAATCTTATAAACTCTCTTATAAGCCTGTTATGTAATGCTCTACAACAAAGGGACGCTTTTCTACGGCGGGATCCCTTTTGCCATTTGCCGCGGGAGAGCCGGCTCTAAGGACCACGTGCTCCGCCGGCAATGGAGTTTGCCGCCTCTGCTACCCTCATTGCCTTGCTCTCATTCCTAGGAATAGAGAGGCGGCGAAGATAAACCTTTACCTAGGGCAACATGGTTACAAGTTGTGTGCCAGTCGGAGGGTGCAGATGTTTGGGTGGGGGTTGTATCCAGCAGATGGTCCCGCCGCTCCACCAGACAAAGGCTCCCTCTCTACCGGCTTCTAACCTCGCCGCCCATCTTCAATTCACAATATACTTAAAAATTTACATCATACACGCTCGACCGATTCTGTCCCCCATCATTCACTAGACCCCAACCGTTGTATAAATGTTCGACCAATATTTGTTCTCGATGCTAACTAGAAATATACATTATTGTGATGAGCCGAAATAACTGGTTTCTACATGTCCCGAGTCCAAAGGCTCTCTCCTTTCTCACAATCGGCTCAAAGGGCATTGCCTAACTACAGCTTAGTTTTCTTGCGTACAAAATTTTATTTGTTAACTCCTGGTTTACTCTTTATCTTAATCCCTATTCAAGCGATTGTAATTTGAATTTTTTTATTCAGTCTATATCCATCCAGATTAGCTTTTGTAACATAAAGTAACATTACTTCAAGAAAAAATTAAATTCAATAAACTAATGTTTTTCTTTTATAAGGAAGTGGGGGGGGGGGTAATTAATATACAATTTTTATTATACAAACTTTAACTTAATCTTAATTTAATTAAGTAATTTTTTATACAGTACCTTTTAATACCTCTAGCCAAAAACCTATGGATTCTATTCGCTGTGTAAAATAATAATTTACTCATTGACAAACTCACTAAATAAAGTCATAGACTGGCTAGAAGATGGTGGCAACCTGTAGATGATGACCCATCCTGATTAGTCTTTGTTAATAACAATTGATCTCTGAAGAATATGATTAAACTTTTTTTTGTGGAGACCCTTCATCCTACCATGAGTTTTTAAAAATTGAATTAACACAATCTCCTTGAAGTGTAGATGGTGTGGTTGAAAATAAGAATGAAGTGTTCTACATTTTTCTTATTCTGAATCCCTTATATTTTATTACGCTGGTATTCACAAGCTGTAGAGAGCCGAATTCTAAGATTGGTTATTACTCTCTGTTATACTAAAAGGCAATAACTTCATCATCCGTTTTTTTAAAAAGTATCAATGTATGTTTTTCGCTAAAATTCCCTTACTCATATTTTTCCGAGTAAGTTTTATATATTTTATTTCTCCTTAAAACCCTTTATGATCATGGTTCGAAAACTGGTGGTAGGCAAATATCTTGAATGTTAAATTTGTAATTTGAGCATGAAATCACCTGGGAAAAAAACAAACCATCTTTTATCATTAGAATTTACAAACCCCTCCCCCCTGTATTTTTTATTCTCAAAATCTTTTCACCTGGTCTTGATAAATTATGATTCATTTTGTACCTAATATTATGTTTACAAATAATTAATCCATTTAAAGTTTCTTCAATAATTCAGAATGAATGGATTGTAATGACGAAATACCCAAGAGTGTATTATAACACTCTATAACTCTGGGAAAAACATACCATATTTACTCACAATAAAGCAAAAAAGGCATGAACCTTTTAAATCTATAAATTATTGTAAACTCTATAATGCATTAAAACAGGTGAAATAAGTTATATCTATTGGCCCTAGAAAACTTTGAATTAGAAGATTTAACCCTGACCTTTAGAATGAACTTGAACTTGGTCTAACTGCCATTGAACTGAAGGACTCTTTGTTAGATTCTAATCACACACTTGATAATATAATTTTGCCCCTATTTGTATTCTTGAGTTGAGTGACTCTTAGCTCTATTATGAATTCATCATTTACTAATATCAATTTGCATTTCTAAAATTTACTTATTGTAAATTAAAATGGATTACATGATGTAATTTGTTAGCAACTTACGTAGATTTCATTCAATTAATAGTGGAATCTAAGCAAAACTCTTAAGCTGATACAATATGAGTTACTAAAGGTGGAATTATGATGCTATTTTCGTTGTAATTTTACAAATTCTCTTAGAAATTTTTATTTTATTAAATTTCATTTAATCTATATAGATTTATTTCTATTAGTTCTTTTCAAAATGTATTCATGCTTTGGAGTTTGTTGTACAGCTGATAAATGCTACCAAAAAGTTTGGAATTATTGGAATCCTTTGCTGTTTTAATTAACCAATACCCAATATTTGCATCATTATTTGAAGAAGAAATGGTTATTTTCTTCAACTATTGTTATTTGGGGTGGCTTATTTTCTTTATATAAAATTAATTTATTCCTAGTTTTCAATTATCGTATTATGGTGGTATTTGTCATCATGTCCTATTCTAAAATGAAGTGGTGAGTGTTTTAAGGTTTAATAGTTAAGCATTCCTTCTGTTCTTTAACAATCTGAACTTTGTTTATAAAACAGTTGCTTACTTAATGCCTTTGGGAATAAATAGTACCAGACTGTGGGGCTCATTTAAATATTTGTTTTTACTGTAACCCGCCGTGGGACATTTATTTTTATCCCCTTCTCCAGTCATTATTGGAGGTTTTGACTTTTCTAACGTATTTTCAGATAGCTAGGTTGTTGCTCTAAGCCCATTGGATTTATTGCTGTGAATTTGCAAGTTGGTGGAGTAGGAAATTCATGTTCATTTAAATTCATCTGAAAAATTTAGAGCATAACATTCAATTTAGTCCTGATGTTTCACATTCTTCATATTAATTCTATTGTAAATTCGTTTTTTATTAGTTCTTTAAAAATTGATTCTTATTTTAAACTATTCATTTTTTTTTACCTTTCACAAAATTTCTTTAGTCAAAGAGTGATCAAAGCTGCCCAATTCATTTTGTTTATACTTTCTTGCTTTAAATTGTAGCCCTCTGAAGTATTCGTGTTGTGAAAGAGTAAATTTTGTATATTTCATTTTGACAAGATCACTGCAAAAATGAATATATTGTTTTTATAAGTATGATTTGAAGTTTTTTTTTGAGTTCCCTAAAAATGTTGACTGGACCAATTTAGATTATCATTTATTAGAATTCTTATAAATTTAATTGTTTTGATATTCCTAAATTGTAAGCTATGGGCGAACAATTGTTTCTACTAAGGTATAAATATCTAATTTTGATTCTAAAATTTGTGTTTGTTAGTGCTAAATAATTATAAATAGAGCTCCAGTATTAGTAGAATACCCCCTCCCGTATTATAAATCCATTAGCAAATAAAGCAATCATTTTTTAGCCATAAGAATTTTAACTTGTATTCTTCATTGTTATGTACAGAATACAAAGTTAAGTATTAATAACCTTTTTTTTTAATTTTTTGAGGGCAAAGTGAATTCTATTAATGTCCAATTCATACAATAATTTTTCTAATTTACACATATTTAGAAATAATGAAGAAAATTAATTATAATTCCTACAAGTTTATAATTGGGTTCTTCCTATATTATCTTTATGTTGCAAGGCTATTTGAGCCAGTCACTAAATAAATTCTCGTGCAGGTATTGAAGTTGTAACATTTTTGGCTAACCTGAGCCCTTTAATTTAGTCTAAAGTGTTTTTAGAGTATTATATAAACAAAAAACTTCAGAGCTGCCCTGTTAATTATTATTGTCTTTTAGAAACCAGTCTTAAAACTAGTTGAAACAAGAGTAGTGTTACTCATTTTGACTTTGTTTGTGATAAGCAAGTTTTGAACACCACTTTAGTAGCCTAATTAGGGTGCGTTTGGCCTCTTCTTAGTTTATGGGATCAACTATCCTCTACCTGACAAAGAGGAAGCCCTTGAGATCTGTTATAAAATAATTAAGCTATCTGATTTCGAAATGGCAGCTGAGTTGTGTAATGCTTTCAAATATGTAACGACAAAAAATTGTCTCTATTCTGCCATATGAGGTTTGGAGAAATAATAGAATATTCATCTTTAAGATAAATTACCTACTTATCTGGGGGAAAAAATGTTGTATTGTATTATCCTTATTCTCTTCTTCTTGCTCCTGTGGAACAGTGTTCCACATTTGCAACAAATTCCATTGAATAAATTAAGACGAAATAAATATTTTCTTAAGAATTATTTTTATTTATTATTTACTAAGTAGTCACATTGTTCATCTCCTTTGAAGTTTATAATTTTCAACAATATTTTTCCTATGTGCACATTGTTCCTTCTAATAAGTAATTCACTTTCAAAATACTAGTATTAACCGTGGTATAATTAATGCACAATGTTTTCTGTGCTCTTTATTCAAGTTACTTGATACTACTATGGCTGGTTGTGCCAGATTGGTTAGCACACTTTTGTCACTTTCTATTTCCCGCATGGGAATCGAACAACCCTAAACTTGCCAAGTGTATTAAGAACAACCATCATCTTGAAAAATGTTAATTTTTTTAGCCTGGTAGTTGGAATTGAGACTGGAGATTATGATGCCCAATGTATCTTGCTGTTAACCTAGACGAGCTACTACTTTTCACCTAGTTGCCTTAAGCCCATGTTGTTCGAGCAACTTCTAGATCTGCTCTCCAGCCTAGTAGGCTTTGTGGTAGCACTCTTTCTATTACTTCCGGTTTGTCTCGAATTGTGTTGCTGTGAGATTTATACATGAATTAGTATTTATATTAATGTACTTTCAATTAGTGAATCTCTAATGACCTTTTATATAATTCTGTAAGTGTTACTGGCAAGAATGGTTTACAAATTTTTTGTTCATTCAACATTGTCATACTTATTAAAAATATGCATCTTGATATTTTTTTATGCAAATTTACCATAAACCCTTTAAGTGAGTATATACAATATAAAGTTGGTGTGTGTGTGTGTGTGTGTGTGTGAATCAGGTATTGACTACCCTGCATTTGAAATTGCGTAAAATCAGGATGCTGGAACTTTCAACTTATATTCCACCCAAATTGTGGATCCGGAATGCTTGTATTTTGTATTCAAAATGTTAAGTAAAATGGTTTGGATAGGGAATCCTCTTGACTTCATAGATGAGTTAGGTTCCAAGCTTAACTCTTTTCATGGTAATAATGGGCAGAATTCCAACCACTCTGTGATTGTATAAAGCAAAGCATAAACTTGTGTAATTATCATGCTCACTTTTAAGTATAATATTAGTTATTATATATTTTTTCCTTAACAAATTAATTAACCAAATATAAGTTCCCTCATTACTACAATACAGGTACTTTTATTAGAAGTATTTATTATTAGGTTTATAATGATATTATGGATAAAGGTATTATGGCTTGTTCTCCTAATTTTTGTCATGTTGTTGCATATATTTGTAAGAAGAAACATTTATACGTTTGTGATTTCATTCCCAGAGAGAGAGATAGATCTTAATTGATTTTCCTTAATTGTTTATCGAAAAATTAAGGAAAATGTAATATCACTCAAATTCAGACCATAAGACAGGCATGCCACCTTTGTGCCTAATTCATTTTTCTTACTCCCAAGGAATAACTGGTTTAAGTTCTCATTAACACTATTCAAAACCAGTCAAAATGGGTGAATAGATTAAGCAATGAGTCATTTTTGAGTCACCATGACCTTTTTGGCACCTTATTTATTCCATTTGATTTAAGCATACTAGTTAAAGCTGGAAATGACAAGGGTTAGTTAAACATAATCAATCTGGCTTACCATTAAATGAACAAGGATGCTTTTATACCGAATTGTTATTAACAAAATATAATGCATTTACATCGCAAAATTTTGTTAAAAAATAAGTAGTTAGAAAATCTTAATGATGTTTGTTACAGATGCTTCAAATCTTTCTATTATAGTTGATCTTCAATATTTTTAGTGAATTTTTCACAGAGTATACACTGTTACAGTTTCCATGGCGAGACGTAATTCACCAACAGAGAGAAATTTTCATTTTAATGTCCATTCATTTAAAATTGACTATAATGTGGGTTTTTAATTTTATTATATAACTGATCAACCTCAAAATCTACGAAAGTTGTAAATCTGAGTTCGTTAGTAGGGTAAATTATTAAAGGAGAGAGTGGTTCGGGAAGAAAACACAAAATTTCTCAACCATAGGTGTACTTTATTATGTCTTTAAGTTGCTTAAAATTATAGTCTCTTACTTTCAGCTATTTGATTTGTGGATTTATTCTACATATTAACTAAATTTTATTAATTTATGGTCTCATCTTGTATGAATAAACAACTCACTTTAATGAAGTAGATGTTAATCTTAATTCATAACTTACCGTGTGAGTTAAAGCGTTGCCTTTAATCTCACATGATAATCCTAGAGTGGCGATTTCGATTTCCGCCTGGGCAAAGGAAATTATTTAGTGACGGAATTCATTAAATAACTTCCTAAATCATCTGGCTAGAAAAGGGTGGTAACCTGTAGATAACCCGTCCCAATTAGCCTTAGTTGCAAAAGGTGGACTTTAATAAATAATAATAATTTTTATTATTTACTGTTTTACTTTCTTGATAAAATTTAATGTGAGAATAATTTTCAAGTAGTCTAAAGTTATATTCTATTTTATCCAGCACATTTCTGAATTAATCTTATTATTTTTATGATATTAAAGAAGTATATAGATTGGTTATGATTTATCTATGCTTGTTTATAATGTTATTATGTTTTTGTAATATATTCTCAAATTAAATGATATGTTATTTTTACAGACTTTAAATTATGAATATCTCAATACTTTTCCACAAAGTTATTTAAATTTAGGTATGACCATCTGAGCGACACTGAAGAATTAATTATATGTTAAGGTTTGGTAACTTCATACCACCGTTGGTTTGTTATATGTCAAGGGGTTTGGAGTTACCGTACTTTGATATATCTAATCACCGTTTCGAGGAGCTTCATACATTAAGTTCACATTCCATTATCTGTATTTTACTATTAATGATTTGCATAGAAAATTATTGCATGGTTGTTTGTTATGATTAATATAGATAATATTGCATGACCGTGTTAATATTTTATCTTGACTGCATATCTGCAGATCAGTCTTATTTCTGTTGTAGTCTAATAAGTTTTGTTTTATGCACTAGATGTGATATTTTCATTTGTCTTATTCATATAATATAAAACTTTATAGACACCTTAAAATAAATATATATTGTTTTTATTTAGGGAAAAATTTGTCATTGTCGTATATTAATTAATTGCATTACAGTTTTCTTTTTTATTAGTGTTTTCTGAGTTATATAATATCTAATTTTGTATTTTATATTTTTTTTTATAAATTTGTATTTCTTTTT
Organism: Riptortus pedestris; assembly: GCA_019009955.1. Classification (NCBI taxonomy): domain Eukaryota; kingdom Metazoa; phylum Arthropoda; class Insecta; order Hemiptera; family Alydidae; genus Riptortus; species Riptortus pedestris. Next base: position 203,151,976 of record CM032228.1, on the reverse strand, counting down.
GCCATTAGTTTTTATTTAAAAAATGTTTTATTGATTTTAGAAATTCTTATGGCAAATTTTAAAATGCAAGTGTCAGTTTTTAAAGTAAAGAATTACATTAATAATGCATCCTATTTTCTCATAAAAAAAATGTAATAATGTGTTATTTCCAGTAAGCCTTGGACTGGTTTGCCTTTTTTATTTCTTTTTTGTCTATTTTGCGGGCAGGAAAAGGTCATTCAGATTTAAAATTCAATATCAATTTTACTGAGAACTTCTTTTAAACCTATTTTGCTGTTCTTGTTTCTGGGACCAAATATAGTAGCACGAACGTATTAAACTATCTTCAATAAATTTATTATTATTAAACCAGTATTCCTTTTACCCTCCTGTATATTTACGTCTACATCAAAATTGCTCTTATTTGTCTCTTCATACTTACAATTATACTGTCTCAGTTCAAGACAAACGATGATATGTAACACAGTAAAATGCATTGTATTAATTGAAATCAATTTATTACAAGTAAACATTTGGTTAAATAATGTTTGCTTGTGAGAAATTTAATTCAGTTAATGCAAATTAAATGTCTTGCTGCTTAAATCTAAGAGAACCATTTGAGAAATTTATACTGTCCCATTTTACTTTGAATAGCTATAACATTTTATAATACAATGTCCATCCCATAGCTGTATCATTAAGTACAGTTACTAAGTCCCCCATCCAGATTCTCCTTTAAATATGGCTTTATAAATGTAATAAACCAATTTAGTAGGGAGCCTTGAATGGTGAAGATTGAAAACGTCATGACAGGATGTGCTAAACAGCTTAACTGCACACATGAATGTTAGGTCTTTTCTCAACGGTTCTAATCTAGTCCCTTTAACGATGTCCCAAGAAAAGGAGCATATTTTAATAAGCCATTCCCTATAAATACCTCCCATTAAGAAAAACAGAAGATTCTCTCAGTCGTATTCAAAACTAATTTTTCTACGCAATTTCCATTACAGCAATAGTTTAATGAATAACTACTATTTGCAGATAAATAAGTAAAATGATGCCATATCATATTTAGTATTAATCATAAATCAAAAACATGTGATTTGTTTAAGTTAATATAATAATTCTGAGAGTGGATAATAATAAAAATAAATCATTTTTTTTTTAATAAGAAGTATTGACTTTTTATATTAACACCATTTTATTCTTATTTATTCTGTTTGTTTATATCCATATTTCAATTTAACAATAACATTAAAACATTTCAATAAATAAGTATCTTAATTTTCAATTTCTCCCTGATGATATCATCAATTAAATGAATGAATCATTACAGAATTATATTAATTTAAAGTGGTTTACTTGTTTGATTAAGGTTATTTAATGTTGTTTGTTTAGTGGCTAGATTATAGTTATGTTAATTGGAAGACATATTGTGTTACTTATATGTATATAATAGTTTTTTTTTTTTTGTTTTTTTTAATAACTTAAGAGATCAGTGCTGTCAAAACATTTATTACCATTGTGGCAGAAATGTATTTCTCAAACTGGAATTTTTTTTTTTTTTTTTTTTTTTTTATGGTTATTTGTATTTGATGTAGTAATTTCTACAAATCTGTTTATATTACATGATTTTATGACCGTAGGTAGATTTTGTTGTTAATTAAGGTTAAGATGTAGTTTTAATTGATATTATAAGATTTATGTTTTCTTTTTTTATTTAGTATTAGGTTAGTTCTAATTAATTTTCTACTGGAAAAACATGCTTCAGTTGTTCCTGTCTACTTCAGAGCTAAATTCATCTTTGGGTGTCATGATTTGGTAACTCCACCACCGTTGGCTGAGATATTAAAAAGCCGATGGTGTTGTAGTTACCACTTTTGGGCGCCCTTTGTCTCACGATTGCTGCTTATAAAATATATTTTGGGAGATGGAAAGAAGAAAAGGAAGAGACAAGAGAGAGAGAGCTGTAGGGGGGTTGTCTGGCCTTGGAGGGCCATTCCCGCTCCGGCTACAAGGCCATTGCCACACAGTAAAAACCCAATGTCTGCCCACTTTAGAATTTAGTTCAGTCCTTTTACATCATCCCATCCTACCTTGCCATCTCAGTAATACAAAAATCTACCTACATCAAGGCTACCAAATCACTCATTTTTTTTCCTCCTTTTTCCTAAAAATTTACAACCTCTTGTTTCATCAAAATTTGTATAATTAAAGTATAGTTTTTATGGTTACTTTCATTTTATTTTTAAAAAATACTCATATTTTTCCTTAACTCGTTGAAAAATCTTGATTGATTTCTTTTTTTCTTTTTTTTTTTAACTAAGAAATACAAGTATTTTTGAATTAATTCATAATTCTTGAAATTTAAATGTCAAGTGATTTGTAACAATTATAAGTATATATTTTTTTAACTTCGATATTAAATGTTATTGTCTGTTGAAAAGAGTTTATTTTTTCTGACTGACTATGAAGAAACTTGTTTCTTGATTGATTGTATAATTCAAAATTCATTTTACTTACTTTTTAACTGTAAACACTGGTTTCTTCCAGAAATTAATTCTTTATTGAGTTGTGGATGTTACTAAATGGTATTCAATTTGTTCGGAAAATCTACTTGTTTATACTTATATAGAAAATATTTGGGACAATATTTAAATGTTTTAAAGTGGTAAGTCTCATACCTTTATAGACACACACTTTTTGGGGTCTTTTGATTAGGCTGCCTTACACGAAAATGCTTATTTTCAAAAAATAATTGTCTTATAGATTTTTTCCCAACATAGTTTGAATTTTTTTTAATAGAGTATTTTTTATGGAGTTTGTCTCAGGGGGCTTAAAAAAAAATAAGCAGTAATATATTCATCTGCATCAAGACATTGAATAATAATATACGCTTAACATTTGATGGCAGAAGGTCAACAAAAAAGAAAAACCTCAAGTGATTATTAAAACCATTTTATTAGCAGATTTACCTTGAGGGAAATCGGCTAATGAGGTTGTACTAATGATTTCACGTGATTTTCGAAAAATGTCTTCAGTTGTCCATCGATCCTATCTATCTATCTATATATATATATATATATATATATATATATTATGTGTGTGTGTAAAATTATGACCTCTGTCTGTACATTGATTTTTTTTCTCGAAATTTCATGATACTTTTTCGTTGCACACGCCATAGACATATCTGAAATTTGTAGCTTTGGTGTTTGTTTATTTCCTTTTCGCGTAAAAACGGCAGAACCGAATTTTATGAAACTTAGTATGTATATCACTACTAACCCGACTTATACTTTAGGCTATATTAATATTCTCTGAGACGAACAGGAGTGAGGGTTATAAGGGAGGGAGGTCTGAAATTAAAAATAGCGATATTTCGTTTCCTATTGACTTTTCGGCAAATATGCACTTAACAAAAGTTGTTTATTTTGTTATATATCTTTTTGTCATATACCAAATTATAAATGAGATATACACTAAACACTATAGCGGGAGTCACCAATTGTAAATGTTCAAAAAGACTAAACCGGACTATATAAAACTCTGTATATGAATTAGCCATTTCCTATTGGTTTTCAGCAAATATGTACGGGGTGTGGCTATTAAATAACGAGACTGACGCTGCTACAGAAGAAGTGCGCATGCGTCAAACGCCAGCAACTAACAGCTGTTATCGTTCCTCTTTTGAATATAGTGCCTCTCGCTTCTGTAAACAAATCTGTACAGCCGTAGCCTTTGTTCGCATTAGAGTTGTTTTTTTGTTTCGCCGGAAAAATATTAAGTGTAACAGTAGAGCATCAAATTGTTGTGAAATTTCATGTGGAATTCGGAAAAACCGCTACTGAAACTTATAATTTATTGAAAGAAGTGTATGGCAATGAATGTTTATTGCGTGCACGTGTTTTTGAGTGGTTTAAGCGTTTTCAAGATGGCCGAGAAGACGTTCAAGATGATTCACGCCCGGGTCGCCCTTCCACGTCGAAAACGGATGACAATATCGAAAAAATCGGTAATCTGATTCGATCTGACCGTCGGTTAGGTATTCGTGCAATTGCTGAAACTGTACGAATTTATAAAGAATCCATACGGCAAATATTACATAACAATTTTAACATGCAAAAATTGTGTGCCAAAATGGTGCCTAAAATTCTCACATTTGAACAACTGGAAGCTCCCAAAATTGTTTGTACTGACACTTCGAATGCCATTGAAAATGACCCAACCTTACTGGAAAGGATAATAACATGTGACGAATCATGGTTTTTTATGTATGATCCTGAAACAAAGCGCCAGCTCCCATGCTCTGGAAGATCCCATCTTCACCGAGAGCCAAAAAAGCTCGAATGAGCAATTCAAAATTCAAAGCAATGTTGATTGTTTTTTTTCGATATTCATGGGATTGTGAACCTCCACTGGGTTCCTGAAGGTCAAACGATTAATCAACATTACTACCTTCACGTTCTTGCTGAACTCCGCGAAAGAATAAGGAAAAAACGACCTGAATTGTGGAAGGACAAGTCATGGGTTCTCCACCAAGACAATGCGCCGGCTCATTCCGCATTGTCTGTTAAGAGGTTTCTAGCCAAATTCAGCATCCCAGTATTAGACCATCCACCTTATTATTATTGCCGTGCGACTACTATCTGTTTCCTAAGGTGAAATCTGCATTAAAAGGAACAAGATTTGAGTCTGTTGAAGCTGTGAAAGAGAAAGCGGCACGCGTCCTGAAGGAGCTGACAGAAAGAGACTTCCAGCACTGTTTCGAACAATGGAAGGTTCGCATGGAGTGTTGTAGGGATAAAGGAGAGGTGTATATTGAAGGTGATAATAAGTAAAAATGTATGAAATAAAAATAAAATGTTTTACAGCGTCAGTCTCGTTATTTAATAGCCACACCCCGTATGTAACAAAAGTTGTTTATTTTTGGCGTACAACAAAGTATAAATCAGATATACACTAAAAACTAAAGTGGGAGCCAACAATTTTATTGAGCACTAACAATTGAACCAAACTTAACAAAACTTGGTATCTGAATTACCATTAATTCTCCATCTTCTTATACGATTTATTAAAATTTTTAGGTTCGAACAGGGGTAGGGGTTATAAGTGAGGCCTGAAATAAAAATTCGTGATTTTTCATTTTTATTTGTTTTTCGGCAAACGTGCACATAACAAAAGTTGTTTACTTTGTTATTTAGAGTAACTTTTGTTTTATACATTGTGTTTATTATAACAATGTATGAAGGCAAGTAATTTGTGTAGAAATATTGATATGCTCAATAGGGTGGGCCGAAAAAAAGTTTTATTTTTTTTTCTTAATGCTATACCGAAAAAAACTTGTCTCTATTATGTGTTATCAAAATGCAACAAAGAAAAAAAATATTTACCTAACCCCCAGCTAGCGCAACACACTTGAAATTTCAAAATTTCACTAAAATCACAGGATTTTACAATTTTTTTTAAAACACCCAAACAGCTAGATATTGAACTGCTATAGTGAAAATCATTTATATTAGAGTTATAAAAACACAATGGGTTATTGAAAATATATATTTCTTTTAATTTTAGGTAGCGCAAATGCCTTCAATATAGTTAATTGATCTAATATTAAATATTGCAGCATCTAATTTTTTAAACCCACTACCCATGTGTTTTTTTAGAAATATAATGTTCATGGAACAATTACCTGTAGGAAAAAAATAAATAGGCAATTTACATTTTCCAAATGAGTTTATTAATTACAAAATTTATCGTGAAATAAAAATTGTCAATTCCCAGACTTCAATATTTTATTGTGCTTCTCTTAGAATAGTCCTTTAAATATTTGTAAGTTTGAAATCTTGTTTGCTGGAAAAACTTGGCATTGAAGCTTTTGATAGCAGCGTTTTTTGTATGAAACCATCTCTTGGCACCAACGAGTTTTGAAGTGGCTTCAGTTACCAATTTCACACAGCGCTCCACCGCTTGCGTGTGACACGGGAATTTATGGATGTTCCATTCTATTGCTGTGTTGGCAGCTGAAATCTTGGCCCACATTTCTTCGTCAGATACTCTTCGCAACAATGGTGGTGGATAAATAGCAGTAGTAGTCCAATCAATAATTTCGTAATATTCTTTTGCCTGGAAGTTGAGTTTTGGGGGTTTAAAAGTTCGAACCATAAGGCTCTTCCTCTTCCATTGAGCTTTCGTTTGAACCTATTCTTGGTTTTGTTGCATCCTTAGACCGTGAAGGCTGCGAATGTTAAACTAATGAAATGTAAGACGACATAGCCTGATTTTTTGTTCCTTTACGTTGCAGTCTTTTGGTAATTTTTTTCGACTCCTCATCTAAATTTTCAATTTTTCCTTGTCCAAGATTTCTTTGGAAATATATAAACTTAAGTTCAAGCACCGGAATTTTTTTTATCTTTTTCACATTGACATGAAATTGATAAAGGGCACTCACAGATCTCCGGGACCTTCTTGCAGTTGCAGGAGTATTCTATTTTACATTTGCATGCAGATACATCAAAGAGTGATAAAGCCTTTTGCTTGAATTCCTCAACTTTTTGTTTGTATTTTTCTTTTTCCTTGTCACGCTTAAAGGACTTCATTAGATTACGGTAGCTATTGTGGTATGAATTTATTAATTGCACAATTCTGTAGGGCGTCTCTGTTGGTATTGATGCTATGTCAAAGAGGGCTTTTACATTTGGCGCGACAATATTAGATATTTGAGAGATACAAACAGTCTTGTTACTTTCTAATGCTAGAAGGTATTGTTCGTGGAAACAGCTCCTAAGGACATCTTGGTAAGTTGGAAGCTTACTCACAGGCAATTCCCTCGGGCAGCCAAACAATGGACAATCAAAATCACTGCGAGTTATTTTCTTAGCAGCAGTCACCACGCACGCGAATTTAAACTTCACTCAATAAATTATCAACTTAATTTGCACCGTCAACTCACAGCGACTACGCGTCTGCAGACGTAAACTTCCGAGTAACAAAGAATAAATGGTAGTGCGTTATGGGTAGGGGTAGTATAAGTGGGGAAGCCCGGCCCGGCGGCCGACATCTGCTCTTGACTGTATAATGCGTCATTTTCATGTCCTTTGCGCTACCTCAGATTAATAAAATTGTACTTTTCCAATTATTTATTGTATTTTTAAAACTCTACTGTAAAGGGTTATCAGTATAGCAGCTCAATATGAAACTATTAAAATGCTTTAAAAATAATTACTAATACTTATTATTTTTGTGAATTTTCTAAATTTCAAGTGTGTTGCGCTAGCTGGGAGTTAGGTATATATTTTTTTTCTTTGTTGCATTTTGATAAAACATAATGGAGACAAGTTTTTTTCGGTATAGCATTAAGAAAAAAAAATAAAACTTTTTTTCGGCCCACCCTAATGCTCAACAATTCTTTTCAATATGAACTACCAGGTACCTCACCTACATAATTTAATTCAAATCTTTGTTAATATTTTATCCTTAATAATTCAAATCTTTGTTAATATTTTGTCCTTAATAATTCAAATCTTTGTTAATATTTTATCCTTAATAATTCAAATCTTTGTTAATATTTTATCCTTAATAATTCAAATCTTTGTTAATATTTTATCCTTAATAATTCAAATCTATGTTATTTTCTTAACGCCATTAACAGAATTTGCCAATTAAAGCCCTGCTTTATATTGCCCCTCTTCCATTCTCTTCTCCCAAACATTAATTCATGAGAAACTTCAGTTTGCCCTTAAGTGTATTTAATATTTTATTTAATTAAAACATGCCAATTATTTGAACAATCAGTTTCTGTATTGTGAAGATAATGTAATTATATTTGTTAATATCATTTAATGATGTTTTATAGGATTGAGATCCTAAAGGAGTGGTGGATTGGCACCACTAAGCCTAGTAGGAAGGTGTGGGGATTTTTTCCATTGTCCTATCAGTTCTTCCGCTTCCCTGCCGACCTTATATTGCTCTATGTTTAAATGTTATTTGATGCTTATACTTTTAGCAATGTAGTATTATTCTCAGGAATATGAATTTCTTTAATTATCATAAATAAATAATTTAAAAAGATGAACGCTGGGAAGGTGCACCCAGTTATTTCTGGTATTTATTAACTTTGCTCCAATAATATATGATATACTTTAGTGAACACACTATATACTAATATGAATATACATTTTACAATCGACACTTACAAAAGTTTTTTTAATAGCAGTTATGACTTACGTAAAACAGCTGTCACAGTAGGGTTTTGTACTGTTACAAGGGAAAGGAACTTTTATTCATACATGGTTTAGAAGAGAAAATACTTTCTATGATTATGAATTATATGGTCATGGTCCATTACGTTATAAAAAGTACTACATGCGCGGAAGACAGGAAATATAGAAATATTGAGGACAGTGAAGCCTTACATAACAAATAATTTTATTATTAACAAATCTACAGCAGCGACGAGTTTCCAGCCTAAACAATGGGACGGGAAAATGTCAAAATATTTTGCAAAGTAAAGCCTTGGCAAAAAAATACCTCTTTGTTCAGTCTTAAATGAATTCCCGGGCGAAGCCGAGTAAGTTCGCTAGTATATATATATATATATATATATATATATATATATATATATATATATATATATAATTTGTTTGTTACCACTCTAGCGGTTACAATTTTGGTTTAATCATTACCAAACTCGATATTTAATCGTTTATATAAAAAAGAAAGATCAAGTTCGTTAATAGCTGAAATCCGACCAGTGGGAGGGGGAGGGGGTAGGAATTTTGAAAATTATTAATATCTCCGTTATTATGCATTGCATGACGGATGTTTTCTTTTCTTTACTAGGTTTGCATCCTAATGATGCCTCATCAGGAGAAAATATAATACTGAGGGGAAACTACAATGACTACATCGTTACATATGATCTTTTACTTCTAGCTGTGCCTGCCAAGGAATGGCTTACAAAGTATAACTCTGACAGGCACAGCTAGTGGAAGGTCCTATGTAATGATGTAGTCATTGTTATTGTAACCCCTCAGTATTATACTTTCTCCTGATAGGATGCGAAACCATTAAAGGAATAAAAATGGTTTTAATATTAATAACCATTTCAGATTTTTATTTTTTTCCACCATCGAATTGTTAAGTGAATTGAAATAGGTCATATTTTCATAAAATATGTATGTGTGTGTGAGAACTGATCACCCCTGTTATACCCAGCATAGATTAAATATGGAATATTTGGTGCAAGTTAATAACACAAAATTGGTGAAATGATTCTCCTAGACTTAGAAATAACGTTATAATAAAGCCAAATGACACTATAAAGAAGGCTAAAATGTCTATTTAAAATCGTCGAATTTAAGAATCCAAACTTTAATTGTCCTATATATACATTACCGTTGGCTTCAAATAGTGGCAACCAAATGTTGGACTTGAATATCATTTAGAAAATCAGCAGGGCTAGTTGTTTTTTGACAATCTTATATACTCTTTTATTTTTAATATAATCCACTGAAAGTTCTGTTTTAAAAAAAATGTCTCTCTAAACCTCCAATTCTACTTTGAACTTCAGATTTTAACCCTTTCATTGTGCAAAGCCAAAATGTTGGTTAAATGACCTTAACTTCACATTTATTTTTCATGAAACTGTTGTGCATTTCAGTGTACCAATGCCTGTCACTTGTCTCATTTAGAACTTACCTAATTCACTTGATTAATTAGGCCCATTTACTCCTATTAAGTAATACACTCCAAATAAATTAAATACATTGGAAATTATCATTAGCAGATTTCCCTTATATTATTCGAAATATCTCCGTCATAATGAGCCCAATCAAAACTTGTGTTATAAGCATTCTTATGGCAAATTTGATTTTATACAATTATTGTTCTTTACACTCTACCCTATAACGCTAATAATAACTGCAATATATTTTCTTTGTTTAGATTCAGCCTTCAGCCCAGTACTTATCTCTCATCATCGCACATTAGCAAACAAAGAAAATTGGCATCTTTTCTAATGACTCTGATTGAAAAATATTATACAGCAATTTTTGTTAGAAATGTAATATTCTACAATATTAAATGTATATATATTTTTTCTGAATCAAAAATTGATAGTTATTTGTATTTTTAAGTTTTTAGCCTTCATTGGACCATCAAACATCTCATGCGATTTTCATTTAAAGCAACTTACAATAAACATCTCACGGCAAGCTTATTGTTCAAGTCCTGTTTACAAAGGTTTCTTAGAGAATTAGAGAATAGAATATCGTCCATGTACCATTGCACCAGAAATATGCTTAGCTTATGCACCCTGATAGAATTTGTAATGTTCTCAGAGACGAAAAGGTAGTAGAGGATATAAGGGAGGCCTGAAATAAAAAATTGCAATATTTCATTTCCTATTTGTTTTTCGGCAAAGATCCACAGAACAAAGCTTGTTTATTTTGTTATTTAATGTAACTTTTGTTATATACACTTATGTCTTATACCAAAGTATAAATGAGATAAGCTAAAATCTGTACTGGGAGTGACCAATTTTAAAGGACACAAAAGACTGAACCGAACGAAACAATATTTGATATCTATATTAGCATTAATTCCCTCATGATTATAAGATGTTCCAACATTACTAGAAATGAGCAGGAGTGGGAACTATAGCGGAAGCCTGAAATGAAAAATTAGTATATTTCGTTTCCTATTGGTTTTTCAACAAAGATACACTTGAGAGAAGATGTTTAGTTTGTTAGTTAGAGTTATTTTAACTACTAACTTAATATACACTATTGTCATAAAACGAAGTATAAATGAGATTTATGCTATAAATTATAGCGGGAATCGACAATTTTATTAGTACTAATGTAAGTGTTTTCAATATAGGCATACTATGAATAATGATATTACGTTTTTAGACTTGTATTTAAGCATGGTTTAATATTTTGAATAGCTGAAGTTGCTATAATTTAAACCAAATAATTGAGCGTAAGTTGTGAGGAGATAAAACAGTCGGTTCCTGGCAGACCGTCTTTGATCCAGCTGACTTGGATTGGCTTTTGGTGGTAAGATGTAATTGGTGCTTGATAATTGAAAGTAATGATGTTCGTTTTAAATTGCAGCTAAACATTAAAAGGCGCGTTTAAACCAGTAGAACGTATGTTCTCATTAAACTTTTCATGATAACGACTTATACATTTATTATTTCCTCTTTTAGTGATGTTATGTTCTCTCCCAGAAATATTTTTTTAAATGTCATAAATTATTTAAACAAAACAATGTTAAAGGTGATTGAAATTGCTGGGGAGGTGTAACCATTTACATCTGCTAATAATTAACATTGCTCCACTAATATGTTACACATAACAGAGCATAAGTAAGTACAACTATGTATACAAAGTTTCTTCTTCAGTTATACATAACAGTATTTTTAACAATGGTAATTAAATATATAAAATAAATAAAATCGTTGTCTCTCCAAACACCAAACGGGTATTGTTGGGCGCCACTTATACTCCCTATATTAACATATGCATGTCCAGTCTGGCTGGGCATCAGCATCACACACAAAAAGAGACTCCAGTCCTTCCGGAGCAAAGTACTTTGGATAGCGGCATATGCTTCCTGGTTTGTTAGGAACAGCCAAACCCACAGGGAATTTGTTGTTGCTCCTTTTTCAGTTCACCTTCAACAACTTGTAAGAAAATATCATGCCTGCCTTCCCGTGTCAAGTAGAGCCATCCATAATAATTTTGGTACAACTATTGAAGAATAACTGCATCCAAGGTTGTACCAAAATATTATAATTTTGTAACTTTGTGTATAATACCTATGTGTATTGGACAAAAATAAATTTATTTCTTTGTCCGTTAGCACATCACCATTTAAGATTTCACGTTCTGGACTGAAAAATGTTTATTTGACCTACACCATACTAGATATTTAGCAATTTCATTCAACTCTAAAGATCATATTTGCTAGTGGCTGAAATTGGATATCTGTTACTGCTCTAGCAGTCACAATTTTGTTTGATCATTACCAAACTCTATATTTAAACGCTTTATTTAAAACTAAAAACCAAGTTCGTTAATGTTGTAATCAGACCAGTGGGAGGGAGGAATTTCGAAATATCTCTGTTATTATACATCAGATTGAAAAAAAATGTATAAAATCAATCTTATTGCAAATTAAATGTACTATAAATATTGTTTATACATTTATTCTCTATCTCGAATATTAACTGATATTTGCATTTTTTAATTTTCAGCCTTTAGAAAACCCTCCACTCCTACTCATAAACATTACTCTGTATTGTATAATAAACCAGTTTATTCAAAACTTAAATTCCAAATATTGTTTTCAAGAGACCTTTATTATATGAGAAACTTTCAAATACATTCTGTTGATCCCCCCCCCCTCCCCTTGATATAATAAATAGTTTTCAATAAAATTAATATGTCATATTCAGATATATTTCAGTAATTGTTTTTCTTTCCGGTTAAGAATATTTCTATCCATCTGTTCAGGTCTGAGAGGTTGACTGACTTGTTTGTTTACAATTCAGATGATTTCCGTTAGAAGGTTATTAAAATTAACTGAAAGGTTTCTCATTACTGTTTGTATTTATTCTCTGAATATTCATGGTGGTGTTAAGTGTTAGCAGTAGTAGATTTATTTATTGTAAAACTTCATATAGGAAATCTGCTTAGTTTCCATAGCCCCTGCGTGAGACTTTTTTCAATCCATCACTTACACATAAATTAATGATATAAAAAAAAGAGTCGGAAAAACTTCATCTATCAGTGAGTGTATAATCGTGCTATATTAGTAGTCACAAGATGGACATTATTACAATTCTACTATGATTTTCTGAGTTTATAGCTAGCTGTCTTCGCTATTAAAACTATTCAGATTTTTCTCAATTTCAAAGGCCTTTCTGCTGGCCCTTCCTCAATAGTTTGTTATTCTGGGCAAAACTCTGACCGCCAAATTTTATCTTACAGTTTCAACGATGGAAATTTCCTACCACATGGTTTAGTTAATGGATTTTAGATGCTCAGAAACTTTTGTGCATAACAACAATCTGCCCCCTAGCCAATGTTTCTTTTTCCACATGCTCATGTGATGGAGTTTTTAGTTGCAGTGCATTTCTTGGGCTTGCATCTGGGGGCCATCTGGCCTAATTTTCTGTCAGTTATGAATATGGTTTTTATACTGTGTTTCTTCAGTAGTCTTTAAGGGAGGCAGGCCTACATCTTCAGTACAGATCATTTCTTGAACTGGATTTAACGATTCAGAAGTAGTCTTGCAATAAAATCAATTTTTGAGTACACTTTATATCTGTCTCTGGAGCCTTCTCTGTTGTGGCTATGATTTTTTTTTTTTTAATTACTTCTTTATTACGTTCATAATCCCAAGATCAGGAGGTGTTTAAAAAAATGAATAATGCTATTGATCCAAAAAAAGGGGTTTGGCCCCAAGCAACTATACCACAACAAATTAATGACTACAATTTGTTAATAGTGACACCTTCCATATCATAGGAGCCCTTCAATGGCCGAGATTGATCATCTAAGCAAGTACCTAATTGTAAAGACCCAATACGTGAGGACTGCATAAACTAATCAGATTTCCCATGACACACTAGGTCTAATGATCTCATCTCACCAAAATTAAAATCCGATGAGTAGAAGGGTGGGGGGTGTCGGTTTACTGAAGGCTGAAAACAAGATAGTACGAATAACTCATTTAATGTTTGAGTTACAAAAGAGTTATAGAACAGCAATTGTTGAGCACCAATAGTTTATAACAAAATTGATTCTATAATTTGTTTTAATCTGGTAATAATAAAAAATAATGAAGATATTATGAATTTTTGAATCCCTCCCCCTTGTAACCACCCCTACTGTAGATCGAATTTCAGCCATTAACAAATATGATCTTTAGAGTTGAATGAAAGTGCTAAATATCTAGTATGGTGTAGGTCAAATAAACATTTTTCAGGCCAAAACGTAAAACCTTACTTGGTGATGTGCTAACTGACAAAGAAGAACAAAATTTTTTTTGGTCCAATACATAGGTATTATGCACAAAGTGTTACATAATTATTATATTTTGGTACAACCTTGGATGCAGTCATTCTTCAGTTGTTGTACTTAAATTATAATAGATGGCTTCACATGACATAGGAAGGCAGGCATGATATTTTCTTACAAGTTGAAGGTGAACTGAAATAGAAGCAACCTCCAATTTCCTGTGGATTTGGCTGTTCCTAACAAACCAGGGAGTTTTTGCCGTTATCCGAAGTACTTCGCTCTGGAAGGACTGGAGTCTCTTTTTGTGTGTGTTGCTGATGTTCAGCCAGACTGGACATTCATATGTTAATATAGGGAGTATGAGTGTTTTGAGAAGTAGTGTTGAGCAAATCAGTTTCAGTGGTGTATTTTTGTTTATTAAAAGATATATTTGTGTAAGTCGTGTGTGTGCTTGTTGCAATTTATAGTGAATATGATGGTGCCATGTAAGTTATGTGTCAAAATGTACTCCAAGATAGCGGATGCTCTTGTCCTTCAGAGTCCAACGAATTGAGTGATGGCCAATTATCAGTTCAGGAAGATCTTCGTTCTTGAAACGACAAAAAGCGAAAATCTTTGCCTGCGTTTTTTTCAGGGTTTAATAAGAGCTTCCAGTTTTTGAACCATCTTGAGACCTGGTTGGCTGCTGTTGGAGATGGGGTATGGAAGTGGTTGCAGTTTCATCTTGAGCGAGGAAGAGTGTGTCGTCTGCGTACACATAGCTACCTTAGAATTTTCCACCTGCGGAACGGATAAATATATGTACTTATAGATATATTTACATAGTTTTTAATGGACCTCATTTTTGTCATCTGGTTAGGATTGATAGACATTTCAAGAAATTTCAAGAGAATTGCATCACGAGTACAACCTCAATAGCCGACTTAAAAGCTACCAACAAAGTATAAGATTTATTAAAAAAAAGTGCACTTATATTTTGACTCATAATCTAATCTAAATGAATCTTTCTATCTATCTTCTAAGAAGGGCTTTCCACCTTAAAAACCATGAAAATTAGAGCAAATAAGTTGTGGGAAATTTGAATTGTGTCAAATTACGA
Source organism: Riptortus pedestris (assembly GCA_019009955.1). Classification (NCBI taxonomy): domain Eukaryota; kingdom Metazoa; phylum Arthropoda; class Insecta; order Hemiptera; family Alydidae; genus Riptortus; species Riptortus pedestris. The sequence continues at coordinate 203,136,868 of CM032228.1, read as the reverse complement.
AATCCAAGGTGCTTCCAGAATTAGGAATAGACAGTGGCAAATTTTGCAAATAAGCAAAGAAGAGGGTAGACAGTATTTTGCATTATTACTCTGAATGATAAATATTATGCAGAGTAAAAATTTAAAATGGATTCCAAAGAAGGAAGTGAAGTCTTAATCAAAGGAATTCAGAAGGGGAACTCAACAAAGCTGAAGGATGACCCTACAAATCTAATAAAATTTCCAATTTTAAAAACTAATTTATGCGCTTTTCCTTATTGAATTTTTGATTTCAGTTATTTTTTTAGAAAGAAAAATGTAAAATGTCCGAATCTGACCATTAAAAATTTTTATCTTTAGCTTTTTACATATTGATAATTTAAATATTGAAGTCTCTAGAAAACATAATCTTTATTGATATCGTCACACCGAACATATTTACACATATCTTACATAACAAAGGTTCATCTTTTGATATTTAAGCTAAGAATACGATGTTTTGTGATATATCAACTTTTTGTTAATATTAGTGAGTGGGAGTGGGGGTTTACTTATGGCTGAAATCTAAAAAAATGCAAATACCTTAGTTAATTTTTAAGATCAAGAGAACATATACAACAATATTTATAGTAAATTGCATTTGCATCGAGGTTAGTTCTAAACAGCTTTTCGATGTGACTCATAATAACAAAGATATTTTGAATTTTTGATGTCCCTTCTCCAAACACTTAAATATTTAGTTGGGTGACGATAAAACAAAAATTGTAACCTTTGTCTGTACATTGATTTTAGTCTGAAAATTTCACGAAACTTTTTTTGTTTCACATGGAATTGAAACAATTTTAAGTGTTAGTGTCTGTTTGTTTGTTACCTTTCCATACCCAAACTATAGAACTAAGTTTTATGAAACTTGGTTTATGCATTACTACTAACCCAATATAGACTTTAGCCTATATTAATATTCTCTGAGACTAATAGGAGATAAAGGTTATAAGAGAGGCCAAAATTGAAAAATCACGATATTTTGTTTCCTAATTTTTGTGCAAACTTTCACATAACAGATGTTGTTTATTTTCTTGTATAACAAGGATATACAAGACAAATGCCAAAAACTACAGCATGAGAGAACAGTTTTATTGGACACTGCTTATTGAATAAACTAAACAAAACTTGGGATAAATTAGCATTATCTCTTTTGTGTCTATAAGCTATATTAACAATTCTAGTGACAAATAGGAGCTAAGGGTTATGAGGGAAGCCTGTTATGAAAAATTTTGATATTTCTTTTTCTATTGTTTTTTTGGCAAACATGCTGATAACAAAAGTTGTTTATCTTGCTATTTTGTCATATACAAAAGTATAAACAAGATATATGCTAAAAACTTAAGCAGAAATCAACAATTTTATTGTGCAGTCATGGCTTTTAGCGGGAAAGGGGTAGATGATGCATAGTAATGACGAATACTAATACGAATCATTATTATTATTTATTCTAAATAATGATGAGGAATTCCGTGGAATGTGATTTTCTTTTGAATATTATTTATTTTTTATTTCATTTTTTTTTTATTAATGCTTTCTGAAATTGCAGTCTTTTTAAATTTGATTTTGATCTTGGAAATCATTGAGCCACCCCCTCGGGGGTTCATGTTCAGGGGATTTATATAGTGAGAGATCAGCTCGACATAAAGCCCTCATAACAAAAGAGCACTTAAATGAGTTGCCTCCAGTAAACCTCATTGTTCAGTGGTTATATCACCAGTTGCCACCTTATTGTATCAAGGTGAGTCAAATTCCAAGACATTTTTTTTAAAAAGGAAAAAAAAAGTTACAAAAGTTCTTATAATAGCAAAACTGTATTAACATTAACAAACTGTTATAAAAGTTTCATTAGCTATCTATCACTTCGCTGCTAGAGTAACTTTCAAACACTGATCATAGTAGTTTACTCACTCTTTTCTGTTTTTAGTAAATTTCCCTGTTCCATGTTTGTCCCTGCACGTAATAAATGTATAAATAATCCATTATCAATTTCAAACATCATGATTTCACACATCTTTTTGTCCTTTCAGTATAGGATTGGGGTTTTAGAGCGGGAGGGGCGGGGTGGATAATTGTAAAATCAAAATATTTCTGTTACTATGAGTCAGTTAAAAAAAAGTGTATATAACCAATCTTGTTGATATTTTAGTTTTTAATTATCTATAATAGTTGTTATATACATTTTTTCTCTAACTGAAATATAAATTAAGTTACTAATATTTTTATTTCATTTCAGCCTTTTGAAATCTGATTCCACTCATTTGTAAACCACTTCTTCTGCTCATCTGATTTTTATTTTAAGTACCTCTGTCACTAAGCACCTAATCTATGTAAGTCAACTAAGATTTTAATCTCTGTTTGCATAGGCTTCATACTACAGGAGAATTAGAGAATAGATGGTGAAATGAGATCATCAACACATCATATACATAAGAAATCTGCTTAGTTTACATAGGACATGTAAGAGAGACTTCTAATTAATTTTGTGAGAACTGATTTCTTCAAAACAGATTTTTTTTTTGGTTCTTTGTGGTGTTTATTTCTAAATTTGTGATTTTAAATAACCAATTGGGTTTTAAATATTGTTTTTACTAATTTGACATCCAAACTGTTACTATTGCTTTTTAATTTCCAATCAAGAAGCCTATTGCTTTATTTATTTTGCCTGAAAACTTTTCCTTTTGCATAAATAGTGTTCTTCTATATTCAGTAGTACTATATTCGTAATAGTAAATCTCAGTGGAAATCACTTCCAGTCTTGCCAGCATTTCACAGGAAATAAGTAAACTCAATTAACTGTTTTAGCCTCCCATCAACTTCTGTTCATATGCATAATTATCAGTGGCCTGTTAGCACTCAATTACTGTAACACTTAATATCTTATATGGTATAAGTAAACTGAAGTATGAGTAAAAAGCTATTTCTAAAAACTATGTAACAGCATTTTAAAAAACATTCCTACTGGTTCAGGTTTTACATCACCTACGTAAAGGGAAGAAAATTGAAGAGAGACTGGATTCAGCAGGAAGAGATTAAACTGGACATTTTTAACTTCAAAGAGGAATGGAATATAAATATCAAAGGGGATAGTTGCCCACTCAACCCAGCAACGTCCTTATCTCAGCTAGCCTAGTGTGAAGAGCCAGTCAACGTCCAGTATGTTTGGTAATGGCACCCATTCTATTTAATATCTTCTATTATATAATAAAACTATTTATTTTAAAGTAATTTAAGTTGTATATGATGTGGTGTACTTTTTAAATTGTTGGCTTAATAATTAAATTTAAATGTTGATGCTAGTATTGTATTTGAAATTATATGTTGTTATGTTGTTTTTAGAAATTATTTTTTTAAAGCTTTCATTCTTTCTTCAAATTATTTTTATTATTTTAGACATAGGTTTTACAGTGATTGTGTATTACGAGGCACTGGCTATGAAGCACTGTATCAAAACTGCTTTGTTGCTGTAATAATTCTTGATTGTGGAAGCCCTTTTATTCAATCACTCTTTACTATTATCTCTTCCACCTGCCCAAAACCAACTATGGTTATAAATATATAAATTAAATTAATTTTTCCCACTCCTCTGGTAATGGAGCAAGTCAGAATTTGATATTCACTATATGTAAAATTACAACACAAATCTCAATGAAGGACTTCATAGATTCAGTTGCAACTTTTCAGGAACAACAGGTTAGCCATGTGAGTTGAAGCATTTACCTTAATCTTACATGGTAAACTTATTGTGGCGGGTCGATGCCTGCCTGGGCAAAGGAATTTATTTAGTGACGAAATTCATTAAATAAAAATCCTTAGCCCCACCCTGGCTTGAATAGGATGGTAACCTGTAGATAACCCTTCCCAATTAGCCTTAGTTGCAAAAATTGGACGTTAATAAATAATCTAATTCAAGAGGATAATCAAAAAAAGGGGCGTGAATTTCCGACTGCAAAGGATGTGACTGATCACTGTGCTGGAGCTTCCCTTCGAGGACTTATGGTTTTCTATTGTCCTGAAAGAGATGATTCACCTTCAATAGGCTATCTGTACTTCTTTCTGTATCAGATTGTGTTAGGAATCTGCAGCTTGTGACAGATTTCTGTGCATCTGATTTACCACTTATTATTTTCCATATGACACCCAAAGAAATAAAAAGAAACCCAACAATGAATGCAATTTCTCACAGAGCAAAACTTCTTGCTGCACCATTCATTAAGAAGCTGAGGTTGAATTTATCCAAAGACTGGACTTATTTAAAATTTAAGAAGATGAAGTGGAAGCCCTGTTGTTGGGATATCAAGGGCCTTCCTCATGTACTCCAGTATATCAAGATGCCACCCTACTGGGAAAGAAAGGTAGGATCCCAGCTCTTGAATGGGACAAGATGTTCCCCAACACTAATTAAATAACATTCACAACAGAGTGTTAATTGAGGTTATGACAGAGGCTGGAGGCCAGCCAACAAACCCGTCAAGAGGATCTCACAAGTTCCAGGACATGAAGAAGACGATCATGGAGTTAGTAGATACTAAACATCAGATGCGTAAGGACAGGCTCATCTGGAGGCATTTCCACCTTAATTCAAGATTTGGTGAAGAGAGATTCGAAGAGGGGAGGCATGATCTGCTCATTTGAAATGTTACAGGTTCTTGACGTTTATATTGTCTGGCATATATACTCCATAAGAATTTCAGTTCCATGGAAAGCGAAATGATAAGCTACCAAATTTAATGATAAGCAATAAAGGTTTGGTGGCTGAATTTAAAGAAGGCCAAATAGATCGCCTGAAGAGAGTCAAATATTACTACTCAAAGGATAAAACTGAGAAAAGACACATGGATATCGATGAGTATTCAAGGTGTGTCAAGAGGGTCCGGGCTCGCTTCAGAAAATTATCTTTTCAATTTGAACCATGGGAACAATTTTTTAAAGAATTCTCTGAGATACTGATCAAGTTGGAAATTAGCATGAATTGTAATATGAACTGAGAGGATTGTTACTGGAATGAAACATTACAAAATCCTGTAAAGTAGGCCTGTGAACATCTAGATGAAGACCGTGAGGCCTTTGCTAAATTTTAAAAAGCTCAAAATGATTCCATTCTTGAACACCATACCAACTTTAGAAGCGGAAAGAAAAGTATAAAAGAGAGAGAGTGATGATCGAGTATACTTAATGACTGAGGTTAGAGAATTAGAAAAAATTGTCGTTTTAAGAGAGTACGAGAAAATAATAGAACCTGTTCTGAGATCACAAGTTTATGCTGGTTTAGCGAAGAAAAAATGGACACAGTTTACAAAGCCAAATAAATTATTATCGAAATGTGACTTGTAGGTCAGAAATGCAGGATAAGAATATCATATTGTTACAGATTGGTGTTTCATTGGCTGAGGGCAATCAATTTTTACTATATATCTATATATATATAAAATTGTAACCTCTGTCTGTACATTGATTTTTTTCGCGAAATTTCACGATAACTTTTCGTATCACATGTCATAGACACCATAACTGCATTTTGTTTCTTTGGTGTCTGTTTGTTTGTTACCTTTTCACGCATAAACGGCTGAACCGAATTTTATGAAACTTGGTATGTATATTACTACTAGCCCAACTTAGACTTTAGGCTATATTAATATTCTCTAAGATAAATAGGAGTGGGGGTTATAAGGGAGGCCTGAAATTAAAAATAGCGATATTTCGTTTCATATTGCTTTTTCAGCAAATATGCCCATAACAAAAGTTATTTATTTTGTAATTTAGAGTAACTTTTGTTATATGCACTTTTGGCGTATACTGAATTATAAACGAGATATACGCTAAAACCTATAGCGGAAGTCAACCATTTTATTTGGCACAATAAACTCAACCGAAATAAATAAAACCTGGTATGTGTATTAGCACTAACGCTTTCATTATAACAAGCCATACCAACATTTCTAGGGACGGGCAGGAGTGGGGGTTGTAAGAGAGGCCTGAATTTAAAAATAGCTGTATTTCGTTTTCTATTCGTTTTTCGGCAAATATGAACATAACAAAAGTTGTTTATTTTGTTATTTAGAGTAACTTTTGTCATATTCATTTTTGTCTTTAAACAAAGTATAAACGAGATATACACTATCAACTTAGCGGGAGTCAGCTCATTCATTGGGCGCTAACGATTAAACCGAACTTAAAAAAACTTGGTATGTCAATTTTTTATTTAGATTAACTTTTGGAAATTTCTCTATTGTAAAATTCACCTGGGAAATATGCATAATTTGGAGCCCCGGTGAAGACTTTATCTGAGCTAGTATTGTATAAGTTCAACTTAATTCATTGGTTAAATCCTAATTCTGAGTCTGAATTACCTTCAGTTGATATTGATGCAGTTATAAACAAACTTCACCTTAATTAAAGAATTGTTGTTGCTGTTAACAACAGTTGGAGAGTGTTATCACCAAGGGATTGCAAATGCTACTCCTGAAGAGTGTTTACAAAATGAAATTCTCCATAAGCTATTTATAAAACCCGGTCTCCTCTCAGGATTATATTTCCTTTTAACAACCAATTCTTCCTATAAAATTCCAATATAACAAGTTGAAGATTCAGTTGCAACTTTTCAGAAGCCTAATAGCTCCCAAAAAGGTGTTTATGTTGAGATAAATATAATTCTTTTTTCCACCATTACAACAAAGAGGAAAGGTCTGCTTCTGAAGATGTGCAAAGAAAAATAGGAAATCCTTTCATGTGAAAGAATTCTATCAGCCACCTTTTTACCAAAGCTAAACTTTCAATTCCAACCTATTTCGTGTTTGCTTTATTCTGACATCATGCTTCGCATTATATATACGGTTCTTGTTAGAAGTAAATCACCAACATCAGTTACTGTTTCGTATGGGCAAAATCAGAAAGTTTTGTTTTTAATTGGTTTTGCCCTTGGAAATGATAAGTGATGCTCCTGTGAAGGAAAATTTCTTTGGTAAATCAAGTAAAGGATTGGAACCGCCAGTATAGATGATACTGCAGTCATATCTTTCGGTGCATACCGTCGTCACTGAGGGACGACGGTATGCTCCGAAAGATATGACTACAGAAAATTTCTTTCTTCTTTGGCATTCATGTTTTTACACAATCGAATTCATTGAAAAATACCTTCAGTTCACTAGAAAACAACTATTTGAGGGGTTCAGCCATATACAGGAAACGTGTTTAAGAAATCTTCTACACTTTCCTGTAAAATTCAGCATACTACTTAGGAGTAAGTTAATCCAATATTATCAACAAATATTGTTTGCTCTTCTTAAAAATTTGAATCAGATTCTCCAGATAATTTTAACAAGGATTATTTTAATGTTTATTTTTATTGATAATGACTTATTTTCATTCATGGATTTTGACAAGTAAAGATTTTATTACATAAAATGTGGTAATCATTACCATTATGTTAATTTTTTTTCAAGTTATTTCATTTGAAGATATTAATACTGCTTTATTGGATGTTGAAAATGTCATTTCTGAAGATATTGAGAGCCTTACTGATATTATAAAACAGTTTAAAAAATGCTGGAGAGCAAACACTATTGAATTATGGAATTTCTTTGCGAGCCATTCTTTACCCTTTTAAGGTGTTGGCCATTGTTTTACTATTTCTTATCAGCACAGGAACCTACGGAATCATCAGAAGGCTGCTGTCAAGCCTACTACCTCTTCTTCCAGCTGAGAAGTAGCTACCCATCAGTTCACTACTTGGGAAGGAGGATGCCTCTACATTTGATCTGGCAGTCTAAGATTTTTATTTCTTTTTGTTAAAATCATATGTGATTAATGTTCAATTGAGTCTAAATACAGTCCAAAAAAGATTTTCGTTTAAAATTTTATTAAGAAAGTTTCAGCAAATAAGTCACTAATAACATGTTTGAATAGCATACTGGCCTGAATAGCCAAGAGCCTGAGTTAGAGACCTGGCGAATGCAACAAATTTTTTCTCTCATATGAAAAGGAGTAAGAGTTAAAAGTCCATTACACATGGGCTGCGTAAACTAAGCAGATTTCCCTCCTGCAGGTTTAAACCAGGCTGAAAACAAGATAGTGCTTATAGCTCGCTTAATGTTTGAGTTAATGGGAAATTTATAGAATGAAAATTGTAAAGCATCAATACTTTAACAAGATTGGTTCATAACATTTTTCGAACCGACCTATAGAACAGAGATATTTTGAATTATGAAATACCCTGTCTCTTAACCCCCTCCACCTATTCAGGGTCTGATTGCAGCCTTTAACAAAACAGCTAAATATTGAGTATAGTGTAGAATAAATAAACATTTTCTAGTTCAGAACATAAAATCTTAAATGGTAACTCATCACACAACGTATTTACATTTACCTCACTCAGTAAAAGGTCAATAAAAACAATATTTGGTATTAGACCTTCCAATAAACTGGCACATGAACAGCTTATTCTTAAAATCAGTATGAGCAGGGGTTTATTGAAGGCTGAAAACTAAAAAATCCAAATATTTCACTCATATTCCTGATAGGAGAAAACATATATAACTATATATATATATATATATATATATATATATATATATATATATATATATATATATATAGTTATATATGTATTAATTAAATTAAATTTGTAATAAGATATGTTCTATACAATTGTTCGATCCGACCATAATAATGGAGATATTTTGAATTTTTGCAATTTCCCCTTTAAACCCCCCTCTTCCTCCCTTTCGATTTCAACCGTTAGCGAACTTGATCTTTAGTTTATACATGAAATGCTATTATATCGAGTTTGGTAATGGTAAGACAAAAAATGCGGCCACTAGAGCAGTAAAAGACAAAAATATAGATAGATAGATCTATTATATATATAATTTTGAACAGACTTCATTTTTGCCCATCTACTCAGTAGGATTGATGGACATTGGAAGAAATTTTTTGAAAATCGAGACATGAGTACAACCTTAATAGCTGATTTTCCTTAAAGTAAATCTTCTAAAAGTGTAATAATTAAATATTGTTATTACAGTAATTTTAAGTTTTAGAAGTTATTCCTGAAATTCTTCAAAGATTTTTTCATCCTAAATATGGACCCTACAGTTATCACAGGTATTGTATTGTGTTTCATAAGTTAGTCATTACTTAGGTATTATAAGTGTATTTTAGTTGTTATACCATAACTGATTTGGTTTAATTATTCATCCTTAACTTATTATTATTAGAAAAATACCAAATCCAAGACTGGGTGGTTATGGGGCTATTGTTCGGCTCAAGAGGAGTCCTCCATCAAAAAACGGTGAAGACATTAACAGAATATGGACTGACAAAAGATGATCTGCAGGACTTATCCACACTTATCCTAAAATCATCGATAAGAATTGTGAGTCATCATTTATATAAAAAATAAAGATGAATATTAAGCTGCACTCTCACCTGAGATACCCCCTAATTTGCATCATTCAATTTATAAGATTCCAAAATTTCATATCATTTAAACAAAATTTAAAAAAAATAAAATTACCAATAAACTAGCAGATTAGGAGGCTGACCACACAAGTACCCTCAGAAAGAGGACAGCTTGTTTTGTTTTATAGACTGCTATTTGTCCTTATTTTGTAGTCATTATTCACAAAGTGGTTAAGCAGGATTTCTTTACACACTGTTTGAAATTGAATCTGATTATCAGTATGCTTACAATATTAAGCTAATGGTTGAATATAATAAGTTTATATTTGTCCATTAGATTAATTACTCATGCTAAGGTAATGCAATAGTTATGTTATCAAACTATATTTATTTCAACCTGACTAACAGCATGGGTAACTCAGCTATTCTTAATGCAAATTTGTGTATATTTGACCAGTTGTCATTTCATGCTTGTAACAAGAGAATTACTGAACAGAAACACATTCAGAATTTGATGAAAAGGCAGAGGATATTTAATTCTAAGTTAATCCAACTTCATATTTAATTAACGGGTAATCATATTTATTTCTACTCACCAACAATAGATTACCCAGCTAGCAATTAGTAATTATTGTCAATCCAAAGCAAAACCTGATAAATTGAGTTTTAAACTCCTCATACCGTATAACATGTAAAGAGTTTCCAGTAACAAATATAAGTGAATCAAAACAATTGTTAAAGCAATGAATAATGCAGTGCTTCAAAAGTTAATATGATCCTTCAAGACTTCAAACAGGTTATCAGAGAAAATTTGCAAAAAGTTAAAAAAAAAGAATAAATTTAGAAAAATTAAAAAAACTATTTGTAAAATAAAAAATTCAATAGAGAAGAGAGAAAATATTTTAATAGAAATGAAAGTGTGGCCAATGACGAGTTGGTAGAGAAAGGTAACTTCCAATCAATCTTCTGACATTGATTTTAAAAAAAAGCCTATAGAAATTTGTTTGCAAAATTATAGAAGAATAGAAGTAACTCATATTTCAAAATATTTGATAAAATATATTTAAAATTTGATGTGGACACTCTATACTCCTATAAAAAGAAATATGTAAAATGGTTTCATTTGGAAGGGACATACGTAATCTCCATTCCAAAGCTTCGGAGAAAAAGTCTTAGAACATAATTCATAGATGTTTTTATGATAAACAAAAATGGCCTATACAAATCTTATGTTTCAGTAATAGGTATGTAGAAATTTTCATTTTTTATATTCATTATTGGAGCTCAGGTTAGCCATGTGAGTTAAAAGTATTGCCTTTAATCTCACATGGTAAACCTAGAGTGGCGAGTTCGATTCCCGTCTGGACAAAGGAATTTATTTAGTGATGGAGTTCATTAAATAAAATCCTGAGTGCCACCCTGGCTAGAAAAGGGTGATAACCTGAAGATAACCCATCCCAATTAGCCTTAGTTGCAAAAAGTGGATGTTAATAAATAATTTAATTTATAGTCATTATCCTCTAAACACCTTCTCCTTAAGTTGATGTTGATCAAAATGGGGGGTGCACAACTACATGTTAAAATGGTCATAAATATGAAATTGCAACATTTTAGGTTCGTAATTTTTGAGCTATATTACATACGTAAAGATGTCACATCGAAACTTGTCTAAATGTTTTAGGAGGCTTAAAACCAATAATTCTATTGAAAACCAAAATTTGTTGAGGTTACATTACATCCTTAATTTGTTACAAGAAAGTAATTATTGAAAGTCCGTCACACAGGGGCTGCATAAACTAAGCAGATTTCCCAAGTGAAGTTTTACGTGAAGTTTAGATAAAGTTACATACTAGTAACTCTTAGCACCACCATGAATAAATACAAATGATAATGAGAAATGATTCAGTCAATTTACATTTTTAATAACTTCCAAAACAGGAAGCATCTGAATTGTAAACAAACAGGCCAGCCAACCTCTCAGAGGTGAATAGATAGATAGAAATATTCTGAATGGAAAGACAACCCATTACTGAAATATGTCTATTAAGGTCCGACGAGGAGTCCCTCAAGGTGGGCCACTCTCTCCAACACTCTTTAACCTTTGTATAAATTTCCTTTACGAAGAAATTTGTGATGAGGTGCTGGCTAACAACATGGGTTATAAGTTGGTTGAAGAGGAGGAGGGTGTTGTCCTTACCGGATTTGTCGATGAGCAGGCTGTGACAACGAGGGACAAGATGTGTGCAGAGCGAGTGATGGATCTGGTCCAAAGGCTCTTACGGGAAATTGGGCTTGAGGTAAACCCTTCCAAGAGCACAGCAGTAATATTGGTTGAGGGTCAGCTTGTGAAGAATGAACTATCATTGGAGGACGGTAGCTACATTCAGTCAATCGATCAGGACGAATCTGTCAAGTATCTCGGCTGCACAATTTCTGGTGAAGTAGTAGTCAATGATAATGGCATTCAACAGATGACAGAAAATCTGGAGAAGTTAATGTCCTCCCAGCTACTAAAACCTGACCAGAAACTAAATGTACTCAACCAGTATTTGTTCCCCACTCTGACATACCCATTACAGACAGCACAGCTTAGTAAGCTTCGTCAAGCCTTGCTGGAAGGTATCGATGTCGTGATACGACGTTGTGTCAAGTCTATGCTTGGACTGCCAGCAGCTACAAATTCCGCCATGCTTTACGTTCCGCATCGTTATCGTGGCCTTGTTCTACTGAGATGCGAATGGGAGGCACCACTTCAGCATCTAGCAATCGCTGGCAAATTGGCGCGGGTGAGCGATCCACTGTTTCAGAGGATCTTCCATTATGAAGCAGAGGCAGACATGTGTCTGAGCAGGCTGGACTAGGAAGTTGTTTCCAGAGGGGACACAGTCTCAGTCAAAAAAATTAGGCAGACTCTCAGAGAAAAGTCCTTTGAGGTGTGGACAACATGCAAATGGCAGGGTGTTGGAGTCCACCATTTTAAAGGAAATGCAGGACTGAACAAGCATATGACCGAGAAACAGTTGCTCTCTGCTTCAGAATGGACAAACTCTGTCAAGCTTAATATAAATTACACCCCATTGCGTGGTGTTCCGGGAGTTGTCTCGAAGTCAGCGGATGTTGGACCCCTCTGTCGAAGGTGTGGCAGGGAGACCGAAACACCGGCCCATGTGGTCGGGAATTGTCCACATAACATGTTGCTGATCACGAGGCGACATCACCTGGTAAAGCATGCTATCATGGAGCTCCTGAAAGCAAAGAATTTTACATGCTTTGAAGAGGTGTACGCTGTCAATGACGCAGGGTCAACGAGGTACACGGGCATCATTGCCTTCAAGGAGAATTGTAAATTTGCCTACATCCTGGACCCAACGATAATGTACGAGAGCAACAACCCTGATCAAGCGGAGAAGATCCACCAGGAAAAGAAAAATATTTACGACAAATGTACTAAATTTTACTCGGAAAAATTCAGGGAATCATTTGGGGAGCGGGATTTTCTGGTGATAGGCTTGTGGTTCGGTGCCCAAGGAACGGTCCCTAAACATACCCAGACATTTTTTGACGAGGTGGGAATAGACAAGAAGGTTCTGCAAACCTTGGTCGAGGGTATCATTATTGATACTTTAGGGATTCTTTCCCACCATATATTTTAATTTTGCTTTGACCAATGATCTTATTATAGATCGACAGATCATGTTAGCACAATAATGATGTTTCTAATTTTTATCTAGTGACATTCACCTTTTAGGTTCCTGACTGTGTTTATTTTAGCCAATATTTTAGTTATTGAGCTAACTAAATACAATATGTATTGTTTTACTGTTGTCCTAGGGATTGACTTAAGTTGCTGTGTGCTTCAGCATCTCAATGTAATTGAGCAGCCCACAAACTGTATTAAAATTTGTACAATAAAGTGATTCTCTTGCTGAAAGTTTTTGTTCAAAAAGTTTACTGTCAAAATACAAACTTTTTTCAATAATGTTTATCAACTTTTTTTTGTGTCTGTGGCTTTTATTATATTATGCTTACTTTAAATTTATATTGTAATTATTACATCAGTAAGTAAAACAACTGAATTCTAATGATGCTTAAAAAAAAATTAATTTTATTTCTAGATAGGCCCTTTGAAAAAAAGAAAATAACAAAGGCTGGAATCAAATTTTAAAGAATAAAGTAGTTCAAAATGATTAAATAATAAATTAATTAAACTTCTTTGCACACCATAGGCGACAAATTAAAAAATATACAAATGGTCAGGTCATTGTTATTAGAACGTAATATTTGGATTGACCTTTGTACATTAAATTTTAATTTGGATATTGATATGATTGTTCCTGTCTTAATTGACTAATTAAATATCACTCTTTAGGGGAGCAAGAGGATTGAACTTTGTAGCTCTGTTTTTATCAAATATTTGAATTATCTTAATCAACTTACTGAAATCTCATGAGATTAAAGTCTGCACTAAACTTAACTCTGCTCTTTTATTAAACCGACAGTTCTTCCTCACTCTATGCCTTCACATTTGCCCATTTCTAAATAATGAGAAGAAAAGCACTCCTGTCGAGTGAGAATATCTGATTGCTCTCTCTAAAACATTATTGTATGTAATTTTTTTTTTTTTTTTTTTAATTTTACGTTCACTTTATGCAACTAGGCTAATCAGGACGGGTTATCTACAGGTTACCATCCTTTTCTAGCCAGGGTGGACCTAAAGAGTTTATTTAATGAGTCCGTCATTAAATAAATTTCTACTGCCCAGGGCGGGATTCGAACCTGCCACGCTAGGTCTGCCATGGGAGATTAGGACCACCGCCCTAACTCGCACGGCCAACCCGAGCCCCCTGTATGTAATTTTCTTATTATTCAAATTTAGTTTCCCCAAAACAACTTCATTTTAAAATTTCTCTTGCCCTCCATTAGCGAACTGTAAAAAAAATATTTTATATATTATTTCCATCATAGTCTTACACAGTGTAAGTTCATTATTGTAACTGTGAGCAAGGACACCAAGGGTGTCCCAAACTGTAACCATCACAAATAATCCTTATTGCATTGGGGATACTCCAAAAATCGTATTTTAATATTTAAATTGCAAAAGAGAGCAATAAGGGTTTATATATAACAGAAAGTTGAGACTCCTGTCATCCACTTTTTAAGGAGTCAAAAATAATGACTTTTCTCTCAATATATATGTACCAAACAATATTGTTTGTGAAACAAAACATGAAATTGTTTTACAAAAATAGTATAACTCATAATCATAAAACAAGATACAAGAATATGTTCCAAGCCCCCAACCACAAACAGAAATATTTCGAGAAAAGCATATCATTTACAGGAGTAAAACTGTTTAACGCTCTGCCCGAATATGATCAAATCTATTAAAAAATACTCTTTATTTAAAAATAATTTAAAAAACTCGTATGATGGATGCTTTTATACATAGTTAAATAAAACTACTAGTTGTCATAAATATCGGTCTAAAATAATTTGTGATCAGCTACATTGTCTCTATAAGGTGGGACAAGTTTCTCATCATTTATAAACTTGTCATCCTTTAATAAATTTGTATGTCAACAAATAATATATGTTTTGTAGTTGTAGAATAATTGTTCATATTTAGAGTCGTGTTAATATTGTTAATGAAACTAATTTATTGTATATAATTACTTAAATTAATGAATTTTATACTATGCATTCTTAGAATTTGACCTAATTTTTTAGCGAATGTATTATATAAGTATAAATATAATTCAATAATTTGTAAAGTATTTAATTGACATAACATTAGAATACTGTTTATAGAAAACCAAAACAAAACAAAAAACTATTTGATGTACCCTATTATCTTTTCCCTGGAGTTCTCTCCAGAATCTCTCTTCCTTTGTCAACATAGGATATTTCACACTTCAGTACCATTTTTACTAACAAACTGATAAACTCGCCATGGGGAATTACCTATCCCTGACATACTTTTTTACTTAATGAACTTCTCAACCAAGTCCCTCTTTACAATGATGATATCTCATTTATTTATTTATAAGTTGATGACATCCTTTTGATTATAAAACCTACCATAGTCTCAAATATCCTAAAATCCTTCAACTCTTTCCACCTGCACCTCCAATTCACATATAAAACAGAAATTGATAACCCATTGCTCTGTCTAGAAACATTACTTATTAGACAACAAGAATACTCACCGTTACTGACTGGCACACTAAAATGACACCCTAGATGATTGATTTCTCAATTTTCATTCCTCACATCCACCAAAAGTAAAATGTAACTAAACCCTTATCCATAGAATCTGTCTCCCAAAAACAATTCTATTTCCAAACGATAAAAAAAATAACTAAATAACTAAAATCCCCTTCTAAAATAAATACTGCTGACCTATATAAATAATATTCCATAAACTTTTAAAAAACAAACTTACCTTCAGACCTAATAAAATTAGTAATTCTCCTCTCAAAAAAAATGTCACTGAACAAATTCCCCAATCATTAACTTTCCCTAATATAAACCTTGGACAATAACCACAGACTCAAATCACTAAACACTAAACTAAAAGACCCTCGCCAAGCCACAAATGTTATACCAGTCACTATGCATTATACCCACTTATAATGCAGTATGCATAGGAGAAACTAAAACACTCCTCAAAAATAGCTTTACTAACATGAGCACAATGATCTCCACTCATTAGTTTTCCCCTACATACTTTCATACCTACCTACCCACTTGTCATTTAAATGTGACTATCATCGAGTGAAATGTATCTCCCTGAAATATTATTCACATGTAATTCTGTGTTATTTCATTGTACTTATTTTTTCTAATTCTTTTATTCCTTTCACAACAATTTTTGTTCCTCCACACAACTACGTTACATTTTTTCTTGCCTTCCATTATCTAACTGTAAAAAAAATAATTGAAAATGAAGGCTTCTGACTAGTTTTAAGAGCAAGAAGAAAGCTGTGGTTTTGAATAACAGCCATGGCAATAGCTGATGAACTGACTCAGGCGGAGATATGAGTCGACAGTTTAAGCACTTCAATGCCAGAAAATCCAGCAGATGTAGGCAAATACCTCAGTGAGAAGGACCATTGCATCATATTCAGGAGAACAAACGGCATGGGATTTGGATTCCTGAATTTCATCAGGGATCTTCAACACCTGAAATATAAGGTGAGCCTTCTTTCCATACCTTACAGATATGATCCCTCTGATCTAAATTTTGTATGAGGCAGGCAAGCCCCTCCCTGGAGGACTTGTACCACCCTAATGGTTTCGCCTTCCTGAGCCTGAATAGAGTGCTGAATTCTGCATGATATACATGTCATGGCCTCCACCTAATCGGGATTGTAAAAACGATGCCCTGCATAAAACAAAATTGAAGAATTTTGGATAACAAAATCGATTCTCTAAAAAGATTTCTAATATGTTGTAGCACTTTCACATGATATATATATGTTGTAGCACTTTCACATGGCATTGGAATATTTAACAAGTAGAATTAAGCTGTAAAATCTGTTATCATGTACCTCATCCCTTCATTCTTGTTTGTTATTTATAATTTCTATTTCTAATGCTTAAGTTATTCTTTGTTACTGACTTATGCTACAGCACCTTTTTGATTCTGTTACTCATAATAAAATAATAATTTTATTTACTACTCTAGCCCTGATGAAGGCCAAAAAATCAGGTCCCATTGGTAAAATAAACCCATCATGCCTAAATGTGTCTTCTAAAAATTTTTCTCCATTGGCAATTTCTACATTTTAATTTCTCCGGAAGGAAAATATTAAATTCTGTTATTGTAATTTAAATAAAATTTCTCTTTTTCGGTTTTTTGTTAGTATCCTCAGTACCAAAGCTGTCATGTCTAAACTGAAATCAAAAACAAATTATGCAGAATATCATTTATGTTTAAGGTATTGCGAATTTCCCTTAACACTGTTGGTTCTTCCAGAAAATAACAATTTAAACTTTTTTTTAATAATACAAAAAAAAAAAAGCTTTGTAGATATTAATATTTTTAATTAATACTTTATTACATCATTACACATGTATCATACACTTTGTGCTAATTGGGAGGCGTTGTATACAGGTTACCACCGCTTTCAACTCAGGGTTGGACTAAGGTTTTTATTTAATGATGTGGTCTCTTAACAAATCACTATTGTTCAGGCGGGAATAGATTTCTCGCCACTCTATATTTACCAAATGAGATCAAAACAATCATTGTAACTCATATAGTTAATCTGCCCCCAGATTCAAGTTTGATTCCCGTCGGGGCAATAGAAATTTATTTAGTAACTCATCAAATAAAATCCTTAGTCCCATCCTAGCTAGAAAGGAGTGTTAACCTGTACATAGCTCATCCCAATTAGCCAGAGTAGCAAATAGAGGGTGTTAATAAATAGTATTTTCATTTTTAATAAGCTTCTAAAACATCAAGAAAAATACATATTCATTTTTGAATGCCATTTTTCATTTTTGTTTTCAGCATTCTCTTAAAAACATTGAATTCAATATTTCCATTTATAAAAACGCACGAGTCTACAATGCAAAATTGTTTAAACTAGGAACAATATTACTTTTAACACTACTTACTTTTTTGCAGATTGCTAAGATGAATTTGCTCTTCCCACAGAGCCTTCCTTGGTTAGTCTTGATGGTACTTATAAAGTAAACAAATCATGTGATAACAATCAGAATGCTTTTCTCAAACAAAGTTAGTCAAATTTCAGACAAATGTTCTTTGGGTTTTCAGAGGCAGTTGTGAAATTGATTTATTTACTTACACTTAGGTAGCTAAGACATGGTGAAGAAACAGATAATTTTACATATACACACACACACATCTATATATATATATATATATATATATATATATATATATATATGTGTGTGTGTGTGTGTGTGTGTGATATTTATTATTTTGTGATGCAGAGTTTTTGTGTTTCCTATATTGTTTGGTAATTTCTCACTCCTGAATTAATTAAAAAAATACCTAGATTTTTCATGTAATTTTTATTTTAATAAAAATATAGAGAACATTGTTTAAAAAAAAATTATAAGTATTTATATGTAACAGTGGTAATAATTATTCTTGTGTAATTAATTTTAATAGCATGTTTTTTTTTTTGGTTTTGTTTTTTTAACATTATTAAAATCTATTTAACATTGATAAAATATATCTTAAGTAATTACTTTAATAAATTAAAAATTTCTTCATTCAAGTTTAAACAGCCTATTATCTATGTTCACATCTTTGGCTTCCATTCTAAGCACAATTACACCAATGTTAGACAGAGCAACATTTATAAATAAATATGTAAACACAAAATCACAAGGGCTGAATAGAGAATAACAGAACTCTATAATAAATAAATTCTTCTGTCCTTGATTTAAATTATTCAATTGGTTCAACTACATAACATTGCTGGTTGCACAACTATTCTATCATACAGGCAAATAAAAAAGGAATTCAAAGTTGATAAATATATTGATGTCTTTTATTTGAGATAGGAAATTTTTGAAATGAAAATTTAAAAGAAATTAGCCTTAAAAAGACCAACCATCAACTATGGAGTGAATGAATTTCTTCTTTTCTTCTGTTTGAAGGTGTAAACTTGGGAATATTTTAGCATAACTGCTGACTTCATGTGGGCTATTAGGTAACTTTGATGAGTCCTTGTCATTAGTCTTATCAAGATTGCCTTCTTTAATTTGTCCTGTTGACGTTCCTAATTTGTTTATCTTCTCGGTTGATGAAGGAGCTGACTCTGGATTGTTATGAGGCTCAACTTTATTTTTCCTGCTTGCCATTTTTTTTCTAGTGTCAAACTCTTGAAATGATTGAATCAAATTTTTCAAAGTTGATTTTCCTTTTGGTTTGACAAGTAGTCGCCATGGGTTCACCCTAGGTTCAATTAAATTTTCACTTTCTTCCAGTTGTTCATCCATTTTCATGTGCAGTCCATTGCATACTCCAAAAATTGCTGCTGTTAATAGCTATCCAGAAAATAAAAAATAATTAATAATATCCATTTTTTAAAAATCAAATATTGAAGATATTTAAAACATTTAATTTTTTTTTTTATAAACTTGTTATGTGGGTATTTATCCAATGATACCAGAATAACAAAATTAATTATTTGGACTTAAATGAATTCCATAGTTATGCATTCTATAGTTATTTTGTGAAGGAGCATTTGTCACTGAATTAAAAAATATATGTACTCGTACTTGAGATTCATTTACATGGGAGAGAGAATACCAATCCATTATTTAGCACAATAAACTATTGTTTACCTATACAATAAAATATATAAATATTTGTAACAACTTTATTAAAAATAAAAAACTACTATCAATTATTTCTCCCACCAATAATCCTTGGCAATAGCAATATGGGGGAATAGATTAAGCGATTGTTTCCTTATGAAAAATAAGTGTCTTATTAAAAATGTTTGCTAAGTGAAGTGTTTAATGAATGTTTGACTCTTCATAATAGTTAGAAATCCATTGTATATATTATATAATCATTTGAAAGTAATAGAAATATGCTTTTGATAAAGATTGAGCAGAACCACCTGGACATTCATGAAATGAAACTTGAGTTGTATATCAACTTGTAGAAAGAAAGCTTCTAATCAAGGCCATGGATAAAAGGTGTGTGAAGTTTATTGGGCATAGGGAAAGAAGTAGGACTAGAAATTTATTTTAAGGAGATCAAACACCTTATGGATTTATATGCTAAGAGTAATAAAAAAGAGTAGTTTCCAAAAGAACCCAGTTGTTACAACTTCAAAGCCAACCTTTCTATCATAATAGTGCTACACACCTTACAGCAAAATCAAATGACATTACAATTTTAGTTATTTTATCTAAAAATGTAAATTACAGGAATGGCTTATTTGTAAAAAATAAGATATTGGTATTTTTCAGCTCATCATCGTTATGGATAATTATTTTTTCTGAATAAAAGTAAGTATGAATTTGTAATTATAAATGATTTTTTTTTTTAGAATTTACACTCAATAAACATAAAACAGGGCTTGCGAATTTAGCTGGTTATAGTAAAAAAAAAAAAAAAATATGTTCTATGGATTAATTATAAATTAAAACTGCTTTAGGAGAACTGAAGGCTGAAAACAAAAAAAATACAAATAACTTGTTACTGTTGTACTTAGTAATTTAGTTAGAAAACATTGTGAAAAACAACAATTGCGAGACATTGTGATTTTAATTATATAATAACAATTTTTGATTTGACGTATAATCACAGACTCACCTGTTCTTTAATGTCCTGCTTTTTTAACCCCCTACTCATCTTATGGTCTGATTACAGCCATGAATGAAATTAATCTTTAGTTTCATAAATCAGTTAACTATTGAATACGGTATAAAAAAAAAAAAAATTGAGGTTTCGAGAGCAGCTGCTCATTGATTATATATATATATACACACACACACACACACACACACACCTACAAACACTATCATCATATATACAGGATGTCCACGATAAACCAGATGAAATGCTTTTGACAGCTAAACACATGATTTAATGAAAAATGTCAGAGGAAAAATTTGTAGTTCTCCATCTCTAGTTTTACCATAGACCATTATTTTTCAAATTTGATATGACATAGGCAGTTGGCCAATCCAACTCCACCTTCCAATTCTTGCAATCTACAGGTGACATTATTTTTAATTATGCTCTTTCACAGTCCTTAAAGGTTATTTCGATATCTTTGAAATTAAAAGACCTACCATCATTGTAAAATTTGGTATCCTTAACATCATTATAATTTTTCAGGCGATTTATGTATTTGGAATCTCAGAGATCTAATGCTTCATTCTTATGTATTATTTTCATTAAAAATTATCGTTGAATGTTTAGGTAGTACACAAAAAGAGAAAATCCAAAAAAAAAAAATTGTTTTCAATAACTGTTTTGGGGATTTTTCAAATAAACACTACTTTTACAATATTTCTTTTATTTAAAAATTTAATGTAAATTAAACAGATTAAGGGCAGTATTGATGAGAAAAAGGAAACAATAAAAAGCAAAAGAAGCAATTGCTTTGGAAATCATTGCAAAAAAATGTCTTCTTAAGCTCTAATACACATCTCAAAATGTAATGTCAGATTATGAACAGGATGACAAATTTCCTCACTTGGTATCAGAAAGCCTTCATCTGAGCTGGGCAGGGCTGCTCAATGGGTTTTTGTAAGTAGTATTTTTTTAGTTTTCCCCACAGATAAAAATCTAGTGATGAGATCTATAGAATGGAGAGGCCAACTGGACCACCTTTCCTCAAACTTATATGCTACATGTTCTTCTAAGTTATAGAGGTACGTACTCCAATAAGGCTGGAAATCCTCCCTCCATTAGTTTTTATAACTATCTATACCATCTATAAATGAGGATATAACTGTGCCACCTAAAATGCCTCACCACACGTTCACTGACCAGTGATGTTGGTGGTCCAGGTGTCTATAGGTTGTTCATTCTGGACAAATAATGGAAATTATGCCTATTCAAAGCCCCATCAGTGACAAATCTTGATTCATGAGTAAAAATCTAAAAAATAAAAAAAACTATTTAAAAAAAAATTTAAGATTTTTTTTTGTTTAACCAATTCACTTTTTATGTAGTAACTAAACAGTTAAATATATTTCTAATTGGAAGTGCAGAAAAATATACATAAAAATGAAGCATTAGATCTCCAATATTCCAATTCATAAGTCTGCTGAAAAATTATGATGTGAGGATGCCAGATTTTACAATGACATGCTTTAATTTCCGATTACATGTCATCTTAGACCATAACATTTGGACACGTGTCAACCATCCAAGGTGTGTCATAATTCAAAAATAATGGTCTAGGGTGAAACTAGAGATGGCGATCTACAACTTTTTCCCCTGGTATTTTTTGATGAAATTATTCATTTAGCCATGAAAAGCATTTGATCCAGTTTATCTTGGGAACCTTGTATATACATGCTTTATGACATAATAAATTTATCCATGTATCACATAGCGATCGTCTGATGGCAACATGTGGTATGATACTTTATAATCTGAAATTTATCATCTACTAGAGGTCCTGATGACATAAATTTGTGATATTTAATCTGGGAGTAACTTGTTTCGAAATATGTATTCGCTTATTGTTTACAAGAGATGTATAAGAGTAGGGGTTTACTTAAGACTGGAAACAAAAAAAATACAAACAACTCTATCAATTTTGGAGTTAAAAAATAATGTTTAGATTACATTTTAGAAAAAAGTGAAGGACAATAAGTGAAGTACTTTACTGTGATAAAAATTATAAAACATTCTTCAATTCTATACCTGATTTGGTACTTAAATTCTTATCTAAAACTTCACTCCTCTTAATTAGATTTTGTTTATGGAAATGGTCAAAAGACCATGATATTGGTTAAGTAAAAAATTGAGGCCAATAGAATATAGAATGTCCAATGATGACAACAAATCACACATTTTTCTACATGCCACACAGTACGATCTCATGCAAAAAAAAATTTCATACTTAAGCTTAGATATGACATTTCATGATATATTGGCTTTATTGTTAAAGTGAGATGGATAGGGGTACGGGGGTTTACTGAAGGCTGAAAAGAGAAAAATACTAGAATAATATTCTGTTTTCAACTTGGAGAATAATGTTTAAAACAAAAAATGTTGAATATTATATTTTTTGGTTATATAGTAATTTAAGTACAATAATTATGCATACATATTAAGATTTTTAAATTCTACCCCTACTCTATACCCTCAATCCACTGATTTCAGTCATTAACTGACGTGTTCAGCATAATGAAATGTTGAAAGATCAATGTGCAGTGTTTGGTAAGAATCAAACATAATTTGCAGCCAATTGAGCATAGATGTTTATATAAATTTGTTCAAACTTATATTT
Source organism: Riptortus pedestris (assembly GCA_019009955.1). NCBI lineage: Eukaryota > Metazoa > Arthropoda > Insecta > Hemiptera > Alydidae > Riptortus > Riptortus pedestris. The sequence goes on along the minus strand of CM032228.1, from coordinate 203,113,481 downwards.
GTCATCTCCTAGGCAGAACCAATGGATAATTAAAATTTACTTTCAGAAATTTTGTCATAAGCACAATGTTAGTAGCTGATTTATCGTAAGACAAATCTGCTAAAAGGTAATATTCCTGTGTATTTATTGTATTTCATCACTTCAAATCCCTTAACAAATATAAATTAGAGGAATTTCAAAAATCAGCATTCCCTTGCAATGAAGAAACGCTTTATGTAGGTTTTAATAAATAAAGTCAGTATAATTATGAACTATCAATGAAAACAAAAACTCAACAAAAAATATCATAATAAATATAGCTAGATGAAAGTAAAGAAAACAATTATTATTGTAAATTTTAAGTTTCAGTTTTAACAGTTCAACACTTACATATCAAATGTTAAGTTTTGCATTCATTTTAATTTTTAAGATTAGATTCTGTTTTAATGAGTGGGGTGACTTGTGTCACTCCTGTTTTAGTATTTAGTATTGTTTAATTTATTGTCATGTTTAATATAACTACTTTAAATGTGGAAAGAATAAAATTAAAGAATATTTAAAAAACAATTACACTACATGGAATAGTTACACAGAAGCAATTATTTAATACGTAACATATAAATAGGTCCTAAAACATACAATAACCACACCTTAAGAAGCCATTTATATCAACATGTTCAAAAGCATTTTTTAAATATTTATATTCTGATTTTGGCTGGTAAAAAAGCAGTCAAATTTCTCAGAATCATTTATAAAAAGATAGATAGTGCTTATAGAAGTTATAATCAAATTCGCAAGTACCTGTTCTTATGGATATTAGATTAAATAGGCATGTAACAAAAATAAAATAAATATTAAAGAAATATATATATATATATATATATATATATATATATATATATATATATATATATATATATATATTTTAAATTTTATTAACAGAAGTTCACAGTGCTAACCAAAAGTTATGACTGATGTGCTATGGGAGGATTGTTTATATTATTAAGTTCTCTTTTATTCAAGCACTAGTGATTTTAGAGTTATTAAATAACAAAGTTAATTTTAAAAAAAAAATAATATGAAAGTGGAAACTAATTAATTTGTTTTAAATTGTGAACATTTGTTCTTCATTGTTTCTGATTACTGATAGCAAGGGTAAAGCCCATATTGGTTCTATTTACACCAATATTTACTAGTGATGTATATATAAATGAATTCTTTCAAATTTTAAGATGAGCCACAATTTAATTATCTATCAATATTTGTAATCCATATAAAAGGGTTGAGGGTAAATGGATCTGTATTAAAATGTGTGCAGTTTGCTTTACATCAATCGAACTAAGTTGGTTTCGAGGAAAAAATTGACTCACCAGTACGAGTGGAGTCATGTTGGGGAGTGAGAGGCAGAAGAGGTTGTGGTAGCTGGTCTAGGGAGACAGGAGTTAAGACTGTCTGTAGTGGGAGTAGGGGGCTAGCTCCTGGAAGAATGACAAGGGATTGGTTTGTAGTTCACCTTGCTCAGCCACTAGGAAGTATACACTTCCCTCCTACCCCGCCCTCCCAATGGATCCCTAGTAATAACAATATAGCATACTGTTACACCAATAATCACAAATCCAGTAGTATTGAAAAAATAAAAAAAAATAATGGTTCCAATTAATATAAAGGCCACAAATATTATGTTGTCAGATGTCCCAGTATTTATTGCATATTTTTATAACTGATAAAATGCTAAGATGAATTTGCTTTAACCCAAAATGAATGAGCAAAAACTCTAAAGGTTCTTCAAGGGCATGAAATAGTTGTATAAATAGTTAATGGAGAAAACAATTTTCTAATTCATGAGATTAATGTCTAAATGGTTTGATTAAATAATGGGCTCTTGCTATCTAGTAAAACCATTTATTTGACAATTAACCGTACATTCCTGGTATTGCATTCCTTTCTCAAGGATAGCCCTGGCCTAGACTAAAAGGAGATTAATGCATTTCAAGAATTTATTCAACCATTAATTAATTATGGATTAAAATATGAGTTATAGTAAAAATATACCTAATTTCTTCAGGAGGTATCATCTGGTTACATAAAACTAAACTGTGTATTTATAACTGTTTTTATACTACGCTGATCAATACTAAAATTAGCATATTAAAGGGGGGGGCTGCATAGTCCAGGCAATATTTAGTACGATTTATTTTCTTTTAATTGACTGTACCAGAGAATACAAATTAATTTTGTGAAACACTATCATAACTGTTTTTAATTATTTTACATCATTACACACACCATCACAAAAAAAAATATATAAAAAAAAGTAGTTCAAATAAAAATTACTTAACACATTCTCCTGTATGCAGTAGTAACTTGGATATGCTACTTACTGATTTAATTTTAATCAAATTGTAAGAGAAACCAGCAGATACATTAGGAGTGCATTAATTCATTAAAATACATAAACAGAAAAATCTAAAAACTTTAAAAAGATTACGAGGTCTAACATTAGTTTGGCAAAAATGATTTGTAGTGATATTACAAAAAAAATGAAGTATCATTTTATTGTTAAAGAGAAGAATATAATATAAAATGTTTAGGCAAAATATAAATTATAGCCATAAAACTTTGCTTCTTTGGGCAGATTCACTTGCCTGCAGAACTATCCATTAGCCCTTTTTTCCTCGATAATTCATTGAATAAGAAATGTAATAATTTTGTTCCTATACAATCATAACAATAAAAAATAAGACTAACAGGAAGTAGTTTCTACTGAATTCTTAGGGGTATATTTTATAGTTCAATTGATTCTTTTTTCAATTAATAATGTGTATTAGGAACCATAAGAATAATAAATAAACTAAATACTTATTTTACTGAGTTAAACACAAGTAAATGTATCCAATATGCTAATAAAGGATTTCATAGAGGACTTAACTTTAAAAAGAGATAATGTAATTTTGTATGGCTCCAGAAGGTAAATGTAAATAAAACAGATATTAGTAGTCCCAATCATCAAAATACAGCTTGTTTCTTTTTTAAGTACTTATAGAATGAGAAATGGAAATGAAACTCACTTGTTCACTTTCATAACTTATGGACATCTAATTTTATAAGTCCCTGAACTTAGGTAAATTTAAAATAGTTCTGAAATGTATAAATCAAGAAATTATGACACAAAAATTAGCTCTTCCGCACCTAAATTCTTATTTATACGACGTCAGTGGGGTAAGACAGGAGGTACATTAAAGTTGTAGCTTGCATACCGACACGAGCTAATGCTTGTGACTAGTCAGTTCATACAGGCCATAGAGGGATTTCCTCAAATAGAATTCTATTCCTGAAGCCTTTATTGTTGTATAATCACATGCAGAAACCAATGCACGTATGTCCTTATGACCTTCTTCTCTGTCTCTTCCAGTGAAAATCAGGACCCCCTGTTTATGATAAACAACTAACATGTGATGTAGAATAACATAGTAATCAGCCAATATATTGTATGTTATATGATGGCTTTCATTTTTTCATAACTTAAAGAGGGAGAACAAGGAAAAATATATATTAAAAAAAAGACATTATTTGTTTAGATTGTCATAAAATATTTTTTAGAAAGATTTTTATTATATAAATTGACTTATTCTAAATGCAAACAATAAAATTGAGTATTTCTTACAAAACAAAATATGAAAGCATTCATCATCAATAGACAAACACTCTTCTATGTTAAATAAATATACATATTTATAAGGAATTGGTAGGAATACATTTATTTCACTATATATATATCAATATCACAATATAATTTGTTTATACAATGGTAGTTTAAAATGTACTGTTCGTTCCTAAAAGTTAGCAACAATCTTATTAAAATTATAATAAATCTTTTATCTTAAATAATTATGTACACTTTTAACAGTAGAAAAGAAAATAGTTACTATCGATTGAATATTTCTTTATTATAAAGCTATAACTAAATATGGAAAGCAAAGTGAGGTTCAAGAGGAAGGAAATTACCTTATAAGGCCCATTCTAAATTTGTAAATTATTTTAAAATGGTAATATTAATAACAAAAGAAAAAAATATTACTTCTATCTTGATTTTATATTAGCTGGAGGTAACATTTTGATTAAACTGTCCAACTGCTTGCTAACTTGTCCTACAGTTATATGTAGTTGAATTGGCTGAATTCGATGTAATGTTCATAAGCACCATATCGAATGGATCTGCACGCATTCGATGCTGGTTTGAGCTGGCAACTTCATCTTTTTCTTTTATCTCTTGATCATTTTCATGGCCGTCCTATAGAACAAAATAATATTAAACAATAAAATAACTTTCAAATTTGAAATTATTTTTCAAACAATCTTCCTCAAAGGGCTACAAAAAACATAGCCAACTATTATTTATATTAATGTATCTATAAATTTAATAAAATATATAATACAATGCATTTTAAAATACAGTTGGGTTTGTACAAAAGATCAAACTACAGTCTGGTTGTATTATTTTTTTCTTTAAACAGCTAAAATTATGTTGAAGATTTGCATGACGAAGAACAATTGTTCCATAAATATTAGTTTTAGTAAATTCCATTTTCCATTTAAAGATTCAATATCCATTTCACGATTTTTTTTTTACTCTTTGCTAGCCTCGTATTTATCTCAAAAAGCTATTGAGATTGCACTCATGATGTATTCGCTACTTTCTTCAAATATCCACCAACCCAAAGTAGTAGGGGGTGAAATGATGCCCTACTACTTTGAATAAATATATAACCTGTTCTTTGGTTTTACATGAAATGGTTAAATACCTAAGTTCAATTGCTATGAATAGAAATTACAGCTGCTCTATAAAAGATCAAGTTTGTAAATGGCCAAAATTCAATCAGTAGGATTGAATTTAAGAAGGGCAAAATGTAAAATAGTTAATGGTTGCACGAAGAACTTCAATACAGACAGTTTCATTAATGATTGTGGGGACATTACAGACTAAAGTCGGTACTTTTTTATTCAAGTTGTGGCCCAATTCCCTCATGATGCTGAATGGTTGTTAAACATATAGAGGGAAGAAAGTGAATAAAAAAATGAAAAAGAAGTTCTGACCCATTGCTTATTAGTGATAGCAGATAAGCATTTGTTTGAAACGGATCTTTATAAAAGCAAAACTTGGGCTCCACAAATTTAAATATATATACCAAATTTTAATTTGATCATTACCAAACTTGATAGTTAACCATTTAATTTAAAACTAAAGATGAACGTTCATTAACAGCAAAAATCAGACCCAGAAGAGCGAGGGTTTTGGGAGGGGTAAAATGTAAAACCGGTGATATATGGGTTATAATATGCTGAATCCATAAATACTATATAACCAATTTTGTTAAACAAATTACTTCTTATAATTGTTGCCCAGTAAAGTTTGCAGAATCCTAATAACAAATAGCATTCACTTTTTATATTTGTCTTGAGTTAACCTCTATCTACCCGGTATCATCCACCAGATCACTAGCTGGTTATCATCCACAATGTCTCTCGACCATATATATTGATTATATAATATACTTATTAGCTTTCAGTAAAGTAATCCCCTCTTGCCCACAGGAATTTTACATTAACCTACAATAATTATTAAATTAAGATATTTATCCCACGACCAACCTAAATTTAAAGTCTTGTTAACAATGAGTTATTACTAATGGAGACATAAACAGATGGTGGCATCTACATGTAAATGCAGTTGTTTATGCAGGCCCTGGATTACAGATTTGTATGTTATGAAACATGTTGGACTTGACAAACCAAATCTAAACTAATTCAATAATTTTTCAAAGGGAAAAAGATCAAAATAGATATTTGTTAGGAAAATTTTAGTGATGTTTCAATTTTCCAAGGAAGCCAATAATATTGTTGATATCCATTAAAAACTTTTCAGTTTGTAAGTAATCAAAACTATGAGTCATTAGTCATTTAAAGGAAAAGTTTTAGTGAGTCCGTCAAAGAGATCATTATCTGACATTGACACAATCTTCCAACACACTGACCTCATTGCCCTATTACAAATGTTAAAATATTATCATGGACATTTTCATGTCTTTCTACCTCATTTAAGCTCTGTAACAATGTAAATGTAATTCATTATTTAAATTCAATAATTGTATTTTAGCTCTAATTTTATCCAAACAGGAAACGATATAAATAATACAATAATTATTTTAACAAATGAAGTTAACTTACACATCAAAACCAAACGTTAAGTAATGATTTTGTTTTTTGTGGAAATCAAATTAAATAAATTTTAACCAATGACTGTTTTTAAGGTCTACCTTCAAGGAATTTTTCCAAATATTAATGTAAATACACACATAAAATCATGTAAAACTGTTATTAATTCCTATAAAATAAATTACTAACAATCATTTTAATTTTAAAAATTATTTATTGTTTGTCTGTGCCTTTCCTAAAACAGGAAGTGTGTCCAAAACGAGGCAAATATATATATATATATATATATATATATATATATATATATATATATATATTTTTTAAATTAATATTTTATTTATCTTTCTTATTAAAGTTGGGATTGGGTTCATAGATTGCAACTGAACCTACTGATCACTATGATTTTCTAGCCACTGCGTAAGGATTTTATTTTTTTAGAAAACTACTTTCTACTAAACCATTTTAATGTCGAAAATGTGCATGTACATGTGTGTGTATGTGTATGTATATATATATATATATATATATATATATATAAATTATGATTTTAATGGATGTACATAATATAAAATCAATTAGAAAGAACTTGAAACATCATTGTTGAAAAAGATAATGAAATTTCATTCAATTTGACCTATAATAGCAATAGTCTTTCTTTTAGAGCACTCATTAAACACACTTAGTAAGAGTGAATAAGTATTTTTTTTTATTATTATTATTTACATCCAACTAGTATAAAAGTAACACCCATCTTATGAAACTGATGTTAATTGATATTTTTATCTTCAAATTATTAAACCTCAATACCTAATTTCTCCTACAAAAAATCTTCTAAAATTATTTCAGATGGAAAGGTATGTTATTTAATATTACATACATACCATGTTTATAAACAACATAATTAGTTACATAAATTTATTTAAAATTGGTACACAACGATGAATGGGTACTGGAAAAAATGAGAGTACACTCAAGCATGTCCATTATTTGCACAGTTCAAGATAACTTTGATTCTCCAGGCACACTTCTCAGGAGTTATTATAGAAGAGATTGTGCGACTGAAAATTGAAGCCTTTCTTTGGAAAAGATGTTTTAATTGTGAGTATTATTGAAAATAATAAAAATACTTTCCATCTAAATTTATCCATCAAATATGATCAGCCTATTTGTCCAATAAAGTATTAAGGTCTGAAAGAGGTTTAAACCTGGTAATCAGTGAAAATAGTTCATTGTCAATGGCAGTGATTGCTATTATTCTCTCTAGCCATTGAGAGTACTTAAAACTCATGATTTCCATTGAAGTAAAATTCATAAAACTTCCAAAAATTAAATGGATTAAATAATAAAAAGGACATACCTCAGGTCTGGGACTCCAAAGGCGAACAACATGCTCAATGCCTGAAGTTGCAAGTAGACAGTAAACTGGATGAGGCTGCAAGCAATTGACAATTGAAGAATCCCCCCTCAACACGCGTATACTATTTGTTGTTTTTCTATCCCAAATAAATATTGATCCATCATCCGATCCAGCAACTATATATTGACCATCACTGAAAATAACAAATCAGATAAAGTCAGATTAAAAAACATAATAATATCAATAATAAACAAACCAATTCATTCCAAAAAAAAAGAAAGAAAAAAAAGTTGTTCGTCTGATCAGAAGCTTTAGTTTCCAACTTGTTTTGAAGTGTTGATGGCCACAATCCATTGCATTCTAAACCCCATAGCCCCATTCTTTCCCAATAGTCCTGAAGTCTCCAGGAGATTTTGTACTTACATAAATGTCTAATCGTATTCCCTACTGAAGATTGCACTATTTGGCCAATAGCAAAATAAAACAGGAAGACAACCTCCTGTCCATTTTCCTTTGAGTAAAAAGTCAATGAATATACATTTATTTTGATTAAAATATGAATAAAAACTAATATAGCATGGATAATACTAGATAGGCCAAAGATTCGGTAGAATCTTGGATATGACAATGAGTAAGGAAGATTCAGGTTCAAGGGTGTCAATTCATCGAAACTGAATACCAGATTACTTAAGATCAAAATCCAACAAAATATTTCTACAAAAATGTACTGTTCACAGTTATAGATATCCAAATATTACAATTATTTCCTAACTTTCTGTTGTTGGGATAGACCTGCATTGGCAAATGCATGCTGATACATTTACCAATCTAAAACGTTTCTGAAAATGTCATCAAAAACAAAGCTCCTTTATTTATTTATTTTGATAATTCATTAACCAATATGCAAACATCTCCAAAAAGCATTTAAATATTTCATGTTTTACTCCAATGGGGCACAGGCCTTACAAACAAAACCTGGGTCGATTTGTCTAAAGAAAGCTAGGAATTCTGCGCACCAACAGATCTTTAGCTGGTGAACAACAGATACATCATTGCACTGGGATAAAATCCAACAAAGATGGAATTGTGATAATCATCTTCGATGTTTTGTAAAATCATATTTTGTGTCCTGATATAGTTCCTAACTGTAGGAGCATCCTTGGATAAAACCATATGAGCAACTGAACAGCCTCTAGAGAAGTAAGCATCAACACTAACTTAATAAGACAGCATACATACCATCCAAAAAAGTTGGCTTCTTTAATATCAGTTGTGGTGTTACAGTGACCATAAAATCTGAGGATATAATCCCTAGCTTCTTCTCTCCATAAGATTTCTTTTCCATTAATGTCATGAAAATCTTCTCTTGATTCTGAAGAATCTTTATCACATACATCTGAGTAATAAAAAAAAAGAAAATAATAAGCAATAACGTCAAAGACATTTTGAATCTACAGCAACAAGTTATTAAATTACATTAGAATATGTTATATGTTTACCTTCATTTTTTAATTTGTTTTTTATATCTTTTTCAAGTGCGGCACAAGCAACACTTTTGGCGTGAGAAGGAAATCTCTCTTTGAAATTAGTTAAAGAAGCTAAAGCTTCTTCATACCATGATAATTCATACAAACAACGAGTTAACCTAAAATAAATAAAGAATTTAAACTTCCTTCAAGCTATTCAGAATCAAGCAACTCATCATTCAATCTTTTTTTTTAGAGTGTGGTTAAATGAATGTGATAAATGTATATTCAATGTTTAGGAAGCAACATTTAACAGAAAATAAATTACAAAATCTTGTTAATGATTCTGAAACGGAAGATTGTTTATTTAAATAATTTTAATATCAGATTGTAAAAAATGGAGGTTAGTTGAGTTCTTCTATGGTACAAAGGAAATTGAAAGGATTGCTAGTAGTAAAAACCATTGGAATTACAGGTTTCAAATTTACATCTGAAGAAATTTTGAACAAGCATACTGCTGCCCAAAAGAGTATGTTATACTCATGTTTCTACTAAATCAGGACCTCCTTCCTCATTTTGTACCAAGAATAGCTAATATATTTTAAACATGTATCACAAATATTCATTAAACAGAACATATTTAGTTCATATTAGGATAAATCTAAAAAATAAAAAAAAAAAAAAACATATCTTTCAATTTATTTTTTCTCCTTTCCATAATTAGAAATAGATACTTCTGTTGATCTTCTTTTCCAAATGTCATTTTCTTTCTTGTACGCTAATATTCTTGGAAGAGTGACCATTGCTCTTAACAGAAGCAACGTTTTTCTTTGTTCTTGATGTTTGGTTAATTAAAAGGATAAAAATATGTAAGCACTAAAAAGACTTTAATTGAAAGTAAAGTTTGACATCATGCTATAGTTTATCATTAGGAGAGTTAAGGAAAGAGAGGTGAGATATCTTTTGCTAATTAACTTCAAAAACAATTATTTTGAAATAAACTATTAATTTAAAATGTGTATTCAGAGTTTAGTTTCTTTTCTATAAGCTTCCAATCTTTATAAATTTAATTCCAATGGAAAGTATTCCTGAAGCTTTACTATAATAAGTAAACTAATTAAATCATACATAAAACATGAATGTTTACCTATTACAATAAACAGAATTTAATAAGAAATAATTTCTCAATAGTATTCAATAATGCAAACCATAGAAATATATTTTGAAAGGAAATTAATTTGCCATACCTAAAAAATGCTTTAACATTATTGGGATCATAACTTAATGAGGTAATGCAGTCTCTCAAACCAGCATAGATATCTCCACACCTAAAATCATTAATAATAAATAATGGAATATCAATATTAGGAATAGCCTGATAAACTCAAAATAAATCATGGGTGCCATACCAATCACGCTTCATATAAGCAGCAGCTCTGTTTGAATAGAAAACTGAACTATTTGGATACAGTTCTATTGCTTCATTGTATACTCTAATTGATCTGGAATATTGCTCCTTCTCAAACAAGGAGTTTCCCTAAAAATAATTCAGATCTTTATAAGGGATTAAAATTTTACATTAATACAGTTAATGTTTCATTCATTTTGAAATAATTGAAGTAGTCATTGTCGATATTAATATGTTTGGATAGTTAAAAGTATTCCCTAAAAAGATGAACACAATGTTTTACAACTTCAAAAAATTCATTTCCTACCAAATATCAAATCATTTACATTAATAAAATGTCTCACAAAGGTAATATTGATCATAAAAATATAATGTGAAATATTCTCTTTTAGCAGATTTCCCTTAAGGAAAATCAGCTATTGAGGTCGTACTCATGACACGATTTTCGAAATTTGAGACATTTTTTTTCGAGATATATATCTATCTGTCTACATATTTGTCTGTTACCGCTCTAGCGGTTGCAATTATTGTTTAGTCGTTACCAATCTTGATATTTAGTCATTTTATGTAAAAACAAAGATCAAGTTCGGGCCAGGGGAGGGGGGTTTAGAGGGGAGGAGTTTCAAAACTTCGAAATATCTACGTTACTATAGGTCGGATTAAACAATTGTATAGAACCAATCTTATTGCAAATTAAATGAACTATAATTGTTGTTATATACCTTTATTCACTATCTTGAATATTAACCGAGATATGGGCATTTATCAGTTTTCAGCCTTCAGCATACCCCCACTTCTACTACTAGACGTGTGTGTGTGTGTGTGTGTGCGTGTGCATATGTGCACACACACACACACACATACACATATATAGTTTTGAATGGACCTCATTTTCGACGTCATGAACTTTCCAAAGCCTGCTTTCCTTCATAATTTTTTCCGTTTTTAAAATTAATTATTGATTAAAAAATATCTAATGATTTAACAATCAAACTTACTGCTAATTTTAAGGCATTTATGTGTTCAGGCAACTGTGGTTTATGTTTAGAAGAAAGAAATCCATTATCACCACGCAATCCATTACAGTAGGCTTTAAGGGGCTCAGAAACTTCTGAAATTGAATCAAAGTAAATTGTGACAAATAGTTTTTAATTATTACTAAAAAAACAAACTAAAATACTAAAATTTATGGATCGTTATACACATAACTGCTTTAACACTGAAACATACCTTTATTATCATTAGTTAACTTTACAAGAAGGCTCTTTGATTTTGTAGTTATATCAAAAAGATAAATTTGTTCACTACCCAAATTAACTAATAAATCAGTTCCGTTAGGTCCAAATGTTACATAAGTAGCACTGTATTGTCTCAATTCTCTCTCAGTGAGCCTTCTTCTGCAGGGAACATGACCTAGGAAAAAAATAGCCCTTTTTCATAATTTGTTAACACCATTAATTTAAATATGTGTAAACAAAAACAGTTTTAAAACATTAAGTATTGGCTTTCGGCATATGATATGAAATGCCTCCAAATAATTATTTACATACACTACAGGTTTTTACTCATACTTAACTTGGTTATATTTAATTTTATTTCATAACATTTTTAAAATGTCATGTACTAAAATTAATTATTAAAATGCTGATAATTTTGGAGAACGAAAACATACCTTTGACCAAACCTAGTGTGACATTATTTAGCATGCCAACAAAAAATGTTAGATTGTAGTGTGTAAGTAATCAAATGTCTTGTTTCTAAGTTGAATCTGAGATCCTATCCCTAAATTATTAAAACAGGAATAGAAAAATCTCACAAGAAACATGAAAACACGGTCATTATAATATTTATAAGGACCGTTTACAAGTGTATGTACTATAAATTCTTTGTGAGGGTTTAAAAAGTTAGTTGTTTGTTTTGTGTATCGAGTAATGTGTAATGAGATAATCAACACTTAATTTCAAAAAAAAAAAGTTATATATAAGCCACAGGTAGTACTAGTAATATAAAGATTACATTATAACTTTATGAGGTGCTGTTTTGATGGCATTTCTGCATAATGTGGCAACATAATAATTATAAATGGGTATTTGTATCTTTTCCGTGTTGTATTACAAATATAAAAATTACTGGCTACATACAAAACTGGCTTATTAATTTGATAACTTACAGCATAGAATGGGCGCAAATATGGAAGCTGTTTAAAATGGTAGCATTAATTATGCAGAATAAAAATTTTGCCACTTATTAATAACAGACTGTTATTATCGAAAATAGTTTTCGTCTTTTTCATATTGATGAGTAAGGAATATACATATATGAATCATAAAACAGATCGACAATTACCTGGTACAAAATACTGTACACAGCCTGGAGGAAGATTATCTTCTGCAAATGATGAACTGACAGGAGGCCCCTAGAATTACAAAAATCGATATAAATAGTAAGAAAATATAAATTTCAAAGTTTCACAAGCAGAGTAACCTGCTTTCACAGTGAATTTCTTTCAACGTTTTAAGTAGGGAGCCAAATTTGTGTTTTATTGGCTATCTGCTCTAATGTTTTATATGTTGAGCTCCTAGTTTTCAGGGGTTATCCAGTAATTTTCAGGCCGATTGTCGCTGTGAGCAATTTTTAAGTGTTAATAGGGACACCTAGGAAAAACATACCACAGTAGCTGATCAACTCTTACAAAAAGCTCACTACTTAAGTAGTAAAATAAGAGCTGAAAGATGAGATTCTAAGGATTCCAACTAATAAAATATTTAATTCCACTGTTTCTGTGTCTCATCAAAAAGTTTATGAGATGCAATTGTGCATTTTTATGATAAACAAAAATATTATTACTTGTAATATCCCATCATGTTTAAAAAAACCTGAAAACAAAAAAAAATTCTGTCACACACGGACTGCATAAACTAAGCAGATTTCCCTCGTGAAATTTTGCAATGTTAAATCTACATACTAGTAACACATAACACCACTGTGATTATTAAGTGAATAAATACAAACGGTAATGAGAAATATTTCAGTCAATTTTAATAAACTCCCGACAGGAAGCGTCTGAAATGTCAGACTGAAATCAGAATAATTTTTATCCCAATGAATCAAATATAAGTAGTCCAAGAACAAGACAGGGATCACCACAACATATTTGCAGGTATCTCGTATAATGGTATTTTGAATACAATATTTAGTGCTTCAGGTTCGAATAATATGGTTTATTATATATAACATTTTTTTTTTTTTTTTTTTTTAATGGACCTCATTATTGTCATCTCCTGGGTAGGACTGATGGTCATTTCAAGCAATTTTTTGAAAATAGTGTCATGAATATGACCTCAATAGCTAAAATACGAATAACTCCAATAATATTCAAGTTGCAGTGTAATGAACAAGACAACAACTCTAGGAAGGAGCTTGACTTTATAAGCCAAACCAGCCTTAGAGGATGTTTTAATAAATTTTTTCAAAGTAACATATAATAATTGAAATAGATACAATTTTACAATTTATACTTCTAAACCCTCATCTGTGGTCCAATTTCGACAATTGGCAAACTTAACACTCAATTTTACTTGAAAGAAACATTTTAAATTCGAGTTTAGTAGTGACCAAAAAAAATTATTGCTGCTATCAATAACGTACCAATCATAATGTAATAATAACATGTTTAACCCTTTAACAGCTAAGGAGGCGGGTGAAGAGTTACAGCCAGTAGCTGGGGAGGGCCAGCCAGCTATCACCCTCCCTTTTCCGACTATTTCTTAATGTTTTATTTTCTTTGTATGATTCCGTAATGCCTATATCATTATTTCAATAAATTAAAATGCTATTGTAATGAAAGATTACGTGATTTATGAAGGAAATAATGAACATGATTGTAATGATTTTATTATCATATATATAATTTGAAGTAATATTTTAATAATTTACCATTTTTTTAATTTGAAGATATATTTTAATTATTTACCAATATACAATAGCAGGTAGAAAAGGGGTGGGTTGGAAAACCCAAAGATTCCACAGTTACGGGGTCGGAAAAAATATTTCCCCAATAGAGACACCCCTGCAGCCTAGCCGCCGCTAGAAATATTTATTAACTCTCGAGGATCCGCTAGGATGTACCACAGTCGGGACGAGCTATATTGTCTGGAGCTGGGAGCGGTAAAACAATGGGAGATATCTCGTCCTGCGCGAGGGGGTAGCGGGCAGGTGGCGACGAGTTATCTCATCTGGAGCTGGTGGGGTCCCTCTCCCTCCGACGAGATATCTCGTCTGGAGCTGTCAAAGGGTTAATCTTACCTTTGGTTATAATATCTTCATCAAGCGGAAGTATATACAATTTCATTTAAAATAACTTTACCTTAACAGGCTTTATCATCCTCCTGTCATAAATCCTAATATAAGGATCATTGGCACCAACAGCTAGTAGTTCAGGTCTTAATGGGTTAACGCAGATACATTTTGCTTCAACAAAAGAATCACACAAATAAGTTCTCAAATCCACTAATACATTCTTTTCATTTTTCAAGCATGAGTGTTGTACTCTTAGGTCGAATTGCCTAAAACAAAGGAATTTGTGTTAATTAAAAGTACATACTAATCAAATATGCCAGCAGTTTGCTAGCCCTAGAAGTAGCAAATTTGCCAAATTCAATATAGGAAAAAGGAGGCAAACTGAGACTTCAGAGCAAGCATCTTCGTCAAAAATGTAGTAAGGGGGATCCCAATGAACCCCATGATTCACTGGTTTTAGCAATAAGTAAAACGGGAAATACACCTAATCAGCTAAACATGTAGGCAAAATATTATGACCAAGAGGACCCAGATTCAAATTCCCAAAAAGATCTTAAATAAGAATCTAAGAAATAATCTGAATGTGAGTTCAAGTATTAAAATAGGAAGGAGTAACTGTGAAGTCTAGTGAGATGATATTTGAATGTTTAACGTGAGTAAAATATTAATTAGAAAATACTAAATATAAGATGAACAGAAGCCATGCTTGGTCATTCCAGCAGCTCTGACCCACTAAAGATAGTGCTTTGACACAAAAACCATACTATCCATTAAGTCAGTACTTGTGGAGGGATTGGCTTACATGTTTCACCGTCATCTGGATATTCTTGTAACTGTTTCTAAGTGAGACTGGTGGTAAATTTTTATGCTTTTAAAAATAACAGCATTAATGCTAATTAATAAACATGGATAAATGACGCACCTTATAATACCATCCTCCGCAGCACTCCAGAAGAGGTTGGGGGAATCAGTAGACGTCGCAAGCCTTTTAACCCTACCTCCATGGCAGTGACAGACTCTGGTTGTTTCTTTGCATATTAAATTATGCACTCTTAATTCATAGTCCCCAGCTCCAGTAATTATAGTATTGTCATTCGACTCTGGCATAAACTAATGAAAAAAAATTATTGAAATCAATGATATACTACTATAATTTATATTAATGAAGGTATGACCTACAATCATACTAAGTCATCATTTTTGAAAATAAATCTTCAAATTCCAGAGTTCATGCCTTCAATTATTAACTATTTCTTTTAACCGATGTTCATTTTATGCTACAATAGCTAATCAGGATGAGTTATCTATAAGTTACCTAATCCAAGTAAAACTTGGATTCAGAATAGATCTATACCCCCAACATGGTTAAAACCAAGATTAGTTTAATAGCTTCTCTGGAAACATCATAAGTTGATTGTTTCACAACAAGGTTTTATATAAATATATATACATATAATGCAATTATATAATGCCTCAATGATATTTATGTTTATACATAAACTTTTGTAACAATCAAACAAAAGTTGAGATCGAATAGTAACAGACAAATATATAAACATTTTGAAAGGACCTCTTTTAGTCTTTTTCTATGCAGGACTGATGGGCAATTGAAGAAATGTTTCTGCCAGTGTCGTGAGCACAACCTCAATACCTATTTCCCCTAAGGTCATAATAAATAAGAAGCAAAAGAAGTGTACCTTTACAGAAAAAATATTTCCATGGTGTCCAGTGGGTATAACTTGAAGATTCTTGTACAAAAATGGATCCCATAATATAACTTGGAAGTCATCTGATGCAGAAGCGAGGTACCTATGAAATTGTTAAAAGAAAAAAAATGAATGGTAAAATATTTATTTTAATGAAAAAAATATATATATAATCTGTGATATAAATTATAAAGTATAAAAGGTTGTGTAGGTATACCATCACCAACACAACACGCAAAGGAATGAAGACAATTACCCCAGAGGAAATAGGGCAGAATTTCAGACACATTTTTTCCCCAGTTTTTTCTATTTGGGGTCCAAGGAGCACACTTTGAAATTATTTATTGACAATCGCAGTCAGCATCTAAGTGAGTACCACAGGTACTTACCAAACGTCCAGACCCTCTATTTCTTGCCAGAACCAACAGAGAGCAGCCATCGAATATGGTCAGTATACTTGCCACAGAGCTCTAAGGGTTTAAACAGAGCCCTAGGACCTGGTTAGATTATTGTCAAATACAATTTTTTTTTTTTTTTTTGACTTTCAGATGAAAAAGCAACTTGGGAGTACAACGTAAAATTGCCATGGAGGGAAAAAATACAAGTACAAAAGAAGCGGGTAAAGATAATTTTAGAGGAAAAGCTGTAAAAACATACTAATTGTAGTATGTTCCACTGCAAAATATTTCAATTGTAGCTATCAATAAATGAATCTCTATAGTTTCTCCTTAAAAAATAGTCTATGCCTTGTTAAATTAATAAATTCATTAATATGTATTTTTCTAACTTCCTTATTCCTTTTATATTATTTGCTGAATGTATAATTAAATTCTTACTGCACCTATCTACAGACTGGTTCATTTTAATTTCCTTAATAACTATTTCTGATATCGAAATAATCCTATTACTTACATTCACTCTTACCATAAATTTGAATAACAATGAGATCACAGATGCAACTGAACATAATAGCATTACAAAATGTCCTTGCCATACACTTCCTAACCAAAGAGTTTATAAAACCAATTTATAAATTAAATTAAGATTTATGACAATTTTCATATCAAATAATTTTGGCAACTAATTTAATATGTCTATATCTTAATAAAAATATTGGCTTTAAATATAAAACTCAGTTATCAACCTTTATATTCAGGCAAAAGTTTATTAAGTTTAAATATCATGTCTGGCATTGCTATTTAAACTTTTTTAAGAATCAGTCATTATTTTAAATATTTGTCCAGTAAAATGGAAATGGTTCTCTATTATTAGAATAACAGAAATAGTATGTAGGCAAATAACAAAAAAAAAAAGAAAAAAGAGGCCACTAACTGAACCACTACTTTAAAAATGTCTGGCAATGACATCCCCTATTCTTGCAGTATTTATTTATATTATTGCATTTAGTTCATGTGTTACCACATTACGTGAGACTAAGACATTAGATTAAATAAAATAAATATGAAATACAATGTTGAATCTTATTAGACTTAATAACCCATTAAAAATGTAGTTAATCTTTTGAGGTGACGTCAGGTATTAATATAAATTATAGTTTCCATAATACAACAGCAAAGGTGTCAAATTCCTAGTAAAGCAACAGCTTTCTTTCTACAACTTCTCTCATTTCTATTCCACATTTACTTATTAAGAAAAAATACAGAAAATAAAATGCATTCAGAAAAGTAAAATCTCATATTCTCGCATAACCTGTTTCACTATACCACAAAGACAGGAAAATGAGTATTGTTTACAAATGAAAAATGAGCATTGTTTACAAATGAAAAATGATAACAACACGATTATATTAAGATACATATAAATAGTATCTGAGTTCCATGTTAATTGCCTAATGATGGACATCATGTATTCAGTAAACAAACATCATTCAGAAATGTTAGTACTAACAATTGTAGCTTGGGGAGCAGCTGCAATATCTTATTCACAATTAGTATGACAATATAAAATATCTGTCATTTGATTTCAGTGGTTTTTATTTAAACAATAAGGGACTACAATAGAGAGTACAGTTTATTACAAACAAGGAGACTGAAGAAACCTCTTACTTTAATATATTTATGCATAAAAGACAAATTTGCCAACGTTTATACAGTGACATAAACATGAAGATCTATAAGAAAAACACTAATTAACAAATGTTCATATTTCTCTTTAATGCAAGTGGTATTGTTTCTCTAGATTATTTAAGAATAACTCAAACAAAAAGATCACACTCAGGAATAATAAAGAACTTAAAGTCAAACTACTTTTGAACACTTCCTAAGGATTGTTTTATTTTAAATACAACACTCATATATCAAAGTTACACATTTAAAGGCATTTGTACTTAGATAAAAGACTATACCTTCCTTTTGAATCCCATTCAAGACAATTAACACATCCTGAATGCCCTTCTAATTCTTTCTCTAAACCAAGTCGATTAATTAGATTTTCGGTTACATGTAGTCTTTTTTGTAAACTTCTACATATTTGGGCCTGTAATTCAATGAAATAGCAATCAAATAATCAAAACTGAAAACTTAGTTTACAAAATAAATACATGAGTAGTATCACATTATATCTATTTGATACATACATCTACTTCTCTCTTAGAAATGAGCTTGACAACTGATTGTTTTTGAGGCATATTACAGTGTCTTTAATTCTGAACATATTTAAAAACGATTTGATCCATATTTATATTAAAAAACAAAATTCAAAATATAAAAGTCTTATATTAGCTTTCCAACAAAAATGCATTGGCTTCCTGAAACTGGATGTATTTCACAAATGGCAATATATATGACAAGTAGAATGATTCTGAAAATAGTTCCCAGTTTACGAAAACAAAACGCTAATACATTTTCTCCATATTAATTAAATGTACACTAAGCATTCCCTAACTGTGACAGGTCCTCTCAGAACACATTTGTCAAACAACAGCTGATTCATTCTCGAATTAGGAATTGAAAACATAAATAAATTTTAGTACGTAAATACTTAAATGTTTTTCTGATAACACCCAAATTTTCATTGCTATAAAGATTAAATATAAAGATATTTATCAATGATTGAAAAATAAAGTTAATAATGTACAGGAAGGAATAACTTTTGGCGGCTTGGATTTACAATTTGAAGCTCATCTATCCAAATAATCGAAATCAATTCTTGATTTGATCTGTACAATTTTTAATTAATTAGTAAAATAAACTAATATATAATAGATATAAATTTCAGACAATGAATTACAAATAGATGCAATTTTGTTTTTCTTTGAATAGACTGCCTTAGAATTAGGACTTTTGGGAAAGGCACGAGCCTGTGGTGGTGGACAATATTTTTAATAAGAATAAATATCGCTGAGTCTACTGCAATCTTTATATTTATATCAGGTGAGTACTTGCGGTCTTTCAAAAAAGGATCTTCAGTTGTGCTATGCTCTGAGAAAGATACTCGTCAAGCGGTAGATCGCGAAGCATAGCGGGACCGAACACGATCTTTTGAAAAAAAAAAACATAATTTCCGGAAATAAATAAATAATGTTGCACTGGACTTGGTAATATTTTTCTGCCCTTTAACTTAATGTAATCTTAAAAGCTTCACCGAAAGTAGTTTTGTAAGATTTGCAAAAGATAAGCAATTTTTAGAATCGCAAAACTGATTTTATTTTAAACTGAATAATAGGTTAATAAAACTAATGTTCAAACAAAAACAAAATAGCTGGCAATATTTTATAATAATTCCTGCACTTCTCCACACGGTGGAACAGAAGATTCACAGCTCTTGGGCTGGTCTTCATTCTCTCGGCTAGTTCTCTTAATCTTAGCTGTCCTATGTGTTTTTTTATTATCTCTTCCCCACCTAAACATTGTAGGAGTTCATCGAAATCATCTCTTCGTCTGCCTGCCTTAGGATGTCTATATGTCTAGCCATTTGGCTCAAGCTCTCAAGGCTTACTTCTCCTGTCGTGGAACAGTGTCTGTCTCCAAATTCTATTCTCAACCTCTTCCAGAAAGGCGGCATCATTAGGCCGGTCGGTACAAGCCTTACAAAGAACGACAGATCCGGAAGGCTTCCCGCATGTTCCGGTAGGGAACAGCGCAAACGGAGCTTCATTCTATGAAAACGGTACTTGGAGGTCTTGGTGAGCCTCTCAACGAGGCAGTTGGTCTTCGGGCAGTAGGGTGCCGCCGTGGTAATCTGGTTCCTCTGGCAAAAGTCCTGAAACTCCCTAGACTTGAATTACGGGCTTATCAGATATTATCTTTTTCGGCAGCCCCTACCAGGAGAACCGCTGTATCAGACAATGTACTCGTATGATAGCTGAGCAAGCTACCCTCTGCACACACTCTGAATACCCGTCAATTCCGGCCAACCAGTATTGGCTATCCGATGTTCCGCTAGGTCCAGACGAAGGCCCTCCCATTGCCACAGAGGAATATTCCATAGATGCAGAGGTACCTTCTGCTCTTCACCCCTATTCGTTTGGCAGGGTTTGTACAACCACACGTAGGCATCCACGTCTTGGTATATACACTATCGGTTTGTGTGTTCCATTTGGGATCATGCAATATACGCCAACCAGTCCACAGTCTGATGCACCACAAGATACCACGAAACCGGGACCAATGGATCATTCACAGACAAGAGACCCTGAACTTGCACGAAACAACGTCCACAGCCATCGAGCTTTATTGCCCTTAAGTCGATGATGGCTAGATCACCATCCAAATTTCGTAGATGCTCCTAAAAATTGATTGCTCCCAAAAATGCCCTCAATTCTTTTACAAATTTTGGCCTTGGGGCATTTGTAATTGTTTCAACTTTGTCGTTCTTCGGATCTATACAGTAGGTACCTATAGATTCTATACCCTAAATATACTGCATCTTTAAGAAATTGAAATGTCTTCAAATTTGTTTGTAGTCCAGCTTCTTACATTATCCGGTCCTCAGATGGCTCCCTCTATCAGGTCCAGTGACGATCAAGTCATCCAGAATTCCGTCAAGGCCCCATAACCTTCGCCCTCGCTGCCAGACTCTTGCTTCGAAAAGTGCAAACATCTAACTTTTTTCAGGCCGCTAGGAAATGCCCTAAGTTTGAACTTTTGCCAAACACCTATAAGTGAGGGACACAATTTAAGCCTGTGAGTCACTCTACGGCCACACCACTGACGTCTGGTTTTACAATGGGAAGGCGTGTTGAAAATCTTCCAAGGGTCAATAATTCGCTATAACTTTCCTCAGGAGGCCAATAACCTCATTTCTGGCTCGTTCAATTTACAAGGCCAATTCGTTTTAGTGTGTCTCCAACCAACGCTGACGGTCTTCAACGTCCAATGCTGGGAAAATGTTTCTCAGTTCTTTTAGGCCATTTTCATAATTGCATTTTCGAACCAAGGATTGCAGCCTATTAAAAAAATCAATAAAAACCTCACTGTCCAGTCGCTCAGCTCTCTCGAATCAAGTTGAGAAGATAGTCACTGACAGGTCTGCAGAATCGGCTTTTGGTCGCCTTATCGTCCTGGTAGCTACAAACCTCTACAGACCACGGGAAGAGGTAGTCTGCTGTACTGCTGAGGTGCTTCGCCCACACTGTATACCAGCTCGAACTGTCTCAGTTAGCATTCTATGACACGTCTTTTAGAGTACTCCTCGAAGCTGAACCTTAGCATCCTATGAGCGAAGGCGGCTTTATCAGTAAAAATTTACACATTAAATTTTGCCACCAGAAGAATTAAAAATTTATGTTGGAGACAAGAGTTAAATGAGCTTTTACGGAAAACCTCTTTTTAAAAAAGGTTTATTTGAAATTATACATAGATTAATACAATTATGTGAAAGTAAGCACAAGAGCATAAGAACTCAGCGGTGACAGGAGTGAGAAGACTGGTTGAAGGGTGCAGTAGGCCTGGTATATACAGGTGGTAATGGAGGTCACTGGAAGAAGACAATGGGGCGGAGCATTTCTGCATATAACTTCCCCACCACGAAGACTTGACCGTCCCGGTTAAGTGAAGAGTTGAAGTGGTATCCCATACTGAGGGGTTGTACGTGGAGGTGGCGATGAAGGTGGTAACTCAGGAGTAGTGTCAGGAACTTCCTCTTCAGGTGGAGTTCACCGTAGGAGAGAGTAGCAAGTAGGTAGCGTCTTGCGGACTTGGCAGTAAAGAGTAGCTAGAACAATAACTGTTAGAGAACAAAGAATAATATATATGATAATTGAGGAGTGCGGTGCATCGGAGACTTCTTCGAGAGTTTCAATAATTGCAGGTTGAATATCAATTTTGTGTATTTCATGGAAGGTGAAGTTCAATGGAAGTGTGGTCACGTTCAGTAGTGCATTAATATGGAGGGTCTCAGCTTCCCAGTAATGATACGGAGGGGTGAAGTTCTCTATTGTTTCGTGGTTTTCTAAAGAAATCAGCTAGGTGGTGCTTAGTTTTACAGCTACAGTCTGTCTGTGCGGTTGTTTTATAGTTACAAGCGGTATCTTTTATGCTAAATACTTATTAATGATGCCTACATATGTAAGGAATGGTAGTGTTAGTGCTCTTAACTCATAGGTGATACAATTTTTGTTAGATTATAATTAAATAGATTTAATATACAAGTATTATTGATGTTTTGTGAAAGTATTGAGGGATTAATATAATTGTGAGAGGATCCGGCGTCAATTAGCCAAGTATATCCTTTGTTATCTATACAATAGGGAAGTGATTTCTGAACTATGTTGAGTTCGAATGTGGGGGTGGTCTTACGCGGGGGTCGGTGCCGTTCTCTAAAAACGTTTCTTGAGTCTTTTCTAATTTGGATATTTTACTTTCTAATTGTTCGAATTTATCTAACAGTTTGTCTAATTTATTGGCTTCTTCTAAAGCAGGGATATTTTTTCTTTCTTCATCATTTTAAGGAGGTTCTTCTGGTTCTTGGATGTAAGTTCATATGGGGAAATGAAATTTTTAGGGTTAGGACGATTCCATGTCCTCATTGAAACTATTTCAGGGTATCTGGGGTCTCTAGGTTTGGGAATAGGTGGAGGTCTGGAACTAAATGGGTGATTTGGATTATTTGGATGCATGAAATTAGGATTAGTTTGTTTAAAGTTTCCAGAAATGGGTCTTCTGAAATTGCCAGAATTAGGTCGTATATTATTATTGCCGAAGGGATAATATCTTTGAGGATATTGGTTATAGTGTTGGTTAAATGGTTGGTTATAATTCTGGTTTTGATAATATGTATTTTGATTTTGACAATTTGGAAAATATTGAGGGTTATGTGGCTGAGAATATTGGGGATTATGTGGTACATTGTCGCGTTTTTGAGGAGGTGGGGAGGGGGGTTTCTTGAAAGGGTCAATTATGTATTAACCTTTAGTTAAGTTGATTCTAAATTTCTCTAATGCTGGTGAGTTGCACGTTAACATTAATGCTGTTAACTGATTTGGTAATACCGAATACAAGTGTTCTATGATTTCTTTTTCTACTTCCATCATGATAGTGTTTGCTTCAGAGAGGGTTTTTTCCGGATGATTCTAAAAGTGTGAAAATTTTATTTCGCATTTGTTCTACTCTGTCCAAATATTCTAATGGGGTTCCTTTTGAATTGGGACGAGAACTAAATATGTCCATTTTGAGAGATGCTAAGAAACTTCTAACGGAAAATTTATTTTTTAGTAATTGAATAAGCTCGGTAATAGAATTAAATTCAGTATACATTATTGTGTTGAGAGCTGGGCCAACTAATTTACCTTTGACAACATTTAAAAGTCTAAAATGATTAAGTTTGTGTATTTTTATATTATCTGAGCATAGTATACTATAAACCTTTTCAACTGTGGATAAAAAGTATATAAGATGTTCTGGGTTGCCATCAAATTGGGGAATATGTTGGTAGTCTATACTTTTCATTTCACGTTCAAATTTTTCTAGGGGTTGTTGATCTGGGTGTTGATTTGGTGGTGTCGGTGCTCTGAGGAAGCCTGGAATTGGGGTGGTTTCAAAAGTGGTTGAGTTGCCATTATAGATAATTAATGAATTTCTACAAAGATTAATGGAGTTACAAAGAGGATCGATACAAAATCGATAAAATAAAACAAAAAATCTTAAGTTTAACGAGAGAGACCTTGTGTTAAAACAGCAAAGTTGACTCGGAGCTTCTCTGCTCCCTTGTAGTGCTGCCTCCTTGTAGAAGGGCTGGGTTGTGGACTTCCGGATGTCGTTGTGCCTCTGCTGTGTCCGGGATAAGAAGTCATGGCTGATAACGCCAGAAACGGGACAAAAGGTCACGTATACACTGAATACCAGATTTTCAAGTCCACGATTCGGGCGCCAGTTAAATGAGCTTTCAAGGAAAACCTCTTTTTAAAAAAAGGTTTATTTGAAATTATACAAAGATTAATACAATTATGTGAAAGTAAGCACAAGAGCATAAGAAATGAGCGGTGACAGGAGTGAGAAGACTTGTTGATGGGTGCAGTAGTCCTGGTATATATAGGTGGTAATGAAGGTCACTGGAAGAAGAAAGTGGGGCAGAGCATTTCTCCATATAACTCAAGGATGGAATTTCAAAGTCTGGAATCTACGTAAAGACGTGGAGGCCTATGTGCGGCAGCGGTACAAGCCCTTCCAAACAAACAGGGATAAAGGGCAGAATCTGTATCCATGGAATATTCTTCGAGGACTATAAAACAGGCTTCCTCTGAACCTAGCATAACCATCTGATAGCCAATATTAGTTGGCCGGGAATTTACGAATATTGAGTGGGTTGAGGCTGGGGTAATGAAGAAGGTAACCTGATCAGCTATCATATGTCTGAGGCAGTAGTTCGACTGGTATGGGCTGATGAAATAGATAATATCCGATAATCTTGTAGTTTAAGTCTAGGGAGTTTCGGGATTTGTGCCAGAGGAACTAGATTCGGCACTTCAAGGAGACACCCTACCACTCAAAGACCAATAGCTTCTTTGAGAAATCTATGCGACGCTATCGATTGCGCTCTAACAATGCTGTTCACCAGCCGAAACACACAGCAAAGACGATAAGGAGTCATACAGCTCTGGTGTTCTTTGAGAGCTGTCAGATAACCCCCCTAAACCTGAGAATTTGAACATTCTCTTGATCAAGATGGCTTCTCTATTCACCTCGGCATTCTGTGAAATTACTCGTAGGGAAGAGAAGGATAGAACAGAATTAGGGTATTCTTAATACTTGCAAAAAAATGTTGTGTTTGAGAAATATAAGCTATAATTTTATTTGGTCATTTATTGTTAACTCCATATCGGCTTATAACTTTTTTGATTAAATTATATATCTTATGTATAAACCCTTATGTGTTCATAATTCTGAACCAATTGTACTTATACTGTTGACCTAACTTACTAATAACTTGGAATTTAATCGAATTTATTTGTGCATACTTATGTGTCTAAGGGAGGGGGGGGGGCTTTCATTAGGTGCTCTTGTTTTTAACAGTTCATAATAAACATTTTTCTGGCACATAAAAAAAAAAAAAAATCTAAGGTTTTCTTAACCCTTCCCTTGCGCAAAGCCACTATAGTGGCTTTGCGCAAGGAAAGGGTTAAATCATTAAGTACACATTTTATTCACATTTCCTTTAATATCACCATATACATTTATAAAATCAACAACCTCATAAAACGATTCAATAACAATATTTTTTACATACATATTTACAGTTTATGAATAATAACTACTCTAGATTTTGAAAATAAGGTGATGAATCAGTGTCATTTCATCTTTACAATAGTAATAAATACACAATTTTATTATAAATTAAAAATCAAACATACATTAAGTAGATTAAATTAAAAAGGGTCAGGTTGAAATCCATTTCTCAAATTATAAACTCACGTACATTTGGAAACAGAATAGAAAATATAGAGGAGACAATCACAATAAAATAATACAAAAATAACATTAGTGATGAATTTATGTGGAAGTATAGATTATAAATTTAGTAAATATATTTTTACTCATCATATTTTAGGAAAGACTATGATACAGTTTAATTAAATGCCTCAATCAATCAAAGACTTTCAAAATTTAATGAAAGCAATGTTAACTCATATTCCATAGTACTTCTGGTGAAAGCTATCCCACCATGTCCTACGTTTAGAACAATTATTATTTTTTGGAATAGTTTTGAGATAATGGACAATGAAAGTCAATTAAAATGAAATGCTGGTATCTTATGTAACCTCCGTTCACAATTACATACACCAAAATATGATATAATAATCGCATCCCCTAACTCCCTTTTTCAAAATTTCATGTATTTTTGTTTCAAAATCGCTGAAATGATATAGTGACAAGCTCTTATTGGATGATTTTGGGGATAGGGAGTTAAGTTCAACTACAAGAGTACTTAATAATTAATTAAGTAGGCAATAACAAAAATGCTTTTCAGAGTAATTCTAAGATGAAACTACCGTTTCTTTTCTCCAAGCCAATCTCTAGGGTTTTTCAAAACTTCAGTGATTTCTGCTTCTTTTGTCCCTTTTTCAGGAATATGCATGTAGAGCCATTTCTATGAACATACAATAAAGAAAAGTACCAATTAATAAATAATAAAAAGATAATTTACTAATAAAAAAGGCAGACAGACTAAAAAATCCACAAGAAATCATAGCTTCTAGCTAATATCCAGGCAGTGGAACAACTATTGCTTTTTGTAGTTTTAATTTAAATTAAATTAAAATCAATTTGGTCATGGTAAACATAGGGACCAACCAAAAAATTGGAAATTTAACAAAGGAGAATCATTGTGAACTCTAATTTGTTTATAAATATAGCTTAATATATAATAATATTGTGCTGTAATATTTACCGCTGTTAAAGGCAAGGACATTAGAATAGATTCATATCTTGCTCCAGGTGTATATAATCCAAACTTAGTTCCCCTGTCGTAAATCAAATTAAACTCAACGTAGCGTCCTCTTCTTAACAGCTGCCATTCCCTTTCATAGTAGCCATATGGATCATCTTTATGAGCATGCACTGAAATGGAAGAAAAATAATACAACAATTTTTTTCTGCTAGTTAAATACTACACCAATCAAATATGAAAAATGACAATTACAAAGAGGAATGTACGAAGGAATTACAGCATGAGCAGCACTAGTCACAAACTTAAATACTGCATCAGGTGAAGGAGAATCAAGGTCATCAAAAAATATACCACCAATACCTCTTTTTTCCCCTGAAATATCAAAATAAATATTAAAGTTTACAGAAGACAAATTCAATTATTCCAAAAGGCATATAAATTCATACAAATAAATACATTTTACTGACCATGGTAGTAAAGGCTTAACATAAATATTTTTTATTATAAAGGATGTATCAGACTTTAGTGCACAAACTTTGTGAGATGATTCTAGGCACAATTTCCACCAAAAAAGTTGATATATGACATGGTTGTTTTGGAGATATTATAGTTTGATTTTTTTTTTCAAATTGGAGCTTTTTTTCCTTTAATAACAAGCCATAACTCCAGAAATTATTTAAATGTAGGAAATCTGAGTTCACCATTTGAAAGAGCAATAACAAAATGATGTCGCAAGCATAACCACATGCCATTGTAAAGGAAGAACTGAGAGGGTTTAATGAGAATAAGTAATGGACATTTTGTTTCTCTTTAAACTTTCTTCTTTTATTGCTCCACTTAAGAAATGATTTTAACACTCAAACTTTAGAAAAACTTATACATTTAATAAACTGCAACTGGGGTGTCTTCCTGATATTTGTACATTTTCAGTAGCTTTCTACCGAGTTTGTGAAACCGGGTGTGTTAGGCCTAATGCTGTAAGGGAATTAGAGATCTAAGAGGAGCAGACTGCAAGCTGTACATACAAGAAGAAAGTAATCATTTTGAGCAGGTACTTAAGAAATATTACTTAATATTATTGTTACCTAAAAACTCCTTTTCTTCTCAAATTATATTTATATTTACTATTTCGTACACCACTTGTAATGGTTCTATTATTTTTTCATACTAAAATTACTTTAGAAGATTGATATTTTTTTTTAAATTATAATAAAAAAGGCTGCTTCTTTTTTATAACTGTATTTTGATTTTTAACTGGAATCATCTTTCAGAGATAATTAAAAGAGGGCAAACACCAGAAAACAAAACATTTCATTAAAAGTTCAATGTCAGTGGAGCTGAAAAAAAATTCGATTTTGCTACTTAGAATATTGTTGGGATTTGAAAACAAAAAAGATGCATTTGCAGTTTATGTAGCAGTTTTTCTGAAGTTTGAGTCTTAAAATCTTTTCTTCAGAGAGTGGCGCAATAAAAGAATAGATTTTACAGGGAAAGAAAATATCGATACTTATTTTCATTAAACTCCCTTAGTTCTTCCTATACAATGGCATGTGGTTATGTCTGCCTAGGACATCATTTTAAGGGATATTTATTGCTATTTCAATTGGTCAATTCAGACTGAAATAATTTCTGGAGTAATGGCTTATTATATGGGA
The DNA here is from genome assembly GCA_019009955.1 of Riptortus pedestris. Classification (NCBI taxonomy): domain Eukaryota; kingdom Metazoa; phylum Arthropoda; class Insecta; order Hemiptera; family Alydidae; genus Riptortus; species Riptortus pedestris. The sequence goes on along the minus strand of CM032228.1, from coordinate 203,084,553 downwards.
AAAAATAGCACCAATTTGAAAAATCAAAAAACTATATCTCCAAAACAAGTGAGAATCAGATCAGACTGTATAAGTACTTTTAGCAGGAATCTGCTGGGAAATCAGCTTTTGAGGTTGTACTCATGACACGATTTTCAAAAATTTGTCTGCTAATGCTCTAATGGTTGCAATTTTTGTTTAATCGTTACAAAACTCTATTTGTATACGTTTTATGCAAAACTAAAGACCAAGATCGTTAATAGCTGAACGTGGACCAGCGAGAGGGGGAATAAATATTTCCGTTATTATGTGTCGGATCGAAAAATTACATAGAATCAATCTTATTGCAAATTTAATGTTATACAAATGTTGCCATGTTCATTTTGTCTCTATATTGAATATTAAAGAACTTTGATTCGGACCTGGCATTATATTTCTGAGCTCCTGAATTTTATGTAGTAAATCATGCAAAAGGTTGAATTCTTCAAAGTGCACCTTCACCCTTATATGTAATCAGTAATGATTCATATTTCAAGGGTGCTTATATTTCTTGTTGCATTATTATGGTTCTGAATGTCTTACTTTGTTGTAGATCAAGCTACTCCTTACTCAACTCCTCTTATGGGATTCTCCGCCTCGCGAATGTTAAAAATAAAAAGTTTGGGCTAATATTTATTAACTATGATTTTAAACTGTTTCTTTTCATCATCTGTTTATGTGGTTCAGTGGTCACTTCATTAATATGACAGCTAATTTTCAGTAGGACTTTAGTTGCATTCCTCAGGATGACAAATACTCCTGTTGTGGTTTGGAGGAACTGAATCACATAATATGGGGTTTCATTTAGTTCCTGGAATGCAACCAAATCACAACAGTAGTAATGATCAGCCTAAAGGCAGCTGGAGTGCTGTTAAATATACTGACAAAGAGAATGCTCTAACAAATGAAGTAAACAGATTTCAGGGAAGAATCTTTGAAATCACATAAGCTATTTTTTTCTAGAATAACTGGTAGAAAATTAAAGTTTAGTTGCAAAATTTACATTAAGCTTTTATTTTATGTTATTTTTGCATGATAGATAGGGTAATGAGGATTAATAACAATTACCTCTATGAGTTATAGTGAAGTAATCATCGCACCACTTCTTAAAACGAGGATAGTAAGTTTTATCATGTTCATCACATGCAGATTTTAGTGCTGAATGAAAATGTTTGGCATCATTTTCATTTAAGTAGTAGGGTGTTAAATCAGTTCCACCTCCAAACCACCACTAAAATGGCATACAAATTATAATGATAAAGGAGGAAAAAAATCTTGTTAAATACAAATTGATTAGCAACTTACATGCTTTTTGCCTGCTGAATCAGTAACCTCAAAATACCTATAATTGAAATGAATAGTAGGTGCCATAGGGTTTCTCGGATGTATTACTGAGCTAACACCAGCAGCAAAAAATGGTAACGGCCCAGACACTTTAAATTCTCTACCCCTAAAAAAAATACAATAGGAAGATAGTCCAATCATTTTAAAGAGTACTTCCTGTAATAATGTTTAGTATTAGAATATATTAAGACATTATTATCATTTCTTCAAACTTGTTTGTTGGTAATAGTTATTAAGATAAATCTTAAGGCAAAGGATTGCTGAGGGGGGGGGGGACAGGTTCTAGATAAGCAACAATTCCAATGAGAGTAAGTTGTTCCTTAGATATGCCTGCAAAGGATGAAGCTGCAGCCAAAAAACAAAAGTCAACTACTTTTACTTCAAATAAACGTTTTAATACTGGACATTTTTCTAAATATAATTAATTATTTATATATTACATTGTTTGTGAATTATTTACTTAAACTAAGGACCATGGCAAATCATTTGCACAGACGGTGCTAATAACCTATAATAGGTGAGCACCTCAAATCCTCTATCCTAATCCTAATTATTTATGTATTAGCAGGTTTCCCTTTCAAATGCCCATCGATACTAAGGTACCCGACAACCTGGGAAATTATTTGAGACTTCAAATCCTCCCATTATTAAAATCCAAGTGTTTTATGAATACACTCAGAATATTAAAGTAATCTTAATCATCAGGAAAAGCTAATTGTGCAAACAACTGAATGTAATGTAAAGTTAGCAGCGAGAAGACAGAAAGGAAGTCTCTTACCTCCCCTCTTTACACTCAGTGGTGCCAACCAACCTCCCACTTATTTAAGATCACGGATCTGTTTACATTAAATTTTGTTAAAAATTCTCATTACATTATCCTCACGATACAAAAACTGTTAGTTCAATTAATTTCCCTATTTTAATTAAACTAGGTATTAAATACATTTAAGTGGAAATTGATATTTCTGATTAACAAATGTTTGGGCCGAGAAGGTGGGCATGGCATATAATTTGATTTTTGTTTAACCTGTTAATGACATTAAAACATTAATGTGTATTTGAGAAGTTTAATGAAAGTATGATAATCTATCGAGGTACCAAGTTTAATAAATTCATACATGGAAACAAATTGATGACTATAACAAAATTTCTATGGAAATTACTTGCTTCATAAATTGTTATATGACAAAAATGTATATAACAAAAGTTGCTTTAAATATCAAAATAAACAACCTTTGTTATGCGCACGTTCGCCAAAAAACCAATAGGAAATGAAATATGGTGATTTTTCATTTCACACCTTCCTTACAACCCCCACTCCTGTTGGTTCCTAAAAAAGGGTAATATAGATTATAATCATTAATACCAACCCACATACAGAGTTTCGTTGAGTTCGGTTTTTCTTTTATGTCCTATAAAATTGTTGACACCGACTATAGTTTTTAACATATATCATGTTTATACTTGGGTTACAACAAAAATGTATATAACAAAACTAACTTTAAATAACAAAATAAACAATTTTTGTTATGTGCATATTTGCCAAAAAAACCAATAGAAATGAAATATCACTATTTTTAATTCCAGGCCTTCCTTATAGCCTCCACTCCTGATCATCTTACATTACTCCTGTACGTCGTCGAGTAAACTATGACCTAAAGTCTAACAAAAGATCCCTACTGAAATTAAACGAAAATAATGGCCCATCTTAGAGGTTTATTTATGAATTTGGGAGAAACATAATTACATTTTTTTATTGCATTTTATTAATGCAAATAATAATAATACCTGGCACAAAAGGGTATAGAGGCAGCAAATAAGAACTTAATGGAGAGCAATACCTTGACTTCATTTGTTGAATGGCACCTTCAGGCAAGATACCGGAAACGACTGAAATATTAACACCGGCTTTCTCGAGCACACGGCCATCTTGTATAATACAAGTAACCCCTCCTCCACCTTCTTTCCTACTCCATTTATCGACTACAAATTTTGTTTCAGGGTCTTCTTCAGCTTCAAGGGCTCTACAGAAATCATGCTGAAAAAGACACATGCCAGTAGGAAGTATGCAATTGGTGAGAAGTTATTAGATACCTGTAAATTAATTTAAATCGACATCACATGTGATTAGGATAATTGGAAATGTTGGAGGGTATAATATTTTACAAATAATTTATTTTGATTTAAACGAGACAGTTAAACTGAGTGGTACTTATCTTGTTTCTCAAACCTAAGCAGTGATACAAGATAGGCCTTTCTAGAGAAGCAATTTAATAATATGTTTTAGTAATTACAAAAAGTTATATGTTTGTGATATTTAGTTGTGTCTCTTATACAGTTAGCATGTATGTTCCTAAAAAAGTCAGTCATGTGCAGAGCTACTTTCACAGTGTTATGTCCTGTTTGTTGAATATAGAGTTGTTCCTTTCTTAGTCATTAATTTGCTACCCTAACTTTAATAACCTTGCTTCAACCCAATAGTTTCTGTAAGCTATTATCTGAATATTTTTTTCTCTTGCAGTCATTTCCAAATCCCAAGATCATCTACAAATAAATTTCCTTCTAAGTATTGAATAAGCTTTATATTATATTTATTCAATGTGAATAAATTGAAGAAGAGTGCTTTGAACGATCAATTTCATAATGAATTTCCCAGGTAATGTATGTATGAGAGTAATGGACACCTAAACTATGACGATTCCCCATCCTTCTCCATCTCACCCACTTTAAAACTTTACTTTAGCTGAATTTTTCATTTTTCTATTACCATTAGAAACAATTATTTTTAATTTTTCTGGTATTTAATAAAGCCTGTTTCGCAGTGGCTGTGCAAACTAAGCAGATTTCCCTACATGCTACTATGAAACACTGTTGATCTTTTCTCCCAATTTATTCTCTATTTCTGAGTCATAATTCGATGAGTTGTAGTGGGGTTTTCTGAAGGCTGAAAAAAAAAAATGCAAATAACTCAGTAAATATTTTAATTAAGAGAAAATGTATAGAACAACAATTTGCAGAGCATCAATAGTTTGCCAAGATTGGTTCTACAACATTTTTTGATCCAACTCATAATAACGGAGATAATAATCAGGACTCAGTCACATAATAATCTGGATTGGTTTAAATGGCAATATCAAAATACCATCATCTCACAATTTTAAAACAGTACTATATAAAGAACTTTTAAACTGAGTTTTGCCATAGAACAAAAGCAAAATAATATTTGTGATCTTGTATACGTATAATAAATAAATTATAAGTAGTTATTATAATGGGCACTATCAGGTGATGGGAATGCAAAATCATAGGACAAAATACCTCACGTGCTACTTCAATTTAATGAAAATAAACTTTCATGACCTTCCATAAAATATTCATTTCATATATAAAATTATAATCATTACCCGAAAAAAAAAAAAAAAATATTAGTTATATTAAACCCTCACGAAAGATAAATAAAAATATTTTGCACCTATTAAAAATAAAATTAAGTATATGATAATCATTTGACAAATCAATATTCAAATTTTAAACAAAATACCTGTATTTTTAAAATCAAAAGTTCCATTTTAGTTTTCATGTCATCGGGGTTAGCTGTTAAAATATCAATGTCAGTAACCGGTTCTGCCATAAACTTCGATGTGTCAATTTTTAGGCTAGCAGTTTCTGCTTTTTTGTGAAATAATGCAAATGAAACAGTACCAATTCCAACCACTGCACCAGCATACCTGAAATTTTTAAAAAAAAGAAAAAAGCATGAGGAGTAATATGACTAAAGGTATGTATGTTATATGAATAAAGTATAACCCGTTAAACACTGATGTTGCTCAAGTAGCGTAAGGTGTGGTCTCAAGAGGCTTTGAAACTCTTAAAAAAGTCTATCAAGCTGGTAATGCCAAATTAACATATATTCTCCATTTCTAAATTAAAATCTGATAAGCAGAAGTGGGGGTTTACTGAAGACTGGAAACAAGAAAGTGTGAATAACGCAATTTAAATTCAATTTATGAAAAAAAGTAAATAAAAAGAATTGTAAGCATCAATTGCCAAGCAAAATTGACTCTATAATATTTTTCGATCTGACTCATAATAAAGGAGATATTTTGCATTATCGCATTCTTCCACCCTCTAATCCCCCCCCCATTCCTGGTCCAATTTCAGCCATTAAAAAATATGATCTTTAGTTTTGATTGAAACACTTAAATATCCTGTAAGGTACACATCAAATAAACAATTTCATTAAAAGTAAAATATTTATTGAACTCATCAAATAATGTATTTTCTTGTATCTCATGTAGTAAAGTTGTGGAAGAGGAAATCCCAGAAATAATTGTACCAGAAGTTACAAAATCAATGTCCCGGTCCAGATCACATAAGAAACGAGTCTCCAAAGTCCGGAGATCTTTTACTTGATTTTGGAGAAAGAGGAGATTCCAGAACAATGGAAAACATCTAAAGTGATCCTACTCGAATTAAAGGGAAATAGAAATAACATTGATTAATACAGACTTATATCACTGTCATCAGCAATTGCAAAAATCTTTGCAGTTATCCTCAAAGATCGCCTAACTTCAAAAACTATGGACTTCATTGGCATAGAGCAGGCAGGATTTCGGAAGGGTTTTTTAGTGACCGATCATCTGCAAACCATAAATCAATTAATAGAAAAGTCGGTAGAATACAATTTTCCAGTATATTTATGCTTTGTAGATTTTAGAAAACGCTTTTGACAGTATTTTTCATATCAGCATATATACAGCCATGAGAGAATTAGGACTAGAGGAAACATACATACGCCTAAATATGGAGCTCTATAATAAGTTAGGTGTTTTCATTGAAATGGAAAGGAAGGAGACAACTTCCCCATGAAAAGAGGAATGAGACAAGGCGACCCCACTTTCACCAATATTATTCAGTTTAGTATTGGAAATGATCTTCTGGGGCATTGGATGGCATAAAGAAGACACAAATAAATGGAAAATTACCCCTGCTTTGCAGACGATATAGTTTTAAATGCGAAAACCTCAGAGGAGCTTATATCTATGATTGCTCTACTGATAAGTTTATGTAAGGAAGTAGGTTTGACACCGAATTTCAGTAAAACAAAGATAATGACAAATGGGGAGAAAACTCCCATATCAGTAGAAAGCACTAAACTGGATTATGTACAGAAATAAATATATTTAGGCTAATTTTCCTTCAAAAACATATCAATGAAAGAAGTGGAGAGAAGAATAGCTCTGAGTTGGAGTAAATATTGGTCACTAAAATCTATAATGAAGGGAAATTTTCTTATCGAAATGAAGAAATGAGTTTTTGATTCTTCCGTTCTTCAGATAGTGACATATGGTAGCCAAAAAAGGTCTATCGCAAAGGACCAATCAAGGAAACTGGAAGTATGGCAAAGATCAGTGGAAAGGAGCATGCTAAACACCAGGAGGGAAGACCATATCAGAAGTTCAATCGTCAGGGTAAAAACAAAACTGACGGATATCAAGGAGTACATGGAATCATTGAAATGGAAATGGGCAGGCCACCTCCTCAGGACTCCAGGTGAATGATGGTCAAAGGAAATAACTTTGTGGACTCCATACGACCTAAAAGAAGACGTGGAAGACAGGCTAAAAGATGGTCAGACTGGACAAAGGAAATGTCGTGGAGATTGGCCAGAGATAGAAATGGTTGGTTGAAGAAGGAAGAGATAACAATGACTCCCGCTTCCTAGAAGACTAGTCACATCTGGAAGCGTACGACTACTACTCCCTAAAGGGAAGGCCAATGTCTTAGTTGTCATTACAGCCCTAATTAGTAGAATCATGTTACCTACATTAGTAAGGGTGTAATTAATTACTTATTGTATTACAGATTTGTTTATTTTTAATTTCATTAAATTTTAATCGATGTTATTAATGAATTATTTTGTTTATGGCCACTGAGGTGTAATAAAGGCTACTTTTTATTCATTCATTCATGTAGTAAAGATCTGTTGAAAACTATATTTAATATTTAAACTTGGAATAAGATGTTTCATAATATATTCAATTATTGTTAAAGTGCAAAGAGTAGAAGTGGGTTTTAGTCAAGACTGAAAAATAAAAAATGCAAAACTCATGGTTAGTATTTAAATAGACGAAAAGTATACAGAATATTTATAGAAAATAAAATTGGCAACAAGATTGGTTTTATACAATTTTTTTATTCAACTCATAGTAACAGAGATATTTTGAGTATATTATTTTCTCACCCTCTAAACCCCTCCCCCCTCCAATTTCCGGTTTGGCAATCATTAAACAAATATTAGGAGAACTGGAGTGGTAACACACACACGAATATATATATATATATATATATATATATATATATATATATAAAATTAATATATATAAATATATATAATTTTTTTTATAAGTAATTACGCTACTATAGCTAATCAGAAAATGTTATTTTTGCAAGTTATAGGAGGCATGATTATCCGCAGAAGATGATGCCTCTAAATTATATCGGTGTTGTAAATTGATTGTTTATTAAAACATTATTGTTTCTTCAAGAATAGGACATTCATAAATGGCCTATCTTTAAGTTTTATTTTTCTAAGATTCAGTGAATAATATTTGTTGAAGCTGGATGATGTATTTTTTAAATAAGTTACATTTTTGTTTGCATTAATTTTTTAATTTTACTCCAAATAATACCTTAATCTTCTATTTATTTCTACAAACCAACTGTTATCTTCTTTGATTTATTCATGATGCTTTACTTTGCTATCAGACTATCATTGGTAAATAAAAATTCTGGCATTTGTCTCTTTAATTTCTCATCATTTCTATACTATTTATTTCTACATGTTTCTCTCAGCTTATGTCTTTTCCAGGGCATTATTGTTTTTTTTTTATCCATTATATTCATCTACGATATTTCATATTAAACCATCCATCCATTTTTATCTCTGAAAATGGCACAATTATGTTTGTCATTCCTCTGTGCCTTCCTTCCTTTCTTACCTCTTTACGTGTTTAAGAAACAATTTTTTTTGCATAACAGCCATATATAATTTTAAAAAATGCCAATTTATAATATTGAATTCAAATTATTTTCAATGTAATATTTATGATATTGGTGATTTTTTTTCTGGGAGTGAGACTCTCAAGAATTGATTTCATTTAATATAAAAATATCAACCAAATAAAAATAATCCGTCCCTCCAAAAAAAGCTTACAAATATTAATTAGAACTTCAAGTGGATGACTTTTCAATAGATAAAAAATAGGTGTGAATGCTTTTTATTACTGATTCATCCATCAAGACACTAAATTTAATGACACACCAAAAATTAGTAAATTGAATAGTTTTACATTTTTCTATTCATTGTTATCTTAATGAGATAAACCATAATAGCTTTAACCCATTCACAGACCTTATGATTTCTAGTGAATGTAATATCCTAAAAAAAAAATATAAAAAAAAAATTAGATAAACTGTCCCTTTATCTATAAAATGACTTCGGTTTAGGATCAAAATTATGTGAATATATATAGAAACCTGTTGCTTAAAAATATAATCAGAACTTATACATTCCTTTAAATATGTATAATTAACATTCATTGAATTTCTGAAAATGATGAATTTAGCACATCACATTTAAGTACTGACAAAATATCTCCTTGGAAAAAATGGTAAATTAATTAAAATCTTCAAAAGTAGAACGATAGGCATGAAAAGCAATTTTTTATAAAATTCTGCATTGAAATAAAAAAAAAATGATGTGCATATACTCATGTTTTGCTCATAAAAATGCAGAATTCTGATGCAAACTAATGGTTCTACATCAAAACAAGTAAATTCTTCAGTAGCCGTTTGACAGAACATGAAAAATTCTTATAAATAAATTGTAAAAATAATTAAAATTTTGAAGGATAGTTTTAATTTTGAATCAAAGGTAATTAAATAATTCAGCAATAAATGTAAACATTAAATTCCACTATGCTTACTTAAGTAGTCTTCCTTCTTTAGAGGATGTCTTCACAAACGTCTGTTTATAATGGTGAATAAACCTAATTCCACTTCTGGTAATCATGTTTGACCAATAATCAAATCATAAACACAACAAAAATAATAATTTTGTTTAAAATATAGAGAGCATGAAAGAGCTAGTGAGTGAGCATGCCTGAGGCTGACAGGTGCTGCTTCCCTAACCGAATTAGAGCAGTGATAAAACCTTCCCGCCGTGCCTTGTGCTGCACTCTGTGGCTAGCTCTCAAACCGCCTGGAAGCAGGAGAGGAACACTGTCATTCCAGCTGTTAGCACGGGCGTGGGGAGTTATTGATCAAGTTTTTAGTTAGTCAGGCAACCAGTTTTAAATATCACACTTAAATTTGCTCTTCCCTAGTCGCTTTGTTCCATTCTTGGTTGAAAGTCGCGGCGCATTCCTTTCCCGAGCCATTATCATTGAGGTTCGGCCCCCGGATTCCTTATCTGACCGTCTTGTCCCAGTGGGTCTGCGGAGGGTACCTGTTGTGCCTGGTATGGTAACTCCTTATCTAGGGGCTCAGTTCATTTTCCATTGAGAAGGGGGATGCCTCAAGCTTGACCGGTCTCCAGTAGATGGCTGTCGTGTTATCTTGAAAATGAAGAAGTTTACATTTAAAGGTGTTTTGGACGGCTTGCGGTCTTCCGTATCTCAGCAGCAGAGGAACGACCAGGAAATTGTAGAAACTCTGAAACCAGAAAACTTCCAAGTTGCTAAGGTAAGCCTATATATTTATTATGCTGGATAAGTTGAGTTTTCATTTTACCCCACCACCTCTAGTGAGTACTGTCAAAGGCAGCCCACTTTCCCATGCTTGATAAGGTTTATCAATTGTTATGTTAGGGAGGGCTAGTTTTGACATGACAAGCTTATCATGCCCATTTGTTGACAATTTTTCATAACCTTTAATGGATGTGTAATGTTTTATGTTTCCAATATGCTTTTTAATTTTATGTACTAAAAGTAAATGCTGAATTCATATTGAGTAATTTTTTTTTCTATTCGAATATGAAGTTATAAAATATTTGTATTAAAACTTGAAAGAGGGCTATTTTTAATTCTGACTTAATGATTTTATAATTTTATGTTCAAAATTTATCCTATTTTAACATTCTCAATCCATATTTTTGATTCAGTTATTTTCAGGAGTTCAAATGTAACAGTTTTGACCCCTCTTTTTATTCTGAAAATGATAGATAAACCATCTAATGCATTTATTAGCTACATTATAATGTATGTATTTTGACCTGAATTGGTGTTTAATCAATGTTCTGTAATGACCTGAAATATTTTCTGATTGTAATGTGTACATGGAATTGTTCCTGTTGCTTGAAATGTAACTTTACTTCTAAAACATGCATGGAAAATTGTTATTTCTCAATAAGTTAATCCAGATCTCTTATAGTTTTTAATATTTAACATATTTTTTATCTTGACAGAAGGTTTTTGTTTTTAATATTATATTATTAAAATATAAAATAGAGCATTTATAACTTCCCTCCTGATATTTAAAGTAATTATTTTTATTTACATTTACCACTATGCTATATATGATTTATTCAGAGCTTATTTTTTTAATGTTTTCAGACAATAACTCTTATACCTGGTACATTGTATTTTAAAAAATATTTTTATTGCTTTGATATCAACTTTGTATTAATCAGGCTTGTTTTATTTAACAAATTTTGGATTAGTACTTTTTTTTAGTAGTGTCTTAGTTACTTTATGAGCATGCATATTTATATAAATAGAAAGATTTTTTTATTGCAGCATTTGCTTCATTTGTTTATGTACTTATTTCACTCTTCCACAACTAACGGGGGAGATCTCGTGGAACTAAAGTAAAAATAAGTTTCTATTCAAAATATTTTATTATAATTTACTTATGTCAATGCAACACATTATAATATATATATATATATATATATAAATAAAATATCTGTCAGAGACGCAGGTTAGCCATGTGAAATAAGACATTGGTCCTTAATGTCACATGGTAAACCTAGAGTCGTGAGTTCAATTCTCACCTGGGCAAAAGGAATTTATTTAGTGATGAACTCATTAAATAAAATCCTTAGTCCCACCCTTGCTAAAAAGGGAGGTAACCTGTAGATAACCCATCCCAATTAGCCTTAGTAGTACAAAGTGGAGGTTAATAAATAATTAAAATTATTGTCAGGAGAAAAGTTTAATTCCAAGTTGAGTTTACTTTTGTAATTTTATGTCAATACTAAATGAATATTTTTAGGCACATCAAAAATTGTTTTTTTTTATTTGTGTGTATGTATTTTTTACATTTTTTTAAAAAAATTATAATTTATACAAAATGTATTAAAATAGAATTTTTGATTTTCACACAATTAAAAAAAAAAGTGAGGTGCTGCGGAGTATTTCAAAAGTATTATTTCTGGCAGGATGTGGTTAAGAGCAGTTGTTTGACTATGAAGTCTAGACTATGCTTTCATTTATTACTAATCATTATAACAAGTATCATAAGACAAAAGATAAATCGAAAAGGATTAAAAATGCACTATCCTTGTTTTAAATATCCTAAATTTTACAAGAGAACTTCCTCCAGATTCCGAAACAGCCCCTCCATGCTCTGAATTAAAGTCTCATTATGCCACTAGCATTATTTTCTGGATTTTAATTCTATTTAATAGTTACCATCATGGTATAATATTTGGACCCAGGTCCAATTTCAGGTCATTCTTCTATCTCTATTAAGTATTGATATAGTCATTGATTCCAGCACTCAGGCATATTTGCTCCAGGTTGAAGTAATTGCAACAAGAGTAACTTGTAGTTCTGTGGTGACACTCTAAAGTGCTCCATACCTTGCCAGAAACTTGTTTTTTTTTTCATAGGCTCCTGAAGGTGTGCTATTAAAGCCACAAAACAAATTGGGGAATGTATAGTTAATTTTCTTTTTTGCCTTCACTATAAAAATATATTTTATGAATTTGGTATTATTAAAAGCTTTTAGAAGAAACATCCCAAAATACTACTAAATATGAACATCATGAGAAATATGTAAATTGATTGAAAAAGTGAATGAAAGAAAACAAAACTACTGGTCAGGGGAGGGAGATGTTAAAAAAATTAATTAATATAAAATAGCATAAGTATTAGTTATTTTGAAAGGACAGATAAGATATGAACAAAAGTGTGCTCAGAAAACGCCCAAAAAATCCCTAGCTCGTTATGTATATACCAATTTCCCCGGTCCCGAAACATTCGTGTCTCCCCCCCCCCCCAAAAAAAATTAAATCCTGGCTACGCCACTTCGGAAGAGGGTGGAAATTAATTAGAAATTTAGGGCGTGAAACTTAGCATATTGCTCTCCAACATTTTTGTGTTTTAGTTGTTACTCTACGAAAAAATGTGACTAGACTAAATTAGCAGTATCATCTTAAAGCTCTGTATCCACACAAAAAGGCATTATTTTGACAGATCGAACCGCTTATAATTAGAAATTAGTAAACGAATTAAAAAGCTATTTATTAGAAAATACTAACCATATCTAAACAGAGATGAATTTAAAAAACCTCATTAGCTCATTTTATCTAAGGAAAATCTGCTAATAATAAAAAGAAATTAAACGGAAAGCCCTTTCTTAGCCTTAATTTTGTTGATATGCCATTGCATTAGGTAGGACCAACATTTAACAAAAGAGGGGGTCGAATGATACATAAAAAAAGGCAAATGAAAAAAATATCTCTCAACGGCAGAAATACTTGGTATAACTCGTCCCTAGATTCAGCCGGCCCTTAAGTTTAAGTGTCGATTGATTGCGAAAAGCTCTGTTTCAATGGCGTTTTACAGTCATTGGCTTTAAATGTACTTGTCCGACGAAATGCTGGAAAAAAAGAGAACAAAGCGGGGCATGTTCGAATTGAATTTGTGTTGAACTATTCAAGTCTCGCGAACCGGGAAAAGAAGCATTTCCGTTCTCAGATTGGCATACTAATGGGAAAGCTGTTAAAATCATAAACACAAATACAGACCTGGGAGGCCTGGATAATCGTCATCTTGTGAACACAATTTTATAATAAAAATTCACATTTTTGCATAAATGTAATGTGGGTCAACCCGAAGTGCGGGGAAAAAAAATACTAACTTTCACATTTCAGAAATGTAATTTTAAATAACTATTAGCTAGTTCCAAAATAAATGTTGAACTTTCTCTTGGACAATGCCTCAAACGAAAACAAGATTTTTCAAAATTCATGGTGTAAGAGTGAGGCAGTTACATTATCACAAAGTCTATCTTGTAAATGATTAGTTGTATTGAGTACCTATACTAAAATTTTGAAGAATCTCACAAACGTAGAATTCTGAACATTCTCAGGTACTCTTTATAGAGTACTTGTGTCAAAATTGCCCGTCTTCTGCAGTACTACTGTCTTGATTTCATTGATATCCCCTGACTCATATGGTCATAATCATTCCGCTTTAATCGGGAAATATTATTTATTTTAAACTGAAAATGAGCCATTGGAAACGAAAAATGAAGGAGGTGCTAGTGTCCGTTAGCTCCGAGTGGTGAAAGTTAGAAATGTTACTAGGGGGCGGGAGCAGGTGAGAGTGATGGGGGTGCGGCAATTATTTTAGTTTAGTTATCAGATGGACCTGAGGAATAGTGAAAAAGTATAATACAAATTGTTGTATGTTTTTCGTAACACAAATTTCATAACCGAAGTGTGTTATTTTTGAAAGTCTCAATTTTGTTGCGGGTTTTGACCACTCACGGCATTAACAACAGAAACCATACAAATCAAACATCAGCGTTCTTGAAATTATTAGGGGAATTGAATATATCAATGGAAGAAAATCCAGGACAATTTAGAAAAAAAAACTGGTAAGCTGATTAGTAAAAGACTTACCTGACATCAAATCCAAAGTTTAGAATTAAAATTTTAGTGAATAAAACCACTAGTTGCATAACATTGCGAGAGTACGACTCTCCAGGTTTGGTTAATACAGTGGTGGTGAACAAAAAAATGATTAGATTGGATATTCAAAAATGTCGAAATCATAATATAGGAATACTGGGTTAGCGTGTAATCTGGGGTTCCACTTATAATAATAATCCCTTTATTGGTTAGTACTTTTGCCGTAATCGGGTATCATCAGTTCTGCCTTTCTGGCCTAGTCTGTTTGGCGAATGTTTTATAAGACCTTTTGGAAGACGCTTTGGTTACAAATTTTCTTTAGCTTCCTATCATTTTGAAAGACTAAAAAAAAAAAACCCACGAAAGCCAGAGGAAACAGAGCTGAAACTAAGAAAGGAAAGACCATTTGGAAACTTCGGCCGGCCTTTTTGGAGACACTCCAAGCCTCCCCTGTATCCGCGGAACTGGGATATAAATACATCCTATTCAGTCATCCCTCATTTTCAGACTTGAATCCAGAGGAAACTTAAGGCGGGACCTGTGTTAGCGCGTATGATGTCCCAGGATATGGACTATCATGCAGGATTTTATAACGCTTAAACGAGTAGGGTTGAGCAAACCAAATAAACATTTTGCGGAAGATGATATTCTCTTAAAGCGAGGAAATGTAGGTAGAAAACAGGCTATTAATGCCATAATATATTTTCTGGATTGTTAGAAGATTTAAGGATGTTCTGGAAACATTTTTCGACCTATTTCATATCTCTAGGCTCATCATCTATGCATATCGATGAACATTCTTATCTAAAGACTTAATTTGGGCTCTCAATGCATGCCTAATTGTTTCTTAGTTTGTTTTTATTTCGTTAAAGTTTCAACATAGTATGGGTTAAGGGGGTAAGCCTTAACATATGATTTCGTTGTTATCAGTTCGAGATTAAGCAACAATAAAGGCATCAGCATGTGTGGAGTCTCCCATACTTTGTAAAGTTGTTGGTGAGTTATCACTCAGCTGTATAAATCGACTAATTTAGTCATTGCCCTAGTAGAGTATGCAAATTGCATCTTTATTTATCTCCATTTTACTAACTTGTCTGGATCATTGAAGGCCTTGCCAAGCTGGAATAAGGTTGGTCACAATGTTCTGATTTGGAAATGTCCCATACCTGTATCGTCATATAGGAACCGGTCAAACATTGTTGTTTCTTCCAAGATAGAAACATTAAAATGTTTATGAGCTACAGCCCTTCTAGTTCCTTTGGACCCATTTGACATCGAGGCTTTAACAATTTACCATTTCTTATACATATATCACAAATTGTCTGGACTCAGTATCGGCTAAATGCGAAAATCAACACGTTCTCTGAATAGGACTCCCCGAACATCATGGTTCCAAGAAAGTATCCTCCTTTTAGCAGATTTCCCTTATGGGAATGCTATTGAGGTCGTACTCATGACGCGAGTTTCGAAAAATTTCTTCAAATGTCCATCGATCCTACCCAGGAGATGACGAAAATGAGGTCCGTTCAAAATTTTATATATATATATATATCTATCTATATATATATATATATATATATATATATATATATATATATATAGATATATATATACTATATATATTTGTCTGTTAACGCTCTAGCGGTCGCAATTTTTGTTTGATCGTTACCAAACTCGGAATTTAATCGTTTTATGTAAAAAGGAAGATCAAGTTCGTTAATGGCTGAAATCGGTCCAGTGGGAGGGAGGGTTTAGAGGGGGGATTTTCGGAAAATTCGAAATATCTCCGTTATTATGCGTCGGATCGAAAAATTGTATAGAATCAATCTTATTACAAATTAAATTTACTATAAATATTGTTCTATACATTTATTCCCTATCTTGAATATTAACCGAGATATTTTTTTATTATTATTTATTAACGTCCACTTTTTGCAACTTAGGCTAATCAGGACGGGTTATCTACAGGTTACCAACCTTTTCTAGCCAGGGTGGGATTTTAGGACGTTATTTAATGAATTTCGTCACTAAATAATTTCCTTTGCCCAGGCAAGAATCGAACTCGCCACTCTAGGTTTACCATGTGAGATAAAGGTCAACGCTTTAACTCGCATGGCTAACCTGAGCCCCACCGAGATATTTGCATTTTTATTAAATTTTGGCCGGTAACGGATTTTTGAGTTTCCTGCCAAAACCTAGTTCGGCCCTTTGGCGTAAGTGTTGGGCTCTTGTATGGAGATTTCTCTATTGTTTTACTTCACGTGGGAAATCTGCTTAGTTTACGCAGCCCCTGCGTGACGGACTTTATTTACTGTCATGTTAGTCTCATGGCTAAAAGAACTATTGATTTTCATCTCAGGAGTAGACTTTCCATATGAAAGATAAATCCAACTGGATCTAGTCTCAACTTTACCTTCCATCCTCGCCTCCTATTGTTGTAATAATTCATTATATAATTCAAATAGGTTCTGAAAGGAAGAAGATACTTTGTGTACCTTTGGTACAATTACTTGACTGGACTATTGATAGAACCTTTTACTAACTGACAATCGAAGAAGGTTTTTTAGATAATCTTAAACAAACACATCCTTGTCTGAACATTGAAAAAAAAAAGCTTTTCGTTTATTTATTCCCCATAAACATAAACTAAGTCAGAAAATTCTAAAGGAGAGCTTTCTACAATGCCCATAAAAACTATTTCGGCTAGTGGAAGGACCTTGATCCCTTTGAGAAGCTGTGCGGGGTATGTATCATTGAGCGCCGTACTTCACGTACCTTATTAGCAGATTTCCATTAAGAGAAATCAGCTATTGAGGTTGTACTCATTGCCCGATATTCAAAAACATTTCTTCAAATGTCCATCGATCCTACACAGGAAATGATGAATATAATGGAGATACAAATGTAATATGCACACACAAATATACAGTGTGTCTTAAGGCCCCGTGCCACTTATAATCGCCAATTGTATCACTAAAAGGCTGCGACTTGGTGTGCCATAATTGTGACCCCTGAAGAATCTTTTCATTTCATATTTAACCTCATAATTTTCTCCAGTACTTCTACAGCGACCATAACTTTGGAATTTCCAATGGAATGCCATACTTTTTATGACGGATTCTTATAGAAAACCAAATTCTCAAACGAGGTTATATCCCTGAAGTTTTGATTTGACGCATCTTTTATCCGTAAAATGCACAAATCTTTATTTAAAAAACGGCACGTCTTATTGAAAAATGCTGTGACCAACAAAACAAAAAAAAGTATTTAAAACGAAATTATGTAAAAGTATTCTTGAATGAATCCAAAAAATGTTTATTCCAAAAAATATTAAAACAACTTCTTAGAATTAATTTATTATTATTACTGAGTAATTATTTACAAAATGAATACATTTTCCCATCTGCATAGCCTCATGTTAAAAACAGGTAACCTGGGGCTCATGTTAGCTATGTGAGTTAAAGCGTTGACCTTTATCTCACATGGTAAAACTAGAGTGGCGAGTTCGATTCTTGCCTGGGCAAAGGAAATTATTTAGTGACGAAATTCATTAAATAACATCCTAAAATCCCACCCTGGCTAGAAAAGGGTGGTAACCTGTAGATATCCCGTCCCAATTAGCCTGAGTTGCAAAAAGTGGACGTTAATAAATAATAATAATAATAATAACAGAAACCAGTTTTTCCTTTGCACTTCTATTCTTACTGCTGTTATTTACAAATGTTCGAAAATGGTCCTTACCATAATACTGCGTTGTGGAAAGATTTCTCTTATTGTTGATGGAGGAATGATTGGGAAGTGGAAGGAGATCCGTCAAGCTGCCGAAGATTGGAAAATACCGCACCGTTTTTATTTCATCAAGCTGAGTAAGTGAAAAATTGTATTTCTTTAACAAATAATTACTACGTAATTAGTTTAAAATAAATTAATTCTGAGAACGTTTGCTATGTTTTTGAAGTCATTTTTTGGATTCATTCAAGAATACTTTTGCGCCATTTGTTTTAGAATACTTTTTTTTTTTGGTTTTTCATTCATTTTCTCGTAGATTTGTTTCAGAGATAATTTTGTTGGCTATAACTTTTGTTGTTTTTATTATTATTTATTAACGTCCACTTTTTGCAACTTAGGCTAATTGGAACGGGTTATCTACAGGTTACCACCCTTTTCTAGCCAGGGTGGGATTTTAGGACGTTATTTAATGAATTTCGTCACTAAATAATTTCCTTTGCCCAGGCAAGAATCGAACTCGCCACTCTAGGTTTAACATGTGAGATAAAGGTCAACGCTTTAACTCGCATGGCTAACCTGAGCCCCTTGTTGTTTTTATATTAAATTATTAGCAGTATACAGTTGTTCAAAATCTTTTACATGTAACAACTTTAGAGAACTTATGCTGAGTGAGAACCACACCTTTCTGTACATAGAATTAGAATTTAAATAGAATTTCAGACAAACATTAATACTTAAATATATTTTTCTGAAATGAAGGAACTCTGTCTGTCAATCTGATGGAAGTTGTTTAATATTTAATAAGGCATCGCTTTACGGAGTATGATTTTTACACTTATTGCATTAATTTCTCATTAAATGTGCATTTCCAATACTAGCAATGTCGATGTTATATGGCTAATGGCGCCCTTTTTACAATGTTAAGACACTATAATTTGTGGAATGGGTAGATCATTAGTCGCATTGTGTGGTCTCAATAAACTAAGACCACAAATTATAGGTTCTAAATATAGAAACTTTTGAATTTTTTTTTTTTTGCGTTTCTGGTAGAAGTTAATAGTTCCGTTAAGATTTTTAAGTAGCTCAAGTAGCTTACTATTATAAATCGATAGTGTTTTTCTTTTGTTATGAGTTTTAAATGGATAGTTTCGTTCTCCTTTTTACCGGAACTCGTCTTTTTAGTGGCTATTGCTGCTGGAGACATTGCAGGATTCGGAGTAAGATAACGTTTCAATTCTTTATTTATTCTATTTATTTACGTCCACTTTATACTACTTTGGCTAATTGGGACTGGTTATCTACAGGGAACCCCACCCTTTTCTAGCCAGGGTGGGACTGAGGAACTTATTTAATGAGTCCGTCATCAAATAATTTTCTACTGCCCAGGGCGGGAATCGAACCCGCCACTCTAGGTTCACCATATGAGATCAAGACCAACGCCTTAACCCACACGGCCAACCTGAGCGTTTCAATTCTTTACCCGTACATGACAAAACTTCAAGTTTCATTCCAATGTGGATTTCTGTAGATGCATGCCTATAGTCGCGCACACACGAGCTTTTCAGGTCCCCTGTGAATGGGTATTTGAACCAATGTGGAATTCCGTTTCGCGTGTTTTATTGACGTTTGATGTAGACACTCTTCACACCAGCTCAGATTTCTATCGGCTCTTATTTCGTAAAATGTGAACTCATATATATATTTAAAATACATTGTGTGTGAAAGAAATCATTAGATTTTCGCTGGAACTGTTTGTTTGACTGCGGGCTGCGATAGATGGTCTTTGTTGGTAGTTCCAATTAGTGGTGCTTTTGTACTCTGCCGGAGGGTGGCTCTTCTCTTTGATCTGCTCTGACTCAGCTCCCGACACTAGTAATGAATAATTTTCAGGTTTTTTTTTTTTTTCTTTTTTCATTCTCTTTTCCATTAGAGGGAATTCTTCATAAATTGTTGACAGTTTGGTCATCTCAAAGGAATTATTCCATATTACTTTATTTGGAGTGTTATCCCTACCATTCAGAGGAACTCCCTTTTGATTTATGGTACGTCTGCGAGTTCATAACGGCCATTCTGTTTTGCAGTTTTTTTTTTATTTTATTATTTTTAAAGATTTATACGTTTGATGAACTTGTTCTCAAGGTATTTTTTACGATATTCGTCTACTATTGTCATTAGCGTTAGGGAAGCTGATCGATTGCCCCACGCTGCTGAGTGGAAATGTTTAAAAGTTCGTCCTAGATTTCTATAGAGTTAAGTTATCCTGGCAGCCATAGAGTTAAGTTTGCAATTCCCGGCTTCGAATCTCTCACCTCTCGTACAGTTGTCTAGTAATTTGCCCACAGCCATTTCTATTTATAGGAATTACCAGGAGTTAATATGCCAGCTCTGTGCCATAACTTTCTCTTTCGTGTTAGTCGAATTAAAAAAGTCCGTCACGCAGGGGCTGCGTAAACTAAGCAGATTTCCCACGTGTAGTTTTACAATAGAGAAATTTCACGAGAGCCGAAGAGTTAAGAAAACGGCCGACCTAGCTTTTGGCGGGAAACTCACTCTCATCCGTTAGCCGCCCCGATTTCATAAAATTGCAAATATCTCGGTTAATATGCAAAATAGAGAATAAATGTATATAACAATATTTATAGTAAATTCAATTTTCAATAAGATTGATTCTATACAATTGTTCGATCCGACGTATAGTAACGGAAATATTTCAAATTTTAGAAAATCCTCCCCTCTAAACCCCCCCCTCCCACTGGTCCGATTTCAGCCATTAACGAACTTGATCTTTCTTTTTACATAAAACGACTAAATATCGAGTTTGGTAACGATCAAACAAAAATTGCGACCGCTAGACTGCGGTAACAGACAAATATATATATATATATATATATATATATATATATATATATATACAGTTTTGAACGGACCTCATTTTCGTCATCTACTAGGTAGGATCGATGGACATTTGAAGAAAAATGTCGAAAATTCCGTCATGAGTACAACCTCAATAGCTGATTTCCCTTGAGGGGAAATTTGCTAACAGGTTTAGGTGTCACCCTAACGTTGACGTCGCCAATAATATCTCAGACACAAGATAAATGACAAGATTATTATTATTCTGCTTAAAAATTAATGTGGAATAGATTATCCACATGTGAAAGTCTTGGTCTTATCTTAATTGCCAGATAAGTATGTCTGATTCCTGGGAAAAGCTTAGTTTTCTTCAGCTCATAAAGTGGGCGAGAAAAAAAAGTAGATTTGCTATTATAAAAAGTCCGTCACGCAAGGGCTGCGTTAACTAAGCAGATTTCCCACGTGCGTCACGTATATGCATTTATCACAAAAAGTAAATTTTCAATGAGAACAATATTTGGCGTTTAGGCTTCAAATAAAGTGCTTCATAATATAACAGCTTATTGTTACGAAGTAAGGAAGATGTTTTAATCACGAAAATTTACGGTTTGAACGGAATTATCCGTTTTGCTACTCGCTGATACCATTTTGACTAACTTTTCAAAGAGGGAGTTAATTTGCTATATTTGCTGCGTACAGCTGAGTGCATCACTATGCATTGTTAGTTGAATTTTTAACTAAATTCAATTAATTAAATTTAATAAGGAACAAAACAAGAAAGAAACGAAGCTGATATGAAATATTATACTTTTGAAATATTCTATGGAAAATTATTAATAAAATATGAAACCTGTTAACAATATTAAGTGTTAACGGAGATGATAAAAATGTTGAAAGGTCGAGTTGTCCTCATTAACTTTTGATAGGCATCTAAGGAAGACAGTTGGATGGGGGGGGGGGGAGGACTCGGAACTTGGTAATAATAAGAAAATTAGAATTTTTGCAATACCTATTAGGGGTGCAAAAACATTGTATTAGTGCTTTTTTTTTTATCATGAAAATATCTATGAATTATGTCCTATGGCAAAGATATCGTATATCACTTTTCAGTGAAATAGTTTAAAATGAAATCAACCGGACATTTTTTATATTTAATTTAATTGGAGTACAAGTGAGTCATGTGTTGGCCAGATATTAGCAGATTTTGCCTGAGGGAAATCAGCTATTGAGGTTGTACTCATGACGGAATTTTCGAAATTTTTCTTCAAATGTCCATCGATCCTACCTAGTAGATGACGAAAATGAGGTCCGTTCAAAACACACACACACACACACACACACACACACACACACACATATATATATATATATATATATATATATATATTTGTCTGTTACCGCTCGAGCGGTCCCAATTTTTGTTTGATCGTTACCAAACTCGATATTTAGTCGTTTTATGTAAAAAGAAAGATCAAGTTCGTTAATGGCTAAAATCGGACTAGAGGGAGGGGGGGATTTTCGAAAATTCAAAATATCTCCGTTATTATGCATTGGATCGAAAACTTGTATAAAATGAATCTTATTGTAAATTAAATTTACTATAAATATTGTTCTATACATTTATTCTCTATCTTGAATATCAACTGAGATATTTGCATTTGTATTCTGCGTGTGATCGGCAGGAGTCGGCTATGTTCGGACTTTCCGCCGAGGGCTCTGGCGGCCGTTTCCGTAACTATTCGTCCCTCGTGAATAGGTTTAGAGGTTTCATACTACTACAGTTGTTATTAGGGAGATTTCTCTATTGTAAAACTTCACGTGGGAAATCTGCTTAGTTTACGCAGCCCCTGCGTGACGGACTTTTTTTTTTACATGAATCGGTCAAATATCGTGTAGGTTATTGATAAAAAAATGGTTCCATCTTGATCATAAAATAGTTTATTGATGGTATTATTATTATTTATTAACGTCCACTTCATACTACTATGGCTAATTGGGATCGGTTATCTACAGGTTTTTACAACAGGTTTACCCTTTTCTAGCAAGGGTGGGACTATGGATTTTATTTTATGAGTTCGTTACTAATGAATCTTCTATTACCCAGGCGGAAATCGAGTCAACACTCAACAACAACGAGTCAACGCAGGTTTACCATGTGAGATTGAAGGCAACGTTTTAACGCAAATAGTTAACTTGAGTCCCTTGATGGCATTATATACAATATTTTCTCTTTTTTGCCACATATCATATGTTCGAAGGACACAATACGAGGTATTTAAACTTGGTATAAAAATTTCGTTATATGTTTCCTTAATATTGGTTGAGAGATGTGCGGGAGAGGGGATTTAAAAGTATTTATGTAGATGTTAAAAAACTGTACTGGCTTTAGGCTGCCTAATTAGTTTACATTTTGTATTCAGACAGTCAGAATACGGAAAGTTCAAATATTTTTTCACTTTCCTTCCTCTTCGCTTACCGTGCTATTCTAATTTGTTTACTTTATGGACAGGTGAGTAATTGGTTTTTGCGTGTTTTTCGGTCCTTTTATAATAACATGTCAAGCCTTTCAGAGCTTTTCGTTAAATGCCTGTGGGGAAATGTTAATTGAATCCGTTGGAAGTTCGATTACATCTGTCAAAGGCAGGAAAGTGGTTGGTTGTAACATTTGTCTTATTATACGGCTGTGTCGCCTTGAGGCTAACCTCTCCCAGCTGAATTTAGTATGGCTTTCTAATTACGGCTAAAGCTCTCAGTGCTTTAGTTGTGGATATTTAGCACTTGCGGTTTTTAGTGTTTCTGCCAATACCAACTAGATTGTAACAGTTTAACAATCTACCTGCGACCTTCCCATTCGCCTTTGTTAGGATGGCGAATTAGATTATATATTAGCCCAGCCAAATATATAGTTATTACTGTTTAATCTCGTTCTGGAAGTGGAAATCCGAAACGTAAGGACAAATCCTGTCCTATAAGATATATACACTAGGCTTGCACTGCATCTTTCGTATGCTGACGATGTGTTGATCAGCGCTAGAAATATTGGCAGGTCCTCTGGAAAGGTTTGCAAGATCAGCGGAAAATCTAGGGTTCAAAATATGTCTCGAAAAGTAATCTACTACAGAGCGTTAGGTGCTCACGTTAGCCATTAAGTTAAAGCCTTGGTCTTAATCTCACATGATAACCCTAGAGTGGCGAGTTCGATTCCCGTCTGAGCAATAGGAATTTATTTAGTGACGAAATTCATTGAATGAAATCCTTAGTCCCACCCTGGCTAGAAAAGGGTGGTAACCTATACATAACCCGTTCCAATTAGCTTTAGTTGCAAAAGTGGACGTTTGTACATTATTTAATTGTAATATTGGGCGTTACTACTAGAAAATTCATTCCATTGCCCAAATTATGTTTTGATTAGTTATTATTAGAATTTGTTTTGTTTGTTATTACTTAAAGTCCTGCTATAATTTTCAGGCTACAGTAGGCAATACTTTTGCATTATTTGGTGGAAATATAGACTGTCTTAATTGTTACAAACTAGTTTGCAAAAAATGTAGCAATTATAGCAGCTCTCAAAAAATTATTTGTTGTCTTGGACTACCATAGCACTTTTATAATATATACAGAAAAACAGGCTAATATAATTAACCAAAAAAAAAAACTTATAGAAACAGTGACTTAGATAAAATGATTTTCAGGACCTTTGGAAATGAGACCGCAGACAATCTAACAAAAGAAGCTTCAAAAAACACTCATCTGCTGTACGAAACTATTAAAAACAGTAATACAAAATATATCTATAAAAAATGAAATTTAAATTTAAATGAAAAAAAAAATTACAAGAGAGAGACAACTGAACTACACAGCAGGCATCAAACAGCCACTAACAAGAATAACTACCACAATTCTAGCATAGTCCTTATAACAGTTATATAGATATATTTAATTAAAATGACGATGGAAATTGTAAATACAACAACACAATGGAACTAACATTTACTGGTCACTACTAAATAAATCCAGGACGAAATTCACTCTAGCTTCAATTTCGCTCAAAAATGATACTTAGCTTACTCAGAAATATGTCTTCTATATAAATGCAAGATGGGAATTTATATATTTATTTAATTAGTCTTTATTTATTTATTTATTTATTTTATTTTGGAGCGTTCGAAGCGAGGCGATATTGCTCATAAAAAACAACAAAAACAATTTATATAAACAAAATACAAAATGAAAATAGAAACAAGAAGAAATTAAATAATACAAAATAAGAACGCAAACAAATAACAAAACTCGACTAAATAACAGAACGCAACAATATAACGAAACACAACTAAATAAAACTCAACTAAATAATAGAACGAAATCAAATAACCAAACAACGAAAAACAACAATAAACACAAAATAACAAATAAAATAAATAAATAAAAACAAAACATTAAGTTCAAAAACAAAAACTGTAAAGACTAATAAAATTACGTAAACAATTATATAATTTCAATGGATAAAAACTAAACTAAAATCAAATAAATATAAATTAGTATGTAAATAAAATGAAGATTTCTAACACCTAAAATATTTACAATCATATGCTCTCACTTTCATTATCACACATTCAAACATGCATACACACTCACTCTCGCACGCACACACAAACACACGCGCAAATACACACACAACACACACACACACACACACACACAACACACACATACACACACAGACACACACAAACACACACACACACACACACGCACATACACACACATAAACATACAGTAAAACGGTTTAGCTGGAATTTAAAATATTTAATTTAAGAAGGATTAAAAAGGATTTTAAAATGTAACAATTCTAAATTTGTGAGTATATGTTAATGTCATGTAAATGTTGGAGTATTATGGGTATGTGTGGGCTACCTTCAGTAAGTAAGTCGTGTAAGTCATGAGGGATCTTTAGATGGTCACGTCTTTTGCAGTCTGTTAGTATGTGTTTTATTGTAAGCGGAGCATTACACACATTGCAGTTAGGCATTCTTTTCTTTTGAAATAGGTAACCATGGGTAAGGAAAGAATGACCTATACGTAGTCTCAAGGAACTACTTCGTCTCTCCGTGTAAATACCTCAAATTTTGTCACTCCATGTCTTAACTGTAGTTTTAATTTGTCTCAGTTATGTTGTCTATATAAATGCAAGATGGGAATTTATATATTTATTTAATTAGTCTTTATTTTATTTTACATTTTCATTTGCTTAATTCTATTTTGATTATTTGACTAATGCTATAGATAATTTTTACTTACTTAAAAATAATGATAGAAATTGTGTGACATCAATAAGCGTAATAAAGAAAAATAAATTCTCATATTAAAGGAGTGCCCAAGTGTGAAAAAGAAGAAAGCAATTGTTTATCTATTATTTTTCGCGCGATTTTTAATGAAGCTAAGTAAAATAATAAAGAAACTAGAAGCAAACAGTCCTCCATGCAAAATATACACATTGCCCCATTAATACCCTTTCCTACTCATGCGATTTTCACTTAAGCTGTAATATTGCTGAACATTCATTGCCAGGCTAAGGTTCAAGCTTGGTTTACATGCAGAGAAACATTAACTGGGATGTGAAAATAATGTCATATTTGTATTTACTCCTAAGTGAAGGAAATGTTTGCCCATTCTGTGGATGCTGGATTTTTTCGATTTATATCGGACGGAATAATGTCTTTATTGAATTGAATTATTGTGAGGGTCAACTACTAATCAACAAGTGGTTTATTGATTACATCATATCTGCTGTATTTCGTTCCTCAGGTAGTCCTTTATTATTTCTGAAGGCTCTATTTTATTTATTTCTCGTTGACAGATCTGATTTAATGTCTTATTAAATTAGAAATAAATATATTTTTTCTAATACGCAGTATTTTAGGATTTATTTTTAAATAAATTTTAAATAGAGTTTATGTTACTCTATTTTTGACGGGAAATAAAACCCTTCTTTGTCCAAGACAAATTACTTGTAACAGCGTAGAGATTTGGTTTAATCTTGGAATCCTAAGGAAAGTTCCCAAAGGTATTCAGATTTTCAAAATACCATCTCAGTTAACTAGACATAGATGATTCGCTTGCGAAACCTCGGTACATGTTTGTGTAGGCTGTAGTTGAGGGCGGTATCTGTGAGCGGATTCCTAGCCGTCAGGCTTTAACCGCCACTCACCTATCTAATCCCACCTTCAGCATAAGGTAGAGGAGGAATAGCTCCTATGTCTGGGGCTCTTACGGACTACCTCTCTATAAGTTTCTGATACTTCCACTCCGAGACTGCAACTACCGACCTCTAAGTCTGTTGCGGACGACCGCAAAGAGGTACACCATTGTAAAGGTTACCAACATCTCTCTATATAAAAATGAATGTTTGTGTGTATGTCCTTTGTAGACTCGTAAACGGCTGAACCGAATTTTATGAAACTTGATATGTATATTACTACTAACTCAGCCTAGGTTTCTGGCTATATTAGTATTCTTTGAGACGAACAGGAGTGGGGGTTATAAGGGAGGCCTGAAATTAAAAATAGGGATTTTTCGTCTTTTATTGGTTTTTCGGCAAATATGCATATAACAGAAGTTGTTTATTTTGTTATTTAGAGTAACTTTTGTAATATACCCTTTTGTCCTTTACCGAAGTATAAATGAGGTATACGTTAAAAACTATAGTGTGAGTCAACAATTTTATATGGCACAAAAGACTCAACCAAACTAAACGAAACTCCATATGTGGTTTGGTATTAATACCTCCCTGATTATAAGCTATTTTAAAATTTCGAGGTATGAACAGGACTGAAATATAAAATCACGATCTTTCGTAACGTATTCATTTTTCAGCAAACGTGCATATAGCAAAAGTTGTTTGTTTTGTTATTTAAAGTAAGTTTTGTTTGTTTGTAAGTTGTTGTTGCACTTTGGCCGTATAACGAAGTATAAATGAGGTATTCTCGAAAAACTATAGAAAGGGTCAACAATGTTATAGGACACGAAAGACTAAATCGAAATCAACGAAACTCCATATTTTTCACTTTAAGCTATATTAACATTTTTAGGAACCAACAGGAAGGAGTGGGGGTTGTTAGGGAGGCATGCAATGAAAAAAATGTCATACCCGTATTTCGTTTCCTATTGATTTTTTGCGTCCGTGCACATGACAAAACATGTTTAATTTGATATTTAGAATAAATTTTATTATATACATCTTTTTGATAATTTAGTATTTTTGTTGGTGGCGTAGCAACGCGCGCAGAGTACGGCTAGTAAATTATAAAAAAGTTCTTTTTATTCAACATCTCAGTGTCAACGACCTCCCAAGTGAGGAAGGGACAGTCGCAACGAACTTAAGAGGGAGCGAGCTCTTCAGAAATGTGAGCAGCAATCTGTAAGATTAGATTTATTAAATATATCATTTAAGTAGGCACTTATTAATACAGTATCTAGCAAAGAATTACCCTATGGTTTTGTTAAATTAATGTTGTTATTTTTTGAAAAGAGATGCCCCCCTGAAGAGGTGGTATGTAAGCCAATAAATATGTAGTGCAGTATAAATAAAGTTTGCGCGGAAAAAAAATTTTTTTTGGTGACCCCTACTATGAAACTATGAAGAACCAATAAAAGAGTGCGTCAAGGAGGGAGCAAGAACAGATTTCTCACGTGTTGGGCAAGCCACGGATTTGACTCCATCAATTCTCCATTTTTCATGTTATCAGAAGTCTATATAAAAGGACTTGAAATTTGAGATGGAAGTGAGATATTTAGTGACTAAGATCCTCAAAGTGAGGATCGTATTACTAGAAGTGGTTGTTCACACACAGAAGACAGAAAACATAGAAATTCAAATGCTTCGGTACTCGGAGATATTGAAAAAAATGAATAGAACAACAATTGTGGAAAATTAAGTTTGTAATAAGATTTGCTGTGTTCCAATATTTGATTTGGCTCTTAATAAAAGATATTTCTAAATTTTATTTGGTCCCGTCAACAACTAACCCCCCCCCCCTACGATTTTAGTCGTTCACAGACTTGCAAGGAAACTTAAATATTGAGTTTGGTACCAAATTTACAACTGCTAGAGCTACTACAGACTATAGGTAATAACAGACAATTATTATATATATATATATATATATATATATTTGTCTGTTAACGCTGTAGTGGTCGCAATTTTTGTGTGATCGTTACTAAAGTCGCTATTTAAACGGTGTATGTAAACAGACAGATCAAGTTCGTTTATCGCAGAAATCAGACCCATGGGAGTGGGGGTTTAGAGGGGGGATTTTCGAAAATTTAAAATATCTCCGGTACTATACGTCGGATCAAAACATTGTATATATATATATATAAATATATATATATATATATATATACATATATATATATATATATATATATATATATATATATATATATATATATAGGGTCTTTTTTACTTAACACATGCCAGTTAATTTTCTAAGTAAAAGGTGATCACGATAACATATCATTTGATATTAGATACGCCTACTACCATGTGATCATATGCTCAGAGAAATTTGTGCTATGGATATTTTAGAAAAATCAATGATAATTGGTGGAGAGGGTTTAAACGTTGAAATTGATGAAAGTTGTTTTTCTAAAAGAAAATACCAAAAGGGAAGACTCTACCCAAATCAATGGGTTTTTGGAGGTGTATGTAGGGAGAACAGAGAAGTTTTCCTCTATGCTGTACCGGACAGAACAGCTGAAACATTAACGGAGTGCATAAAAAATTCAATACGACCGGGTACAACAATATACTCAGATTTATGGAGGTCATATAATGGTTTGAAAAAAATTCCAGGAATGAGGTACAAACATTTTACTGTCAATCATAGTGAAAATTTTGTTGACCCAAAAACAGGTGCACACACTCAAAGAATTGAGTCGCTATGGGCTAGTATAAAAAGAAGAAACAAAAACGAATGTGGAACTAGAAGAACTTTGTTTGATTCATATCTTTGTGAATTTATATATAGGAGAAGATATGAAAATAGGGACATTTTTGAATGTATATTGGAATCAATGAGAAACTATTGGCCTCCACAATGAAAAATGTTATTAATTTCATTTATGGTTATATTCATGTTTACTAGAAACCTTGGTTATATTTAAATAAACAATTGTTAACAAAAAATCTTCACTGTTATTGATATAATAATGAGTTAAATCACTGGCATGTGTTAAGTAAAAAAGACCCTATATATATATATATATATATATATATATATATATATATATATATATATATATTTGTCTGTTAACGCTGTAGTGGTCGCAATTTTTGTTTGATCGTTACTAAACTCGATATTTAAACGTTTTATGTAAAAAGACAGATCAAGTTCGTTAATAGCAGAAATCAGACCAATGGGAGTGGGGGTTTAGAGGGGGGATTTTCGAAAATTTAAAATATCTCCGTTACTATACGTCGGATCAAAACATTGTATATATATATATATACATATATATATATATATACGAGTATATAATTTTTAACGGACCTCATTTTCGTCATATGCTCGGTAGGATCGATGAACATTTGAAGAAATTTTTCGAAAATCGCGTCATGAGTACGACCTCAATAGCTGATTTCCCTTAAGGATAATCTGCTAAACGTTTACACCATGACAATTTCATTAAATCCCTACATTTAAGGATATATACATACTTCGTTACATAAGGGGTACGCTGAATGACATTTTTTTTGCGTCTAGCGACGTGGAATCTGTAGCCTTACGCGTTTGTAAAAGGATTGAGAGGGAGGTTCACACGGGGGGAGGACTTAAAAAAAGTCCATCTCTCCCCTAAGAAGGATGTTTCTCTGAAAGGGAATATGTGTTGTAAGGAGACCTTTGTGGGCGGCATCTTTCAAAGAGGAAGCGATGAAAGAACTCAAGAGGAAGAGGAGGTGCTATTCATGAACGCTCAGCGTAAAAATGATTTTGGGAATGGGAAGATGTCTTCAAAGGAACCGCTTTACGACAAAGGGGGGCGAAATTAAATTAAGGTTGTATCAAAGAAATATACCATGGCACAAACAAATTCATAAATAAAATTAGAAATTAAAAGAAGACTAAATTTATTGTTATTTCCTAAAGGGAAAAAATGATATATTATATAAAATGACCGGCAACAGAGAAATCAGACCAATGGGAGGGGGCGGGGTTAGAAGGGTGAATTTCGAAAATTCGATTTATCTCCGCTACAATACGTTGAATCGAAAAATTGTATAGAAAAAATCTTATTCCAAATTGAATGGTCTATAAATGTAATTTGATACATATTTTCTCTATCATGAATATTAACCGAGATATTTGGATTTTATAGTTTTCCGCTTTCAGTGAACCCCTGTCCTACACTTGTCCTATTAATAATACGCTGTTCTATCATGAACCAATTCATTACAAAGTTAGATATCATATATTGTTTTCATTGAACTTTTACTCATATATATATATATAAATAGTTCTGTTGACTCTCCCCTCCCCCTTCTTTTGTTCTTGGACTAAAATCTGAGTGATTGGGATAAAAATTATTCTTAGTCATTATAAATTATTATAATATAAATTAGATACATTTCAGTAATTGTGTATTTTTCAGTCAAAGGACAATATTTCAAAATCATGAAAAATATTTCCATCTATCTATTCTGCTCTGCGAGGTTGGCTGACCTGTTGGTTTAGAATTCAGACGCTTTTTGTTGTAGACATTATTAACTTGTTAATTGACTGAAAGATTTCTCGTTACCTTTTGTATTATAATTGACGGTGGTGTTACCAGTATATAGATCTATATATTGTAAACCTTCGCGTGGGGAATCCTCAGATGAATCATATATTTTACTGATTACAAATAAAATTACGGACAATATGAAACATTTTGAAATTGGGATGAGAGGACAAAAGCGACGAAATGGTATTAAGCTAACGCTAACTGGGTGTGGGTTTTCTCGGCAGTGAAAACAAATTCGTCCAATAACCTCTACATACTGAACGGCTTTAAAAAGAGAATGTTGGACAGAGAGGCGACGAAAAACAGAGGGTGGAGGAGGTTAGAGCTTTTGTTTATTCAATATTTATATTCGAATAGGAAACCGTTTTTATTTAAACTCGTCAAAGATGGTTAACAGTTTGTTTTATATATGTACGGTCCTGATTTTTCGTAGAACATGTAGAAAAAACAATTACATGAAAGATAGAAAATAAATAGGAACATAGGCTGTTTCATGAAACTTTTGATTATCTTTGTAATCTCTATATATACATATCTTTTTTTCATTTTCTATTTTGTTAGTCTGTGGGTAAAGTGCTAATTTAATGAAGTGCTCTGGGAGGGAGCGAAATAACTGGTTCAAATGTTAATCTAGTGGTTACATTGGGGTAAAGTTTACCCAGTTGGCGGGGGTATGTTGGGAAGTTTACACACATACTCGACGATGGTGATTACAACTCTATCAGTTATAAGGTTTGAGCATAACTGACTAAGCAACGGCTTCTCTAACTACCTCCGAATTCGCCCTTCACTCAATAGTTGATGTACAATCTCTAGAGAGGATCAACTCCCGTTTCTGCCAATTACCTACCAATTCTAACTCTCCTACTATTATATTATCCAGTTGACTTATTCCTATTTAACATTACATCCGTACGAAGTACGCTAACACTTAGGCCCTGGACCATGTTTACTTTTTTACTTTGATCTTCCTACATGGAAAAACTCCTTACGTAAGTGCTGCGTAAAATAAGCAGATTTTCCATCTTTTGAAATGACTCGCCAATGATACCGTCCAAAATTTTCTTTTCCTTCCTAATTAGAAGCAGATGTGAACACGATTTGAAATTTAAGTTGGGCATGAGGGGTTTAGTGATTCAATTATTACATTATTAACAGAAATATTTCGAATTTTTGGTTTCCCTCCTCTTGGTTGGATTATGCTCATTAAGCAATTTAAGCTGTAGTATTGTATGTATCGGTCAACTACGTCACATTAAATGTATTTGCGTTTATCTAAAAAAGTCCGTCACGCAGGGGCTGCGCAAACTAAGCAGATTTCCCAAGCGAAGGTTTAAAATAGAAAATATACAAAGATTAATGAGAAATCATTCAGTCAATTTACAATTCAAGATAATAATCTCTACAACGGAAAACGGCTGAAATGTAAACAAACAGGCCTTCCAACCTCGTAGTGCTGAATAGATAGATAGAGCAGAAAGACAAACAGTTAACGAAATATATCTGAATATAGCTTATTAATTTTATTGAAAACAATTTACTAAAGCTGTAGTTTTAAATGAATCAGAATCAGTTTTATATCAGTCACTTAAATTTCAGTAGTCCAAGAAGAAAAAAGGGGTACACAGAACGTATTTGCATATATCTCACAAAAGAAAAGATCAATGAAAACAACAACCAAAAAGTTGGTATTTAGCCTTGTAATGAACTGGTTCATGATATAACATTATTATTATTAATATGACACTAGTAGGAGTTACTACTCATTATACGGAAAATATGTATAGAACAATATTTATTGTAAATTAAATTTGCAATAGCATTGTTTCTCTATTCTTTTTTTCGATCCGACGTATAGTAACAGAGATATTTCGAAATTCCTCACCTCTAACCCTCCCCCTCTCCCTGGTCCGATTTCAGCCGTTAACGAACTTCATCTTTCTTTTTACATAAAACGACTAATTATCGAGGGGCTGCATATAAGGCTGGACAGACAGGCGAATGGAGATAGGAATATTAATAAGAAGGAGGAGGCGGTAAGGCTGCGACATGTCGGTGACGGGGCCCTGTGTACTCTACGGGGGCAGAGGTTTAGTCGCACGGCGGTCGTGGTCCAGGCAACGCAGCTTTAATCAGGTACCTCCTTCATCTTCTCTCTATTATTAGTATGGGGGTTTTTGTTTATTATTTTTTAGATGTCTCTTACAGTTCCTCTGGGTGGTTTTTTCAGAGGTTCTCACCCACTGTGATATGTTTTCCATATAAATCTGAAATTTAGGTAGTTTTTTAGTTTTTAATTTTATTTATAGTTTTTGACATATGCTTATCGTTGTTTGCTTTTATTATTTGACTTGTTAATTAATTTTTTATTGTTTTAGTTTTAATTTTTAGTAGTTGACTAGTGATTAGATTTTATATTTTTATTAGTTGACTAGTTTTAAGAATTAACATTGTTTTTACTATTTATATCGTGTTTGTTTTTATGACTGTTGTTTATTTTGCCTTTGGCCATGCTGTGAATGTTAAATTAACTCGAGGTTTGTGTTTGTCAGCAGGCACTGAGGATGGAGCGTTGACTCCGAAAGTGCACTCTGCATTATATTAAAAAACAGTAGAGGACTTGGCCTTCTTATTGATCCGGATATGTTATATATAGGCTATAAACGTATATGCACACATATGGACAGTTATATATTTGTGTGAATCTGGAAGCTTGGGCTCTTATCTTCTTACATGATTTGTAATTTTAAATGAGTGTGCCAGAATAGGAATATAAAATTCCTTCGCATCAATTAAATATTCAAAAAAAGGCTTTATGGACAATATAGTGTAATTCATATTGTTTTTCAATTGAAGTCCGTTTTCCATGAATCCAATAGTCATTGAGTCTAGGCGCCATGTTGACCCACTACTTTACCTTGAATACAGATATCGATACTGTCTGCATAGAGGCGCAATCATATGGATGTCTGGGAAACATAGTTGTGTAACTCTGTATTTCCCGAAAAGAAAATACAAAGATTAAAATAAAATGTTTTCGTTTAGTTTGAAAGGTAAATTTAGTACGTGGACTATTAAAAAAGGTCAATGAAGTTACTCTTCATGGTTCACTGATTTTTCTTTAGTGTCAAACGCAAAACCTTCATTACTGATAAACTTGCTATTTTTGACTATGTGTCTCAGCTGTCCATTTATTTATTATTAAGCTGTAGCTATCTTACTTTTCTCGACTTATTTCGAATATTCGGAACCTTATATTATAATTTTGTGGTTTCAATGCCCTTATTTTCTTTCTGGAACTCCAACTTTCATACTTTGTTGAAATTCTTACTTTCTACATTTAGCAAATTTCCCTCAAGGGAAATCAGCTATTGAGGTCGTACTCATGACGCGATTTTCGAAAAATTTCTTCAAATGTCCATCGATCCTACCCAGGAGATGGCGAAAATGAGGTCTGTTCATAATTATAATTATATATGTCTGTTTACGCTCTAGCGGTCACAATTTTTGTTTGATATAATAAATAGTTTGTAATAAAGTTAATATGTTATATTCAGATATATATCTGTAGTTGTTTTTCTTTCTGGTGAACAATATGTCTATCTATCTGTTCAACTCTGAGTGGCTGGCATACCTATTTTTTTACAATTCAGAAGCCGTTTCCATTGGGAGCTTATTATAATTAACTAACAGATTTCTCAATACCGATTGTATCTACTCACGGTGGTGTTAAGTGTTAACACAATGCTGATTTCTAACTGTGATTGTAAAACTTCATGTGGGAAATCTGCTTATTTTACGCAGCCCCTGCGTGACGGACTTTTTATTTACTTAATGCCTTAGATTTTCAGCCCTAGATAGGCATGCCACCACTATCTTAAACTGTCCCCGTAGTTGTGAGGCTGGCTTCACCAATTATGGGTGCCCAGCTTTTCCTAATCTTCTATGATGTCATGAAGCCATCTTTGCCATTGGCTCCTATATTACTTCCTGCTGTTGTACGCCTCTCTTACAAGTCTTGAAGGGTTTCAGTCTTTCCGTGTGTGCTTATGACGTAGTTCGGCTTTCCTAATAGCTCAGATGACCTCAGGTTTGCCATAAAGCTTTATTTCGGCCTACACGGGCGTACCGTTACTGAATATTCTGCATATTTGTAAGGAGTGTCCAAAAGATTGTTCGGAACGCAGACCTAGACATCACTGACCAGCCGGAGTCGCCGGGCTGTGTTTACACCGCGTGACGTTCATAGCGTGCTCCTCATCGGCTTGCAGTGTTACTTACCTCTGCGAGAAATGGCCTGGAACAGCTGTTTCTTCAGCCGTGGCGGCTTAATGATATCAGGCCATCCGCATCCTATAAATTATATCGTTATTTAAAAGCTCTATCACTTATCTACCTCATTCTTTGTGAGTTTGCCTGCGTTTCTACAAACCTACTTTCCGATTTTTGAACAGACTTTCCTTAAGGAAAATCACCTATCGAGGCTGTGCACATGACGCGAATTTCGAAATGTTTCTTTAAGTATCTATCAATTTTATACAGGAGATGATGAAAATGGTCATCCAAAATAAAACTTTGAGGGGGAGGGGTTAGTGAAGAGGCAAAAGTATATTCTCAAGTATCGTTATTTTTATTCAATTAAAAATGTTAATATTATAATATAATGTACTAATATTTTTGGTAAAGTAACGTCCTACAAATCTTGTTCTATATATGTTTCTTAAACTTTAATAATAACTATGTTTTTGTAATTTTAGCCCTTTTATCATTAAACATCTCAGAAATAGTTTAAATTTCTACTCTTGTTTACTTAATGTTTTAATTAACGGGGAAGTAGTGAGTAGAATGGAATGACAAATCATTCCGGCACATGGTAAATTTGCCTAGTTTTCTCAGCACCGTCGTGATCACGTCGTTTTGTTATTGAATTAATATACTTAGCTCAGATGATAATAATAAGACCAGATTGTAATCGATGGTTAATCGTAGGGAGTGTTAGTTCTCGAACAGTTTCTGTTTTCTCTAATTTTCAAACGTTCTTCTATCTTCTTCTCTTATAGGCTGAGACAATTAATGGACATTTGCCTGGGAACGGTCATAGCACATTTGAAAATTAATGATTGCAAATAGGGGAAAAAAACTATTATCTTTATTCCGAATATGGCAATTATCAACATTATGGCTAGAGAATTTTAAGAGTTGTAGCCTACCAGTTTTCAAGTCCTTCTATAATTCATCGACCTGGTGTAGTTAAAATTTTTTCTGATGTTGTATTTTTCCAAAAAAAAAAAAACAAAAAAAGAGAGATGCTGAATAAAATTGAATTTTATTGAATGAAAATGAAATAATTAATTCATCTCATTTATTTATCGACGGCTAATAGGAACGGAGTATCTGCAGGATAAAACTCTTTCCTAGCTAATATAAGATGAAACAAAGGATTTTATTTAGTGAGGTTTATCACTAAATAAAGTACCTCTCTCCACACGGGAATCGAACACACGACTTCAGATTTACTATGAGTAAAGAAAAATGCCTTAACCTGAGCTCCGAAGATACGCTAGCGGTTATTATGATACGGTGTATAATTACCCTCCTACATCCTTCTCTGTTCAATGAACTTGTGTTGTAACCTGAACAATGGAACATGTGAAGTTATCCCAAAATTAATAGTAATTCTAGGACTTTTTTGGCTATACCAATTAACAGCACCCTTGAACTTTGAGTGGGTATTGAGTGAAGTATTCTACAGGTAAGTTCTTTCAATAACATTACTTAGAAAACATACTTTCACTTCTGACGAATGATTATTTAATTTTTATTTGGTTATGCCCCTCATCGATGGTGAGTGGCAAGATCTCTATTTAGGGGGTAGTTAGAATAATATATTTATTCCTTCATGTACACCTTGGTTGTACTTTATTTAGATAGTATGGAAAATGTTTCTTAAATATCTGAATGTTTCTCATATGCGTTCTTTGTCAAAATGAGTTTGATAAAAGTTATCCCTTATAAATCTTTGTAAATATGCTGTAGATATATTGTATTTTATATTATGTTTATCTGTAAATGTTTATATGGTTCAGATACATTAGTATTTGTGGAATATATTGGCTGCTGTCAGTTAGCAGTTCTGTCATATCATAGGATATGTCAAGGTTTTTTCGTTGGATGCAGTCTGTCAGTATGTATTTTATCGTTAGGTGTTTGTTAAATGATTAAAGAGAGACATGAGAACCCCTGAAAACCCATACATCTATCAAATAGAACATTTTTCTATTTCAAGATGGTTAGGGACTTCTGAACTCTTAAACTTGACTTCAATTTACTGTTAATACATACACGGATTAGTGATAGGAAACCTGAAGCTTATTGAGCCCATCTGCCTTTTCTACCAGCTGTTGGAACCCACCAGCTAGCAAAAGCGCCGAGTAAGTAGATTCAGTGCATTTTCAGGTAGTTGTGATCTTATTCCTATTATTATCGCTGTCTTACAGAATGTTAAACTAAAAGATGGTGAAACTAATGAATGAAACCTATCATACATTGCGTGTCTCATAAAGAAAATATTGAGTCTATTTGCGGATTTCCCTTGAGGGAAATCAGCTATTGAGGTTGTACTCATGGCAAGATTTTCGAAAATTTAATATATATGTCTGTTAACACTCTGGCGGTCGCAATGTTTGTCTGATCGTTCAATTTTTTATGTAAAAATGAAGATCAAGTTTGTTAACAGCTGAAATCGGGTTTAAACAGTGAAATTTCTCCGTTGTTATACGTTTGATTGAAAAAGTTTATAGAAGCAATCTGGTTGCAATTTAACGTTTTATAAAAGTTGTTATTTACGTATTTTTGCTATAAAGAATATTAACCGCTATATTTGGTTATGTAAACCCCCTCTCCTACTCGTGTTATATTATAAGCTGTTATATCGTGATTCAAATCAGTTTAGGCTTAAATACTAAATATTGTTTCCAAGAGTCCTTTTTTATGCGAGATATATGCAAATTCATTATGATAACGTCATCAATTAATGAAGATTTTACGTTCTAACTGAAAATGTTTATATGATCTATACCATACTCTCTATTTAATCTTTTCTGTCAACTCTCCAAATCATATTTGTTATAGACTGAAATCGGACATAAAATAGTGAATTTTCAGAGGGGGAGGATTTGAGAATTCAAAATATCTCCGTTTTTATGAATCGGATTGAGAAATGTTATAGAGCCATTCTTGGTAAACAGTCCTTCTACTCCTCAGTTTTTACTTAGAAATAGTGAATATATGGTGAGATGAGTCCACTAGAGTGTCATACCAGCACGTGGGAAATCTGCTAAGTTTACACAGCCCCTGTGTGACGGACGGTGGCACACTCTATGCACTCTAAACAATACCTGCATTTCCCTTTCTTTTGTTTAAAAAAAAAAAAAAACCATTTGAACTTTGATAATGATTATTATTTTTTTCCATCTATCAATAATATTTGTGGGATCAAAAAATATTTTTTAAAATCCTGCTTTGCTTTTAAAAAAATCCCTCTTGTAGGTGCTCGCTTGCCTGAACGATGTGACGTTACTGATGCTCCAGTGACTACGTCAACAACACAGCCAGCGTGCATGGGCAAGCATTAGACAAAGCCCACTCTCGGCTTAGTTCGCGCACTTATTGATCAGGTTACGTGGTGTGCTGAGTTGAATGAAACTTTGATCATTAGTGAGCTAATTCGGTAAAGCACAGACCGAATGACAGTTACCGACTAGTGACAGTGACCTACTCTTGACCTATTGCTGTTAGTTATGTTGTGGCTTTTAGGCTCCTGTTTCAATCTGGTTAATATAAAAGTCCGCCAAGCAGGGGAGGCCTAATCTAAGCAGATTTCCCACGTACTGATATAACACACGTGATCCCACCTTACCACATATTCTCTTTTTCTATGGGGAAAAAACAGGGGGTGGGGGTGGGAGGGGGTTACTGAAGGCTCAAAACAAAAATGTACTAATAAGTCGCTTAGTACTTGAGTTAAGAAAAAATGCAAAGAACAACAATTGCAGAATTCTAATAGTTTATCAAGATTGATTCTAACATTTTACGATCAGACAAATAACGGAGATATTTTGAATTTTCTAATTACCCCCTCTCTGAACCCCCACTATTCCTGGTCCGATTTTTTTCAAATCACATCACCTTTCACCTTTAGTGTTAAATAAAACAGTTTAATATTGGCTATGGTATAGATCAAATGAACATTTTCGAAACAAGAAGGTAAAACTTTAATTACTGACGTCATCGCATAAGGAATTAACCTGTATCTAGCATAATAAAGGTCCCATGGTAAAAAAAAAAAATGAAATTTAAGCTTAGAAGTCCATGTTATAACAGCTTATTGTTATTAGGCCATGAGTAGGAGTGGGGGATTACTGAAGGCTGACAACTAAACAATCTAAATATCTCGGTTAGTATTAATCTTAGAGAAAATATGTTTATAACAACATTTATAGGCAATTAAGTTTACAATAATATTAGCTCTATACACTTTTTCGGTCCGATGTATAATACCGGAGAAATTTCCTATTTTAGAAATTTCCCCTCTCTTAGCCCCTCCCCTCCCCCGGTTTGATTTCAATCGTTAACGAATTTGATCTTTATTTTTACATAAAACGCTTATATATCGAGTTTGGTAACGATAAAACAACAATTGGTAACAGACAAATTTATATATATATATATATATATATATATATATATATATATATATATATATATATATACATATACATATATAAATTTGTACGTACCTAATTTTGGTTACTACTAGACTAAGCGGATTTCCCAAGTGGCATGTCACACTAGTAATTTCAGAAAGTAGAATCGATGGACATTTGAAGAAAATTTTCGAAAATCGCGTCATGAGTACGACCTCAATAGCTGATTTCCCTTACTGGAAATCTGCTAAAAATTGGCCAATTCCACAGATAGGCATTAGATAGAGCGATTGGGTAGGGGGTGTTGCACGTTAGTGTAGTAGGGAGATAGTGTTGGTCAGGCTGGGAGGAAGTGTGATGCC
Organism: Riptortus pedestris; assembly: GCA_019009955.1. Lineage (NCBI taxonomy): Eukaryota > Metazoa > Arthropoda > Insecta > Hemiptera > Alydidae > Riptortus > Riptortus pedestris. Next base: position 203,043,838 of record CM032228.1, on the reverse strand, counting down.
TATCAGGCGGAAGGGCGCCCCAGATTCTGTCTCTCGTGTAGCAAGGAACACATCATGTCCCCTAGCCATGTCCTCTTTATTTTTGTTTTTTACAAGCTTTATTTCATCCTGCTTTACCTTATCTTTTAATTAGTTATGCAAATTAGTTTGGTGTTTTCGTCGTTGCTCGTACTTTTTAATGATACTTTCATCTGGAGTATCTGTAAAGCATGTTTGACAGCAGTTGTACAGGAAACTGCAATCTCGGATTGTAGAAGCGATTGACCTTTTCATGGGAATTTAATGACAGCTAAATATGCGTTATTATTAAAGTTGGCGATATCAAGCCTTAATAAAGGTTTTTTGGTCGTATATCTCTTTTCATGATAACATCTATAACGAAGAGGATCCAAAATACAAGTTTTAACAGAGAGTAGGGGGGGGGGGGTAGATGGACGGAGAAAATACATCTCTTCTGTTTCATCTTTTAATTTTAAGACTTCAGAAAACCACCAGTTTTTATTTTATTCATTGCATATCAACAATAAGCACTTTTATCATGAAAAGTCTTACTCCATGTCTACACAAGTATGTTGTTGTTCGTTTGTATTCTACATGAGAGATAATGCTAGTAGGTTGTGTGATTACGTCATCAATTCAGATTTTACGTTCCATTGCATTTTTACTTATACAATATATACTAAGATAAGATCACTAGTGTGGGGATCACACCAGCAGGTGGGAAATCTGCTTAGATCACGCAGCCCCTGCGTGACGTATTTTTTATTACGAAGCTTAGCTGTTTTCAGTTGTTCAAACTACCATCTGAGTTTTCAAATATTATAACAAAAAAGATCAATAAAAAGGATACTAAAAACATATATAATTTAAAATAACATTAAATGTCATTAAAATGTAAAATTTAAACGCTTTAAAAATATTTCACTAGAAATTATATGAAATAAATAAAATTAGGAAGGGTTAGAATATGGGAAAAAAATCCAGATTTAAAGAGCTTATCCTAGCTATTTGGAGTGCTTATAGCTGGAGCCGCCCAAAGAGGAGGTTTGCAAGGAAAGAAGCTGAGATGACGCTAGCTAGCCATGCTATTGTCGCTGTTTTTATTTAGGTTCCTTGGGCAAACTAAATTGCGCATATTAATTTCTAAGAAATGTGCAATCGGAACTCTTGATGGTAAGTATATAATATGTCTTCTAGACTTTTACTCCCTCTTATACCTATAGCAAATAGTTAAGTCTTTAAATCCATTGCTTAATGATTAGTTCGATATGCATTATGGTTAGTTGTAAGCGTTATTATTACTAAGTTACTACTTAAACCAATATGGACATACGCAATAGAAGTGTGGGGTATAGCAAAACCTTCGAACATCAGACGCATCCAGACTTTCAAATCCTAAGTCCTGCACACCATAGTAGATGCTCCATATATCACTAACCACACCGACCACAAAGAACTTAATATCCCACTTTGTTGTTTCTTAATTCGCCTAAGATTCACAAAATTCCACAGCAGGCTATCCAATCTTCCTAATCCAGAAGGCCCAGCCCTTTCTAGTATCACTCATCCTTATTCCCTTCCACGGCGCCTCAACAGATAATGGCCCATGGATCTCCTATAAGTGTAAAGTGAAGTGATAGCAGTGGCTATTTTCTGATCAAGTGCTATTCCTCCTTAGCTCTTGACTTCCTTGCCAGGCAGGGAGAGGCTGCTTCTCTCACTGTGGTTAAGGGGTGTAGCTTCTGTCGAGAGTGATGGAGGACGATTGAATTGTACATATCACATTGCAAAGTGCATTTAAATGCAGACGGTAATATTCTTAATAAAATATAAGATAACAAATTACTGAGCTCGGTCTTGTCTGCTATCTGTACTCCCAACGATTCTCCATTATTTTGTTTAGTAAACAATACTCATAAAACCCCTGTCACTATACGTATACTTAGCAGATTTCCCAAGTGGCATGACACACTGGTAATTTCAGAAAGTAGAATCCATGGAAATTTGATGAAAATTTTCAAAAGTCGCCCGATGAGTACAAACCTCAAGTTCCCTTAATCTTCAAATTGCCCAAAAAAGAAGTCAAGAGACATCGATACGAGCCTTCGAGACAAGAGACTTCTATATTGCTACTATATAAGGACAGAGCGACTGCAGAACCGATCAAGAACAGAATCTGTGATCTCTGTTTGGGTACCCCACTAAGCAAGGTCATATAATAATTTGATGAAGGCATTGAACTTTTGGATTCCCAAAGGTTCATTTACAGGGCCATATATACTACTGAAACCTCATTATTATACCTATGATTCAGGTGTAGGTGATCAATATTTATGCAATCCCGAATTCTAAGTAAACGGCTCCTCAATACTGGAGAGTAAAGGGTGATACTGTGTAATATTCGCCCTGTAAAATTGATTTTCCGCAAGTGTGGAGTCTATAGACTGGGTTGAAGGGTTGGCTATAGGTTTGGCAGGGTGGTTGGCACAACGCCAAAACTGTATGAGCGTGTAAAAGCCTTAACGATTGGAAGATAGAAGTTCAGATAGTACCATAATCCAAAAACCACTACACTATCGTATAGTAAGTAGGCTGATACAATTGTTCCTTCAATTTCTGTCTGTTATTTTGTGCAACAAAAATTAGATAATCGTCATGAGAAATAATGCTCCCTTCAAATGTGCTCTTAATCGTGTTGAGACTAGGTTGGTGGCTTTATAATCATTTGATTACGCAGAGTTTTACTTTCCAGCGACTATATTGGATTAGAAAACATTCCTTTTAAATGAGCTAAGTCATGGAATTCATTCTCTCTGCGGTGCAATGGTAGGTTAAAGTTAGGTTTTATTGTTAGTATAGTTGAACTTGAATTAAGTTTAAATGAAATTTCACTTGTGCTAGAGTTTGGATTAAATTCCATTTATTGTGGGCATGCTCAGTCCACCAAATCCAACCTTTCTACTTTAATTTTTTTCATAGAGTTATTTAGAAGTTACTGGAATCCCAAGTATACATCTATTCGTGTCAATTAGTATTACACAATACCTTCTGTAGAAATGTGCACCGTCATTTAATTTTTGTTTCGAAATTTAATGTTACATTGGGATATATGTTTGAAATTCCCGCACTGCATTTGCTTAAGCAGCCTATGTTTTTTTTAGTATTTCACTTATAATAAGTTAATCGATTGATTGGAGCTCAAGTTAGCCATTTGAGTTAAGGCGTTAGTATTAATAAACTTTTTACAAAATGGGCTTGGTTCCCATCTGAGCAAAAGAATTTATTCAGTGACGAACTCACTAAATGAAATCTTAAGTCCAATCCTGGCTTCAAAAGAGTTTATGTATCGTATGATATAATAAAATGGAGACCGCAGTTGAAGAAACGATTTATTTTCTGTAGGTATATTGGTATTTCGAGGAAGAGAGGCCCAGAACTGAAGATTATTGATTAAATCTATTAGTGCTTCAGATCGTTGAATATTTTTGATAGTTGATCATTGGACGTTATAAACCTACTATATAAATTTCATATTATATTTTTTGTCTGAAATTAAAGGATATTTACATTAGATTTCTGAAATATTTCTTCAGACTATATCCCTGGATATAATTTGATTAGTGTTTTAGTTTTCAACGTAGGAGTTATTGGTGCGAATCATAGGCAGCATCTTTCTCGGTTCTAGGGCTACCTACCTAACTTATGGAATGAACTAAAGCCTGAAGTGAAGTGAATTGAACATCGCCAAAATTTACATTAGGAATGCCAGGACACCACTGGAGAAGAATGTTGGCAAACATATTGTAGATTAAAAATATTCCACTCATAGGAGCAGTTAATTACCTGGCAATTTTTGTGATTTATTTTTTAATAGTTTGATAGTTCACAATGCATAATAGTTTTGTAAAAACATCAGTCTTGCAAGTCCAAACAAGTAAGTGGTATGTACAACCTAGCAGTTACCTAGTTGGAAGAGATCCATTTCTAAATACTTCAATACTTTTGTCAAGTACAATATTGAACAAGATGTTTCTGTGCAGCTAACCATTATAAACCTGAGCTCATAAATCATATTCTAGGACAAAGAGGTAGAGTGCATAGAGGTGAAAAACCTGTCCCAACAAAAGGACGATGCAGCAGAGGGTTCGATACAAGCACAGTTTTTGTGGCCTTTCTTTTTGCCCACTTCACCCCTAATACACTCAACAAGACTATGCTTCATCTACCGCTTTTTCCTCCACTGACAGCTCCATTCTTCCACTTAATCGTTTTACAAGTGGGTGGTCTAGTCAGTATAATCCGGTATTTTTTTATATCTACATGAACAGGGTGGGTGTAGAGGGCACTGCATGCCTGGGAATTTTGGACTCAATTTATTAGATACTATGCCCCAGTCAGACTATTGAGTAATTCATATCCCGTGCTTGAATTTTTATATCAAATCGACATAAGAACATCCTTCTAGATATACCCTTGTTTGGGGAATCATTTTGTATATAATACACACACATACATACTATAAGTCATTTGGCTTTTCTGACTTATACTGTATTTGATTTCTTTTGTGCAGTGTTTGCGGGATGTCAATTGTTGGTGCACTGATTCATTATTTCATTATTAAACTTTGTTTTTTTTCCCTTATACAGGCTGATTAGACGTTTTCTTGACCCCGCTTTTCTTATCGAAATATTCATAAATTTGAAGGTAGATTTAAAATAGGTTAACAAAAATAACTGCTTGTATAAGATCTGCTAAAGTGGGGTGTAGCTAGATAATTGTATCGTGCCCAGAGGTTGTTGCCATGAATAGAAAGTCAGTTTTCTACCGAACCGATCAATGCTCCACTGCCTTATGCATTAGAATATGCAACAATAACGCATAAGGATGAGTGGATAGAATTCGACTCATTGCTAGAATACTTAGAGAGCCATCCACCGTAGGTCTCAGCTTGCATAAGCTTTTGATGATAGGCAAGAGGCTCAGGATAGCCATGTGAGCTAAAGCGTTGGCTTTAATCTCACATGGTAAACCTAGAGTGGCGAGTTCGATTCCCGCCTGGACAAAGGAATTTATTTAGTGACGGAATTCATTAAATAAAATCCTGAGTGCTACCCGGGTTAGAAAAGGGTGGTAACCTGTAAGTAATCCGTCCCAATTAGCCTTAGTTGCAAAAAGTGGAAGTTAATAAATAAATAAATAAAACAAAATAATGATATGCATCGTCCTATTTGAGTATGCAAATGCCATAGGAGTACTAGACGGGAGGAAGTAGTTCTTGCCAGACTCAGGATCGGTCACACATACCTGACACATAGACACTTAATGATAAGGACTGATAACCCTATATGCAAATACTGCAACAAACACTTAAGATAAAACACATACTGACAGACTGCATCCAACGAAAAGACCTTCACATACCCTACGATATGGCAGAACTATTAACTGACAGCAGCCAATATATTCAACAAATACTAACATATCTAAAACACATAAACATTTACAAAAACATGTAGTACAAAATAGAATAGGTCTACAGCATACTTAAAAAGATTTAAAAGGGTTAACTTTTATTATATTCTTTAGACAAAGCACGGATATGAGAAACAATCAGATATTAAAGAAATATTTTCCATAATATAAAAATAAAGTAAAACAAAGGTAACACAAACCAAATAAATAAAAATAATGTGGCGATAAAATCCTGCAGTTCCTGCCTTGGGCTGGCCACTAACATTTTTATTTAAAATAATGAAAGCTAAATGTATTGAGCTATTGTGTTTTCGGAGGTGTGTTTTCATTTCTGACTGGTGACTAATTCTGTACACAACTCATGTACTTTATTGGAGTTATCTGGAGGAGAATATGACGAGAGGAAGTGAAACGGTAAAAGTGAGATAGGAGTGTCGGTAGATAGGAGCACAGCCACACCCTGATGTAATAGTGGTAGGTTCGCTTTGTACTGGACTAGTCTCCATATATAGGGTCATAACAGAATATATCTACAAGGCACTCAGCTAATTGTTATTTCATTCAGATTTCTGGTATTGGAGACGCTTTAAGAGAACCGGCCGAACGTTAGGATTATTATATCACTATCGTCGATTTTGATTCCGATATCCTGTATTATAAGTATTTAAATTGTTTATGAAGCCAACTTTATTTTTATTGTATAGTGATACGCAGTAGTGTGTACTTACATTAGCGGCGCTACAGTCCTTGCCTCACCCTCTACCTTATTTGACCGTGTCTCGCGGTTTCCTAGCAGGCTTATCCAATTAGGATTTGAAATGGACATTGGTTGCTTAGTGATACATTTGATTTAACTGGATTGAGTGCTAAATCAAAGCAAAAAAAATCAAACAAATACATATAACGTTGCTGTACCTGTCGGTGGAGACCGTCGTCACTGGCTGATGGTCGAGTACAGCTGGCAAACGCTTTCGATGCAATGGCACCATCTTCAAGCCCGTCAAAAAGTTGTACTAGCGCTTGCCAGCTGTACACGATCTTCAGTACAGTGAAGACGGTCTCCACCGACAGGTACGACAACAGTATCATTTATATTGGTGGTTCTAACCCTTTATTTGAATTACCAAATACATATAAGTTAACCTTAAATGTAATAAACCTAGCATTGTTAATAAATTCTGTAATATATAACATTTTTCAGTTTAACGCCTAAGAAAATAGATGCACTTAGTTTTGGACTTTTTTGTATTTTACTCTCTCCGTAAAGCTCCGCTCCTGGACCTATTTCGCCCATTAACGAACTTAATCTTTAGTTATATATTAATACATTTAATATTGAGATTGGTATCGATCAAGTCAAAATTGCGCCATCTAGATATAGTGTTCGGTGATGACGTCAAATCTAGCATTTATCCATGTATCTCATATAGTAAAGGTTGCATGTAAACGATATGTAATATTCTATGCTTTGGATTTATCTGATATACTGGCCTACTGGTATTGTCTGGCCTCTGGAGTTGGGCTTTACTGAAGGATGAAATAAATAAAATACAAATAGCACGATTTCTGCCAGTTCCCTTTTGAGCCTTTTACTAAATTTGTCATTAGTTTTCGTGAATCGCGTAAATATTGAGTTTGTTAACGAACAAAAAAAGTTCTGGCCACAAGATTGGGGTTATTGATATTTTTTTTGTTGAAACTAGGGCAAAACACTGCAAGCTCATCATTGTCCAATTGGGTATATACAATATCCGATCGCCGACTCAAGCAACATTTCAATTCACAGGCTTTTTTGCACATATAGACCTGGACTCGGTGCCACCTGTCAACACTTTTTTATTTTTGTTAATTTTTATAGAGATTTATTTATTTTTGCTGAGGATCGTGAATAATTCTTAAAGCTACTTATGCAACTTGAGCTTAAACCTAGGCCGGGAATACTTTACAACGAATGGAAGTAAAATACATACTTCAAAACAAATCAAAACTCTTTTAAATTATAGAAATTCCTAGAGAAAATTAATATTACAAAAATAGAGGAATATAATGTCTTATAAGTTTATGCAATATAACAGTCCTTAAATAAAAAACCGACTAAATCACTAATAGATTTGAGCTGAATGGAGGTTTTCTCATGATGCCTGATGACCTGGTGCAGAAGGCAACGAGGAACCACCGCATGTCCTTTTGGCCCTCATAGAGCCCTTGTAATCAGGATTACCTGTTCACGGGAACAATTGGCGGGCTGGAAATCATAGTGATGAAAGCCAAAATAGCTACTTTCTCAGCAATGATGCTTTTGCATTTGCCACAATAGAAAAATCAGTGAACCTTGGAGAGATATATCATTGAAATTTTTAATAGTTTAGACAGTGAATTTACCCTTTAAGCGAACCAAGAATATGTTATAATCTTTGTATTTTCTATTAGATACGTACTGACTTGCACTACCATGTTTCTCAGCTATTTAATTACCAAGTTTGGCTGCGAATACAACGTGTATATGTGGGTATGTATACATAAATATACAAATTTGAAAGGACCTCATTTTCATGATCTTTTATACCTTTGATGCATCTATGACTATTAAGTAGTTTCAAAAGTTGAATTATTGTAACAAAAAAATATGGTAAATGCTATTTTATGTGCCAACAAACTTTCTTTTTCTCTTCCTCTTTGTAAAGATCTCAAAGGGATTTGCTTATTAATTTCCAAGTGGCTCAGAACCTGAGTATAATATTCGGTGTATATTATTCATGGCCTTAAAGGGTTTAGCACTGAAGTTCCTTTCGTATGGGTATTATATTATGGAGTTAATTTCGGAAGGTAATAAGCAGATTTGCTTATTATTAAATTTGGCCTATTCCACCATTTATATGGCTAATATATTAAGTGGCTATTGACCCGGGCCTTATGTTAGGGGCGCAGAAGGGAATAAATTGAATTTACCTTATTTATTACTAAACTGTACTCGTATCTAGATTAGCTTTTCTCCATTATGAGCTGGCAACATATAACGTTACGAGGCACAGAATTAATCACGCATGCTTATACACACACACATACACATGTGCGCACGCACGCACACACCAACACACACACTTATTCCTCGATAGTCCTTTTAGGAGATTTCCCTTGAGGAAAATCGGCTATTGACGCGATTTTTGGAAAATTTCCTCAAATGTCCATTGATCCTACCTAGGAAATGGCGAAAATGAGGTTCGTTGAAAATTATATATATATTTGTCTGTTAACGCTCTTGTGTTGGTTTTATTTATTCTATACTATAATCTAGATTTAGCCGTTTAATGCAAAACACAAGATCTTAGTCGCTAATGGCTTAAATTGGACTTAAAAACATGTGGGGGGGGGGAGGCTTGACAGGGGTAGTCGAAAATTCAATATATCTCCGTTATTATGATCGGATCGAAAAATGTGAACCATACTTATTAAACTATTGGTGCTTGGAATCTTAGTTTACACAACCCTGCGTGACGGACTTTTAGCGGATTACCCTTGAGGACGAGTATACTAAAAACGTCTATAGAATCACTCTTCTTAGAGGAAATAATAAATGAGTTCTACTAGGGGGGGGGACTCATTGGGTGATTCAGGGAAAATATTATCTCCTTAGATGTTCAATCGTCTCGAACGGATTCATACTTGGCCTACAAATGGTGATACAAACTTAGATTTTGACATATAATTTATCTCATTGGCTCCTTAACTCAAATTAAATGTTCGTATCGCTTTTTTAGAGTTCCTTGCGTACAATGCATAGTGTTTTTGTTGGTTTTGTTTTTTAGCCATTTGTAGCGTAGTAGTTCATGATTTGTTTGAAGTTGGTAGTTCATCCTTTCATGGAACACAATAGGGGCTTTTACTGAAATTTATACTTTCTTACAGTCGCATATAGTTTGTGTACATTTAATTTGAGTCATTAATAAACTGTTATGAGACTGAAGTAAGTATTTGAAACTACTATTTTTAGAGGGGAAATAGTCATAACAAACTTAACCCCTCCTCCCCTTCCTCAGGTGCGATTTCAGCCATTAATGAGCTTGACTTTTAGTTTTCAATGAAAACGACACTTAACTATCGAGTTTGGCAACGTTCACACAAATATTGCGACCACTAGAGCGTTAACACACACACACACACACACACACACACACACATATATATATATATATATATATATATATATATATATATATATATATATGTATATATAATTTTGAACTGACCTCATTTTGCCATTTTCTGGGTAGGATCGATGGACATTTGAAGAAGTTTTTGGAAAACAACCTGCCTTAAGAGAAATCGTTTAAAACTAAGCGGAGTAAGTGAGATGGCTGTAGGGAGATGTGTCATGGAGGCAGCCATACAACTTGCCCCAAGGTCTCATGTTGACCTATTGGCTTCGAGCCACTGACCGCAATACTAGCCTTTTTAACCTCTCTCCAGTGTCACATATTCTATCCTATATGCAACATGCATAGGCAGTGGGCTACAATATGAACGTGAGTCACTTCGGATTCTTTGAAGTTAAACACTCAAATTTCATTTTGGGAAAATTTATAGCTATAGACAAGAAAAATTGCAACCCAATAAAAGGGGCATCAAAATCTGGTAAAAGTCTAATATAAACGATATTTGGCATTTTAGCTTGGAATAAGGCGTTTCATTATATATTGTCTTATTGGTAACGTGCTATGATTACAAGTGAAATTAAAAGAAAAAAGTCCGTCACGCAGCGTTAACATAATTTAGCGTTAACAGAGTTCTTGCTGGGGTCCCATAATAGCATTTATCTCAAAATGTAAGAGTTCAATGAGAGCAATATTTTGTATTTAGGATTCAAATGCAGTGCTTCATAATATAACAGTTTATTGTTAATACTACATGATGAGGAATAGGGGTTTACTGAAGGCCGAAAACTATCAAATGTCGGTTAATAATCAAGATAGTGAAAAAACGCACGTAACAACATTTATAGAACATTAACAAGATTGATTCATTACCCTTGTTCTATCCGACGCATAATAACGGAGATATTAAGAATTTTCGAAATTCCTCCCCTCTAAACCCCCACTCCCACTGGTCAGATTTCAGCCATTAACGAACTTGATCTTTCTTTTTAAAACATAGACGAAGCTACTTATATTTTAAATACAAATAAAAAATGTATGTACTCCACTGAAAGCTAATTAGGGAACCGCCCCATAATGAAGTGCCAATATCTGAATAGAAGCTAATACTGTAATGTAGTCTAGTTCTGCCCTACTGGCATGGTGTTAGTATGAAGGACGTAACTAGCTATAAGGAAAATTAATTTAATTTGAATAATTAATTATTTACTGATCGTCTCTATTCGTCCTCAAAATCAATAAAATACAGTGTTGCATATCCTAGGGCACACCTGATTGTTAACACAAGAATGTATCTAATTTGTTTTCAAACCATTAAATTCATATAGAAGCCTTTGTTACTCCAACAGTCTTCATGAAAGGCAAACCTATATATAGGCTGTAGTAAACTACGTTAAGTTACTATAATTGCTTCGCTGACTTGATTTCATTAATAATGACGTGCTAAAAAGTTTTAAGGTAATTATGCTTATGAGAACGACTACGTTATGCAATAGATTTCATACATTATAATGTGAAGATTATTATGATGGCTAAATAACCTTTTGATAAGGAGTGGTGGACCCTAGAACGCGTCCGAGATGAAATAAATGGTTGTGGGCTCAAAAAAATATTCAGATGTGACTACAGTATCATCTATACTGTCGGTTCCAATCCTTTACTTGATTTACCGAATGGTTATAAATATATATATATATATATATATATATATATATATATATATAAAACTATTTATGAAATATGGGATTAGAAGATATGATTATTTATTTATGGTTTTCTATGTCACAGTGGCCCTGTAATGTGTAAAATAATAGTACTTCGCTAATATTCATTTTAGAAAAAATTAAATATGAATACAGTCACAATAAGATTGCTATAACAAGAATTAAAATATTTCTCCTGAGTTTTGTGCACGATGATATGGCTAAGAGGTCGATAAGGAAGAAATATTTATTGCTCCTATCCATAAAAAAATATCATTCTCTTTTTCGAGTAGGCGACAAATGGTACGAAGTATTCTTTAATAACTTTTGCAGCTGACTATATTTTTGGTGACATGAATTATACCTAGAACTTGGGAGTCTTGAGGCCTCAAGCCTTTTCTCCCTTGAGACATTATTCACAAGGACTTTTACTTCTAAGCCTGAGCTATCTCCAAAGTTTAGGGCTTTGCCTCCAGACATAATGCGAAGGGGAATTATACAAGCACCTGTTCCTCGCTTCTCAGGGGGGTAGTTGGTCATATCTTAATTCATCTAAATTCTTCTCTGTCATGAATGCTACATTAATTATTAACTTACAAATTAAAAAAGAAACGAAAAATAGTTTTGTCTACATCTATTACAAGAGGGATCTGCTGTTTTCGGATTTTCTAAAGAACGCAATGCATACCCTAGGAAATGTAAAAGTAAATATATTTGTATATTAGAAAGAATAAATAACAATATTAATTTCAAATAAAATGAAATAAGTTCAAGAAGAAATTTTGTCCTTATAAACCAAAAGTAAACTTTTTTTTAAATATTCCAGTATAGCTGCGGTGTGTGGATGCCTCCGAAAGTTTTGCCTGTTGGTTGTCAGTTTCGTAGTGCAGTCATTCTTGCAGCAACTTGTGCTGTTCAGTTGTAAGGTCTCTGATGTAACGCTTATTTTCCCATTTGTTTATATTATTTGTGAGAGCGTAGTTTTTTTCTATCTGGTCAACTTTCTTTACTACGTCTAATGCTTTGATTTCCAGGTAGCAGTAATCAATTATGTTAGTAGTGAGTTATATTAGTAAGCTGTTACTATTTGTACTTTGATGGGCTTATCTAAGCAGCTAATGACATCAAACACCGTATGCATTTCGGTGCGTATAGCATTATAAAAATTGCAGCTACCGAAAAAAACCCTATGATTGCAACTACAAGACGTTAGCTTTAGATTATGGTGACCTGAAAACATAAACACTAAAGAGTCAACAGCCCAAGAGGAGGTTGGCCTTTAGACACTGGCCTTTAGAGTTTTACGTAGGAGTTTTCCTTTGCTTCATATTTTTTAATTGACCAATCAGGATTCATCTGTGTTTCTTTGGAACTTATTTCCCTGGCTTAGAGCATGAAATCACGACTACTTGCCTCGTCTTCAATCTATATTGTTACCACCATCGATGTTAAGCATTTAATTTTTCGAACGTTCTCTGACCTCGCAACTCTGTCTACGAGTATGAAGTCACCTTATTTTGTTCCCGTTAAATATTCTTTTACCCAATATCTTTCAAGATAGTTTGAATATTTTCTCCATTATATGCGTTTACCGCTTTATTTTTATTTTATTGAAGACAGGAGGTGCGTATGATGTTGGTATAATCTGAAGACTGTAAGGCATGGGAAGCGGGCTGGTGGCCTTAGCCCTATCTAATAGCCGAATGAAAGCTGCCATGACTTATTCAAAACTCATTTTCTTCCTCAAATAGAAGCTCCTCTACATGCAAACGACCAGAAGCTCTCTCTCTCTCTATCTCTCTCTCTCTCTCTCTCTCTCTCTCTCTCTCTCTCTCTCTCTCTCTCTCTCTCTCTCTCTTCTCTCTCTTAGTCTGTACTCCAGTATAGATGATAAACTGAAATTTCTTAATTTCAAATCACCCATCCCCTAGATGATATCTGTCGTACGAATAAGGCCAAAGCCGTTGAATGTATCAGTAACTACCAAAGTAAAACTTATATAATGAACCTTATAAAACTACGCATTACAAAATACTCTTCCTTTTGAATTATTAAAAATCCTAGCAAAACTTTTGCTGAATTACAGTTGTTGATGAAATTGCCAGCCAATGTTATTACTACCTCATCTGCTAATAATAATATATTTTTAGGATGACCATTGCCGTCCCTCACACTTAATATCTGGCTCCCACTATCGTGTTGTTTTCTCCTTCTATAGCCCGCTACTTCAATTCCTCAATTGCCCAACGATTCTTATCAGATACAGGTCGAAGTCCTATACAGCACAGCCAGAGAAAATCCAACCTCCATTCTCGTTAATTATTATTATTATTTATTAATGTCCACTTTTTGCAACTTAGGCTAATTGGGTAACAATTGCATTCTCGTTAATAAAACTGATTTAATGACATTTTCGGGAAGTTTTTCCTCCGTTTCAAAAATTAAAAAACTAAAACACTAAAATAATCAAATGCAGACCTGTGTTAGTACAGACTTTATTAGCTTTATAAAATTTGTTTTTGCCGCTGTTTAAGGTTAATATATGCTCCTGCTACATTTTTAACCTAAAATACAAAGAAATATTGGGTAACGTGGCCTAGAAATTTTTCTTTACATAAACACACGTACGAAACGAATCGCAAACCATTCAACAACAAACTGGTTATTGGAAATATTTACCTTATTACTAAACACTTGGGCGGCCTTCCTATCACCGGGATTTTCCTATCAGTACTTCGGCGATGGAGTCTCCTAACAGTCAGTATAAAATATATATATATATATAAAAAAAACAATTAGAATATTCAAACACAATTTTTCACAAATGACTTTGCGACCCAGAATAATACATTTAAGAAATAAATTAAGCAATAAATCACAGCATTTTAAAAACATATAACTCCCTAGACCATAATGAAATGACCCTGACCTAATAAATCTTTTAATGCACAATGCCAATTATCAACAAAAATTATAATTATGTATAGTACAGTCGCCCAGCAGCCGTGGTGCAAGCTAGTAACGCTCATCAAAAGTCACTGAAGATGGAGCTGTTGCTCTGAAAGTGCACTTTGTCAAAATAAAACATATTGTAGATGAAAAGAGGCGTACTGTGTACATGCATATTGTTTCGTTCCTCTACCACACAGCTTCACTTCAAGAAATTTTGTATACTCGGGAAAATACTTCATGTACGAAAAACCTCTGAGCGGTTAATGAAAAAAAACCGACATGTTACTTTCCGCGATTCAACATCATCTGTTAGCTGGCAACTTACACGCCGATATATATAATAATCCGTCTTCAAAAGCCCATTTAAGGTTCATTGCCATCTGGATACCTCGCCTAAGCCAATATTTGGAATTTCAGACATCACTTTTTTATCGGGAAGCAGGAAATTATGATCATCCTTCGTTTTGAAGAGGCATTACAGACAAAATTTATTCTGTAGCCCTTCACAATTGTGAACCTTGAAAAGAATAATAAATTATTATTAATTTTTCCTATTCTCTGTTATGTAAGTTATTCTAATAGGTTTAATGCCGTTTCGAGTGTAGAATGCATTGTTCCATTGTAGTTGATTTGCTATTGGTATTCAGTGGCTGTATCCTGAGTGGAATCATTTAGGAATTGTAATTGGAGTGGAGTTGGGGCCTAGCCGTCATATAGCCATAGTGCTTCCATTAGCTTTCTTATTAACATGCAAATATCTCCGCTTTCCTTCATTTTATTTCAATAAGCAATTTATAGCTCTGAGAGCAGAACTACTATCTCGCTCTCATACTCAATTACTATTATAGCCATTCGGTTTTCACCCATTGTAGTATATTATATCAGTAGGTTCTAAACTCGGCTACTAAGATTCATTATTGATAAAGCCTCTCTCTAGGAAAAGAGAAGGCACCGGGCACCATATTTTATCTAAATGTAAAGACCCCCCCCCCTCCCACGAAATACACAAACATCATTATATAACAAAGCAAACATCTAAAGGCTGAGCCTTGTTACTGCAATCATTGGGCCCTTTCGCAAGCTGATCTTTTCTCATTACTGAACCCTCCGAAATCCATGGGATGTTTGATGTTCAAAAAAAAAAAAAAAAGAAAAAGAATCACCTTATGACATTCCCTTCAAAAATATTTGCGATGATGAAGAAGTTCCTCCTTCTTTTTTTCATGATAAAACTTTTACTTTCACTTACCTCATTTAGAACTTCCACTTTGGATTTCTTTTGAGTCGAACTTGTTCTGGTGTATTCGGCGTCAAATACACATTTCCACTGCTTCTGATTACATTCCTTTTCTGAAGAGTCTAACTTTCCCATAATGCAGTATCCTCCAAACGAATGACTTGGCAAACATATTTTCGGTATCCATACTTGCTAGTTGAAATTCCCTACTTACTTTGGATGGCTTACTTAGCACTTGGTATTCTTTTATTAAATTTACTTCTACTATCATTGCCTTCAGAGGAGAAGCTTCCTACGTAACAAATCTCCATCACAATTTCAAGTATGATGTTTCCAATTTTAGTATCTATATTTTCATCGCTTTGTATCTCCTCAACTACCATAGTTTTATTTTGTGTGCATTTATCTGATCTTGGGATCCTTTAAGACTTTCATCAGCCTATCCATTTCTACTTCGGACTTTTCCACCAATGTCATGCCATATGCAAAAAAATTTAACTGTCTATCTTCATTTACATCATTGCATCTTCAATGAAGGTGACAACAGGGCAAACCGTCTCCCCGTCTTTATACTTTACTTAATTCTCGCTCCCCTTTCACACTCCTTTATAATAATTTATGTTGTCTAAATTTTGTAAATATTCCATTTGTCTTTGAAACAATTCCTGATTTGCACTAGCAGTCAATAAGTATTGTCCAATTAACGGTACCAAAATTCTAAATCCACAATGCAATTACCGATGTAGTCCATGTCTCCCCTTCTTTAACTCATAGTGATAAAATGGCTTTCCTTCTTCCTCTTTTCCATCGAAATCCAAATTGGCATTCATAGCATTGAATTTTAGTTGTCAGCCTATTTTTAAATATACTTAATAGTACTTTAGAGGCATGAGACAGTGTGGGAATTATTCCGAAATATTATTGCGTTTATTTAGTTAATTTTTTTACTAGTTATTCTGTAGGTTCTCTATTTTTTGCGGTGTTTGGCATATCGGTCGCAAACCTACACGATGTCAGAGATTCAAGGTTTGAAGCAACGTTAAAATCGTATTCAGAAACAACGACTTGATTCTCTTTGGCCATTCAAGAAAAACTATGTTCGACTTTCTGCACAATTACTTGTAATTGTAACTGTGGGCAACTTTTTTTTTTTTTTTTTTTTTTTTTTTTTAAATCAGAAACATGTTCTAAAAATATAATCCGTATAGTGCTGGATGCTGTCTAGTATAGATCTGTGGAATGTGTCGTACAAATTGGAAGTCTTCCGACCAAATTCTTTATTTAAGCACAAGGCCTTTCGGCACTAACGTGCCATCGTCAGGTGCTAACAAATAAAACAAAAAAGAAACACGCCTAATTAAACAATTAAATTAATGTTTTGTTGACCTAAACATTACTAAATATCATAAAGCATTGCAAAAATGGCCTAACATTAAAAACATTAAAAGTCCGTCACGCAGGGGCTGCGTAAACTAAGCAGATTTCCCACGTGAAATTTTACAGTAGAGAAATCTGCCCAATAACAACTGTAGTAGTAAGGGATCTCGAAACCTATTCACAAGGGACGAGCAGCTACGGTAACGGCCGACAGAGCTCTTGGCGGAAAGTCCCGAACAAAGCCGACTCCTGCCGACCAAACACAGAATACAAATGCAAATATCTCGGTTAATATTCGAAATACAGAATAAATGTATAGAACAATATTTATAGTAAATTTAATTTGCAATAAGATTGTTTTATACAATTTTTCGATCCGACGCATAATAACGGTGATATTTTGAATTTTCAAAAATCCCTCCTCTAAACCCCCCCTCCCACTGGTCCGATTTTGGCTCCGAGCCATTAACGAACTTGATCTGTCTTTTTTACACAAAACGGTTAAATATCGAGTTTCGTAACGATCAAACAAAAAAAGCGACTGCTAGAGCGTTGACAGACAAATATATATATATATATATATATATATATATATATATATATAATTTTGAACGGACCTCATTTTCGTCATCTCCTGGGTAGGATCGATGGACATTTGAAGAAATTTTTCGAAACTCGCGTTATGAGTACGTCCTCAATAGCTGATTTCCCTCAAGGGAAATCTGCTAAAATCGGAGCTAACCTTATAAAAACTAATATATTACAATTTAATTGATTACAAATATAGTTACAATAACATATAGAAATACATACATATTTTGAGCAAGAAAAACTGTTGTATATTCAATTTTATTTCTATATTTCAACAATGGTCTTACATACGCTTTTTGGGTCCACTCCTGGGCGACTAGGAGAGAGGGATGAACCCTAATCAACAGTACTGTAAACAGTATTTCCAATTGTTCATTTCAGTAGGTTCCCCCTGCTTCTGTAGCTCAAGGCATAGGGGTTCCAGTTTTTGATTTATATTATGATCGTGCTCTCCAACCGACAGAGCTACCTTGTGCGGGCCGGTCAGTTTCTGTTTTCAAGTGCTCTAATAACGTCGAATCCTTCCTAGAAAAATGCTCCTGTGCCTTTTAGAATTTTTTTGAAAGTTCTACCTACATAAAAATACATGCATTTCTATAATAAAAAGATTCGATTTTATTTTATTGAGAATATTACATCCTGCATTTAAATGCATTTGGTAATGTGCGATATGTACAATACAATAGTTCCTCTATTACTCTTGACAGTAGCCACGCCACTATAATAAAAAGGACAATCATAGCACTGCTGTACTCCTGTAGTTTCTATGAACTATTTTGTATTAAAACTATTATTTATAATATTTTAATTAAATAAATGCACCCTTCTGAGCAGATTAGAAGGCCTCTTTGAAATGAAAGGAAGCTTGCTGTACGGTAAGCCCGCAGAATTTTCAGCGCCCTCTCAAGAGAGTAATACAAACTATAAATAGGGCTCTGGGTAGTCATGTGGGTTAAGGCTTATGTCTTAATGCTCTTGGTAAACTTAGAGTCGAGGTCCCGAATCTCACGTGGATAATAGAAATTAATTTCCTGACGTTTTCTCTAAATAAAATCTTTAGTCCCGACCATATTATAAAAGGGCGGTAACCTTTAAATAATCCGACCCGATTAGACTTGGCATAAAGGGGTCGTAAATAAATAAAACTAAACTGGATTCAGTTGGACATCGTGAAGGTGGGGTTAAGTTCCAAACCTCAAACAAGCTTATTTTTTCTTACTGTTTCATTAATAAGAAAAATCTTTTTCCCGTTTAGTGAATTTCTCGTAAGAGTGATTGTTGCTGCAATTTCATTAGATAGTTACCAAAATAGATGTCATTCGCCAATATCTCCATTATGTTGGATCAAAAAATGTTACTTAATCTATCTTACTCTTAAACCCCTACAGTTAAGCAATTACAATTGCCTTATTTTTTCCTAGTTCGAATATTGAGAAGATTAATTGTATTTTGGGTTTCAGCCTTGAATAAACCGCTATTCGTATAATTTTCACTTAAGGCTTTTGTATTATAAACATTTCATGCCCTGTTTATGTTTGACCCAACATTTTTCTATTGCCTCAAGAACACGTTTTTTTCACTATTATAAATTATTATAAATTATGCTTTATTACTATATATATATATATATATATATATATATATATATATATATATATATATACAATAGAGATATACCTGAAAATATAACTCATTTTGTCTGTTTCTCACCTTCTATCGTTTGTGTAGTTTTTTCATGAAATTATGCAATACGTTTGAATTTAGCATGATTGTAATGCCAAAAGGTGTGTGTTTAAATAATATGTCTCTATATACACTTCCATTAAATTTCTTTTTATGTTTGGTGTCGTTCATTTTTTAACTGTATGGTAGCCCTAGCTAAATTATTAACTAATATTAAGACTCCAGTGATTTCCATAAAGTGATTTGAACCAGAGTTAAATTGAGTCGAATTAATATTGAGCTTCTTTACTCTTCAATTCATTGTTACGTCTAAACCTTTTATTGAATTTTATGTATTACCTATTTAAATGTATTGTTTTCTGAGTAGAAATTGTGATGTTAGTCTGTTCTTTATTATTGGTTTTTGTCAGCTAATGTTTTTAGAACATGTGAGAAACTCGTTGGGTGCAGTGGCCTGTTATTAACTATTATTGGTGATAATAGTAGAATATACTATTGGTGATAATAGTATAATATATTAATGTCAGATGGCAGCTTTCTTTATTATTATATTAAAAATTGAATTGAATGTATTTTATTGTACGATATTTATTGTTTTGCAGTTAGTTATATGGGGAGAGTTGTGGTGGAGAATTCTGGGAGGGTAAAATAAAGAAGGGCTGAAGATGATCCCTTGCCGCTGGGTGAGCCCTGAATTTTAAGTGAGACCTACTTCCAGGCAGCGCTATTTCCCTGATGTACTTCTGATATTCTCTATAAATCTTCATTCTCTACTCCATTACCCACTGCCTCCCCCCTCACATCCTTATTTTATTATGTCAAAATTTAAATTGAAGAAAATACGCTCATTAAATTTTGGCAGGGATGGAAAAGTCCATTCAAAATGGATGATTTATGAATTCTGGATAATCCCATGAATAAAACGCATTAATAATGTACAATGAAACTTCAGGAAAAATCTTAAATTCAATGTTGAAAAATTCCATGATATTCCTTACGTTTTCAATTGTATTTATAATTCATGGCCAAATCAATAAATTTATTCCCATTTTAGCAGATTTCCCCTAAGGGAAATCAGCTATTGTGGTTGTACTCATGTATTTCCTTTTTCAAGAATAATAACCGACATGTTTGCAGTGTTTAGTAAAACTGTTTCAGCTTTCCGCTCTCCTCCTCATGTAATATTAACAATATACCATTATATCATGAGCTACTTAATAGGAAGCTTAAAGCACAAAAATTGTTTGCATTGAACTTTTTTGTGAGGCACATACAAATACATTGTGTGATGGCGTCATCGTTTCGGGGGGGGGGCAATGTTTGTTATTTATTTCATTTTTTTGATTAGCAAATCCCTATATAATAAAAATCCGTCACGCAGGGGCTGCGTAAACTAAGCAGATTTCCCTTGTGAAGTTTAGTAATACATAAATCTACACACTGGTAACATAACACCAGTCAATATTTAGTGAATGAATACAAACTGAAATAAAAAACGTTTCAGTCAATTTCAATAACCTGCCGAAAGGAAGCGTCTGAAAATATAAAAAAACAGGTCTACCAGCTTCGTACTGAAATATATCAAAATATAACATATTAATTTTATTGAGAAGTATTTACTATATCTAGTACTGTAATTAATAAGGAGTCAGAATAATTGTTATCTCTATCAATCAAATATTAGTAGTCCAAGACCTTTAAGACAAGGGGGGGGGTCACTAGGATATATTTGCATATATCTCGTATAATAAAGGTCTCTTGAATACAATATTTGGTATTTAAGCTTCGAATAATGTGGTTTATTATATAATAGAGTATTTTTTATGTAACATGAGTAGAAGTGAGGGTATGCTGATGGCCGAAAACTGAAAAATGCAAATATCTCGGTTAATATTTAAAATAGAGAATAAATGTATATAACAATAATTATAGTACATTTAATTTTCAATAAGATTAGATTTATGCAATTTTTGGATTCGACATATAGTAACGGAGATATTTCGAATTTTCGAAAATCCTTTCCGCTAACCCCCCCCCCCGGTCCAATTTCAGCCGTTAACGATCTTTCTTTTTACATAAAACGACTAAATATTGAGTTTGGTAACGATTAAATAATAATTGCGACCGCTAGAGCGGTAACAGACAAATATATATATATATATACACAGTTTTGAACAGAACTCATTTTCGTCATTTCCTAGGTAGTATCGATTTCCCTTAAGTGAAATCTAATGTATAGATTAAAACACATGTATAAAATACTTTTACTAAAATCATTAATTTCTCTTCTCACCATGGAAAATGGCGGAACTACTTATAAATTTTAGATGTCCCCCTTAAAGAGGTCAGTTCACTATATACAAGTTTTTTTTAAGCCTGTGATTCAGGTTAGTTAATAATGGATCTACAGTAAAGAGAAATCTATACAGAAAGGAAGTGAATAAAAGTTGATTTTTAAACTTTTATTGTCTTCTGTTGAATCAAATAATTTTGTTTAGCTATTAATTCTTAAAATACACTTTAATTGGACTCAGAATATTTTATTATTTCATCCGACCTATGTTTATCAATTGATAAAAAAGTGGATCAATAGTGCAGCATTGACTAGGAGTGTTTTGTTCATGCAGGAGTTAGCCTGTTCAGTTGGGTTAATTCTGGAGGGAACTGACAGATTTAGGAAGAGGCAGAGAGGTAGCTGGCGGATCTAACGGTTATGTGGCACGAAACCTCTGTTTCATTCCTCTATGGATCTCCAACACTAATTGCCTTGGGAAGGTTTTAGCTCTTTGTTCACCCACCTCGCCTCTCACTATCGCTAATTGGGCCCAGTAGGTGACATAGATAGAAATATGCATGGGGCACAAACTCAATGCGATCGTCTCTACTCATGATTTAATTGGTGCCAGTGTATGAAATGTCGTTCTGTTTTTAGGAGGCGTGTTTTTCCTAATGCCCAAGATATATTTTCAAAAAGAGACCAGTTTGTCATATTTAAAAAAAATATTTAATTACTTTCAACACTTCACTATGATAACCTTCGTCCTAATTGTTTCTTTTTTATGTTTTAGGTATGTATTCACTGATTTTTAATCTGCATCTGGCGGTAAGTTGGAATTTATATCACTAATTCAGGTAAGCCTGTATGAATGATTGTATTACTGTACTTGTATGATGCAATTTAGGAGGGCTAATTGATATTTTGAGAGACTTCGTGAAATGTTTAGCGCGTTTTGCAGCTTAGTGAAGTACTGGTCGCTCATAAGGCAAAAGACTTCAATCATTTCTTGAAATCATGGTTTTCTAAGGCAATCCTAGAATTATAGGAAATAGGATAAAGGCTTTAAATATAGGGTGGTTCCATAAGTTCGTTCGGCTTCTGGAGGGAGAAATGAAACATTTCTTTTTAAAAGAATGAGTCAGTTTTATTCAATAATGTATTTACCATTTTTATTGATGACCTCTAGCCATCTTTCCAATAACTTCGTGATTTCACTCTCGTAATACCTCTGGGGTTTAGAAGCGAAAAATTCATTGAGTTACGTGTTTACATCTCTCTCATCAACAAACGATTCCCCGTGGAAGCTGTTTTCGAAGGAAGTCCGATGGTCGAAGGTCCGGAGAATATTGTGGGTGTGGCAAAATATCCCATCCAAGTTGTCTTAATTTTTGACAATTTCGGAGTGGGGTGTAGAGCTGTCATGTTCAAGCACAAAACCTTTTCAATTGACCAGTTCTGAGCATTTTCGTCGCAATTTGTGGTCAAATTTCGGCATCTACGTGCAAAAGCCCTTCGAATCTATCATTTTCCTCGAGCAGCTCGTAAGACAGCACCACAATAATCCCACAACATAGACAGCAGCGTTCGGGGTGGCGTCCATCGGCTCACTAACAGTTGTTCACGATCACCTATGCACTAAATGTTCATAAATAATCATCTTTTCATCGCCCGTGGCTAATCGTTTGAGAAACGGGTCTCATTCATGCCGGTTCAGGAGAGAGCTACAGATTGATATGCGGTTTGCCTCAGTCAGTTTGTGTGTCCTCCAAACATCGAGGAGAGACAAGTGTTTTAAATACCTATGAACGGACGCTAAACCTATTCCTATTGTTTACGCAACTCGTACCTTTAGCGATTTTGCTCGAATAGTGTCACTCGAATCAATCTTTGTTGGCCGACCGCTGCGGGGTGAGTCATCCAAATCTCCAGAACGAGACTTGGTACCATTTCCGAGCAGTTCGTTCTGTAATGGCTTCGTCCTCATACACGCCACTTATTTTTCGGTGGGCCTCGGCCGCTAGCTTGCCTTTTTTGAAATAAAAACCGCACCATGTTTACTACGCTGTACCACAAAGGAAACTAATTCCTATAAAACCAAACATAGTATAGATTCGAAGAGTGGACTTTGGCTTTTTCGATTAGTATTTTTAAGATCAGATAAGATAAGGAGAACCACAGATATTTGAAAACATTTGCATTAATGACAGGAAACGGAACGAACTTATGGAACCTCTCTATAAAATGTGGAGTCCTACCCTGGCTTAGGAGAGGGATATCAGCTATAAATAACTTTTCTTGACTCGCTTTAGTGGCATATAGGGTGGACGTTAAAAATAACATAAATTTCACTATTTGAAGCAAATAAAAAGAGATTCTTTTGAATTTAAATTATTGGTATTCATTTATCAATGCTTGCCGTCTACTTTCATAAAACCCTTCCTAAACTCTAGACTGTTTTGTCTTTTCACCTCTGGAAGCCAGAATATTCCACATAGACAACCAAAAATAATACACTTTTTTTTTGTTAAGAAAACTTAGATTAGGCTCGTATACAGTACTTTTTTTTTTAATCTCCTCAAGTAAAACATTTTAATATTTTATAATTTTGACATGCAGCTAAGTTAGTTTCAAATGTTGACGCTACTTCATCGGGGAAATTTCATAATACTAACATGGATTGTAAAGGTATATTTTAGCTCTATCGGTTGTAACCATTTATGTTTGCACGGTATAGACTGAGCCAGTCTAGAGAAAGGATGACTCTAGGCCATGGGCTGACTCTGTTTTTATAGAAAGGATATTGTACTCACTCGAGATGATTCATTAAAGTAAAGATCGTGAAACATGTAGAGTTATAATAGATAGATAGATTTTATAGGCTAATATATACATATTTTAGCCTACGTCTGTCCCATTTAGTGTTAGTAATCTTACTAATAATATACTATATATATATATATATATATATATATATATATATATATATAAAATAACTATTGACATAATAACCGACTATATACATAAAATAATACATTTTTTTAAATAAATGTTTTCAAGTAGTACTTAAACTTCTAAAATTCTTTATAACTTAATTTGATTAGCAACATTTAAACATCATATGCATTTACTTTTATTTATTTGTTTGTTGTGTTAATTGACTTCGTCGAACGTGTCTATATTATAGTGTTTATTTATCAAGATAATTGGATATACTATGTCGTTGCCTAGTTGCATACTACTGATAGAAATAAGTAAATCATGTTCAGCTTATGAATGTCCTCAACGTGACGAATATTTTCCAGGCACATTTAGTCATCAATTGTGGCTATAAACTTCTTCATGTATTGCTCTCTATGATACCTGTATTCTGAGCATTGTAATAATAAATGTTTTAATCCGTCCGATATAAATTCCTCGTAGCATTCACAAATTTCTCCGGATTTTATTATTTTCATTTTTTTATTGCGATACAGCTTCAAGTAATCGTTTTTTGAAATTCTCAGTTGTCTAACTAATCTTACTTTCTTCATATTCACTTTGAATTTCAGGTAATCTTCGAGTTGGAGACTGGTGATGATGTAGAATGGCAGACAATTCTATAAAAGGGTTTATTCTAAAGGGGTGTATAATGTAGAGTTATAATAAAGGGAATGAAAGCAAAATAGTGATTCTATAAGTTCTGACCCTTCGCCTATAAGTATTATCGAATAAGTTTTAGAGCAACAAATAATAATCGAGTTAGTTAAACGTCGGTAATTTGGTTTGTTGTGAGGGTATAAGACGGAAAATTGTCAGTATCTAAAAGTACAATTTCGGTAAACTTCCCTAACACACGTGCCTCGTATTTTTTAGGCACTTGCTTAAATTCTCTGATACCACAGGCCCTGCTTTTGTGGTTAGCTCTTGTATTATTTGCTTCGTCGTCAAAACTAGCGGTTAGGGGTAAATTATTGCAACCCCTAAAGCTAGGGTTCATAGTTTGTGGGGTAAATGCACGAGAAGCGATATTGGATCGGCTTATCCTGAATGTTTGATGATCCTTTCCGGCACCTGTTGTAACAATACATCCTCCTTCTAAGCCGGCTTTCCTAGGGCTTTCCCGCTTCTTAATTTTTCACAAGCACTTTTCCACTACTTTGCCTTAACATTTTTCTCTCTGGCTTTCGCTACCCCCTGCTTTTTTGGAATATGACTGTCATAAAACTTACAAGGAAAAACCTTGACGAAGGACCCTGCGAAACATCCATTAGTCTTTTCTTTTTGTTTTTGCAAGGTATAACTTTTTTCTCAGGACCATCTACTATTTTTTATAACATAAATTTTCCGCGCACCCAGGAGCTTTGTATTCACCAAATTTCGTCAAGAGGAAGATTATTATAACGAAAAATAATCTATTACACCAGAATATTCATCCTATTTAAATATTGAGATTATATATATATATATATATATATATATATATATATATATATATATATATATATATTGAATTATAATAATTTTTACCACAGGCGGATTGCCTGCACTTCTGTATTATGGACCAGACAATAACTTAGTTTATTTATGATGTTTGTGGGGTAGGCTTTATTTTTACAAAATCTCCCTCAGCTATTTTTTCGATTGAGGTAATATTTTCATGAACGATTCATCATTCAAATCATCTTAATCTCTGGAATCCCATACAGGGCCGAAATTAAACATGACTTTCTTCAGCAGAATACATCGTAGCTGGGACATTAGTGCGCTCTACTACCTACTCCAATTATAAAAAAAAACTATTAAATACATTAGAAAGAAAAGCAGTGTACACCAAACTATGTACTACTGAGGCCAACAAAAAATAACTTAAAAGTAATAGGGTATATTTCAAATGATACTTCATTTATGATTTCATTAATTATATTTATGATTCAACAACATTTTTACAGATATATTACACATTATATTTAATTTTACCTCGCACCTCAGGTTGTGCGAATATTTGATGAAATTTCTTTGTAATTTTGTCATGTGATTATGTACTTCCTCTTTAATAAGATTTTACAAAGAAACCCCATTAAAACTAGCCCGCACTAAACCGATAGTCGGACGAAAACAATGCATAACAACAAAGGATTAGTAAATCACGTTTGCAAAAATATTTGTTATATAAAAATTTTGTTAAACCCTAACCCTCCCCCCTCCCGGGGCCTAAAACTTGTAATGTGAAGTATATATTTTATTTTTTTTATTTGTTTCCTTCCTATAGTAACCCTATAAGAAGGCCGTTTATTAGTTTCTGCATGTCCCATGCAAAATAGCATATCACATGCATTTGTAGTGTTACAATGAATTTATACATAAATAATTTAAAAGTATGATATATATATATATAAAGAATTAACAATAACAACGTTAAAAGTAAAGTAAAAACATATAAAGAGAAAATTATTAATCTTAAAAAGAAAAAGAAAAAAAAGAAAAGAAATAATGATTATCCTATAAATATTTTAAGTATTGTAGTTATATCAGCTATAATAAGTATTCAACCGATTAATTGCATCAAAAGCATGTTCTGCAAATAATTCAAAAGCAGAATTATATTTTAAAAATAACTTGTCGGAAATTTGCCTTTTTTTTGTTCAATGTCTTGTTTTAGTTTTTGCTGTTGAAATATGTGTTAATGTTTGGAATGAAAAGTTTTAAATGTTGTCCTTTATTAGTTACAGTCCATTGTTGTTGCCACTTTTCAGTTAGATGAGCTTTTAACTTATATTTTACGTGGGCTTTAGAGATTTTATTGCAACATTCCGGTAATTGGGAATCTTTTGAAGCAGACTTAGCAGCTCTATCGGCCAATTCATTTCCAAAATTACCAGAATGTGCTTCAACCCATGAAAAATATATGTTAATATGATTTAATTCTGCTATGAGTTCTCTGATTTGTGTTGTTAACGGGTCGTAGGTTGTACGGTTCTGTAGTTTTTGTATTGTTACTTTACTGTCGGTGTATATACAAAGTGTATTATGTTTTGTATGTTCAGTTTGTATTTTTTGTAAAGTTTTCAGTATAGCGTACTATTCTGCTTGAATGTTTGTGCAGTTGTGTCCCAGTCTAAATTTATGTATCTCTGTCATTTCCTGATCAATGAAGATTACACATGCGCAACCTACATTTTCCCCATCTTTACTCCCATCTGTATATATTTCCGTTCTAAAAGTTTTATGTCCTTGATGTATTAATATATTTGGAAATTCGCCGGGGTGATACCATCTTTTGTATTCCAATTCTGATTCAACAAATTCAGCTAGAATATCGTTTGAATCAATAGACTTTTTGAGAAGGTTATATTGATCAACAAAAGTAAGTGCTAATAAATTGATGGGGACTATTTTAGCTAGAACGCAGGCTGCATCATACGAAACTGTTTTAAAGCCCTTTATAATTTTGATTGCCATCAGTCTTTGTACTCTCTGTAATTTCTTTAAGTTATGTTGTTTGTTAAGTCCAGTGTGCCAAATGTTTATTCCATACGTGAGGGAAGGAAGGATAGCGCCTTTATATAATATGTGTAATGCGTCTGATTTCAGTCCCCAGGTGTTTCTTGCTGCTATAGATAATGTGTTGGATGAGTTTCAATAATCGTTCTTGTAGTTTGTCTATATGAGTATTCCAATTAAGTTTACTGTCAAAGAATATACCTAGATATTTAATTGAATTTACGTTTTTTATGTCTTGTCCTTGTATATGTATATGAAAAGGTGGAGGTGATTTTTTATGAGTAAAAATAATGTATGAAGATTTTTGAATACTAAAATATAGTTTATGTAAATGTGCCCATTTTTCTACGATGTCTGTAATAATGTTTATATACACCTGTAGTTGTTCAAATAGTTTAGATGTTATCAGAATAATGTAATAATAACATATAAATATATATATATATATATATATATATATATATATATATATATATATATATATATATATATATATATATATATATATACATGTAAATACACTTTTAAACTTCACATGGGTCTTGCTTTTAATACCCATTTACATCAATTGCAAATTTTTCTGTAATTACGAAAAACCAAAAAAAAGGGTGTGGAGTGGAAAATTCAAGTCAATAATGGGGATCACTTTTGTTTCGGAGGCTCCCTAGAGCAGATTTGGATATTTGTAACTCATAAAGGTGAGTAACTATGCTATACATGATCAAGCTTAAAACTTCTTGCTTTGGACGTGCAACCGCTTCCACGGCGACACTCAATACTGCAATATTTCTATCACTTATCAACAAATAGTCAGGCTACTCCGTATAATGTTAATATTAATGTTATGTTATATACAGGGTGGGGCAGAATGGACTCCCTAGTTTCAAACACTCACAGTGGAGCGCACAGGTGGGTTAGCGGAGTGAGGATAGTGGCGTTAGGTCGGGGAAACGATGCCATTTTCATTAGTAGTCGCCATGCAGTGGTCTGGTGAGCATAGAGGCTTTGTCGTTGAAACGTTCTTTGAAAACAATAATAGTGTGGTGGCGACACAGAGGACAAATCCTGCAAATACTGCTTCCCGGCCGCCTGATCTTCTTACGTGGCGATGTTCCGTGGCCCCCTCGCTCCCTGGATTTGAGCCCATGCAATTGTTTTCTTTGGGGTTATCTCAAAGCTGAGGTTTACAAAGTTCGACCAAGGACCTTGGAAGCCCTTAAGGAGGCAATTACAGATTTCGTCCCTGGAATATTAGAAGATGTGCTGAAAAGAGTTTTCGGAAACTTTTTGGAACGACTCAACATGTGCATCGCTCGCCAAGGTCGTCAACTGGATGAACTAATTTTCACAACCAAATGAGAATAAAATGGCATTGAATGTAGTTTTGGGAAATAAAAAAGTTTTGAGATTTCTTTATTTGTTCTTTCACTATTCATCCTTCAAATCAGGGAATCCATTCTACCCCACCCTGTATATGCTAATATGTCATCAGTGTTCTTATTATAGGTTTGAACAGTAGAGGGCGACTTTAGGTTATGTTCGTTGTATAAGAACGCCATTTGTGTAATTGGAAACTCTTGGTTTCTGGCTTATCTTCAAGAGAGCAAAGGCTTTTATCATAGTTTCAGTCTTATATTTCATTGAGGCGGTCCTTGGGAAGAAATAGAGAATATAAGACATGACGGTATCTGTGTGTCATTCCAACATGTGGTAAATCTCCTCATCCCTGCTTGACGGAAGTTTCGTCCTCTCAAACTTAGATGCAGGTTGATAAATGATTGTAGAGCTAGTTGGTATTTAGCTAGAGCTGGGCGTGGTAAGAGGCAGCCGAAGCTAGCCGCACATCTATCACCAGTTGCTGTCCGTCAGCACCATAATACCCTCCTCTCATTATGGTGATTTATAGTTGTACTTAGTCCTCCCTCTATACTGTCTCTTGCCCCATCTCCGCCCAACGTATCTTCTCTATTTATGCAGCTGTCGTATTTATTTTGCTCCCATTATTTTCATGACAGCAAACCTGTTGGCAAAGAACGAAAGCTTTGTCGGTATATCTTTCAGATTATACCATATTCTTTGGCCTACCAACTTCAGGTTGATTTATTTTGTTTTTTGAGCTTTATATTCACAAGTTATTATTTATCTATTAACGTTGTGATTTGTCACTCATTATTTTCTTTGCCTGATCTCCCACGATTTCTCTAAAATACATTTTGCTAAATGAATGGTTCTTCTGAAAGGTTCTAAATGTCAAAATTTAACGAATCCATTTTTTTTAGCGTAAAACATTTCTTAGTGGTTAAGTATGTTCATTGGTAAATAACTGAATGTACCTCTTCCAGAAAGTTTGTGAAACATCAATATTTCGTTTTCTAATTTTTGTAGTTCTATGCTCTAAAGTCGATTACAACCATCGAAACCGAAATACATAATATCCTATTTTTCCATACCCATTGGATGTTTTTGCTTATTGCTGAATTTTACTGTCTACAGCCCATTAAAGAGTAAGATGTGTTGTTGCAACTTTCCTCCAAGTTCCAAGCCGTGCTCCTGTTGCGGTGCCAGCCTGCACAAGTACTTCCTTTGGTCCTCCACGGGGCTTCTCTTCCTACTTTCTTTTGGAGTGCCACATTTGGCCATAATATAATTTAGTCATAAGCTCATACAATTATAATTTACAAGTAGATATTTTCGAATCGGAGAGCTCTCCAGTCCTTTTGGAGGCAGATCTATAAGGTTAAAGAACTGCATATATTTTAATACTTCAAAAAACTGCATAGTTTCATTTTTTATAAATTTAAAATCGATATTAATCGATTTTCTTCCAAGTACTGAATTGTATTGTACTGAATTTGTAAAAAGGGAATTTGTTGAACCTGATATACAACTCCCTGGTCTGACGAGTTACCAGGGAGTATGGAGTAGTGCGGCAAGAATGTGTCAGTTTATCATCTCCTTCGTCCAGATTCTACCTGGGCTAATAGTAACTCATTAATTGTCTAGTTACATTTAGTTTAGTATAATGTTCTGCCTTCAAGCAGAATTAACAAATGTGTTTCTGGAACAAACTAATTTAAAGTTTAGATAATCATTATTACTTAGGTGTCCATGTTATGTTTTACTTTGTTGGCCACAGCTATGGTCTTTACAATTTGTAGGAGCTTTAGGATATTCCCAAAATACACGTAAGGAATTATAATAAAAGGATTCTGAGTACTCCTATTTCCACCGCCAAAGTGTGTCAGAATCTCCTTTTTATAACTACCCACATAATTCATTTTTCCCCATTTCTTCCTTTACTTATTCCCAGCAGTTTCAGATTTGTAATTCATGTTGAAATGACATTAAATCCTCTTTTCGACATTGGATTATAGGTTATATTTGAATGTGAATGGCATAAAGGGCTGTATCTCTTTCCATAAAGATTGGGCGATGGGAAAGCATTGACTGGTTTTGAGAGCCTTTTCATGAGATACCTATTTTTCCGTGGTCCGAGTTGATTGAATGGGAGGAAAGAGCTTTTGGGCGATTCCAATCCCATTGGAACGAGGGGAGTCGCTAATGAAGGTCCCCTTCAATGGCCGGCTTAGTGTCTTCAATCCTCCATCAATGAGACCCTATTCGACGACACCAACTCACTCTTTGATTCTCTATCTCCCCTTATAATTCTATACTAGTCCTGTTTTTACTTTTTCACAAATCCTGCTTTTATTTCATTTCATATACTTTTATAGATATTAATGATCGAATTTTGGGTTATAGTAGTTCTTTTAGGTGCTCTTTAACTTCAAACGGGAGCTTAATTAGATTTTGAATAGGGATAGAAGTTGAAAGATCAAAGGAAATTGGATAGTGATCAACAATTTGAATAATTAATTAATTTTTCAGTCTTAGGTAATAATTACTCCTTTTTTCTTGTACTATCATTTGTTATACGCCATTCAGGTAAGGTTAGAGGTTCAGTAAAAATCCCGTTACGCAAGGGTTGTGTGAACTTAGAAGATTACCCACGTGAAGTTTTACAATATATAAATTTCACGAGAGCCAAACAGTTATGGAAACGTCCGCACTAGCTTTTACCGGAAACCCACGACTAGCACCGAGGTTAGCCGGTCGCATCTCGTCCGTTACGTGCACACACATAATATAAACGCAAATATCTCGGTATATTCAACATAGAGAATAAATTTATGTAACAATATTTATAGTACATTTAATGTGAAATAAGATTGGTTCTATATAATTTTTCGACCCGACTTATAGTAATGGAGATATTTTGAATTGTCAAAGATTCCCCACTCTAAACCTCCCCCCTCGCACTGGTCTGGTTTCAGCCATAAACGAACTTGATCTTCCTTTTTACATAAACCGATTAAATTACGGCGTTTGGTAATGATCAAACAAAAATTGCGACCGCTAGAGCGTTAACAGACAAATATATATATATATATATATATATATATATATATATATATATATATATATATAATTTTGAACGGACCTCGTTCTCGTCATCTCCTGGGTAGGATCGATGGACATTTGAGGAAATTTATCAAAAGTCACGTCATGAGTACGACCTCAATAGCTGATTTCCCCTAAAGGAAATCTGCTAAAAATACATGTTATATATTTTAAATTAGTATTAATATTGATTAAATTAATTTTTTATATATAACTTATAAATTGATAGATTTTATACAACATATTCTTGGAATTTAAGCTAATATTATAACACTGTATTATTTAAAAATAACTGCTATTTAAAAATATGTAATGAAATTAAATGTCATAATAAACACTTTCTATAATATGTTTGACGTATCCTATAACATTATGTTAACACTTAATCGAAATAAATACATTTCATGCCTAATATATTCTTCAATTCATTGTTGATGGAATTGGACTGAGGGATAATATGTGGTTGAAAACATGTTACAGAAACCTGGACTAAATCTATATCCTCTTTGGAGCTCATCTTAGTCATGAGCATAGATGTCTTTAAAAAACATGAAAATTTCCTGAAAAACTAAAATGTCCTCCGTTTTTCTACTTTATTTTTACTAAAATGAAAAAATTTAGGATCTTCGACTCGGAGTAGATCTATTTTTTGAAAAAGTAAGTTATTATATTATTCCAAATAATGCATTATTTTTATTATTAAGTTTCTTGGGAATATTATTGGCTTAATTATTGTACTTCACACACATTTTAAACTTCTAAAATCATTAACTGACAAATATATTTTATCATGACATTCTTACTTCTTAAGAGTTGAAAAATTCGTTATATGTGTGAATGTGTTACTAAAATGAAAACTTTATTTTTATTTTATAATGAGCATGAGAAATTTTCTCGCTTGAACTGCTTTTGAATAAATTCAGATTTAGCAAGCAGAAATGTACGATTATACTTACTGACTTTTATACTTGTTAAACTTTCAAAGTTTTGATTTATAAACTTGTACTTTTAGGGTCCTGAACTTCAGCAGTATTTGTTTGCTAACTAGACTGTTGAAGGATTTATTTGTTATTTTTTTTCCGTTTTCAACCTTCAGTAAACCCTTACTCCTACTCATGAAATTTATACATAGAGTTATGATATCATTATTCATCATATTCCCAGCTTTGTGAAAAATGGAGGTTAAAAAGTATGACACCATCAGTGTACATTTACAGCGCATTGGAAATATTCTTAATTTATGCAGCTACTGTGTAACTAGAGTTTGAAGCCGGTGCCAATCTAGCTCCACGGTTTAATTCAAAGTCCTATAGCTTATAATATATATACAAATTATTTTCCTATACGGTCCTCCAGGGAAATCTGGTAAAAATGATCTTGTCATACTACCATGTCATGGCTGTAGTGCTAGCTGAGCCAAAATATCATTCATCATCATTCATTTGAAAAATATAAATAACATAATAACATATAAATTAAAAATGATTTAAAACATATGTGTGTGTGTGTGTATATTGCTTACCTTTCATAAGAATGTTTAAATAGAGTAATTACAGTTATGAATGAAATTTATAACATTTAAGGGACTTTCTCCGAAAGTAAATAATACGTTTTGACGCTTGTATAGAACTGCTAAATCTAGAGTGTCTAAGCTCCATCGATTTTATGGCAATTACCTTTAATAATAAATAAATAATCCAATCTTTATATTTCGTCTAGCAATCATTTTCCTTTCAACCCGTCAAGAACAGTGTGACAGAGCTTTCTCACTATTACGTTTAACCCCACCCCTCCTCCTATTATCACTTAATTTTAGATTCTATGTATTATGAACTAAAAAAAAAGTAATTATTCAAAATTCCGCCTGATATCTTATTTTTGGGAAAACTTATCTTTAATTCATTTGTATCTTTGTTGGTTTCCTTTTTTTACAACTACTTCATGGTATTTCTTTCTGAATAGATTCTTCTACATAATAGATTTATCTGTCTGCTAAGAGCCACATGATATCTTTCACCTATTTCGTTAAATTGATAGCGATCCTTTCCATGTTTTTTACCCTGAACCTTAAGATGTGTAATTAGTTTGGCATTATTCAATACTTTAAGTTAATTAGCTGTGCTGTTTGGCATGTGGTGTTTGCACAAAGCGAATTTTGGACGGTTCTCCAAGAAGATACTCAAATTTTGTTTTAGGCCATTATTTTCTTGTAAGTGTTAAACTAAACTGAGCTTTCTACTTTAAAGAAAAAAATACCATTTTAATTCATTTAAAAGATACTTTTATGATAGTTAAATCTTACATATCAAAAAAAAAAAAATTGGCTTTTTCTTGAAAACACACTTGTGTACCGGGATTCATCTACTGTATTTATAGATGAGCTATTATTGCAAAATTTGATAACAAGATGAAACCATTTTTTAGAATTGATGGTTCTAAATCTACTTTATCCATTCACAAATAATGTCATTCTGAAATGAAAAATTATTTCCTTCTGTACCGCAGATATTTCATAATTCATTTCCGTTTGAACAAAGAACAATATTATTAACTTAGAACTTTTATTAATTTTCTTTGTTTATAATATCCTTTTTAATATTCGAGTCCTTTCTCGGATTTATCCAATATACATTCCAAGAAATTACTTTGAACGAAGTCGTATTATTTATAAAATGTATTGTTATACTTCATTTTTCTTCTTTTTGTTAATAACTTCCCCTTTTCTTCGTGAATGTTCTTTGAATATAGCGTTCTGATTGGAAAAGAAATTCTTTCTTGTGTAGTTGTTCTTCTCTTTCAATTTGTTTCTTCATTTCTCAGAGAAGTTTTTAGGAAGAATATGGAAGAGATTGCCTTTCAGTGAACTCGGCTTGTGATGAATAGCAAAGGAAGAGTCTAAACAAAGCTAAGGGACGACTTGTTTGTCGAATGAATAAAACATAGTTATGTCTCTTAGGGCTTTGGAGACATCTTGTTAATCATTCAGTTTATTTTTATCTTTAATTGTGCATTGTTAAACAATTGAACCAGACTTCAGGTGGGGCTTATGTAGTGGCCAATCTTGTATTTTTCGGATCCTCCGGTAATATAATTAAGGGGTGGGAGATAGTCCAGTCATTAACGTTCAGGCTGTTAGGAGTGCCAGGTATATACTACACACTCTGGTATATAGCAGTACGATTACCAGACTTTAAGATAGGGGTTTTATCCGTTCCCCGTAACCCTCTCAACATTGGGAGTTGAATGAGTAGCTACTTGAATAAACAAATAGATACTATCTTTTACCCCCATAAAACGCTTGGGTATTTGTGAATTCGTGTAGTGGGTCTTTTGGAATTTCATTGTAATATAGAAGTGAAAATGACCTTATGTTTTACTGGAAGTGTGTTGAATTTGCTAATTTTTCTAGCCATGCTGTTTGTTTTCTAGTACCCCAGACCTTTAGTCATGGTCACTGGTGGTTTCTCATCTAGGAGGGTGTCATTTGAAGCGAAGCCAAACATTTTGTTTCTATAATTTAATAGGAGTACAGGGTCAGAGCCATGTGGTGTTCACATCAATTTTTTAACTTTCTCTCTTAAAATGAACGATTAAATTGCAAGCGTTATTTGTTCATAAACCTACGCTAAAAATTCATGGTGTTAGCGGATCTTATAAATATTGCAATATTGTTTGTAGGAATATGCAGAATTCCTTCGACTATGTTCCATTTGTGCTTAAAAAAAACTCGGTTTTCGTTCTCATATAAGGTCTTACTGTGCATTCCCCCTGAAGGAAGTGACTGTGCACCAGCTCCCCGAAGAGTGAGAGATGTTGGTTTTTGGCGAGAGTGTTAGGTGGCATTAAGACTTGACTCATTACCCCCGAGCTATATCCCTACTGAGAAATGGCCACCCCTATCTGATGGACTCCCTTGAGAAATAGGGGAGGCCAACTCTCTCATATCGGCTCCCTATATCTCTCACCCCTCGCCCCCATTCTTCCTTTCTACTTAGATTGTGTCTTTCTTTTACAAAAACCGATTTGTTACTATCCTCTCTCAATCTTCTTTTTCCTCCTTCCTGTTTTTCCTCTTATCTGCTTTCGGGGTTTCACTCCCCTAACCAGTAGATTAATTGGTATCAAGACATTTTTTTCTACAATCCGTTGAAGAAATAAGTCCTACTTGGTTAAATGAGCTGTTCAATTACTAAAGAACTCTCGAATGTAATGTAATTCGGGTGAGATTGATATTAAACAAAGTCTTATATGTAAACCACTTCCTAGAACTTTTATTTAATTAAATATACATAATACTTGGTTATTCTTAAGAGATACGACGATTATCCGTTACAACGCATCAGATCACAACATTTCATTGAGCACAGTTTATAGATCTGTTAATGATCACGAATATTCTAAACTGTATGAAATCCAAATCCATTTTCCATGACCGAGACTATTCTATATTTTATTGCACCGAGTTAAGTAATTTAATTGTCTTAACAATACACAGTAATGAATGAAATCAGTAGATGGGCTATATAATATAATCAAAAATGTTACTTATATTTGTACTTTCTTTTGGCTAAATATACATGTTATATTAATTATATTAGTAAAACCTTATATACAATACTTAAAATAAAATATGTATTTTAATGATTTTTTTCTTGTATAATATTTACTTATCAGTCAATAGATGTTGCTTTGCTCTTTTTCTGATTAGCAACTTTTAAGGATTAAGATCCTTATATAAATAAACATTAAGAAATTCAAACCTTTAAAGATGTTTCTTATTTCTATGAAAGTTCTATTATCAATCATCATAAGATACGTATTGAAGCATTATAAAGACCTGTCTTTATTTCCGTGTTTGTACAATCTTCTGGGTTTAAAAAAAAAAAAAAAAATCATTTCTCCTTCTTCTTTAAACATTCATTTTTAGAAATGTACTGATATTCGAAGCAATATCACTTCGTTGCGAAGCACATCAAAATAAATAAATATTTTTTTTGGAACTAGAATTGTTGAAATTTCAAAAACGATGTCGGGAGAAAAGTTTATCCCCTTAAGAAGCTGGTTTAAATTTTTAGAAGGAAAGGGGCGCTAAAGTACCTCCGGGGCACGTATTTTATTAGATACTTCACTTCACTGTTTACAGCTTCTTGGGACAGCAATTACCACCTCTAACAAACCGTTATCAAATTAACAATTTTAAGCAATTAAGATGCATTATTTAGCAGCTTTGCATGCACCTGCTTTGCATACACCTGCTCTTCCTGATCACATAGGCTAACGAAGGATTGAGGCAACTCTTTAATCGATAATTGCATGGATTCTGTCTTCTTATTGACATCGAGAATGGTTGGAGATAAGAAGACAACCATTTTGGTGATTGAATAATAGACACTTTCCAGTCTTCGCAGATCACTCATAATTTATGAAATCATTTATCATTGAAGAGGTGATTAAATTACCTCTTGTAGCATTTACATATACCTCTTGTTGTGCCTCATGTCTACTAGACTTTTTTCGATATTTTTAAAGGTCACTTCCAGGCTCATCCTAGAAAGTCGTTATAAGCTCTTACTGATTCCTCCAACAGTTCTAAGTGTACACTGTCATAAAAGAATGTTGTGGCAAATGAACATCATGTTCATCTGCTTTCCTGTTGTGGTTGAGATTTGCGGCCACTCTCGTAGTTAAATTTGAATATTAAAGTTTTATGTGTCAATCGAGGTAATAAGCCTATCAAACCTCGGTTACATTTAATTATATATCAATTTATCTCTAACAACATGGACTAAGTGTTTTGCGGATTGTTTATTTAATACCTCCATTCGCTTTATCAGCAATAATCTCTCATCCGTAATGGTTTGTTTTTATAGGGCATTCTTAGAAACATGGAGCCTTTAATATATTTAGCATACACCATTTATTGATTGTGGTAAAAGACACGTGAGGCAGGCTGGCAGGAAAATTATATGATGAGATGAACCTCAGAGAATTGGGGGTTTCATATAAAGGGGTTACCTCATTCATGTTAGCGAACCTTTCATTGATCAAAAGTGATAATCAATAAATCCCCTTTCCAAGTATTAATAATAAAGTTATTTTCCGATCCACTTAAACATTTACTGTATACTTTGTTGTATTTCCTTGATTTTAATTAAATAATTCATATTTATCATCATTATATTAATTCCTGATGCGTGGACAGATTTGTCTCCTTTCAAAATTGTGTCCGACATTTTGTTTTTTTTAGGAATCAATTAATTTAGGTTATGGGCGATAGGCCCGAGTTACGTCACCTTTCACTTAAATTCTTTAATTTATTTTATTTTTTATAATTTACATATATCGTTTTCAGCTCTTTCTTATTGTTTTACTGTCTGCTAATTCTTCCATTCATCAGAAAATTTTACACCATAACTTTTCTATTCCTTGAAGAGTTATTACCATTCTAATGAAGCAAGCAACTGACTATAGTAATATTTTCTCTCGTATGCAAAACCTGAGATGGCACCTGAAAATGTAAAACCTGTACAGAATTGAAGTTGGAAGGCGTCATTTTTCAAACTTCTTGGAAAGACGTTGGACAATTAGATAACCGACCACCGGGTGACGAATTTTAAACAACAAATAATCTATATTATCGGTTAGAGTAATTTAATTTATTACTCATAACATACTATGACTGTCATTCACCTAAATTTATCATTCCCTTCTAGAGCACATATAATTACAGTAGCTTCAAAAATGCAACTGCTCTGCTATCTATGTGTCTGCTGTACTTGCTCACTTTATGAAAAAAAGAAAAGTATTTATTAAAAAAGATTATGATGTTTGCTCTTTACCATGGGTAAGTTACAGGCAATGCACTAATCTATCATGCGACGTTAGGTTTTTAAATGAACTAATGCAATAAACCATTGAGAAAATTACCTGTTTTCTAAAGGAGAACAAAATAACTTACTAAAATCATATCAAAAGATTGAATCATGGGAAAAAAGTCGTTGTGTTTTGTAGATTTTTTTTGCTTTTTGGTTACCGTGCCGTTTTTGACATTGTAGCCTGAATACTGGTTTTATTGTCTCATCAATAATTTTTAAGTAAGGTTTATATTTAAATTATATAGTGGATACTATATGTTTTTTCCGGAGTGTTGGTCGTGTTTTGATCGCTTTATTATTAGTTAAGAGTTTTTTTTGGTTCATCATTAGGCATTTTAAGGTATTAGGTACACTATGTGGTCATGTGCGTTTTGGAGAGTTATTATATTTTACTTTCGTATTCATTTAGGGCCTATGAAATAATAGCACCCAAATGTTGGCAGCATAACTAACTGGTTTAGTTTTCTTACAATCTATTTTTTAACCAGATCCACAAAAAAGCTAGTTGAAAATCGTAGCTTAGTAACGATAAAATAAAAATTGCAGCCGGTAGAGCGCTAGCAACAAATATATATGTCATTCTTTAAGGGGACTGGACTTATATAAAGAAAGTTAGCGGTTAGATGAAAAGAGTGTGTTATTGAAGATATAATGGTAGCGATTCGAGGTGGATGTTAAAGTTGAATTGGGGCAATAAATTGAGCAAATAGAGGGCTGTAGTCCGAATCGGACTCCTGTCTCAGGATTCGCAGTGCCACCTGGGGACCTACCGCGTCATATTTTTATTCAAGTCGGATCCTGGGCCTTGTCTCAAGGGTCCGCTTTATCCGACAGCTGCACTTTTATCACTCCTCTTAACTTTCCCTGATAAAAAGGGACCTAAAGGTATTATTCCTTCAAGTGCTTCTCTTTTCTCTCATAGTCTTTTATCTATTCGGTACAATGGGAAGGACTGCATTCAGTCCAATGGGGTATAAAATTGTCCAGAAGGACTTTTGAAATGACTGCACTTTGAAATGGACCCGTCGTTATGAGATGTATTCAAAACAAGTCATAAACTTTATAGTGCCACATAGAACTGTATTCTGACCCGACAACATCCCTTCTGTGGTATAGATTGTGCACTAAAAATGTTGACTTCAATTCATAACCGTAGTTTCAACTTGAAGAATAAAGCTTGAAGACTTTTTACTAAAAAAAACTCATTGTTCTTCAATAGACATAACTGTAACGTTTCTAATAATTTTTATATTCTAGGAAACTTTATCTGACTTCTGTTTAACACATAAATAGACCAGGTTATTTTTGAATTAATAAAAAATAATATGGTTGGACAACAAAATCAAGAAATTGTTGGTTATAGTCTCTACGTGTTTTTAGGGATGACGTACACTTAACTTTTCAGTGTTGCTACATTTATAATGGACCGTTGCGCTAGATATTCTTGTAGGCTATCTACACTTCTATTCTGAAATATAACAACTTTCGAGATACATTGTGTGTATGAAAACTGTTTTGGGAAAATGTGTGCCTGAACAATTTACTGAAGAACATAGAGGCTTACAAGAGGTCCTTTTTACTCGGTGTAATAAAGTTCGGGGACTGCATATGGTTGCCTATGAGAAAGAAGTATGTCGGGACTTAGATGTTTACAAGTAATTACCTCGCAGGTCTAGGGTTCACCGATAACAACATGCCTTTATCATTGACCCTTTCAGAGAATAATTTCGTTGCTTTTTGTTTGATATTTCGTTCGTTTAACACTGTCAAGCTTAAGAATATAGTAATATCATGAGAAAATCAATTTTGATGAAGGTATGGATGGCGTGCTATTAAGTAGCTAGTTCATTCTTTGTGATAAATCTGCAAAGAATAATTTTGAGCCCATATTTGTTTGTCATCTCCGCCAAGGTATTTGGGGGGTTAATCTGGTTCACAATCTTCAAATTAATAGATATGGTCATTATGATCTCATAAAAATGGGCCTCAGTATTATTCAATTAAAATAGACAATGACCGTCTAATGTAGCAAACTTAGGTGCGTTTGAAGAGGACTTTTAGGACATTTATCTTCAATAATAGCAGATTTTCCTTAAAGGAAATCAGCTATTGAGGTTCTAATCAATTTTCGAAACATTTCCATCTATACCATATTCAATATTAAACTGCTTTATTCAACGCTAAAGCTCATAATCATTAATAGCTGAAGTCGGACCTCGAACAGGGGGGTTTAAAGAGTGCATTCGAAAATTCAAAATATCTCCATTATTATGAGACATCTTGAAATATGTTATAGTACCAATCTCGTTGAACTATTGATGCGCTGCAATTGCTTTTCTATACAGTTTTTCGTAAATATTAAACAACTTATTCGCACTTTCTTGTTTTCAGCCATCAGTAACCCCTTCTATCTACTCATCGGATTTTAGATGTAGAGAATGAGATGAGTAGTGTAATATACCAGCTAGTCTGCTTAGCCTATGCAGCACCTGTAGGGTGGACTTTTAATTGTTGTGTTTTATATTGAGCATCTGTAATGAGTATTTTTTTTCTTCAAGTACGTTTAACTTTCAAAATAACTTTATTGATGTAGTGGTGTATCATTATTCTAATATTTTATTTTTCTCTTGATTTTATACGTGATAGCTATATTAGTTCCATGAAAAATGGTCCCATATAAGTAATTAAAATGGAGATTGCATAAACATGTCATTTTCTTTAGAACTATATAAATTATAAAAGTTTCTATCATGAGAGTGATGACTGAGATACAGAACTACCCCTAACCACGCAAGGCACTGATTCGGCTAGAATAATGGTTTCCTCTTAGCCTTTATAGTCAATCATTGTTGCATTTAATCATATTACAATTGTATTGACTTAAATCCTTGCTCCTTTTTATCATATTCATGATATTTACTTCTATAATTCTTTTGGCATCTACCAACTACACTATACTTGTTCGTTTATATTGGTTAGCCTTCTTGAGTGGATAAAAAGCTATTCTTACAAGTCCTTTTCACTCCATAATTAAATTACTTTAGAGATTTTTAGGCGTACCTGTGTACACATACTA
Organism: Riptortus pedestris; assembly: GCA_019009955.1. NCBI lineage: Eukaryota > Metazoa > Arthropoda > Insecta > Hemiptera > Alydidae > Riptortus > Riptortus pedestris. The sequence goes on along the minus strand of CM032228.1, from coordinate 203,001,502 downwards.
ACGTCCTTGGGGGTCATTGGTGAAAGTACTATTAGACGTATGCTCGATATTTGTTCGTCCGTTCACTACATAGTGTTGGTGCTGTGGTGGAATTCGATCTGGGTGAAGAACGATTCTTGTAGGATTTGAAAAAGAAAAGATGACTACTAGACCAGAAGGGCACAGGCTGGCGAGCATAATGAGACTCATTTGTCTACAGACAACTCATTCCTGTATCTCCTTGGTTAACGGGGGCTGTTTGTAGAGTCGATCGCTGCTGTATACTTACTGGGCTAAGAATCAATAATTCGTGGTTCAACTTCTTTAAGGTCTACAATACAATCAAAATCTGATAGTTTGAAGTGTGAAACACTTCAGATGTAAGTCCTGTGATTAGATACATGTGATGTGGTCATAACAATCATGAGAAACTTTATCACCGGACCTGCGAAATAGTACATGTAATATAATATGCGATTGAATGCACTTTACCTCATATATGTTACCTCATATTTTATAAAACGATCATCAGTATTTAATAGAATAACGAATAGCCCTAACTGGTCAAACATCCGAGCAGTGATGCCCAACCGAGTTCTCCATGACTTCTTCTAGGACAGATGTTATGAAAGTATTTTTCAATAAAGGGCCTTGTGGCCTCTGTGGCCAGACTTTTGCCAAACAGAAATATAAATGGTTATGGTGAACTCATTAATTTAATATAAGTGCAGAGGTATCATAGACTGTAGTCTCCTGCATAGGCTGATAATTGGCCTGAATTTACTTTGTAACGTTTCCTTACTTGTGAGTTTCTCTATTAGTTTATCAAAATCATTTGGAACTTGTACACTTGTCTCGTATTATACACATATTCTTCTTATTTTGCATATGTGTTGTCCCTTTCATCAGAAAGGTGTTCCTCTTGAGAAAGTATTCTATCTTGAGAGAAAAACATTTCGAAGATGACAGAGAAATGGAGAGAACCCGCCGGCTGAAAGTTAATAAAGGGTGTTGGGTAGTGAGTGTATCTAGTTGTGAGTGTAAATAAGGCTGAATACCCTCAGTCCTGGGCACTGGCACAAGTGATACTTGACGACTCGAGGGCTCTCTTCATCTCACCCTCGCTCTCTCACTCTCTCTCTCACTTTCTCTCTCTCTCTCTCTCTCTCTCTCTCTCTCTCTCTCTCTCTCTCTCTTTTTCTCTCTCCCTCCCTCTGTCTCTGTTGTCTCTCTCCATCTTTTCCCTTATCTTCTTTTTTATATCTCCTCTCTTTATATCGTCCTTCTCTCTCACGCCTATTCCAACTCTCGTTCCGACCCCTTTTACATTGTCTCTGTGGATCTTTATTGGTTTTTCAGTAATTAAAGTGCTTCTACCCACAAACGGGGGGGGGCGCCTCTTTTCATAAGGAAGCTCAACCTCTGAGCTGGGGATCTTTTGTAATCTCTAAATTTTTTGAAGGATTTGTTTTTTTGTTTTTTTAATGGAGTGCGTAGAACGCATTTTCAAAGGTATATTTTCTGCGTCGATAACTTTGTTTTGAAAGTGTCTTTTATAGCAACTCTCATTGGATTTTCTAAAGAACTTTTGCCTGCCTTTGGTCAACATTCCCCCTCGCGTTGCTGCTTCTATCCAAATAAAAATGCTTATTTTTATGAATGCCTTTTTCTATTTATTTCATTTGAGTTTTTACTATTGTAGAGGTTCTTTATTCCCCTTTGGATGTATTCTTTAGGTTTGGTTTTTGCATTTCTTTAAATTTTAATTACTCTTATTTCTTTTTCAAATTTTAGTTTTATTTTTCTTTCATAAAAGTTAGGGAGACTGAAACTTTAAAAAAAAATACTTTAATTCTTTCAACTCATAATGAAGTTATGTTTGTTTACACACCTTTAATCCTCAATATATTACATTGTATACAACTAAGTAACTGTGTTCATATTCATTAATTTATCTTTATGAAGGGTCAGTATGCCTAGTTTCTGCTAACCGAACATTGTGCTTTTCTTTTTTTTTTTTTTTTTAAAAAAATGCATCCCAAATGCAAATAAGATGTGTGTTGTGTGTAGTGGAGATTCAGTTGGTAACAGCACTCTCTTCAGAAGTGGTTTTCGCGGTTCAGGTCAAAACGACCGTTTTTGAACATCTGAAGATCTGGGTACCCCTGTCGGTACGATGATTAGGTTCCCCATGACACCAGCGAAAGGAACCTAATGGAGCGAATTTCCATTTGTTTGATAGCTTACTCAAAAGAAATGTAGGGGATTTTTTTTTAAACGAATAGCGACGGGCGACGAATAATGGATTCTGTGCGTAAACACTAGCCGGAAAAAAACATGGGGATTGCCTAGAACAGCACTGCTAGCAACGCCGAAGGCCGGTTTTCATCCAAAGATGATTGCGCTATGTGTTTGGTGGGACCTATACACTTTGAGTTCCTTCCACTATACCAAACCATCACTAGTGATGTTTACTATTCCCGGCTGAAGGCAGCATTGGAAGAAAAACGGCCAGAGTTGACAAGTAGGAAAGGTGTCATATTCCATGAGGACAATGCTCGACCTCAAGTCTCTTTAAGGATCGGCAGAACTTATTGAGCTTCGGATGGGAGGTTTTGTTTACTCACCATACTCGCCTGACAGCGCTCCTTCGGATTATCACCTTTTCTGCTCCCTCCAAAATTGCCAGCAGGATACATCCTCTACTACAGAAGAAGGCATCAAACTTGACCTTACATTGCTCTTAGTACATAAATACAGTGATTTTTGGGGAACAGGGATAATGGGCCTCCCAAGCCGTTGGGGCAGGCAAATCCTTAATGACAGTAATTATATTTAATTTACAGAAATAAATTATAAACTTTTTACGTCAAATAGTTTAACGTTTTTTTTCAAAAACCTGTCTACGAACTTTCCGGGCAACCTAATACTTTTAATCATATCAAATTTAAGATACATTTGCGAATTACAAAATAGTAGTTCTTTTTCTTTTATTTGTAACCTGATCAATGTTCCGTGTGTCGTTGACATCGTGCTCTTATTTAGGGAGAACTACGGAATTAAAGTTTCAATCTCTTTTAGTTGTTCAAATGAAGCCACTATTCACTTTAGATTCTCCACTGAAACTTTAAATCTCTAATTTAAAAGATCAAGGAATATTTGGAATATTTCTTTTTTAATTTTATCGTATTTTTACAATACATCGATGTTGCTTGCGAACTGAAATATCTGAATTTAATAGAGACATCGTTAATTGCTTGTTAGAAAATAGGTGGTTGGGCTTTCTCTTTTGACTAATTAAATTAATGAAAGTCTAATTGAGATTTAGAGAAGAGGTCGATAGAAGAGGTTGAATAGAACAGTGCCTGAGGTGGCTCCTTGTTGAACGCCTTTCATATTGTACCACATACACTCCCTGCTCATAACTAAGTGAGCACCTTATACAAAGAGAACATATTCAGCTCATCGTATCTCTGTGTCTCCTTCATTCTCTGTCACTTTCCACCTCAGTAATTGCCTCCTAATACAGCTAGCTTTCGCTTTCATCAACTTTGAATTTTTATTTTTTTTTGGCAGAGTTTTCAATAGGAAAATAATCCATTCGAGTCGTGGCGTATTTTCGAGTACTCTTCAAATGTATACCGACTCTATCAGGTAGACTAAAAAAATGAATTCCTTTCCCTTCCCCCCTCTTTTAATTGTATTGAATCCGCAAGTTTTATTTAATCTCGACCAAATTCGATGCTCAAATGTTTCATCCAAAAGTAAAGAACTTGCTTACTAACACGGTAATGCCCTTTTTTCAACTTCTTTCTGGTATTCCATCGTATGGCATTCTTGGGCAGTCTGATGAGTTCCATTTTTTAAACATGTCCCAGCTATTACACAATTTTAGATTGGACAATGATTTCAGGTTCGCCATACTTGAGGTAGGGGTTGTTTCTGATGCTTCTTCTGTTTTCCCCATTAGCGGCTCCAAATATTATTCTGTAGCCTCTTCCGTCTCAGGTCAAGAGTGTGAGATTGCACGTTCCAGTGTTGTAGATAACTACGGGTCTTATCACCTTTTTAGACATGTTTATTTTCGTTTTCCGAGAGGGTTTCTCGGGGGGTGTTGGAGTACCTTCTGTAGGGCTTATGCATCTGACCATTCTAGTTCTAATGTCATCTTCTAGGCAATTGATCTTTCTTACGATTTCCTCCTCATACATTAGTGATCTACATGTAAGAACCGCTTATTTCCCCAAAACGAAAGCATTCCCTTCCTCTTTGGCCTATATAGACGATTGCGTGTCCCACGTCTTGCGGTCCTCTCGCAAATTCTTCTTCTGCTCCAGCCAATGACTGGAATTCAAACTGTAATACTTACATCTTTGTCATACGGCTTATGTTATGTGTTCATACTTTTTATTGTATCGTCTGGATTAGCTTTAATATCTTTCCAATTCAAAAGTAAAACCTGCTCATTATTTTTTATATGGCCATTTAAACATTTTACCTTTTAGCAGATTTTCCTCATGGATTTCCCCTTGGGGGAAATCAGCTCTTGGGGTTGTACTCATGATGAGATATTCGAAAATTTCTTCGAATGTCTATCGATCCTACCCAGGAGATAACGAAAATGAGGTCCATTCAAAATTTATATTTATATATATATATATATATATATATATATATATATATATATATATATATATTTGTCTGTTAACGCTCTAGCGGTCGCAATTTTTGTCTGATCGTTACCGAACTCGATATTTAAACGTTTTATGTAGGAAGGAAGATTTCGAAATATCTACGTTGTTATACGTCGGATTGAAAAATTGTGTAGAATCAATCTTATTGCAAATGTAATGTTCTATAAATATTGCATACACGTTTTTCAATACCTTTATTATTAACCAAGATATTTGCATTTTTGAGTTGTCGGTCTTCAGTAAACCCCCACTCCTACTCATTTCATATTAACAATATAAAGCTATTATTTTATGAGGCGTTTTATTTGAAGCCTAAATACCAAATATTGTTCCTGTCGAACTTTTACGTTTTGAGATAAATGCATATACATGGCGCGTGTAGCTAATCAGCTAATCAAAAAAAGTCAGTCACGCAGGGGCTGCGTTAACTAAGCAGATTTCCCACGTGCGCCACGTTTTTGCATTTATCCCAAAAACTAAAAAGTTTAATGAGAACAATATTAGGTATTTAAGCTTCAAATAAAGTGCTTCATAACATAAGAGAATATGTTGAGAATATATGTATACTGAAGACCGAAAACTAAAAAAAGCAAATATCTCAATTAATAATCAAGACAGTGAAAAAGTGCACATAACAACATTTATAGAGCATAACATTTGCAATAAGATTGGTTTTACACACTTTTTCGATCCGACGCATAATAACGGAGATATTAAGAATTTTCGAAATTCGGCCCTGCTGACCCCCTCCTCCCCTAATAGTTCGATTTCAGCCGTTAACGAACTTGATCTTTCTTTTTGTATAAAACGATTATATATCAAATTGGGTAACGATACGACAAAAATTGCGACCGCTAGAACGGTAACAGACAAATATATATATATATATATATATATATATATATATATATATATAATTTTGAACGGACCTCATTTTCGTCATCCCCTGGGTAGGATCGATGGACATTTGAAGAAATGTTTCGAAAGTCGCGTGATGAGTACGACCTCAATAGCTGATTTCCCTTAAGGGAAATCTGCTAAAAGAACTCACGACAATACATTCTGTACACATCAAGATATTCAAGCACAAGCAAAACGTATGATACTCAATTCATGTCAGAAATCTTGGTTTGCCACAACTGATAACAAACTTCGAGAACTGAAAAATATACTTGGTGAATGGCATTCCTCAGAAAAGCTAATTAGAAGAGACGAAGTAGTTTTAACGAGATTAAGAATTGGTCATACTCGACTGACTCACACTTACTTACTAGAAAAGAGGAACCCTACTGCCAACACTGTAACTGCAAACTTACTATAAAACATACTGACTGCTATTTGAGGACTCACAAAGACCTACCATACACTTCTACTGAATTACTGCATGACCGTAGCCAGTATATAAGCCACGTATTACACTACTTGAAACATAACAACATTTTCAAAAAATTATAATCTAGGAAAATATTGTAAATGTTTGCCGAAATGAGCATACTTACGTAAATATAATAAAGTGATTATAGGAATTTAACTGATTCGTCGCTAAATGCGATTATTGTAAGAATAATAATAATAATATACATTTTGTATTCTGGGCGTAAAACGAATTCACATTGGACCATGGTTTTTCTGTAAGGCCACTCCTCTATTGGGATCTCTATAGAACTGCTCTTTATTTGTCGACCCTCTCCCATAGTCCCATATCCTTTACCCGATACATCTCCATTAAGTGGAGAAGTATCCTCTTTCTTTATCACTTATCTCTTATCACGTCTTGCCTTTCCTCATGAAATCTGGCTTCACCCCAACTTATTGTAGAAATATATTAAGCTTTTTTGAAGTATAATTTAAAATATTGCAAACGAATTGCTAAACACTGAGTGAAAGTAGTTGTTTTCGCTCATTTCAAATAATAAAATGAAAATACTGCTTCATAAATCCGTTATGAAATATGAAATGATAGAAATGAAATATTGCACAAGAACTAAAGTACTTTTATTAGAATTCATATTTTATTGGAACTAGTGATCTCTATCAGACTCTAGTTATGAGATTTTATCAAAATTAATTCTTGAGCTGGCACTTTTTGTGTGACTGACCACTAGATGACTTTAGGTAAGACTTTAATAGAATTCATATTATATCCGTTCTAGGGCCCACTTATAGACGTCTTTCAAGAGATTTTATTAAAATTTATATTTTATTCGCACTACTGACCAAAGGTAAAATATTTTATTAGAATATATACTTTATTCGCACTACTAACCATAGGACAAATATTTTATTAGAATTTGTATTTTATTCGAACTAGTGACCACGGGTAAAAGATTGCATTGGAATTTATATTTTATTCGCATTAGTGACCACTAATAGACTTCTGTTAAGAGTTTTTAGTGGAATTTATATTTTATTCGTACTAGTGACCACTACTAGACTTCTGTTAATAGTTTTTAGTAGAATTAATATTTTATTCGCACTAGTGACCACTAGTAGACTTCTGTTAATAGTTTTTGGTATAATTTATATTTTATTCACACTAGTGACCACTACTAGATTTCAACTTAGAGATTTTATAACAATACTCACTCCTTTTGATGAAATGCTGCCATTAACAAAATATCTTTAGTTTTTCACGGAAGTATTGAGTTTGGTATTGATCAAACAAAAATTGTGGTACCGCGTAAAGTGGTAAATCAAGTTTATGTAATATATATGTATATATATATATATACATATACATATACATACTGTTAGTTAAATTTTAAAATTCCCAGATCGAAGGGTAAAAACAAAGAAATTCAAATACGTCTGTCAGTGTAGCTAAATATGCACGAGTAGACTATGAATTCTTAGAAATGACTCGTTCAATAAAATTGATAATACATACATACATATAGTGTGTGTGTGTGTGTGTGTGTGTGTGTGTGTGTGTGTAATTTTCTTGTGAGTTTGACCAGAACCAGGTGACTATTTCAAACGGTTAGCCATTTACTCATACTAGTCAGAACGGATTTGTGTTAATATCAGTAAGAACTTGTATTATTATTTTGTATTGCTTTGAATGAATAACAATAGTTATATTTTGACAAATCATGTTTTAATGCCTTGAAATGACGAAAGTCCGTCACGCATTTGCTTTAACTAAGTAGATTTACCATGTGCGCCACGTATTTGCATTAATCTGAAAATGTAAAAGTTCTATGAGAACAATATTTAATATTTAGGCTTCAAATGATGTGCTTCATTATATATCAGGTTATTGTTAATAGGAGTAGGAGTAGGGGTTTACTGAAAACTAAAAAATGCAAATATCTGTGTTAATATCCAAGATAATGAAAAAACATACATAACAACATTCATAGAACATTAATTTTGCAATAAGATTGATACTATTCTTTTTTTTTATCCGACGTATAAAAACGGAGATATTTAGAATTTTCGAAGTTCTTCCCTCAACCCCCCTTCCCAATGGTGCGACATTCATAAACTTGATCTTTCTTTTTAAATAAAACAATTAAATATGGCGCTTGGGTCGATACAACAAAAAAGTCCGTCACGCAGGGGCTGCGTAAACTAAGCAGATTTCCCACGTGAAGTTTTACAGTCGAGAAATCTGCCCAATAACATCTGTAGTAGTAAGGGATTTCTAAACCCATTCACGAGGGACGAACAGTTTACGGAAACGGCCGCCAGAGCTCTCGGCGGATAGTCCCGAACATAGCCGATTCCTGCCGACCACGCACAGAATACAAATGCAAATATCTTGGTTAATATTCAAGATACAGAATAAATGTATAGAACAATATTTATAGTAAATTTAATTTGCAATAAGATTTATACTATACGATTTTTTGATTCGATGCATAATAACGGAGATATTTTGAATTTTCAAGAATCCCCCCTCTAAACCCCCCCTCCCACTGGTCCGATTTCACCCATTAACGAACTTGATCTTCCTTTTTACATAAAACGATTAAATTCCGAGTTTGGTAACGATCAAACAAAAATTGCGACCGCTAGAGCGTTAACAGACAAATATATATATATATATATATATATATATATATATATATATATATATAATTTTGAACGGACCTCATTTTCGTCATCCCCTGGGTAGGATCGATGGACATTTGAAGAAATGTTTCGAAAGTCGCGTGATGAGTACGACCTCAATAGCTGATTTCCCTTAAGGGAAATCTGCTGAAAAGAGCGTTAACAGACAAATATATATAGGATACACATTTAAGGGAATTTTTCGAAAATCGCGTCATGAGTATGGCCTCAATAGCTGATTTCCCTTAAGAGAAATCTGCTAAAAAAATGTTGAACGCGTAGGCGACCTCTTTTATGAAATAAATGTAAAATTTAACTGGTAGTTTGTTCAAGTGACCTCAATGTCTTACCTATTGATATATTTAAATATAAAGTTGAAGGGACCCTTTTGTCACTTAATAGATGATTTTGATCGATATTTTAAGAAATATTAAAATTTCGCCTTGTTCATACAATGTCAATAGCTGGTGGAAATTTGCTAAAATGTCTAGTAGCAACAACTGAGTCGTACTATTCAGAACGACCTCTATGACCTTTAATGATTTTTCGTTTAATAAATAGAGTCATCCAAGTAACCTTGCCCAAAGAGGTCATAGTTTTGAGGTTATAAATACTGGGACTAAATAGTCAATGGACTAGATTAATAAGAAATTATGAATGGATGATTTCTCTCTCAGGTTAATATATTCCATTATTAAGTAGTCATCCTTGACGAGATAGCTATCTGATTTTTATCTGATTATTTCTAATTTAAGAGCCGTTTCATATTGATTATTTTTCTGCTGCATTTTCTACTTCTGGCATATCTTTTTTAACTATTTGTTTTTATTAAATTTCCGTGTTGCCGAACTAACACAGCAGTTCATTTAATATTCACAGAAAATATACTGATTGAAAAGAACGATGCAATGACACGTCGGCTTGTTCGGGCCTTGGTTCGTGCTTCACATAGAAATTATTAAAACAACAACATATTTATAGCCTAACTTTGAGCTTATTCGGGGAAAATTCAATACTGTATTGCCAATATAGATTATTGGAATTAAAAATGCAAATTGTTAACGTATATCTCTTTGAGCTCGCTTGGATTAGAGAAGGAGCAAAATTATACAATTCAAAAATCATAGTTATTATGCTTCCCATCGAAACATTATATCAAGTTTTGCTCAAGCAAGTAGTACCCTACAATTATTGTACAATATATTTTACTCTAGATGGAATATTTGCGGAGCTCAATTCATTGGGCGCCCTTATTATACCCTCCCTCACTTCGTAAAGTGATTTTTCATTATGAAATGTCTTCTAAAACTGTAACAATTATTTTAAAGAATTATCGATCACGTGGATTATGAAGCTTTGTAATCAGCAACCCAATGCAATTGGGTACTGCGAACGTTTTTCTCTTTATAAAATTTTTCTTCCAAGTTAATACATTATAAACATCTAATTCTTTGATATTTCTACATTTATAATTCTTTGGCCTAATTTATCTATTGTCTTTTCAGGTATGTTGGAGTTCTGTTTTTGCTTTAGCTAGGTAAGATTGTTGCAATTACTTTTTTTTCCCTCACTCTCTCTCTTATATATATATATATATATATATATATATATATATATATATATATATATATATGTATATATATAAATATATAAAACGACTGTACCTGTGCATGTCACTGAAGTCCTCCTAAATGGCTTGACCGATTTGAATGAATTTTTTTGTAGGCGTTTGGGTGACGCCCTGGATGATTTAGATTCACAAATGAGCCCGGCAGATGGAGCAGGAGTGGGGGTTGTAAGGGAGGCCTAAAATTAAAAATAGCGATATTTCGTTTCCTATTGGTTTTTCGGCAAATATGCTCAGGATAAAAGTTGTTTATTTGGTTGTTTAGAGTAACTTTTTTTATATTCACTTATCGTCGTATTACAAAGTATAAACGAGATATACACTAAAAAATTAAAGTTAAGCCTTCTATTTTATAGGGCACTAACGACTGAACCGAACTTAACAAAACTCTATATGTAGATTAGCATTAATTATTCCATGATTATAAACTATATTAAATTTTTTAGGTTCGAACGGGAGTGGGGGTTATAAGGGAGGCTTGAATAAAAAATTTGGGATATTTAATTTTCTATTTGTTTGTAGGCAAACGTGCACGTAACAAAAGTTGTTTTGTTTTTTGTGTTATAAAAGTAGATTTTGTTTTTAACTTTTTATCCTAATCGCTTGAAATATCACGTAGGACAACGTCTGTTGGGTCCGCTAGTATATGAATATATATATATATATATATATATATATATATATATATATATTTGTGCGTGTGTGTGTGTGTATAATTAATTCTTATTTTTTTTCAATTGGACTCCAAGAATCCTAGTTTTGGCGTATGTCCTGTACGTACCTCACATTATTCGAAAAGGAAGGCCTTAGAACGTTAAAATTACACACTTCCCCTTAAGATCAAAATTTACTAAGGGTGAAGGACGAATATATCAAAATTGCATATTGCTTCGTGCGTATTAGAGATAAAAAAATTATATAGGAATATTTGTTTTTATCGTGGAATTTTATATTATAAAGTATGTTCTTGACGTTTTCAATCCGATGCTTTGGAACGGAGATATCGTAAACCAGTTTGAAATGAAATAATTTAAATGAAATCCAGCAAAAACGTTTGTACATTTAGTTTAATACGAGTACAAGGAAGTAATGTTGAGGCGAAATAAGATTTTTTCCTGTTGAGTTTGTGGTATATTTCATAGCAAATCTTCTTTGTCGAAGAGCTCTAGAGAAATAAAAAGTGAGTTTGATGAGATTATCAGCGTTCGCCTTAATGTTAACTTTTCTCAGTGGCGTGGAGCGATAGACAGGTCAAAGGCACTGTTGTTAGCTCTTGGTCCTCTGGTATACAAGACGAGCAGTTGGAAGAGCGGCCGGCGAACATTAAGACTTGCGGAGGAGTGGGGCAGAGAGAGACGGTACGAGAGTGAATAGATATAAGCCAAGGGTAGACTGGCTATCGATTGGATGTAGTTGTGAGCCCCTCCCTCTGCTGGCCTCTACTTTGTCCACCCTTTGTGTGCGCCCCTTCGGAAGAATTGCCCCGCCATACAGATACACTTTACATTTTCCACTTCTTCTCCCATCGCCCCATCAATTCTCTCACCCTTTTAACCTCCCAGCTCCGTTTTAATTGTTATTTTCTTCTTATTGTGTGTTGTAGTGTTTTTGTTGGCAGATTTACCTCCAGCGATTGTTCTATTAATGACGTGCCTTAAAAAAAAAAAATCTGCCTTTTTTGTAACCCGTAAGATGCTTCATGTCTACAAAAAAGAATTTTCTAGGCCTTCCTCCTCAATCTTCCTAATCCTTACCTTCAAATATATTTGAGATGAAATTTTGGTCCCTTATCAAGAAGTTCATTAGTTACAAAAAGTTTCATCCTGCTTTTTTCCATTACCTTTCCTTTACTTACATTTATTTCCTTTTGAGTCCAACTTGTTCTGGAGATTCTGCTCGAAATCCTTTTCCATTGGGTTTAATTTAATGTATTCCTTTTTTGAAGAGTCCGACTTTAGCTTCCGTAATGCAGTATTCTCCAAATATTTTTTTGGTTTCTATACTGTATGTGAGTTTTAGTCTGAAACTGCCATTGCTTTGGTAGGCTACCTCAGTAATTGCTATTCTTTTAATAATTTAAGCTCTATTATCGTACCTTCCTAGGGAGAAAATTTAGTTGAGTAGATGTAATATAAAAAAAAAAAGGAATAACTGTTAGTTTGACACAATTCAAGAATTATAATATAACCAATCTTCTTGAAAATTTAATATTCTGCAGGTGTACATGTTCTTGGCCTTAAATAAACCCTTAAGTTGTACTCATCAAACTGTGGATAGAAAAAAGGTAATATACCATAGTAATAAAGTAACGTTTTTAGTCGTCCTTTATTACGTATGAAGCATGGATAAATGTGCGATGTGGCGTCATTATTGACCATACCATAACTCCAGATGGCTCATTTTGGATTCGATGTACTATCTATACCAAGCCGTTTCATGAAAAACTAAATATTAAGTTCCTTGAAGGGAATTGGTCCTCAGGCAAGCGAGGGTGGGTTAAACAAGCGGCAACATGTAAAATCTTAAATATCTTCGTAGTTATGAGTTGGATTGACAACTTTTGGAATTTTATATCAACTTAAATTTAATGTTAATTATATAACACAGGACAATTATATGTTGCTGTACATATTTGTTCTATAAGTCGATTTAATTTTAGTAGTTTTATTTGTATCATTCAAATGAATCTCTCATCCCACCCACCTCATTCCCTCTAAAAACACCTATCACCTATATCTCTAAACATCTCACGTGCAGCTTAAATTTCTAGTCCTATTTCATAAGGTTATTATTACAGAAAGTAATATTTTTATTTATTTATTTATTAACGTCCACTTTTTGCAACTTAGGCTAATCGGGACGGGTTATCTACAGGTTACCACCCTTTTCTAGCCAGGGTGGGATTTTAGGACGTTATTTAATGAATTTCGTCACTAAATAATTTCCCTTGCCCAGGCGAGTAATAGAGATTAAATGTGATGGCATAATCAATGTATCAAACAGGTGGACAATTTTTATTTTAGTGTCCCGTAGTTTCGGACAATAACGCTTATAGTTCACCATTTTGTCAACCCTTCTATCTCAGTATTTAGGTTTGCGCAACGAGTAGACCTAAATTCATGAAAATGTGCAATCATTCAATACGATATCAATCTACCGAAGAAACAGAAAAACAAAACTTACAAATTAGTCAAAATGGTTTGTGAAAACGAAGTGGATGGCTCAAGAAAGCTCTACTGGAGTATTGATTGTAGTATTTACTAGTTTCCAACGTGGGGAAGCCCATTCGCACGGCAAACTTTAGTATTCAATTCTAGTGATTTGAGCTCTGGCTCTTCTTGTAGAGAAGACGTCGCCTAGGACGTTCAGTAGTTTCCCGTTGCTTTCAACTTAAGACTACAAACAATAAATCCATTAGTAAAAGTGACTGGTGACGAATTCGACCCCAGGCCGGACAATTAATAACCATTATCCAGTTAGATTAAGCAAACCACAAATCTGATTAACCTCCAGTTTTGCCCAACTGGGATGGCACCGGCGGGAATTAAGACAACGAGGACTAATGCAGATTGAGAAACTTACAGTTTCTTGATAATAGAGTTCAGTTTACACCCCGTTTTGATTAACTTGATTTAACATATATTTTGTTTTCCGTTTTACTTCTTCTGCTTTTTATAGGCAACTTATATACTAACCGCGTTACTATGAATTACGAAATTGGTAGGAAATCTTTGGTCGGCGTAACTACACTTGCAACTGCAATCTGTACGTTTGTACGAGGAATCCATCTAACGCAGTGTAGCGGCGAGGTACTCGCGAATGAATAACCTTGACAGTTAGTCTTAATTTTCATGTGTTCGCGAGTATCTCGCTGCTTTGCGTTGCTATAGAGAAGTCCCTATAACTTAGCGAGGTTAAAACAGTCTCCTGTCAGCATTCGAATAGTGAACCACGTTTTAGGTTACAGTGCGTATTTATTGACTGTGAAAACCGGAGTCTGAAGTGCGGCCATGGACGTATCTTTTTGTTAATAACTTTATCATTATTTATTATTGTTGTTAATATATTTGATTAAGTTAATCTGGTCTTGACTTCTTTACGTCTCGCATCGCCCCTTCACAGCAGTATAGATGTACATATTTGTGTGTGTGTTTTAGATAGATCTGTAGCTGCTAGCAAATTTATATTTTGAGACCATACATCATTATATTGCCAACATTTTGCATTTTTTGGGGAGAGGTTTAGGTGGGGCGAAGCGCAGAATTCAAAATACTTGGAAAATGTATTCAACATTTTTGAATGGAAATTACGTTTACAATTAAAATCATATATACATATAACCGCATCTGTGGCTCATGCGATAAAAGGGCCAAATGAAGCGGGGGTTTTATTCGCTTTTCTTTGAGACTGAATGAATTTTGTTAAGGAATGAGGCTAAGTAGGTCGTCATTTTGGATGGTTAGGTTTTGGTGTGTTTTTTTTTTTTTAAATCACACAAAAATGCCTTCAACCGTTTGCGCCTTTTAGTCAGTGAGAGTTAAAAAAGGTCGATTTAAGTTTGGAAATGTTATATCAGTATGTAAAATCTTTGGCTCTGCAACTGATGAGACCAAATGTGATGGGAGGTCAAGTTGTCAATATGATCCATTCCCTGCTTATTTGTTGGCACTAGTTTCCAAAGATCTACCGTATTTAGCTACTCAAGATGGGGAGGTAGCCTACCACCTAAACTACAGACTATTAAATAATATTACAATGTTTAGAGTAAAATTTTCTTGTGACAGTAGAATTAAAATAATTGTTCACTCCGTTCATCTCTAAAATAACGTTCGATCTTTGTTCTTTGAATTAAACCTGGTTAACCCTGTATGATCTACCATTGACTGTGAGTGAAATTCAAGCATTTTTCTTTCTTGCGGTATTATCCTCCTTTGCATTTTTAATGGTAACCATTGTGGTCTTTGAATTGTACAGTGAAATATCTTCGTTCTTATGCGACGCTCGAAAAATGTTTTATAATGTAGGTAGGATGAAAAGATTGGCTACGCTTCCACTATAACAATTTATTAAAACGGCAGAGCGCTTTCGACGCAGTGCATCATCGGCAGTGTCCTGTTGATACACAAAAACAATAATTACTATCTCTATTAAAATAGTTTAGATTAGGGGTAAACTCGATAACATATAACAGTAAGAGGTATGAAAAGTTTTATATATTATTTCATCATGATGTATGAAAAGGTGTATATGTTATTTAGTTCTAAAAAAGATAGTTTTTATTGTTATATATTATCGAGTTTGCCCCTTATCTAAAATATTTTAATAGAGATAATAATTATTGTTTTTGAGTGTCAACAGGGCACTGACGATGATGCACTGCATCGAAAGCGCTCTGCCGTTTTAATAAATTGTTGCAGTGGAAGCGTAGCCAATTATTTCATCCTACCTACATTAGAAGTCATTTCCACCTGCCAGAATACCAATTCAGAAATGTTGTGTAACTATTCTTCTTGGAAATATATTATTCTATATTGGATGTTAAAGCTGACAGTTAATTTCATGCTCTTCTCAATTAATGTAATAAACACCTCTAGCTCTGCTAAAATTTCAAGTTGTCTTTAAGGTTCTTATTACAGGAGAAATGAATAGAATGTGGAATTCCGTCAGTTGGTTGATGTGGAATTTTCTTATTTTAGGCAGAACTTACGTGGAGGACTCTTTATTATTTAGAAATGGTTTAATGTATATATATCCTTTTTAGAAAGAAGAAAAAATACAACAGAACACGCAGTTTGTTTCTGCCACTCTTACAATGAGCCGGTGCGTGTGTGAGTGCGTCTGTATTATGTTGATTGGTTAGGCGGAGAGAATGGGACATGATATCTGGGCTGAAGCAGAGCCCTACTCGGCATGCAAACTGCATTTCACGAAGAGTGTATACCGATCTGTGGCTGTGTATTGGAGAGATGTCGAATAGACGGCAATGCGGGACGTCCAATGCCGCTCCTGTGATTAAGCTGTCACGCTATCGGAATACATTGTGATTTCGCAACACGAGGCTCTTACACACACACACACTCGCTGGCTCTTTGTGACTAGACCTCCCCGTGTGTGTGTGTGTCACTAATCGTTTTCCCTCTTCTCGTTTTTAATTATATATATTCTGACGCTCTGAAGACTAAAGTGACATTAAAGGCTTGTCGGATGATTGGAATCGACATATTAATGTTATTTAATTAGTGAATAAGTGTAATATTTCAATTTCCCACTCATGTTGACCTCTTTGATTGATTACCAGCTTTCATGTCGAGAGAATGTTCAACAATTATTGCCATTTAGCAGATGTGCTTTGAGGGAAATCACCTGAGCCAGCGTGACTCAATTTTTAAATATCTTTCAGTTCACAAACATTATGTTCTTTTTTATTTATATATATATATATGTGTGTGTGTGTGTGTGTGTGTGTGTGTGTGTGTGTGTGTGTGTTTGTGTGTGTGACTTTGCTGTCGCAATACGTTCTTGATCGTTATAAAATTTGACATTTAAACATGGCACGCTTCATATTCTTTAATGGACGAAACCGAATTCGTAGGGTTTCGAAAACACAGGGAATTGTAAATATCTCATAATTATTTGACTAATCAAAAAATGCTAGTTATGGGAAATGCTATTTCTTATAATTTGAACCTTTTTTTTATAATTTTCGTTACTCAAATATCATGGACTATTATTTTTTAAGTCTGATTATTTTAATATTTAGTTGCCCATCACGTTGGATGTTACTTAAAATTTTATAACCAACCTTTAATAATGTTCACGCCTTTTATTTGTATTAATCGACTGGAATGAAGAAGACTGTGCATTCGATTTATTTGTGTTACTTTGTTTTCGTTGTATTATAATTAATAACCATAGTGGGGTTCTTTATATTAAATGGATGTAAAAAATGCCTCTATGACCCCAATCTAGAGACAATATAATTTTATATATACTTAAATTTAGTCATTATAGATCTTAAATAGTATTGAAGAATACTAAAAGTAAAGCACGAAACAACAGTTCACATTTCGTATTGCATAATATTAAAAATTTTTCTTTATTTCTTTATTTAAACATTTTAACTTAAGGAATTGAAAATAAATGATACGGAGCGACATCGCCTAGTTGCGGAGCTCACCAAATAAATAAATAAATAAAACCAGATTTTATCGGACGTTTTTAATAAGTTTATTTAAGTACTGTCTCTAACTATATTGCTTTTTGCTATTTGTGCCATTACGTTTTAATGTGTCAGAGAAACGACAATTTTGTTCCGAATCATTGGCAATAAAGAGGTTTTAGTTTAAGGTACCCAATTGGACCAATAGCTACATTTAAATAACATTTAGAAATTTTTGATGTATACATTGTATGCATGATGTATTGAATCAGTCTTTATATTATATATATTTTCAGTTTTAAGTCTTGTTCTACATCTACTCAATAGTACATTAATATTAGATAAATATCAATAGATGCCATTTTTTTTATTTTATTATAAATTGTGAGGAGCCACAAATGAGTGTTTCTGATTAATAGTGTTGTAAACTAACACATGATGAAATGTCTTACGACCAGCTTCAATATTGTATTGTTTTTATCATCTACGGACATCAAAATAAAAAGGTATGTTATTTCAGGGCCACCGTCTTTCCATTCGACCTACTGTAGTATTGTTCTTTTCTTAGCGGACCTTAATTCATTTTTAAATTATTTATATTTGGTCTGTTTGGGGCATAAACTATTCTAAACAGCAGGCATACCTCTTTTATATAGATTTTATTATTAGATCCCGTTTAATGAAAATGTGAGAAATAGAAAAATATTTTCACACTATTTGCTATTTCCTCAATTCATAAAGGTGTCTTTCAAAACTTTTTCTGTTGCAAACTACTGTTAATTTGCAAATTCACTGCACTGTTGAGTGCCTTGGTTAATTCGTAGCGTAAAGGGCCGTTGGGAGCAAACATAAAATGTTCGTCACGCAGCGTCTGAGTTACCTAAGCAGATTTCTCACGTGAGCAGAGTATTTGCGTTTATCCCAAAGCGTAAAAGTTCAATGAAAACAATATTTGGTATTTAGGCTTCAAATAACGTGCTTCATAACAGCTTATTGTTAATATGACACGAGTAGGAGTAGGGGTTTCCTGAATGCTGAATACTAAAAAATGCAAATATCTCGGTTAATAATCAAGGTAGTGCAAAATGTATATAACAACATTTATAGAACATTTGATGCAATAACATTGGTTCTATGCGCTTTTTCGATCCGACGCATAATGGAGATATTAAGAATTTTCGAAATTCTCCCCATCCCCTTGGTCCGGTTTCAACCGTTAACGAACTTGATCTTTCTTTTTATATAAAACTATTATATATTAAGTTTGCTAACGATAAGACAAAAATGATGTTATTTGTTTTTTATTTAAATCATTAAAAGGGAAATGGGGGGGGGATTAACTATTGAATAATCATTCATTATCCAGCTTTGGAGCTTATTTATAATTGAAAGTTAAATTATAAATAACATTTTTTAGAATTATTGCTCAGCCGTTGGAAATAAAGTGGTAAATAGATTAAATCAATCATTAGATTATAAATTGAAGCTTAAATCAGTTTTCCGATAAATACTTAAAAGGGGGACTTAAGCGGTTTTCTTATTTGGCAATGAGGGTGGAAATTTCCAATTAGAGAGGTCTAGTGGCTGGAGTTATTGGGTGGGAAGGAGAGGAGACGAGGCTTGAAATCTTAAGTAGGGAACAGCTCTATTGGGTGATATCTCAGACATCTGTCTAGTGCTCGGCCATTCCATCGGGCTCTTGTGGCTTATAGCCTGTCTGTCATGGTATGTCACATTCCATCCTGAATAAAGAATAGAAAATAAAGATTCAGTATTCATACGACCTGTGGGCGAAGAAATAAAGAGTACACCACGCAGTACCTGCTAAACTAAGTCAATTCCCAACGTGCTAGAACGATAGGAAGATGGCGTTAAATCACACTCTGCTCTTTATTTCACATCTAGTAAGACCTGCTTATAACAAAATTTAAAATTAAGCAAGGCGTAAGGTATTTAGTGCACGCAAGAGTAGCAGTACAATGAAGGCTAAAAACTAGAAAAATATAAATAGCCACAAAAAAAGTGTAAGAAGACGCTCTTATAACACCAAAAATAAGGAAATGAAATAGAATTGGTTGATGGAATTATTTTCAAGGGTTAGAATGATTTTTTAAATATGTGAAGCTCAAATCTAGTTTAATTGGTATCTGGGTTCATGTTAGAGTACGACAATATTCAAGGAGAGAATTGGCAATTGAGAGGTTACATCCTGTTGACTTAAGGGAATGGGCAAAGTTATACGTAGATAAAGCTTTAAAAAAAGTAGGATACGTTATGAGTGCGAATGGCCAAACATGACGTCCGTCGGCCCCATCCCGGAAAAGCGGTTGCTCATGTATATTGAAAAGTTAAATGGTCGGAGCGGGGTTTCCTCCCCGGGGTGGCCCTGGAAAATTGCATTAAACCCCACCAGTAGCTTGGAAATGAAAAAATGTCTGACGGGCTTGAGTTTTCCAATTCCCGGCTCTCTTCCTCCCTCTAGGGACCCTCTGCATAAACCTTTATTGAATAACCTCCTTTGGGACAGCTAGCCAGACCTCTGCTTGAAGATCTACTGCTGACCCCAAACCCAGAATTGATGAATCAACCAATTTTCAATATTTCATTTCCACTATTTATGACGAGATCCCTGGCATTCCCAATGGGATTTTGTTTCCTGGTTATTGACAAAATATGCGACATTTTTTAAATTGGTACTGCAGTAAAAGAAGAATATTTTTTTTAATCATGTCCTGCCTTTTATATTCATATTTATTTTTTTAAAAATTATTTAAAGCCTATTATTATAGGGGCGACAGTGGTTCAGTGTTTAAAGTTTTGGACTACCACTTTTGAGGCGGTCTTACATTGCATGTCATATAGCTTTGAGTTGGGACGGCTTATCCGTTCTCCCAATGTTCGGCTCTGTGAGACAATCGCGTAGCTACGTTGGTTAAGAAAAAGATATTTTTGGTTGTTGCACAATGCAGCTGGCAGTAGATAAAGAGAACCACTTGACCTCCTATGTGACATCCATTGGCCCTTCATGGCTGTTGACCCAAAGATTTTCATTTAATATTTTATGATCTTAGTGGCTGATACGTCGTTCAATCGCACGTGTCGCGAAATGGGATTAATATAAGAATAAATAAATAATTAATAAATTATTCTAGGATCTCTAAAAGATGAGACGTTCTACCAAAGGATTGTGAGTTTAACGGGTCTAATCATACAGTATGCAAGAAATGAAATTACCAGTGAAATACAATTTTTTTTATTGTATTGTACCTTGGTGTATTATTTCCAATTTTTTTTTTAAACAGGCCTTAAGGAAATGAACTGGTTTTCGTTTCCTTCTACATGAGACTGGCCATCAATTAAGGCATTAGAATTGCGAAGGAAATTTCGCTCGTAGCCAAATTTGCTAGTCTTCCCTTTGCAGTCCGAATCCGCCACAGCACTTAATGATATGCATACTACAACAGTGTAATCTACCTACAGTTCGTCCACTGACCTGTCGTTAGTGGAAAAACATGGAGGGTTCACAGGATATAGTTAACAGAAAAAAAAGAGTAAAAATTTTCTTTCCCAATTGAGCATTTCCAAACATGAGTTTTGGCTAAGGTCTTGTGAGTTATGGTTATCAATTTCAATATAGATTTTTGCGTTCTTTATAAATGCTAATAGTTAACACTTTAATTTCACCTCACAATTAGAAAGATTGCTGTATAGTTTCACCCATAGGTTAAGTGATGGTTTAGCGATGACATGATACAGTGTACGGCAACCCTGGTGATCTCATCATTACCTCATGCGGCTATCTATTATACAGACTCTTTACTTGAACCTTGGGATTCTTCAATCTTGATGAAATCAGCCGTTAGTCATGAGGCGTGTGCATTATTTATTCTCCTGTATCAAAATTAAAGTTTACCTCCTCTGCTCATAAATACGCCTTTGGATTCGTCATCTGCGTATAGTAATCTTATTATGTCTTGCTGAACATTAAATCTTATAAATATTAATGATTTCGAAATGCGTCATTAAATATTGTGCTAACGTAGTTTTACCTAAATAAATCGCCTTCGCGCTTACTGATTTAAACGTTCTGAAAACGTTTTAGTCTTTTCTACACGAAGGCTTTTAGGACGTTTAACACGAGCTCTTTCGGTTTTCAACATGACATCTTCCAATTGCTGAACTACCTGCATGAACAAACAACAAGGGATAACTGAATTAATACTGGTCTTAAAAGTGAATTTTATTACAAAACGCTGGTAGATGTATAGTACCTCCTAACTTCTTCCTTACTTGATGAAGAGGAGAGGGGTTAGTTGTAAGGTAAGTGGTACCTTGGCTATTTCATGATGAGGCAATAGGTGTAATATTAGCACCTAGAGTAAAAATGGAGGGCAACTTACCTTTGTTTACCTGTGATTGGTTTCATGGCTCAACAACTAAAACAGTTTCTCTAATATCGACTACTTACAGTATTTCATAATGTATTTCTCCTCCTTCATTATTCCATTCTATTATCTTTGAGAGTTATAAAACAGGTGTATATTTATTTTTTTTTACTCGATTGGTTGTACGGAAGCTGAAATATAAGGAATTACAAAATCAAAAGACGAAATCGACTCCTTTTCAAATAACAAAAATTTAAGTTCAACAAATTTCAAGAAGTTTTTATTGACACTGTTTACTTTGCGTTTGTAAGGTTAAAATGAAAAAGAAAATTTAATTTGTTTGAAAATTTTTATTTTATTTTTGATTATTTTCTTTTTGGCGTATCTGTAGAATTTGGTGTATTTACGGCTGGTTGTTGAAACGTCATCGGGGCTGTTGCATATGGTTGGACTTACTGATTTGTAGAAGACCAGATACAGTGGCTGTACAATGGGTTCTGTCGAAGACATTGGATCCTGAAAGAAAATAAAAAAGTCCGTCATGTAGGGGCTGCGTAAACTAAGCAGATTTCCCATGTGAAGTTTTACAATAGAGAAATCTGCATACTGGTAATACAAGCCCACCATGAATAAATATAAACGGTAATTAGAAAACTTTCAGTTAATTTTAATAAATTCCCAACTGAAACGGCTTTTGAATTGTAAAAATAATTTATATTTTAATAACTTAAATTTTAGTAGTACAAGAACTAAAGAAGGGGGGGGGGGCGGCGGATGAACAGACCGTATTTGCATAAATCACACAAAGTAATGAAGGTAAGGACGACACGACAGGTAAGGTTAGAGAAGCTTCCACCTGAGCCGAGTACTGACGAAAATGGCCTATCTAATCCGAACTATACCCGACCACAGACTTAATAAAAATGCAAATATCTCGGTTAATATTCAAGATAGAGAATAAATGTATATAGCCATATTTATAGTAAGTTTAATTTGCAATAAGATTGGTTCTATACAATTTTTCGATCCGATGCATAATAACTGAGATATTTCGAATTTTTGAAAACCCCCCTCTTAACCCCCCCCCTCCCACTGGTACGATTTCAGCCGTTAACGAACGTGATCTTCCTTTTTACACTAAACGATTAAATACCGAGTTTGGTGACGATTAAACAAAAATTGCGACCGCTAGAGTGTTAACAGACAAATATTTATATATATATATATATATATATATATATATATATATATATATATATATATTATAGTTTTGAACGGACCTCATTTTCGTCATCTCCTGGGTAGGATCGATGGACATTTGAAGAAATTTTTCGTAACTCGCGTCATGAGTACAACCTCAATAGCTGATTTCCCTTAAGGGAAATCTGCTAAAAGTACAATTCATTTCACACCTAATACAATACAAAAGAACACGTAACAAATATTTCCGAATTTTCTTCTTTAAAATAGGCATGCATTGGTTCAGAATAGTTTCATTACGTAAAAATCTGATATGTGCACCACATAACTTCCTTGTAACTAAATGGAATATAAAAAAGATTTTACTGAACTTAATTTAAAAATATGTCATTTAAAAGTCATATGAACTATGTCTCCTTTCCAATGCATCGGATCAAAAATGTCGGAACATAGTTTGCAGATCGATTTATAATAAATCTTTTGTGTCGCTGAAATTAACTGTTTTTTACTTAGAGTAGTGGCCCCATAGCGTAGCGTAGCATCTATTATACAGCCGAGCACCTGATGATGGCACATTAGTGCTGAAAAGCATTGTGCTTTAATGTAGAACTTGCTGGGAAGACTTCCTGTTATTAAGACATGTTTCACAGGTTTTTATTTCGCTTCCCCTAAATTAGTCACTCCCTGTCCGTTTCGCACAGTTAGACGTTACAATATTCCTAAATATGAAATTTAAACAATTTACTCATAAATTAAACGATTAGGTCTAGATATTTTCCTGTAACGTTAATACTAATATAGTTATTTTTTCTATTTTACGTTATTCCTTCCCTGTCCTATTGAACAAGTTTCAACAATAAGTGAATATGTAATAAAATGAAATGTTTCAATTCCAAACTTAATGGTTAGGTATTATTTACGTATGTCTTTTTGTACGAGGACACTAATTTTCCTGTAAAAAGTAAAATGTTTGAGATGTTTATCATCACAAAGCTTGTAATGATCAGATAAACTATATATATATATATATATATATATATATATATATATATATATATATATATATATATATCATATGTTACCGTGAAAGACCGAAATCAGAGAATGTCGACATTCACCGGTGAATGTCAACGTACACCAAATACATCTGTGAAAGATCGAATATTTCATTACATTCTGGTACATTCGGATGCCCACCGGTGTATTTCGACAATCACATCATGGTGTATGTATAGAAATAAGGGTATTTAGCAAATATTTTGGACATACACCACGCGACTAATGTGTGAAATTGACATTCTGTCAATGTGAATGTTGACATTCTCCAGATTTCGGTGTTTCACCGTAATATATATATATATATATATATATATATATATATATATATATATAACTTCCTTTTCTACAGGGAAGTCGTTATAATAAATCCACTCATTAAATAGTAGCGATGATTTGAAGAAATCATATCATCACTGGATCTGAAGAGAAATTTTGTAGTAAATATCTTAGTAAATGGAGCTCCTGATGATTTTACTCATTTTGTGTCAAATAGTACGAGAACCTTAATCCCATTTATTATTGATGGAAATATACTTCTTTTATCTGTCTTCTGTGTTCCACTTTCTATAGTGAAATATTTGAAAAGGGGAGAGAAAATGAAGGTGCCCATATCCTTTGGCTCGATTCCAGCATCAGAATTCTGTTCTATGTTTTGTATATTTCCTTTATGGCTTTCAGAAATTATGAGCAATTTCGTGTCACTCACTTTTGAATATTCCCTTTCGTATATCTTATATTTTATAAAATCCATTTCATTTCTTTTCTTCCACGTTTCTGCTTAGAAACAGGCTGTAATACTCACGTGTAATGACGCGAACGTACATTTTTTTTTATATAAGAGTATTCATTTAAAATTTAAATATATTAATTTTTGTTGTAGTTTTATTTCAGTATATGTTAAAATGAATGAATGTTTATATCAGTTTATGTGGTATCTCTGGAATATGCTGGATGGTAGATGAACCAATTGATAAGGATCAATAAAATGGTCTTGTCCTCTACTATTGATTTTAATTTTATGCGAAGTGCACTTTCGGAGTCAGCGCTCCATCGTCAGTGCCTGCTGGTTAAAGCAATGTTGCCTGGACAACAACCACCGGGCGACTCGCGGCTTATGGAATATATAGATATGGAAATTTCTTTTTTTAATTCTTGTATTAAGAGATAAAAGTGTTGTAACCAAGAAAAATTTAGGTTTTTTGAGTTCAAAGGAACTATTCGTTTTGGCCCTCCTTTAATCCACTTTATTAATCTCTGTACGTACGTTTTTCACAAAAGTAAAAAACGAGTAGGTTTACATTGTTCCAATATCATATTTAGGATTTTTGTAACATCTATTTGTGAACCTCTTCTTTTGATCAAAATCAACCAACGGGCATAAGGGGGGGGGGTTGAGAGGATGACAAACAAAAAAACTTGTCAGTTCATATTAGTGTTAAAGAAGAAAATCATTATCATAAAAAAGTCGACTTCTTGTATCCCATGCTACTATGCTATATTTTTGATCCAATGCATTAAAACGTAAGTATGAACTAATGTAATACATTTAAATGGAGTGCATCAAAACATTTTATTAATTGAATAAAAGTACAGGGAAGTCATGTTTTGCCCATTTCAGATTTGTATAATATTGTTATAAGAAATGTGTAATTGATTGTTTGTGGTGCAGAGTCTACTAATTTTTTTTCTAATTGCTCGTAGTTTTTCTTGGGTCTAAAAGAGCACTATTATCCTTCATAAAGTGTTAATTTATTTCTACAAAAGGTTTATGATTTTAACTTGTCCAACTTTTCTCAAACACTAGGCTACACCTACTACTTTCAGTAAATAGTAATTTTGGTTACTTGTAAAACAAAAAAAAAGTTGGCGACCTCGTCTATATTTAAAAAAAAGTTTTGTACCATTTACGAACTCACGAACAAGGCGGTTTCGTACGTAATAAACATTATAAGTGAGAAGGCTCCTACATGGCAAACAACCTTGATCGGAGGCATCGTCCTTTGTAGCCTCCAACAATTATGAGCATCCTGTCATTGTTGGTTTTCTCATTTATATTTATATTAAAAAAAAAAAGGAAACCTGTCTATTTAATTAGTACGTCGAATCTTAAGTAAACATGTTATATTATTTTTTTATGAATGCCGTTTTATGAAATTTGTTTTATTAAGAAAATTACAATCTGTGTACAATGCAGTTGGTAATATATGTTATACCGTCCTTACCACCAGGCCTGAGTGATGTGACATTTTTTTAATCAACTCCAGGTGGAGAGGAGCTTCTTCTCCGCTTGTCGACGTGAATGTCAAGAGCAAATGACAATTTTTCATTTCATGGCTCCCTAACAAACCCACTCCTGTTTGTTCCTAAAAATGTTAATATAGCTTATAGTCCAAAAAAGGGAGTTTCGTTGATTTCGATTTACTCTTTCGAGTCCTATAACATTGTTGACCCCTTCTTTAGTTTTTTCATGTATACCTCATTTATACTTCGTTATACGAGAAAATTATAATCAGGGAGGTGTTAATACCAAATCACATATGGAGTTTCGTTTAATTCGGTTGAGTCTTTTGTGCCATATAAAATTGTTGACTCCCACTATTATTTTTAGCGTATAACTCATTTATGCTTCGGCATACAACAAAAGTTACTCTAAATAACAAAATAAACAACTTTTGCTATGTGCATATTTGCCGAAAAACCAATAGGATACGAAATATCGCTATTTTCAATTTCAGGCCTCCCTTATAACCCCCTTTCCTGTTATTCTCAGAGAATATTAATATAGCCTGAAACGTAGCCTGAGTTAGTAGTAATATACATTCCAAGTTTCATAAAATTCGGTTCAGCCGTTTACGAGCCTATAAAGGACATACACACAAACATTCATTTTTATATAACGAATTCAAGCCAAGGTTTCATAAAAAAAAATAAGGGAAGGAAATTATTTTGATATTTTGGTTTCCTCTGTAAGTTTCTATTAAACATATTTAAGTAATGGCGTAGATTTTTGTGGATTTAGCTCTCTGCTCATTGAGCACATTTGTTATGACGAACTTTGTGGTTCTGAAAATGTTAGTAATGTGACGGCTGATGGGCAAGTAAACCTTTATACCGAAATACGAAGTATCATTTATAATGCGGTAGTAAAACTTGTAGGAAGCAGTTTCTAGGCAAACCGCGCATGTGAGGGTACTTGGAAAAATATTCATATTCTTATATTCTCCATAATCTTAAAAAAAAAAGTTTGGCTAAAACTTCGGAATAAGGCGAATGTAAAATTTGACTTCCCTTAGTCTATAAATCTTTTGATTTTTTTTTTCCACCTTCCCTTCCATTGTTTTAAGAAATATCTTTAGGTGTATCCATTTGATATAAAACCTATAAAAATTGAATCGCAGCGGATTTTGGAAAGTCCTGACAGATGCCGAATATTATTGGCTGTAAGAGAGCTTTTAGCTGTAGGGAATGTTCCATGTGAAGGGTGACTGGATGCAATTTGGACCTGAGTTGAATCGGTCGGTAAGAGGAGCCCTCAAGATATGCTGGGAGCCATCCTCCGCCTCCCTTGGGGTTACTACTCCCCAAATCCACTTCCAATCCTCTATTGGCTTGCTTCGCTTCGTAATTCCCTTCGTATCTCCGGATCTGATTCTGCCAAGAGAAACTACCGCCGTACGCTCCTGAATACCGTATGAGCAGGCTAAGGTCACGCCTACTTCCCCCAGTACACATTTCATTTCTCTAACGAGTCATTAATGAATTTATGCCGCCATTTGATTGGCTTTATGAGTTCGATCATGTTTCAAAGGCGATGGACTTTCGTAGGCAAGTATAGTCATTAGAATGTCCATTTAGTCTCAGCATTAACCCCGCACTTGGAAGAAGAAGTTCTCTCTTCCGAAATCAGGGACGAATCTCTTTTCTGAGTCAATATTTACGCTACTTTTAGTACTAATAATGTACTTACTTTGATTTCAATCAAAATCCCTTATCTCTCATCATTGCCATCCTGAGATTCTGTTGCATCTTCTCTAATTCATTGCTATCTTATTTTTAGTGGCAATATTGAATATTATCGTTTGTCAAATTCCTCCCTGATTCCAAAAGTAGCGGTCTTCTGGATGAACATTAAAATTTTCCTCAATCCTGCCAGCCTGTGTCTTACATTAATAAGCCTTTGGTTTTCTTCTAGTCTCATGGTCGAGAAGGCAAGGGGAATTAACTGCATATCCTTGTGGCCGTACACTGTTCATGAACCACTAGGACTTTCCTATTTACAAGGACAGATGGACGAGTAGCCTAACCAATAAATAGTAACACATCATCATATGTTTTGAATGTCGTATGTCGTCCTACAGTATCCGATGGTTGAATTGCTTATAATTGGATGGCAAAATGTTCAACTATATAATTATTTTAATGAGAAGGTGCGTAAGCTGCTTCAAGCCCTGGCGAGCCTAAATAAAAGCTGAGAATCTTCCTAGAAGCTGGTCTGAAGTCTTCCTAGATGAGTGACAGCCTATTTCACTGAGTATTACCTAATTAATCAAAGATAGGAGTGCCTCAAGAGCCAGTGCTTCAAGGGTACGGTTAATATTGGAATCGGGCTGTTAGTGCTCCATTGGATATCCCAAAGCATTCTTCAGAATTTGAGGAGCTGCGTCACCAGATGAGATGAGAACGAGGATTTTTTCCTATCTCTAGAAGAGTACAAAATCTCCGGCCCAGACGGGAAACTATTGTCCCTAGGCTTTTAGGGTTATCACTGGCTTAAGACAAGGAGATTCATCGTCACCTTCACTACATTTATTTATGGCGAATTTTCGCCAAGGAAAACATGAATGTCCTACTGGTCTGGCAGACAAGCCGGGATAAAGATTTATGGAGCTGTGAGTGCGCATCTCAGAAGGGGCTCTGAAGAAACGCTGACCTTATTATTGAATTGTATGATGAACCTGATGTATTATTCTGTGCTATTTACAAAGGAAGATTTCGCTGGTTAGTGTACGTCGGTGGATTGCAGCCCAGTGGCTGGGCAGAAAAATGTTAAATGATATAGCAGTTGGAGCAAAGAGGATGGACAGGCTGGTGTAGAGGTGGTCGGATGTCTTCTTTGGAGACCTCATGGAGAATGATCAGTTCCCAGGTGCTCGCATGGTAGTTAGTTAATTACTTTGCCTGATTATTGCGATGAATAATTCGATAAAGTTTATCAGAAAAATATTAATGAGTCTCGTGTCTGTTAATGCATAAATGTTTTGAGGACTCTCTTTGAAACCCACTGAACAAACTCTTTCTTAGGACTAGAGGGTTTTTGTGTTAGCGAAATCAGATATTGTTTAGTGAATTTCTGCGTGTTTGTAAAAGAGTATAATTTCCTTCCTGCGGGATAGTATACATTTTAACAGATTACCCTTAAGGGAAATCAGCTATTGAGGTCGTACTCATGAAGCGGTTTTCGAAATTTTTCTTCAAATGTCCATCAATCCTACCTATATAGATGACGAATATATATATCCGTTCAATATATATAATATTATATATATATATTTTTAATATAAATATATAATATATATAATATATATATATATTTGTCTGTTACCGCTCTAGCTGTCGCAATTTTAGTTTAATCGTCACTAAACTCGGTATTTAATCGTTTTATGTAAAAAGAAAGATCAAGTTCGTTAATGGCTGAAATTGGACCAGTGGGAGGGGGGGGTTTAGAGGGGGAAATTTCGAAAATTCGAAATATCTCCGTTACTATACGTCGGTTCGAGAAAGTGTATAGAATCAATCTTATTGGAAATTAAATGCACTACACATATTGCTATATACATATATTCTATATCTTGAATATTAACCGAGATATTTGCATTTTTATTAAGTGTAACGGACGTGCTATGGTCGCTTCCCGCCAAAGCTAGTTCGGCCGTTTCCGTAACTGTTCGGCACTCGAATGCAGATTTCTCTATTGTATAACTTTACGTGGAAAATCTGCTTAGATTACGCAGTCCCTGCGTGACGGACTTTTCCTTCTTGATAAAGACTCCCAGATATTAATATATTTCTTTACCCTCAATTTGTAGATTTATAATGTATATCTACTCTTGCGTTGTTAATGATAAAGAAGTATTTAATTATATGATGGAAATTGAAGACGCTATAAAAAATTGGTAACAATTTACAAATCTTCTATTGTAATTTGAATTTGTCCTTCAGAATTCCATTATATGCATTTATGCTGTTACGTACCTGTTACCTTTCGACACATTTGTACTGTAGAATAATACCCATTTACTCGCCAATGTCATTTGATCAATATGTAATGTTGTTTCATTGACCATCTTCACGTTCGCTGTGACTACAAATAATTTACTCTAGTACCTAAAAATATTGTAATATCCATAATTCTTATTTTTATCTTTGTCATATTTTTGTAAGACAGCCTACAAAGAATACTTTATTGAATAAAAAATTATTTTAACTAGTAATTGATTGATGTCATCGTTGAGGTTGAAATTTAAATAAATATCGAGGTTTTTTTTTATTGAAACAACAATATGTTTCATTTCACAGTAGCAATATTGTTTTGTTTTATAGACTCATTTTGTGACTAGAAAGTTTCAATTGTAACTAGCACTGTATTATTTAACATCCCTAGATTTCAATTACAGAAATCATGTTAAAATCAGTAAATTTAATTGCTTTAAGTGTTGAGATTATTTTTTTTGTTGTTGTTGAGATGATGTGATTTTCGAAAAATTCTTCAATTTTCCATGGATTCTACCCAGAAGATGACGAAAATGAGGTCCATTTAAAATTATATGTATTTGTCTTTTACCACTCTAGCGTTTTTTGTTTATCGATACCAAACTCGAGATAATAAGCATTTTGTGTAAAACTAAAGATCATGTTCGGCTCAAATCAGACCGGGGGAGGAAAGGTGGGTTAGAGGGGTAATTTCGATAAGTCAAATATCTCCATTATTATACGTTGGAACAGTTTTGTTTTTTTAATTATTCATTCTTGTATTTACAAAATACTTTGTTCTTCTTTGAATTGTAGTCTATTCGTCTGCAAATTGAGTATTTCCCTTATTGAAGTTTTGAGAACTTAGTTAATTTCCTTACTAGACAGAGAAGCAATTTAGGTCAAATATCTTCAGCAATCGACGAAGTGCGGAGGCACCATTCCGTTGGAGTTGTAGAGTATCTGCACTCCAAGTGGATTAGGATTGTAAGACAAGGAGCTAGTGTAATGGTGGGAATTCTTTGTCCCTGTATCGGAGCTAATTGGACGGCCCTACCCGCACCTCTTGTCTGGAGCAGAGCCTTTCTTCCCGGCTCTTCTCTCTCTCTAATTTTATACCTTCTCATTTCCCTTTATAATGAACAAAGGATTTTCCCTTATCCTCTTTCGTTAATCAGACATCCCTCTTGTTTTAACCCCTTGGAGTTTGGGCTGCGTAAAAACTAGAGAGAAATTGTTGCTTTTAGATTTCATTATGTAAGATAATTCTTTAAAGGGTATTCATTAGTCATTTTCTTATAATGGGGCCAGTTCTTTAAAAAATTTATAAGGTTCAGTATTGTTTAACATCATTGGATGTTGATTAAGGACGAGCATAACTTTTCATTTTGATGCCACTAGTTGATAAACATGAGTACAACCTCAATAGCTGATTTCCCTTAAGGATAATCTGCTAAACGTCCGTTACGCAGGGGCTGCATAAACTATATCCCCCACGTGAAGTTACGACCTAGTGACCTTATCTCACCATTTGTTCTCTATTTCTAAGTAAAATTCACCCGAGTAGAAGAGAGGGTTTCTTGAAAGCTGTAATACAAGAATGTGCCGATAAGTAGAACATTTACATTATTCGAAAATAGATCATCAATAGTTTAATAAGATCCTCCGGGCTGATTTCATCCGTTAACGAACTTGATCTTCAGTTTTACACCAAACTCTTGTTAACGGCTATACTAAAATTGCGACTGCAAGAGCGGTAACAGACAAGCATATATTTATATATATGAGAGGCGATCAGATGGACGCATTGCCGTACATATTTTCCCTTCAGGCCATTGATCGCTTGCTACTTCCTTATTCAAGAAGCCACTTAATATAATTTAGACGCCCCGATGTTTGTACTTGGAACCTTTAGTATATAAGTACAGTGCATTAGCACTGGACTATCAGAGACCCTCCCACCATGAAATGAAGCTGAAATAGTCCATGATATATGAAGTAGAAATAGAGATTTTCATACCCTGACCAAGTCCCGACTCATACAGTTTTGAGCTTTTACAATATTATAAGCTGTGATTTCCGTTGATAATTATCGTAATTATTCGCTGTATTCTGAATAGTTTTCCAGGCCTCTTTTTTACACACAACCCTATTTCTACTTCATATATCATGGACTATTTCAGCTTCATTTGTACATGGAGAGGGTGGGAGGGTCTGTGGATACTCCAGTGCTAATGCACTGTACTTATATACTAAAGGTTCCAAGTACAAACATCGGGGTGTCTAAATTATATTAAGTAGCTTCTTGAATGAGGAAGTAGCAAGCCTGTAGGGAAAATATGTGCGGTAATGCGTCCATCTGATCGCCTCTCAAAGACATATAGCATGCGTTTCTTGAGTCGTTATTATTATGGGGACAATTGGCCAATCATATATTATGGCCAATGCTCAGGTTAAGGTTCAATGATACTCTTGCAACAACAGGTCTCCCATTCATTACGGACTTGAGTTTTGCTTGCATGTAAGTAATGCAATAGCTCCACTTCTTTCTTAGAAGATTTCCGTTAGGTGAAAGGAGCTATTGCGATTTTACTTATGACGCGATTTTCAAACAAATTCTTCAAATGTCCATCGAACCTACCTGGGTGATGACGAAGCGAATATATTATGCTACATTTTATTCCAAGTTGGAATACTAAATATTGTTTTCATCTGATTTTTACTATTTGAGGTACATTCTTGTGTATGTTTAGTATTACGTCATCATGTAAGATTTTATATTCTAGACTACTCAATTTTCATTTGATCAACATCATACTCGGTTGAACCGTTTCATACGAAATTAATTATTATATTCGATAATGATGCTGAAAGTGGTCCACGAAGAGTGGTGCTTAGAGGGGCAAATTATAGAAAATTCGTTGTAGTTATCTCTGTTATTATGGTTCGGATCGAAAAGTATTATATATCCAATCTGGTTACAATTTAAGTTCCTAAAACTAGTTTAGACCTCCTCTAACCTAGACTTATGTTTCCTTTAACTAGAATATTATACACACATATATTTTTTTTCCCTGCATTTAGCCAACCTTCACTTCTAGTAGTCGGATTTTTGTTTTCATTGACTAAGTCACTACATATCTCATCTAACATTCAGCTTACATTTTAATTTCTCTCGGCATAAGGTTCTTACTACAGGAGAAATATTGAAGAGATGATGAGATGAGATCACTAGTGTGTCTTTATCTGCTTAGTCGACGCCGCCCATTTTTATTTTCCTACATAGTGCCCAGCTAATTAGTCTCCGTTAAGTCTAATGTCTAAGTTGGTATATTGTCTGACTGTCCTTGTTCAGAGTTAGTTGAATGGTTGTAGAGCTCCTCCTGAGATAGTACTCCTCTGGGACGATTCTCCTGTTCTAACTAATAGAGCAGACTGCTCGAGTAGTTCTAACTCTCTTCCTCTAGGCCTTTGTTGTCTTGTCTTCTCTTATACAAATGTTATCTGTCTTATCTGTTTCCCATTAAACTTATGTCAAGCTATAAGCATATTAGTTTTGTAGCCTTACATTTTTTATTGCATTTTATTTTATATCATACAATGAAATATATTCTGTTTAAAATCAATTTTTGAAATGTAATTTATTCTAATATATCATTTAAATTCAATATAAATCAAGGTTTAAATTTATCACTCACAAATTTTGATATGCTAAAATTACTTACCTGTTTAACATCGATTGTTCTTCACCAAATAACAAACGCAACATTCATTATTAAAAACAAAAACTTCAATTATACATTTTTCTTCGCTATTATTTCCAATGTTTGATTTTGGAATATTTTGATTGTTCAGAATGTTATATTCTTAAGTGTGTAAGGAGTAATGCTCGTTATCAACGCTGCTGGCGGAAAGTGATAAGAATGTTCTATCGTCTTCAGTCAAAAGACTCAATTACGTTTAATATAAAATGTTTTCACTTATGTTATATACATTTCTGGATAGGGCATTTTGTTTTGAGTATCCTATGTTATCGGCAAGTACTATTATACATATTGTATCCGGCACACTTCTACAAATTTTTAAGTAGAAATTATAAATCCCCCCCCCTACCAAAAGAAATTATAAAAGTGAAATATGTTTTCGTATTTATCTCGAAGAAAAAAAAACTACAACGTAAAGATCTGCTGAAAAAAATATTAGGTATTTAAGCTTGGAATAAGGATATATTTGCTTATTGGTGAAATGCGATGACTAAAAGCTGGATTTAACTAAAGGCTAAAAATTAAAAAAAAATGTATGAATCTCTGTTAATATTCACGATAAGAAAATGATAATAAAACGGTTTTATTATTGTTTGAATTGATTTTGTATTTGTTGATTGTATTATACAGGTCACAAGAATTGTTATTAATATTGGTTCATGTAATTTTGATGTACAGTTGTCATTTGCTATGTTACTTTGTTAGTGTGCATTTAATATGAATATTATTTAGCTTTTATGAAGTGTATATTTTACTCAAAATATGTACTAATGTAGTAGAATAAACATGTATCCTTACGAATGATAAAATCGTCCAAATAAGGAGGTGATTATTGAGCTATTTGCCTCGTTTTACGTCTTTCTTTTTACAAATTGTTATTGATTTTATGATTGCTTCCTAATCGCTAATTTTGTTTCTTTCCAGGTATGTTCTCATCGCTTTTGTTTCTTAAACTGGTGAATGGCAAGTACTCCTTTAATTTGTCAATGTTTTAATGGACATGAGAATTAGAAGTGCAGAAAGTTTTCATTTTTCCTGTTATTATTTTGTAATATATTTTGAATAAGAAGATTTATGCTTTCAAAAGTAATAAATAAATAAAATAAAATTTTAAATAACTGTAATATGTGAGTTTAAACTCAAAAAATGCTAGGAAGTGTATTAGTTTTCCAAGGGCACACTCAACACACTAACAAATAAAAAAGATAATACTACTATGAGCAACCGGGACGAGTTATGTGCAGATTACCGTCCTTTTCTAGTCAAGAAGGGGCTAAGGATTTAATTTTGGGAGTTTTCATGAATAAATTCGCATTGTCCGTGCAGGAATCGAACCCACGACTAACGTTATCTTTTACCATGTCTATTATCAATCAAACGGAGTAGAGAACCATTAGATGGAAGATTAAAAAAAAAACTTCTATTTAAATGTCAACTTCCTCAAATATATATATTTGGTTGTGAGTTTGACCTTCTAGAGGTCGAAACGTATTGAAGAAAAATAAAATAAATAGCAGAAGTTGATGAAACTGGGGGAATATGAATCTTTTTGGGTCCGATTTGCTCTTAATGAATCTTTTGACAAAAATACATGGGATTTATATAGCCCTTTGTTTAGAAAAGTGAATCAGATTCATTGCCCTCTAGTGAGGTTCTTATTGCATATTAAACCCTGTTATGTCCATTTTAACAAATTTATTTTACGTATTCCTCTGGATGGTAGTTTGTGATATATGTTTCGAGGATTTATTCTCAGGATTTTATAGAAATTGAATTCTTGTATTTACTATTCAAGGTGTTTTTCGTTCCTCCCCTGGTGCCTATTAATATTTGTGTGAGACAGCATAAGGAAGTGAAGAGGATCTGCTCTCTGACGGGGACTTGACCTATTTCTGTAAATAGATTAACCCTTTGAGTGTGAAGGGCGGCCTAATCGCCTTAGCTGTAAGCACTAGGTGTTCGACCTGGACGTATATGCCGCATACGCTAATAACCTCTCTACGACTATTAGGTTTCGAAGCCTTTCAAAACAGGTCATATATTAATTTTAGCGGAGGGGAAAACTTTCCTATTTGGAGATTCATAACTTTGTTTTAATAATTCATTCAAAACTTGGCTTTTGTTGTTGAAGGACGTATGGACTAATAGGGGTGGCTTATAGCGCGCGCCCAAATAGGAAGGGAAATTCTATTGTGGAAGCCTTTCAGCCAAGTTTTGAAAGCAAATATGATTCAGTGCTTCGTTTTTGCTTTCCCCGAGCCAGCGAAGGGCGAAACCCACTTCTATCGAAAATTTGTTTATCATCCTGAAACGACGGGAGTGGCTTGGCTTCATGTTGTCTTTTCATCTAGAGATGCCCAAGTTCATAACAGGTGAAATAACTTCCTTTTTTTTCATCTTTCTCCGCCAGTCATTTTTCCAATATGTTAGCTGGAAAATAAGCTTTGCCTTTGAAGTATGGTTAAAGTTGATATTTCATCTCCAGATTTCGTTCTCGTACGACTCTTTTCCCTATTTATGTTTTTGCGCGTGTTTCAGAAACGGATATAAAATTTCTTACTCTAAGTGTAAGCTGCTTTTTTTTTTAGAGTATTAGATTACATGTTAAAAATTCTATTCATAACTACACAATCCAATTTTCCTCATGATTTATACTCTATTCATCTATTAGTTACAGGACAATAAATATTTTTGGGTTCCATTTACGGGAAAGGTCTCTTACTTGAAATTGACAGTTGACTTTTCTTCATAACGCAATTAATCAAAACTTAAAAATACGTAACTGGTATATAATGCAATTTATGTGCATTTTAATTTATGACCGACTTGTATCTTACAATGAAAATATCTGAAGACTAAAGTT
Organism: Riptortus pedestris; assembly: GCA_019009955.1. Classification (NCBI taxonomy): domain Eukaryota; kingdom Metazoa; phylum Arthropoda; class Insecta; order Hemiptera; family Alydidae; genus Riptortus; species Riptortus pedestris. The sequence goes on along the minus strand of CM032228.1, from coordinate 202,964,467 downwards.
AGATCTGTTGTTGTGTAATGTGGTTGTTGATCACCTCAACGTTATAAAATTATTAGTGGTTCAATAGCACCGTTGAATTTCTGTTGACCCTTATTTAACTTGAATATTAAAAAGAAACAATTTTCAAGTCACGTTGGTTATTTATTATTTGCTTTATTTCACCTGAAGTATGCTCTACTGCAGATTACATGATAACGTATCTCTAGCCGCTAATTTTATTTCATTATAATTATCATTATTCAATAATAATGTCTGATTTCTTAAAAAATGATATTGATTCTATTTCGCCACCCTTGGGTTCTAGGCTTTTGCATTCATTGAGCGGTGTGTAAAGAAAGCAATTATCAAATTAGGAAGGAAAAAAATAAGTTATTCATAATATAGTTTTAAGTTTTTCAAGTAGTTCTCTTGGGCAACTGCACATTTTGGGTGCCCATTCGGCCTGCCAGTGTGCCGCTCCTTATTATGTCACACAATTTCATGTATATAAAGGTTTAGCATAAATGTTCAAACATTGCTTGGATTTGAACCTTATTATGAATAATCATGCATATTGTTATGAACATGCTTTCCACAAGAAAATACATATTAAATCACACTGTTTAATACGATATATTTATAGATTATTAAATAAAATCGTAATGCGTTAAAATTCTGAAAGGTAGTGGAAGAAATAAGCTATTTTATTCAATAGCCGAATTCGTAAGTGAATTGATTGTTTAAATTAAGAAGGAATTACCCCTGAGCTGAATTTTGATATTTGATACTAGTTTCGAATATATGATATCCCATGAAAAGCGAGTTAGTTTAGTACGGAACATAAGCTTCGTAATGAAGAGAAAAAAATATTATTTATGAATGCCCGCATCATGCTATTGTACTACGGCTAATTTTGGGTGAGCTTTTCTAGCCAGGTTAAGGCCTTATTTAATGAGTTTATCACTAAGTAAATTCCTGTTACCCAGGTGGGAAACGATCAAACAACTCTAGGTTTATGAAGCAAATGGAGGCGAGCAACGCTTTAACTCACATGACTAACCTGATCCCTATAATCTCTTATTATATATTATATGTAAAAATATTTATATTATTATTAAAGATATTACATATATATTATATTTCAAGAATACCTAATTTTCTTAATCATATAAATAGATTTTGTATCGTTTTAAACCTTCCGTCTAATTATCCCTTGCTTTGAATTAATTATTGACAGTGTTTTAATTTGCTGATGATAGACCTCCTTTATCAAGGGCCAGCGTTACACTGAATTCTTTCCTCTTGAGAAGACTACTTTACCCCCTCTAGCCATTTGAAGTGTATGATTTACTATAAAATTGAATTTCTTATATTTTTTTTTTTTTATCATGACCCTTAAAGGTGTTAAAGATTAGCTTTTGTAAGTATTTCATCAACGACAAGAACTTATTTTTAAAATAAAAGTTCATAAAATATTTAAAATCGGTCCCGCAGAGACAGATTTCTCATGTATTTCTTCACATGAGCCTGGAAAATGGAGTAATTTGTATTTTATTTCTCCATAGATGTCATCTGCATATAATTTCTATTGCATTAGGAAGAACCCCCATGTAAATAATAATTGAAATATTGTATGGACGGTAAATTTTAATTGACATTATCGCACTGAATAGGAATTTTCTGTTAACCTTAGATTTATAGAAAAATGTATATTGGCCAATTGCTACAGGACATTGTTTTCTGTAAAAAATAGACCAAATAAGGTTTTAACTGAGATATTTACCTTCTCTGGGGCTCAGGTTAGCCATGTGAGTTAAAGGGTTGACTTTAATCTCACATGGCAAACCTAGAGTGGCGAGTTCGATTCTCGCCTGGGTGAAGGTATTTATTTAGTTACGGAATTCATTAAGTAAAACCTTTAGTCCCACCTTGGCTAGAAAAGGTTGGTGACCTGTGGAAACCCCGTCTCAATTAGCCTTAGTTGCAAAAAGTGGACGTTAATAAATAATTTAATTTACCTTCTCTAATCCCGCTACCCCTCCTCCATTCTCGTGATACTATTGCCACCAGTAATGAATTAGATCATTAACTTTTCTTAAAATACTGAGTTGGTAACGACTATTTAGAGATTTCAGTCAATAGGGTGTTAACTGACAAATATAAAATTTGGACTGTTTGCATCATAAATCAAGGATCAAGTTGTGAAATTGCATACTGAATACGACTGAGGTTCGTTTTTAAAAACAAATTGAGTGAACTAAAACATAGAGTCTTTGAGTGGCATTCAAGTAAGGCCACTACTAAAAGAGAAGAAGTAGTCTCGAGACCCGACTGTGCATTGATAATTAAATACGTTCTTACGGTCTGAATTCCAAGACTAAACAATGAGTTTTACCCTACACAATGACCGTGGCCATTATTTAGATGCTGTATTTGAATACCTAAAAAAGAATGAATTATTTAATAAACTTTGAGACATTTTTAAAAGTACATAAAATAAAATTGTATGCGCAGATTACAGTTATTTATAATATTGTTACAGCAATGGCGTTTGCTAGAAATACGCTCTCATTGTGGATCCCCGGAAATGGAAATGAATAATATTATTTTATGTAAAATGAGTTATATAATTTTTTCACTAACTTGTAGGTACTTGTTCCTTTGAAATAAAAATCCAGATTTTCTACTTAAATGCAAAAGTGATTTACAGGGGATTCCCATATTTTGTTTTTACATAAGAAGAGTTTGCAAACTAATTAATGTAAAATATGAATATGCAACTTGATAGTATCTCCGTATTCCCAGACTGGCATAGGGTAAGAATTTTGAAGAAGGGACATTATACGTTTATGTAAAGATGCAAGTATGTATAATAGTTTATGTTATTCAATATTTTTTAAATTCCTTATGATGAGAATTGGAGAGAACTGAGCCAGCTTACAAATACAGTGAAAGAATGGTAACCTTAAAAGTCTGCTTCACACAGGGGCTGCGTAAACTAAGCATAATTCCCACGTGCCGAATAGGCACACTGGTAATCGCATAGGAGGGTCTATTCGGTAGTAATTATAATGTAAGCTACCCATGAGATATTTCGGCACTCAAAGTGAACATCGGATGAGTAGAATGAACTTAAAGCTGAATGCAAAAAAATACAAATAACTCGCCTAATATTCCAGGTTGAGAAAACGCTAATAAATTAATTATTATATAAATCGTTGGTTATACCACAATTTTTCTAACCGAATTTTCTATTCTACGCCCCTGTAAACCCCCTCTCCACTGGTCCGATTTCAGCCATTAACATATATGTATATCCTTTCATGTTAGGTGAAACGGTTAAATATCGGCGCAGTTTTCATTAAATAGATTTTCGAGTTTAGAACGTAAAATCTTAATTGATGTTGTAACACTCAACATATTAGCATGTTTCTCAAATAGTAAAGATATATCGAAAACATCATTTGTTATTTACTTTTAAAATAAGACCATCATAAATAAGTATATATATATATATATATATATATATATATATATATATATATATATATATATATATATATATAATGAAAAGTCCTATTCGAAGCTTAAATGTCAGATATTGTTTTCTATGTTCATATATATATATATATATATATATATATATATATATATGAAAACATCAAGCATCTAAAGATTTTCAGTGGGTCTGCTAATTCGAAAAGAACAGCCAAAAGAGTTTTGAGCTTTCCTCATTTTCGTCATCTCCAAGGTAGTTGCACCCTGGCTAGAAACGGTTGGTAACCTGGAGATAAACCGTCCCAATTAGCCTTAGTAGCAAAAAGTGGATATTAATAAGATAATATAAGATAAAAATTCTGTACTTAAGTATAAACTTTTTACAGGGGGTCCGAATTTTTGCAAAAAAAAAATAAAACACACGGGTTGGTACAATACTTTTCTAAAGTAATGCAATAATATTGTTCATTGATAAATTAAATAGTTTGGTTATAATTAGTATATTAATAAACAATGAATTACATTATACTTAAAATAGCTTTCTCAACATTGGGTGATCTTCAAATTTGATACATAAGTAATCTTAAATTAATAGAAACAAAATAAAAATAAAGAAATAGAAATAAAAAAAATAAAATAAAAATAAACAAGAACATAAAATTTCATGAATTTGCTTTTATTAAAGATAATTTATTGAAATAAAAATTTCAGGAGAAGAAAAAAAATAAAAATAAAATAAAAATGTAATAATAAGTAAATGAAATAAAAATTATATGTATAATAACAGACAAAATAAAGAGACAATTCTTCTAAATCATCAATCGATTCCGAAGGCACAATATTAATTATGAAAAATAAATAGATAAATAATAATAATAATAATAAATGAAATATTTACTACTTGTGTAGGAAGTGATAACTCAATCAAACATTATGAAAGCTCGCACTTTAAGTGCATTAATAACAAATTTATAGGTATCAAAGGCCTTAGATTTGTCTTCTATTGTGAACAGTTGCTTGAGCTGTATATATGGTGAATCGGTAGAGTTAATATGTTTGGAGATGAATGCATTCCTGATGTGACTATACATAGGGCGGCGGAAGAAGAAGTGGTGGAGTGTTTCCTCTTCATGAAAATTGCAAATGCTGCATAAGTCCTCACAGTGAAGCTTGTATGCACTGCCATTCCAATAAATTTTGAGAATCATGTCCGAAGAAAGTCTGCACTGTGCTATTATTCTTGTAACATGGATGGTGTTAATAAAAATGAGGTACTTCCCCACAACGTAGTGTGCTTTGAACGATTGGTATTGCTGGGAAAATGAAGATTTAAGAACTCGCTGGATATCCAACGCTTTTAATTTTTCACTGTAACTCGTTAAGACAGTTTCTTTGATGGCCTTAAGTGGTGTCCTGTCCTGATTTTTCCAAACATCCTCGTAACCTGCTTCAGAAATTATTTTTCTGAAATGAGAGACCCAGTTTAAATTAGAAAAAGTGGATATTAATCAATAATAATAGTAATAATAGGTATTTTCTATGGGCGTTTGAAGAGATTTATCGAAAATCGCGTGATGGGTGCGACCTGCTATGTTAAGCCTGTTGTTAGTTGAGTTGGCGGGCGATAAAGACTGTCCTTGGAGTGTAAGTGTTAGAGACGGGTATTAGATGGATAGGGTGGCTGTGGCTATGATAAATGGAAGCTGGGCCGGGAATAGAGGATTGCCTCTCGGATACATCAATCATACCGGCTTCCGGGGGAGTCTGCCGAATCTAGAGATATTTCCACTCTCAACCACTCTCCTCCATTCTTCTTAGACCTAAACCAATGGAACTCCTTTCTAGCTCGCAGTTTCCCCGCTCCCACCTTATATTCTATATTACCTTCTTTGTTCTTAGTTTTCCATTTGTTTTAGCTGATTTCCCTTAAGGAAAATCAGCCATTGTGATAGTTCTTATGAAGCAATTTTCGAGAAATGTCTTCAAATGGCCATCGATCGTACTTACGATATGAACCTCATGAGGTCCGTTCAAAATTATATATATAGGGTTGGGGAAAAAGTAATTTCGGTTTATCCCAATAGTCGCGTATCAAAGTCGCTTATCTCTTGTAATCCTTATTCAGTGAAGCCATACTATACCACGTTTGAAAGGTCATAGTCCATAGAATATTCCAAATATCTCTACAGTTTCATGCATTTACTCAGTCAAACGTTATTGCGCTTTGAAAATGGAGATTCCAGAAGGCAATTTTCATCATGTATTGCTTTTTTACTTCCGAAAAGGGATAAATGCAGCTCAGGCTCACCGAAAATTGTGTGGTGTTTATGGTGATGTCTGTTTAAGCGAACGTCAGTGTCAGAACTGGTTTGCTCGATTTCGTTCCGGAAATTTTGACCTTAATGATGAACCTCGCCCTGGCAGGCCAATTGTTGAACAAGTCGATGAAATTCTTCAAAAAATTGAGGTAGACCGACACATTTCATCTCGTGGCATCGCTATGGAGCTAAACATCGACCATAAAACAGTTTTGACCCATTTACATAAGAATGGATACCAAAAGAAGCTCGATATATGGGTTCCACACGAATTAACTGTAAAAAAATTAATGGACAGAGTTTCCATTTGTGAATCGCTGGTGAAACCAAATGAAATCATGCCATTTTTGAAAAGAATAATTACAGGTGATGAAAAGTGGATCACGTACGACAATAATGTGCGAAAAAGATCGTGGTCGAAACCCGGAGAAACTTCACAAACAGTGGCAAAGCCTGGATTGACACTAAGGAAGGTGATGCTGTGTGTTTGGTGGGATTGGAAAAGCATTGTTCATCAGGAGCTGCTCAAACCTGGCCAAACAATTGATTCGACTCTCTACTGCCAACAACTAATATGGTTGAAGCAGGAGATTCAAGAAAAACGGCCAGAATTGATCAATAGGAAAGGCGTTGTATTCCATCACGACAATGCTAGATCACACACATCTTTGGTGACTTGGCAAAAATTATGAGAGTTTGGCTGGGAAGTTTTGATGCATCCAACCATACAGCCCGGACCTTGCACCATCTGACTACCACTTGTTTCGTTCTCTTCAGAACTCTCTTAATGGTGTAAAGCTGGAATCAAAAGAGGCTTACGAAAATCACTTGGTTCAGTTTTTCCCCAGAAATCACAGAACTTTTATAGTGAAGGTATAATGGTTTTACCGAAAAAATGGCAAAAGGTCATCGATCAAAACGGCGCATATATCATTGATTAATATCTAAAATTTATATAAATAAATAAATAAATATCTCCTTTATATGAGTTGGAAAGTAAATTTTTATGCAACCAATGTTATCATTAATTTAATTATCTATATATAGCTAATAATTAATAATAATTTTAATATAGCTAAGTGCATATGACATGAAACGTCTTATTATTGGTTAAATGCTAGATATTGCTTACAACGGACCTTTGTATGAGTGATACATGAAAATTGGTTGTGTGATGACGCCATCGATTCATCTTCAATTTAATCCTAAAGTCTTAGAAAATGTTTGTTTGATCTATACCATCCCATATAACCATTTCATTCTACACTTGTAAATCCCTACTTCTGCTTATCGGATGTTTACTTAGAAATGGAATATATTTCCTGAGATGAGGTTACTAGGCGTAATATAAGCATTAGTTTACACAGCGGCAGTTGACTTACAGAAAATGTATATGGCACGCAACCATTTACGGATGGTTACCGATTCCCTTTGAACAGAGAATATATGATCTAAGTGTTTAAGAAGAAGAAGTGAGGATAATATAGTGGGGAAAAGAACTAGGAGTTTGATTTACCTTACCTTCCGCCATGTGATGCTGCTGCTGCTTTATTACTTGTTATGTGGTATCGAATCATTATATTACAATAAACAACCAACACAGTTCGTTCTTTGTAACTCAAGGCAAAAGACCATAAATGGTTCTCGAAGAAGTGAGATGGTTCTAGACAGAGTGGATCAAATGGAAGCGCCCTATCACTTCCTGGACTGGAATGATCCAACAGTTTTTCAATTCTTTTTGGCTAAGTAAGCGAAACGAGTGGTGCACAAATACAGTTATGCTAGGCTTTAGAAAAGCGGATAGCGAGAACTCCACTGGATGGAAAATAATATAAAAAGTATCAGGAGGGAAATGGAAGAGTGAGCGAGTGGCGCTATCTATCTGGATTCCTCTTTAAATATTTGGAGACCTCTCACAACCTTGCTAGAACTGATGGATAGCACCATATAATACACATCACCCCACCCTCAAAAACATTAGATACTGCGAGACTGAATCAAAGATAATAGAATGATCAAAAATATCCCGCCAAGGATATACGGGGGACTTGAGACTGGAGTTGGAGATATGGAACTATTAGAGAGCAGCTCAGATGGAAGTTGAAATCATAGAGTGATGCTCTTAAAGAAGAAAATCAATGGTGCCTCTGGAGGCCAGACAGGAAGGATATTTGCAGCTCTACTATCTAATATTTGCCTTCTATATTGAGCTTTATATACTAAACTCGATGTGGCGAGGATGATGAGCATGTCCTGGTAGACGGGGCTGGTAGACTTGCAAATGGTCCGGAATAGGATCCTTCTCGCAGTTAAAGTTTTAGCAGACTTCTCTCAAGGAAAAGTTATTGATGACGCGATTTTCACATGATTCCTGTCACTCATTTCATATTAGCAATGAGCCCAGTACATTTAGAACCACCCTATTTCAAGCATAAATATAATGTATCGTTCTGATCGTACAATGTGGAGTAGGGTTTTGATATTTGACAAAAATCGAAATACCTTCATTATTATGATTCATGTACAAGAACTGTATATACTTAATCATATTGAAGATGTAATTTGTTACAATTGTTACACTTGTCAATTTTCTCTAAATTAAATATTTACTGAAAATTTAAGCTTTATAGGTGTCCGCCTTCATTTGGCTCCCACATGTACTCATACGATTTTCAATTAAAGCAACTTATCATTTTATATTTCGTTGTATAGGAAGTGAAGTGATGTCAACAGCAGGTAGAAAATCTGCTTAAATGACACAGCTTCTGCGTTACGGACTTTTTGATGTTAGCAGGTGCTCTAAGGAATGTTTAAGTTACTAATCAGTAATCGTATAATTTAAAGCAATAATTTTACCCAAATCTTATTTTTCATTGGGAATTCAATGTAGCTTGAATCTTATACTCTACGAGAGCAGAATTTATTTTCTTCTTTTTGCAGAATTATAATGTTGAACGATCGATGTTGCAGGATCCAGCAAATCGGGATAAAAAAGAGGTGGTATTTCGCATTTACACTTTATTTCAAAGTTTTGTTTTGTATTCAGTATTTAAATATAGGTCTGAGGATTCCAGTGATATGGTGAAATAGGAAAACTACATCTTTCTTATCCTGAACTCCCCAGAATTTGTACCGAGTAGACCGAAAGCAAACACACGTGCGGGAAATATCTAACACCCTTTTTGGAAAGCAAACAAAAAGTATGGCATACAAACACAGTTATGGCAAGGATTTAGGGGGAGCTCGGGAAGGTCTCCATCGGGTAGAAAATTATATAACAAAAAAGAAAAAAAAAAAGTAGCAAGGCTGAGAGAAAGGAAATGTAAGAAAACGACAGCGGCGCCATCTATCTGGATCCCTCTTCAAATATTTGGAGACCTCTCCCAACCTTGCAATGACTGATGGATAGTCTGATCCAATCCACCCCCGGCCTCTCATTTGTTATCAAAGGGGCCACCACTTCCTCCCCCTGTTTCCTCTCTGGATAAATGGTATGTCACGTCACCCATCTACAAACTATTTGCGTTTCGGCTCAACCTCCTCCTACTTTATATAAATGGATAGAACAACATTTCCAGTTGAATAAAATCAAAACTGTTCCTTTTACGGGTCAGAGTATTTCATTTCGAAGAGAAACAATTTATTATTGTAACAAATGGTATACAATGTGACATCCTTTAAGTGACCTACAGGTTCCCAGTAAATAACGGAAGCCTAACGGAAATGAATAACATGAAATAAATTGGGAACGAGTAACATCGGGAGAGTACAGAATTGTGCTAGTCGCTACAGCATGCAATCACTCTTGCGGTGACACACCCTACAATAAAATCTACCAATGCCTTTCTTTATTTGGGCATTTACTGTATCTATATCCTAATTATCTCTCATTCGAGATATCAATAACATATTTGCAAAAATCAAACAGAGAGTTGAAGCCAGGTGCCTAAAGTAGCTCGTCCTTATTCCACTTTTATAAAAGGTCAGACCTAAACAATAACTGGTTTTTCAAAGCATACATAAGAGATTCATTACTAATATATCACTCATTATGCCATGACTGAGATAGAAATTGAGATATGAAGTTATCAGTGTATCCTTTCAACTTCTGCAACCTCTAATGGACATGAGAATTAAAGAAAATAATAATAATAAACATTTTTTAGTTTATCTAGCGTTCTTTATTTTCATTACTTATCCAAAAGTATATGATCTCGAGTATATGGAAATTGTCTGTTCTTTAGTTGGAACAGACGAACAATTCATTGGGTAGGTATGGGCAACCGAAGAGGTGACATGACCCACGAAACATGCAGAGTAAAAATATATTATCACTACCACAGACATCAAACAATCTCCTTATCACCCTCCTTTTTATTATTTATTCTATTTCTATACTCATAGAAGGAATAGTATGGTTCCTGGTCATATAATCAAAAAGCAAAGAGAGAAATAAACTTATAACTATAAACACGTTACCTGCCTGACTGATTCTACTGTTTTTCATGGGTTAATATTTTCTGAATGACCATGTATCGTTTTTGGTTTGCCATACATGGAAAAACATCAATACTTTATAATTATTAACGAAGAAAAGTCTACTCTCTCTCTCTCTACTCCCTCACTTACGCACACATGTATGTGTGTATATGTACACGTGTAAGTATCGAACATTTAAAGTGCACGCCACTCCTGTATCAAAGGTGAGCCAATAGCCTAAAAGGGTGTCTCTCTCATGTATGTTCCATTCAAGCCCTACCCGCTTGCCCTTTAATCTCAACTTTCCTTTGCTGCAAAGGACCCTCCATATTTAAAGTCACATGAAAACCGCACTCTTCTTCTTCTATATTTAGCCCTAGTATTGTCTCACTTTTTTTTATAAATCTTATTTGTCGTCCTCAATTGAGCCTGCGGAACGTCGTTTTATAAAGAGAGGAAACCATGCATTACAATGAGGGAACTTCGTATCAGAGACGGTAAACTGGACTCCGTGATGGAGTTGGGATAGGGATTCGTAAACTGCACTTGCTATCAATTAAATTAAAATTAATTAATTATATTTCCGTTTCTATTAATAAACCGATTCTGAAGCCTAAAGACCATAGAGAAAATATGTCTAGGCGAAGTTTGCTTAGTACGGACTGGTAATACTTTTTTCAGTTGAGCTGATAAAACGTTAATAGAGATATTTGTCTTTCATGTCAAGCTTAGCTTGTTACTGATTTAATATCTACAAATGATCGACCTTGTAAATATCAGAACTCTTATTTTTGTAATTAATGAAACAGTTAAGTGGAAATAACTATTAATAATCTGGTATCTGATGTACGTGTCCAACTACGCATTCCTTTCGAAATTTATAAGGGAAATCAGTTATTGAGGTCGTACTCATGAAGCGATTCTGGAAAAAAAAATTGTCAGATGCCCATCAATCATATTCAGAAAATGGGATCCGTTCAAAACTATATATTTATATATATTTTAATATAATATATTAGAGTTAACAATTTTCATTTCCGTAGGCTATTTAAGTTGTAGAAGATTTATCTCGGTGTGGAAATAACAGAGCCTTGGAATGTCCTTACTGACATCGACATGGTTGTCTTCTGTTCCTTTAATCGTAATTAAATATTATTCATTTTTGGTATATTTATCCTGACTTTATGTAGTAGTAGTTAAGAAGTATAAGTATTGAGAACTCGTACCAGTAGAGTACTACCTTTTCTGATCATTGTGTACTAAACAGGTACTCAATTAATTCCGGATTCTTAACCTGGAATGAGGTCGTACTCATGACGCGATTTTCAAAACATTTCTTCAAATGTCCATCGACCCTCCGTTACTATACGTCGGTTCGAAACATTGAATAGAACCAATCTTAATGCAAATGTAATGCTCGATAAATGTTGTTATGTACGTTTTGGCTGTATCTTGATTAATAACCGAAATATTTGCATTTTTTAGTTTCTTCAGTAAACACCCACTCCTACTTATGTCATATTGACAGTAAGGTGTTATATTATGAGGCACATTATTTGAAGCCTAAATACTAACTATTGTTCTCATTTACGTTTTGAGGTAATTGCAAATACGTGGCGCACGTGGGAAATATGCTTAGTTCACGCAGCTCTTTTGTACTGTGGAATCATGATTTCTGCCAGAGGACACGCATTTCGGAATGGTGCATAGAAGATCAAGTGCTTAAGTTTGAGACGGAGCGTCAACTCCTAAAGTGTGAATTGCCTTTGAAAAGTAGAGTAGCGATTTTATTTTTGGCGTGTGTGTGTTTGATAATTCAACGGTCTATAGAAGAAAAGACTTGATTCCCCTCTCGTGCCTCGACTGATGGTCTTTATCCAGATAGCTGTCATGCGGGAACGTTTCATCTTTTAACAGCTTGCACGAAACAGGTTCATGCTATCAGACGATACTCTCTGCTGCATAGATCCATCTCTCTTCAGTCAACAGTCACTAATAGGTCAACTCCTTGTTGCTAGAAACTTCTTGTTCTTTAAAATATAAAATGCCCCTATAGTTTCAAAAATGTGTTGGATAATTAAATGGAAATAAACAATAAAATAATGCAAAAAAATGTATAGAGGATTAGGGAATAATTGATGTTCTGATATATCTCAAGGAGTACAATAAAAAATAAGTGTTACCTGAATGCTGGTCTTTATGTTGAACGTTGGGGCTGCGTAAACGAAGCAAATATTCCACTCTATCAATCTCGTCTCCTCATATATTCTCTATTTCTAAGTAAAAGTCCAATGGAACTACAGAAGGCTAAAGTAATAAAATTCGAATAATTATCTTAATAAATGAGTTACGAAAAATGTATGAAGCAACAATTATAGAGAATCAAAATTTTATCAAGATTGGCCCTTTAAAACTTTTCTACCCGACTCATAATAAAGGAGATATTTTAAAAGTTCAGCCCCCCACTCTACCCCCCCCCATTCCTGGTCCGATTTCAGCCAGTAACGAATATGATAATAAGAGTTGAATTACACGGTTTAACATTCAACCGATTTATATTATATATACATTTTCGAGCTGAGACCGACAATTCTTCACATGCATGTATCTTCTGCAAGTTGAATATAGGTATTTAAGCTTCGGGTAAAATGGGTCCGTGATGAGACGGCTTATTGTTAATATTATAACATGAGTAGAAGTGGGGATTTGCTATATGCTGAAATCATAAACATCTCTGGTAATAATCTAAGGTAGATAGTGAAAAAAATCAGTTATAGAGCATTAAATTGCAATATGATTGCAATAAAATTTAACAATTTTTCTATCCGTTGTTTAACAACAAAGATATTCCACTCTTCTTAAGGGAAATCTGCTAAAAGTTGACAATAAGCCAAGGAAAGAGAAATTTACGGAAATCTGGCCGAAATACAGGAATATGGGAACGCATTAATTACAAAATATTGATCAATGTAATTGATATCAATTTTTTTCCTTCACTTTTATGGATTAATTATTTTTTTATTGATCAACATTTTTTTCTATCCATGAAGTATCTTATAGTTGGCGAATATTAGATACGAATAGTTCAGTTAATTTTTAAAATTTGAAATAACCTAATGTTCTTTTTCTTCACCTTATAATTAATTGAGTTTATTCATTTCCTTTATTTTAAATTAATTTTTAGTATAGACTATTTTTTGTTCCTTATTTTCTTGATGTGATTTTAAATAAATTATATCCCGACACAACTTTGGAGCAACATAAGGTACTTTAGTTTGGTTGATCAATTTGGGAAACGATTTATACTTAACGTAGCCATGAATCTACTGATATGACCACTTGCAAGTCCCTAATCCAAAACGTTTGGATTGATTATTTAAATTTGGCTATTCATTTAAATATTTTGTAATGGACGTTTATTTGCTTGATCAAACAATATCGTTGGTATGTGGTATAAAATGAAATTAGAACGACCAATGTTGCAGTTTAACACTGTCCATCGTGTCGCCTATTTAATGACATTTTCACCCGGCAATGCCTTCAATATAAGCAACTTGTCATTGACTACCCTTTTAATTTCAGTCTTAAGGATTAAATTTCTGATTCCGTAATAGATTAAATCTGCACAATCTTCAACGGAGTCTCATTGATTTAATCCAGACCAACATTCAACCGGTTAAGTTAATTATAAGTCTTTTTCCACTGTCAATCTTAATCATCTGTCGGCCGTATATTTGATTGCATACGTCATACCATGAAGATCTACTCAGCTGTCTATGGAAGATTGCTGAAATTGATCCTTCAACTAAATCTCTGGATAGTGTTTGAGTTTTGGTTGTCGAGTTTGTATTCTTTGCCTTTTCTCTTGGGAGTCTTTTGATTTCAGCTGATTAGATTACAAGACAGTGTCTATGAATAATTTCTGATAGATAACAAAAATGTTCCCCGCTCAAATCTATATGTATTGGACGTCTATTTTATTTTCCTTGTTGATCTTGATATATAAAAGATTCATAAATGATGAAATACATACCACGTTCGTTAATTACTGAAATAGGAAGTGTGGGATTTGAATGAACGGATAAAATAGAAATATGTAAATATCTTGGTTATATTTGGCTGGATATAAAAATGTTTTGTAAACAATATTTTGAATATTTTTTCCTCCATAGTTAAAGACATTCATGGCATTTTTTTTTAAAAAAACTGGTTAGTTTACGCCACCCCGGCGTGATAGGCTTTCGGAAACTGTTAATGGTGTTCTTCCACTAGGGCTCAAAAGTGGATGTCATTTGGTTCTAACCCGATTTACTGACGAATCTGTAGATTCATAGAGGATCCTGGCAAATTTAAGGACATTTTTGGATCTTATTTTAGAAGGTTGATAGTTTCTCTTTGTGGTTTTTGCAAATATTGCTTAGATTGTTGGGCCAAGCATGTCAGCGGGAGGTTGTGACGCGGTCATATAATATTGTTTATAAATGTTTTATACCTGGGAGTAAGCAGTTGTAATCATTTTTAAATTAACTGTTTTATATTAGCTTAATCACCTTGCAACCCAATTCTAGGAATTTAATGCTAAAGCCGCCTTGGAGTTAGCTTTTAAATATTAATTATTGCTACTTTTGTAGCAATTCCCCTCCTTTTATTTTTCTTTTCTTTATACCTTGTTTATATTTGAATGAACTTTAGCTAAGCCTCGTGTAGTAAGTTTTCCTTTAAATATTGGGAAAACTTTTCCCGCTTCCCAAACAGCTTTTCTTTATGAAGTTTGAATCGTCTTGGTTTTCAATTGAATCTTTTTTTTGAGGTGTGAACTTGTTCTGCTCTTACAAACTCTATACACCCAATATTACTTTTGTTAAAGTTGAGGAGGGGAAAAAAAAATTAATTCCAGTTACGTAAGTTGCGGTTTTTCTCTACCACTGAGCATATATTACTTTCCCGTTTTTAAACTTTTTTTTTTATTATTACCTTAATTTTTTTTCATTTGTATGGTATACAATATTTCTTCGATTATCTTTGTTTTAATATATGTCTCGCTAAAGCGAATTAGGATCAATATGACTTATATAACTTAGACTTAATGTTAGAATCATTTGCGATTTATTAGTATATATATTCATCAACTTTTATTCTTTACTTCTTGCTATTTTCTTAATAGTTTTTTCGATTGTATATGTTTCATATTTTTCAGAATTTATTTTATCGAAACTCTTTCTTTCACTTCAAATATTTATTTCTCATCGTGGTCAACATTCCACATCATGGGAACATTCAAATTATACTGATGAAGTGTTGCTTGTACTCAGAGTTAATAAAATAATTATCTCGAGGTTCGGTTACTGCTGGGGGTTGACGACTTCATTAAACCGCAGCCATTGGCGGGGAGTTGTCTTTCGATAGGGCAACGAGACGTCGTGAATATGAAGGCCAAGGTAACTTGATAAGTACTTAAAAAACACATACGACTAATTGTTAGTAGCAATTCATTTTTAAAGCAGTTTGGAAAAAGAACCTCAACATAAATCCCTAAAGAATGTATTTACTATTTATTTATATTTATGTCTTTGCTGCCAATATTTACATTTATTTGGCATAAATGTTACTCGATGGAAAATAATTTATAAGAATTGTGAAGGCTTGAAAGCTCACAGTTCAATTAGTTTAGAAATCATGACTTTTTTTTTTTAAGTCTCATTCATTTGGATGGTTTGTCTGTTCCGTCATTACTTTTTTTTAAATGGACAATTTCCTAACTATTACATTCATGCCCACTGAATATGACCAAAACTAATTGAGATTAGCTGTCCTGCAGGTTAGCCAACGTAGGCGCTCTAACTAATTGCCCAATGCTACTTTTAATAGACATTATAAAAACACCTAGAAAAGTAACATAATTAAATAGCAATAATTAGTTTAATCATTCTCTTACATTCTTATAACTAAATAAATAAGTTTATTATTTTTTTCTAATTTTCGAAGTCCATATGCCGTGTAAGTAATGGTTTAATTTTGTTATCAAGTTGGCTTGGTCTACAATTAAATAGCTCATGATTTAGCTAGAAAAAAGTTACTTTAAGCATTTCTCAAATGTGCTGCATCTGCCAATGTCTAGTTTAGTTTTTCGAAATTTTAGTCACGATTGAAAAAGAAGTACTTGTTCAATAATGTTGACGTTATTTCCATTCACCTAATCGCTCAGGTTAGCCATGCCAGTTAAGGCATTGGTTTAATCAACTTGACAAACCTAGACTCGTGAGCTCGATTCCCGTGTGGTCAAAATGAATTTATTAAGTCCAATCCTGTGTAGAAAATGGTGTTAACCCGTCTATACCCCGTCCCCTTAGAGGATAGTAGCAAAAAGTGGACGTTGTGAATCAACAATAATCAATAATCGTATTGAATAACCAGATTCTGATTTTAAAAGCAATTAAATTTAAATCATTTCAAAAACAGATATTTCTTGAAAACCCATTTTGTTTTTATTATTTAACGTCCACTTTTGTGCTACTGAGGCTAATCTGGATAGGTCATCACTCATTTCAAGCTAAGATGGGTTTAATGATTACATTTAATTAGTTCGTTACTAAATAACGTCCTGTTGGCCACACGGGAATCAAACCCATAACACTCATGGCTAACCTGAGTTGGAAAAGTATTCATAAAAATGTATTGTAGTTAAGACGTGGTTCTTAATCTTACTTCATAAATGTAGAGTGGTTGGACGATTCCCTCCTGGGATTTATTTTGTGGCGAACTCATTAAGTAAAACCCTTAGAAGTGAAAAAAATATTAATATGACTTTTAGATCACTGAAATTAAGTTGTAGTGTTCAATGGGACATTACTGTATATTGGTATGCAGTTGGAATAGTCAGATTCATTGATTCAATAACTTATGAATAAGAAGATAATAATGGAAAATTGTGTATTTTTGTGCATAATATTATTATTTATTAACGTCCACTTTTTGCTACTTTGGCTACTTTGGACGGGCTATCTATAGGTTGCCAAATTTTTGAGGCAGGGTGAGACTAAGGATTTTATTTAATGAGTCTGCCACTAAATTAATTCCTATTGCCTAGGCGGGAATCAAACTCCCCACTCTAGGATTGCCATGTGAGATAGATTAAGGGCAACGATTTAACTCACATGCCTAACCTCTGAGCCCCATACACAAGAGCAATCATATAGTCTACACTAAATTAGAGACTTAATGAAGTGTTTTTTACGTAAATCCTTCCCCGAGGAATATTGGAATTCATTTATTATGTTATTAACTGAATTGAGGTCAGGCGTAATGTGTTTTACCTCGTGGAAACTTTAATATAATTTCGGAGGCGCTCCCTCGTCATATTTCGGGCTTTACGACTGGCTTGAAATTTGATGAAGCAGTGTCCTCAGGCAGTATTTCATTCAGGCCGTTACTCCGGAATTGGTTGGATATTCCGTTTTATAGCTTTCAGCAAACATTTTTTGGATTTTGCCGATAATCCTGGAAGGCTGCTGCTTATTTATTACATCTACCTTGTTTGTTTTCTGACGCACGTGCACGCGTAAAAGCACAGAAGCGTGATCGGCATCAGCACCGCCATATTTTTATGTTTGAACATATAGTCTACGCTCTTTATTATCCTTTAGCACAATGGAGTTTAACTCGAAGTTGTAAAGATAAATAATTAGAATTTTGTTTTATTTATTTCTGTGATTCATTTTGTATATGTGGTATGTAATTAGTCTTTAGAAGCTTCTCAATTGGTTCAATGGATTACATTCATTTAAAGCTTAATTTACACCAGTAGCCTCTGATATCTTCCTAATCATCAATTATACAGTAATTACAAATTTAAAATATTAACAAGACGCCACTCAGAGAGATGTTCGTTATAAATCAGTAGTCCTCAAACTCCGGCCGTGACGTCAGGACGTAGTTATGAAAATGTTATGTCTCCAGTCCTCTTCAGCTTTATTGCAAGCACTCTGGACTCTCAATTTCTACAATTTTATCCCCATTCTCTTCTGTTACTGTTGAGGTAATAATAAAAAACCCTGTTTATCTAGATGTCGTTTTAAATGTTCCTGCAAAAGTGTTTTAGTTTTTACTTCCTTGTAAGAATATCATATTTATTTTTACAGTTCTATCCTTCTTGACCCGCCCCTAATCTCTTGACTAAATTTGAAGTGATGTTTGTACGCATCTCAAAAAACTCAAAAACATCGTCTGATCTCCTCCTTTTTGGAGAAGACCGAAGGTAAATGATTGCATATTTTCATTTCATATAGATATTAATACTATTATCTATTTAAAAATACCCATAAATTATGTTGTATAAACTTATTTAATCCGATGCTTATCTCTTTCAAATAAAATAATTTTAAGGGGGCTCATATGAATTTTAAGGTTAGCAATGTGAGTTAAAGCGTTAGTCTCACATGGTAAACCTAGATTGGCAAGTTCAATTCCGCCTGGGCAATAGTATTGTATTTAGTGACGGAATTCATTAAATAAAATCCTTAGTCCCACCCTGGCTAGGAAAGAGCGGTAACCTTTTCTAGCCAGGAGTGATAACCCGCCCCAATTAGCCTTAGTTGCAAAAGTGAACGTTAATAAATAATTTAATAATTTTAAGTTCAGGCGAAAGAATATTTTCTATATTTAATTTTACAGGAAGCCGTGTGGTGTCCACATCACATATTTATTTTTAAACGAGGTAATTCGTGAAGCGCATATTATCAGTTAAACTCCACTTTTTAAAAAAGTCCATCGCGCAGGGGCTGCGAAAACTAAGCAGATTTCCAGCGTGAAGTTTACCAATAGATAAATCTACATATCGGTAACATAACAACACCGTGAATATTAAGTGAATAAATATCAAACGATAATAAGAAACCTCCCGACGGAAAGCACCTGTAATGTAAACAAACAGTTCTGCCAACTTCCTACAGGAAAGAAAAACCAATTCTGTAGCATATATAAATATAACTTATTAATTTGATTGAAAGCTATTTACTATATCTAGTATTTTAATTTATAAGGAATCAGAATAGTTTTTATCTCAATCAATCAAATTTAAGCATTCCAAAAACTTAAGAAGGGGGGGGTCACCTGAACATATTTGCGTGTATCTCCTATAATAAATGTCTCTTGAAAACAATATTTGGTATTTAAGCTTTGAATGACATGGTTTATAACATAACCGAGTATTGTTTATGTAACATGAGTAGAAGTGGGGGTTTGCTGAAGGCTGAAAACTGAAAAATGCAAATATCTCGGTTAATATTCAATATAGAGAATAAATGTATGTAATAATATTTATAGTACATTTCATTTCATTTCATTTGCAATCATTTCATCAATCTTATAGATTCTATGCGTTTTTTCGATCCGATTTATAGTAACAGAAATATACTCGAATTTTCAGATTTCAGAACTCTCCCTCTCTAACCCCCCCCTTCCCCCTGGTCCGATTTCAGCCGTTAACGAACTTGATCTTTCTTTTTAAATAAAACGACTAAATGTCGAATTTGGTAATGATTAAACAATACGTGCGACCGCTAGAGCGGTAACAGATATATGTATTTGCAGTTTTGAACAGACCTCATTTTCGTCATCTCCTAGGTAGGATCGATGAACATTTGAAGAAAAATTTCGAAAATCGCGTCATGAGTACGACCTCAATAGCTGATTTCCCTTAAGGGAAATCTGCTAAAATGCAAATTAAACTAATACTATTTTGAGTCTTTTATATTAGGATCTTCCAATTTTCGATTTGTTATAAGGTGTTACATCTATTAACTAATGTTAATTCTTAAATCACCTATTAGAAGTGTAGTGTTTTCGAGTGAGCTAGAGAGAGGCGTAGAGGGAACATTGTGTTAGGGAGTGTAGAGATTAGTGGTGACATATCCTTGAGGTGGGGTTGGTGGTCACTTTGCCCTATAAACCCCTTCCTCTCCACATAACTCTATTCTACTGGACTTCCTTCACCAATCTCTAAACCAGGTTGGCATCTGCCCGCTTTATCACCCCCATCCCTTCACTTTTAATTTATTGTTGTTGTTTTTTAAGGTTAACAAGGAGTTAATCTTTTTTCTTATTTTTATCATTCCCTCAAAAAAAAAAATTTTTTTTTGTAGTTTTTACTTCCAGAATTTTTGACATTGACTGCATCTTTACTGTAAATATTTTACAGGCCTCTTACACGAAAGCATTTTATACAGCGTTGAGTATATCAATTAAAAATATATTGTTCATTTCTTGCAACAACTCCTTTGCTCGTAACTCAGTAACTAATTTACCGGAGGTATTACACATTATAATAAAATGGTACTTTTAAGAGTGTCTAAATTCTTACTGACAATATGTATGAGGGGCTACGCGGAGAGATGGATCTTTAATGGAATTTCTCTTCTACTTTTAGCAGATTTCCCTTAAGGGAAATCAGATATTGAGGTCGTACTCATGACGCGATTTTCAAAAAGTTCCAAATGTCCATCGATTTTACTCTGGAGATAACGAAAATGAGGTCCTTTCAAAATTCAAAATATATATATGTCTGTTAACGCTCTAGCGGTATAATTTTTGCTTGATCATTACCTAGCTCGATATTTAAACGTTTTATGTAAAAATAAAGATCAAGTTCGTTAATGGCTGAAGTCGGACCAGTGAGAGGAGGGTTTAGAGGGAGGATTTTCGAAAATTCGAAATATTTCCGTTACTATACGTCGAATCGAAAAATTGTATAGAACCAATCTTATTGCAAATTATATTTACTATTAATATTGTTATATACATTTATTCTCTATCTTGAATATTAACTGAGATATTTGCATTTATATTATGTGCGTGCACGTAACGGACGAGATGAGATTGGCTAACTTCGGTCCTATTCATGGGTTTCTAGTTCGGCCGTTTCCGTATCTGTTTGGCTCTCCTGAAATTTCTATTTGGGAAATCTGCTTAGTTTATGCATGCCCTGCGTGGCAGACTTTTTATTGTTAGATAATCTGATGCAGAAGGCAACGGGTCGCATTGAAACAAAGGCACACCCTTGTTCGTTCTCATCGAAATCAGGGTTTCCACTTGACGGATAATTTATCAGGTGTGAGCTGCAAATCCAATTTCTAGTTGAGAGCGTCTGTCACTTCTGAGTATACGAAAACATTTTTCCGTTTATTGGATTCTGCTGTTTGTTCGTTACCATGAATCTAGCTAAACTGTTACTATTGCTGATAATGCTTAGACGGGTTTAATTTTGCTTTACGTATGCATTTTTTGAGTATCTTTAGTGACAAGAACAAAACAGTCCAAATTTATGTTTTCGGAGGGAGAGATTTGATTTCGTTTCAACTAATCTAAACTAATGGACATTAGTATTCTTATAGTAAAACCCGTACTTGCTCATAAGTTGCATTCATTATATGTTGCTTTACATAAATAGTAAACGTGTCACAGTCAGCATTGCAGAAAAAACAAAATTGGGATTACTTGTTCGTAGACTTCTGTT
Organism: Riptortus pedestris; assembly: GCA_019009955.1. Lineage (NCBI taxonomy): Eukaryota > Metazoa > Arthropoda > Insecta > Hemiptera > Alydidae > Riptortus > Riptortus pedestris. The sequence goes on along the minus strand of CM032228.1, from coordinate 202,942,684 downwards.
CGTAGAGTTCTGGCCACATCTGCAGAGAACCATTTCCGAGATAAATGTTAAAACTAACTGTATGCATTTGCATGTATTGTGCGAAAACTACAAATTTGAAGTAATTTGTAACCTCTGGGGTGTTGGGAACCCCTCAAAATGGAGGCGGCAGTCCTAGGTAGGTAGGTTTGAATATAAAGATCAGAGTTATCAAAAGTATTGTCAATGTGAATCCATTTACTTTCCGATACACATACCGGTTTGCTTTGATTTCAATCGTGTTTCTGTCAGTTCATATATTCATATTGCGTCACTCTTTTTCAATGAGTGGGACACATTGGACCAATGTATCTTATCATGTTTAACCTTCCTAAAGAGGTAGACAGTTCCTACTTATACTAGCAATCTGAGTTTAGTTAAAGAAATAATATTATGCATTTTTGTTTGTCAAGTTAAATCATTACACTTAAAGGAAAGAGATTTAATTATAGAATCTTTCATAAGTGAAAAAGATATATGAATATTGTTGAGGTTGTATGACGTCCATGTTTGGAGAGCGCTCACAGGTTTTTCTGGCCTTGTTTAATCTCGTCCTCTCCGATGACCCGTCCCTTCACTCACTTTTTGCTCTCATTACAAAAAGTTTTAGCTCACTCGTCCACTCTCCATTTCCTGCTCAAAAGGGAGAAAACCTCCTCTTCCAGGAAACTTTGAATTATTCAGTTTATCTTTGTTCTCGGGCACAACGAGTTTTTGGCTCTTGCTTTTCCCCTTTTATCTGATTAAACAATGAGGGGGAAGCGGAACGTAAAATAAACCTTTCCATGTGCCCCATTTGGTCTTTCATACGCGATTGTTTGACGTTATGTTTTATCGCGTTTTCAAGTCTCTCTAGGCAAATATACATTGTTCCCTATTCGTGTATACTATTCTTTCCTCTGACGATTGTTCGTGCTGTTCGACATACATTTTTTAACTCTCTGGCTACCGGCTTCCACGTAAGGTACATGAATATCCGATTTTATTTTATATTAAATATTAGCAAAGAGATATTCTAAAAGATTAAAGGGCTGTATAAGCTCTTATGAGATTATTTTGTACTATGTGTATGAAAATGCTCTTTCTTTCAGGTTTTTTATTTGAAGGCCTGCTATTATTTCCTCCTTTCTGTGAATTGCTTATTCCTCTTTCAGAAGTTGATGTAAATTTAGGAAATTTGATATACATGTATACATTTTATACTTAATTTTAACTAATAATCATATTGCCTTACCCTTCTTATTTGGATGGTGCATACATACGTCATACTTACTGAATACTGTTAAGATACTTGTTTTTGACTTTCTTATATTCAAATGTCGACGGCTAAATTACATTTTCATTCCTTCATGATCTTCATTTCTACCATGATCTTGTATTATAGAAATCCAACAGCTAGCATATGATTAATGCTCTAAAAAGATTTTGCACCTTTCAGCAATTCAATATGAAGAAATAAGTTGCTAATAACAATGAGAAACTACATGTTTAAACTAACTTTAGTAAAGAAAAAATTGAAAACGTATTAGTAGGAGTTGGGATTTAGTGCACGCCAATTATTAATGATTTTGATTAATTGCTATAAGTTTTTACAGTATTTCGAAAATATTTTATACTTATGTTCAAATAAGTATGAGATGAATCTTATGCAGGTAGAACCATATAGAATATGTTTGTCCCGCAATATTACTTATTTTTCATACACTGCATAAAATATGATTTGTTTGAGAGGCTAATGCCATGTGTCATCACGAATATGTTTACCTCGCTTATCATGTTTCACCATACTCGTTTTCTCTGTCTGTGGTAGACGATATGTTTAGGTGCTCCATATTCCCTGATAACCAATCAGGTAATGGAAGTGAAGACTTGTTCTACGACAGACTATTTTTTAGACACCTCTTTCGTTTAAAGGAGTTACCATCTATCTTTGAATCCAGGTGCTTCATTTTGGAGCTACTCTCCGTGTGACAACGCAATGTATTTGTATAAAAATATAATGAACTTGCATTTGCACAACAATTTCATATATTCCTGGAATACATTTTGGCCAACATTTTATAAAAACAGACTTCTATTTCGTGTCATAATTATTTATATCCCGTGCTATTAAATATTCAAAACTTGTGAATAAAATTGTGAACTTTTGTTAATTCCATGTAGAAAAGATATGTTCAAACAAAAACTTAATTGCATTATATTTGTCTTTTGCGGCATATCTCTAGCGGTGTCTATAGTGTGGTGGCCCACGATATTTCGCCGGTCTTCCAACCGGCTTCTTCTTGTGGTCATGCTTTGGGTGTGCTTGTGGCAGCTCTTAAACGCAAACCCAAAGCATGACCACCACCAGAAGAAGCCGATTGGAAGACCGGCGAAAGATCTTGGGCCACCACAACATAGACACCGCTGGAGATAATGCCGCAAAAGACAAATGAAATAGATTCCCAGCGACGGAGTTTAAAACAACGTTAATTGCATTAATTTCGTCTTTAGTAATATTTGTAAAGGAAATCGTATATATATATAGAAAATCAATCGTTATATAGCATTACTTATTTTTCATAAGTGAATGAATTCAGCCTTTATTATAAAGAGTAAACTAAAATAATGGACTAAACCTATTTTCGTTAGCCCAAACCCCCAGGTTTGAAATGAAACTAAATATATAATAATACGGGACTGCCGAACGATGACGAAGTCATATTTCAACACGTCACCTCTATGCGTTTGTCACTGACTCTCATTACCTCTATGCACTTTTTGAATACAAGAAATATAAATTTTATAATATTTTAAAAAATAAAATAAAAAAGAAACAAATAATGGGCATATAGAAAGAACAAACAATCATAGTTATGAAAAAAATCAAGACACAAAAGAAAGAAATGTGAAACAGCACCATAAAATAATAATTTGACTTCAATAAGAAAGTTATGCCATTGCATTGTATTACATAACAATGCAATTATGTAAAGAAAATGGAGAGGGGAGACTTTCTATTTTATTTTTTAAGTAAAATGTTTGTACTAAATTTTTAGAATGGTGTCTAAATTAAAATGGATATTTTAAAAAAAAAGAAAGTTGCCGGCATTTTCGGGCCTTCTCGCGAAAATAGCACCATTCTCGATTACGGCTTGGTGACCAGGTCCGGCCCCGGGAGTGTGATCGTTCTCGTCGCCCTCGCGCCAATTGGCTTTTAAGCTCCTTCACGTCTTGGCATAGCTGCTGAAATGTGTCCTCCAGGTGAGCTAGTTGAGAGGGTCAGGGCGAGGTGGGTTGTGTGCGTACCTCGTGGATGGTCGGTTCGTACACTTCGGCAATTCTGTCGGCGATTTCTGCCAATTTATCCACGGAGGACTCAGTGGTCACTGCTAATGTTGCCTGCATACGGTCGGGTAGTGCCCTCAGCCACATCGTTCGTAAAAGGTCTGAAGACAGGAGGTACCTCCGAGACGTTTCAGCTCGTTGAGAAGCTGGGACGGTCTTTCTCCTTCAGCCAGGCGCTTCTCCTCCAAAAGACGACGAATTCTGAGGTTTTCAGATTCCGCGTACCGGTGCAGAAGTCGAGTCTTAAGAGCTTCATATGGTTCGGCAGGGGGGTTCTTTACGATATCCGCTACCTCCTTGAGAATATCGAATTCAAGGTTCGTCACCACCAGCTGAAACTTAATTCGAGAAGAGCTTGCCTTGAATGTGGCGAAAACGGCTTCAGCCTGGCAGAACCAGAGTTCCGGGTCGGCTTTCCAGAAATTTGGTATTCGGATGCTCGGCCCTGCTCCACAAGCGGCAACTTCGGTAGTTTCGCCGGTTGCAGACTTGTCCTCTACGTTTTCCCCCATCTGAGTGTCCATCACGTTGGGGTCACCACTTTAGAGCCCGAGGTATAAAAAAATAATAACTGCTCCAAAATTAAAATAACGCACTATATTGCAGAAATAATGGTAAATCAAATAATAAATATAAAAACTCTTCTAATAAAAAAACGATAAAAAAATCAAATTGAAATTAAATATATTTTTGTTTGTTTTCGTTATATACGCAGATATAAAACAAGTAGTGACTTAGCGCATTATACTCAGCAGTCTGCAGAAGCTTATGGGCAGCACCTTATCTCCCGTGTAACAAACTAAACAATTTAAAAATTTGCTTACATTTGTATTAATAATTAATTTTACCCACCGAATTGCCTTCTTGGAATTCATACCACCAATTTTGTTGAGGACATTAAAGAAAATGAGATCTTGTCCATAAATCCGAAATAAAAGACAGACATATCCTTTTACCACTCAACAATCTGGCTAATACCCCTCTGTATAAATCAAGATAAGATAATTTCCTAGTCCTCTCCCCAGCCGACATAACCCTGATTCAATTTGGGTAAAGGGTAGTGTTCCCAGAAGAGATAAGGATTGTTTATCTCGCAGATTCCTTTGAAAACCCTAATGGCAGCCTGCCCTTCCCACAATTTAATCTACTGGAGCAATCTAACCAGCAGCCAACTCAGCAATATCTAGGCCATTGACAAAAAAGTTACTCTACTGTGTGATTTTACTTCCTTAACAGTTTTTTTCAATATTCTAAAAATATAAGTCGCTTTGCTATTCAATTTAGTTTAAAATTGAAACTCAGTATAGCAAAGTGTAATTGTCTTAAATTCATAATTGCAGAAGGCGGGCTTCAATCACCAAATTTTACAAAGTTTAAAATTCCTTAAGCCTATCGATAATGTATTACATGAATAGTAGCAGTTGAGTGAATTTGAAATATATCCAGGTACATTTAATATGAACTACTAGCTCTAAAATATCTTGATTTCTGCAGTAAGTATTAATGTTAATGTCCTATTGTCGTTCAAATATATTAATGTGGCATTTGTTATGCGGGCTTCGATAAATAAATTATTCCGACTTATTGATCGGTAATCTTATTGATGGGAACACTTAATGGGAATTGGGAATGCCAGCAGAGAAATTATTTAACTGTTTTATTTGACTTGGTTTTAGCTAAATTGTTATGATCAACTGACTAAGACGACAAAACCATTTTTGATACAAAAACTGAAATTTCGATGATATGAAGTAAAGGAAAATAGAGAAATTATTTTAAAACTCTCACACACACACACACACACACACACACACACACACACATATATATATATATATATATATATATATATATATATCAGTCTCATCAGTAGTCAGTTTCTCATTGACTCCATGTCAGTATGACAAAACTGGAGGTACATTAATGTTCTAATTTACGTGCAAACGTTAGCTATTCTTAATGATATGTCAGCCTTTCTATTCTTCTAGAGATTTATCCCTATCAGGTTCCCAGTTTGTTATTAGTTAGCCTCTTATTGGAATCAAGAAGAATCTGCGGCGTTTTATTGTGAACTACTTCTGGATTCCATTACTCTACGAACTTCCCACTTTACGGGTAGTTTATTGATACGTTTCTTCTTTAATTTAAAAGGCCACAAAAAATTCTGACTTATTTTCTTTTTGCTACAGTGAATAAATATATATTTACTAGTTCTCTAAAAACCTCTGTGTTCTTTACGTAAATGTAACACTTTACTAACAGTGTGTCTTTTGTTATATTAACTGTTCCGGAACAAGAAATATTAGTCTATATCCATTGAAAGGAAAGGGAACACCTATTATTTATATATAAGTATATCCAATGCCCGTCGTTTCTACGTAAAAAATTCTCAATAGTTTTTTTTAATTTCTGACAACTCTACACAATATTAGAATTAAAATATTGCATACTTAAGTTATGAAATGAGAGTAATCATCATTTAACGGGGCTCGGGTTAGCCATGCGAGTTAAAGCGTTAACCTTAATCTCACATGGTAAACCTAGAGTGGCGAGTTCAATTCCCGTCTAGGCAAAGGGACAGAATTCATTAAATAAAATCCTTAGTTTCGCCCTGGTTAGAAAGGGTTAGTAACCTACAGATAACCCGTCCCAATTTCCCTTAGTTGCAAAAACTGGACGTTAATAAATAATTCAATTTTCAACATTTCACATGGTACAAAAATATAGTTATTTTTTATTGTCCACTATTACCCGCATTATATTGACTTAATTGTTTTTTTTGTATAAATTTATGAATTATTTTTTTTTTATTTGTTATTGTATTATTTAATTTTTTTAATTTAGTGACGGTGTAAATATTAGTTGTATAGGTGTAATATGTAAGAGAGGCGGGTATGTGGAAGGGGACGTAAATGACCGTATTGATCCATCCTCAATGTGCCCTACTCGACTCGATCCCACTTAATCATATATCTCCCTTTCTATCTCTATGCTCTTCTATCTCTCTCCCCACCCCACGGCTATTCTCTCATATATCAACATGTTCTATTATATATCGACTCGCCAATTCGTCCGTTCCTCGCCACTTATGAATAATAATAAATATTAGATAAACTGTCAATGAATAGAATAGCTTAGACATCAATGAATAAATAAAAAGGGCAAGTTATTTATTTCGTGTGTCTCGGGTCTTCTGATTAACGGGCAACAAACTAGTTTATCCAACTGAATAAAGTCACCACTCGTCTTATGTATATCTTGTTCTCGGTATATATTTAAGAAATAATAAACTGAAGAGCATTTACTAAAGGTATTTTCCCAATTTCTTTTAGAACCACTTATAATTTTAACATAAATGAATCGTTCTTAAACTATTTAGGAAGTATCTGGTGTTATAGTAGAATTGTTACTACCTTGCTAATGAACATCTTAATAAATATAAATAAATAATATATATTAATGTTAAACACAATAGTGAATATTGATTTTAAGTGCCAGCAGAATTATTAAAATGAACAACAGTTGTATTTAATACATTCATCTTAAGAGAAATTAGTTATTGTGGTTATACTCGTACAGCATAAATGTTTATTTTATAGTAAGCACACTGGATATTTACCAGTTTCAAGTAAACTACTCAATCAGGAGCATCTCTGTTTTACTGAACACATCTTTCCAGGAGTTTTAAATATCTCCATTGTTGTATTGTAAGATGGGTCGCAAAGTGTTCCCCTTGGATTAATGTCACCTTGCTGTTTTATCCAACAATATTTTCCTTTGTTTAGTGTTTTATTTATTTTTTTCCAACGTAAATGTTTAAGAGGGTCTTTTTTTGTATTTTTCCGTTTTTAGCCGTCAGTAAACTTCACTCACTCAATGATTTTTATTTTAGAAATATTATGCCACTAGTCAGTGTACAATTTAAATTTTAAGACTTTTTTATGTATTGGGCTATAGGGGTTTAGTGAGATTTAGAAGGTAGTGTGTGGAGATGCATTCCAGCAAATCGAAAAACTGTGTAGTTTATGCTGTTTATGAATGACGGGCATTTTAAACTCTGAGACTGCCACCAAACATGTTACTGTGCCAATGTGAGAATTGAACCCATAATTCATATATACAACAAAAATATTTGAACTAATGTCTTATGGCATACTTGGACTGAGTCTTCATATTACACTTGTAAAATAATTATAAAACGATGAGGACCAGATTTCCTAAGCCTTGCCACGACGGGGAAAGGAATATCTCTGAGGTCAAGCTTGGTCTGTTGAGCTCGGTCCCTGAATCTGGATGGGTGGGCTAGATTTAAGGCCAGCAATACATTTTTGTATTGCGTTCAGTATTCTCCAACATCACGGCACTCTGGGGAGTACCTTATTTATGCTGGTGTTATTGCAGTATTCCCTTTTCAACAAGGAAATGAAATATTTTGTTGACTTGTTTAATACTTTATTCCTACCATTTGGTCTTATTGATTCTTGTATAACCAACAGGAGGAGTAATGCCCAGCTCAGCGATCGTTACACGCAACAAGAAAATACAGATATTACGTATTTACAAGAGGACCCTTTTAGCATTTCACTCCCTTTCTTTTGGTTTCAACGATTAAGGTTACCATCTTCGGACTTTCGAATAAATAAATAAGGAACTTAGTAATGTTATCAACATCGCACCTATAACACTGTTAAACTGCCCTTTAATGGACTAACTTATTGTCATATGTACCTAACTTAGTAAGAATTTGATTCCATAAAAAATGGTCTCCTAAATCTTTGAAGAAGGGACGTTTTTAGCAGAAACCATTTTGGAAATGAAGTTTTGAGGGTAGTTATATGTATTACCTACCATGTATGTATTACATCTAACCATTTATGACTTTCTATATCTAGGATGGGAATACTTAGAAATTCACTGATTACTTGGAAAGAGAGGATGATATTATTTATTATTATTTATACCCTTCTATTTGTGGGGGAAATATATATTTTAAACTGAAATACAAAAAATATCTGACTAACTAAGTAATACGAAAACGAACGACTTGTTATTATAAACGAACGAACCAGTTGATTATTAGCAGATTTCCCTTAAGGACATCAGCTATTGAGGTCGTACTCATGACGCGATTTTCGAAATTTTTCTTCAAATGTCCATCGATCCTACCCAGGAGATGACGAAAATGAGGTCCGTTCAATACTGTATATATATATATATATATATATATATATATATATATTGGTCTGTTACCGGTCTAGCGGTCGCAATTTTTGTTTCATCGTTACCAAACTTAATATATAATCGTTTTATACAAAAAGAGGGACCAAGTTCGTTAATGGCTGAAATCGGTCGAAGAATTTCGAAAATTCTTAATATCTCCGTTATTATGGATCGGAAAATTGTATAGAACCAATCTTATTGCAAATGTAATGTTCTATAAATGTTGCTATGTACATTTTTTCACTAACTTCATTATTTACTGAGATATTTGCATTTTTTAGTTTTCGGCCTTCAGTAAAGCCCCACTCCTACTCATCTCATATTTTCAATATTATATTATGTTATGAAGCACTTTATTTGATGCTTAAATACCAAATATTGTTCTCATTGAACTTTTAAGTTTTGAGATAAATGCAAATACGTAGCGCACGTGGGAAATCTGCTTAGTTAACGCAGCCTCTGCGTGATGGACTTTTTTGTTACTAACATGTCTAAGTGTTTGTAAATCATTTAGTGCATTGTTAAATTGTGATGCAAATGGAAATACAATTTTTGTTTGACATATTTCGTCTTTGCCGCACACTTGTTGGTCCCTCTGAGAGGCGGGCCATCAATATTTCTTCAGAGCCCAAAGTCCTAGTGGGGTTAGGAAATTATTTCATATCCTTGATCCCCTTCCCTAGGGCCCTTCAATAAATAATTAATCAGTTTTTTTATGTACATGAGTTAAGGGTAAAGTCGAACCAGAATTCAGAATGTTTAGTCTGTCCACCTTAAAGTATACTCGTACTTTGGATGTACCTACGATTTGGTATGGGTTACCTATGTCACTATTATTGCTCATCCTGAGTTTAAAGGGCATTCATTAGCTAATTGCCTTTGTCTCAGAACTGAGATTGTATCCAGAATGTATTTGAGCTATCAATGTTTCTGCGATATGTGGTGCTCCATATAAAATGAATTACTTCACAATCCATGAACGATTTTTATATGAACTATACTTAAGAAGTTGCAGGGAACCTTTGCACGGTATCCGAAAACCATTTCGTATTGTGGTTGTTCATTTGCTAAAGGTTGTTATCTATGTACTCAAACTTGAGGGAGTCTCATACGTTCATACCAGGGTTACTTAAGTTGATCTTAAAGACGTATATGTGACGACGCCTAGCTCATATTATTATTGTTTATGTTCTAGTGGTAGTGGCTAAATGCGTAGACGGTTTCTCCTTGTGGAGACGTTAACATAGCGGCAAAGTGGTCTTAGCAAGAGACACACATAGCTAAAAATGTTGTCAATCGTCGTTTCAATGGATGGCTTGGTGGTTTGTAATATTTTGTAACTCTTAAAGTGAAACATATATTTACTTGGCTCGCTTATCTAATCCCACTAAGGGTGATAAGGGAATGTAAGAACATTAAATGCTCATGTGTGCCAATAACAAATAAATATCCAGGCGGTGTTAACCAATGCCTTATGTTCGTTTTATACCACAATGGCTAAATATTAATTATGATTGAGGAGTTATGACATGATGTAATTACTAGCTGTATCATTATTACCAACATTCTAATTTTAGCAGATTTCCATTAAGGGAAATCAGCTATTGAGGTCGTACTCATGACGCGAGTTTCGCAAAAATTTCTTCAAATGTCCATCGATCCTACCCAAGAGATGATGAAAATCAGGTCCGTTCAAAATTTTATATATATATATATATATATATATATATAGAGAGAGAGAGAGAGAGAGAGAGAGAGAGAGAGAGAGAGAGATTGGTCTTTTATCGCTCTAGCGGTCGCAATTTTTGTTTAGTCGTTACCAAACTCGGAATTTAATCATTTTATGTAAAAAAGGAAAATCAAGTTCTTTAATGGCTGAAATCGGACCAGTGGGAGGCGGGGATTTTTGAAAATTCAAAATATCTTCGTTATTATGCGTCGGATCGTATAGAATCAATCTTATTGTAAATTAAATTTACTGTAAATACTGTTCTATACATTTATTCTGTATCTTGAATATTAACCGAGATATTTGCATTTGTATTGTGTGATTGGTCGGTAGAAGTCGGCCATATTCGGGACTTTCCGCCAAAAGCTAGTTCGGCCTTTTCCGTGCTTGTTCGTCCCTCGTGAATTGGTTTAGAGATTCTTTACTACTGCCGTTATTAGTAGGCAGGTTTATTATATAACATCACTTGGGAAACCTGCTTAGTTTACGCAGCCCATGCGCGACGGACGTTTTTTGCTTACAGACGAGCTGTAAGTCTTTCTAGAAATGTTGTTATCACCCTATTTAATGCATCATCCGAAATAAGTGGATGACAAGGCAGACACGAGAGTTCCAGAAAAGCACTTAAGGGGATAAGTGGAGAATGAGCTGGTCATTGGACTTAATGGCTAAGATGCACTTGTAAGTGCACATACACTAATTTCTTGCCGAATTTGAAATTAAATCCGGCCTATCTCCTCTACGTTTCACTGTAGTAGTGTTATCACTGGTATATGACATTTCATCAAAAGCATTGCCCAATGAAGAGGTAGGTATGAAATCGAAGAAACCTGTAAAGATACGTCTAGAAGCAGGATTTTAATGAATATCTGATGAATAAAATATATTCAGTCTCTTAATACAATTCTGTTGGATATATCATTTTTTAGAGCCTAAATATTTTGATTCTTAAACTGGTTATAATGTCATTATCATTTAGTTTATTCGATTTTTAAACACTCGAGTACCTGTTGGATGTAAGTTAAGAGAAGATATATGAACTTAAATTGTTTTTTTGGTTTTACATTATAATGAAGCATAGACTAATAAAATAGCTCCCCACCCCCACCACTAATGTCCCTATAATAGCAGGGAAATCACAACCTTATTCTGGGTTACTTAATTACATTACGTTTACCCTGCAAAGAATTATTTCTTAACAATCATATCTACCTAGACGTGACGGTTACGAAATACGTCTTTACAAGATAAACTCAAATTAATTAAGATATATTAAATTAATTAATTTTTCTTATAAATTAATCTCGTTATTAGTAGTTCAAATTAGTGTTCTAATTAAAAATATTATTCGTTTCTGAGCCCCTCCCGTGTAACGTTGTATGTAATAATAACCATTAGGTTTGTAATAATAAACCTAGAGTAGCTTAAGCCAAGGGGAACTTCGATTCCCGCCTGGGCCATTGGAATTTGTTTAGTGACGAAATCATTAAATAAAATCCCTAGTCCCCCCCCCGGCTAGAAAAGGCTGGTAACCTGTAGTTATCCCTCTCCAATTAGCTTTGTGGCAAAAATTAGACGTTAATAAACAATAATAATTATTTAATGATAGCCAAAACCAACTGAGGCAATCTGTTTTGCTAAAAAAGATTTTATATCATTATGCTTAATACGCACTAATAGTTAACAATTTAGGGGAAAATTAAAAAAGAAAATATTCAGGTTTAGCTGCTACTTCCATATGCTATTAAAATATCTTGTCTTAGATGAGTGTTTGACTGGAAGAGTTATCTAATAGTGTAGAAAGTCCAGTCAGTCTTATTGCTTGAATAGTCGCAGCCTCTCTGAGTAATAAAACAGTTTTTTTTTTGGTTTTTTTTAATTATTATCACTTTGTATTCGTATCCAATAATATGTACAAGTGAAGAAGGAATCAAAGTTAACTTTCGCGTTGTAGACCAGGAAAGAGTAGATCCCGGAATAATTGAATTAAGTGAGGAGATGATATATCTAAAAAGTATACTTATGTTTGTTAGCTTACGAAAGTTATCACGTTTAAAGTCAACTATTCAACGATTCCTGTTTGTGTGCCAGTCACACAATTACAGGCAGACGCATTGAAAGATCTTCAATGCACATTGCAAAAGGTGTTGAAGTAATTATGAGAGTAGACTGGAGGTGGAATTAAGACCAGAGGTGGAAAAGGACAAAATCGTTCCAGAGTTGGGTATACAACTTAATTTTATCACACATATATATTCTTTTCTTGGTACCATTCAGATTCATAATGGACTATTTATATTTCATTGCATAATTTGAAACAAGCTATTATTTCTTTTTCAAAATATTTCTGCCTATTCTGGCATTATAAACAAACGAACGTATCGAAATAATTTAAAAGAGCCTTCTACTAAACAGGAAGTCTATTTCCGACGATATAAAAGCTAAGAGGTACTAGTGGGTGGGATATGTGGCATGTAGTACCCGACATACTACACCTGTACTAGACAATGAACGTAATAATGGAGGGTACTGACCACGATGTGGACCCAAAACAAGTAGTGTTGAGAGAGTAAGGATCGTCATGGAGTAGATTGGGAATCTATCTCCCAGAATACACAGATGTGAAAAAATTAGTAATGGCAAAAGTTTTCTAGGCCTGAAAAACAAACCGCAAAAAAATATGTGTGCTTCTGGCCTGACAACCAGTTTGACTGGATGGATATATCCATCTTTAACAGGTGATATATAGTGCTCCCAATGATAGTTTCGTGCGACTTCAACATATGTATATATTTTTCTGCATTAATTATTCTCTTAGGGGCTCAGGTTAGCCATGTGAGTTTAGCTGTTGGTCTTAACCTCAAATGGGAAACCTTGAGCTGAGAGTTCGATTCCGGCTGGGCTAAAGGAATATATTTTGTAACAGACGTATTAAATAAAGTGCTTAGTCCTACCCTGGTTAGAAAAGGGTGGTGGTTTGTAGGTAACTGTCCCAATTAGCCATAGTAGCAAAAAGTGGACGTTAATAAATAATTTAATTTAATTATTCTCTTAAATTTCCTGTTGAATTACTTTTGAAAATTGTGAGCCTGTATTTCAATGTTGTATTTCTTTCCCTATTCTTCTCCGTAGCGCAACAATACTAACTGGTTTAGTATGCAGATCAACTTATGCATAAGTTGCTTAGTCGTGAGAATTCTAATTTCTTACGAAACGTTTGTTCATCTCATATTCAAGTTTTCTTATTATTAATGTGATCAAAAATAAATTTCCAATTATAACTATTTTAAAATAGAAATTATATTTTTAGCAGCTCTTTCTGAAGTGTTTATGAACATATCTCCTGTATATACAAAAACGACCTGTAGTTAAATTCGTTCTTTACTTGTCGGAAATTCGTCGTGACCAAGTGGCGACAAATACCTCAGGTGTGGGTGTCGAGATAGAAGAGGCTCTCAAATAACTGGGCCCTTTGAAAGCTGTCGGCGCGAAAAGAGACGGAAAGGGCAGGAAGAGGCTGTTATCAGCTGCTATCTGTGAAGACCCCCTAGTGCCGAGATTGGCGGCTGATAAAGGGCCGCCCTCTCCTGGCAGACTGATCACATCGATACCACCCCTCGTCTCTCTGTAAACACTCTCCCACCCGCCTTGTCTCTCAGTTTAATTAATCCACTGATAATAGTGTTTTCATTCAATTAACATTATCAACAACAACTATTTTCTTTGCAATATCAATATTATTCCTTGGGTTATTGTTACAGCTCCCCTCAGGCTACTTTTGTTTCTGTTGCCCGCTTACTCTGAGATTACACCGTACTTATTGTTCTTTTGAACATTCTTAGTCAGTCGAGCATTTTCCCAGACCCATTCATTGGCTATCCTACCAGCCTCTGAAGATATAATCTCTGGTTCATATCAGGTGTATATTTATTTATTTATTCCATGCTCTCCCTTACTGATATTGCTATCTATACGAGGCCTGAAATTTCTAAACAATTTTTTTTTTACTGTATGGGTATTCATTTAAAAAAAGTTTCCAGTAAGGCACAGCAGACTTTCGTCAAGGGAAATTTGCTAAAGATCTCTCTACAGCGTTACATAACTTTCGTTGGTTACTGCCGAAAAATAAATTAAACTTTTGGCGCTGTCTAATAATTAATATATTCTGTCAAGGGTTCTTTAAAGTTTGCCCTTCCTTTCATTTAGTTTCAGTCATTATTTAAAAAGGTTAAACAGGACGTTGGCAGGTTGCCATTTTAACTTTATATATAGTCGGAAAACTTTATTAAAGCATTATTTTTCTCCCCTTCAATAATGTCTTCGTCAATATTATATTTTTATGAGGCAATGTTCGTGCTGCTATATATTTTACTATTATTATTGTACAGTCCTGGGTAAGCTTTCTGCATGTATTATCTAATTTGTATAAATGAGGATGATCCGAGTAAAAAACATTTGAATAAATAACAATAGTATCAAAAATACGGTACTTTCTACGTACTACCTACTTTTTTCAAAAGCGAAAACAGTATTTCTATTGACTTAGAACGCAGACTTTTCTACATTATTTACCGCCGTTTATTACATTTGTGAATGGATTTGGCACAATCGAAACACCAAGACTTACTCAGGCGATAGGCTATTTAAAAAATTATTTATTAATGACCACTTTTTGCAACTGAGGATAGTTGGGACGGGTTATCTACAGGTTACCACCCTTTTCTAGCCAGAGTGGGACTAAGGATTTTATATAATGAATTCCTTAAAGGATTTAAAGGATTTTATTTAAAGTAGAACATAAAAAATTGGACGGATTTTTCGTGGCGGACTTTTGTGGCTTTAGAGCAGCACTTTGTTTCTGACAGAATGGAATATTTGCACTTAAGAATTATCTGGGAGTTGTGTTTTATCCCTATCGATCGTTGGTAATGAGAGAGGCAAAATGTTGCAAGGTTGGAGAGTTTCTTTTAGCCCTGAGCAACAAGTTCTTTTTGAGACTCGAGGCTACTAACAGTGAGACAGGCTAAAATTCAGACAGCTGTCTGTTTGCCTGCCACTTGTAATTAATTGCTCCAGTAACCAATTATATCCTTCTTTTACCTATCTATCTTCACGCTAATTACTTGTCCTCTTCCACTTCCTTCATTCATTTACGTATTAAACCCCAAAAGTGGGGGAGGCGTCTTCATTTATCAACATTCATTATCTTTATTCTCGTTTCTAGGGTGTTTTAGAAATATTCCAAGGTGTAGCTTGGAATATTATTAATGCAGTATTAGTTATTGTTTGGAGCTTTTACTATTTGTGTTCTACTTGATGTTTCTCTTTCTGTCAACACCTTCTTCTTAATCCTTAAATCAGATTTTTACCTGAAAGAAAATGCTTATTGATATGTTGATGGCGGAATGTTAGGAGGCATTGAACAAGAGGGAGGTAGCATCTCAGGCTTTTCTGATTTGAAGCTGATCCAGTTGACCTACTACGAGAGTCGTGGCATGTCCTGCCTTTTTACGGTCTGTTGAGCAAAGGGCTTCTACATCATGTCGTTTATTCGTTTTTAACGGTGCAATGACCACAACATCTATTGCATTATTACCGAATTCGACTTTTAAATGTATCAGTGTTCAACTGAAGATCATGGTCATTAACGGCTGAAATCGCACAGCAAGAAGGAAGGATCTCTGGTCATGAAAGATGGCAGCAACTTCTGTGGGTTTATCCTCCGCCGTGTGTTCTGGTTCCATATTAAGGTATTTTTATGCCAGATACAGCATTTTAGCCTACCTTTTTTTGAATCCTTTTCTTTTAATGTTTCCACGCATAGACGATTCTCGCTCTTTTTGAAGAACATCCCTTGTGAGTATTGAGCTACAGAGGTTGTCTTGATGTTACGATTTTTACAAAACTTCTTTCTCAAGCAGTAGAAAACTCCAGTTGATAAGGTCATTCACCTAACAAGCCCTTGGTCAGTGAACTTATGAGTGTAGACAATCTTCAAACCGCTTCAAATGAGTTCTAACATGTTTCATTTAAACCAAATAATAACAAAATTGGTTTGCATGTCTTCGCCTATGGTTTCAGCCATGATCTTTCATTATGACCTTTAGTGTTGAATGTTAAAGGGTCTTCGTGTCAAGAACGTAAAACAATGACATCTGACATGTATCTCACATCGTAAAGATCCGTTGAAAACATTATTTGGTTTTTAAGCTTCGAATAAGACATTTCATGATATATTCGATTATTCGTTAACGTACAATGACAAAAGTAGAGGTTTATTGGAGACTGAAAATAAAACTCTCTTAATTGACGAAATGTGGAATAAATGTATAAAACAGCAACTGTAGCAAAAATAAAAAGAGGCATTTTTCAATTCGGGTCATCATAACCGAGATATGTCCATTTAAATATATATATATATATATATATATATATATATATATATATATATATATAAATATAAATATATACAATTATTGTTCAATTTAAATTAAAGTTTCACCAATTAAGGACAACACTAGCTCCATTTGTCGCCATCTCGTTTATAGTTTGTTATACGACGAAAGTAAATATAACAAAAGTTACTCTGAGTAACAAAATAAACAACTTTTAACCTGTGCATATTTGCCAAAAAAACAATAGGAAACGAAATATCGCTATTTTTAATTTTAAGCCTCCCTTACGACCCCCACTCCTGCTCCATCTGTCGGGCTGATTTGTGATTCTAAACCATCCATGGCGTCACTCAGACGCTTACAAAAACGCTCATTCAAATCGGAACAGCCGTTTAGGAGGAGTTCAGTAACATACACGCGTACAGTAGAATTATGTACATAAAGATATATATATATATATATATATATATATATATATATATATATATTAAACAAATTCATTAATTAATATATGAATATATATTCATATATTAATTAATTAATGAATTTCTTCTTATCTGATATAGTGTAGTGTGTACGAGGAGGGAGTAGGGTAGGTGAGGGAGCCGCCCTCCCTATCGATCCCGGTCCCTGCCCTCGTCAGTACTAGGCTCTCTCCTACCACGTGTTCAGCCATCTTATCACTACTCCTTATCAGCCGGCTTGTCTTACACACAGCCAGGCTTATGGTAATTTCTTCATTAGGAAGCGTCCTATCATCCCGTCGGCTGCCACCAATAAACCGCGGTGCTTAAAGTCCGCGACTCAAGGGGTTGTGTAAAATAAGCAAAATTCCCAAGTCCTGGTATGACGCACTATTGAACTCTTCTAACATCCACTTTTGCAGATTTCCCTTACGGGAAATCAGCTATTGAGGTATATTTTCATTGAGATGAGTACCTAGGTTTTTGAAGTAGTCACACGCTTTAATCTCTCTCCATTTGCTCTCAGTACTCTCATTATTCTCCATGGTTTCTTTCCTATCCACATGATATGCATGAGAGAGAAAGAGCGAGAGGGGAAGGGAAAGAGGGAGAGAAGGAAATTTACTCTAATTTTGAGTAATCGTGTTAATAGTGCAACTCAGTACCTAATTTATTTCTAGAGGTGTCTGTTAAAATGTTAAAAACATTTATAGTTTACTTAAAGGTAATGTTCTAAACTTTAGCACTTACCTACAAAATGATAAAAGTTAATATGCAATGCCTGTTACCCAAATTAAAATCGCTTTTCTCGATTTTCATTCTCATCCATCTGGCAGCCATTCTTTCGACATTTGGCTCGGGACTGGTCGTCAGAACTTTAGCTTGCAAATGAGCCAAAACGTGAAGCTCTAATTCAGTAGCTGCTTAATTCGTTCCATTTTAGCAGATTTCTCTTAGGGAAAATCAGCTATTCAGGTCGCGATTTTCAAAAAAAAGCAGAAGTCACACTTGCTCGAAAGTCTGTCTAATAATATCATCATATAATCTATTTTCTACTTCTCCGTCATAATTTATCTGTATAAAACATATTTGAAAGTTATGCTGGACATACGATGTGGAGACAGTGATATATATCAACTTATCGAGACTCACAGGAGTCGGCGTTATAGAATGCTGAACTGATTTAGTTAAGTTCCAATAAATAATTTCGATTTTTAGCAGATTTCCCTTAAGAGAAATCAGCTATTGAGGTCGTACTCATGACGCGAGTTTTGAAACATTTCTTCAAATGTCCATCGATCCTACCCAGGAGCTGACGAAAATGAGGTCCGTTCAAAAGCAAACTCGGAATTTAATCGTTTTATGTAAAAAGTTCGTTAATGGCTGAAATAGGACCAGTGGAAAGGGGGGGGAGGTTAGAAGGGGATTTTTGAAAATTCAAAATGTCTCAGTTGTTTTGCGTCGGATCGAAAAATTGTATAGAATCAATCTTATTGCAAATTAAATTTACTATACATAATGTTCTATACATTTATTCTGTATCTTGAATATTAACCGAGATATTTGCATTTGTATTGTGTGTGTGGTCGGCAGGAGTCGGCTATGTTCGGGACTTTCCGCCGAGAGCTAGGGTGGCCGTTTCCGTAACTGTTCGTCCCTCGTGAATAGGTTTAGAGATTCCTTACTACTACAGTTGTTCAGATTAGGCAGATTTCTCTATTGTAAAATTTCACATGGGATGCAAATTTCCCACGTGCTGGTATAACAGGATTGTGATCTTATCTCACCACATTTTCTTTATTTATATTTATAAACTCGATGAGTAGAAGCATGGGGGGGGGTACAAGAGAAAAGATGAAATTACGAATAACTCACTTAATACTTGAGTTACAAAAGTGCATAGAGCAACAATTGTAGAAAATCTATAGTTTAACAAGATTGGTTCTATAAAATTTTATAATCTGAATAATAATAATGGAGATATTTTGAACTTTCTATTTACTCCCTCCCCCCGTCTAAACCACTACAATTCCAGATCCGATTTCAATCAATAACAAACATTATTTTCATTATTCACTGAAATGGTTATATATCTTGCATGGTATAGACTATATTAGCATTTAGGAGTAAAGTAAGAAAAATGTTTATTGATGACGTAATCACAAAACCTATTTGCATGTATCTTACAAAGTAAATCTTCAAAGAAAAACATATTTGGTATTTGGGCTTGATAATGAAGTGGCTCACTGTGGTTAATGGAGGTTTACTGATAGCCGAAAAATAAAATATGGAAATATCTCGGGTAAATATCATTATAGAGAAAACATCTACATACCAATATTTATTGAGCATTACATTCGCAAAAATATTGATTATATACAATTTTTTTTTAAATAATTGTTAAAATAGTTAAATGTTGTGTTTCAGGAATAGTCATCACCATTCTATAATAGTTTAGTTTTCTTATATATCATCAACATATTGAAAACGAAAATAGTAATTGTCCTTTGTGTTTTCAATCTCTGGAAATGGACCTTCACTGTATGGAATGTTATTGTATGTTTGATGAATTGAAAAATAATATTATTCTATGAGGTAGATATCTGCTGCATGGTTAATGGTGTTTGTTTTTTTTAAATAGAAAGAAAATTGTCACATTTGTTACTTTATAAATGAAAATATTGTCTCTCCGAATCATTGTTTTCCTTGGAAAATGTAATTAAAACTATTTTTTTTTTCATTTTCAGGTACGTTTCGGTTGTTATTTACAAAATGAAACTTTTGCACGTGAGTTAAAACAAATTTATCAGTTTTATATTTCACATGAACTACATGAAATGTATTTCAAAATGATTCCCTAGGCATTTCATAGGAATTGAATTTCCTAGTAATTTTTTATGGCCGTCGAAAACGATCGCTAGCATTATTCTAGAAATTGGATACATCCAACCTATGGATTAACAACATTCGCTCCTCAAAGCAATTTTAGTAGAATTCTAGTAAGTAATGTTGGCTAATAAAAATATCTTATTTAATATACGGCTTAGAGAAAAAATGAATAAACCAATAATAGAAAAAAACTAAATCTTCCGTAATTCACTCCAAACAATGTACTGTATTACAATATTTAGAGTCTAGCAATTGTAATAAATAATACTGGTTTGAGTGGCTTGAGCTGGGATCTGAGATGAGGAATAATGGATGCTGTGAAGATTGATGTGTTTCACTTGCTATTTGTTACAGGGATTGATCCTGAAGATGAGGGCTACATGAAACACTAATATTCCTTCATTCCTCTTTTCATTTTTCAGCTGTCTGCTCTTTGTATATGTTTTTCAAAAGTATAGTTTGATCGGTTTAATACAAACAGCATTGCAGCTCTAACCCAACTGTTCAGCTTTCATGGATCAAGGGGGATTAGCATATTCCATCTATCTCTGAATAATGGGAATAGTTTCAATTTGCATATCTTTATTATTCCTTTCAAACATCTCATCCACTTAACATTAGTCAATTTCTGAGGGCTTTGGCAGAACTGATTTCACAGGTAGAAACGGTATTTAAATGGCCTGTTGGGAAAGTCTTTGTATTTCATCATTAATACTTGTCCATGTCTAATGTTTATATTATTCATGTAATTGTTCAGTTTGCATATCCCAATTTAATATTGTTTTTTAACGCACTTGAAAATCTAGTTTTGGTAACGATCATGTAAAGATGCAGCTGCTTTAGCGATAGCAGATATTGAATACGTTAATATATTTGAACGGAGTTTTTTCATATTAGGTACCTTTAGTGAAAACATTTATCGAAAATCACACTATGAGTGCAACCTTATAAGAGAAATCTGCTGGAATATTGATTTTTGGTCTAGCGAGTATGTTATTTTAACGTTATTCGTTAATAATTATATAAACATTTCAAGAACATTTTATTAATCAAATTTGTAACGACAGCATAACTACAAACTAATTGAATCATAACATAACACATATTTTCAGGGAAGGTCCGGTGCGCCCCAGTGTCATGAAGCCGATGTTAATACCAATTAACCACAACAAATTATTATTATTTATTAACGTCCACTTTTAACTAAGATTAATTGGGACGTGTTATCTACAGGTTACCACCATTTTCTAGCCAGGGTAGGACTTAGGATGTTAGGAATTCCGTCACTAAATAATTTCCTTTGCCCAGGCGAGAATCGAACTCGCCACTCTAGGTTTACCATGTGAGATTAAGGTCAACGCTTTAACTAGCATGGCTAATCTGAGCCCCCGCACAACAAATTAACCACATATTTTCACAATGTATATATTGTCATTCTGAGGATTTCGGCTATCTGCTCCAGCGGTTGGAATTTTTGTTCTGCAAATTTTCGATAGAACTGCGTCCATCTTCGTCAAGCATCGACATCCATGCCTGAGTAAGATGGACGCAGTTCTATCGAAAATTTGCCTAACAAAAATTCCAACCGCTGGAGCAGATAGCCGAAATCCTCACTATGACGATACTTCCCAGCGATGCAGCCTCAAAAATAAAATGTATATATTATTATTTATTAACGTCCACTTTTTGCAACTCAGGCTAATTGGGACGGGTTATCTACAGGTTGCCGCCCTTTTCTAGCTAGGGTGGGACTTAGGATGTTATTTAATGAATTCCGTCACTAAATAATTTCCTTTGCCCAGGCGAGAATTGAACTGGCCACTCTAGGTTTACCAAGTGAGAATAGAGCCAACGCTTTAACGCACATGGCTAACCTGAGCCCCAAATTAAATTAAATTAACTATAACACAAATTAAATCATAAAGTAACACATATTTTCACATTGGTCTCCCATTGAATGCCCTATATGTTGCCATGGTGACGTAAATTGTTTATGTTTGTACTACATCACTTTCGGCAGGTTCTATTGCGGTTAACTCGAGATACTCGTTATTACCGAGGGATCGATTAATCCGGGCGCACCTCCGCCACATTATCCTTTAATTTATCGTTTTCTTAGCAATTCCTCTTTTAAATGTTTCCTTTTACTTACTAATATTATAATGTATGCCCAGCGATACAGAGCGGTCGTAGAGAAGAGCGTGGCAGTGTTCCTGTAGATAGGTTAGCTGGCCAGCCGGGATCAATACTCTACGACGTGAATAACTGCTTTAATCCTCCTTGTTCGAGGGCAATTTTATGTGGTGGACTGCCGGTTTATTAGGCCCCAGCCCTTCATAGCTATGATAATGCCCGGCTTTGCTTTTTACCCTCTTGGAGCTGCTTTAGTGCCCTCGGATATTGCTATCAGCTCAGCTGCCTTTCCCCTTTAATTTTAACAGCCTTTAAATGTCATTTCCCCTTCAAACGGCACTAAGAGTAAATGCCGCTTTAACCAGGAAATAGGTGATCCATTAAGCTTGAATATCATAGCCGATGTAATGTACATGCATAATAATAGCATTATCTACATTTGAATAACCTTGCGGCATCATATTATGGCTGAACTCTTATAAGCCCTGCTTTTGGCCACCTTCATATTATATCTCTCAAAGAGGATTAAAACATGATGTAAAGCAAAAATAAAAAATACTCGTAATACAGGAAATGTTTCGCGTAATTCTTTCTTTAATCCCTAGAAGGCAACCTCAAAAAAATATTCAATGCAATGCTTCAAGAAATTGCAGAAAAACTAGTAAACCCATGCGGTATAAACTCCTAAAATAACAAATTACTCAGCTTTTCTATTCTCCCTCTTTCCTTCCTTTCTCGTCAATTACTAAAACATATTAAACATATTTTTTGGGGGAAATTAATTAGTGCCAAAGAATTTTGATACATTCAAATGATGTTTTCTTGGCTGCGATATGCATCTGAACCCAATCAGAGTGTTATATAACACGAATTTGTGGGCTGTAGGAAGAGCCCTAGTTTCCCAAATGTTTGTGAACGTGCCTATAGGTAATTGAATGTTAGCAATAGATACTCCTAGTACAGGCGATGTTACTGGAGTGAGTATTGACAATCCAGCGGTTGACAGTGAGCTAGTCTGGTGTTGCTGGAGTGGTTTAGGAAGAGCCCTAGTGTCCATTAAGCATGACCTGATTGTTGTGAACGTGCCTATAGGTAATTGAATGTTAGCAATAGATACTCCTAGTACAGGCGATGTTTTAGGAGTGAGTATTGACAATCCAGCGGTTGACAGTGAGAGATAGTCAACAGTTGCTGCAAGGATTAGGAAGAAGTTCTCATTGAGCCCGGCTCTCCATTAACCTGAACAATGCCCGTCCCGGAATAAAAGGATTACATTCATCTCCTCTGATGGGTCTAGTCCCTCTTCTCATCTCTACCCTCACTCAATTCTCCCTTATTGCCTCGCCATTTCCAACTGCTTTATATTCTCCCATTTAACTCCTCCATTTGCTACTTTTATTTCAATAATTCTCCATTTATTTTACCTTGGAGTAATCCCCAGATGTCTAAGTGCATTCTCATTTTAGCGAATTTTATTTGTTTTTCTTTGGCATTCATTATATCAGTGATCTCTTTCTATGAATATTGGTAACGTGAAGTCTCTATCTCGAATTTATATCATTACAAATATTTTTTCATTGTTTTCTATGTATAGTAAGAGAATTCCGTGCTGATTTCCCTTTGCATAAAGTACCAAACTTTAACCAATTACCTTTAATTGCTTATTGGTTTTATTAATCAAAACCTTGGTTAATTCTAAATATGTGCGAAAACAGTACTGCATAACAGTATTTGTTAAAGTGGTTGGTACTCATTGTGCTTTTTTATTGTAGACTTATTCATTCCTAAAAATAGTTTAAAAAATTGCCCTACCCAAATGCTCCATCCTCTATAGTTCATTAACTTCAAGCGAACTTAGGTTCGCCAGAACGCTACCAGAGTGAGGTACTGATGGTAGTCTAGAAGTTGGGTGTCATGAAAGTGCGTTGGTCACATAACCTTTCAGGATGATTGAGCCTTAAAATAACGCCCTGAGGTGGAACAAATAACTCCCTTTGTAATACAAATTTTTAAAGAAATGTATAGACAATAGTCGAATCAACAAGATTCGAGTCAACAAGATATATTCGAGATATTCAAAAATAAGTTGGAGGAGTTGTTAGAGGACATACGAAATTTAGAAGCGTCAAGATAAAGTAAATATGACAAATATGTCTTCTCCTAGTTCTTTAATAGGGTTTATATTTTTTTATGTGCCTTCTCTTCGCTTGGAATACTTGACGAAAGTTTTCAAAAATCACTTCAGCAAGGTTTAGTACTACTATATCCGTTTTAGTGAAGCCTGATAAAACTGAAATTGAAGCAAAAAAGTTTATTCTGCTTCGCACTAAAGGTGTAACAATATAATTTGTACACATTTTGTTTTCTTCTCCTCATTAACCTTATTTAGAGTATTTCAATAAACAGGTGAAACCAAGCTCAGCTGAAAGACGACTTAATTCCTTTTTGTTAAATGTCTTTATTTAAAGAATATTGGGCTGGATGAAAGATTGTTTAATTTCCTCGGAGGAAGCTGAAACGGGATTAAGACAAGATTGTAATTGAAATTGAAAATCCATTTAGTATGAATAATTTGGTTTAATTTGTTCCACATCCCGTAGCAAATTGCTCATTTAAATCACAAAGTGGGACTAAAGGCTTTTCAGGGTTTAAAAAAGAGAGTTAATAAGAACATTTCCTGGCCATTTGCATTATCGCTAATTGCATCGTTGAACTTCTAGGAAATTATAAATTGAGCTAAAGGGGTAGAATTCGACGTAATTACTTTTTGACATTTGACAAAGCACGGTTTAGACAGTTACACTAAAAGAAATACTTAATATAATTTTTAATGAGAAAATAAGGAAGCCCCATTATTCAACAGTAAATAAATGAAAAATTAATTATACTTTTATACAAAGAGTGCCTTTTTTTAAAAACTAATTTTAGAATTATTTTATAATAAGATATTTTTTTATCATTTTGTATTTTCAATCTTAGTTCATGGTCTAGTAAACT
This sequence comes from Riptortus pedestris, assembly GCA_019009955.1. Classification (NCBI taxonomy): domain Eukaryota; kingdom Metazoa; phylum Arthropoda; class Insecta; order Hemiptera; family Alydidae; genus Riptortus; species Riptortus pedestris. The sequence goes on along the minus strand of CM032228.1, from coordinate 202,917,512 downwards.
TTTGGAAATGTTTCAAATTATAAATGATGACAGAGAGATCAGAGAGAGATGATGAATGTATTTCATTGTAAAAGTTAACGGATGTTTCTAAGGATGTAAATAATATTAGATTTACTGTACGAAATATGCTATAAATTATCTCTATTCGTTTTCGTTACTGAGACCAAGTACAAGATAAGAACAATAATAGATCCTCAGTTCTCAGAGGCAGCACTCTAATTCATAACTAGATATTGTACTTTTCGCCCTCCAGGGCATTTTAGAACTTTGAATTAATATTTAAGTGCTTCTTATTTGCCTTATATTATTTCTCAAGAAATCTCGCTCATTAAAAAATGACTAAAAAAGTAAAATAATTAGCATTTTATCCCCCTCAAGAGCTGTGTTTATCAACAATTATAACATTTAATTAACTAAACAGTGCTGTTGACAAAGTAATGATTGTTTTATTTTGTACGTCATCAAAGAATAAAGTTTGATAGAGGAAACATAATTTAAATAAAAAACGTATTGTTACGTTTATTACTAAAACAATAGGCGTTGATTGTTAGGGTTCTTTTGGATTGAAAAATTAAACACACAAACTTTGGCGTTTTTATAATTTATTTAACGATGCAATACACACTTGGAAGAATATTCTTCACTACTATTCACAATATGCCCTGATAACTTCACTTCTTATTGTACAGTACAATACCTCACGATCTCGTGAATCACTGAAGTTCACAAAACACGGCACTGCACTGATCTTCACAAAAACACGGTACTGCACTGCTCTTTACAAAAACACGGCACTGCACTGATCTCCACAAAGAAGCACTGCACTGAAACTGAAAGCACTGTTCACTAAAGCTGCACTGAACGCACTGTTATTCACTAGAGAAAGAAAAAAATCTAGAACTAACTGACTGTCAGGCGAGCTGGGCCGCTTTAGAGACGGGCGACAAGTTTAAAGAAAAAGAGTCCAGACTTGTCTAGGTCCTAGACTGGCGTTTTCTAGATCATTCCTGGTGTTGCAGGATTACTTTCATTTACTTCGTACTACTTAGATGTGTGATTAACTCTGCGTAATTTTTCAAATACGTAGTTTTCGTAACAGTATATTCAGTTAGTACGTTCGCTCGCGTAACTCATATAACGCTGGCCTCAGAATGCTATAAATTTCATATTTGGGATTACTGTATCGTCTATTTGTACTCCTCCCCCTTTGACTAAATTGGACTAAGGGGAGAGGATGTTTAGAGGAATGTGAAAATAAAATAATTATATTTTTTCCGTAAGTATTAGGGGTACAAAAAAAGTAAAATGTGTTTTTTGTTTACTAGGGAAAGCTCTGTAAATTATGCACTTCGATCCGATGCGTTGGCACGGATATATCCTTTCAAACGGAGCAATTTTAATTGAAGTACAACTTTTTTTTGTTTATTAGATTGATAGGAGTACGAGGCAGTAATTTGGGAACCCCGTGAGATCTTTTATTTGTGTATTGGTCATTACAGTCTTGTTATTGGGTCAATTCGTTAATGAGATTGTGAAGTTATAAAGGACTGGTGATGTTGATTGCTGGTGAGATAGTAGTGGCTGGTATAAAACTGTGACCCTGATTGAGAGTCAGGGCTAGGAGAGAGCCCTGACAGCCCTGACAAAGAGTATATCCGACTACACTACTCCTGGGTCTTATTGTCCTACCTTCTCTAATGACACCGCAATTTTTTCTTCTCCTTCCCTAGCTCCCAGCCATCGGCCGCCTCTATTGTCTTGGTCCTGTTTGTCTCGGGCTCAGAATGGCTTATCCCGTGTCTTCCCTCCCATCGAGCCCCCTCTTCTCCCTAATCCTAACCTATTTTCATGCACTTTGTCTTTCCTTCAACCAAATCCACTCCGAGACTTGTAAAGAAATATGACCAGAATGTTTTTCCATTTTTTATGTTCTGGGTCTCGATGACCTTTCTTAATTTTACAACAGCTAGAGCACAAATTCCCCTTAGAAACAGAAGTAGAAAAATAGTTAATTTGGTAATCTTAGATAAAGTAAATGAGTAAAAAGAGTATGTATGAGAAATTCCATATATGAAAAGTTATTTTCAACTGATGGTTCCAGGGTTACATTGAGGAATGAAACAGTTCGCTGAAGGAAATTAATGATTTAATGATAATTATTTTGATGAGTGGACTGTAAGCTTTAACATGCAAACGATGTTGCACATATGAATGTTAGTCACTTGGTGGAATGCAGAATAGAAATAATCCCGGAATGGGTGTAATGATAAACCAGGAACAAACTTTCAAAAGAGTATTGATTACAGTAACGACTAACGGCAGACTATGGATGGGGTTAGTAAAGTGCCCATGCGTAATTCGCATGTAGTTTGTTTAATGAAGTTCTCTTGAAAACTATATCTTTATATATATAATTCTAGCGTACGTGTGTATGTCACTGAACTCCTCCTTGACGGATGGACCGATTTGATTGAATTTTTAAATACGCGTTCGGGTGACCTTCCGGATGGTTTAGCGCCGCAGATCGGCCAGGCAGATGGAGCAGGAGTGGGAGGCGTGCATATAACAAATGTTGTTTTTTGCGTTATTAAGAATAGATTTTTTTTAAACATAATATTATTAAATTTAATATCCTAATCACTTGATATATAATGCAGGACAACGTCTGCCGGGTCCGCTAGTTTGATATATAAACTTAGAATGAAGTGGTTCATGATACAGGTTCATTGTTGTTAATATGATATGAGTAGGAATGGAGGTTTACCTAAGGTTGACAATTAAATTGTCCAAATTCCGTGGTTAATATCATGATAGATAATAAACGTATATAACAATATTTATAGTACATTTAATAAAAAAATATGTGACATCATTTATTGGTAACTTAATTCGCAGTAAAATTGGTCATGTACAGTTTTTGCAATCCGACTTGTAATACCAGACATTTAAAATTTTCAAAATTCCCCCCTTTAACCCCACCTCCTCACTGGCCCAATTACTACCATTAACGAACTTGATCTACCTTTTTCCATAAAACGATTAAATATCGATTTTGGTAATGATCAAACAAAAATTGCGCCCGCTAGAGCGTTAACAGGTATATATACAATTTTGAACGAACCTCATTTTCGTCATCTGGGTACGTTTTTACTCATAAACCTTAGTTTATTAGTGAATGGATGGAGTAAATATTACTAATATTCATTACTTTGAAGAAAAAAATTGTTTGAGTTTACTTGGACGCCTATTTAGGCCTCCTGCAAATTTGTCTCTAAAAGGGAAAATTCTAAAAATAGCAAAATTAATATCTAATCAGGAAATACAATGTGAACGTATAGTCATTTATAATATAACAAGTATGAAAAAGAATGCTTCACGTTTCATTTTTTAACTGATGCCATCTTATATTTGGAATGATGATGTGTTTAACTGAGTCTTTATAAAAGCTGAGACTTTTTTGTGGTAATCTCTATCCTATTAGTAGCAATATCTGTGGAAGGTTGCAGTAGAAAAAAATTCAGCGCCGTAGGGCTGATAAATACTAGCCCGCAACACCTTTACGTAGTGCAGTGTTCCTGGACTCCAGTTATCGGTTGAAACCCTCAATAATATCCTCTGCCATAGATAAAAAAAGATATACTGCACAATAAACTCAAATTAACTCTTTCATTTACTAAAAAACATCTGATACAAAAGTGCAATAAATAAATAAAAATCAGAACGGGTACCGCCATCTAGTTTTTCTGAATGTTATTAGCCTTTTCTGTTACCGGCTTCCAGAGGACCGTTAATATACCAATCAAACCATCACAATTAATTCAGAAGGGACTCTAATACTGGTCAGGTCTGCTAGAGAGCGCCGAGAGAATACAAGTTGTGGGTTATTAGTCCAAACCAATCATACATAACACGTGTTTATTTACTATACAATAGTTACCAGTAGATATAGGAGAATATTATGCAATAAATCCGTAAATATATTTGTGCTCTTATTTATTTGAGAAATATTCTCCGCAGGTATTAGCATACTTATGATGTGATATAGTTGATTTTTTTTTAAATTTATTTATTTTCTATATATACTACAGAATGTGCATAACATATATTTTGCTAGAATGTTTTGTGTGAACAATAAAGAAACATATTAAAAAACTTATAATTGCAAGATAAATAGGATAGCCCATGAACTATAAAACACAGAAAAAAAAACAGAAATGAATAACCTCAGGATTTATTTCCACCATCCATGTCCCTTAACAAAGAAAAGCTCGGAGAGGCTCCGAAAATTTGAAACCATTTATTGTGCCGAAGCCACTGGAGTAATATGCCATGGCACCGCTTCAACACATGGGACTCCCAGGATAGATGTCTAAACCAAAACAACTCCTTCATTACATTTGATAAACCGAATCATTTGGGATATCAAAACTACACATGGACATGTATTTAAAGAAAAGTCTTGGGTTCGATTGTCAACGTGAAGATCATATATGATTGAGAACATCTCTCTTAGCGGTTTTGAGGGAAAATCGCTCCGGAAAAAGACACGGCTCGTTTCGAATCGTCACAATTGAATACAAAGGAACTTATGAACAACAACCTGATTCGATACCCTGAGTGGCTTATTGTTGGTAATGGCCTGGAAACAGCTCATAGGCAAACTGTTACAAATGGCAACCAGGCAATAATCCATTTTGTAAACGGAAGAGTTTTATTGTAACGATTTAGTACAGACATCAAACCAACAGTTTTAAAATTGACTGCTACATTTGTAAGCTCCTTAATATCGGTAGTTGGCAAATAGCCTGAAACCGTCATTGCTGTTTGGAAAGACTGAAAATAAAGAACTGGAAGCCTTTTATTGAAATGAAGGGGGTGAAAGAAATTTAAAGGAGAGAATTCTGTGGGGGAGAAGGGGTGGTTTTGAAGAAGGACCGCTGAAGTAAGGAGAAGTTTGTATTTCTGTTTGTATTATTAGAAGGGTTTTATTAGCGCTGGCCTAAAGATTTAGCCCTCGCTAGTTTCCTGGAATGCAACAGTTGGGCTCTACCACTGGAAGATCTCAATTCTCCCAAAGCTCTTTCACACCCTTAGGATTCCCTCCTCTATTCAACCTCCCTCTACCCAAATTTACACTCAGAATTATTTCCCGCTCCATTCAGTAGTCCCTTAAACTGAATTAAATGGTGTCAATGCTTAGATATGAATATGTATTTATCAAAAGACAGATGGATCTTGTAAAAACGTTTTTATTGACCATTATACATTGGTAAATCATGCTGAATAAAGGAATTAGTAACATAACAGTATTTTTAGTTTACTTTTTAATACATTAAATGTCATTCTCTTAGTTTTTAAACTAGAAAAATCATAAACTCACGTAGAAGGGATGCGTCAAAATATTTCCGATGACCAGACCTGCTGGGTATTTCTCGCCTTATTTCCCTACAACGTTACCGGATAATTCCCAGCACTCTTCATGTAGGTATTAATCAGGTAAGCCCATTTACTGCCAATACGCCTAACATATAGCCCTCCCGCTGGTTTCCTGCAATACAAGTTTGGCTTTCCGAGCGAAAAATTCCAATTCTTCTGGGCACATTCCAGCTCTCAGCTACTATTCAACACCTCTCTATCGATATTTATATGTCTAGTGCAATATGTAATTTTGGGTTACTGATATTTGCAAGATATCCATATTTAAGAGTACGGCTAAAATACCTTCGCTTGGTTAGTCACGTCGAAGATATATGTACTTCACTCTGGTTCTGCCGTTTTTGTTCCATTTGGTGCGCAGCATTCTTTAAAATGATTTGCCTTATTTCATGAAATTTTTCTTCAAATGTCCATCGCTCCTACCTAGGAGATGAAGAAAATGAGGTCCGTTCAAAATTGTTGTGTACATTTTTTCATTATCTTGTTTATTAACCGAGATATTAGCATTTTTTAGTTTTCGTCATCTCATCTCATATTAACAATATGCTATTACATTATGATGCACTTTTTTGAAGCCTAAATACCAAATAGTGTTCTCATTAAACTTTTTCGTTTTGAGATAAATGGAAATGCGTAACGCACGTGGGAAATCTGTGAAAGCTGTGTCGCTTCTTCAAGGTCAAGCCTACATATATTATGGAGGACAGAGTATTATAGTCGAAATTATGTGCGCCATACAGATAAGGGGGTTGACTTCTAGTCCTCCATCTATGTTTTTTTTGGGAGGGGGGGGGTATTTTTATACCATTCTTCTAACGATGACGAAAAGGAGCTCCCAACTGGGTGCACTAAGGGATTCTCATTTCAGCAGATTTCCCTTAATGTAAATCAGCTATTGTGGTCGTAATTATGATGTGATTGTCGAAAAATGTCTTTAAATCGATCCTAACCATGAAATGATGAAAATTAAGTCAGTTCAAAACTATAAACTCTCTGTTAACACCTTTGTGGTCGCAATTTATATTTGATCATTACCAAACACGATATTTCAACGGCTTATGTAAATGTAACGTTATGGCTGAAATCGGATCAGTGGGGAGGGAGGTAATATCTCATGCAGTAAAAGTTCAATAAAACAATTATGGTACTAGCAGATTTCCCTGGAAGGAAATCACCTATTGAGGTTGTGAGTCGCTCCCTGGATTTCGAAAAATGTCTAAATGGCCATCGATCCAACCCAGAATATGATGAAAATGGGCAAAATTCATAAACTGAAAATATATCCGTATTAATATGTTGTATCGAGAAATTGTATAACACTAATTTTATTGCCAATTTAATTTCCTATTAATGTTACTATACACATTTTTTCTCTATTTTGAATAGTAACCGAGATATTTGAATATTTTAGTTTTCGGCCTTCGGTAAATTCCTATTCATGTCATATCTGTAATAATAAGCTGTTATATCGTGAATTACTTTGTTCGAAGGTTAAATACCAAGTATTGTTTTCTTATAACTTTTTTCTTTGTAAGATACATACAAAGACCTTGCGTGAAGATGCTATCAATTAAGAATTTGCGTTCTTAACTTGAAAATGTTTAAATTATCTATACCATAGTCTGTTTTTAACTGTTTAGTTCAACACTAATGTTCAGTCGTTAATGGATGAACAGGGTTAGAGAAGGGACGAATTCGAAAATTCAAAATGTTTCCATTATTATGAGTTGTATCAAAAAATGTTTTAGGACCAACCTTGTTATATGTGCTATAGCCATATACAGTTGTTGCTTTATAATTATTTTTGGTGAAGTATAACGTGTTATTTCTACCCCAATTGGATAAGGATAACTGGAATGAGTTGCGTCCAGTAGACTGACGTTACTCATTATATTCCTTTCCAGTGGTCATATCACCAATGGGTTGTTATTGTTTATTTGTCAACGGGATCAAGGAGAGTCAGTGTACCGACGCACACTGGAGCGAGTGATAGGGTTAGCCGGACATTCATTAATATCTCCGTTTCTACTGGTCCTAGAATATTGATTCTGGTGTCATTTTAAAGCACATCGAATACCCTATTGAACTACCTGATCAGCAATTTTTTAAGTAATTTTGCCAGATGCGATATAACGGTAGGATGAATTTTAAATGCGTACATACAGAATATGTATCGCTTACTAAGTAGAGAATTGTGATTTGTAGACACATAATATCAACATATGTTTTAAAATTTTTTTAATAAATTGAAGATCACAAACGCAATACTAAAATAGAAAACAAAAATATATCTAGAATAAAAATTAAAAAAAAAAAAAATCTATGTATTTAATTTAATAATGAGAATTTGTAAGCTGGAAGAATATCTAACATTTCTAAATTTCAAATGTTTTTATTTTTTCAATTAGAAGTTCTTTTACTTCCGAAGATATTGCTCCTAAGCGATCACTATCGTTGTTAAGTGTTGGCCTTAAATGTGATATTAAAGGGTCTGAATTAATTAACAAATTATTGTCATACCTCTCGGTGGAGACCGTCGTCATTGGCTGATGGTTGAGTGATCAGCCAATGACGACGGTCTCCACCGAGAGGTATGACAATAATATCATTTATATTGGCGGTTCTAACCCTTTATTTGAATTAACAAATTATTCAGGATATCTCTGTTGGCAGCCGTCCTAAAAATATTTAGAAAAGAAAAACACGTATTAAACTATTTCTTCGAACGTGAATGGCGGCGTCAATTGCGTAGAGGAGGCGCTTTACACCGTACGTAGTTGGGAAAGGTCCGCGGGAGGTATAATACGTCTTCCGCACCGAAAGTGTTAACACTAAAAGTAAAATATTTAATGAATAAGCAAGTTTAGGCAAGATCTGACGACGTTGTAAATAAGACAATATACTCCTAAAAGCATGCCAAGTGGTATTTTTTCAAGCAAATACAAGCGATTTGCGAATTCAATTAAATAAAATTATTTTCAGCTCAATGTAAAAAAAAAAAAAAAAAAAATATTAGAGGATTTTAAAAACCTTTTGTGCCAGTTGTTGATTTGTTATAATACCCTTAATGTGTACTGGAAGCAACAATAATTTATAAAAAGAAATAAGAGTTCACGACAAATTTAATAAGCCAAGGCTTTTTTTAACATAGCAATTATAACCAGGCAATATGTAAAAACCATTGCAACAATATGGGTAAAAATCAATCTGCTCAATTGAAAAGGGTTTATGTGGTACTAACAATACAATCAAAATCCCAAATTAAAACTTTTATTTTTTCCCCCAATGTCCAACATTACTGAAGGATCCTCCAGTGTGCGACGGTCTGTCAGACTCATTTACTCAATAGAGTCCTGATATTTTCAACTGCCAGGAAATCAGCGCGCTACTTTAACAATCGAGGCAATAACTCCGCGATCATCAAGTCAAATATTCATCAGGCTCTACGTAATATATATTTACATATAAGTGTTTATGATTGGACTAACCTTTTCCCATCTATAGATTAGAAGAAATTATATTTGAAGAATTTAATGGAAACCTGCAAGAACTATCATGTGCGAAGTGCACTGGTAACCCTTAGCACTCGCCCAATTGAATAAGCATTAAATGACATCAATATTATGAGTTAAATATATAATGCCCCTTGAAGCAAAGTTAATTGAATCCCGTGGCGAAGCTGATCCGTAAATTTTATCGAATAAATTTATATTCGAGAAGAGAATTCAGAGTTTTTTATATTGGATAAAGTTAGATTTCGTTGGTACAAAGAATTTAGTAGGCCATGAAATTTAAATGAATGTCTATTGTTGTCATGATTTCAATAAAAAGTCCGCAATCAAGGATTAGGTAAAATCAGATTTCTGAGTGAGTTATTCTCTAATTTTATTCACATATCGCATTCTCAGAGAGCAAGAATTATAATAGAGAAGAGCATCCTTTTGCTGCCTGATCGTAGGTCTGTCCTGATACAGGTGCCCGAACTCCTTAGCTTGTGCTCTTTTAGGATGGTCCCGGCCGGTTTCAATTCGAAGTTAGCCTACGGGCTAGCCTATACGTAGTGATGCTCCAGATCCTATCTCGTTGGACTTTTTCTCCTACTTTGTTAAGGCACTAGGATTCAGAGGAGTACAAGAGGATTCTGAGAAACTTATATTTATACTCAGCCATTTTAGTTCTCTTTCAGACTTCTCTTTTATCAAGAAAGCCCCTCCTGAGTAAACAAAATATTCTTGCCGCTGCTCCATTTATGTAGGTCACTTCCTCTTCGATATAGCCAATTTCATTGAGATGAGTTCCTAGGTTTTTGAAGTATTCACACGCTCTAATCTCTCTCCATTTGCTCTCAGTACTCTAATTATTCTCCATGGTTTCTTTCCTATCCACATGGTCTGCATGAGAGAGAAAGAGCGAGAGGGAAAGGCATAGAGGAGAGAAGGAAATTTACTCTACGTTTTGAGTAATCGTGTTAATAGTGTAACTCAATACCTAATTTATTTCTAGAACAGGTGTCTGTTAAAATGATGGACATTTGTAATTCACGTAAAGGTAATGTTACTTTAGCACTTACCTACAAAATGATAACGAATAATATGCAATGCCTCTTAGTCATATTACAATGTTTAAATCGCTTTTCTCGATTTTCATTCTCACCCATCTGACAGCCATTCTTTCGACATTTGGCTCGTGACAGCTCATCAAACCTTTAGCTAGCAAATGAGCCAAAACATAAAGCTCTAATACAGTAGCTGCTTGATTCGTTCCATTTTTATTTTTAGGTTACTTAGAAAATCTATCTGCAAATCAAATCACATGCCTATAAAACACTATTTTTCTCATTCAGTCTAATAACGAGCCTATTGCTGTATCCTTGTATTCCGTATTAAATAGGCACAAGTTGTGTTTGAATCTGTTAGGCGAGCAGTTCTAAAACAGGGGAAGTAGTTTGCATACATCGATTAAATCTTGTCCCTCCTCCTTTCCCACAGATGTAGGCTTACGTTCAACCCGCCATATTGAATTATAAGAGCTTCTCCCGTACTTGCACCATTACGCTTCAATAACTTTCCAATTGTGGAGAAAGTTCAAATTTGTACAAGCACCTACGCACACGCCTTATATATATATATATATATATATATATATTATAAATCGATATTTAAGCATACCAATGTAGAATTAAAGAGCAAGTTCTTTATTGGCTGAAATTGGACCATACGAAAAAGGGATGAGGATTAGGGGTGGATACAAAATTCCTCGATTATTATTGAAATAGAAAAATGTTTTGTAATCAGCCTTGTTGCAAATTTTATTTCCAACAATTTTTGTTGTATACGTATTTGTATTTCTGTATTTATCCTTCAATAAACCTAAACCTTTCAACATAAAATGTAAACAACTCTTACAAAACCTCTGTAATTTTTAAATCCCTAAAACCAATGCAAACAGAAAAATAAATAAGCGGTGGTGACTGGTGGCCTGCAAAAGGGGTTGCTTTACTTCTAATATCCTAGCTTTTGATTCATTGGTTTTGGTAAATGGTATTGAAGGGTTGAAGTGCCTCTCAGAGTATGTAGAAAATAATTCATTATGTTGCACAAATAGAAGTTATACGTTAATATCAATGACTTCCCGAATCACTTTTTATTTACACCACATAGTAATTGTTGTAGATAATGCAAAGAGTTCAGTAAATACGTAGGTATCAAAAATGAATATCGTACTGACCTGTTTATTATTTTTCCTGAATATATCTTTTTTAAAGCATTTGTTGTTAATGTAAAACCCGCTTGAGAAAAATAAAGCACCTCGTCTCCCCTCTCGGTGATTACAGATCTAGGAGGAGTCGTCTAGGGTTAAAATTGTCTTGTTGAAATGTTTTTGGTTGCTAAAATGGAGGTCAACCGTGAAATATTCTTTGGAGAGACCTTTAGCCCCAGCTGTTTTAATGAATAATCGCATCTCATTCTTCGTGGCAAAGAGATTCTCATTGTTCTCTTCTTAACTCTCTGATAAAGATAAAGAAATATAATTAATTTCACTTTACGTCCCTTTTCTCTCCTTGATAAATGACCAGAATACTTCTCTCTTTATATTTCACAGGGTCTCTTTATTTGTACTGGAACTTGGATCCGAATTGTCTGTTTTTCTTTACAATATCTATTGTAAAAGTAGTGTTTTCCCGACAGTGATAACATTTAGGTAATGATAATTTATATCATTAAATATCTGTGCATTTTTTTTTAAATTGACATCTTCGGACAATGTTAAACTATCAAATTATTTGTGTTTCATTCTGTGTAACTATTCACAGGGACTACACTTCGCTCATAGATTTTATTCAGTTTCTCTCTGCATTGAATTGTCTCTTGTATTTCAGTGCAAACACTTACATACTGCCGTCACTTACGCTCTTCGCCATTTATCCTTTGTACCATTCTCCTTTTCAATATTCCATAATCGACCTCAATTGTCTATAACATTTTGTTCACTACAGGAGTTTTTGTTAACAGAAACACAGATTCACCCTTGGTTTTCGCAGTTTTCTCTTTAGTGGAACAGCTATAGTGGTTGTAATTATGACGTAATTAAAGAAATGTTTCTTCAAATCTTCATCGATCCTACTTAAGAGGAAAATGAGGTCCATTCAAATTTATATATATAAACGATATTAAGAAACGAAGATTTTAAGTATTTCATGTGTAATTAAAATCATGTTCGTTAACGGATGAAATTGGACCACGAGGGGTCAAAAATGTAAGATATCACCGTTATTATAAATCAGATCGAAAAATTAAATGTTACTAATCGTCTTGCAAATTAAATTTTCTATAAATGTTATTTTTCTATACATTCTTTCCTTATTTTGAGTATTAACAAAGATAGTTGTAATCTCATGGAATCAGCCTTCAGTAAATCCCACTACTACTCATCTCCTATTAAGAATAAGCTGACATCATTATTTACTTACTATAATATAGTCAATATTTTAAGGATTCAAATAATATTTAAGAAATAATTTGATAATGTTAAACGGACCAGGGGTTTGAGACGGTTAAAATAATAAATTCGAAGCGTTTCTGTTATTTTGATTTGAGTTGAATGTTGTTAAATAATCAGTTAATGCCATACAGTTGTTTTTCTATGTTATGTTTGTTTAATTTGTATATTATGGGATTTTTGTATTTTTTTTTGTTTTCACCCTTCAATTAAAGGTACTTATGGGATTTTCACTTTTCAATCTGTAATCATCTCATTTTTTACAAGATTTCCCTTGAGGGAAATCAGCTATTGAGATCGCACTTACGACGGAATTTTCAAAAACTTTCTTCAACTGTCCATCGATCCTACCCAGGAGATGACGAAAATGAAGTCCGTTAAAAATTATAAATATATTTGTCTGTCAACGCTCTAGCGGTCGCAATTTTTGTTTGATCGTTACCAAACTCGATATTTATACGTTTTATGTAAAAATAAAGATCGAGTTCGTTAATGGCTGAAATCGGACCAGTGGGAGGGGAGAGATTAGTGGGGAGGATTTTCGAAAATTCAAAATATTTCCGTTACTATCGCAAAATTGTATAGAATCAATCTTATTGAAAATTACATTTACTATAAATATTGTTATATACATTTATTCTCTATCTTGAATATTAACCGAGATATTTGCATTTTTATTAAGTGTATGCGGATAACGGAGATGAAATCGGCTAACTTCAGTTCTAGTCGTGACTTTCCTGCAAAAGCTAGTTCGGCCGTTTCCTTAACTGTTCGGCTCTCGTGAAATTTCTCTATTGTAAAACTTCGTGTGGGATATCTGCTTAGTTTACGCAGCCCCTGCGTGACGGAACTTTTTAAATTAAATATGACACAGTAAACGCAGCACGTGCGTGACGGACTATTTGTGCACTTCATATTCCTTATGTAATGTTTGCTTAGAATTAGTAATGACGTATGTTTGTGAATGGAGGGATTTTGCGTAGAATGGGTAGATTAAGGGCTATAGTGGAGTATAAAGACAATAGGAGCAATTCCAATGGACGGGTTTGGCTGAGTGTGATTATTATAGTGTATTCAGAGATAAGGGGTTGCTTTGTAAATCGGCAGCTTCCCTTTCACTCTCCCGCCTCCTCGCTCTTCACTCTCCCACAGCCCAAATATTATTCACCCTGCCTTCTCTCACAATAAGGCCTCTCGAGCCCTCCGTTTTGTTGGGGCTCTTAAAGGAGTAGTCACCATGACTCAATATTATGGTCATAGGTTGATAGGTTTCACCTATGTATTTAGCGTAGCATTTATGTCGTCAGTACATGGGTTTTAGCAGATTTCCCCCAAGGGAAATCAGCTATTGAGGTCGTACTCATGACGGAATTTTCGAAATTTCTCTTCAAATGTCCATCGATCCTACCTAGGAGATCAAACTGTATATATATATATATATATATATATATATATATATGTCCCTTAACGCTCTTGCGGTCGCAATTGTTGTTTGATCGTTACCAAACTCGATATTTAAGCGTTTTATGTATAAAGACAAATCAAGTTTGTTAATGGCTGAAATCGGACCAGTAGGAGGAGGGTTTAGAGGGGGGATTTCCGGAAATTCGAAATATCTCCGTTACTATACGTCGTTACTAAAAATTGGATAGAACCAATGTTATTGCAAATTAAATGTACTATATATATTGTTATATACATTTATTTTTTATCTTGAATATTATCCGAGATATTTTCAGTTTTCAGCCTTCAGCAAACACCCACTTCTACTCATGTTACATAAACAATTCTCTGTTATGTAATAAACCACATTATTCAAAGCTTAATTGTTTTCGAGAGACCTTTATAATACGAGATAAATGCAAATATGTTATGATGAACCCCCCCCCCCTCCCCCTTTCTTAAGTTTTTGGACTACTAAAATTTGATTGATTGAGATAAAAATTATTCTGATCCATTATAAATTACAATACTAGATATAGTAATTGGTTTTCAATGAAATTAATATGTCATGTTCGGGTATATTTCAATAATTATTTTTCTTTTCTGAGAGAAGTTGGCACACCTGTTTGTTTACGATTCAGATGCTGCCCGGTATGGAGGTTTCTTATTATTGTTTGTATTTATTCACTTGATGTTGACGGTGCTATTGTGTTACCAGTATTTGGATTTATCTATTGTTAAACATCACGAGGAAAATCTGCTTAGTTTACGCAGCCCCTGCGTGACGGACTTTTGATAGTAATGATAGCAATTGGATTAACGCAGAGACAATGGCTTGTTAGGTCCTTTTATTACTTCCTTGTACGAAGTAAAGCAGTTATTGTAAACGCGAAAATATTTGGTTTTCAGATTTTAACGGGATCATCATATTTTTTTTACCCTCAATGACACCCGTTTTGATCGAAATCAACTAGGGGGAAAGGGGAGGGAGAGAGCAGTAGTAAAAACTAAATAAATTCCTCCGTACGTATTAGAGGTACAAAATAGGTTTAAAGAAGCACCTATGTTTATCACAAATAGACCTAAAAAATTATGTTTTATGAACTTTTTGGTTCGATGTACTATAACGGATGTATCTTATAATCGTTTTCTTTATTTTATTTAATAGGAGACAAAGAAGTCATGTGGTATAGAGCGTTTCTAAAACAACCGTTTTGATGATCATAAGAATTGAAACACCGTAAATGTCTGTTTTTGACTCCTCATAGATTAGTACCCTGCTAGTACAATCTGATTATTATGGTGATTATGTTCAACATGAGTTTTAAAGTATGGTTCTCAGTGATTTTTGAAATACCATACCCCACCTGCTACAGTGGACA
This sequence comes from Riptortus pedestris, assembly GCA_019009955.1. Taxonomy (NCBI): domain Eukaryota; kingdom Metazoa; phylum Arthropoda; class Insecta; order Hemiptera; family Alydidae; genus Riptortus; species Riptortus pedestris. The sequence continues at coordinate 202,902,252 of CM032228.1, read as the reverse complement.
CTCTTGGTAGTGACCCCAACAGAGCCCCCCAGTAATCCCACACGTAATTATTGGTTACTTGATTACCTTTGCTATCATCAGGAGACTCTTAAAATTAAGAGTTATACACAGAGCGTAACTTCATCCAAGGGGCTCAGGTTAGCCATGTGAGTTAAAGCGTCGACCTTAATCTCACATGGTAAACCTAGAGTGGCGAGCTCGATTCCCGCCCTGGGCAACAGGGGTTTATTTAGTGACGGAATTCCCTAAATAAAAATCCTTCGTCCCACCCTGGCTAGAAAAGGGTGGTAAACTGTAGATCACCCGTCCCAATTAGCCTTAGTTGCAAAAAGTGGACGTTAATAAATAATTTCAATTTAATTCATCTGATCCCTCCACATGTTAGGTTTTCTTTTTTTCTTAGAATCTACTGTTCTCCGTTATTTACCCGCTTAGATGTCATATGTCCGAGATTTACAGATAGGAAACGAGGACAAGTAAAAGGGTCTTTCTTCTATTTAGAGATCCTCACAATTTGTTCAAACGTTACGTTAAATAACGTTGCTCGGTATTTTGTTTAATATAAGTATTCAACCACAAAGCTTGTGTATACCCAAATTCTGTTATAAAAGTAATTGTAAGACAAATCAATTTTTTCTCATTATTCTAGAGAAGAGAGTCTATAAGCCGGTATTGTTGCTAAAGCAGCATGTTTGTTGTAGTGACATGTTGCTAGTAGAAGAGGAGAAGTAGGTCGATACGGAATGCTGGCCTTCCTTTATGTGTGGGTCAGCTGGGTTATTCTGTGGGAGTATTGCTAGCCAGGCTGAGGATGGGCCATTCTCGCCCCTTCGAGAGGCTGCTTACTCCCATCTCCTCCAGTTTCAGACCACCCCCTAACCTCTCTTAAAATGCCCACTCCACCGCCATTAAGCCCCCTCTCATGACTTATAATACTCCACCCCTTTTTTTACTCTCCATTCACAAGTGCTTTTAACCTTTCCCTCCCCTCCTTCTGACCTACTATTTCACCAGTTTTCTCAGATATTTCATAGAATATTTTCTACATTTTATAATATGTTTTTTATACATTTTATTAATGATTCATATTATTTTCCACAATCGTATGTGATTTATAATTTACGACTCGCAGTTTTCTATTTGAAGTTATTGTAGCTGTTTATTTTCATTGTGGTTATTATAACACTTTGGATCAACATCAGGGGCAGAGAATGCAACCGACCTTTTAGCAAATTTCCCCTAAGGGAAATCAGCTATTGAGGTCGTACTCATGACGAGATTTTCAAAAAATTTCTTCAAATGTCCATCGATTCTACCTAAGAGATGACGAAAATGAGGTCCGTTCAAATATATATATGTATGTTAATGCTCTAGCGGTCGCACTTTTTGTTTAATAGGTACGAAACTCGATATTTAACCGTTTTATGCGTTAAAAAGACATATCAATTTCGTTAATGGCTGAAATTGGACCAGAGGAAGGGGGGGTTTAGAGGAGGAGTTTTCGAAAATTCGAAATATCTCCGTTATTATGCATTGGATCGAAAAATTGTATAGAACCAATCCTATTGCAAATTAAATTTACTATAAATATTGTTATATACATTTATTCTCTATCGTGAATATTAACCGAGATATTTGCATTTTTATGAAGTCTGTAGAACATATGGTCGGGTATTGTTAGGATTAGTTCGGCCGTTTCCGTAGCTGTTCGTTATTGGAGGCTTCTTCTAACCTTACCTGTCGTTTCTAAGCTTACCTTACCTTCGTTACTTTTTGAAATTTATGCAAATACGGTCTGTACATCCGCCCCCCCCCACCCCGCCCCCCGCCTTTAGTTCTTGGACTACTAAAATATGAGCTATTATTTTTCTTACAATTCAGAAGTCGTTTCAGTTGGGAATTTATTAAAATTAACTGAAAGATTTCTCATTGCCATTTGTATTTACTCATGGTGATGTTGTGTTACCAGTATGCAGATTTCTCTATTGCTAAACTTCACATGGGAGATCTGCTTAGTTTACGCAGCTCCTACGTGACGGACTTTTTGTATTTAGGCATATTATGATAATTCACCGTTCCTTTCTCACAATAAGGCTTGTCAAACCCTCCGTTTTGCTGGGGCTCTTATTGTAGCAGTCACCATGTATTGATATTTTGGCCATGTGTTGATATGTTTGATCTATATATTTGGCATAGCTTTATGACCGTGAGAAAATGGGGTTTTGGTATTAATTGGATTAATGCACAGATAATAGCTTCAACATCTTATGAATGGTGGAGAATTTTTTTGTATTTAGAGATATAATGAATATTGTATTCTTGTGGGGACAACTTTTAGTCAGCTACTGAACCAGCATACTTGCTCGTATGAACACTAAGAATAAAATCTCTTGAAAGGCGGCACCCTACAAACGGAAATTCTTGTTTGAAGATGAATTTCGAAAGCATCTAATGCCGCAATTCCAATTTGAATTTAACGTCATATGAGCTTACTTTGTTCCGAGAAGCCTAAAAATTAAGAGTTCCATCTAAACGCTCATTGATCAAATCTCATTATCAGCCTCACTATCTTAATCACGCAATTTGAATACTCAATAGATATACTTTAGCTGTGAAGACAGTAGCATGTATTCTACTAATATCATTGTATGCCTACAAAATCTGTGTTCCTTCATTGAATGTTGAGCTTAAGTAAAATCAAGAATCCCGAAATGTAGGAAGGGACAATTGTAATAAAAGATTTTCGATATTATAAATGTAATTGTTGAGCTAATTCCTAAATTTTATGATACGCCCTTTGTTGTCATTATAATATTATTATTCATGAATTGAGCTTTTATATTTGAAATTGTTTAAAGTTTTTTTGATATTTGCTTTTTTCTCTCTTTTGTTTTTGTATTCCTGTATTTTAATAACCATATCCCGAGCGCTTAGTATGTTCAATTACTTAACCATTTTGTATGTAGAATTAAATAAAGTTATATTTTTATATATTTGGTGGTCCAATCGTTAATCTTTATGTCATCTGAATTTAGAATATTCTTGTGTCCCACATCTCTGTTGCTGAAAAATGTTCATCTTCAATAAACTTGTTGTGAAGTACCACAAAGATTCATCGCTTTGTCAACTACTTATAATATTACATAGAATTGGAGTTTATGTAAATTTGCTTGTTTTTAGCAGATTTCCCTTGGGGGAAATCAGCTATTGAAATTTGTCTGTAAATGTCCATCGATCCTACCTAGAAGATGACGAAATGAGGTCCGTTCAAAACTATATATATATATATACATATTTGGCTGTTACCGCTCTAACTGTTGCAATTATTGTTTAATCGTTACGAAACTCGATATTTAGTCGTTTTGTGTAAAAAGAAAGTTCAAATTCGTTAACGGCTTAAATCGGTCCAGTAGGAGGGGGTTTAGAGGGGGATTTTCGAAAATTTGAAATATCTCCGTTACTATACGTCGGATCATGAAATTGTATAGAACCAATCTTATTGCAAATTAAATTTGCTATAAATATTGTTATATACATTTATTCTATATGTTGAATATTAACCGAGAGATTTTCATTTTTATTAAGTGTAACGGATGAGCTATGGTCGTTCTATTCGTTTCCGCCGAAAGCTAGTTTGGCTGTTTCCGTAACTGTTCGGCAGTCGTATGGAGATTTCTTTATTGTATAATTTTACGTGGGAAATCTGCTTAGTTTACGCAACCCCTGCGTGACGGACTTTTCATAAAATTCTATTTTTTCAGTGGTATAAAACAATGTTAAATCTCAGAAATAACTTCCCAAACAACTAAAAATATATTTTTTTAGGTTAGGTTGTCAAGGTAGTTCAGCCCTTTTCTGTAGTTAATCTGAGCAATCAAATAAGTCCCCCCCCCACTTCTATTTACAAATAATCACAGAGTAAGTGGAAGTTTCGTTCTTTCTTTTATTTCATTAATAATGGCTTCACATAAAAAATAAAATAAAATACAATTAGGTGTTTACATTTACTCATTTAGTATTTAACCGGGCCTTATTAAGAATAAATTGTATTCTATTTAGTCCATTAAACATATTTATATATATACATATATATATATATATATATGTATATGTATATATAAATAATCATACAAACAGACACACGCCCATATATATGCGCGCACATACACAAACACAGTTTATTAAATAAAATAAACAAAACGATTATACGATACCTCCGTTGAATTACATCTGCTCAAAACAATACTTTTTTAGGTTTTTTCATGATAAATACAACAAGTCCTATACAAATATTTTGAACCTTTAATACGTACGGAGATGTGAGTGTTATTTTAATTGAAAAATTACAGATAACAATTTGACCATTATTCTTTAACTTCCTATGGCTTTAGGTGTTTTTTTTCTGTTTCTTAAGATCTGTCTTTCATTATTGATTCATCAATTCATTCGTATATTTTAATTATTGAATCAATTAGGCAATAGAACGAACGTAAAAAATGTAAAATAGATTGCAATAACTCGAATTAATTTATTTAAAGAAGTTGGAAATTTTATTATAGTTGTTAATTAGGAGAAATAAGATCGCAATAAACAGTAAAATGAATGGTGATCTATATTTTAGTAATACATAATGGCTCTTAATAATTTTTGTTATCAGAATAACACTGATTATGAATTATTCTCGTCGAAAGTAGTCTGTGCATAATTGTTTTTAATTAGAGCTTTTCTTCCGTTACAATCTTTCGGTTCGTCTCAAGCTCTTTCATATTACTTTCATTTTACAAGAGTAGTTCAGCATAAAACAACGGTGAAGCAGTTCTTTTTTTAAAAGTTTTAATTTTGCAGCATGCCTTTATTTTAAGAAAATTGAGATTCCCAGCTTTCTTTCCTTGGTTTCCTACCTACTCCAGCCCCTGGAACCTCTTTTTCTAATATTACCTCCTCTCTGTAGCTATTATATTTTCTTCATGCTTTTTTAATATTTAAGCCCTCACCCCATTAAATTTTTCAACCGGGTTTCACTCTTTCTTCCCATAAAATGCTTCCAATACTCTTTTTAATAAAATTATTAATGCTTTAATAGACCCTTTTATAAATTTTACCTTTAAAAAGTATTTTAATAAATAAATATTCCTTTTATAATATATACCATTCTAGCTTATTAGTTTGCCTAATATTTTAGTCGTTTGTAGGAATGTAAATCTCATTGAAGGATTTACTTTTTTATTTTTATGAGATAAAGAATTTTGTTGAATATATTATTTAAAGAGATAAGAGCAGAATAATTTTAAATGCTTATTTAAATATCTGTCGCTATCATTGTGTTAGATTTAGGATCAGTAAAAGATTAACTAGAGTAAATATCTCGTAAACAACAGCGCCCCATAGTGATTTTTTTTAGGCACATATTTCATTTTTTTGTTCATTTCATTGAATTTTATTCCTTAATTATGTATTCCAGTCACTCTATGTATTCATGAAATTATTCTTTACATATTTTAAAAAATAAGTTTTTTATTGATGTGGAATGGATGGACTTTGCTTTGGGTTTATAAATGGCGCCATCTGTAGCTAAGTATTTATTTTGAAGTTTCTTATTTAAATTGCTTGAGAAATCTATAAAAATAGATAAAAGGCCTCTCACTCAATGACTATGTCAAGTAACTTGATTTCCCACACGTTTAAACATCTTCTTTTATATGGCATCATCTTGCGTTATATTACCTATTTCCTCCTTATTAAGAAGAGGTAATGAAAGGTTGGTATTATCAGACTATGATAATTTTCAGGGAGTATATTATAGCTTTAGCAATAATATTTCACTTATTTTTTTTATTTATTTATTAACATCCACTTTATGCTGCTAGGCTAATTGGGACGGGTTATCTACAAGTTACCACCGTTTTCTATCCAGGGTGAGACTAAGGATTTTATTTAATTCGTCACTAAATGAATTCCTATTTCCCCAGGCGGGAATCGAACTCGCGCATTCTAGGTTTACCAAGTGAGATTATAGCCAATGCTTTAACTCACATTGTAAACGAAGATAAATATTAAAAGTTAAAGCGGTATTTCTTTTTCAAAGAGACCTGTAGAATGTTTGTAGTGCCTATAACATTTTTCGAACCAACCCATCGTAACTGAAAAAAAAAATCGCAGTTTGCATTTCATGCAGTTTTCTCAATTGCAGCTGTCATGCTCAATATTGTCCTATTGTTATTTGTTTCCCATTTCTATCCTTTTATTGTCATTAATTTTTAGGTCGTACGTACCTATAGTCAATATTTTAATATGAATTATATATTAACTTTTTTTCTATTTGTATGTCATTTTTATTGCCTATTATAACTGTTCATTTCTTAGAATGCTCACAAAACGCGTGTTCCCTGTAATTTATTATTTTATTGTCTTTCTCTGATTCTACTTTCTACCTCTTAGAAATTGGTTTGATTCGTATTTTTTGATTTCATATATTATTTATTACTTTGTTTCTTTGTGCACCCACTCACGGGCGCAACGCTCCCGCACACTCATACTTATGAAATATTTATTGCAATTGTGAACCTAATATTGTATTGTGGTGACATTAAAGCCCATTGGTAGCTACACAATATCCTTCAATCAGAGTAAGTCGAGGGACTGTATCTGGCAACACTACTACTACAGTATAGTCTTGTACGACCAAGGTCATTCTCACACACATGTGTTTGAGTGTGTGTGCTTATGAGTTTGTACAAATGTGTATATGTGTATATTTAGTTATTTTAGAGCGATGATGCTCGAATGATATATCAAAACAGCACACTCCATTCATATAATAATTTAGTTTGATAATTTAGTTGTCAAGGTTTTTAATTGTTTATTTGCAATTTTATTTTGCAATGGCGTAGGATGTCTTATGTTTTACGAATACTCTGTTTTATTCGTTAGTTTGTTATTTTGTCTTAGGATTGTTGTTGTTTTTATATTAATATATGAAGAATTTTTTATTGTGTCTCAGGTTAGCCATGTGAGTTAAAGCGTTAATCTCACATGGCAAACCTAGAGTGGTGAGTTAGATTCTCGCCTGGGCAATAGGAATTTATTTAGTGACGGAATTCATTAAATAAAATCTTTAGTCCCACCCAGGCTAGAAAAGGGTGGTAACCTGTAGACAACCCGTCCCAATTAGCCTGAGTTCTAAAAAGTGTTGTTTTTTTTAGTTATATTGATGATGAAGTTATAAATCTGCTACTAGGTATAAATTGCTACTAGCTTCCAAAAGTATGTTTTGAAATAAAGATTAAATTGTTTTCGTGGTGACTTGTAATAAGTGTTAATTGACAATCTCGACCAGTAATTATGAACAATGCACACAGATATGTGTGTATGTATATATATATATATATATATATATATATATGAATATGAGTGTGTACGTGTGTTTGTGTATCGTCATAGTCGATATAGTAGTAGTGAAGAATGGTTTCAACCTGGCATGAGGGGCTTCACCCCTATTTTAAGGAGGGGCTAAGGGTTGACGTTGCGAATCTTGGCAATTGGTTAGGGATGTGCCAAGTCAGCCTTAGGGCAGATATTGTCGGCTTTGGCTTATCCTTTCCCCGAAACTTCTTTATTCCCTCCTCAGTTTCTCTTTTATTAGTATCCCTTTTTTGTTCTTTATTGTATCCCTTCAGGCTCTTTCCATCTCTCATTTTGCCTGTGACCTTTCTCTGCCTCATAAAGAAGATATATCCTTATTCAAAATTGTATAAGTTCAGCATTATTTATTAAAATTCGTAATCGGATTACTCGACATATTCAAGACAAACGGAACGAATGAGAGCTCATATAATATGGTCGAAAATGTTTAGTTTTCTGGTGTTATAATAAATAAAGATGAAGATGATAATAATAAATTCTCTGTAATATTATATATATATATATATATATATATATATATATATATATAGGCGCATATTGATTATTCATTCATTGGTAGAGCGTCTACTAGAGACAACTCGTTCCAGGCCCTCCTTGGCGAACGGGGGTTGTACGTGGTGTTGGTCACTCACTACGCGAATCGTTGATCGTGAATCAATTTAGTCCCGCTCTGGGGTGGCTGAATATCTCCAAGGTCTGTAAAACCAACCGAAAATACACACACACACACATACACACACACAAACATATGTATATGTATATAGATATGTATGCGCTTGTATGTGTAGGGTTTGATATTTTTTCTATCGTTCTAGCACCCTATATGAACTCGTTCCACGAAAACGTAATGAATCACGTCAATCAGCCAAAATTAGACCAGAAAAAGTGTAGGTTGGGGTAAAATGCAATATTCTCTCCTTTTTCATTACTGTCCCTTTAGGAAAATCAGCTATTTACTTAGGTTGTACTCAAGACGCGATTTCCGAAACATTTCCTAAAATCCTACCTATTACGTATCGAAAGTGAGCTCCATTCAAAATTATATACTTTTGTCTGTTACCGCTTTAGCGGTCGCTATGTTTGTTTAATTGTGACCAAACTCGATAGATAAGGGTTTCGGACAAAATTAAAGATTAAGGGGTTCATTAGTGTGTTATAACATCATGATGGAAATCTACTTATTTTAAACAGCCCCTGCGTGACGGGCTTTTAGCAGATTTCCCGTAAGGGAAATCAGCTATTGAGGTCGTGCTCATGACGCGATTTTCGAAATTTTTCTTCAAATGTCCATCGATCCTACCTAGGAGATGACGAAAATGAGGTCCGTTCAAAACTGTGTATATATATATATATATATATATATATATATATATATATATATATATATATTTGTCTGTTACCGCTCTAACGGTCGCAATTCTTCTTTAATCATGACCAAACTCAATATTTAGTCGTTTTATGTAAAAAGAAAGATCATGTTCGTTAACGGCTGAGATCGGACAAGGGGGAGGGGGTTTTAAAGGGGAGGATTTTCGAAAATTCAAAATATCTCTGTTACTATACGTTGGATCGAAAAATTGTATAGAACCAATCTTATTGCAAATTAAATGTTGTTATGTACATGTTTTCATTATCTTTAATGTTAACCGAGATATTTGCGTTTTTTAGTTTTCGGCCTCCAGTAAACCCCCACTCCTGCTTATGCCATATCAACAATAAGCTGTTATATTATGAAGCACTTAATTTGAAGCCTAAATTACAAATATTGTTCTCATTGAACGTTTACATCATGAGATAAATGCAAATACGGGACGAAAGAGGGAAATCTGCTTAGTTTACGCAGCCCCTGCGTGACGGACTTTTTGTCATATAGAGGTTGTGCTCGTGCGATTTTAGGATATTTCTTGAGCCGTCTGTCGATTCAACTCGATGAGGAAAACAAGGTCCTTTCAAATTTTTATGCATGTTGTCTTTTAACGATTTAGCTGAGCAACAAAGATTTTCCTGGTTGTGGGAAATATGCTTTAAACTGAGTTAGTGTTTGAGTAACTCAACCACTGACTGTGTTTTAACTTGGAAGTAAACCCCCTACTAGTGCCCATTCTACGTTCAATATAAGCTAATATATCACGTAACATATTATTACTTAGTCTACGCAGCCACTGCGTGACAAACATTCCATTCATTTACCATTAGTTGATGCGTAATTTGCCCTGAATGTTGAATGATGTAATTATTTTTATGGCCTAACCGAAAATGCACTTCCACAAATTAATATACTCGGGGGATTTTGTTTGTACACGGCCTTAACGTCAAGGCTCAACGGTTTCTAAAATTATTAAAGATTTGAATTATAAAAAGAATTAAATTATTTATTTATTAACGTCCATGCTCCTGCTGCTAATCGAGACTGGTTGTCTATAGGTTCATCACTGAATGAATTCATATTCCCCAGGCAGGAATCGAACCCACGTCTCCAGGTTTACGAAGCGTACCAATGCCTAAGTTACATGATAATCTGACCCCCAAAACTGCAAATAACTATTCATCATAAATATTTTCATTATACATAAAATTGTTTTTTACATGAAAATTAATATTTTAAAGGAATTAAGTATTTTTATTTACACTAGTCATCCGTTTGTTTTTTCATTATGCATATTTTGAACATCAATTATTTATTCCTTAAAAAAGGCATATTTCATATATTTTCTTCATTCATATTTTCTTTTTCCAGGTGAGCTGTTAGATAGTTGTGTTAGAAGTTTTCGATATGAAACCGTAAGTACTTTTTGCAAGTTTTACTCTCTCATGCTAACATTATGGTTTACAATTTTGACAAATAGAAAATTGTTTGAAAATGCGAAAATAATGATTTAAAAACGTTATCAGGAGGATTATAGGAAGTATTTAGGCCACAAACTATGTGGGACCTCTTCTCTCTTAGACCTCAAAATAAGTAAAAATGCGATGACTGCTACCTTCAGTGACAGTCAAATATTCGAAAGTAATAGTTTATATGTGCCCTGGGCTTTTGTGTACGAGTCTATACCATTATAATATACTTATTCTAGCATATTCATCTATAAATTGATAGAAGCGAGAGTTGTCGCGCAGTGATAATTGTTTGTGAACTTGTTTTTTCCCCAAAAAACCCAGTGATGAACTAATTAACTCAACTCGATCTATTTTAATTAAAAACAAATTGAAGGGTCTTAATCGCCTTAGTTGAAGATGTTACATTACAAAAACTTCATAAAATTTATATCTGGGTGCTATAATTGAATGGAAAGAGAATAAAATATATCCCTAATTATAGTTCAAACTCGATTTCGGCAACTATCGATTGTTGACTCACAGCCCTGTTATACCATAATTTGTGGGTTCAAATAGTAATATTCCGAGAATTCGTGACGAAAAAGATTGGAAAATGTATATTTGCATTTCAAATTTACCTTAGTTTATTTCTGTTTCAATAACCTACAAGATTTAAAGAGTTAAGAAGCAAATCACCCAAATAATCCTTTCTGCCATTAAACAAATTCTTGCAAAATATTATTAAATATCAATTTTTTCCATGATTAGGGAAAACAATAAAAAAATTATGTTGTTAATTTTGATTTTATAACCAATGTGGTCTTTACTGCTACTTCTTGACACACATTATTTGGTATTTTTTAACACCTGCCCCTATTCCTGATCAATTTTAGCTATTAAGGAATCTGATCGTTAATGTTTTATGAAACAGTAAAATATCGATCTCGGTATACATGAAATAAAACTTTTCCAGTCAAGAAGTAGAAATCTTAATTGATGTCGGCATCACAACGTATTTGCATGTATCTCCCATAATAAAGGTTCCTTGAATATAATATTTAGTATTTATTGGCTTATTGTCAACGTACGATGATTAGAAGCGATTTACTGAAGGCTGAATACCAAAAATGTCCGTCACGCAGGGGCTGCGTAAACTAAGCAGATTTCCCATGTGAAGTTTTACAATAGAGAAATCTACATACTGGTAACACAATACCACCATGATTAAATACAAACGGTAATCAGAATTCTTTCAGTTAATTAAAATATATTCCCAACTGAAACGGCTTCTGAATTGTAAGGATAATTTATATTTTAATAACACAAATTTTAGTAGTCCAAGAACTAAAGAAGGGGGAGGGGCGGATGAACAGAACGTATTTGCATAAATCTCACAAAGTAAGGAAGGTTAGGTAAGGTTAGAAACAACAGGTAAGGTTAGAAGAAGCTTCCACCTGAGCCGAGAAATGACGGAAATGGCCGACCTAATCCGAACTATACCCGACCACAAACTTCATAAAAATGCAAATATCTCGGTTAATATTCAAGATAGAGAATAAATGTACATAACAATATGTATAGTAAATTTAATTTGCAATAAGATTGGTTCTATACAATTTTTCGATCCGATGCATAATAATGGAGATAGTTCGAATTTTCGAAAATCTCCCCTCTAAACTCCCCCCCCCTCTGGTCCGATCTCAGCCATTAACGAACTTGGTCTGCCTTTTTACATAAAACGGTTAAATATCGAGTTTCGTAACGATCAAACAAAAATTGCGACCGCTAGAGCGTTAACAGACAAATATATATATATATATATAATTTTGAACGGACCTCATTTTCGTCATCTCCTGGGTAGGATCGATGGATATTTGAAGAAATTTTTCGAAAATCGCGTCAAGAGTACGACCTCAATAGCTGATTTCCCTTAAGGGAAATCTGCTAAAAGTCCGTCTGCATTACCTAAGCATTTTCCCCAAGTTCTCGTATATGCAAAAAACCGATGAGTAGTGGGGGGGGGGGTACTAAAATGTGAAAACAAGAAAGTTCGAATATCTTTCGTAATTCTTGAGTTACGAAAAATGCATATAACAACAATTATAAAACTTCACTAGTTAAGCAAGATTGGTTCTCAAGCATTTTACAATATGACTCATTATAGCGGAGATATTTTGAATCGGGTCCCACGTTTACGTTGTGTAGCCGAGTGTCGTTTCATATCCAGCTGACATTTTTAATCCTGTTTACATAGGCTTCTTCCTACCGGAGGGGTAGACAATAGTATATCTAGTGAGATGAGATCACCGGTGTTTCTTTCCAATATGTGGAAAATATACTGAGTTCACATAAACACCACTTGAAGTGTTTTTTTATTTATTTTTCTCTATTTTGGGTCTTTAGACATTAGATATCTTTAATTCTAATCAGTGCAAAGAAATTTGTAATTTTTTATTTCCGTCCCTCCCTACCACCTCCCCTTTAGTCGATTTTGATCAAAAGGAAAGGTACACAACTAGACCGGACGAGAGTCCTAAATATGAAATTTCAATGTCCAAGGCTGGTCATTTTTAAGTTAAAAGAAATGCGTTACCCTAAATTAATCATAACGTCAATAGTCAATGACGTTCGGAGAAGGGAGATAATTCCGTTGAAACCTGGAAACCGATTAATTTCTCGATTACTATACTTCCTTACTCCTCACAAGGGAACATATATCGTTAATAGCGAATTTCCTTTAAATTACTGATAATGCTGATTTGCTGTGAAGAGGGTTACCCCAGTTACAACGATATAAGTTCATCATCTGGATTACAATGGCTGAAAACTTATGGCCCTCATTGAGAGTATCATTTCGTTCTAAGCGCAATAAACAAGTAAACATACTTATTTTAAATTGTTATTAGCCCCGGACTATTAGTTTAATGTTAAGTTCAGCAATCAACGTGCTTAGAGTGCTAGTGGAAGTTTATTTCAATAACTCTGTAGCATTGTTCTAGACTGAATGGGTTAGAATTGGGCTGGATTCAGGTTGAAACAGAAGCCGTTGTTAAGCTATCACAGTTGTGCCGTCATTCGTTCTCGCCCAAGTTAGCACTTTCCGAGGTAAAGGCCTTTGTCCTCCAAGAGGGAACAACTCTCTAGAATGGTTAACAACTCATGCACAAATAATGTTTTTATTATAAAGTTTTTAATTAATATGTTGTTCTTTTTGTCTTTCTCGTCGTCCGTGTACAGACATTTCTCTCTTCCCTTTTTAACGCAGAATATACTCGGTATTAGAATCAAATTAATTTAATCAAGTATTCCAAAACGTTTTCCGAAAAGTTTAGATTTTTAGGCACTAGAAATCCAATTAAAAATTATTTTAAATGTCTATGCGTCGTTATTATATGGCGTTATGACCAGGCTAATGGATTTAGTTTAAACTTTTCAAATACAAATTGATAATTCATATTTTTTAAGATCTTCAGCTATTATAGCACGTACTAATAGTAATAATTATGATCGTAATTCATGATTTCAATATTTAGACGAAAATATTGTATAGCCTTACAGATTCTTTTATTAGTTGTAATCAGTGAAACTGGCTTAGATGTTAGATTCACTTTGGTTGATGTAAATTTTGAGTACATTTTCTTTTTTCCAAATGTGTATTCCTATTTTGGTCATTTTCTGTCGACCTACATTAACGAATTTCACTTCAAGGAATTCTTTCTGCTTGGTAAGCCAGATTCGAGCAAGATTCACTTTTATATCCCTAGGTGACAAAATACCATTCCCTCTAATTCCCATATATATGTCAGTACACACACAAGCAAAGTAATTATGCTCAATATTCAGATAATATTACTCTAATATTCTCATATGAACATTGTTTTTATATGAAGTTTCACCTTGTTTTATGGCTATATAAATATGTATATCTGAAAAAGTAGCAATATTTTTGTCGGATATCCTTAGAGAAAGCAATATTTCATCAAAACGTGTCCTAACAGAGAGTAGTATTTTTTTTTTACTTCTTTTCTGAACGCTTATTGCATAACGATATTCGTTTTCTTTCATGAGTGGGTAAAAGGTTGTATTGAGTTCAAATCAAAGTGTTTTTAAAAGAGCCACAAAAATGTTTTTTAAACGGTCCTTTCCCTGATATTAAATGGGTGTGGCTAACGACGCCCTTCATTAAATGTCTACATATTAATGAAAAAATGAAGCGGCGGTAAATGGTTTCCAGGGTGCAGCGCGCCTCATTTGTGCTCCTTTTCGCTGGAATCGCTGTGCCCGCTCATTAGCGGTCTGGAGTAATCCTACATAATCCCTCGCTCCAGCAGGGTCCTCGTTAACTCAGGCATTTCCATGGAATCAATCGGCGAAACCAGCTTATTTCCATTACCGCCCACTTCTATAAATGAGACTCATGCTCTCAACGAGAGCTTCAACATGGCTTCACACCAATGAGGTGAAATGTTCTACGAAGCTACGATCCCACGTGTTATTAAAATGTAAGGGAATTAAACATTTCTCCTGGACCGGGGTAAAACATTTGTTTGAAGTAGGTTCGTATGAAGGGCTTCAACAATCTTTTAATGACCTAATTAATTAATTTTGACCCTTAAATTTGATTGACAAAAAATAAGCATCATGCGGGAAAAATAAAATAAAAATTCACTTTACGAAAAATATATGAAGTTGATTAACCAACCGAATACAACTAAAGAAAACATTAATATATTAAAAAAATCCGTCACGCAGAGGTTGCGTAAACTAAGCAGATTTGAGCTAACATAACGTATTTGCATAAATCTCACAAAGTAACGAAAGTTAGGTAAGGTTAGAAACGACAGATTAGGTTAGAAGCTTCCGCCAGAGCGGAGACTTACGAAAACGGCCGAACTAACCCGAACAACACCCGACCACAGACTTCATAAAAATGCAAATATCTCGGTTAATATTCAAGATAGAGAATAAGTGTATATAACAATATTTATAGTAAATTTAATTTGCAATAAGATTGGTTCTATACAATTTTTCGATCCGATGCATAATAACGGAGATATTTCGAATTTTTGAAAATCCTCCCTTTAAACCCCCCCTCCCACTGGTCCGATTTCAGCCATTAACGAACTTGATCTGTCTTTTTGCATAAAACGTTTAAATATCGAGTTTTGTAACGATCAAACAAAAATTGCGACCGCTAGAGCGTTAACAGACATATATATATATATATATATATATATATTATTGGTTATATATTTTATTGGTTAACTATAGCTTAGTGTAGTTTTTAGAATTTACCTTTTAATATGCGCACTCGTATAGAGGCGCCAAAAGAGCCTGAAACATGCTGATGAATATTGAAATAAAACTATTTGAACATTTGAGTTATCACCCCCCCCCCTCCTGCAAAACTAGTGTATTTTCCCTACTTTTCATAATGCCACCCATTCTTTGAGCCTGTCCTTCATATGAAAGCTTTCATGCTGGGACGACTTCACCGCAACATGAAATAATGGTGCTTGAATGCTTAGTTTCCGACTATTATTATTATTGGAATTTAGGGATGAATATATTAATTGAAAGTTTGTCTAGGAACGGACAAAAATACAGCTCGGTATACAGAAGCTATAGATTATAGCTACTTACGTAAGAATATAGTGATAAGAAGTTGAACGGATGTCTATATCATTGCTAGTAAATACAGGCTTTTACTTATTTCCTCTTCATAAGTCTATATATTTGTACATAGCGAATGGGAGGAAAACGTCAACCCTTAAGTATCCATCAGTTACCATAGCCCTATTCCCCTGCTATTGATTTAAAACTCCGTAATAACTCTTTAACACCAATGTTGGAATTATAGAGATTGTAAACAAATTAGTTACAACTTTGATTTGCATTCGAGTGCCATATTAATTGTAACGCATGTAAATGGGATAATATTATTTACATTTGATAGACCAATAGCTAGACGTACATATATGGATGGCAAATTAGGCGATGTATATGTCTTAAAAAAATTAGTCTTAATTGTAATAGTTTAAAGAAAGTCGACTCATAATTTCTTTATTACCTCAGGCCTTTGTATTCCCTACCGTTCTAGTGTGCTACAAGTAACATGACTTACGCTTTATTAAAATAACGAGTTTTAAAAGGAAATTGTAAAACACTAATTCCTAACACCTCATTTCATCGAATGACTTTATATCATAAATGTAAATATAAGATGTTTAATACTAGTATGTTGAGTAATAGTCAATATTAGAAAGAAGTAGCATAACAAAGAATGGTCGATATAAACATCAGATTGTTTGAAAACGAAACCGTTGAGCAATTCTCACCACACACACATGATGTGTGTGTTCGTGTATGTAATTTACCTTTGTCTTCTTGATTAAAAAAAAAAAATGTTCCCTGAGCTTTTATAGGAGTTCTTGCAGAGTGAAAATATTGAAATTCCTGGCGATATTAAACTGAAACCGTGATCTATGGAAATCTATTAAAGGGGAAATATATGTGACATTGCTTGATGGATTTAAGTCGTCTGGAGAGGACGGATGGGAAAACAGTCTCTCCTTTTCCCATTAATCATATTACTTTTTTTTTCTTTCTTTTTTAAACAAATATGTGCCTTATAGCTGAAACTTTTTTTATTGGTCTTTATTTTTTTTAAATCATTTAAGGAAAGGGAAAATCGATCTTCGTGTACACAGTAGACCTGTTTTTCTCTACAATGTGTAGGAGAAAATGATAATTTTCTTTCATTTTGTAAAGGTTTCTTCTTAAAATCATTTCGTATCTGTTTAGATGTGAATTGTGAGTATCTTTGTTTGGATCGGTGTTTTTGATTTCCTCGTGCAAGTGCTTCAGTGTGTACTCATCTGCGCCATAAATTTATAGTTTATTTTTATTATCATTTATCGTGCGTAGCATAAGCCTTGATCCATGTCTCCGCCGTTACAAATAGATGAGGAAAATATTAATCATTATCAAAAATAAATTAAAGATAAAAATATATTCACTTCATTTTGTGTTTTTTAAAAATCTTGCTGGCGTGAGGACTGAAATAAGAATACTTTAAGGGATCATTCGTTGTTTTCAATATGTCCTACAAATATTACTAACTAGTCATAATTATGGTCTCTCGTCAAAATATAAAGAATATCAAAACATAGAATTATTACTAAATAAAAAGAAAGAAAAAAATCTGTTCAGAAATTCTCTTGTGCAACATTGAGGAGGTCACCGGAAACAGAAGCAAATGTTTTAATGTCATGTAAAAATGACAATATTAAATTCCTTATTCTTAATACACTTTCTTATGGATACACACATGTTATATATATGATAAAAAATTAATTCCCTTGATATTTATGAATTTACTTTAATATGACATAGTTATTTAGTGATAACCATTAAGTAAACACTCTTACCTTGATAGTTTCTTAAAATACGAATTGGTTTATTATCCGAGTTCTTCTCCTATGAAAGATCTATTTCCATTGACAACCAAAATTCAACACTGTCAAATTTGTATTTCATTACAACTTATGAAAAAATACCAACAATTTTTAAAGTACGTTCATAAACCTTGCTATTACAGAGAGGTACCATGTGGCAATGAAAAAGTAGAGTATTTATTAACGTCCACTTTGTGCTCCTATGGCTAATTGAGACGGGTTATCTGCAGGTTACCACCGTTTTCTAACTAGGGTGGGAATAAGGATTTTATTTAGTAAGTCCGACACTAAGTAAATTCCCATTGCCCAGGCGAGAATCAAACTCGCCACTCAAGGTTTAACATGTGAGATTAAAGTCAACGCTTTTACTCACATGAGAATCGAACATTATTAAATTAATATTTCATTACAACTTTTGAAGGAATGCCAACATATTTTTAATTAAGTTTGTTTACCGTACTGTTACAGAGGGGATCATTCGGCAATGAAAACTCAACATTGTCAAATTTATATTTCATTGCCACTTTTGAAAGAATACCCACTCTTTGTTAATTAGGTTTGTTAACGTTGCTATTGCAGAGGAGTTACACGTTACGTGAAACTATATGTTTGCTTTCTGAAAAGCTCAAATTGACACTTTGCAATTTTTTTCTGTCCACAAATACTTACTTGGTACCTTAGTTTATTTTTTTATTGTTTTTAAATATATTTATGAATACACACAACAAATTCCATCAAAATTGGTTCGTAAATAAGAAAGTTACAAATTATTTTTAAAATGAAAACAAATTAACTTTACAGTTCCTAATCGATAGAAAACACTAAAATCACAAAACTTTAAGAGGCCATAAAATCCAAACCGTTGAAGATATATCAAAACTATTTGGTATGGTTTCTTAAATCAATGAATAGAACCCCCAAAATAAAATTCAACAAAATCTGAAATCATGGGTGTCGAATTCATTTTTTTTTGGTTGATTTGAGATGGAATGACCCACTTGCCAGTCAAAATTCAACATTAATAAATTCATATTCCAATTGTGTATGCTCAAAACCATCCTAATGCATAGGCATATGGATCAAGTTCATTTAAATTCATTGACCCAACATATGCGGTTAAGTAAGGAACAACTGAACATACGAGCTTTAGTGTTGATACGTTTTGTCTTAAATATCAGAAGCCACAAAGAAATGTTTTCCGCCAAATTTACAATTTGGGAGAAGCAATAAAGTTTTAGTTATGTAGATGATAATTGGAGAACTATGAGCTAGGCCCTCCTAAAACCATTTTATCTTCAAACCTTTCTTCACAAAAAGGAGGCATGATCAACAAGTGATACTTTGGGCCACCTAATCTTCTTATCATGGAAGAAAAACGTTCTAAAGTTGTTTCTTACTACTACTGTTTAATTTCTCCCTTCTAGCTGTTCTTATCGCTTTCGGCCGTATGCCCTAATTACAAGGTTGAAAAATAGGAAAATTGTCTAAATTTTATTTTTTAAATAATCTCTTTTGAAGCTACTTAACGTACATTTTCCTTAACATTTTTTTAGTTTCTTTTCCTTCTACAACGTTGTATCTTTTTAAACAGACTTTCATTTTGACTAACTTTCTTATTTTTATTTGTATAGGTACAAAATCAGTATTTCTATCCACCTTTTCCAGGATTTCTATCGACTCACCGTCTTAAATAAAACATGTACCAATAATTATGTATGAAAGGTATTAAGAAAAAACTTCATACTATTTTTGCTTAATACCTTCCATACATAATTAATGGTACATATTTTATTTAACACGGTGAGTCGATAGAAATCCTGGAAATGGAACACTGAGCCAACAGTGTCTGTACCTATACTGATAGCAGGCTTTGTTTTCGGGTCTTTTGATGACCCCTAGCACCCCTTGTTACATTTTGAGTCACCCCAGAAGATATTGAGGTATAAATTTATGAGTCTTGGTTGAAAACGACAAAAATAGAAATCAGGATAGAATTATACAATACATGCAAATCCCACCAACAATTTTAGCATACAGAAAACTCTATAGTTTGTTTAAAATGATATACATAAGGAAATGCAAACAATAACGGAACTAGAATCCTTCACTTCCTGTCTGCCCTCTCGTTTTTGGCTCAATCGCCGACTAACAACTTGGAAATTTCCAATGAGCTTTTGTTTTCAAATTATATAAATATATATATTTTATTATTATTATTTATTAACGTCCACTTTTTGCAACTTAGGCTAATTGGGAATATATATTTTAAATGCAGTTGATGTTTTTGGTTTCCAAACATTCATTTGACGAGCATTAATTTTCATACGAGAGTTCGAAACTCACTAGGCCAATATTAATTAATTTAACTCATTAAATAAAATCTTTAGTCTCATTTTGATTTTCACCTAAGATAACGCGCCCCAATAACTGCTCTAACTGGACGTTTGAACCACACTTTCATTTCTTTTCAATTTTCCTACAAATGAAGTTGTTGGTTATAATTAGTGAATGACTGAACTTTTGATGAACGTGTTACAGAGCATTTGTGTTATCTAATGAAAATGAGGTGATTATTAAATGTAAATAATTATTTTTCCACGGGCCGCACTGTTTATTTTAACCCTTCAACGATGGGTATTATATCAAATGTATTTATATATTTACCTGTTATCATCTCAGGGGCAGCAATTTTTGTTAGATCGTCACCAAACTTGATATTTAAATGCTCCATATAAATACTACAGGTCATATATGTCAATGTCTGAAATGAAGGAGAGAGAATCTGGAAAATAGGTAAAATGTTAAATCCTTTATTAAAGATATTAAGTTTTTGATGTAATGTTCTGTTAATATCTCTCTTACTCGAATATTTGCCGAGCCTTTCATCAGTATAATTTGAGAGCTCATAAAAAAATACGAATAAAACTCCCTAAATTAAAAGAATTCCTTAAATTAAAATGTTAAAATAAAAACAGAGTAGAATGTATAAAATCATGAAAAAGCAATATAGTGAAAGCAGTAAAAAAAAAAAAAGTAGCTATACATGTAGCACATAAAGGCAGCCGACATTGGAAATGCGGCATTTATTTTTCACAAGAGCCATTATTCGCGGCCCATTTCAATATCTGGAAGCTGATAAAAGTTTGTTGTGCCCAAAGGGGTATGATAGTATTAAACTAGAGGATTTATTGGGAGCAGGTTGTTTTGCCAGTATCTCGGCCAGCACTTGCACCACCAAGGCTGTAAATCCATCACCCGTTCCACGTATATATCGACTGGGGCATCCATTAAGCCCTTTCATTTCAAACATTTCAAGTTTACAGCTGTGTCGGCATAGCTCTCGTATAAACGGCTTATTCAATGTTCGCGTCAAAATGGGAAAAGCCAGCGAGCAACATTTACTTTATCGCAAAATCTCCTTCTACAGTAAACAGAATTAGTCTCAATTTTACATTTTTCCGATATTTGATTTATTAAAATTTCAAACACAAAAAAACAATTGTCTTTCACCAATACGTTTTACCTCAGATATCTGCTAGAATCCAAAAAAAGTCTGTCAAGGGTGCATAAACTTAGCAGATTTTCGACGTTCTGGTCACGTCTGGACGCCTTCTATTCTCCACTTTTTCTGTAATTAAAGCCCCAGTTGTCTGCTCAGTTTACGCAGTATTAGCATATTTGCCTTAAGTACTCTTCTTTAACATTTACACCATCAAATATTTTTCTATAATTTTGCCAATTACGATTACTCCTAGTTGTATCCTCTAGTTCTCTTAGTGCAAATCACTCTTTAGATTAAGCAATTATAGAGATTGTACTCAAGCGATGATGATTTTTTTCTTTTTTTTACTTCATCAAATGTTCACCGATCCTCTCACTTTCTGATGGCAAAATATGTCCGTTGAAGTTTGTGTTTGGCTGAGACCGCTTCACCTGTAATTATTATTCTTCTTATTCTGGACCCAATATTATTTATATATTGTTCAAATTTTATGGCAAGGGTCTCCATTAAAAAACATTTTTTTTTCGGTGTAAACTTTATTGAAACTGTCCTACATGTTTCGAACTTATTTGCCACCTCTTCAGGGGCTAAGTACCCCTTTTAAAAGAAAAAAATATAAGCAATTATTAATAACATTAATTTAAGACATCCCTTAATAATTCTTTTGCTATATATTGTATTAGTAGGTGCTTACATCTATGATATATTTATTAAATATAATTATAAATTGCTACTTACATTTCTGAAGTGAAATAAAATTGTGAAATACTGAAATGTAATGAAATGCTTGTTAACCCTATAAAGGTAAACGAGCGCTTGAGAAATGTGAGTAGCAATTTATAATTATATTTAATAAATATATCATAGATGTAGGCACCTACTAATACAATATATAACAAAAGAATTATTAAGGGATGTGTTAAATTAACGTTATTAATAATTGTTTATATTTTTTTCTTTTAAAAGGGGTAGCCCCTGATGCGGTGGCAAATAACCACGACACATGTAGGGCAGTTTCAATGAAGTTTGCTCCGAAAAAAATATTTTTATTAGAGACCCTTGCTATACAATTTGAAGAATATATAATTTTTATTTAATCTTTTCAAAATTTGATATTTAAACCTTTTATGCAATACCAGGTTTGAAGTTGTAGCGACAAGTATAATCGAACATACTTACGTTAAATCGAAAAATGTTACATAATGATCTTATTAATGACGTAATGTACTTCTTTTTTGTTTTATACTCTTTTCTCAAATTGGAATATTAATGGAGTTAGTTATACTTTTATGTTTTCTTCATTTAGCAATCGCCCACTTCCGTTAATGTAATTAGGACTTTCGGATTTAACTAGGAGTGTTTGTTAAGTAGTTTGATTTAGATCTAATATAGCATATTTAAGAAGTGATTATAAGAAAGGGAAATGTTTGAATAAAATGTGGATCTGGTGATTATAGTTTGTTAAAAGAGGGTTGAGGGATAGTGGTGAGCACACCATGAAATAACCTAGCTCGGGAGCATGATGGATGCCTCCTTCTCCCTCCTTGCCTCTTTTTTTTTATCAAGATTTTTAGTAGTTATTTGTCTCAGTCATCTCCCATGGCTTTAATAAACTTGCTTCTAGCCTTCTTTTGCTCCATTAATTTCTCACTCCAAATTGCGCTCTTATGTAGTGCTGACTAGTTGTTGACCGACATGGTCGGCATAATCCCAATGTTTATTTCTTATTTTTTAGAGAGAGATTACATTTTTTTAAAAAAATAATGAGTCTTCATTTACTCACGAAAACATTTACTGTGTGTCTATCCCAGGTCATAATGAAATATTTTGCTGCACTTCAATTTAAATTATCAGTTTAGAAAGTAACATGCTATTATTTGTTTTTTAAAACATATTTGTCCAGCACAACCACTAACGCCTTGGAATATAAAGGTACATCTTCACGGTGGAGAGCATTTTTCTCCGTAAATATTCTTAAGCGAAAATTAATAATTTTGTTATTTACTTCATTGTACTTATCAACCCTTGTGTTTCTTTTTATACTATTATTTTGAAAAAATAAAATTAAACACCACTTTATGCTTCGAAGAATACTAAAGAGTTTCTACAGGTTAGCACCCTTTCCTGGACTAAATATTCCATTTGTTGAGTTCGTCACTAATTTCAGCGCGGGAATAGTCCCTATTTTTACCCTTTTAAAAACAACGCTTTATAATAAAATGTTGATTATTATGCTTGCAGGAATCGAACACATCTCTATATACCATGTATTTTTATTAAAACCAGTCTTAACTGGAATGACTAACCTGAACAACAACATGTCGATAAAAATTACGAAAAAAATATTTATGTACAACGAATGTAATTAAAAAGGAGGAATCACGCTATTTATCAATTAGGACAATGTATCGATAAGGCATCAAATAACGACTATATCTATCTATTTTCATAAAGCCAATCGGTACTTGTCATTATGCCGAAGAACAGACCTTGCTTGGGGTGTGCTCAGTGAGTTTTCATATTTTCTCCAGTTGTCTCCTCCGGTGATATTGAGTCCTTTTCCGATCTATGACAAACTTGGTTTAGTATCCTTGAAGAGAAAATGATGACTCATGCTACTCAGCTAATACTAGTTCTCATAACTTTCTTCATTTTGACGAACGCTAATAAATTTTCACTGACGGGAAAAATTTTCGATATTTAATTTATTTTCCTCCTCTTTTTACAGTAATAAGATAAAGTTCTCATATATTTTTCATTATTTGCACTTGCGGAGCTCATTTTGGACTTTTCCTATTACACGTATTGTTGACTTTAATATGGAATAGTATTATCGAACTTAAACTTGGTACATATTTGACTGGTGAACATGCTATACAAAATAAATAAATCATATATTAAAAAATGTAACGTGAGACAAACAAAGAAGGCAGTGATGAATCTTATATGTGGAAAATACACTAAATATTTTTCTGTATTAACGTCCAAATTATGCTAATTTGTCTACAAATAAACTTATAGTGTATAGGTTACCATCTATTTCTAGCCAGGATATTTTATTTAGTGAGTTAGTCACCGAATAAGTGACTATACCCCAAGTGGAAATGGAACCCACAAATCCATTTTAATAAGGGGTCTCAGTATAATGCCATGCGTAGCTCTTTTTGAATGGTACCATGAAATGGAACTGATATTATATAGGCATGCCTTAAAACTGCCTCCTACTATCAACATAAATTACTTTGATTATAAATTAGCCTAAGCAAAATATCCATAGTGTCCAGAATACATATCAAATTACAATAAAATAGTATTCAATGAAAATAGATTGCAAATAAAATAGTTATTAATATTCTCAATGAGTAGTCATTTCTATTATATATTTATTTGACTCTGGTGCTTGTATAATTTGAAGTCCAGAGCAGCCACAGACTCGAATATATTAAAAGTTGCTTACAGAGAAAATGGGAAGTACGCCTCTGATTACTCGTTTTTCAAGCTACGCTGAATAAGCTTGTAACTACTTTTTATTCGCAGCATGGAGCAATGGCTCTTGTCCAGGTAATAAATGCCTTTATGTTCCGTTCCCCTACAATGCGGTAATTGCTTCGAAATATCAGAATGGCAGCAATTATTCCAATTTACTTCCACCGCCTATTCTTATTGAGTTGCATATTTATTGTATTCTAAATTTTCCATTCGATGTGCGCTATTTAGTTAATGATGGGACCTCCAATTCATTTCAATGTTCACGCTTTTATATTCAACGTTTTTGTTATATTCATGTTACGCCTAAAATTATTATCACCTACAGTGATTACTTTTCTTCTCTCTATTAAAATTACGGTCATTGATTGCAAATTAATTAAATAACAACTTCTTTTCTATAATTTGTTAGATACCACTTACGGTTAAGAAGAAACTGAGATTTACATTTGGAGGGAGGGGACAGAATTAATCCTCCGTTTGTGAATGTGCGTTATCATGTAAATGTTTTAGTATTATAATCTGAATAAAATTAAATAAATAGATAGACTCTCCAAGACCTCTTCTTTATTACTGTATTCCACATTAGTTTATATCTGACTCCGTTAAGAGATATTAGGACTTAAGGTCGACACCGCTTTTGGTAAATCAAATGAAGGGTTGGTACCGCCAGTATAAATGATAGTTGTCATACCTTTCGGTGAAGACCGTCGTCAAGACAACTACATCATTATTCATAAACTATATCACATGTCTGTAGATCCTACCTCGTAGCTGACAGCTCAAATTTGAGCACGTACCCAGACCATAGAATGGGTGAATAATTATAGCGTTCGAGGGATTCCACTCACGGCTTGAATGTATAAATTCCTTAAAAATCCTTAGTGGCTCTCTGAAGATTTTGATTGGTTAATATTTTTTTATGTTTAGAATTTATATAATAGAATGCTCTGATCTGGGAAGGGGGGGGTCAGACGTTTTTGCTTTACCGTGAAATACTTCTTCCTCATATCTTTGCTGTTTAACAATGCCCTTAGATTGTGAGAGGGGGGAGCAGGTGGTTTTTGCTGCGTTTAAAGTCCTGTTTAGGCTGGTTTAGGTTTACAAACTACTTAACAGGATTATTGGGGCTTTCCTCTCTCTACCTACTTAGTTTTTATAACCCGACTTATTACGTTTCTCTATAATCTACTTACGGCCCGTCCCATGAATATTCTAGCCGCTACTCTTAGATAAAAAGTGCCCATGAGTTTCCATTACTTCTGATATTAATAAACTAAATATAATAAAATCGCCTGGTGTCACCATCTTCTGTAATCACCTAGTGGGTTTCTAGACTTTAAAGTTCGTCTCTGCAAATAATGGAAGCTGCCGTCATATGATCTTCGGTGAAAACAAGTCATAATAAATTAAGCCCTTCATTCTTCAGTGCGATGTATGGACAATATCCATCTTCCATCCTTTCAATGTTAGTTATCTCGAAGTTTGCTTATCTTCACAGACTACTTGCTGTATTGATATTATTTCGTCCAATCCTTTCCTAAAGGCCTTCTTCACAGACCTTCACAATATGATATATCAATGACGTGTCTCCTTATGGTGTACAACATCGCCCATCATCATAAAGATCGAAAAGTTACCCCTTATAATTACTGCACTTCGAATATTACACTCCCTTCTAATTCCTCATTTTTTATAGGACACCATGAGTAGAGATTCAATAAGTTGTAGTTGTGATTCACACAACAGTCTCTTCATTACGGATGACACTGTAATAATTTTGGAATATATGGAGTATTCTCTTTAATACATATATAAAATTGTGGCCCTCATTCTATGTGTATTTCCGGAATAATTCTACAACTCCCTACTCACCATACTTCTGCAAGGGCTTTTACCGTAAGCTGTAATGTAGCTATGTATATTCTAGCTCGAACTCTTAAATAAAAAGGCCCCGTAAGTTGCAATTTTATCTATAAACTGGGTTAAACAATTTCTCCAACTACAACGTTTCCTCCTAGAACCATATTTTAAAAAGGTCTGTCACGCAATAGCTGTGTAAACTAAGCAGACTTCTCACGTGCTGGTAGGACACACTATTGATCTCGTCTTACAATATATGTTGTATTTCTATGTCAAAATCCATGAGTAGAAGTTGAGGTAAACTGAAGGTTGATAACAATAAAGTTTCGTAGACTCGTTAAATATTTGAGCTAGGAAAAAAATGTATAGAACAACAATTGTAGAGCATCAATAGTTCATCAAGATTCATTCATTTTCTGATCCGACTTATTATGACTGAGATATTTTGAATCTGTTCTGATTTCTCCCCCTCTGAGCCCCTTCCCTATTCCTGGTCCGATTCCAACCATTAACGAATATGGTCTTCAGGGTTGTAAAACGTAAAATCTAAATTGAAGACGTCATCAAACAACGTATTTGCTCAGTCATTCAGTAAAAGTTCAATGTAAACAATATTTAGTATTTAACCTTCATATAAAGTGGTTCATAATATAACAACTTAAAGAAAACAGCTTTATTTTTAATGTATGTGTAGGAATGGGGGTATTACTGAAGTTTAGAAACTGAAGAATCCAAATATTTTGGGATATGAATCAAATATTAAAGACGAAATAAGAGAAATATATTTGTATGTATATATATTTATATATATACATAAATATATATATATATATATATATATATATATATATACATTTATAGTAAATTACATTTGCAATAAGATTGGTTCAATATAATTTTTTGCTACGACGCAACCCCCCGGTCCGATTGCAACCATTAACTATCTCTCTCACACACTCTTATTCAATATTAAAAGTAATATAGTCATAAATAACTTTATTAGATAAAAAATACTTCAATTTAAATATGCATTTTAGATAGAAACTCTGATTTGTTTTATACATAAATGGTGTATGTTTTGTATGCAACAACATATTCGCGCTGTTATGTTTTTTTTTTTTTTCAAACTGAATGGTTTTAGACTTACTTAGATTTTTAATTAAAAACGTCCTTGTGTTTGTTGAGGAAAATTCAAATTTAATGTTGTTGCCTGTTGATGAAATTCTCTTTCCCTTTAATTAAGGGGACCAAGTATAAACACCTCCCATCCTGCAGTCTAGGCACCTTTATTTTTTTTTTCTGCCTTGGAGAACATGTTAGCGTAATACTATCCTTTATACTTCCTGGCTTTATTCAAATATAAATTGAATTAAATTTTACTTTGTTTAATCATAAAATTGTCATTTGCTGGGTAGTAAGGAGCTTTCTTATTTTTTTAGTCTTAAAATTTGTTTTTGTGGATTAGTATTAGCATTCCAGGAGATAATTCAAAAGGACAAAATTTATGAGATTTATTACGACACACTATCTTCGTTATTTTGAACAATCCCCATTTTCTGAGAGGCACATAATAATAATAAACAATAAGAAATTGATTGTACATCAGTGGTTCAATGTCTTATCTCTAGTCCTGTAAATCACGGCTACTCACTGGTGAAGAAATTCACACAACATTGCACTGGTTTATCCTTATCTTTTGCATCCTGAGGCTAATAAAAATGTCTTGGAAGAAACATTTTACAGCGAATAGAAGAGTCTACTCCAGGCCGGCATAAATATATTTGACTCTAGCGATCCAACAGAAGAATGAATAAATTCAGCACGTCATGAATGTCGTTATTGTTTTTCGTAGATTTCCATTAAGAAAAATCAGCTCTTGAGGTTTCAAGTCTTCATTTTCATGAGACTTTCAAAAAATGTCTTCAAATGTCTATTGATCCTACTCTGGAGATGACGAACATTTAAAATGTACCTATATATAATTTCTGTTAATGCACTAGCGGTAGCAATTTTTGTCTGATCTTAACCAAACCCAATATTTAAATGTTTTATATAAAATAAAGATTAGATTAGAAATCGGGCCAGAGTGAAGGGGGGTTTAGAGGAGGAATTTCAGAAATTCGATAAATCTCCGTTATTATACATTGGATCGAAACATTATATAGAAGCGATTATATTACAAAATAGATAAACCTCTTTATTCGAAGCATATATACCAATTTCTGGCTTCATTTACTTAACTAAACTTTTACTGTGTGTCATACATGTGTAGTGTGAAGACGTCATCAATTACCATTTCGTTCAACTAATCCATTCAAAATGATAAATTTTGCTCTATTCCCAAAAAGGGAAACATAAACACGTACCTGTTTGACTGGTCCGTACCTATTTTTGTAATAAGGCAAAGAAATACAATTCCATAACTTCTGGCCGAATATACTCAAATATAAATAATAATGTGCTCACAGACTCAAATCTTTGATGTGACTTTTGTCTACCTAAAATGATTCTCCATCCCACTGTGCACTGGTATTTCCTCGTTAAAACTTGTTGGGTGCTATTAGACTATTCGAATTACCATTCTCTTCTTGTTTTTGTTTAAAAGACCATATCTAGTCGTAATATTTGTTAAATATCTTAAATCGTCTTCTTGAATTCTGTAACCAGTGTAGCCTTTCCCCCCAATGACCTAATGTACAAGTAGTTTTGTCTGTTAGCACCCCTATTCCTTGTTCCCCGCCAGTGTTCCTTTGGCATAATCTATGAAACGCTTATGAAATTTTAATTGATTCGTTTATTGTAGAGAATGGTAGCCCATTGACTGTTAGTGTAAGAAAGGAATTGTACTAGATAGAAGAGGAGAAAGTATGCAAAACAGACAGCAAGGAATAGGAAGAGGAAATGCCCCAGGGTAACATTTCGTCCAACTCTCCCGTACATTGCATTTACATATAAAATACACTTTACTCCATCCATATTTTTATCTCATTCTCTCTTCCACATGCAGCTGGGAGTTAGCTCAGCTATCATTCTCTACTGTGTACTTCTTAACTGGTATATCTCACTTTATAATTAATAATTTATTGAGAAGTACAACTCGCGCGGCGGATTAAGTTATCACTCTAAACATAAAAGGTATCTAGAAGATATAGATTCGACTCCATGTATAGTTTACTAAATTTTGTGTAGTTTAGCAGCTTCTTGCATAGACTCTAGACCATTGTTCTCTACAGTGCCATTTGACTGCTGTGACTTGTGACAGGTCGAATGTTGCATAACTAATTTTATTACAAATATAATTTTCTATACTTTATCTTCTATACTCTTTTTTTTTTTGTTTTCAGCTTTCAGTAGACCCCCTATTCCTGCTCAGCTCACATTTATGTAAATAAAAACTTAATAATGGTTGAAGGGGAGGGGGCAGAAAATAACCACATTTCCTTCCATGATATGCCTTGGATATAATGAAATGAGAAGTATCATATAATGAGTGTCCAATGCTCTTATGTTCAAGGTTACATTTCCCAAACGATTGAATACAGGGAGATCAACCAACACCAATCCAAGAGAATCAATTTAAAATTAATAATAATAACATAAATACATAAAAAGTAAGAAACATAGCTTTGAGTGATTTGCGGAAAATTTCAACTATGTGTTAGCTGGACACTGGAATCTGATCTGGAGCGTTAAAAGTACAAAACCAGGGTGATTCAAAAGTTTGTAGTTAGGATTGTTGCAACTCCTTTTCTGTTGGATAATCATTTTCAGTTCAAATTACCCCGGATTTTTAGAGAGGTGAAAATAAAAAATTGCAATATCACCGTGGTAGATGTTGTTGCTCTATAGAGAATTGGTCGGAGAGACGTCATTTGACAAATATGTCTATCTTTACGACGCCCGCTTATGGTCTTTATTTTTATTGGTTGACAATTTTTTTAAATTTTCTATTGCTTTTTAACCTCTCTTGTTTTTTTTTTGTTTTTACACAGTTGACAATGCTACGTTTGTTATTTTGTCTTAAGGCTTTTGTTTGTCAGCAGGCACTGATGATGGAGCATTGACTCTGAAAGTGCACTTCGGATAAACTAATAGAGGACAGGGTATTTTTATTAATACTGATTTGAATCATGTTTTCCTTCTGAGAATATTGCTCACAGATTATCGAACAAAACTATAAGCCGCTAATCCATTCTTCTAGAATTATCGGCGTAATTTTGCTCGGCAAGTCAATCTTTGCACTCATCTCGGATGGTTTATTGCTGAGCCGTTCGGCGGCATGCACTTAGAGCTAAACTTCTACTAACTAAATAATTATGTTTCCTGAGGGTTTTCATTCGTGTAATGGAACTATTATCGGGAGAGTCTATCGGAGAGCAAGTTGGCCTCAGAGAGCAAGTTTACCAATAGGCAGTTAATGGTGGGGACAAACTTGCACAAACTCCCTCCCACATACAACAACAACCCTCGCTTAATTTAGTCGAGTGCATTGCTACTCATAACAAACTTGTATAAATATTTACTCCCCTTCCAAAGAATATACAGTTTACAATTCTATTCCCTTTCACGATTTCGTTGTTATTTTGCCCCTTTTCTATGTTTACCCCTTCTTTTATACCAACACTTCTTTGCCAGCTACTTAGTGTTTAAAAAAAAACTGGAATCCTTTCTAAATCTCAAATCTCAATTATTATAAGTAAAGCTAATTTAATCATCTTATGATATTACAAGCTAAATGCCTTTAATGACTCTGTGCCACCATCTCAAACAGACTTAATTATGGATGCCCAATAAACCAACATTTTATGGGCTTTCTTCTCTTCCAGTTTCCTACACATCTATCTTCTTCTTAATAGCAAGCATGATGCCAGGTTAATAATTTGGCTGTGCTTCTGATGCGCTATTTGTGCTCAAAAACTTTTTTCCCACGCATTTCTTTTCCAGTTCTTGTTTTGTAGATAGTGACAAACTTGTTTTTGTCTTGGTTTTTATATAGTGACTAACTCATTAAATAAAATCCTTAGTCTCATCCTCGTTAGGAAAAGGTGGCAGCCATAGACTAATAGGTATCAGTGCGTTTCAGTAAAGAAATAACTAGTCAACTCTTCTCTTTTTTTCAGGTATGGGCTACTTAATGGTGCACTATCAGTAACTAACTGTAAGTAGTGATTTCTGTTGTCTTAATCTCTCAATTTTGTTTTGGGCGTTTCTGTATTGTGTAAATACAAATTTCACTTTCCATACAATGAGCAGTTCATTATCATGTTAAACGAATTCAGAATTGATAAATGAACCTTTCAATCAACACCTGAGAGAAGAGAAATTTATTTGACAATTATTTTTATATTTAGTGATTGATACTCATTGTTTGACTGACAGATATGGGAGATAGTGTTTATGACATATGATGAAGATATTATCATGACAGCTCGAATCAAATGTTTAATGGAAACTCATAATCCATCTCGGCTCTTCAGTCGTCCTTTGTCTCTATTATGTCCTTTCATTTCTATTTAACAACTTCAAAGATGTATGCAGTTCCAGAAGGCTTTTTTACAAGAACCCTCTCAAAAGAAATCATCTGTCGATGTTTATCCACATGGACTTAAGACATATTCAACCTAAAAACTGAAGTCCATTCAAATATTTTCGTCCATCATCGTCAAGATATAAATGATGGCAGATAAAAGCTATCTTGGACTGCCGTAAACTTTTGGATGTTATAGGTAGCTCCCATAGTAGCACAAAGTGGTTGTTAATACTTTTTGTTTTCAAAATCAAATATATATTTAATTTGAAGCATTCCATTAGTGTTATTAAAAATTGTTAATACCAAGTTTCATACCAATTCTGCTTTATGATGACTACTGAGGGGTGAGAGGAAAAAATGTACACGAGAAAACCTTCCTTTATTTTCAACTGACAACAAAATAGAAATCGTTATACCCCTGTGATTTTAATTTAAAAACTTTACTACATACACAAAAGACTTCCCTGATGCAATAATTCATCGAATGTACATTGGTATTATGAAACATTCTCTCTCAATCCCTCTCCCTCTGAATCAACCTCACGGCTGTATGCAAACTGATTGTTTATTGAAGATAAGATTATTTGAGCTGGTCGATACCTCATTGAGGGTTTTGAGATATTGACGCGGCGCTCCTCTATTTGATGATATGAGGCAATATTGTGTGTTTTTCTCGCCGCCTATGAGAGTTAAAGCCAGTCAGATCCCTGCTGTGTTACCTGGCATACACCTGGATTCCTAGTGACCTTCAATACTAGTCTATTTTTAATAGTATTCAGTCTGTGGCCTCTCATTTTATTTGCAACATACAGTGTATCGTCAATTCCCCACCGTGCATTCTGACTATAATCAGCTTGTGTTGTGTAAAATTCTCTTATTGTGCTTTCAAGACAACTTGTTGAATGCTTATGGAATCGTAAAAGTGAGACTATGGAAACGTATTTGTGCATTGACAACAGTGGGTCAACATTAAAGGCTCATTCCTACTGGAATAAGGTAAAAGACATTTATTTAAAAATCAATCCATCGAAGGTGATACATTGGAATCATCGTGCCGCATTTGCGCGCTCATTTTACGACATAGAGAAATTAGCCTCTGGTTACACTAAACCTCAATGTTTCATTGGACTTCTTAATGGAGAATCAAAATCATTTAACTTAGTCATCACCACCGATGGTATGATATATGATAGCGACATAAGAATTACCAAAGAACTAATTCAAAGTACCAAAATACATGAAAGGATTCATTCCGTTAACATTTTCTATGTAGGAAAAACGGAAGAAATGAACATTGGCCTGAATGTTATATTTAGTAGTCACTGTAATCGGGTTGAGTATTCTATTAATGATGATAGTACTGTAAATGTTAATGATTTAAAACATTTGGAAAATTTGACACACGAAGAAGTTCTTTCTGACAACTTTTTGATCAGCTTAACGACACACATATATAATGCTAAAAGGGATGAAGAGATGACCAAGGAGCTTCGTGGGGCAGTATGCCGACTGTTTGGGAGACTGAAGAACTCAATTCCATCTATGAAAAGCGGGGAGGAATATTTTTCGAAAAACTTGAGGAAAGAATTCATGGAAGCTTTGAAAATTGAAATGGAGAATGTTAAACCCATTTCTCAACTCGAAAGTCAAGCTTTGTCCCTGTTTGACAAAGAACTCGATTTGAATCTTTCGCGATTGTATACCGCTTCCCGAATTGAAGAGCAAACGTTACCTATTGACGATGCCACAGAAAACAACATTTGGGAAGAACTTGAATGCAGCATTATTGCAGCTAGCTTTAAACTTCCTTGCCTTTTAGTCAAATATGTTTCGACACCTATCATAACTAAC
This sequence comes from Riptortus pedestris, assembly GCA_019009955.1. Taxonomy (NCBI): domain Eukaryota; kingdom Metazoa; phylum Arthropoda; class Insecta; order Hemiptera; family Alydidae; genus Riptortus; species Riptortus pedestris. Next base: position 202,868,324 of record CM032228.1, on the reverse strand, counting down.
AAAAAGTATCACATCCATCCGTTCCTAATTTTGTCTGATGAAAACCTCATAAAGGAAATATTAAAACAAATAGAACCCAATCTTATTGATTACACTACTTATCAGAAACTTGAATTTGACAATGGTTATTTACGTTCACCATTTACTAGGGATGTCTGTAAAGGTGTTTTTGCTTTAGATGTGTCTAACATGGCTGTTGTTAAAAACAACTGTGGAGCAATATCTTCTTTATTTAGCTCTGATAACAAAGTTCCTGGTAATCTTGTAGTCTGGAATCTGATATTCATGTACCTTATTAGTAGATATAAATTAGATGATGTGGAAGAGCAAGAGAAAGCTCGTGAATCAATAATTAGTTATTGTAATACTCTCGAAGCTAATTTAAGTTTAACACACTATTGTCAAGTATTCAAGTCTGAAAGATTGTCTATTTGTTTTTGGTTTTGTTTAGAAGTTGGCCCTTCAGAAGTCCCAAATACTTCTAGAAATGTTCTCCGGTCACCATTTGGCCTTGAATTGTTAGAGTTTTATCTCTATATTTTTCATAATAAATCTACAATTCACGATTTAAAGGAAAAAGACGTTAAAAAATGTGACGAACTAAAAATATTGATCGAGAAGGCAAAGAAGTGGAGAGTTTGGAACTATCTTGTTTCAAGCAGAACAAATAAAAACCAACTGCATTTCGAAGTTATGTCACAAGAACAAAACTATCATATTTTAAATGACGGCAACTATATATTGGTTTCAGGGAAATGTAAAGAGCCTTTTAAATCAGTTGTTAATCTTGTTAGTCCTGGATTAGCATTAGCATTGTATAACAATTTGAAAGACACTTCGACCAGATCAGATAATATTGACAATATTATTCCTGTTTCTACTGAATATTTTGAAAAAGTCAGAGATTTTGAAGTTGATGATTTGCTGTATCACGTTAAAATTAACCCAAAAACGTGTTGGCCTTTCGTAATATGTCCGGTTACTAAATTGCATTGGAGAGATTGTATGGGTGACTACGACGTTAAAAAGTGTTCTTTGGTTAGGTTGTTCAATAGGTTTTGTAAAAAATATAATAAATACCCTGAGACTCCTGTTGATTTAATTATTTTTTATAATAAAGTTTGTAAATTTCCCGTTTTCCCGGAAAATTATATGGAGACGTTTACTCTTGCCTTTAAACTTTTTGATAATATCAGGCTGATTTATGATTGTAGTAAATATATGTTGACATATGATAAATATATAAAGGAAGCAACAAGATTAGAAGAAGAAACTGAATAGTCTTATGCAAATGTTAAATCGGTTTCCTGTTGACTTTCAAATATTTGAAGGTAAATTGACTGATGAGATTGTGTGTTTTTTTATGCCCATGAAACATGCTTTGATGTATTGATAATGTTGCATTTCCTAAAATATAAATTAAATGCATATCAATAAATAAATTATACATATTTATAATTTTTTTAATTAAATGTTTTGTAATGTAATAAAATGAATCTTTTTTGTTCTCAATTTCTTTTTTTTTTTTTTTTTTTATAAAGAGTTAATATAATTTAGTTGACTTACATTCCTTCTGAAGTTCTAAATGTGTAAGTTACTTCAAGGTTTCTTAAACTAAAGACGATTTGTTTAATAAATTTTGGTTTCTAACAAGAAAATTATTAAATTAAATTATAATTTTCTCAGCAAAAATAATATCTTTGCTCATGATTTGCAGAAACATTAGTATGAAAGTAAGACAGATACAAAAAATTAAAAACAAATCGGAATGGGTATTTATTAATTAGACCAAAAAGATTTTGTCTGCATACACTTTAATTTTATACGAAAGGGTTTTTCGGTTGAAGGGACCACATAAATATAGTTTCACATCAAAATATAAAGATAATTGAGCCACCTTTTCATCAGTTGAAAAATGAGATTAGAAATCTATTAAGAATTGTGTTCTTATACTAATGAAGGTTCAATTGGAGAGCGGAAGCTATCAGTCATTGAAATAAAGGGCGGTTTTCCCTGTAATATAATTATAAGATTATCGTAGACGCTGGCTAGTACCTTCCTTTCCATCACATACCATTAATGACCTTCATGTACGTATTCTCTTCTTGTATATTTAATGTATGAAATGTCGAATGTACTAATATCATCAAATGTATATTTAAAATTACGACGATATTGACAAAGATAAGAAGCCCCCCCCCCGTCAGTATAAGTACGGAATAACAAAAAAGATTTCTTAATGGTGAGGAAGCATTCTCACGTGAAGAAAGTTAATTTTTATTTAGCGACAGGAAGTCGGAAACTTCCATCACATAACGATAACATCCGTTCTGTGCAAATTCTTTGGTTCTACGCGTTATGTATGTAATGGCGAGTGGATGAATATCAACCAGTTTATATTTAAAATAGCTGTGAATTATATGTCCATATTAACCATATAATGACCGATACCATTACGTTAGCATCAATACAAAAGATTTGTCCATATTACGTTATGGTGAGTAATCTTTTATAATATCAGAGGAGTAATCTCTTATAATATCAAAGGAGAACCATTAGGTGGCTCTCGCGGAGAGGTTTCATGCATACTACGCCAAGCCAAACCACCTAAACGAAATCTCACAAAAGAGGAACTCCATGCGTTGAAGGAAATAAATCAACAAGACGACGTACTAGTCCTGCCAGCCGACAAAGGAAATGCGACCGTTGTTATTAAGAGAGAATTGTACATTGAAAAGATGAAGAAACTACTTAAGGATGGAACTTATAAAAAACTTCAACACGACCCAACAAATAGAATAAAGAATGAAATAAACAAGGCAGTGAAAGCCACTTCTACGATCAAGAAAGAAGAATACAACCGTTTACTCAAGTCCGACCCAGTTCCACCCAGACTTTACGGGTTACCCAAAATACACAAGGAGGGTGTTCCTATGAGGCCAATAGTCAATTCAATTGGGTCGGCGTGCTACGGGATCTCGAAGTATAATTCGAGGAAAATACAACCAAGTATTGGCCTGACCCCGCTCAACATCAAGGATTCTTCAGACTTCGTGAGAAAAATAAGAGATATCAAGATCGATGAAAACGATCGTCTCGTCAGTTTTGACGTTAAGTCACTCTTTACGAGGATTCCTATTCAAGAAACGTTAAATATCATGTAGGAATTCTTAACGGAAGAGGAAGCCCAGCTAGCCAAAATATGCCTACAATCAACATAGTTTTTATTCAACTGCAATTTCTACCAACAAATGGAGGGAGCCAGCATGGGGTCGCCATTAAGTTCTAATGCAGCCGATGCTTACATGGAGAAATTTGAAAAGATGGCACTGGAAACAGCAAGACTAAAACCGAAAACATGGTTCAGATATGTGGATGACGCGTTCGTCATATGGCCACATGGAGAGGAGACCTTAGAAGAATTTCTGGAGCATCTTAACTCAATACACCCCAACATTGAGTTCACGATGGAGATCGAGCGCGATAGTAAGATACCATTCCTGGATGTTCTGGTGGAAAGGAAACCAAACGGGCAGCTGGGGCATGCGGTATACAGAAAACCTATGCATACCAACAGATACCTACACGCTGGATCTCATCACCATCCAGCACAGAAGAATGGGATAATTCGCACTTTGCTCACTAGAGCTGAGAGAATATCAGCCACAGAACCTCCCAAAGGAAAACAGACACCTGATGACTGCTCTGCTAAAGAATGGCTACGGGAAGGTAGAAATTAGAAATCAATTTAAGAAGAAAAAAGAAAAGAAGACAATGTCAATTGAAGATGAACCCCGGAAAACAGCCGTAATACCTTTTTGTAAGGTACAACGGAAAAGATCTCTAGGATACTCAAGAAGCAGGGAATAGAAACAGCATTTGGCACGGACAAGAAAATAGCACACATGTTACCCAGCTGCAAAGATCAACTCCAGACAAAAATCCCAGGAATATACAGCATACCCTGTTCTTGCGGCTTAGAGTATATTGGACAAACCGGCAGATTGATTAACACCAGGGACGCCGAGCATATCAAGAGTCTCAAAAAGTTTCGGACAGAAGAATCAGCAATAGCAGAACACTTCTGGGAAACTAATCACAGCATCAAATTCGATGAAGTTAAGTTTACTGGCCAAGGTGGACCGATACCAAGAAAGACTGGTTCGAGAAGCCATAGAAATCGCGAAATGCCCATTCAAAATCAACAGAGAGGATGGATACAAACTCAGCAAACTCTGGAAGCCCGTAAATCCACACCATCCAAGGAAACCGGACAAGGCCTACATATATACCTGAGGTGAACACACACTCTTCAGTCTCAGAGATAGCACTGAGGAAGCTAGAAGAATGTCTAGCGAAACGTTGGCAACTAAAATGCAGACAAGGTCAATACCCGAAGACCTTAACAGTATTAATTTAATTAATGTTTTAGGACTCCAATTGTAATTCTAAACGCTTTCTTTCCATTTTTTAATATAAGCAATATTAACTAAGATATCTACCAATATTTGTTTTGGCGTTGAAGTACACCACTATGTCTAGTTAAAAACTCGATTTTTTATGTAGCATATGTCACATCGGAATAGTTGACTCACAAGGCAGAAGTCAATTGATCCGTGTTGGAGTGATTATGTAACAAACTGGCTGTCAGAAAATATTTTCAATTTTGATGCCATTATTCTTAGAATGGTCTGAAACGCAAAAACAAAATGAACCCCCCAAATTTCAGATAAACCTTAGAGTTTTATTAGCAGATTTCCCTTAAGGGAAATCAGCTATTGAGGTTGTACTCATGACGGAATTTTCGAAATTTTTCTTCAAATGTCCATCGATCCTACCTAGTAGATGACGAAAATGAGGTCCGTTCAAAACTGTATATATATATATATCTATCTATCTATCTATATATTTGTCTGTTACCGCTCTAGCGGTCGCAATTTTTGTTTGATCGTTACCAAACTCGATATTTAGTCGTTTTATGTCAAAAGAAAGATCAAGTTCGTTAACGGCTAAAATCGGACCACGGGGAGGGGGGGTTTAGAGGGGAGGATTTCCGAAAATTCGAAATATCTCCGTTACTATTCGTCGGATCGAAAAATTGTACAGAATCAATCTTATTGCAAATTAAATTTACTATAAATATTGTTCTATACATTTATTCTGTATCTTGAATATTAACCGAGATATTTGCATTTGTATTCTGCGTGTGGTACCAGTAGGCTATGTTCGGACTTTCCGCCGAGAGCTCTGGCGGCCTTTTCCATAACTATCCGTCCCTCGTGAATAGGTTTAGAGGTTAGGTTAACTGTGTTTCGGGGCTAGAAACTACTGGGTTATTACGCCCTAAATAATGTTTTAGGTTTAGAAGTTTCTTTCTATTACAGTTGTTATTAGGCAGATTTCTCTATTGTAAAACTTCACGTGGGAAATCTGCTTAGTTTACGCAGCCCCTGCGTGACGGACTTTTTTATATAGAAGAACTTATTCGTTCTATATATTTTCGTGATTTCCGAAAAGGTTTGAGGGACAATCAATGAATTTTTTTTTCTTAATGTCATTTCTAAAACTCAAAGCTCATTATCTTTATGTAGAAATGAACGCGCTAATATCTAGGACTTGTGAGCAATGCTATTCTGCAATATTTTCGATAGATTGATCAATTTTTCAAACTATTTTCGAAAGAAAACCAAATTGTTGCCACTATTATGTCGAGCCAAATTTGGTTTGATGATTCTCATGACAGTTCAACTTGCCTTAACTTATCTTCGTTTTTGGTTTATTCTTCGCCATTATTCGATGATTTGAATTATTATTATTAAATTTATTATTCGCCATTAACTTAATTTTTAAAATATCACAACTTGGGAACTTCCTTCCACGGTTTATAAAAATTTATGTTAAAGCCACCTTTAAAACGTTTCCTATAAGTCCAATCATTAACAGAACTAGTAATATTTTTTCAAGATTCAAACAGGTGAAGGGGAAACTTCTTTCTATGTTTAGTTCTGACTATGTCTAACGAGATTTAAATTGAGGAAAACCTTGAATGTGGTTATGAACACATTGCTTTTCTTCTTCTTGATAAGTGTTGTTCCTGCTTTTGCGTATATTTGTTGTCGAATTGCCTTGACCATTAGATTCTCCCACTGTTGATGAATATATTTCTATAATGCTTATTTTTTACGAATCTCTCCAAAATTAGAATAAGTCATTTTTGTATCATTGTACTCATATCAAAATTCTCATTGCATAGTGAAATTTATTTTATTATTTTGGATACCAAATCAGTTTTAACTAATGTCCCTTTTAGATAAACTATTATCACCTTCGGCGACTTTTCTCTCAAAACGTTTATACACTAATAATATGAAATACATTCAATATGCAATGTAGCCACTAATGGGGTTTTAATTCATTGTTCACAAATAAAAATAGTAAACTAGGCACATTTCCAATATGCTCAAATTACACTAAAATCCCTTAAGATATATGACGTTTTTTATTAACATTCGTTTTTTGCTACTAAGGCTAATTGGGACGGGTTATTTACAGGCTGTCATCCCTTTTAGCAGATTTCCCTTAAGGAAAATCAGCTATTGAGGTTGTACTCATGACGCGATTTTCGAAATTTTTCTTCAAATGTCCATCAATCCTACCCAGGAGATGACGAAAATGAGGTCCTTTCAAAACTGTATATATATATTTGTCTGTTACCGCTCTAGCGGTCGCAATTATTGTTTAATCGTTACCAAACTCGATATTTAGTCGTTTTATGTAAAAAGAAAGATCAAGTTCGTTAATGGCTGAAATCGGACCAGTGGGAGGGGGGGTTTAGAGGGGAGGATTTTCGAAAATTCGAAATATCTCCGTTAGTATACGTCGGATCGAAAAATATTACAGAATCAATCTTATTGAAAATTAAATTTACTATAAATATTGTTCTATACATTTATTCTGTATCTTGAATATTAACTGAGATATTTGCGTTTGTATTCTGCATGTGCTCGGCAGCAGTGGCTATGTTCGGTCTTTTCGCCGTGAGCTCTGACGGCCGTTTTCGTAACTATTCGTCCCTCGTGAATAGGTTTAGAGGTTTCTTACTACTACAGCTATTATTAGGCAGATTTCTCTATTGTAACACTTCACGTGGGAAATCTGCTTAGTTTACGCAGCCCCTGCGTGACGGACTTTTTAAACTTTGAGCAGAGGCAATATCATAACTATGTACTTCGTAGGTTCGATTATGCTAATTGAAACTTTGATATAAGAAATTCTTAAGAATTCCGAGTTCGATTCCCACCTAGACAAAAATGAATTTATTTACTGACGAGCTCATTAAATAAAAAGTCCGTCACGCAGGGGCTGCGTAAACTAAGTAGATTTCCCACGAGAAGTTTTACAATAGAGAAATCTGCCTAATAACAACTGAAGTAGTAAGAAACCTCTAAACCTAAAACATTATTTAGGGCGTAATAACCCAGTAGTTTCTAGCCCCAAAAAATAGTTAACCTAACCTCTAAACCTAGTCACGAGGGACGAATAGTTATAGAAACGGCCGCCAGAGCTCTCGGCGGAAAATCCGAACATAGCCTACTGGTGACCACACGCAGAATACAAATGCAAATATCTCGGTTAATATTCCAGATACAGAATAATTGTATAGAACAATATTTATAGTAAATTTAATTTGCAATAAGATTTATTCTATACAATTTTTCGATCCTACGCATAATAACGGAGATATTTTGAATTTTCAAAAATCCCCCCTCTAAACCCCCTCTCCCACTGGTCCGATTTCAGCCATTAACGAACTTGATCTTCCTTTTTACATAAAACGATTAAATTCCGAGTTTGGTAACGATCAAACAAAAATTGCGACCGCTAGAGCGTTAACAGACAAATATATATATATATATATATATATATATATATATATATATTCCCTTAAGGGAAATCTGCTAAAAGTCCGTCACTCAGGCCGTTATATTTCCCCCGTGAAGTTTAACAATAGATAAATCTACATACTGGTAACAAATCACTACCGTGAATATTAAGTGAATAAATACAAACCATAATAAGAAACCTCCCTGACAAGAAGCGTCTGAAATGTAAACAAACAGGTCTGCCAACCTCACACCGGAAAGAAAAGCAATTCCTGAAATATATCAGAATATGGAATATTAATTTTATTGAGAACTATAATTTTAATATCTAGTACTGTAATTTTTAGCAGATTTCCCTTAAGGGAAATCAGCTATTGAAGTCGTACTCATGACGCGAGTTTCGAAAAATTTCTTCAAATGTCCATCGATCCTACCCAGGAGATGACGAAAATGAGGTCCGTTCAAAATTTTATATATATATATATATTTGTTTGTATATATATATATATATATATATATATATATATATATATATTACAAATATATATATATGTATATATATATATATTTGTCTGTTAACGCTCTAGCGGTCGCAATTTTTGTTTGATCGTTACCAAACTCGGAATTTAATCGTTTTATGTAAAAAGGAAGATCAAGTTCGTTAATGGCTGAAATCGGTCCAGTGGGAGGGGGGGTTTAGAGGGGAGATTTTCGGAAAATTCAAAATATCTCCGTTATTATGCGTCGGATCGAAAAATTGTATAGAATCAATCTTATTGCAAATTTCATTTACTATAAATATTGTTCTATACATTTATTCCCTATCTTGAATATTAACCGAGATATTTGCATTTTTATTAAATTTGGGCCGATAACGGATTTTTGAGTATCCCGCCAAAACCTAGTTCGGCCCTTTGCCGTAAGTGTTGGGTTCTTGTATGGAGATTTCTCCATTGTATTACTTCACGTGGGAAATCTGCTTAGTTTACGCAGCCCCTGCGTGACGGACTTTTAATGAATCAGAATAATATTTATCTCAATTAATCAAATTTTAGTAATCCAAAAACTTTAGACGGGGGCGGGGGAGAACACCAGAACATATTCAAGATAGAGAATAAATGTATATAACAATATTTATAGTCCATTACATTTGCAATAAGATTGGTTCTATACAATATTTCGATCCAATATATTTCGAATTTTCGAAAATCCTGTCCTCTAACCCCCCCCCCTCCCACTGGTTTGATTTCAGCCATTGACGACCTTGAGTTTTCTTTTTACATAAAACGATTAAATATCGAGTTTGGTAACTCGATAAAGCAATAATTGCGACCGCTAGAGCTGTAAGACACACACACACACACACACACACACACACACATATATATATATATATATATATATATATATATATTTTTTTTTAAACGGACCTCATTTTCGTCTTCTGGGTAGGATCGATGGACATGTGATGAAAACTTTCGAAAATTGCGTCATCAGTACAACCTCAATAGCTGATTTCCCTTAAGAGAAATCTGCTAAAATTCTTAGTCTTACACTGACTAGAAAAGGGGGCAGGTAACCTGTAGATAGTCCGTCCCAAAAGTGGCAGTAGTAATAAGTGAGCCTTAATAAATAATAAGAATAACAATTCCATGAGCATTGATCAAAAAGGGCTCAGGTTAGCCATGTGAGTTAAAGCGTTGACCTTAATCTCACATGTTAAACCTAGAGTGGCGAGTTCGATTCCCTCCTGGGCAGAGGACTTTATTTAGTGACAGAATTCATTAAATAAAATCCTTAATCCTACCCTGGCTAGAAAAGGGTGGTAACCTGTAGATAACCCATCCCAATTAGACTTAGTTGCAAAAAGTGGACGTTAATAAATAATTTAATTTGATCAAACTAAAATCCCACCCTGGCTAGAAAAGGGTGGTAACCTGTAGATAGCCCGTCCCGATTAGCCTAAGTTGCAAAAAGTGGACGTTAATAAATAAATAATTTGATCAAAAGTTCATTTTATTTTTATCATGTGTTCTAAAGCATATTAACTTTAATTATCTTATGGTAAGTAATAAATAACATATTGTTTACATCAGGCTTCATGTGACGTCAGCATAGTTTTGAAGGTAAGGATATGATATCTATCATTCATGGATCTGTATTTCACATTGATCGTGACCATTTCTATTGTAGAATTAGACTTATGAAATGTTCTAAATTTACGGAGCAACTGCTGGTAAGGCATTTCGCATAAGTCGGAACATAGTGAACTTATTGAACCAGATTCGAAATAAATAAAGGAATTTTGAATATGAAATCATTGAAAAATATCTGCAGGTCACCTGCTTTTTGACATCTAAATATAGGATTGACTCTTTAGCTCTTCCATTACTAGTTTGTGCTTGCGATTTGATAGGCTCTCGTTTTTAAGTAGGATAAAGAGGAAAGGAGAACAGTGTTGGGCACCAAAAACAGAATTGGATATACAAAATGAATTTAGTCGAGAGAACATTGTAATGTATAAGTAAAAGTTTTAAAATGGAAGGGCCAGGTGGAGTTGCGATTAGAAGAGGGCTTTAACTTGAGCGGAATGGGAGCTAATGGAACTCTCTCGCCCAGGCAGGAGGAGGATAAACCCTGAAGGAATATACCATTAGGCATGGGCATGCCTCGAGGATTATGCGCCAGTAGGCATTTATACCAACTCCTTGAGGGGCGCCCTTTGGATATTCTTCCATTAACAAGCAAATCGTCGATTCTCTGAAAGGTTCTTAGCTTCTTCTATTATTGCATAATTTAACACTTATTCTCAATAACTGAGTTAAATATCAAGGAATCATTATATTTTCGGCGACATATACTCTTGATGGTATTGCCCCCCCCCTCTCCAATCTCTAGGCATTTTGTATATTACGAAAATTACCAAGAGCTGTTCAAACACATCTTGTCAAAGGTAAACATTACTTCTACAGCAAGGCGAATTTTCTGAGTTTATTACCGAACTGGCATAGTAATTAAAACGCGTAACTGAATCTTTAGGGGTCTTGGTTAAAGAGATCATCAATATATGTATCTTAATAATGAGTATAAGTATAATATGTATCTTGATGATGTGTATGTCCAATTTTGTGTCATTCTACAACTTGGACATCTGCTGGGCGCACCACCATGTGTGTGTGTGCGCGCGCGAGCTCGAGTCATCTATGTTTCAACTAAAATTTTATTTTTATTATTCAAACTCGTAATATAGGTTTTTTTTTAATTTAAAAAAATATAAAAATATATCAGTACGTTGTAATTTCAAGTATAAATAACAATGTTTAAGGGGGGGGTGGCATATAACAAATCCGATCTACAAGAGATTCTTAAGAAATAACTATTTTGGACATGATAAAAAAAAATAACACCAAATCATGTCCTTTATCAGCTTGTTATTTGATCTACCTTAGAACCGCCGTTTGAGCCAATCCTTTAAGGCCTGCTATTTGCATTTATTTTATAATTCCTATAAAGAGATAAATATGATGTTGCTATGCGAGTTTAAGTGTTAGCCTTAATCTTACTTGGTAAACCTAGAGTGGTGAGTTCGATTTCCTCCTGGCCAATAGGAATTTATTTAGTGTCGAACTCATTAAATAAAATCCGTAGTCCCACCCTGGTTAGAAACAGGTGGTAACCTGTAGATAGCCAGTCCTTAGTATTACCCTTAGTAGCATGTTGCTTTAGCCGATATCTTTCAAATTATTGAAATATTTAAAAGTGGTAAATTCAGGACTTTCCCTGGTTTGATGTGGCATTTTATTATATGTTGGGGGGGGGAGAAGGGAGAAGGCATATGGATTCAAATCTCTATTGCACTTTGGCTATTTAGTAAAAAATAAAATCCTTTTCGATAATTCTCAACCGACAGGACAGGGATTAACTGCTGTTTACTGCGCCTCCGATAAGATTTTGTTTGTTATGATAAACTTTCTCTCTTATCAGAGCGATAGCATGGTCTATAACCTTACATGGCTCAAATTATTTTATTATTTTGGTTACCACTTTTTATCTGATCCAAGTTTTAATAAATTTCACTATAAGGTAAACTCGTATTACTTTAGGTGAACATTCCCTCAAAGAGTTTATAAGATTACTGAATAATATGAAATACGTTCATTAAGCAGGATTGGTGCTAACGGTTTTCTAATTGTAATCTTGTTCCAGATTAAAAGAAATTCTATCTCGCAAGTGTTGCGTAAACAGACCAAAATTTCTCACCTGCTTCAATAACACACCGATGAAGTAACCCCACATATATTTCTCTTGAAACAGATCCCTATTTAAAATGGACTTTCCATTTAAGCTGCGCAGTAAATGTTCATTGGTACATGTATTTTCTTTAGTTTACTACCTCCCCCACCCTTCTTGTGCAATTCCACCCAACTTGATATTTAAAATCACTTTCATATATGAAATGCATAAGTACCAAGTTTTGTAATCGAAACGAAAGATCGAGTTCGCTGCAAATATGTAAGTATATATATATATACTATTTGTAGAGAACTCGACCTATGCTGATATATATACTTACATACATACACACACACACACACACACACACACACACACAAACACACACACACACACACACACACACACACATACACACAAATACATGTTCATAAAACTATTTGTGTCAAAGGTATCTTTTGCAATGGTTTTTCCTACACTCCGTCCGACGTATGATGGTTGCTTTGATAAATTTCCAAACAACTTATGGTATCGGTTTGGAATTTGGAAATACACGTAATGGTATGTATATTGTGAATGAAGCTCTTTGTTGTGTTTTGTGAATGAAGAAGGCCAATTCATTAGAAACCTGATACATTCGTATCCTGTTACAACACTCGTGTAACAGCTGTTTACGAACTGACCAAAACATTTTTTGTGATTAAAAGCTCGAACTTTGATATTTGAGTTGATCTATGAACCTTTGGCCAATCGTACTAGTAATCCTACTTCTCTACAGCTTTTCGTACTAGCAATCCTACATCTGTACAGTTTTACAAGTAATTATTATCTTTTGTCTCCTACTTTCCGTGGTTTAATTCCTCTTATTTCTTATCTTTTAATCCTACCTTTCAATCTCTTTTAACCTTTTAATCCTAACTTATGCTAGCTGAAATTTATAATTTGTCTTGCAAGAAAAATCCACAAAGGGCTCTAAAATGAAATTCCCGGAAAACTCTTTCTGCAAGTTAATATAACTATTTATGTTTATTTTTGAAACTTTAATCATTTTCAGAAGAATATATTACCTCAAATTCATAGGTTGTAAATACATCCTTTAATTTTGCGTGTGTATTTTAAGCCTTGTCATAAATCAACTTGTTTCATAAAATATTTAAGGGAGCACCCATTTCTTAAGAAAAAAAATACATATTCCTTACAATACCTTTAACCAAGTTCTCTGAATAACCACTAACTTTTATTTTACATGTTCATGCTCAATTTTTTATACTTTATTTTAAGTATCTCTTGAATGTATTGCTACTTTAGGAATGTGTTCCTATCAGACAGAAACTACTAGCTATGAACTAACTTCATAATTTGAATGTGTTTAAAACATAATAAACAGAAAGCTTATGAGTACTAACCAACACAGGAAAATTCACATTTACCATATATATATATATATATATATATATATATATATATATATAGTCTTCAATCCTCTGTATATTTACTTTCCCTTTGAGTGATTTTGGACTTCGAACTCTATACGTATATTTTTACTCCGGTAATAAGACTTAGCTGCAATGTGCACATAAAGGCCCCTTGTGTAGAAGTAGTTTTGTTCAAAGTTAGTTTTTTGGCAGGTGAAAGCGAATTATATTGCAAGCAACGACTTGAAGGGACTAAGAATAAGTTGCTGATGTAGTTTATTCTTAATGTCATGAGAAAAATGGCATGAATACTGAAACATGGATAAGAAATCCTTTTTTTTCACGTAGGCCCGACTTTGGTTAGGGCCTGACTTCTTTGGTTGGTTGTACTTCAGATTAGTTGGGGGGGGGGGGGTTGTATTAATTACTGTACCAGATTAAGCATTTATTTGCATGTTTTAGTCAAATGTTTTGGGTTCTTACCACGAAACCTCACTCTTCTCTTTTAGGTAAAAATTAATTCCCAACACATGAATTCTGACGAAAAATATATACAGAATTCTATGTATTCTGTAAAAGTCTTGACCTCTATAGACTGCGGATCTCTAATAATAAAAGTCCGTCAGGCAGGGGCTGGGTAAACTAAGCAGATTTCCCACGTGAAGTTTTACAATAGAGAAATGTGCCTAATAACAACTGTAGTAGTAAGAAACCTCTAAACCTAAAACATTATTTAGGGCGTAATAACCCAGTAGTTTCTAGCCCCAAAAAACAGTTAACCTAACCTCTAAACCTATTCACGAGGGACGAATAGTTATGGAAACGGCCGCCAGAGCTCTCGGCGGAAAGTCCGAACATAGCCAACTGGTGACCACACGCAGAATACATATGCAAATATGTCGGTAAATATTCAAGATACAGAATAAATGTATAGAACAATATTTATAGTAAATGTAATTTGCAATAAGATTTATTCTATACAATTTTTCGATCCGACGCATAATAACGGAGATATTTTGAATTTTCAAAAATCCCCCCTCTAAACCCCCCCCCCTCCCACTTGTCCGATTTCAGCTATTAACGAACTTGATCTTTCTTTTTACATACAACGATTAAATATGAAGTTTGGTAACGATCAAACAAAAATTGCGACCGCTAGAGCGTTAACAGACAAATATTATATATATATATATATATATATATATATATATATATATATATATATATATATAATTTTGAACGGACCTCATTTTCGTCATCTCCTGGGTAGGATCGATGGACATTTGAAGACATTTTTCGAAACTCGCATCATGAGTACGACCTCAATAGCTGATTTCCCTTAAGGGAAATCTGCTAAAATTTATTTATATATCTAGTGAATACATTCTTGAGGAGCTTTGGTATTATAATGGGCAGTGGTTTGTTAGAATAAGTGCAATTTTCCCAACTACTTATCAAATTATTTACATTGTTAGTGGTTAATCTTAAAGAAGCGACTGAGCCTGATTACACTGTACTGTATAATATGGTAAGGTTAGTTCAAGATATATTAGGAAATGGTGTACTAAAATATATTAGAGGAACACTATGACACATAGACATCAAATTGGTTCGTAACTTAACTTCTCAGTATTTTGTCTTAGATCAGTTTAGCATGAAGTTTTCCTGTATGATGTCCCTTTACTTCCAGATTAAAATAGAAACACCAGTGCAGTAGGATAGACAACATGAAGAGGCCTTCACTGGTCGAAGATCCACAGATGTCTGTTGGCTGGTTCTCTGGTAGGCACCTTTAGAGTCGGTATTTTGCTATAGATACATTCAGTCCCTGTCCTAGTTGTTTAATGACACTGCATTTATGCTACATTATAATGAGAAATTAACACTGGTATGAATGAAAGTATAAGTAATAGAAAGACAAACAATAATTGAATCCCGCCAACAAAATACGAAACGTTTATCTTAACTGGTGATTATGCAGATTGTACGATAAACGAAAAGTTAACAGTTTCCTTATTATAATGTGTCTATGTTTATTAAAACCGTCAAAACTCTCCTTCCTAGCCTCTTCCTAACCTAAAACATTTGTGCTCCATAATTTCGAACATTTATCTGCAGTCAACATGAAATTAATAAAAAAGGACTTGCTATATTTTTCCTTAGTGGTCTTTAATTATAATATATTGAGCTATTAAAAGAGAAACAATCACTCAGGAATTCCTCGAAAATCAGTAATTGTGTCCTCCTTCGGCCCTAATAATTTGAATGAAGTTCAAAAATATTATTGTAACGTTTATTTCCCTTAAAGGAATTGAGCTATTGAGTTCGTACTCATGACGCGAATTTCGAAACATTTCTTCAAATGTCCACCGATTCTACCTAGGAGATGACAAACTTAAGGTTCGTTTAAAATTATATATATATTTATGTATATTTGTCTTTTAATGCTCTGGCGATCGCAATTTTTGTTTGATCGTTACCAAAGTCGATATTTAATCGTTTCATGTAAAAGGAAAGATCAAGTTCGTCAATGGCTAAAATCGGAACTGTAAGTGGGGGAAGGGTTTAGAGGAAGGGATTTTTGAAAAGTCAATATGTCTTCGTTACGAAAAATTGTGTAGAACCAATCTTATTGGAACTTCAATGTGCTATAAATATTGTTATATACATTTATTCTCTATCTTGAATATAAACCGAGATATTTGCATTTTTCAATTTTCAATCTTTTCAACGGACTTTTAGACTTAAGTAAATGAAACATTTACTTACTCGGAGCGGTGGTCGTGTTGAGGTATTGAAATGAAATAAGTATGCGAGAATGATTTAAGTTGAATATTTAAGGGACCATTAAATTAGTGAATTTTCGAAACTCTAATATCAGAGGAGGCTTGTAACCTCCTTACAAAGTAAACAAGTAAAACATTGGGGGCGATCCAAATTTATCCTTACCTTTACATAAAATTGTTATCTTTATTTCTTCTTTAGTCTAATAGCAGAGTTGGCTTGTAAGATCCTTCCACAGTAAACAAGTGGAAAGATCTAAAGTTTTCCTAGCCCTCACACCAAATCTTTAATTTTCGTTTACTCCAATTTTAGAGTTGGCTTATAACCTCCGTACAGAGTAAATGAGTAGAACATCGGGAAAAATCTAAGTTTTTCTTTACCCCACAACACATTGTTACCTTTATTTCTTGCTACCAATTTCAGAAATGGTATGCATCGCTTCATCAGTTGAGTTTCGAATTCAACTCTGGAGTATTCTTGATAAGTAGGGTAGAACTGTGCAAAGAAATGTTCGGCCCATATCTATTCAGAATATGTCGTTGCATTCTCCTGGAATTGAGCTGTGAATTCATTTGGCTGGAATCTGAAACCAATGAGACTAGAGGTAACTTTACTTTGAAGTACCGAAAATAATCATTCTCGGAGCAATAAAACGCCGTCACGCTCAGTCTGAATAAACCAACCAGATTTAAGATCCAAGTTCTGGGACAACTCACTGATAACTTCAACAAACAATCCATTTATTGTCTATTTCTTCCTTCCTACGAAACTTACTTAAGCAACAATTATCTTTTCCCTAATACGGCCAAAGATGCATATTTTTTTCAGCTACTTCTGATCTGTTGATTACTAGAAGTACAATAATATACACCTAGACAAACTGGTAATGTATACGTTTTATTTTATCTATTTTTTTTAAAAAAAGAGGATCCCCTATAGTTTTGGTCAATTTGTCTCGATTGTCTCCTTAATTCCATTTGCTACTCTATGCATCACAAGTAGCACAAGCGTGATTTGAACGCTCAAGGTCTATATAAAAATATATCAATGTTAAAATGAGCTATTTCTCATCCTCTGACTTACCGGAATTGAGGTTACTCTCATGAACGTTCATCCTTGTACTTAACCTTGCAGAAGTATGGGTATTCTCATAAACTTCATAGTTTTTCTTTCACTCTGCAGAAATTGCTTCATTTAGTTTTATTAAGTACTGATACATACACACATAAGAAATGCATAAGTATCAAGTTTTGTAATCGAAACGAATGATCGAGTTCCCTACAACTAGTATATATATATATATATACATACATCATACACACACACACACACACACACACACACACATACAGATACACATATACATGTTCATAAAACTATTTGTGTCAAACGTATCTTTAGCAATGGTTTCTTCCTACACTCCGTCCGACGTATGATGGTTGCTTTGACAAATTTCCAAACAACTTATGGTATCGGTTTGGAATTTTTCTTGGGATTGGAAGAATATTTGAAATGTAAGGACACAATGACATCCCAAACTATTTGACACCCAAAATTAAAAGAAGTAAAAAAACAAATACTCTATAACTATTTTGATATGTTATTTTGTCTTATACAAAATAAATTTGTTCGTTTGACATATGTTTATATAAATGTATTTTTCTGCCACCCCCACTGCATTCAAAACAAAAAGTCTGCGCCAATGGACGATGGTTATCTGAATTGATTATTGGACGATAGGATTGCTTAGCCAGTTTCAATGAATGTTTCCAGGTGGCGATGAGTCATGTCTGTATTTGCAGCAGTTGTGCAATAGCCTATGCTATTAGTTGCCTCCTTCGGGCGGGAGGGTCAGTCAGTCCCCAGCTGTAGCCTGGTGCACACGCCAGTGACCTTGCAACTATCGGCACCGGTCAGTGCTCCCTCACTTGCATCATATAGTGCCGTCACAAGTGTACGTTGTACAATATTACGTAGTGACTCTAAGCCCGGCTCGAGTGGACACAGTGACTATGGAAACGTATTTGTGCATTGACAACAGTGGATCTACGCGTAATGTTCAGTCTTACTGGAATAAGGTAAAAGGCATCTATTCTGAAATCAAACCTTCAAAAGTGATATACTGGAGCTGTGTAGCGGACTTTTCACAATCACTTTACGAAATTGAGCAAAACGCCGGTGGTGGGACCGAACCTCAATGTTTCATACGACTTCTAAATGGAGAACCAACGCCTTTTAATTTAGTTATCACCACCGATGGTATGATACTAGATCACGATATAAAACGGGCCATTATAGAAATGGTAAGCACCAAAATACATGAAAGAATCAGTACCGTTTCTATTTACTACATAGGAAATACGAAAGATATGAATATCGGCCTGAATGTTGTTTTCAGTAATTATAGTGAACAGGTTGTCTATTCTATTAATGATGATAGCAATGTAAAAGTTACTAATTTAAAACAACTGGAAAATTTGACACTCGAAGAAGTTCTTTCTGACAACTTTTTGATCAGCTTAACGACACACATATATAATGCTAAAAAAGATGAAGAGATGACCAAGAAGCTTCGTGGGGCTGTATGCCGACTCTTTGGGAGACTGAAGAACTCAATTCCCGCTATGAAAAGTGGGGAGGAATATTTTTCGAAAAACTTGAAGAAAGAATTCATGGAAAATTTGAAAATTGAAATGGAGAAAGTTAAACCCATTTCTCAACTCGAAAGTAGAGCTTTGTCCTTGTTTGATAAAGAACTCGATTTGAATCTTTCGCGATTGTATACCGCTTCCCGAATTGAAGAGCAAACGTTACCTATTGATGATGCCACAGAAAACAACATTTGGGAAGAACTTGAATGCAGCATTATTGCAGCTAGCTTTAAACTTCCTTGCCTTTTAGTCAAATATGTTTCGACACCTATCATAACTAACAAAAAGTATCACATCCATCCGTTCCTAATTTTGTCTGATGAAAACCTCATAAAGGAAATATTAAAACAAATAGAACCCAATCTTATTGATTACACTACTTATCAGAAACTTGAATTTGAAAATGGTTATTTACGTTCACCATTTACTAGGGATGTCTGTAAAGGTGTTTTCGCTTTAGATGTGTCTAACATGGCTGTTGTTAAAAACAACTGTGGAGCAATATCTTCTTTATTTAGCTCTGATAACAAAGTTCCTGGTAATCTTGTAGTCTGGAATCTAATATTCATGTACCTTATTTTTAGATATAAATTAGATGATGTGGAAGAGCAAGAGAAAGCTCGTGAATCAATAATTAATTATTGTAATACTCTCGAAGCTAATTTAAGTTTAACACACTATTGTCAAGTATTCAAGTCTGAAAGATTGTCTATTTGTTTTTGGTTTTGTTTAGAAGTTGGCCCTTCAGAAGTCCCAAATACTTCTAGAAATGTTCTCCGGTCACCTTTTGGCCTTGAATTGTTAGAGTTTTATCTCTATATTTTTCACAATAAATCTACAATTCACGATTTAAATGAAAAAGACGTTAAAAAATTTGACGAACTAAAAATATTGATCGAGAAGGCAAAGAAGTGGAGAGTTTGGAACTATCTCGTTTCAAGCAGAACAAATAAAAACCAACTGCATTTCGAAGTTATGGCCCAAGAACAAAACTATCATATTTTAAATGACGGCAACTATATATTGGTTTCAGGGAAATGTAAACAGCCTTTTAAATCAGTTCTTAATCTTGTTAGTCCTGGTTTAGCATTAGCATTGTATAACAATTTGAAAGACACTTCGACAAAATCGGAAAATATTGACAATATTATTCCTGTTCCTGCAGAATATTTCGAAAAAGTCGGGGATTTTCAATTTGACCGTTTGCATCATGTGAAAATTAACCCAAAAACGTGTTGGCCTTTCGTAATTTGTCCGGTTACTAAATTGCATTGGAGAGATTGTATGGGTGACTACGACGTTAAAAAGTGTTCTTTGGTTAGGTTGTTCAATAGGTTTTGTAAAAAATATAATAAATACCCTGAGACTCCTGTTGATTTAATTATTCTTTATAATAAGTTTTGTCATTTCCCTGTTTTTCCTGAAAATTATATGGAGGCCTTTACTATTGTCTTTAAACTTTTTGATGAAATCATGTTGAATTATGATTGCAGTAAATATATTTTGACTTATGAAAAGCATATAGAGGAAGAAATGAGATTAGAAAAGGAAACTGAAAAATCTGTGTAAATTATAATGATGTTGAAACATTCACGTTGTATTTCAAATACTTAGAGCCTTGGTTGGTGTTTTAATTGGCCACCCAAGATTACCGTTCTACTGACATTGTTCGTGTTTTTGAATGTCCATGAAAGATGTTAACTGCTGAAATAGTCCTTTAAAAATATTTTTTAAAAGACAGGAGTTTATTAACATTCACAGTGCCTTAGTATGTATATGCCTTATTATGTATAAGCCACCTAGCTTTATTATGTATATACTTTCATAAGGATATGTAAATACTGTAATGTTTTTGTATGATGTAAATTTTGAATTACATAACTATTTAAGGTTTTGTATTAAATATTTTGTATTCAAGTGTTATCTTCTTTTCTGTTCCTCAAAAACTTCTTTTTTTAATTCTATTTAATGAAGTCTTATTAATTGTTATATTTAGATTACTAAGTTCAGCCGTTTTTTTTTAAACAAGTTCTGTTTTAGCAAATGAGTTTATTTAATCGTTTTTAGTTTACAACAATTTCACATTGTCCAAATGATAATTTTAATATTACATTCAAAAAAGATGAATTTAAATTATTTATTAACGTCCACTTTTTGCAACTTAGGCTAATTGGGACCGGTTCTCTACAGGTTACAACCCTATTCTAGTCAGGGTGGGAGTAAGCATTTAATTTAATTAATTCCGTCTCTAAATAAATTCCCCTTCCCCGGCGGGAATCGAACTCGCCACTCTAGGTTTACCAAGTGAGACTACGGTCACCGATTTAACTGACATGGCTAACCTGAATCCCCCTAAAAAAGATAAGCGCCTCATTAAATGCGATTGCTCATAACCTAGAAGCAATATTAAGATACAAATGAAATGACTTGGTTCTCTATAAAACGAAAATGCATATTTAATAGGCAGAGATAAAGAAAATGTAGAAATTGAAGTAGTATAGCTAGAACATTTTATATTAATACTCTTTATTAAAATATTAATATAAGTGAGTGTTTAATTAATTTTAAAAGCCGTTAAATGAAGAGATATTTTATGTTTTTTTGGCATTGCGTAAGATAAATGATATTTCATTTAAAATAAAATTTGATCACACAAATTTACTTTATATATTCTATATTGGAAGTTAGGGAACGAACATTTCATTTAACTTTCTTGCTACTAATAAATGAAATGGTATTAGTCCGAAGCAAATTAGTGTTCATTTAACGTAAAAAGTAACCATTGGCCTGCCATTTATTATTAATGATTACTTTGATATTTTAGAGGTGTTACAGCCCATCTGTTGATAACCCAGTCTGACTAGCGTTAGTACAATAATGAGGGCTTCAATAAATGATATGTTATCTCTGGAATATGCTGGATGGTAGAGGAACAAATGTATAAGGATCAATAAGAAGGCCAAGTCCTCTACTGGTTTTTAATATAATGCAGAGTGCACTTTCGGAGTCAACGCTCCATCCTCAGTGCCTGCTGACAAACACAAACCTCGAGTTAATTTAACATTCACAGCATGGCAAAAGTCAAAATAAACAACATTCATAAAAAAATAACACAATATAAATAGTAAAAACAATGTTAATTCTTAAAACTAGTCAACTAATAAAAATATAAAAAATCTAATCCTAGTCAACTACTATAAATTAAAGCCGAAACAATCAAAAAATTTAATAACAAGTCAAATAATAAAAACAAACAACGGTAAGCATATGTCAACAACTATAAATAAAATTAAAAACTAAAAAACTACCTAAATTTCAATTTATATCACAGAGGGTGAGAACCTCGGAAAAAACCACCCAGAGGAACTGTAAGAAACATCTAAAAAATAAACAAAAACCCCATACTAATAATAGAGAGAAGATGAAGGAGGTACCTGATTAAAGCTGCGTTGCCTGGACCACGACTGCCGGGCGACTGAACCTCTGCTCCCGTAGAGAAGACAGGGCCCCGTCACCGACATGTCGCAGCCTTGCCACCTCCTCCTTCTTATTAATATTACGGTCTACATTCGCCAGCCTGTCCAGCTTTATATGCAGCCCTTCAGCCGTATTTAATCTTTTGCCCTTCTTCTCCTCATACAGCAATTGATACTTTATGCTGGACATGTCATGGCCCTCTTTCCTGGCGTGTGCGGAAAACTCAGTGTCGCGAGTGATGTGCTCCTTAAGACGCGTCCTTATCTTTCTACCACTTTGCCCCACATAAGAGGCATCACATCCCGTGCACGAGATCCTATACACGCCAGATCTATCCAGGGGGTCCACATAGTCCTTAACACGGGGCAAACAGTTTTTCAGGGACCGCTTACTCCTGTAGGCAGTAGCCAATCCAATTTTCCTCAACCTGGATCCTATCTTTTCTGAAACCGGGCCCAAGTACGGGATGGAGACAGGGAACGACTTATTTTTCTTCTTTTTGGCCCGCTCTTCAACCGTGGCATCCTCCAGCTCCTTGGCTAGCTTCCTCTTCAATCGGCGTTGGATAAGCCTATCCACCAACTGTTCCTCGTACCCGTTTGCTTTAGCAATATGCTTAATGCAGACCACTTCCTTGGCGTAATTATCTTGCGCTAGTGGGGTACTAATCAGCCTCTCCACTAAATAAAGCAATCCCGCCATCTTGTATCTTGGGTGATGAAATGAATCCGCAGGTATTAATAAGTCGGTGGATGAGGCCTTCCTATAGATACCAAATTTATGACCCCCTCCATCTCTCTCTATCTCCAGATCTAGGTAGCATAGCTTCTTAGCTTTTTCGTTCTCCAAGGTGAATTTAATTGTCTCATGGCAGCTATTTAGGTAGGAAAGCAACCCATTCAAATCGTCCCTAGTACCGCTAAAACTGACAAAAGTGTCATCAACATACCGGGCCCAAAAATCAATGCACTTATAGAATGGGTTGCGTGCCGACAAAATGAATTTCTCCTCAAAGAAATTCATAAACATGTCGGCGGCAAGTGGGCTAATAGCAGAGCCCATGATCAATCCCCTGTCCATCCTAAATGGCGAATGGTGATAGGAATATTAATAAGAAGGAGGAGGTGGCAAGGCTGCGACATGTCGGTGACGGGGCCCTGTCTTCTTTACGGGAGCAGAGGTTCAGTCGCCCGGCAGTCGTGGTCCAGGCAACGCAGCTTTAATCAGGTACCTCCTTCATCTTCTCTCTATTATTAGTATGGGGTTTTTGTTTATTTTTTAGATGTTTCTTACAGTTCCTCTGGGTGGTTTTTTCCGAGGTTCTCACCCTCTGTGATATAAATTGAAATTTAGGTAGTTTTTTAGTTTTTAATTTTATTTATAGTTGTTGACATATGCTTACCGTTGTTTGTTTTTATTATTTGACTTATTAAATTTTTTGATTGTTTCGGCTTTAATTTATAGTAGTTGACTAGGATTAGATTTTTTATATTTTTATTAGTTGACTAGTTTTAAGAATTAACATTGTTTTTACTATTTATATTGTGTTCGTTTTTTATGACTGTTGTTTATTTTGCCTTTTGGCCATGCTGTGAATGTTAAATTAACTCGAGGTTTGTGTTTGTCAGCAGGCACTGAGGATGGAGCGTTGACTCCGAAAGTGCACTCTGCATTATATTAAAAACCAGTAGAGGACTTGGCCTTCCAATTGATCCTTATAAATGATATGTTTTCCCCATTTAAATAATAAAATTGATTTATAAGTTCTTTTTATGCTAGTATGGCTAATCGAGATCCTGTATCGCAACAGAACAATCTTAGTCTCTTAGGTCATCTCTGAGTCACGAGTTCCATGATACGTGTCCTTATTTTATTAATGTTCGGAGTTTAGCCACTATATTAGTAAATCCAAACCAATTATTCAATCCAATTTATAGTAATGGAGATATTATGAATTTTCTATTTTTTGCCCTTTTAACTCCCCGGAGTTCAGCCAGCAGTTTAATATTTATATGAAACGCTTATATAATGAGTGTGATTGCGACCAATGAAAAGTTAGTGGCAGCATACAAGTGTTTGTGTGTACATACCTGAGGGGTAACCTTTTGCCATCATGGTGCCATCCCTTATCCATTAAATCTTGCTCAGCATGGGATGATTCGCTTTTGCTCTCATCTGCTAGGCTATCGTTTTAGTAGAATGTGGTTTACACGACAAGTTTCTTACACTACTATTTTTACTGGGAGTAGAAATATGTTTTACAACAAACTCAAAGATTAGAATCATTGTACCTGTCATTGACAATTTGGAATCTTAATTGCAATAATTTAGAATGATGTACTACGTAAAACGCAAACTGTCAAAAGAAAAAAAGTAGAAAATACATGTACTCTATCAGTCTCATCTGTAGTTTTTCGCTTATATCCTCTGATGCATATGGATAAGAGGTAATGGCACTCTAAATATTTAAAGCAAGGGTAATTCCATCCTCTCAGGCTGCATACTCTATTCCCTTTGACCAAACATTGGCCACCTACTCCCCGTTTCAAATGCTAATAGCGCTTCAAAACAGTCCTCTATCTCCGCTCATTTTTATCCACTATCTCGCCAATTCAACCCTTTATACGAATAAACTGGATTATCAGAGACCGATGCCACCGAGCTCTCTCTTTTAATCCGACTGGACATTTATTATTTAAAACTGCTCAGTGTGTATCCACACTTAATTGGAGCGCTAATTGGCGAGCTGTGTTTATTGGCTATGGTCTGCCATATTTGTTTATGAGTAGAGTTCTCAATATACGTTTAACATTCAGGCAGAATAATATCGGGTTCGCTGTATTGGCGGATCGTAATAAATATTTTTTACTATTTAAAGGGATTGGCTTTTTGCCTTGATGATGTAAATAAGTGAAACTTATAGGGAATTCGAACGTTTTATTTAATTGATAAAGTCATTGCAGCTATAAGTATTATATTCCCTCCCTCACCAGAAAGACCTTACTACGATGGGCCTTAAGATCGAAAAAGTTAATTCACTTCAAGAAGATACAATAATATTGTTATCCTGTTATTTTTTTTTTGTATTCAATGATTTCAATTTGCTCTTTTATGGATTCGATCTTAAAATTTTGTTGTAACACTAGCTCATACTTTGGCTTTTTACGTTTCAAAATACGCAAAATCTGAATTTCTAATACTAAATAGAAAGTCTTCTGACAGTTTGACAGGACACGTATTAATTTGGTCAATACCAGTGGTTTCGTTCTGCTTTTTTTTTTGTTTTTATTAATCATAGTCAACTTCACTATTATTAATTCGGAGAAAAGTAGTTTAAAAAATTTCATTTTATTTGATTAGTCCCTTTATTTATGTTGCACATATATGTTCGACTAGAGGTAAGTAGTATTTAAGCTACTAAGTCCTAAAAATGAAATTTCCTAGGTTTGAACCCATTTATCTCCTAAATTCTAACTCTGGTTGAAAATGCAAAATTTATATGATTTAAATTACTTGTGAGAAAGAAAATCTAATTTGCTTTCCACATGGGGTATTTTTTTTATCTAAAGCGTTGGGGCTAATGGGAGAAATCTCTGTGGAAAGAAATATGTATTCATTGAACACATGGTCAGAGTGAGAGTTATGTAGTAAATATTAATACATACTTGTATTACAATGTTTTGTTAAGTAGAAGATATCATTTATTTATTTTTCCTTATATTTGCTACTGCCTTGAAGAGCTCTGTGAAAGATTTGCTAAACAAATAATCTCAATCTGGTAAATGGTTGTTTGTTTTGCTTTACTTCACTGAAAACGTTACGCATGGTTTGAAATAATGTTATGTATATTGTGAATGAAGCTCTTTGTTGTGTTTTGTGAATGAAGAAGGCCAATTCATTAGAAACCTGATACATTCGTATCCTGTTACAACACTCGTGTAACAGCTGTTTACGAACTGACCAAAATATTTTTTGTGATTAAAAACTCGAACTTTGATATTTGAGTTGATCTATGAACCTTTGGCCAATCGTACTAGCAATCCTGCATCTGTACAGTTTTTCGTACTAGCAATCCTACATCTGTACAGTTTTACAAGTAATTATTATCTTTTGTTTCACACTTTCCGTGGTTTAATTCCTCTTATTTCTTATCTTTTAATCCTACCTTTCAATCCCTTTTAACCTTTTAATCCTAACTTGTACTAGCTGAAATTTATAATTTGTCTTGCAAGAAAAATCCACAAAGGACTCTAATATGAAATTCCGGGAAAACTGCTTCTGCATTGAAATAATGACAATGGTCGGCTTATTGCATTTCCTTCGCCGACAGGTTGAAAATAGAAGGTAAATTGAACATCGCAATGGCTTTTGAAAATTGGATTGTTGAAGTATTCTGTTGATTTGTTTTGCGTGGAATCAAGTTTATCCATTTTATTTTATAAATTGTCTATATCTTTGCTTATTGTTACAATGTATTATTAAACATTTATACTATTTTCCAAGAAGTAAAAAATGAAATTTTGATAAAAGTTAATATAAATATTTATGTTTATTTTTGAAACGTATTAATCAATTTCAGAAAAATATATTACCTCATAAATTCATGGGTTGTAAATACATCCTTTCATTTTGCGAGTGTATTTTAAGCCTTGTCATAAATCAACTTGTTTCATAAAATATTTAACGGAGCATCCATTTCTTAAAAAAAAAATATTCTTTACAATACCTTTAAGCTAAGTTCTTTGAATGACCACTAACATTTATTTTACATGTTCATTCTCAATTTTTTATACTTTATTTTAAGTACCTCTTGAACGTATTGTTACTTTAGAAATGTGTTCCTATCAGACAGAAGCTTCTAGCTATGAACTAACTTCATAATTTGAATGTGTATAAAAATTAATAAACAGAAAGCTTATGAGTACTAAACCTACAGAAGAAAATTCACATTCATCATACAGATCGTTTTAAAGAGTGATGTTCGAAGGTTTGTTACCAGTCAATTTGCAGATTTCCCTTAAGGGAAATCAGCTATTCAGGTTGTACTCATGACGGAATTTTCGAAATTTTTCTTCAAATGTCCATCGATCCTACCTAGTTGATGACGAAAATGAGGTCCGTTAAAAACTGTATATATATATATTTGTCTGTTACCGCTCTAGCGGTCGCAATTTTTGTTTGATCGTTACCAAACTCGATATTTAGTCGTTTTATGTAAAAAGAAAGATCAAATTCGTTTACGGCTAAAATCGGACCAGTGGGAGGGGGGGGTTTAGAGGGGAGGATTTTCGAAAATTTGAAATATCTCCGTTATTATACGTCGGATCGACAAATTGTTCAGAATCAATCTTACTGCAAATTAAATTTACTATAAATATTGTTATATTCCCTATCTTGAATATTAACCGAGATATTTGCATTTTTATTAAATTTGGGCCGATAACGGATTTTTGAATTTCCCGCCAAAAGCTAGTTCGGGCCTTTGCCGTAACTGTTCGGCTTTCGTTTGGAGATTTCTCTATTGTATAACTTCACGTGGGACGTCTGCTTAGTTTACGCAGCCCCTGCGTGACGGACTTTTTTTGGTGGCTGTAGAGCCGCTCTACTAACTTTAGATCAATACTTGAGAAATATAAACATTAACTATCATTACGACAGAAACAATTATTCAATAGTGTGTTATGTCAGTAAGGATCAACTAAAATTTTCTAAGCTATCGTGATTTCCTACGATTCCGTGAAAACTAGTTTATAAAATGACACTTAGCTACTCTGTCAATCTTCTCCATCATATTCATTATTATTATTATTGTTTAACATCCACTTTTTGCTACTATGGCTAATTGGGACGGGTTATCTACAGGTTACTGTCCTTTTCTAGCCTGGTTGGGACTAAGGATTTTATTTAAAGAGTTCGTCACTGAATAGATTCCTATTTGACCAGGCGGGAATCGAACTCGCCACTCTAGGCTCATATTCATATATTATGTATACTGCTCAAAAATGAATAGGGACATTGGTTATTTTTTCTTATCCTATTAATTTTAATTAAATCGATCTTAATTACATTTCTTTTTTATGGGGGAAAAAAGACAATAATATCTAATAAATATTAATGATATTTATAATAAAATAAAAAAAATTTGCTAGGCCCCATACATACCACTAAACAGCCAATATCCCTATTCATTTTTGAGCAGTTTATGTATATAATAAGTTTCATGTGTGTGTGTGTGTGTGTGTGCATATATTGCCATGTAATCTGACGTAACTAATCAGTTGATGACTACGCACGACATTAAAATATTATATAATTCGTAAGCGAGCACAATTTCTTACCTCGAAATAACTTCATAATTATTTTTTTTAATATATGCCACAAGAAAATCATCTTATTTTTATAGAATAACTCTGTAGATGGTGAACACATTTCTCATTTTTTTTATAGATGTCCTTACCGGTGAAATACCGTTTAAAATCCCAAAATGTTCTATCAATTGAATGATTCTTAATAAATGTTACTTATTTACCTCCGCTTTATGCAACTTCGCCTAACCGGAGTGGGATATCTTCAGGTGGCCACCCTTTTTTGCAGATTTCCATTAAGGGAAATCAGCTATTGAGGTTGTACTCATGACGCGTATTTCGAAATTTTTCCTCAAATGTCTATCTATCCTACCTAGGAGATGACGAAATTGAGATCCGTTCAAAACTGTGTATATATATATATATATATATATATATATATATATATATATATATATTTGTCTGTTACCGCTCTAGCGGTCGCAATTATTGATTAATCGTTACCAAACTCGATATTTAGTCGTTTTATGTAAAATGAAAGATCATGTTCGTTAACGGCTGAAATCGGACCAGGAAGGGGGGTTTAGAGGGAAGGACTCTCGAAACTTCGAAATATCTCCGTTACTATACGTCGGATCGAAAAATTGTATAGAACCAATCTTATTGCAAATTAACAGATCTATAAATGTTGTTATGCACATGTTTTCATTATCTTTAATATTAAACGAGATATTTGGGTTTTTTAGTTTTCGGCCTTCAGTAAAACCCCATTCCTACTCATATCATATCAACAATAAGCTGTTATATTATGAAGCACTTTATATGAAGCCTAAATAACAAATATTGTTCTCATTGAACTATTACGTCATGTGATAAATGCAAATACGGGACGCAAGTGGGAAATCTGCTTAGTTAACGCAACCCCTGCGTGACGGACTTATCTAGCCATGGTGGGGTGGAGGGTTTTATTTAATGAGTTTGTTATTAAATAAGCTATTGCTATTATGTGGGAATCGAACCCATGAATCTAGGTTTACAAAGTTAATTAGGACCAACGCCTTAACTGACATGCTTAACCTGAGCCCTCCTCTGATTTCTATTAGTTTTAGAAACCTATACCACCTTAGTTGTAGTATAAACATCTTGGTTTCGTCGAGCTGGAGGTAACTTTTGTGATTTTGGGTGTATTATGCCATAGTTAATTACGATAAACCTTGCCTCAAAAGTTTCCTTGTGAGGCTTCACCGGGACGAAAAAATCAATCATCTTTTAGTGTGATATATGAGAAAGATGCAGCTGGCCTTCGTTAGTCTTCAATTCTCTGTCTTTATAGTTTCCCTTTGAGGGATTTTGGAATTTGAACTCCATCTGTGTATTTTTACTCAGATAATAAGACTTAGCTACAAAGTACAAAGTTGGTATTCTGGCATGTGGAAGCGAATTATATTGCAAGCTACGTAGGACTTGAAGGGCCTAAGACTAAGTTGTTGTTTTGGTTTATTCTTAATGTCTTTAGAAAAATAGTATGAATACTCGAAGTCAAACATGGAAAGAAATGATTTTTTTCGCGTAGACCCGACTATGGTTAGTTAGGGCCTGACTTCTTTGGTTGGTTGTACTTCAGATTAGTTGTGCGGGGGGATTGTATTAATCACTGTACCAGATTAAGCATTTATTTGCATGTTTTAGTCAAATGTTTTGGATTCTTACCACGAAACCCCACTCTTCTCTATTAGGTCAAAATTAATTCCCAACACATGAATTCTGACGAAAAATGTATAAAGAATTCTTTGTATATTGTAAAATACAGCCTTGAACCTCTATAGATACAATATATATGTATATCTATTGATTACATGCTTGAGGAGCTTTGGATTTCTAATAGACAGTTGTCTGTTAGAATAAGTGTAAGTTTCCCAACTACTTATCAAAATATTTACACCGTTAGTAGTTAATCTTAAAGAAGCGACTGAGCTTGTTACACTGTACTGTATAAATCTGGTAAGGTTAGTTAAAAATATATTAGGAAATGGAGTTCTAAAATATCGCAATTTTTGATTGTTAGTTACCAATCTTGTTGCAACTTAAATGTACTATAAATATTGTTATATACGTTTATTCTCTATCTTGAATATTAACAGAGATATTTGCATTTTTCAGTTTTCAACCTTCAGTAAACCCTCACTCATCATTAAAAATAAGCTGTTACATAATAATCCACTTTATTGGAAGCTTGCATACCAAACATTGTTTTCAAGAGACCTTTATTATACGAGACGCATGCAAATATGTTCTGTTGATCCACCTTAAGTTCTTGGACTACAAAAATTTGAGTGATTATAAATTGCAGTACTAGATATTGTAAATATTTTTCCATAGAATTAATATGTTATATTCAGATATATCAGTGATTCAGTAATTCTCATATTTAGTTTTAGCTAATGGTGTGGCTGATGAATCACGTTAATCAAAAACACATTTTTATGGCTCCTCACAATTTATTTCTTAAAAACGCTTAACGCTTTCGGGAATTAAATTCCCATCCTCAGAGCTACAAACAATAAAACACCATAAATAAGGAGTTTAAAATTAGTTTTTGTAGCTCTGAGGATGGGAATTCCCGAAAGCACTAAGCGTTTTTAAGAAATAAATTGTGAGGAGCCATAAAAAAGTGTTTCTGATTAACCTGATTCAGTAATTGTTTTTATTTCCGGTGAAGAATATTTCTTTCTGTATGTTCTGCTCTGAGGGGTTGACAGAATTATTTGTTTGAAATTCAGACGCTTTCCGTTTGGAGTGTTATTAAAATTGACTGAATGATTTCTCATTACCGTTTTTTATTTATTCACTTAATATTCACGGTGGTGTTGTGTTACTAGTGTGAAGATTTATCTATTGTAAAACTTCGTGAGGGAAATCTGCTTAGTTTACTTACCCTGAGTGACAGACTTTTAGACTTAAGTAAATGAAACATTTACCTACCCGGAGCGGTGGTCGTGTTGATGTATTGAAATGAAATAATTATGCGAGACTGTTTTAAGTTGAATATTTAAGGGACCATTAAATTAGTGAATTTTAGAAAATCTACATGCTTCATCATTTTTATATGTGGTGCCTCACAAATCATGAGGTATTCCTTTAACACTCCCTATTTCGATACATCATGCATTAGAAGAAAAAAAAATAAAGTGAAAGGGATCAACTTGATAAATGACTTTCTTTTATTCATAAATCCGAAATCCATTTATCCTGCATTCAGGTATACAATGGTAAACATCAATTCACGGGGCATCTATTGCTCTTCCATGATATTTGAATACCGGTATCTCAACTAAAAAGAAAAAAAAATACTGACGTCGGTAAGGTTTAAAAAATCCACTATCAATCTTTGGAATACGGGGCTCAGGTGTTTGCCCCAGTGAGTTGACTTTGTGAATGGCTGCCGGCTGCTGATAACTCATAAAAGTTGCCAGGTTTGGCCCATCTGGTGATAAGGATGTCACAAGAATACAACCTATTGCACAGCACCTCTTTATTCACACCCACCTTTTTCATTCTATTTCTCTCTAAGGTCACTCCCTCTATTCAAGGGCTCATCTAAATGTGAATATAAAAAGTTAAATGTCAAACAAAAGGACGAATTAACAGTATTTTAGCATTTATGACATTAAATAGTATTATAAAAATATTTTTAGTATTTCTATGTTTCAGATATCATTTAGGTTGAAAATACTTTTATTTTAATAAATACGAGAAACGATGAATTAATACTTGTTTTCATATCTGTTTTGGCTGAATTGTGTGGGCCTATTTTGAATGTTTGAACATAAGGTCAGCCCCTCCACTATAAAAACATTTTTCAGCGTATATCACTTTCAGTGCTCCAAAAATAACCCAGAACACACTATATAATAAATAAAATATTTTTTAAACAATATTCAAAAAATAATTCTCTGAATAAAAGTATGTAAAATGAATTATGTATGTATGTATGTATGTACCCCTAGATACTATATGCATTTCAACTAAAAATCTGGCATGTTCATAACCTCACCACCTTAAACCAAGCATAATAAAAAACTTGCAGCATAATTAAAAACATTGAGTTTAGTAGGTCACAATGTAAAAAACTTTGAATGTCACAATTTTAAAAAGTGTAAATTACAATTTATTAAAATATTTTTTATTGTAAAAGGACTGATGTTTTATTCATTTAAATCATTAAATTTTTTTAAACCTTTAAAACAAAAATTCGAAAAATCGTCATTATTATGATGATTATTTTTATCTCTGGATTATTTTTAGTTAAACATGTTATAATACCAATATTTTTGTAAATTTAATTTCCAACAATTGAGATCTTGATGAATATACTCTCTAACGTTTATATTAATCGAGATATTTGAGGTTTTTAGTTTTCATACTTAACATTGAAATGTTATTTTGGTCTTGGCTGGAACTTATGGAGCGAGCACTATTGCCGTAGTGCATTAAAAATGCATGTATTGTCTATAAAAACTTTTTTAAATAACTTGCTCTCAGCGGGTGGATACGAAAAAGTATTCAGGATTTTTCGCTAATCTATTAGGTTAAATTAACAGTAATAATTTTGCAGCCAGTGTTAAAGGGTGTAGAAGAATTTAAAAGCTTCTGGTGATACTCTATATTATTATTATTATTCTGGGGGGACGTTTATGCTCAGTAAAATGGAATAAAATCCATATCGGGGGAAAGTCCAACCGATATGGAGTTTGTGATTGTGACATGTTATGGGGAATTTAAAATAATTCGCACAATTCTTGTAGTATCAAGAAGTACCCCTTGCTGGGCTTCTTTTATAATTGTTGTTGGCAAATTTAAATTCTTGGTGCCTCCAATTGTTGCTTTTGGCACGAGTCCATTTGAACTTACTATAATAGCCGTAACTATGGCAGATTTCAGTTTGTATACCTCTTTGAGCTCGATAGCCAATTGTAGATATTTTCTTAATTTTTCGGCAAAGGATTTTCGAATATTCTCATCATTGGGTACTGCAATGTCAATAATATCAGCAGTCTTATTGATCTTGTCAATAATGAGAATATCCGGTTTCTTATAATGAACAGTATGGTCAGTTATCTTAGCTTCGTCCCAATCAATACATCTTTTTCCAATAATTTTTGAGGTTTATAGCGATAATAAGCGACCTGTCTACCATGCTGAATTTCTCTGATAGAGCTTGATGGTATACTTATACTACGTTTTTGTGCCTTTGTAAGTATTCGGACCCAGCAAGTATTTCACATCCAGCCGTAATATGTTGAATGGACTCATACGATTTGTTGCATAACCTACATTTGTCTGAGACACTACTGTCCTTGAGTATATGACGTCTGTTTGATCTGGTGGCAATCACTTGGTATTGGATAGCTGTAATGAAACCTTCTGAAAACAGCTTTCCAGACCTCAGC
The DNA here is from genome assembly GCA_019009955.1 of Riptortus pedestris. Lineage (NCBI taxonomy): Eukaryota > Metazoa > Arthropoda > Insecta > Hemiptera > Alydidae > Riptortus > Riptortus pedestris. The sequence goes on along the minus strand of CM032228.1, from coordinate 202,834,126 downwards.
CACGCTTACTTTGCCACTCTGAAAGAAATTGAAGAATTCTGAAAGAAACTTATTATTATTATGTTAATTCTATTCTTATTATGGTAAATAATTATTAATTTATTCAATTTGGGAGTCAATAATGTTTTGAAATGGATGGTATGTTACTAACTTTGTTTATTACTCCGATGTCTGTGTCGTGAGAAGTTATAGACCAATTACCCCTGAAGCTATATATTGTGCGTTGATAGTTTTACTGGGGGTTTAATAATTATTCTCGTGTCGGAATGTGATGAGAGGTATGAGGAGGGCCGAGCACAGAGGTATGAAACTGGAGCAGAGGCCCTAGGTCCTGCAAATGAAATTACAGTCGCGATAAATATTCAGCGGGGACAGTTCTCCTATACATCTGTATATGGATGGTGTATACTATTGATATGCTGCCCATAGGACCTGTATATCATCCTTCTCCATTAACCCCCCTCCCCTCTATCAAAAATGCATAGTCCAGTCCCAATTAGAGACCATCCCGTACTAAATTTGCCTCCGGAATAATTAGCTGTCATCCTTTTTCTTTCTTGATGTAGTTATTTTAAATATTTTCATTACTTTTACTTCCTTGTACGTAAAAAAAAAGGGTGAAAGAAGTATTGTAATCGCGAATGTTTTCCACCTTCAGATTTCTTCGGAATTATCCTTCTTGAAATCCTTAGCCCATTTTGACTAGTTTCGGCGAGACGTCTGCGCGTATGTATGTATCTCACAAAACTCACTAATGGCTTAGAACCGTCGTACCTTAGAACATTGAAATTAAGCATGTAGGTCTGTTGTGCCGTCTTTTGATTGAAAACGATTAGTGGGGGCATAGGTTGGATTTTGAGATACAACGTTGTTGTTTGGGACCTTATTTGCTTATGTTGTCATACCTGTCGGTGGAGACCGTCGTCACTGGCTGATGGTCGAGTACAGCTGGCAAGCGCTTTCGATGCTATGGCACCATCTTCAAGCTCGTCAAAAAGTTGTACTCCTTTTTGGACTGGAGTACAACTTTTGACTGGCTTGAAGATGGTGTCATCGCATCGAAAGCGCTTGCCAGCTGTACTCGACCATCAGCCAGTGACGACGGTCTCCACCGACAGGTATGACAACGGTATCATTTATATTGACGGTTCAAACCCATTATTTGAATTATTTGTTTATCATAAAAAGATCTATAAATTATGGTCTATAACAAGTTTCACTCCGATGCGTTGGAATAGAGATATCGTGTATAACTTTGAAATTAAATAATTTTAAATGAAGCGCTGCAAAACATTTTGTTCAAATAATATAATTACGATTTTCCTATCAAATCAAGGTAAATGCAGGGGCTGCAGTTGGTTCTATATCTTTCTGTTCTGTATGCTGTGTGTTGAGTAAACTTCTAGCTCAACTTGGTTTAATTATATTAGGTATACATTTATAAAGAAGCCCGTCATGAAAGGGGTATAGTCTAAGCAGATTTCCCTGGGTTCACAAGTCTTTTCAAATGTAAGCTGGACGCGAGATATTAAATTTTATCGCATGAGTAACATTTTCTAGACACTTTAAAATGAAATTTATGAGGACATTATTTTGCCAACAAGAATGGTTATATAAAATTATTGGCGTAAAATAACTGATAACTTTTATTATGTTTATTTCTTAATTCCCACTCCCTGCCATAAATTTCGGCCATTAGCGAACTTGAACTTTAGAATGACATGAAAAATTTGAAAATCGATTTTTTTGAAAAAGCTGCGGAATATTATACCGTAAGACTTTGTTACCCGATTTTTTAATGTCAAAATTGTTATTCCGATTTTCGAGAAATAAATACTGTGGACTTTGAAATATTTAATAGAGAAAATAAGTTGCATTTCAGTTGCGCAACATACTTATGTTAATGAAATAGCTTCTATAGCGTTCAAAAGACGTATTGAAGTCGTTCCCCAAACCAAGGACACTCTTGACCATGAACCATTACAAAGTTATATCTGTTATCATTTATAATGAGACTTGAAAAACAAGTCCTAATTAAGTATTGGTAATTAGGTCATCCGAATAGTCACTTAAGGTATTAGTCAATTTAGACATAAATAAGGGCCAGGAGTAATTATGGAAGGCTGTTGCTGTGAAGGGTTGAGGATAAAAGGAGAGAGAGAGAGTGAGAACGAAAGAGAGAGAGAGGGTGGGAGGGAGGGTGAAAGAGAGAGGGTTAGACGGAGGGAGGGTGAGAGGGAGGGAGGAGAGAGAGAGAGAGAGAGGGTGAGACCCGGACATAGCTGTAGAACGGGGCAGGGGGAGACAGGGCATAAAGCGGGCTGATGAATAAATTCTTTGTGAAATGGGTGGATATGGCGCCGGAGGGGTCGGCGAAAACATCACCTCGCCCTCTCATCCATCTCCAGCCATTCTCTTAGGTATTTTCGACGAGGGTCCATGCTCAAGGCCACCATGATGGACCATGGTTGCATAGACGAACCTACTCGCTGCTTTTTAGCTCTTTAACCAACCATCAATTTTGTTCATATTCTATCTCATAACTAGGTCAAACCCCCCGACAAATAACTTGTGTATCAGCGCGCTTCACTTAAACAACACGAAAGCGATATTTATCTCTTTGGGACTTGGTATTGGGGCGTACTCAACATTTAGGAAATTTACTTATTTTAGCAGACTTCCCTTGAGGGAATCAGCTATTGAGGTCGTACTCATGACGAATTTTCGAAATTTTTCTTCAAATGTCCATCGATCCTACCCAGTAGATAACGAAAATGAGGTCCGTTCAAAACTATGTATAGCGGTCGCAAATATTTTCTTTATCGTTACCAAATTCGATATTCAATCGTTTTATGTAAAAAGAAAGATCAAGTTCATTAATGACTGAAATCGGACCAGGGGGTTTAGAGTAGAGATTTTTGAAAATTCAATATATCTCCGATACGAAAAATTGTATAGAATCAATCTTATTTCAAATTAAATGTACTATAAATATTGTTATATACATTTATTCTCTATCTTGAATATTAACCGAGATATGCATTTTCCAGTTTTCAGCCTTCAGTAAACCCCCACTTTTACTCGTGTTACAATACTCCCTTATATAGTAAGCCATATTATTGGAATCTTAAATACCGAATATTGTTTTCCAGGGACCTTTATTATACGAGATACATGCAAATATGTTCTTGTGAGCCCCCCGCCCCCCGGCTTTAATTCTTGGACTACTAAAATTTGGTTGATTGAGATAAAATTTATTCTGATTCATTATAAATTACATTACTAGATATAGTACATAGATTTCAATAAAATTAATATGTTACAATATATTCTGATATGTTTCAGTTATTGTCTTTCTTTCCGGTGTCGGAAAGAAAACCAATAACTGAATGCCGTTGGCAGACCTGTTTTTTTTTATTTGAGACGTTTTCCGCCGGGAGGGGAAAGATTTCTTATTAAGGTTTGTATTTATTCACCTAATATTCAGGGTGGTGTTGTGTTAGCAGTATGTAGGTTTATCTATTACTAAACTTCACGTGGGGAATCTGCTTAGTTTACGCAGCCCCTGCGTGACGGACTTTTAGTGCCATAGGCCTTTCTTTAAGGCACATTATTAACAATACGTATTTGACCGTTGAAGAAAGTAGTAGTATTGGACGATCAGTCATAAATGGAGGCATCCGCCGCGGCGACAGTATTGATAATTGTAAATAGTAATACTTTGCCAGAAAGCGACATGAAGTGTTGGCTAACAAACACACCTCTTTTGAGAAACATAGTTTTGATAACTAGTTCTATGTTCGATGTTAATTTATATCAATACTTATAACTTATGTCAATACTTTCTACTCAGACATGGACTCAAGGCTGCCTATGAACCACGCCTTTTAGCAGATTTCCCTTAAGGGAAATCAGCTATTGAGGTCGTACTCATGACGCGAGTTTTGAAAAATTTCCTCAAATGTCCATCGATCCTACCCAGGATATGACGAAAATGAGGTCCGTTCAAAATTATATATATATATATATATATATATGTATATATTTGTCTGTTAACGCTCTAGCGGTCGCAATTTTTGTTTGATCGTTACCAAACTTCATATTCAAGCGTTTTACGTAAAAAGAGAGATCAAGTTCGTTAATGGCTGAAATCGGACCAGTGGGAGGGGGGGTTTAGAGGGGGGATTTTTGAAAATTCAAAATATCTATGTTATTATTCGTCGGATCGAAAAATTGAATAGAATCAATCTTATTGTAAATGAAATTTACTATAAATATTGTTCTATACATTTATTCTGTATCTTGAATATTAACCAACATATTTGCATTTGTATTGTGTGTGTGGTCGACGGAACCCCGCCATATTCCGGACTCTCCGCCGAGAGCTCTGGTGGCCGTTTCCAGAACTATTCGTCCCTCGTGAATAGGTTTAGAGATCCCTTCCTACTACATCTGTTAATAGGCGGATTTCTCTATTGTAAAACTTCACGTGGGAAATCCGCTTAGTTTACGCAGCCCCTGCGTGACGGACTTGTTTATTCTTAGTCCATACTCATCTCAGGTTTTTAATTGTAAACGCAAAAATCTATTTTCTCAAGTTCTACCTAATTACTGGCTTATAACCCAGACAAATAGCTTACTTATCGATTTTTATCAAAATATAGAAAATTGACTTATCTTGGCGGCATAAACCTTAAAAACTATCTGTTACAATACATTTCCTAGGTACCCATTGTCAAGAACAGAGATTTGAATGGTGTAGTTATCACAATACCTGGAGTGACCACTACATCTTACTACTAGCCAAGACTTGATAATACGTGTTTCACAGGTGTTTTGACATAGATCCAAGTTTTAACCAAATATGAACCATGACTTCTTTCCTCGTCGAGCCTCCTAAAGGCCGGTCCAGACGCTCCGTTTTGCACAACGTTTTGTCTGCGCAGTCTTAAGACGGAATGAAAACATTGCAATTTGTAGAGCGTCCACATGGCACAGACATATCTGTATATTTTGCTCAGTTTTGTGTGAGATCGTCATGGAGGAGGTACTACTCTGGTCGATTTTCGCGATGTCTTGTTAAAAAAAAAACAAATTTGCAACATCTCAGAAGTACCCGGCGTTCAAAGTGGTCGCGGAAGTGGTTTCTAAAAAGGAAGCACTTTTCCCATATCAAATTATAGCGTGAATTACGTGATGAACCTACTGATTGGCGGAACTACTTGCGAATGGACGTTGACACATATACTTATTTATTGGAATTAGTGACACCGCATATCAACAAAGAAAATACTTGTATGAGAACAGCAATATCAGCACATGAAAGGCTATTATTGCCGTGATGAAGCTATGAAAATGATTGCCGTTGCATCAATTTCTTTAAATTTATTTGCTAAACTTTCATACGCCTCCCCCTTCTTATCCCTGTCACTGTATTCTTTTGATTTAACACGCCAAATGCACGGGATACTTTCATACAGAGCAATAAAATCTGTTAAAAACTCCCTACAACATTGCCGAAGGTCAGCCATTGTCGCCTGACGAATTGAAACTGAGTATCAAAACGAATCGGAAAACGGTGCTACCGTCCACACACGCCGACTTGTCTGCGCAGTTCAAGGAAATCTATGCTCTCTGGCTCAGTTTTACTAAAACTGTACCGTCTTCGAAATGGGTTCAAAACTGCACAGTTTTCCAGTCCACACGCAACGTTTTATCTGCAACGTTTTGAACTGCGCAGACAAAACGTTGTGCAAAACGGAGCGTCTGGACCGGCCTTAATGATTACTGTAAAACCGATCCCTCAGACCTTCAGACTAGTAACTAGATTAAGCATCGACAAATATTTTGGAACCTCTTTTTCTCGCACAATTAAATTTCACAAAGTGAGGAGTATCGTATTAAACCTTAATCCATGGTTCTGGCTTCTTGTATTTTATGAACGTTTAGTTAATATGTAGAACGCTTTTTCATAAAATTGTATTTAATAGCCAATTTTCATCTCCTTGAGCGTATATCCTGCCCTGAGATGCTAACTTTATTTTGGTTAGCTCCTCAAGAAGCGCCCAAAGTTTAATTTCCAAGTTTTCGTCTTCAACATATTTAACTACCTTAAACACCTTGTTTGGGAAAATATGTATCCAACCGCAGCTGATAAGGATTGCTTGGTCTTTAAATTCTTGATGTTCACCTCTACTTCTTTTTTGGCTTTACAGATCTTCCTTAGTAGGCGAACATATTTACCACAGCGTGTTTCTTGTACTATTTTAACATGCACCACTCAGTTTCGTCCATGTTTTATGAATAACGGAAATTTTGGTAATAAGGTTCTGTAGGCCGAGTTGGTAGTGGCTTTGAAATCCAGGTAACCCCAAAGCTCTTAGTGACTTGTGGGTTAGAACGAGTTGGCAAACTTCCATTTTAAAGAATTTATTAGGAAAGGCCGCTAGAATTATTCTCTTCACTTGAAAATCCTCGGACCTATATAGACAGAAATTTTGTTTTAAATAAAACGAAACAGAAAAATTAAAGATATTCACTTATTAATCAGGAAGTAAACACTCTAATATAACGTCGAATAAAAATAAATTAAATAAACAAAATACTAAAAAAAATGAGTACTTAAACAAACATTTTGTCAACTCATACGTCTGCGTCACTCCATTTCACCTACACATAATGACACATAAATTCAGATATAGCGTTTAAACTAAAATAAAAATTAACGACACAAATATTAATAAAATCAAATTTTCCAAGTGCAGAATATTGTGTACTGAAGGACTGGGCTTTTATGAAAGGTAATAAAGAACCATGTAACGACTTTAGTAATTAATTAACACTTATTTGAGTGTGACAATATCACTAAAAATGGAAAGGAGGAGAGCTTTATCGAGCGGAAGTTAAAAGAATCTATGCTGATTTTATAATTCGAGGCTAAATTAAGTATCAAGAATTAATAATACAAAACACATAGTTAGATAATTGAAGTATAAGCTCCTTCTGTTTAATTGATATATTTCGAAATTTTAAATATTGATTGGTAAACTGCTGATGTAGACATGCCATTATATTTTGTTCTGTCGTGATAAAGAATCAACAGTGAAATATGAAATTCTATCAATATACTATTATTATTTCCTTATTCGGTCAACTTATTATGCATTAGAGACTTTCTAAAAATGATGTTTTTATATTTAAACAGCAAAAGCTGGAAAGTTCCTCTATGATAGAATAATGGGAAAATCATGGTAGCGTCTCTTCTAGGAGTCAGGAATTATGTCTTTTTTACAGAATATATTCTATCTAAGAAACCTGTTTGTGAAGGGAAACTTGCTTTACAGAACAATATAACACCTGAACATGAAACAAGACAGAGAGATATTCTTCAAACTCCTTTGCACAGGCATAATTATTTTTAGAAATCTACATCATTTATTTATTAGAAAGAAACTCATTTATTCATGCACTATCGGAATTTATTGGGTCTATAAAGAAGTATTCATCTTTAAAAGGGTATTAAGAAACTTCAGTTCTAGAGAATAAGTCTAATAGTGAGATAAATAGTTAAATAGAAACTATTTCAATTACGACATGAAACTCAAAAATAATAGTAGCAGTAATTGGTCATAAAATAATTGATAGCGTTTATAAATCAAGTCACTTACAGTTTAATAAAATTAATAACATAATAATTATAAATTTTTATCATTTAATACACAGAGTCTTAATGATAATTAATTACGTAGAGTTTATGAATATATATATCTAAAAGAAGGTAAGTGAATTTCATTTATTTTCCTCTCCCCATCAAATTATAATATTAGGTTTTGGGCACTTAATGAAAATAAGTGCTTAATTTAATTTAAAACATAGGCTGGGAGTATTGAAATATTTAGTGGTGAAAATTCAATCCTAGTTGTGAGGCTGGTGTCTTTATACGAAAGGGCTGTACGTGCTGTAGGTTATGTGAGTAAGCCAAGGCGAATCAAGTATTTTCTCGTCAAGTTATTCCCGACCTCAGGTCACGTGTCTGGAATCGATCGCCTGGAAGCTCCATGTCCTCCTCAATGAGTCCGTTACGTCGCCTCAAACTGATCTCAAAATCTAAACCACGATCCCTCCCCTTATAATGAACCCATCAGTCAGTGTATTTTTTTTATTGGAACACATTTTAAAAAGTTCATCTCACGGTTACTGCGGAAGCTAAGCACATTTCCAGCTTGCTACAATTACTTCATTCCACAGCCTGTTCTATATTCCTCCCGTAGTAAGAAGGCTATGTAAATAGGGCAGGAAATTTAGGCTCGATATGAGACGTTTATTGATGCAATTGCATTAATTGAAAATCATATGAGTAGAAGTGGAACTTAACCAAACAATGAAGACTAAAAACCCCAACAGGATTGAATCTATAAATGTTTCTATCCGAGTCATAATAAAGAATATACCCCTATGCAAACAATACTACTTACTATAAGCGGTTGCTATCCCAAGTTTTCCTATCTTAAACCCGAACTCTCTGAGACTTATCCATTATTAAATATGAGCTCCTGTATGTGGAAAATAAGAGAAAAGAGGTTAAACACCTTGGGAATGCTTGTACATTAAACTGTATAAAACGGAGAATGGAGAGATGACCATTAATAAGAAGGAAGAAGCGACTAGGCTTCGACATATCAGTGACTGACATCTCTCTGGGGACAGAGCCTTAGACGCTGCTTTGCTTTGGGCTACAGGACTCGTACGTAACTAGCTGCTTACTAATCCCCTCTCTATAGTTAACATTCTTTGTTTTCCTTCTCATTTCCGTCATTTCACCGTATTTCCTTCGGTGAAAGCGTTCATGGGGGGTTTTCATCCAGGACTTTGCCATTTTATGAAATAGTATAAGCTTTTGTCCAGTAATTAATGTGTCGTTTTTAATTTGCATAGTTTTATAGTGTTTTTATTTTTCTCTTTGTTAATCACGCATATATGTTTTTAGGTTGACTATTACTTTTAATTTATTCTGGTTTTATCCTGGATATGTATGTAATTTGTATTGTGAAATTGACTGATTCCTACACTTTAAGTTAGTCGTCCCATAGCCAACGAATGTTATTTTAGTGAGGTTTTTCTTTGAAAGTGAACTTGGCTTATATTATTAAATCACTTGTAAAGAACAAGGCTTTATTAATACGTTTTTTGGTCCTGATTCATAATAATCGAGAAAATTGGAGTTTTTTATTTTCCTCCCTCTGCGTCTGATTTTAGCTGTTTAAGAATTTGATTTTTCCTTTTACAGGAAATACTTAAATATGGAGTTTTGTAAGGTTCAAACAAAAATCGCCTCAGAGCGCAAAGAGATTTATATCAACAATTGTCTTTCCGATGCTCTGTTCCAATTGGGGTTATGCTTGACCCTCTCCTGACCAATGTGTCCACTTTTATTACCCGGAATGCTCTGGTGTCCTCATACCCAGTTATTGGCACTTTTGTTGGATCTTACTAATTGTTCCAGACATAACACGTCCCTCCACAATCCTGAAACTTATTACTGGGCTTGCCTTTTTGCTCTTATGTGGCTTACGTCACTTTTTAATAGTTTTACATATGAAACTCTCCAAATGTGATGCGTATATGTATTTTGAATACTTGGAAAAGAAGAATGCCACTATAAATGGTAATAATTTCACCTTTACAAATATTTTGTATAATATCGAATGCTGTGCTGCTAATACCGTGTATTTTCGGAACAAAATCTCCCTTCGATCATATATAACGAGAGAATGAACGGGACGAAATTCCAATAGGAAAAGAGGTTTTAATAGGATCGGTTAGAAGAGGTTTTGGTTAGAGTGATGTTTGCCGGGAGTGTCCGGTTCATTTCCTCTGCATCCCCTGTGGCCTGAACAAATAGATTCCAGATGGAACTAGCCAGAGAGCCGACCGCCTCGTTTTGTTCTCTCTCGCCCCGTCCTATTTCTCGTTTCAAATACTCTCAAATCGAATCAGGCAGTTCCTAACACCAACTAATTCCATGATAACCCTTTTAGCTCCCTCAAATGGAAATGTACTTGTGAACGTTTAAACAGAACTGTTTATTTTACCGATCTTGTACATTCATGCCCTATAAGTTTTAATAACTATAGAAATTAAAATTTATGTCTAAATTTTTTAATAAAACTTAATGCCCAATTATTGTGGCATTGAATGCCCAACTAGATAGATTTTTTGATGTTTTGGTTTGTGTAATGCTATGTAATTTTGATATGTCGTGTGTCATATATTCCTGTAGTGCCAAATTCCGTAATGTCTCTCCCCTTATTACTAGTCATCATGTACCACTGAGGCAGGTAATATGAGCTTGTGTTAAGTTCTTAGTTCTGTAAGGGTTTGGAGGAAAATTTACGTTTATTTTTGCCAGCCCTTATAAAGATACCCAGACGTCCATCATTGTGGGGCCGTTTTAAAACTATGTAATTTCTCTCTCTCTCTCTCTCTCTCTCTCTCTCTCTCTCTCTCTCTCTCTCTCTCTCCTCTCTCTCTGTCTCTCTTTCCCTCTCCCTCTTTCCGTCCGGCTCTCTGTGGGAACATAAATCTGCCATTATTATTGGTATCAGTTGCCCCATTAGAGATAAGACCTAAACTTCAGAGCTGAGAAAGGGCCTTAGGCTGGCTGTGAGAATCTATCCATGTGTGAAGCTTCCACTGTTTACTCTTGACTTGCTCCGTTTGCCAGCACTCTTTATTGACTCAGTTTCCCTACGGTTGTCTTTTCTCCCCAAAGTTACAATTCTTTGTTCTTCCCTTCCTCTCGTATTAGTTTTTCATTGAACCGTTTTAAAAAACGTTTGACGATTTTCCTCAGGAAAGGAACTGTCATTGTCAAAAATGTCTTCCACATCTTTGCGAATCGTTGGAAATTACTGCTTAAAAAAATTATTTTTGAGAGCAAAATGCCTTACTTATCTGTCGAAATAAAGAAGTAAAGATGGTTTACTTGTTCGCTCTCTTGTATTCATAGCTCTTAAGGTATTGAAACCAAACAGATTTTGAGGTTTTGGTTGAAAAAGAAATATTGAATCGGCCCATTTGGGTCTGCCCTCAAATTAGAAAATATCGTTATTTCATTATTATTGTGATTTCAAACTGTGTTAAGATAACTCTATGATTGTTGTTATGATCGGCACACAACCTTCAGTCTCTGAATATTCAGTGTTTACAGCAGCGGTGAAGAGATTAGAGCAACTCATTGCCTATACGCTCCTAATCCTATTTAGCGTTCAGTTTGGAGGCGTCGGTTCTTCTAACAAGTAATAGTAGTTAACGTTTAATGGAGAATCGTATAGACCAGGCTAATGCGCCTAGTGTTTTAGTATTAATTAACAATCGCTTAATAATGTGGCTATTTCCTCTAATATTGTGACAGTGTGCCTCAAGTCGCAATTCCATTAAAAGACAGAGCGGCGTATCTTCAAAAGGGGGGATAAATACATTATTTATGAGGATATCCCTTATCACATAGATAAACGGTTTGTTGCCGGTATCAGCTTTGCCGGGAGACCCCAACTGTTTGAATATTTCATTGATGTGTCGGTAGTTAGGGGTCCGTGACTCTAGGTCGGCCTAGAATCTCTGCTTGGGTTGTCCGTGCTAGCCACCCCTATCTCTGAGGCTTTGAATAAATTTGCCCTCTAAAGCCGTTAGCCAAGGGTAAGTCCAACCAAAAGGAGCCAGATAAATCCCGAATAAAATTTCCTGCCACATTAGACTTTCTTTTGCCCCCTTAAATTCGGCTTAACTCCGTGCTAGTTATTACTCTACTAAGTAAGATAGAGTTTTGTGTATTGCGTAATATGAGAAGGAGAAGTTTCAAAGTGACCAACAAGATAACCCTTCCTGATTGCTGGCACTGAATACAAAATCACATTTGTTGAAAATATATCTTGTAATTGAGATGTATTGATCTATCATTTTACATCGGAAAGCCCATTAATCGATAAATTCAGAGTATAGCGAATTTATTTAGAAGAAAAGAATAAAAAAAAAGTTTATAGATACAAATGGGGTTTTGAAGGGAGGAGGGAAGAAAATGTAGATTACTGCCTGTGAGATTGCAGATCTCATACCTGACTATTGTTGTTAAGTTAATAAATAATTAATGTAGGAGGACCTTTTTTATATTCTCCTTTAATTGGATTGGATTCTCTAACACTACCAGAACGAAACTAATTTATTCATTCATATTTTTAATTTTTATTGAGTGATTCTGACTCCTGAAGTTCATTGCAACAGCTTGTAAGCTGGTTACCAGTAATCCTGTAACCATTGCCATGGCTTGTAATTTGATTACCAATAATCCTGTAACCATTGCAATAGCCTTGTAATCTAATTACCAGTAATCCTGTAACTATTGCAATTGGCCTTGAATGCTGGCTACCAGTAATCCTGTAACCATTGCAATAGCCTTGAATGCTGGTTACCAGTAATCCTGTAACCATTGCAATAGCCTTGAATGCTGGTTACCAGTAATCCTGTAACAATTACCATAGGTTGTAATCTGATTACCAGTAATCCTGTACCATTCCCATAGCTTGTAAACTGATTACCAGTAATCCCGTTACCATTGTAGTAGCTTGTAAGGTAGGTACGAGTTTTCTTGAGTTTAAGAAGATTCCAAAGCACAGCCGTTTTTAAATGTGCAGCTTCTGGTCAAATTCATTATTGATAGATCCATCGTCGATCGTGCAATAGAAACAAGAAGAGCTTCCTTAGTACCTTGACTCACTGAGCAAGCATGGTGCGAGGCATCGTACTGTTGAGAGTGTGAGCTCTGCAATTTAATATGAACCACTGTAAGAGAGTACAGTTTAACTCATCGCAACAGGAAGGAAAGCTAGTAAGGAAGAGATGTTACGAGGTCTACATTACAATCCCAGAGCTTACGTCAATAGACATACTGGTAGTAGTTGCTGGATCAACTAGAAGCTTCTGTCACTTTGGGATAAATATTTATTGAACATATTTGTACAAATATCGTGATTGTAAAACAGTCGTTACATAACATTGCAATTTCAAAGGAGGATCTGTGTCCTTCAAAAACATTATCGTGTTCTTTAACTATAGAATTAATATTTAACTATACCAAAGGAAACTCTACTTTATTTACTTGCATTTTTTGGGTAATACATAGTTTAGAACTATGTTATTTACCGGTGAGTATCCAAAGCGTTAAGATTGTGGTAAGCAGATTTGAGCACACCACGACACACACACACACACAAGGCTACAACACTATTTTGATGTTACGAATCTTATCTTAGGTTTACAAATGATTTATTTTATGAAGAAAACGTACAAAATGCTTCCGTTTTCTTCAAAATGTATGAATTTTATTAACTTCTTTTTGAATTAAGTCCTTTTAAGGTTTTTTTTTTTTTATTAAGCTCAAAATAATTTTGTTATTATTGAATTTCATAATGGTAATTACGACATTAACTATTTCTTTGTTGTTTTTTTCAGGTAAGCAAAGTGAAGAAGAATATTCATAATAACTTGTGAGTACCTAAAAAAGACGTATTTCTTGATGGATTTAAGTACAAGAAACCCAAACGCATACAGATTATGCTCCCCCTCTGGACTGATGATGCCTCGATTGGGAGACGAAACTTAGCTCTCTATATAAATATTTTGTGATGGAGTTTTACCAACTCTTTTATATTTACTTCAAAAAAGGATACACCGGGATCGTTCAGAACCTTATACGTGTAATTAAAAAAAAAAAATTAGTCCAGGAGTATTAAACTCATATTTTATTAAACATCGTCTATATTCCTTCTAACTAGAACCTGGTCACCTTGGAGGCAGTACTATGAATACCCTGAGTTCGAAATTTCCGGTCAAAGATCAATACATAGTCACATAAACTAACGTTTCTTGAATCCGAAAATAATTCCAGTTCATGTTTAACCTATGCTATGCGTTAAATAAACAGCTAATGACATTATGGTGAAATAATTACTATAGTAAATTCACTTATAGAGTATATAACGGAAGCTCAAGATAAATAAAAATTCGTACAATATTATATAGAGAAATGAACATGAACAAGAGTAAAATAAAGGAGAATATGCACATTATAAAGAATAGGAAAAAGGCTACCAATAAAAAAAAAAACTGAAATTAAATACCTGAATTACGCATTTTTTAGTTTATTCCTTCATTAAAATACATTAAGAATTTACTATTTTAAATTGTATGTATATTTATTAATTTCGTTTAGTATCCAGACTACACTGCTTCAGTGATAGTCTATGTTTTCTATTTTTGAAGTATTCATAGTAATCAGCTAATATAACCCACAATATTGCTTTTAGTTAGTCTATACCGGATTTGGAAGTCGTACCACAAAATGTAGTTATAGTTTTCCCGTGTGTTAGATTGTGTTCTTGAGTAGGCGTTAACTGGGCGCGAAACTAGTCGGACAATAAAATGATTGTATGAATCATTTGAATTTTTATTTATCTTGGCCTTCTTCCATATATTCTGGGAGGAAATGTTATAGCTTTAGGGATGAGACCTGCGTGCTTTAAGGAAGAAATGTCCAGGTGAAAGAGTTGTTGCCTGCTAAGGTGTTTCCCTGGTCAAATTACAGGCCCCCCTGGGGCTCACCCTCTCCTGGGGCCGTCTTTAGCTCTAACCCCATTACCCAGCCCACTTCTTTACCCCTCACCACCGTCCTCAACATAATACATTTATTCACAGCCGTATTTCACCAAAGATATTACTTTACATGGATCCTGGCCCTATTATACTGTACAAAATGTGTATTTTGATAAATAAAAAAATTATCTAATTTAGGTCTCTATGCGTTATTACTTTCTTATCCTTCTGCTCAGTAATCCCTCTAAATCATTTTTTTTTATATTTCCCCTTTGAGAAGTACTATATCAATGAGCAGAAAGACCCATCTCCTATTTTCCAAGGGGCATATTTTATTTTTGGAGGGTTTTACCGCGGCTTAGACGAGGGGTTTCTATGTAAACCGGGAGAGAATCGATCTCACGATTATAAGTATATATGTTTATTATATATATATATATATATATATATATATATATATATATGTGTGTGTGTGTGTGTGTGTGTGTGTATTTAATTATTTATCTGAATATAGAATTGATATATGCACCAAACTATACATATGCGCTTAGATAGTTTAAAATGAAATAGTAGTGTATCGTGTTTTGGGAGAAATTGATGGATGCCTAAAGAGTTCGCGAATCAGACGGATCTGAGTGTGCCATAGATGTGAAATTCAATACCACCTTCTAATTTCTTTATTACATTCTCTATTCACTTAAAAACACCTTGGAATTCATTTTTTCGTAGAAACGTGTAAATTCCTTTTATTGTTTTTATATAAAGGAAAGGAAGAGTTGTAGCAGGCGAATCTAAAATTAAATTACTAGAGGTCCCTTTATTCTTCTGCCAACTAGGGTAGTTCCTCATTTCATTTTGATTCTGGCTGTCGGTTTTCGTGAGTATTTTACTGTGTTTTATATTATAGAAGGCGTATTCTATAAAAATATTGTGGTTCTTACTATTGTGGCTTATATTTGGAAGAAAAGTTAGCTCGCCTCTGGTTTTGAGGCACAGAAGCCTTGGGAATGGAATGGCCGTGATTTTTAGAAGATACGGATTGAGGCATACCTTAGTTACCTTTCTCCGTCCTAACGCCAGTCACTTGTTGGTCCGAGTCACCACACAACTAATATATAATAGGGTATTTGATTTGGCAATTACCACAGTTTACTATAGTTTAGATAGCATATGGAAATTTATTCTATATCAATAGATTTTTGTAATATATTTAAATCATTTGTTGTAGGCCCGTTATTAAAATACAGCTACTAGTTGACAATACCAGCTATCTACTCAATTTATAGTTTCAAACACCTTCGCATACATTGAAAACACTTTTGTGTTTATTTCAATTTTTTTTTCCCCAGGGAAACATACAGTGTTAATAAGTTGTACAGTGTTATCTGTTTGAAATAGATCAACTTAAAATTAAAATTTCTTTCGGTAGAAATTGTAAATTTGATCAATTCCTCAGACTTACACGTCTTCAGGTGTACACAAAACATTGAACGCCATCTGGATGACGTAAGACGTCGGTAACTACCTACTAACAACTACTTATTGTACACTATAGCATACTATACTTTCTGCAAGCCATACACTGCATTTTTCTTAACTCGCAAAAAAATCTCCATATCTACACCTAGTAATGTCGAAAAGCACTTGCAATTAAAACTACTTTCTGCAATTTCGAGGGACAACCGGGACTATTTCTTGTGTACATCAACTGTTAATGGTTATCATTAGTTGAAATATTTTCGCCTCATCCTGCTTTTTTCCTCTCCCTGAATGGTGCTCATTTATTTCCTTCTCATCTGACCTTCCTACTAAAAGGTAATATAGGTTATAACTCTGATAGGTGCTACATTTCGAAAGGGTTTGTTTATTTTTTTATTCCTTGCAAAATAGATTATAATGTCCAATTATACACTCCTACGCCATTTTTTTTAGTATTTCGGAAATTGGAGGTTTTGTCTTATATATTAAACATGAACACAACAAATTTCACAAGGAAATATTTATCCCACGAGGCGTCATGAATTCTATTGTTTATGGGAGAATAATGGAAAGCCATTTCCTGAAACACCCACAACAAGTGGATAGATAAAATTTAAGAATGTAAGAGGGCGGAAGAGTGGCTGGGCAGCCAAATATGACGATGAATTATTGAAAGACGAACCCCCTGAGAGGGGAGAAGGATGATGCGGAAACAAGGAGAGGAAACGGTCCACATGGATTAAATATTATCCGGGATCAGCCCGTCTCCCGGATATAATATCCGCCAATCCCATCCTCTCCCACACCCTTTTCCAGACAGCTGCCTCTCCTTTTTTCTCACCATCTCACCTTGTCTTCAAACATTTACTGCTTTCCTTTGCGGGCCCTGACTTGTCTGACAGTTTCCCATTTGTATTTGGGTGAAGCAGGCGGCCACTGCTGGAATGATATCCTGAAATGTTCCTCTTTGTTCCTTGGAAGATCTTTAGCCGCCAATGAAGGATTCACGGCCAGAGTTTTAAAAAGCAAATGATCAACCTAAAAACACATTATAACCTAATGATTTACCTACAGGTCATCAAGGGCCTCATTATACCCGTATCTAAACCACATCTCCCTAGAAGGAGTGCCAGTTTCTCTACAGACATAATCTAGGAATGCCAAAGTTCTAATTCATTCCTACAGGGCAGAATGAGCTTTCTTAACTCGTGTAAAAATACACTCGGATAGATATTGAGTTATGAGAAATCAGTACCTTTATATAAAGAAAATTCTACTAGAAATTCTCTGAAAGGAATTTAAATATTCACGGGATATTGTATGGCTCCCGCCATGTAAACCGGAAAGAATCCATGATTTTTTTTAAAAAACATAGGATTACTCAATCCAGACTTATCAAGGCAATAGGAATCATTCCTGACTCCTCAGACATCATAGACAATAATTTATATACCCCTAACCATCCCTAAATGTTTTATTTGTTCATTTTATTGTTATTTCTCTTTGTGTTATACTTTATTTCTTTTATCAGATCTTTTAAAATTTAGTGTATTTATCTTAAATTTTGTTTTTTAATTCTTCCTGTTGTTTTCTTTTTTTTTCCTTCTATAAACCCTAACGTCTGAAAGAGCAATAGGAGCTTCTAGACTTTTTTTTTTAATATAACGGTTCCTCTCCTTACCACTACTATTTCAAAAAATAATTGTTCTACTGTCATGTGGTAAATGTATTAATTAGGGTTCCTAATCTAATAAATTGTGAACCATTGATAAAATAGTCTTTGGTCCTCGCCTCTCCTTAGTTCTAAAATAGATGTGGTTTCTTCAATGTAATCGGATAAGCTACCATTAATTGCCTTAACTTTTCCTGGCAAGAAATAGTTACCCAAGTCCTGTGCTAAAGCCTGCAGTCAACGTGTTCTTCTCCCAGCAAGTTATGCTATTTTAAATACATTTTGCTCGTTACGTTTAACTTTAATCTCCCGGCTGTTGGGGAAATACATCCATGATTAGAAAATAAAAACTTCAACACTTCCGCTAGATTTAATTCTTTATTACAAAGTTAACTTTCACGGGTGAGGCTCATGTTCTGCACTTTGTTAAAAAATGTCCATCACGGCTTCGTAAACTAAGATTTCCCATGTGAAATTATACAATAGATAAATCTACATACTGGTAACTCTTAACGCCAGCGTGAATATTAAGTGAATAAATACAAACAGTGATGAGAAAACTTTCAATCAATTTTAATAACCTCACAAAGAAAAGTGTCTGCATTGTAAACCAACAGGTAAGCCAGCCTTCCAGCGCTGAACAGATAGATAGAAATATTCTTTTCCTGAGAGATAAAACAATTACCGAAATATATTTGAATATAGCATATTAGTTTTGTTGAAAACTATTAACTATATCTAGTTCTGTAATTTATAATGAATCAGAATAATTTTTTACTCTATCACTCAAATATTATTAATCCAGGAACTTAATTCTGGGGGTGGGGGTCAACAGAACATATTTACATTTATCTCGTATAATAAAGGTCTCTTGAAAACAATATTTCGAATTTAAGCTTCAAATAAAGTTTTTATCATATAAAAGAGTATTGTATTTGTGACATGAGTAGAGGTTTGCTGAAGGCTGGAAACTGAAAAACGCAAATGTCTCGGTAAGTATTCAAGATAGAGAATAAATGTGTTTAACAATATTTATAGTACATTTAATTTGCAATAAGCTTGGTGCTTAACAATTTTTTGGGGTATAGTAACGGAGTTATTTCGATTTTTCGAAAATCCCCTCTCTAAACCCCCCCCCCCCGATTCCGAGTCCGATTTCAAGCATTAGCTAACTTGATTTTTTTTCACATACAACGATTAAATATCGAGTTTTGCAACGATTAAATAAAAATTGCCACTGCTGTTACTATTTCGAATAAGAGCAATTTTAATATAGAAATCCTTTTTTTTTTTTTTACATTGAGCTTGAGCAGTCAAAATACCTATAAAAATCATTTCTGAAATCTCTTACATTCAATGCCAGAATGTGATTGTTATATCTGTTTAAATGAGATACGAATTTGAGCCATTGTTTCCTTATAATCAATCATTTGATTTGGGCAGCTTGAAAAAAGGAATATGGTCGGTGAGCACGCAACCACTCCAATGGCTTCTGTGGTCAAAACCCCGGAATGATATTTATCCGCAACAAGTGAACAGGTGTTCGATACTCTCATAATCGGTTTCAATATTGCTTCGAGTGAAACCCAGCTTTGACTAGTGAACCCATGTCATTTATGTATTATCGGCACATCATTGAAATGCTGATGTGGAAATAGGTTAGAAACTATAGTTTTCCAAAGTGTATATAACATTAGATTAAATTTGTACAAAACTGGGAATACGCGCATCTTTAATAGTTATTTTTGTAGAATTTGAATTAAGTCAAATATTAATTTGTTCAAGTCAAATGAACATTTGCGGATTTTAAGTTTTATAATTTACAACTCGGGAGCTTTGGATAGCAATCCTACTATTCAGTTAGTAGCGTTGCGAAAATTACGTACTTGAAAATTACGCATTTGAGAATTAAAAAGAAAATAAAGGTATTCCTAAGGATTACCGCCAGGAAGGAAATCTATACCCGTCTAACGACGACCCGGCGCCGACCAATCAGCAGGAAAGATGGCAACTCCATCCTTCTAGAGCTGTCGCTGGTCATAAAAGGCAAGTCAGCCAGCTCAACCGGGATTTATTCAGATCTCTTAATCGAACATCAGTGCGTTCAGTGTAGTTTTTAGATAAACGTCAGCGCAGTTTCGTTAGGTCAGTAGTGGTAAGTGCAGTGCAGTGTTTATTGAACATCAGTGATTTGTATAGCCATTGGACTAGTGATCGAGATTTATTGTGCATTGTAATAAGAATTTTAAGTTTAACAGTACACATTGTGATTAGTACTGAGAAATAATTTACTAAGCGTGTAAAAGTGTTTAGTTCGTCATCAAACAAATTGTGCATTGATAAAACGCTAAGGTTTGTGCATTTAATTTTGCAATCCAAAAGAAACTTAATAATCAGCGTTTATTATTTTTGTAATAAACGTAACAGTATGGATACTCCTAAACGAAACGTGCATTTTAGCTCATTGAATGTATAATTAATGTTCTAACTGCGTTTTCTGTATTTTTTAAAAAGAAGGAAAATATAAGCTTTATTAATTCTCTTCCATTACGGGGGAAGCTAGAGGAATCATTTTTCAATTTTATTTTCTTCGCCCACTTTTTCCTTTTCCTGTTCCATGAAAATTTCATGCCAATATAGTCTTTATTAAGAAGATTGTTCCTCAAGTTTCCAACATTTTGAAAAATTGGCTTCCACCCCATGAATAATGAAGGGAGAGATGGAATTTTTCATCAATTTGGCAGGCTCTAATTGTAGAGATCATAACCTGTTAAAGTTGGAAATGAGTTGGGGGAAGCTGATTTAATGTTTAGCCTCCTAATAGCCTTTCCCTGGCTTAAATATGCTCTTACTTTCCATCCTCCTTTAAATTAGCGACACTTCTTCTACCTCCTCCTTAGCTTTCCCTCTTTTAGACCATGGGCCTGAGATATACATGTCATTGGGAGACCTGTTGATTCGGGAATCTAATATATAAGCATCTTAAATGTCTTAATGACTCAAAAGAGATTGGAAGTATTTCCATCTCGAAACCTGCAATACTTCTCGTCCTATTTAGTTTTTAACGAGCTCATCAGTGAAATTGTTAAATACCAAAACAGTTTGGTTACCATCATATAAAATTTGCGTCAACAGCCTTATCTCTTGTGGAATAACGATATTACTATTATTTTTTAAATATGTATGTTTATATATATATATATATATATATATATATATATATATATATATATTTATAATATAAAACAAATTGTTAATATCAAATACATGTTTTGTGCGAAAGGATGTACGAGACATGTGGTAAATAAACTTCCTTTCTGTACGCTTTCTTCAGGAAGGAAAAACTATTTCTCATTTTTTATTGTGAAATACTACAACAATATTTACTTGAGTGATAAATGACTTTACTATGCATTATGTTCTATTTAAACCTTGTTTTTATTTTGGTTTTAATCCAACCTATGTATACTATGTAGGAAAAATCTGATTGTGAATTTTTATAAAATAGACACTTTTTTATATTTTCCACTTGGGTGTTTTCTCAATGCACAATTTTTACTTCTTCAAAATTACAAATATGCTTATTTTTAAAAGCATCATAATCAAAATATAACTGATATTGATTATGAAAACGACGAAAAGATTGGAAGATAAAATTAGTCTTGTTAGTATTATTATCTAAAACGTTTCATTTTTTATCTATGAATTTTATTAATTGTTGATAATCCCTTTGAGCGAGTACATCTTAGAAGATTTCCGTATATATAACTGTTACTGCTCTAGTGGTTGCAATTTTTGTGTTATCGTTACCAAACTCGACTTTTAAATGTCTCAGTCAACCCGAAAGATCATGTCTGTTATTGGGAGAATATGAACCAGGCATAAAGGAGGTTTAGTGGGGGGAATTCGAAAATTTGAAATATCTCCGTTAATATGAGTCGAATCGAAAAATAGTGTAAAATCAATCTTGTTAAAATATTGATGCTTTAAAATTACTGTTCTATAAATTTTTTCGTAACTCAAATATTAACTCTGGAGTAAATAATTACCTCTTTTCAGTTTCATCACAATTTCTGTGGAAGGACTTTATCTGCACCCATTCTATTATAATCAGTAAGAAAGGTTTTGTCTTTATTACTAAGCCAATAATTTGTTTTGAGGAATATTCTATTTGAAGTTCCAATAAAGTAAATTGGGATAAAGGAAGAATTCTGTTGGAGAGAAGAACATTCATTCAGTTCATTTAACGCCAATTCAATGCTATACTTGTTGAAATGGGGTAGGAGGGTTGGAAGATAAAATTCACTTCCTTAGAACACAATTTCTCTGAAATTCCAATAAGGAATCTCCCATCTAGCCCAGTTTTTATTTAAGAAATATTTACTCCATAAATCCTCTTCTGTAAAAACATCAATATTCAACAGGAATGTAATACCTTGACTAAAACTTTAAAATTCCAACAACTACACACACACACACACACACACACACACACACACACACACACACATATATATATATATATATATATATATATATATATATATATGTTTATATACACACACATTGGTTTTCTATAGTTTACCTCAGTTTGAAAAAGATCTATATATTTTGGTACTAATAAAGGAAAACTTAGAAAAAATTGCTTCCCAAATCAAACTGTAAATCAACTATAGTATGTGAAATAATAGTTGTAGAAAACAAAGTAAAAAAAAATGTTAAAAGTATGGTTTTGTTTTTTTTTAACCTAAACTTTCTCTTACGCCCAGCGGTTCATAACCGCTTTGTGCACTCGTGGCATTCCATCACTGAGTTTTTCCATAGTTTCTCAAATGGGTTGTTTTTGCTTTGGAAACTCCCGAACTTTCAAACGCCTTCATTTTGTTTTTATAGTAGATACCCCCGACAATGTTAAACTGAATGTTTCGGAAAATTATCTTGCTGCATAATACAACCAGGCCCGGTTAAACAGAGATTAGAAGAAATTACATGGCTCTCCAGATATTTTTTATAACCTTATATTTTCCTCTTATTTTTTAAAATAATAAATTTATCCTCTTGGGTGAGTGTTATTGTAGGTTTCGCTAGTTTAGCTTTATCGTCGTCGTGTGTCTCGACTTAAAGGTTTATGCACTCTCCAAACTTGCAATTTGGTCCCCTGATTTTTTTTCCCTTGTGTACTGAAAAGTAGCCGTGAAACTCTCTTTTTCTCTAAAAAAAAAAGAAAAAAAAAGAGTACATTCAAAAAAAAATATTTTAATAAAATATGTAAGCTATTAAAAAAGTTCATTAGTTCATCAAATAAGTTATTTTTTAAGGTTCACTGATATTTCTATAGTATCAATCACATAACCACCATTATTGAAAAAGTATCTATTTTTATTTAAATCGCTCTGTGTCCCAACTGTCTGTGTATGCTTTCCTAGCATCCATGAAAACTTTTCTTTGCTGCTGATTACGGGAGTGGGTAAATTCTCGACGATAAATAGGAATCCAAACTACGCTTCAAATAGGCTAGAACTCTTCAATCAATTCAAATGAAATGAAATTTAACTGCTTATAAATTTTAATTATAATACAATTGGATAATAAGTTGGGAAAATATATGAAGTTTTTAGAATTGTAAAATAGTTATTTATTATACAAGTGACGAAAGTAGATCATTTTACAACTCGAGTGAAACGTTTACCCACACGAGCGAAGCGAGTGTGGTAATTTCACGAGAGTTGTAAATTCTACTTTCGTCACGAGTGTAATATTACATTTTTTCTGTAATCGTGTAATACATGATCAGATCTAACCAGAATATGAACAAAATTAGGATGTTGTGAAGATTATGGTATGTTGTTGGTAGGTTATAAGCATGGTTGTGAAAGGTTATAAGCATAGTTATAAAACAACTAGTGATGATTGTGAAGTAGTGCAGGTTATAAACAAGGAAGGTAATTATTATTATATTTAAATTTTAAAATATATTGATTATTTCCACCAATAATTCATTCACATTTCAATTTATTTTGTTAAAATAAATTCTTACAATGTTAAGAAACATTTAAAAGCATTTAATTTCCAACTTCAAATTATTTTTTAATTTATACTTATTACTAATTAAGAAGGAAATTCACTTTCTTCACTCTATTGCAAAATGTTTCACTTTCTTCACTCATTTCAGTTTAGTAATGTTACCATTATTCAACGATTACAGAAAAAAAAAATTATTAGTTACAGGAAAATAATTTTTCTTTCTTTAGTATATTATTGATAAGGTACAGCTTCAGTGTTACCGAGGCATTGCAGTATTCTACATTGATAGTTTCGTTAGCACCTTCTTGACAGACGTTCAACATCACTCCTCTTGTTGAGTTTTGAATATCTAATTTCCAAATACTTTTTTTTTCATTTTAGGAAGACTAATTAATTGTTAACTCAGGTCCGTGGTGTAGGTATAGGCTATATCCCTTAGGGTGTAGCAGCTATTACCCGTTTTACGAGCTTCAGCTAACCCTGACCATCTAACTCATTACCTCCGGTAGTCTTCCCGTAATTGAAACTTCATTAACAGCAATCTCCATTTAATAATTAATTTCCAGAAGTATATACGGCAGTGAATAAATTATTCACCTAAACCCACCATGCCCAGGTGGAAGAGTATATTGAATTTTATTGAATAATTAATAAGCCGTGTTATTAATTTTTGGTATGGCTTTTCCTCTAGTAATAAACCACGGAGGAAACTCATTACCTTATTTGCTGCCATAAAAAACGACTACGTCCTAGTAAACCTTCATTCTCCTTTATTTACAATTTACAGTATTCCTCATTTAAATGGAAATTCAACAATAGAAATGAAACGCCTCCAATTTTATATATTTACTAGACTGAAACTAGGTGTTGAAAATGTAACGTTTTAAAACTACTTATCACTACATTGATTTATAAGTCGAATATATATATTTTTTATTTCAGTGTTTTTGCTTTATCTGCCTCCAGTATACTCCACTCCTAATCAAGCGATTCGGGGCTCAGATTAGGCATGTGAGTAAAAGTGTTGACCCTCATGGTAAACCTAGAGTGGCGGGTTCGATTCTCGCCTAGACAACGGAAATTATTTAGGGATGGAATTCATTAAATAACATCCTAAGTCCCACTCTGGCTAGAAAAGGGTGGTAACCTGTAGATTACCCGTCCCAATTAGCCTTAGTTGCAAAACGTGGACGTTAATAAATAATAACCAAGCTATTTTTACTTTAAGCTATTATATTACTAGCCATCTTAGGTTCACTTTAATTTTCAATTATTTTCGGATAATAGCTTAGTTTACACAGAAGTTGCTTAAAATTAAAATGACCTGAGTTCAAAGAATAACATCGACTTATACAAACGGCAAATCTGAACATGGCTCTGTTTGAACATTCTTCATGCAAATAATGAAAACAGTGTAGATGGCAGAATTCATTCATTTTAAGCTCACAACGCATATATTTGCAGAGGAAATTTCAGGAAGATAGCATGCATAATCTCCCCCTGTTTAACTGATTTGAATAACAAAAACTCAAAAAGTTGCTTACATAATGATTGCGAGACATGCCCCCAAATAACTAATTAAAAGCAAATGTCTTGATTAATATTGGAACACTGTGTCTGGAATTCATCTTCGTTTCTTTGCTATAGCATATTTCTATTAAGGGATATCAGCTATTGGCATCATGACATGTTGGAAAAATATCTTTAGATGTTTTAATTTTCCTACTTCTGAAATGTCGAAAATTAAATTATTCAAATTTATATACATATTTTTGTTTGTTTGAGTGTTGCCAAACTCAAAACATAAGCCTAATTTATTACAATTGTTTTTCTATGCATTTTTCCTTATGTCGAATAAGCATTAACATATCTTACACTTGTCAGCACTCGGTAATTACATACTCAAACAATTTTTATTCAAGACTATTAAATTAATAATATTTTAGAGCTTATATTTCTTGTCTTTTTATATAGAGTCCTGTTTAAATTAGATTGTGGTATTGAATATGACATGTCTTAATTAATCGGTCTCAAGTGTAAAGTTTGTTCGTACAGACCCTTCATGAGTTACTTTTACTGTTTCTGTTTATTTTCGTCTACAGATGTGACTGGCTCTTCCTATAAATATGTATGGGACCTGCATCTGTTCCAGTTTTTGATGTAGTTTGCAAAATCTCGTGATCTTCACTCTGTAGTCCTGAGAGATTAGCCAATACTGTAGGATCACGTGTGAAGCGTTCCAGATATTAGACAAAGCACTGATACAAACCTTTTAGTTTTCCGTGCTGTGAATATACGATTAGCAATATTTTAGACAAGATGACCATTAATTTTCAAAACTTAAAATTCCTTATATTTACAGTCACTGTAGAGTTCACCTGACATATGGTACAAGGAAGGACCTGATATATATGGACGTCGAACACGAATGAAGTAGTAACGTATTGATGGGTATTTTGCATCGAGTGGGTAGAAAACCACCAAAATGTCTCTAGAAAGATCTGTCTTACTTTTTAGCAGATTTCCCTTAACGGATGCGATTAACGAAAAAAATGTCCTCAAATGTCTATCCTTTTATGGCAAAAATGAGGTCGGTTAAAAATTATAAATACACACACACACACTCTGCCTGCTAGTGTTTTCAATTTTTGTTTGATCGTTACCAAACTCGAAAAATAAGTGTTTCATGTAAAACTAAGGATCAACTTCGTTAACGGCTGATCTCTTTTAATTGTATAAAAAGGACAGTTGTAAGTTATTGTATTTTAAATAAATATTTTAATGTTAAATATGATATTGTTAAAAAACTTTGTAATGTTATGGGTTCTGTATTTCTATTGATAAATTTCATGCATGAACTTTTAGAACGAAATCCCTATTCCTTGTTTGTAGCTCTAAAGATGGCACTATAAATTAGTGGAATATTGTGTGGAGCCAAAAAGTTGTGTTTTGATAAACTCGAAAAGCTTTATTTGATTTATGCCTCCCATGTCGGGCGTTTTTGAATAACGGCCACTAGAAAAGTAAAGATGGGGGAGGGGGAACCTTGCAGTGGCAGAATGGAAAGAACGATTTTTCTGACTTCAAACCGCAGTCTGACTTGAAGAAATTTTAGAGGTGAGATTATGAATTTACCTTCGAAGATGAAATTACATTCCCACTTTACTCCTAGCTAACCATCCGATATGAACTTGCCTGGCAGTTATTTAAGTGCAGTCATATTCATAATTTACATTTGACGGAAATATAGTAATATGAAAAGAGCAGCTTCCGAAAGGCCACAATGGTTGCGACTACAAGGCTTGGCTTGAAGATCATAATTTTTATATTTTAAACGTGTTTCTTAATCAGTTTCCTTTGACTCTATGTCAGTACCACAAGACTGGAGGTGCAGTTTGCCCTTGCAGTGTACTTAGATATGGCTCTCTAACGTCTTTTGCTTTGGATCCTAGCCTTGCTTCAATATTGAATACATTTCCCAACGTTTTTGTCGTTTCTTAGCCCACACAAATGGCTTATGCCCTAAGACATAGGAAAATTACTAACTCATATCCCTATAATTCTATTTCCCACCGTTTTCCGAGAAACTCATGGACTTTCCCGGTTTCTGAGGTAGGTTCAAGGGCCTTAGTCACATTTTATTATTTAATAAATAATATTGGTTAAAATAAAAACCATATGTCACTCGTGTTATACAAAAAATATAACATCATTAATCGTCTATGTGTATTATTAAAATGTATGGACAGTTGCTATTTTATCCGGAAGTTTAGACCATTGAAAGGCTTATGACAGAATGGTTAATGGTGCAAAAAAGAGGGAAAATCTTTATTCCTTGTTTATTATGACAGGTGGATGAGAAGGGTTTAAATTGTTATGAACAGGTGGTATGGAGTAATTACAGGGAACCCACTACAATAGTGGTTCATTATAATGATGGGTCCACAAAGAACCCCCCCCCCCCACCTCCGCTAAAACAAAAAAAAATAACACTGTCCTCAACCCTCTCCCTTTCCAGCAAACTCTTTTGTTCCTCTCTACCAGCCCTGGTTTTATTTTTCATTCTTTTTGTCTCAATTTTTCATGTGCGAGTATGTGCGTTCGCATGGCTGCCCGTATTCTACTCTGGAATAGAGCACACATGATGGCATTCCATACGACACACTTTACGTTAATTAATACTTAATTCAAATTGACTCCCAACCATTGATGAAACTGATATATCAGCGTATCGAGGACTTGTGGGTTAACTGCCTCAACTGAATGATTAAAATGTTTAAATTCTAATTTTTCCTCAAAAGTAGATAAAAACGAGAAAATAATTGAATAGAATACAGGTTTTATAATTTATTCTCTTATTTTGAACAATTCAATCTAGGTTATCCGAAGTAGCTATACTTCAAACTGGCAGTAAACTTTCGTGTGAGATGGCACTCCCTATGTACCTTTAGTAATGTGTCAGGGTTAGGTAGAACCCAAGAGTTCGACCTATTATATATTTCTTAGTGAAAATGTGCTTCTAAATTTACAATTCGAAATTCATTAAATAGCATCCTAAGTGTCTCACCCTGACTAGAAAAGGGTGTTAACCTGAAGATAATCCGTCCCAATTAGCCTTAGTTGCAAAAAGTGGACGTTAAAAAAAATAATAAATTTACAATTCAATCTTAGCAAGGTAGGCATAGCCGAGAACAAAGGTAGATAGCACAGATGTACTGAGTGTGTTTAGCTTATAGCACTCCTGTTATAGAAATGAGGCAGGTTGGTTGTATGAAATTATGTTCTAATCCCATGACGTGAAAAATCTCCATGCATTATGTGAAAGTTCAGGAAATTAAAATTTTAATATTTAAGAAGAATTGTTACTAAAAAAGAATGTTTGTGAATAAAGTGCTGGACCAACTTCGTTTTTGACTTAATGCAGTTGCTTCTTATTGGTCGTATAAATGAATTAATATTACAATAATATAGGAAAATAGCAAGTCCTTGCCTTACTGGATTTTTAATGTATATTTTATGATAGTAAAGAAAAATGTTTATTTTTCGTTATAAAATTTGATACAAAAACATCAAACAAAGGTGCCACTTATACAACCAAAACTGTGATACTGATATAAGATCAGAATTTGGGTATGAACAATTATAATGTCCTTTTAAAAGCTTTGAGTTTAAATAAACCCTTTTAATAGGAGCAGCAAGCTTATAACTAGTCAGAGATATAAAAATGTCTAAATAAAATAAAGATGTTTAAAAAGGAGTAGTTGGATTTCAGTTGGTTACCTCAGCCGCCAGTATCCAAAAGACATGATTAATTAAACAATTAATAAATATGTAAGTTTCATTGAACAATCATCGCTGTTGACCTCACTAATTAAGAATAAGTTCTGTGATAAACAAAAATAAATCCTTTAAGAAGAGTCCGCCTTAAATGAGTCGAGAATAATTGCAAATGTATTAGAGCGAAAAACTCATGTACTTCTTGGTGTGTTTTATTACTTTATTATTATTTTATGCTTTGAAGAGGTGTACGCTGTCGATGACGCAGGATCAACGAGGTACGCGGACATCATTGCCTTCAAAGAAAATTGTAAACTTGCCTATATCCTGGACCCAACGATAAGGTACGAGAGTAACGACCCAGATCAAGCGGAGAAGATCCACGAGGAAAAGAAAAATATTTATGGGAATTGTATTAAATTTTACTCTGAGAAATTCAGGGAAACATTTGGGAAGCGGGATTTTCTAGTGATAGGCTTGTGGTTCGGTGCCCGAGGAACGGTCCCTAAAAATTGTTTGACGATGTGGGAATAGACAAGAAGGTTCTTCAACCCTTGGTTGAGGGTATCAATTTTGAAACTTTAGGGATTATTTCCCACCATATATTTTAATTTTAACTTTGACCAGTGATCTTATTATAGATCGACGGATCATGCCATTCTAATTAATAGAGTTTTTAATTTATATCTAGTGACATACACCTTTTAGGTTGCTGATTGTGTTAAAATATTTTAATTATATATCTGACTAGATACAATATGTACTGTTTTACTTAGTAGTAGTATTGTCCTAGGGATTGATTACAGTTGCTGCGTTCTTCAGCATCTCAATGTAATTGAGCTGCCCCACAAACTGTATATAACTTTTTACAATAAAGTGATTCTTTTTCTATGGCTCATGATCAAATCATTTTAATAGAATACCTATACACACACACACACACACACACACACACACACACACACACACACATATATATATATATATAAAATTGTAACCTCTGTCTGTACATTGATTTTTTAGGGAAATTTCACGATAACTTTTCGTTTCACATGTCATAGACACCATAACTGCATTTACTTTCTTTGGAGTCTGTTGTTTATTTGTTTGTTACATTTTCACGCATAAACGGCTGAACCGACTTTTATGAAACTTGGTATGTATATTACTACTAACCCAACTTAGACTTTAGGCTATGTTAATATTCTCTGAGACGAACAGGAGTGGGGGTTATAAGGGAGGGCTGAAATTAAAAATAGCAATATTTTGTTTCCTAATGCATTTTCGGCAATTATGCACATAACAAAAGTTGTTTATTTTGTTATTTGGAGTAACTTTTGTTATATAAACTTTTGTCGTATACCTAAGTATAAATGAGTTATACGTTAAAAACTACTGCGGAAGTCAACAATTTTATTTGGCACAAAAAACTCAACCGAACTAAACCAAACTCGGTATGTGAATTAGCACTAACGCCATCTTTATAATAAGCCATATTAACATTTCTAGGGACGGGCAGGAGTGGGGGTTATAAGGGAGGCCTGAAATTAAAAATAGTGATATTTCGTTTCCTATTGGGGTTTCGGCAAATATGCACATAACAAAAGTTGTTTATTTTGTTATTTAGAGAAATTTGCTCAACAATTCTTTTCAATATGAACTACCAGGAACCTCACCTGGAAAAATTCATTCAAATGTATGTTAATATTTTGTCCTTAATAATTCAAGTCTAGCACAGGAAACCGGAAATATGACTATATGATGGACAGTGAAGTCTTACATAAAAAGTTAATTTTATTATTAACAAATCCACAGAAA
This sequence comes from Riptortus pedestris, assembly GCA_019009955.1. Classification (NCBI taxonomy): domain Eukaryota; kingdom Metazoa; phylum Arthropoda; class Insecta; order Hemiptera; family Alydidae; genus Riptortus; species Riptortus pedestris. The sequence continues at coordinate 202,803,210 of CM032228.1, read as the reverse complement.
CGACGGGTATTAACCCTAAACACTGGGACGGGTGAATGTCAAAATATTGTGCAAAGTAAAGCCTTGCCAAAAAATACCATCACCATTCAGCCTCAAATGAATTCCCGGGGGAAGTCGGGTATCTGAGCTAGAATTTATATATATTCACACCTGCCGTCACTATAAGACTGGGAATGTATTACACTGACCACATGACCTCCTAACAATCTCGTGTCCTTTAAATATCCATAATCAAATTTCGTGAATGTAGCTACAGGCTTTTTATCGCTACACATTTTGTTTAAAGGATGTATTTCTTTTATAGACCAGCAGTAACTCATACATTTGCATTTTATAGAACCATTATACGATTTATCTTTTCAGAAATTACTGCTGTATGGAAAAGTAAAAAAGTTTTTGCCCCACCTAATAACGGTCGAATGGCCTAGGGAGGGGCATATAAAAAGGTTTTTATTTGCTGAGTAATAAATGGGGTATCAGTGGAGAGATGATGGGGGAGCGATAAGTGTATACTTCCCTCCGGTTATAGGCCCAGCTAGGCAGGTTATAGTGGCTTTCATTACACCAGCCTCATCTCGTTCCGTTTACTCTTCTGATAGATTCCCGCTAAGTTTCTTTATATTTGACTTAGGCCACCAGCTTTCCTCTCACATTAAACTAACTCAGAAATTCATCTCTTCAACAGAATATTCAACACTCTTCATACAAATCTATATTACCTCAAAGGTCACTGATTTGACATTCCAATGAAAATTAATTGAAAATTTCCAACTTTTTTTTTTTTAATTTCTATAAGCACTATCGTAACCTTATTTTATAATTTAATACTGGTTGATTCATTTTTTTTTGTAATTATAATATTATTTCCTTCTGATAAATTTAAACATACACTTGTCTGGTAGACACTTAATTCTGTAAAAATAAGACAATCATTAGAGGTAATATCCAGAAATGAAATGTATCAGCTTTTTGAAGATACTCTCTGAAAAATCGAAAAAAAAAATGCACTCCCCCTGAAACTGCGTAAAAGTATTTTTCGCTTTGGAAGAACAGTTATGAAGACTATAGCCATCATGTAGAATATCCTCGTAAAGTCATTTCATGATTAGGTTTTATGCTCTCTGAAACTTGTGGCCCGTAAAACCATTTCATCAGCTATATGATTCATAGTAAGAGAAGCTCTTAGCAGTTCATTCATCAAATCACCATTTTCTTGGGTTCCATAGTATATTCCAATGTAAATAACTGGACTTCGCCATTATTTAATATAATCTTCCTAAGCCCGTCTATGAAATAAGGATAGGTTCCTCATATGAGGTCACAGACACTTAAAAAAAATTTCGTCTCGCAGGTGCTGCGTAAACTAAGCAGATTTCCCATGTGAAGTTTTACAATAGAGAAATCTGCATACTGGTAACACAATACCACCGTGATTAAATACAAACGGCAATGAGAAATCTTTCAGTTAATTAAAATAAATTCCCAACTGAAACGGCTTCTGAATTGTAAGAATAATTTATATTTTAATAACTCAAATTTTAGTAGTACATTTGAAGAAAAATTTCGGAAATTCCGTCATGAGTACAACCTCAATAGCTGATTTCCCTTAAGGGAAATCTGCTAAAAAGAGCACATTGTTAAAATTATTTACAATGGGTTATTACTAAATATTTGTAATAAATGTAGTAGTTTGCCTCGCCTTTGATTTCAAATGAGGTTCTCATGTTTTGTATGCAGATTCGATCTGCTAGGTTATTTGCCAGGCAAGTCAATTGAATGTCTGTGTGTGTGTGTGTGTGTGTGTGTGTGTGTGTGTGTGTGTGTGTGTGTGTGTGTGTGTATGTGTGTGTGTGTGTGTGTGTGTGTGAATATATATATACACACACACACATATATATATATATATATATATATATATATATATATATATATATAGAGAGAGAGAGAGAGAGAGAGACAGACAGACAGACAGACAGATTGATAGATAGATGGATGGATGAATTAATATAGATAGATGTATATTTGACTATTATTATGGCCGTACTCACAGAAAAAATTGAGATTTTTTCATTAGTACAGAGAAAATTATGATTAGGACCGTTATCGGAGGAAAAATATACGGCAATCTTTTGATCACAGTCGCAATCACCATAAAATGTCATTATAGTCGCATTATGGTCTTTGGGTGGTGATACCCAAGCCTCTATTGAGAAAACAACACTAATTGATTCATATCTGAAGCATTATAAGAGCTTAGCTTATCACGAAATCTGCAATTAGTATGTACCAACCACTGTGTGAGGGATATTCAAATAGGCGGAAAACATAGCTTACTTTTATTAAAAGATTTCCCCTTATGGGAAATTAGCAATTAATGTTTTCCTCAAATTCCCATTGGTCCTACCTAGAACATGACGAAAATGAGTTCCGATCAAAATTATGTGTGTGTGCGTGCGTGTGTGTAGCGTTTTATGTAAAACTAAAGTGGGAGAGAATCGTTAATTCAAAATATCTCTGCTACTATGAGTCGAATCGAAAATTGGATATAGCCAATCTTCTTGCAAATGGTATTTTGTCCCATACACGATTTCACAAAATATTTCTGTTATAATGAGTTGGATCAAAATGTATTATATAACCAATCTTGTTAAACTATTGGCTCTCTACAATTGTTGTTGGTTACATTTTTTCTTAAGTCATATATTAATCGGGTTATTCGTAGTTTCTAGTTTTCAGTCTTCAGTTCTACTCATTTGATTTTTATGTAGTAATAGAGTATATATGGTGATCAGTAGAGTAGATCAGTGTGTCATACCACAACCACCATACCAAGTATGTTTATGCAGCCCCTTCGTGACAGACGTTTTTTTTTTTTAGATATAGTGAATTTTTATTGAATTGAATTTTTTGTAACATTGAAAATGGAGTTTTGCTCTGAAACAGCTGTGTGTTGAAGTGTTCTTTTATATTGGAGAGATTGGCCTTTTATTGAAACCTTGATAACGAACCTATATCAGAACATTTACGTAATCACGCCTCCAAAGCCAGAGTTTGTAACAGTACTTAAGATTATGCCAAACGCTGGTTTACACAGCATGCTCAATTGTCCGACTTTTTAGTTAAAACGTGCCCGAAGACAACAGCTTTGATTAGTTTAAATTCCAATATATTGTAGTGATGTGAACACGTTCCTGAAAGGTTGTTGTTTTTAAATGGAGTTGAGTTTTATCACGCCTTATAACTAATACCCCGGCAGTAAAGGGAGCAGTAAAAGGGTGTTAGGGGAATAGTATTGTGGTGAGGTGGGAATTGTTTGTATTGGAGACGGTTCTATACATTTTTATTTGGGGTTCATTACCTGGCCGGTAGAGAGCGGTGGCGAGCTAGGATTACCCGGCCTCAAATTGGAAGCTGGGATTAGGTCACCTCTAGGGGGATAAAGTTTTAATAAGAGCACTGGCTCCCTCTATCTGTCCACCTTGAGTCGATAACCGCCCCGGCATTACCTCCACTAAGCCTGATTGTTTCTCACCCACTCTCATAACTTATTTAAAAATTCTTTGGGTGTAAACCAATCCCTGCGAGGAGTTTTCTCTTTTATTAAACTCTTAATGAACCCCCCTAGAATACATATTCACATCATTTGGCCTTTACGTCCGTTTATTAGTACTTATTTCGTATAAGGGAAAAACGATTAGCCACAGAATGCTAACATTTCACTTAAGATCTGCAACATTTAGTTGTTTGTTCATTTCCTTAAAATCGACTAATAGAGAGGGGGAGGGTTGAGGAAGGAGAATAAGAAATGGAAAAATTTTTTAATTTTTTTTTTGTGATACAGAAGTTTTTTATCATAGACTGATACTATGGCATTTTTTAATCCTGTGCATTGAAACGGATATAACTCTTTCGAATAAAATCATTTTAAAGGGAGTAAAGCAAAGTATTTTGTATATTAAATTTGACAGGTGACTAGGGAGTTGTCTGGTTGTCCAAATGAGATTTATTAAAAGCATAGAGAGACCTGACCTTAATTACCTTGTTTGAATAACATTTATGTTAACACTCTTATAGACGAGGGACGAAAACGAAACTCCACACCAACTGTAGAGTCCTCCTCTTCTTGCATTATGTTGTTTTATAATACATTTAAATTCAAGCTCCGAATGGAAATATCTAAAGTTAGATGCATTGGTAATAAATGTGTGTATGTATGCTTCGTAGTCTACTCCACAAATTATCCAGTGGAAATTAGAATGTAAATTAAGACGAATCGTAGGAAGGGTTGTTATTTGAAGAGAAGTTTACTTAAGTGGGTGTCTTTAGAACTTGAGCCAGAGTTGGTAAAGGTGCCAAGACCTGGAGTAAGACATGTTTCCTACCATCAACTCTTCTCAATCAACGGAGGCTTTAAGTAACTCCAACTAATTTCCTTTAGAATTGCCCCTCAAATGACAAAGTTTCCGCAACTTGTTTCTATAATTAGAGAAATTTGAAAAGGCCGATTTTGAATAGAAAATTCCAAAGCGCGTCGCAAGCTGGGAGGAGGAGGGGGAGGGAGGAGAGAGAGAGAGAGAGAGAGAGAGAGAGAGAGAGAGAGAGAGAGAGAGAGAGAGAGAGAGAGAGAGAAAGTAAGTGAGAGATCTGCACTTTTGATAATATGATTCCGTACTATTCTTTAGGATGCATCTTTACGTAAGATAAAGAACTAATCCTATTTTGTTAATACGTTGTTTAAACTCTGAAAGCTAACCTTTATTAGGGGACTGAGGTGTAATTAATGAATATAATTAGGCATTGGTCTTAATCTCACTTGGTAAACCTAGAGTCCTGAGGTCGACTCTCACCTGGACAATCGGAAATTATATAGTGACGAACTCATTAAATAAAATCCTTAGTCCCTCCCTGGCTAGAAATAGGTGTTAACCAACAGATAACCCGTTTCAATTAGCGTTAGTCGCACGTTAATAAATAAATAATCTTTTTTGTCGAAAAGTTTTAACGGTCCTTCACTTGGGACTTTTTGAACCACAAATTTTCTTCCTCATTCTGTTGATTACCTCTTCGTGGCCGTTTGCACTTCCTATACCTGCCTACCAACCATAATGTGGTCATTTCCCAGTCGAAGATTTGCATGCCTCTTTATCAATTAAAAACCTCCATTTTATAGTCTGGAGGAAATTGGATTGGAAAGGAGGGGGGGATGCCGAATCCTTACCCCATGCCTGGTCAGAACCCGTGAGTTCACCGTAATAACATTAAACTGGTATTGCCAGTCTGTCATGGCTGCCTCGTTTTCCTGAAGACACACTCCTCAAATAAACATCGTTGCTATATTATTCGTCCTGTTAATAAATGAATAATATAGGATGCAAATATGGGGCTGGTGGTGGTCTGTGGTGTAGACACGCGGTTTCATTCTCATTGTCCTAGAGCTATTATATTGTATTTAGGCCAATGGGTCAATCAAATTTGCACAGAGTTGAGACTATGTGGCTCTGACAGGCGTTTGGGGTCTGTTGCTGCTATAAATCTGACAGTTTGGAAGGACGGCCATGTTCCTGGTGTACCTATTCACTAATTACCAAATGTTGCCCTCGCCAGAGAGATTGTTAGCCTCCCCTTACTACCCTCTAACTCGGGGCTTACCTTTTCTACCTCTGTGTCACTTGGCCCTTTATTTGATTTCGTGGGGCAATATTTTTTTTAGTGACAGTCACAATGAATATAGTTTAATGAAGGGAATGCATATTCCTAAAATTGGAATGGACATCTAATTAGAAAAATTTTATCTCGTTGCTGTGGAATGTGTGTGTAATATGAATTAGGTACTTGCATGGTTTAATAATAAACAATTTATTGCAGTTTTATTGATTCATATCGCAAGTTATTATTATAGATTGTCCTTAGCGTGCCAGGGCGTTCCAGAGCTCGTATGTAGATCATTTTAGTCCAAATCTTTCCTTCCTTGTATATGTCTATATACATGTACATCGACTCTGTCATTCTGCACAATTCCCTTAAAACTCCAGTTAGGTGTTGAGAGTGCCCTGCTTCCCTCCGGTAAATTGACCCGTCATATGAATGGGATTTCCATTGGCCCATAAACTATTACGTACATATATGTGGAGACATAATTTTAGCAGATTTCCCTTAAGGGCTATTGAGGTCGTACTCATGACGCGAGTTTTGAAAAATTTCCTCAAATGTCCATCGATCCTACCCAGGAGATGACGAAAATGAGGTCCGTTCAAAATTATATATATATATATATATATATATTTGTCTGTTAACGCTCTAGCGGTCGTAATTTTTGTTTGATCGTTACCAAACTTCATATTTAAGCGTTTTACGTAAAAAGAGAGATCAAGTTCGTTAATGGCTGAAATCGGACCAGTGGGAGGGGGGTTTAGAGGGGGGATTTTTGAAAATTCCAAATATCTCCGTTATTATGCGTCGGATCGAAAAATTGTATAGAATCAATCTTATTGTAAATTAAATTTACTATAAATATTGTTCTATACATTTATTCTGTATCTTGAATATTAACCGAGATATTTGCATTTGTATTGTGTGTGTGATCGACGGAACCCCGCCGTTCCGGACTCTCCGCCAAGAGCTCTGGTGGCCGTTTCCAGAACTATTCGTCCCTCGTGAATAGGTTTAGAGATCCCTTCCTACTACAGCTGTTTTAGACGGATTTCTCTATTGTAAAACATCACGTGGGAAATCTGCTTAGTTTACGCAGCCCCTGCGTGACGGACTTTTGTTATTTGCCTTTTGAATTTAATATTATTATGGAACTATTTCCATTGATTTATTATTTATGATTATAGAATATATTTTCTTTCATTTCTTTTATCACGTTTTTATTTATCTAAAATTTATGTATTTCTTAAATTAAATAGGTGTTTTTAGCAGATTTCCCTCAAGGGAAATCAGCTATTGAGGTTGTACTCATGACGGAATTTTCGAAATTTTTGACGGATTTTTGAATTCCCCCCCAAAAGCTAGTTTGGCCCTTTGCCGTAACTGTTCGGCTATCGTATGGAGATTTCTGTATTGTATAACTTCACGTGGGAAATCTGCTTAGTTTACGCAGCCCCTGCGGGACGGACTTTTTTTTATGCGGGGAAGGAGGGCGGCATCCTTTTATGAAGATTTGGTTCGGATTGACGCCTGAATTCATGACATGTTGCTTCCATTTTATGTTAATATTTGAGCTGCTACCACATATACGTTGTTGTATGAACAATCTTTACGATTTCTAGATTATAAATTATATTTAGATTAAAGAGATATCTTAATATAACGTTATATATTTTATTATTCTTGCTACATAATAAATTATTCTTTGAGCAATATAGCTTTGTTACCGAGCTCAACTAAATGACCAAGAAATCAAGGTCTGAAATTAAAATTGATGAATTTCTGCAAGCCCTAAAGGACGCCCTTTAGCAGGTTAGTTGTAGATAAAATAAAACTGTTAGCAGTAAAAAAATATCCAAAGAAAGTATAAATATACGTAGGTGATATATTTTATGGATAGCACTAGCTAAGCTTACTAACGCAGTAGCCTTTTTTATATGAGATATAGTAGTTCAGATAAACATGCACTTAAGAAAATTAATTAGTGTAATACTACTCAAATAAACAAGTTATAATGTGAAAATATTGTAAGTATTAATTTACAATGTTGTGTTTATCGGGGGGACTACTTGACGATGATATTACGTCATCAGACGACTAAACATTGCAGATTGAATTTTGTAATTACTGGAGAGAAGTATATTGGGATGTGTACATGCATATCCATTTTTTATGCTTACTCTCTTCCCTGATGGCGAGCTAGGAGTTTACATTCTATCGAATCTAATATGAGCTATGAATTTATATGTATAACTCTTTTGACACAGATCTGAGCTTCTCAGTTCTGAACTAGCTTGATTTACTTTAGTGGGACTGGGTGAGAGCGGTAATTGACGAGTCCGGCATGGTCACCTGACACAGTGTTGTTCGATCTCAAAATACAATACCAAGAAAATTATCAAGAGGGAAGGAGGATGAAGTTTGTTGGTCATACCTTAAGATAAAATGTTTTAACCCCTAACAGGCCAATGTGTCTTTCAAGACACCGTTCATATTTAACAGAGCCAGGGAGCAACTGCTTCTATTCATACCCCTTTTGGACCACAGTCCACCCCCTAGGACTCCCAAGCATGAGCACATGTGACAAAAGTCTATTTATTGTTATTGGAGTTAACTACTAACAATATACTGAAGCAAATCACCATTGTTTACCACCCTATTTCACACTAGTTGCCAGGGAAGTTTCTAATTTATTAAAATATACGCTATTCGATTTAAATATGAACCAAAATTAGTTTTAAAGCATTGTATTTAAGTTCCTATGTGTTTCATTTTCTATTCTGGAGGTAAATAGAGTTTGAGCATGGAGTTTAATGACGGTGTACATAAATTCACCTTGGTCTAATGCCAACAAATTTGTGAAAGGTGCATGATTTTATTTTATTTCTTATTATTTTATTTTTATTTCTTACCATTTTAATTAACAGATACGTATAAAAGTCGAGGTGAAAAGATGGTCAAGAAGAAAGCGACGATGAAGGAGAATATGAACACAAATGCCCCAAAATGGATGAAGCAAATTTTCAAATAGAGAAAAATGAGATGAATGAAGTGTTGGAACATTTCAATATTGAGGATGAAATAGGGAAGAGGATGTTATGAAGAATACGTTGATAACAAAAAGTGTAGCAGCATGATTAAATGGTATGACAACAAATTTGTAATAACGGCAAGTTCATATGTAGGTGCTGAGCCTGTTGAAAATTGTACAAGATGGTCACGGGGGAAAAGAAAAAGAGAAAATATCATATGTCCTGCCCAAGTCAATGAATATAATTCTCAAATGGGAGGTGTTGACTTTAGTGACATGTATTCCATGTTATGATTATTGTACACTGGGAAATACTTCATGGACTTCAGTGATTCTAAGAATGAATAGTTCCGGCAAGACCCATTGGCTCCAAACAGGAGGTGTAGTCTTTAGATTGTGATGATGAATTTATTTATTCATTTATAAAATCCACCAGTAATTGATAATTTAGTAATAACTTTATCAGTAATAAAAGCGGCCCTGTTTCATAATCAAAGTGTAGGAACAAAAAAAACTGTAATAATGGCGATTGGTTTGATGACAGGGGGCTTTAGGGTGGGGGGGACTGATTGGAACAGTGCCAAATCAAGCGTGATGAGAGGAAATGGAAGGCGCAAAGTATTAGCCTCTCTGATTGGACAACCTTCATCAGCCTATTCACCAATCCCAATCCCTCTTCTATATCAACTTACAGTCAGGCTCTCACTTACAATCCTCTCTCGTCAAATAGCTTACCTAATTATTCTACTCAATAATTCTCACAGACCTGGTCAGTACTTCTCCTATAGCAATTCTTACCCAGAAAGAAGGCTTTGAACCTAATTGCTAACATTAATTTTGTTCCTTTCATGACGTTTTAGCAGATTTCCCTTAGGGGAAATCAGCTATTGAGGTCCTACCCATGACGCAACGTTTGAAATATATATTTCTGTTAACGCTCTTGCAGTAACAATTTTAGTCTGGTCGTTTTGAAACTCCATATTTAATCGTTTTATGTAAAAAGGAAAATCAAGTTCGTTAATGACTGAAATCGGACCAGTGGGAGGGGGGGTTGAAAATTAAAAATATTTCCGTTAGTATAAGTCGGATCGAAAAATTGTATTGAGCCAATCGTATTGCAAATTAAATATTCTATAAATATTGTTATATACATATTTTCTGTATCATGAACATTAACCGAGATATTTTGCATTTTTCAGTTTTCAGCGCTGAGTAAACCCCCACTTCCACTCGTGTTATATAAACAATACTCTGTTATATAATAAACCACATTATTTAAAGCTTAAATACCAAAATTTATTTCCCAGAGACCTTTATTATACGAGATAGATGCAAATATGTTGTTGTGACCCTCCCCCGTCTAAAATTCTTGGACTACTAAAGTTTTATTGATTGAGATAAAAATTATTCTGATTCATTAAAATTAGAGTACTAGGTATTGTACATAGTTTTCAATAAAATGAATATGTTATATTGTGATATGTTTCAGTTACTGTTTTTCTTTCCGGTGATCCGTTGGCAGACCTTTTTGTTTACATTTAAGACGCTTCTCGCCGGCAGGGGAAAGATTTCTTATTACCGTTTGTATTTATTCACTGGTGTTGTGTTAGTAGTATGTAGGTATATCTATTATTAATCATCGAGGAAAATCTGCTGAGTTTACGCAGCCCCTGCGTTACGGACTAACGTATTTCATTTCTCATCTTGTCATAAGCCACCATGATACCTTTCTAAACACGACTAACCTGATTTTCCATGTGCTGCAATGACGCGCTTTCTATCTCACTTTACCTTCTTACCTTCATTTATCCTGTAGAAGCCTATTTGTCAGGAGTGTAATGTGACCCTGCCTAATAAAAAAATTACTGACTGACTTAAGGACACCACACACTTTGTATCAGGGTATTCCCTGTGTAATAGATCAACATCGATTCACAATCATTTTTGTGTTTTGCTTTGGTCTTTTGAATTTAAGAATCGACGATATTCTTACGAAAAACATTCTTTTTAGTTTTCAATACCATTACAATCTGTGTGTTTTTTTATTACATCTTTGTTAGTTGATCAAGGAATATAATTACATTTTAACAGGCCATCTCATAGAACATATGCTGGAAGCTACTAATATATCAGGTCAATTGTTTCAACATAATGAGATGATGTGTGTTCTCCTTAATCAAATGATGATTAGTATGGATATATAGTTCTGAGGAAGCAGGTACATGAGGTGCTGGATATTAATTAACTTGTTGGATTAACATAGGACAGCATTGCTCTGCCATCTTGGATTCCAACAGGCTATCTTATCTTCTCCTGTTAAGGCTCATTGCTCAAATTGTGGTCCGTGATTATGGAAAAAAGTCAGTCACGCCGAGGCTGGGTAAACTTTAGCAGATTTCTCCATTGTGGTATAAAACGAACATAAGGCATAGGTTAACACCGCCTGGATATTTATTTGTTATTGGCACACATGAGCATTTAATGTTCTTACATTCCCTTATCACCCTTAGTGGGATTAGATGAGCGAGCCAAGTAAATATATGTATCACTTTAAGAGTTACAAAATATTACAAACCACCAAGCCATCCATTGAAACGACGATTGACAACATTTTTAGCTATGTGTGTCTCTTCACTTGGAGAAACCGTCTACGCATTTAGCCACTACCACTAGAACATAAACAATAATAATATGAGCTGGCGTCGTCACATATACGTCTTTAAGATCAACTTAAGTAACCCTGGTATGAACGTATGAGACTCCCTCAAGTTTGAGTAAATAGATAACAACCTTTAGCAAATGAACAACCACAATACGAAATGGTTTTCGGATATCGTGCAAAGGTTCCCTGCAACTTCTTAAGTATAGTTCATATACAAATCGTTCATGGATTGAGAAGTAATTCATTATATATGGAGCACCACATATCGCAGAAACATTGATAGCTCAAATACATTCTGGATACAATCTCAGTTCTGAGACAAAGGCAATTAGCTAATGAATGCCCTTTAAACTCAGGATGAGCAATAATAGTGACATAGGTAACCCATACCAAATCGTAGGTACATCCAAAGTACGAGTATACTTTAAGGTGGACAGACTAAACATTCTGAATTCTGGTTCGACTTTACCCTTAACTCATGTACATAAAAAAACTGATTAATTATTTATTGAAGGGCCCTAGGGAAGGGGATCAAGGATATGAAATAATTTCCTAACCCCACTAGGACATTGGGCTCTGAAGAAATATTGAGGGCCCGCCTCTCAGAGGGACCAACAAGTGTGCGGCAAAGACGAAATATGGCAAACAAAAATTGTATTTCCATTTGCATCACAATTTAACAATGCACTAAATGATTTACAAACACTTAGACATGTTAGTAACAAAAAAGTCCGTCACGCAGAGGCTGCGTTAACTAAGCAGATTCCCCACGTGCGCCACGTATTTTCATTTTTCTCAAAAAGTAAAAGTTCAATGAGAACAATATTTGACATTTATGCGTCAAATACAGTGCCTCATAGTATAAATCCTTCTTGTTAATACGAAATGAGGAGAGTGGAGGGGCGTTATTGAAGGCCGAAAACTATAAAATGCAAATATTTCGGTTAAGAATCAAGAAAAGTGAATATACGTACATAAAAAACATTTATAGAACATTACATTTCCAATAAGATTGGTTCTACTCAATTTGTTGATCAAACGCATAATAACGGAGATTTTAAGAATTTTCCTCCTTTAACCCCCCCCCCCTCCTACTGGTCGGATTTCAGCCATTAAAGAACCTGATCTTCTTTTTACATAAAACGATTAAATATCGAGTTTGGTAACGATTAAACCAAAATTGCGACCGCTACAGCGGTAACAGACAAATATATATATATATATATATATATATATATATATATATATATATTGAACGGACCTCATTTTCATCGTCTACTAGGTAGGGTCGATGGACATTTGAAACAATATTTCGAAAATTGCGTCGTGAGTACTACCTCAATAGCTGAGTTCCCAAAAGGGAAATCTGCTAAAAGCTTACGCCTAGGCCAATATTTTCAGAATTGTATTTTCTCTTTCTTAAGGCTGTTAACAGGTACTACATTATATATTGCAATTACTATTGTTAAATACAGTGTGGGGTATGTTGTTTGTTCTTACGAGACTAGAATGACTTAAATACTAAGGTATATTTGTTATTGTACTTGGTTACATGAAGTAAACTGGTTGCAACTTTCCTTAAGGTTATGCACTGCCTGTATGGTCAACGCCCTACATGTTTGTATAACAGTTAAATTAGTATATATATGTTTTATTATCATTTTATGATTATTACGGTATTATACCTACCATCCTGTGATATTGTAGCTATTATCATATTATATTACAACTATTACCATGTTATATTACAACTATTACCATATTATATTACAACTTTTATCACATTGTATTACAGCTATTACCATATTATAGCTACAATTTTAATATTATATTAATATATTTAGCATTGTAGTGTTATGTGAGTACTAGAGTATGATTTATATCTATTAATATTATGTTGCACTGAAGTGTGTTTGTGATATGTTACAATATATGTATGGGGCTAAGCTTGTCTATATATGTTTATTGTTGCATGCATTCTTATACTGGTATATATATATATATGTGTGTGTGTGTGTGTGTGTATATATATATATATATATACATATATATAGATATATATATATATATATATATATATATATATATATATATATATATGTTCTATTTCTTTGGATATCCTTTTGGTTTTTTAGTTCTAAATCTAGTATATGTGTTTCATTATATATAAAATGGTGGTCATTGTTTATGCTATGTAGTGAACAAGTGCACTATTTGGTTAATTCATTTTGACGTCAAATGTATGCCCTTTTATTCCATTGTTTATGTATTGGCTTGTTTCTCCTATGTTTAATGTGCCCCAGTTTTTGGTATTTTGTATATGACATTGGTTTTATATTAGAAGGTATTTTTGATTTAACACTTCTATACAATTCTATATTTAGAATATTTCTTATGATCACAAGTTTCTTATGGTTTATCGTCTTCATTATATTATTGTCATTTACCTTTTCGGTATATGTTTTACTATAATGTCATATCTTTGCTTATTAATTTTTGAACCTGATTTAATTATTAACCATTTGAAAACGCCTTCAAGTTTTTAAAATTTGTATTATTTTGCTACTTTTTAAAAGTATTTCATGTCAGTCTCCTATGATACGAATCATGTGATAATAACTAAATGCATATTTATTTTTCGTTTTCTCCTTTTATTGTGTTTTTTTTCTTGTTATATTTGATAACATTGGGCCAAAACACTTCATTAAGTGATCACGATAAGAAGTGTCGCCAAAAACGCTCTTGATACCCACCTGCCAGCATACCCACTTCATAATTTATTATAAAGTTTTCTTTATTTACCTAAATTACTTTTATATATCTTGTTCTTTCCTTTTTTGCAGGTGAGCTTCTGAAGAGTTAGTTACTGTTTCGTAAGTGTTCTCCCTCTATAATTATTTTTGTATGACACCGTTAAAAAGATTCGTTAAAAATATTAAAGGAATGTTCTGCGGTATTTCAAACTATTCACAGTAATTATAGACCATACATTCAAAAAAGTCCGTCACGCAGGGGCTGCGTAAACTAAGCAGATTTCCCACGTGAAGTTTTACAATAGAGAATTCAAGATGAGAATACATGGCATTATTTATATTGAAATAATTATTCATTTTTTCAAAGATTACAACTGAATAATACAAAGCTAAATTTTATGCTTGCATATTTAGCTACATTCCATATCGGTGATAATTAATAAGTTCCAAAATCGGTGGAGAGGTTTGGTATAAGAGAAGAAATTACTGCTCTAGTCACCTCCCATAATCGTGGCAGTAGAGGTATTGATAGCTATGAGTACGAATTTCAATTCAGCCAGGATACAAATTTACTGTGTTATATAGTTTTTAATTTAAAATTTAATTAAATTATTAACTGTTCAATTCGTCTCCATATTTCAAAATAAGAGTCTCAAATTGAAAAAAATAAACTCAAAACTATATTATTTGATTAAGAAGCAGCTTTTTCGCCTTTATCTTTTGGAGTTTTCCTTTAAATAATGTAATTCACCTTTTCAGAGCGTGCCTCATTCCTTTTCTTGATTGCTTCCTCACAAATTGAGTGTTTATTTTCATCACCATTGGCTAGCCAGCACCATCAGCACCACCAACTTCATCATATTTCGTAACTACCCCGCCAATCCCAATTCCTCTCCACTAAGTTCGCCATGCTCTATTACTGTTGTTTGAGCTGTTCCTTTAAAAAAATTGTTATTGTCTCATCCTAAATAATATCCCTTCTAAAGCTTCCCTCCCCTTTTATAATTTTCTCGGTGTGTAATTAGCGCACTCCGTGAAAGCTCCCCGGTTGCTTTGTGCTTCAGAAACATAGAAGTGGTATTTGGCGATCAATATGAATTCTATTTGAGATCCGGAATAGTGTTCTCCTTGTCTCTTTGTGTATCTCCTTATGAGCAAATACACTGGGCGTGATTTTTATATCCCTAAACAACAAGCAAACTCTGCAACTCTGCATCATAAGTTTGCTGATGACCTATCTGAACCTTATAGTTTGATAACAATTTGTTATTTCATCGTAGTTTTTCGCCAGACTGGCACAGATTAGGCATTAACTATTTCCACTAGATCCTTACAAGATACACACTGATCAATGATATAATGTAGAATCTTCTATTCAGCCTGATTCTGTAGATCTTGTTTATGATGATCCAGTATTATGATAGTCCCAGCATGAATTTTCATAATAATAAACCCAGTACATCTCTCGTTGTCCCTTTTAGTAGATTTCCGGACCTGGAATAGTGGGGGTTTAGAGGGGGGATTTGAAAATTCAAATTACTGTCGTTATTATGAGTCGGAACGTAAAATGTTGTAGGACCAATATTGTTAAACTATTGATGCTCTACAATTGTTGCGCTATTCATTTTTCCGTAACTCGAATATCGAGTTATTTTGTTGAGGTTTTGTTTTCAGCCATCCGTAACCCCCCCCCCCCCCAGACGACCATTCCCTTCTACTCATTTTTTTACACGGGACTAGAGAATATGTATATATGAGCACAAAACTGTGTTATAGCAGGGGGAGGAAATCTGCTTAGTTTAAGCAGCCTCTGCGTGACCGACTTTTTTTATTGCATTTATTAGGACATTTAGTTAGATAGGCAACAAATCAGCTTATAAAAAAAATCCGTCATTTCCCACTAGAAGTTTTACAATAGAGAAATTTCACGAGAGCCGAACAGTTACGGAAACGGCCGTACTAGCTTTTGGCGGAAACTCACTACTAGACCTGAAATTAGCCGATCTCCATTATTCTCACACACTTAATAAAAATGCAAATATCTCGATTAATATTCAAGATAGAGAATACATATTTATAACTATATCTATAGTAAATTTAATTTGCAATAAGATTGTAGCAGGTTGGCCCGGCTCAGTAACTACTATTAACCTAACCCCTACTACCCCTACTGGTCTCAGTGACAGTGTTGCCAGAAACTATTTAACCTAAAACAATTATTCTAATTTTAAAGTGGGTACACTGTGAACAACCTCACAATAACCTTTCAGTTAGTGTGAAATTAATTGCGTACCCTCGCAGTTGTATCTATTAGTGTACGTTCTTTTTGTGTGAACTCTGCTTCAATTCGTTATTTATTATTTATCCAAAGATTTATTATTTTGTGTTGTTCATTCTTTATTATTTGACAGTGTAAATTTTTCTTGTTGTTTTGCATAAATTATAGTGGACTTATATCATTCAAGTTTTATTATTCTACGTTATAAAAAACCGTACGTTAAAAGATTTATTCTATATAATTTTTCGATCCGACGTACGGGTATACGCATATAATATGCTACATCTAGCAGACATGAATAACAAAAAGTCGTATAATTAAATAGTATAATTTTTGTACCCCCCCTCCCACTTTGCTGGATGTATCGATATTATGAAGATTGGCCCAGAACATGTTTAACTTTTTCTGCTAATCTGATTAAAGAAAACAAATGTGAATTGAAAAATGATGCTGGCTAGCTTTAATTCATTTCAAGAATAGACAACTCATCACTCTTTCTTAGTTCTCCAATCGAGTCCAATTGTCGGGCAAACGTCCAGATTAATAAAATATTTTACAGAATGGCACACATTTATATTTATCTGTCTATTCGAATATGTTTCTTCTCTTTCAGACATTGTATCACTGTTCAACCTCTTGCTTCGTTGATTATTTCTTTTTTTTTATAAATCAGTTTCTTGTTAGAAAATTAGATCTTGTCTGTTGATTTGACTACTTCAT
The DNA here is from genome assembly GCA_019009955.1 of Riptortus pedestris. Taxonomy (NCBI): domain Eukaryota; kingdom Metazoa; phylum Arthropoda; class Insecta; order Hemiptera; family Alydidae; genus Riptortus; species Riptortus pedestris. The sequence goes on along the minus strand of CM032228.1, from coordinate 202,786,117 downwards.
AAATCTCGTGTATAAAATTAGTTTCCTTTCACAATTTTTTTATTTGTATCACTTAATTCTATAAATATTTGTTCTTCCGTATAGTAACGAAGTTATTTCGAATATTCAATAATCCTCTCTATAAAGCCCCCCCCTCCCACTGGCCCGATTTCAACCATTAACGAACTTGATCTTTATTTTTACATAATACGTTGAAATATCCAGTTTGGTAACGATCAAGCAAAAATTGCGACCGCTAGAGCGTTAACAGGCATATATATAATTTTGAACGGGCCTCATTTTCGTCATCTCCTGGGTGAGATCGATGGACATTTCAAGAAAATTATTGAAAATCGCTTCATGAGTACGCCCTCAATTGCTAATTTCTCTTTAGAAAAAAAAATAGTATTGCCGGTTCTGACAAGCATGGCATTGCACCAGGTGGGAAATGTGCTTTGTTTGCGCAGGAGCTGCGCAACGGACTTATAATTGTGAGCGTAGCGTGATCCAGACAGACCTACGGTGTTGACATTAGAGATGACTCCCCCCCGTTGAACAGCCCCTAGGGGCATCGCTGCTAGGTGGGGAGGCCGCAATGCGGGACCCTCGCTCTGCCCTCCTCAGCCTGTCTCTCCTCTCCCTTCCCCTTTACTGTAATTGTCCAGCCGTTCCATCCCTTCAGGGAAATCTGCTATTGAGGTTGTACTCATGACGCGATTTCATTTAATATCCTATAGATCCTAACTAAAAGATGACGAAAATGAGCTCCGCTCAACATTATGCATGTAAATTTTGTGCCGGATCAAAAAATTGTTAAGGATTAATCTTCTTGAAAATTAAATTCTCTAGAACTAATAGTCTATTAATGTTTTCATATCTTAAATATTTATCGATTTTTTTGTATATTTTATTTTTTTGTTTTCAGTCAGAACAAACTCGCCTCGTACAACAACAAGCTGATAAATCATTAAACGTTTTATTCCTAGCTTAAATATCGAATATGGTGCCCTGGAACCTGTAAACTCACACATGTGGGCATATGTCATTTTGGTTTGATTGTAACATACTCGATATTTAAACGTTTTAATTTAAAGTAGAACTAAAGAACAAATTCGTCAATGTCTAAAAACTGTCAAGGAAGTGGAAGGTGTTTAAACGCTGGGGGAGGGTTGCGGAAACAAAAATTCAAAATGACCTGTAGCATCAAATATGGTTAGAATGATAGTGCTGCTGCAAATGTTCTACAATTGTGGTTCTATAATTTCTTTTTGTAACATGAATGTTAAGCGAGCTATTAGCATACATTTGTTTCCAGCCTCCGGTTATACCCCACTTTCGCTGATCACACGTTATCAATAAGCCAATAAGTTATCAATAATCCAGGCACCACACACAGAGGCGCACACATACAAACGCACATATATATTTGTTACCAAATATTGTTTTCACCGGACCTTTACTGAGATATTTAGTGTCTACAGGATACACCTGGTGTGAACAGGTAAACCTGATTTTTACGGAACGCAGAAGGGAATAAGAGGGCACAATTGCATGCAATGGTTTCCCGTTGCCCTCTGCATCAGCCTACCCAGCAATTTTGCCCAGAGCATCATGAGGAAAATGCGATTCACACAAATAAAGGCACGAATGGAGAAAATTTCACTAGTGGCCAGAGTTGTTAGATAGCCTTCCTGCATAAGCTGAATAATTAATAGAATTAGCCAGTATGAGTATGCAGACTACAACCCTGATCTATCCTCCAGTTCATGTATATGATATACAAATACCAATAGATATATATGTCACATACATGCCAATATACATATGCCGTTATCAATTTTTACATTCTAGACTAGGACGTTTTTATTTGGCTGATACCATGCTCTGTATTAAACCGTTTTATGGAACACTAAAGAGGCTTTTCAAAGAATGATATCGGATCAGGAATTATAGAAGGGCTATAGAGGGGTTATTTGTATTTCTTTTTCTTTTTTTCAGCCTTGAATTTATACTTACTTATCTAAAATTACCTTATGAAAAGTCTTCTTAGATGATCTACAAGACGGATTTTCAGTATTTGTTCTATTTTAATTTAGTACTAGGGAAAAGAGATAGCCGATGAAAAATGGGTTTAGTTTAATTAATGTTTGCCCTTTGTTGTGGATATCAATCACACGGGCTGTTCAACAAATAAACAACAGCCAAGTATTCATGACTGAACTTTCTCCAGCATACAAAACAGACCTAACATACATATATATGTACGTTGGGTCTGTTTTGTATGCGGACAGCAGTCTAGACTTGGACGTTTGGGGCTGTCTCTGCCTCTGCCCCTTCCCACCTATTCTTTACTTTCAGCCTCTTGCCTCAACTGACTCCTTAGTATTATACATTTTTATTTACTTCCTATCATGTTCTTGACTAAAACGCCTACGTTTGTCGTGTTTTAATTTTCCAATAACTTTAGCGTAACGTTTATTCTAGTTTTTAAGGATCTCAAAACCAATGGAATTAAAAAATCTATTCTTGTGGTAATATTAAAAGAAGGTTCTATAAGTAACATTTTCTTCCACAAAACTCTATTTAGAAGGAACTTAAATGCCGATAGTATCCACAATTCTGTTCTAATGGTTCTTCTCTCTCCAGTTATTCAGTTTGTATTATGCTTATCACCGTAGATTCTAGGACTTAAACGAATCTGTAAATATATGTTTTTATCTAAATAAATAATATATAATTATAAAGATAATAACTCAGGTACTTTTTAAATGAATCCACATTCATATACTGTCATTATAAAATAAACTCCCATCCGGTCAAATTAAATAATAATTTAAATATATCTACCATTTTTCCAGATTATTACTGGTTTAACGGAAGCCAAAGACTAGGAAACCTATTTTCACATACACTGTTTAACCTCGTTCAAATTCTGGTAGTAGCATATAGAGTAGGCAGGCGTAGATCATGGCGTATGCTCATCGCTTATGTGTGCAATCACATAGTAAGGATATGGGACCAAAAGTCAATTATTTGAAAACTTGACGGGGAAGACTGCAGACGGGTTTGGGCAGAGCTTTGGGAGATTTCACGTTTCCTACATGTACCTGTAGGTCCATTTTAGTCCCGGAAGGAAGAGCATCGGAGAGCTACAGTGGAAACGGAGATTTGAAGGATAAAATGGTCGCAATGGAAAATAAATGACTCTCAAGAAAGATAAACTATGACAGTAATAAACGTTGGCTCTCGACAAATAATATAAGAGACCCCTGACCCCTCTTGGGCTGGGCGAAAAGAGCTGTGAGAATGGTATTTGATGCTGTGAATATGCAGGCCAGATATTTCGTTATACACCTGAAGTCGTCCTCGCTGGTCGGAGTACGTAAAGGAGAATGCCCAACATAAGTTGTTGTAAGGTACACCAGGACTTGTAGACTAAGGCATTGAAAAATTCTGAATTGAATGATCAGAGACTGTGGATGTGGCCATCAGCCAATCAATGGAACAATCGTTTAAACAAATAAGTATCATTCACGCATTCTAGATACATATATTCGCAACATTTTAAGAGAGTTCTGATGAAAACACATTCACCTTCTGTGCATCAACATCGATGGTTCTAATTTTTGTTCGGAATATGTAAATATATGTGAATAACCCTCAACCTTCATGGCAATTATTTAAGTATTCTTGGTTTTTGCCGAGTTCCCTGTCTATTGCTACTGTTTTACACTAGTTCCTACGTGATTCCTATAAGAAACACTTAGTTCAGTACTAAAGAATATGTAGCTCAATAAAGAGTGGTAAATCACCTCACTAAGTAGAATAAAAAGTAACGAAAGAAAATGGCAAAGTAGAGGAAATTTATTGGCAAAGAAGGATCATAGGATTGTTTTAGATTTTACTGATCCAAATATAGTGCCCATAAAACTATCATAATAATAGCTTCCGACGCCATATATTAAAGATATTTTTATCAAAGTAGCGTAATTTTTAAAACAAAACGGTGTAAAGCTAGATTTAAAAGCATTAATAATATTGGAAGCAGGCTTTCAATGTTCACGGACGCGATTAACCCAGAAGAAATAAGAATTTATATGATTTATTACTATAGTTATGAGAATAAAACTTATGTAAAAAGAACGCGGTATAAAAAAAATCGTTTAAAAGAACAGCTAGAGCAGACTGCATTTTTCAGCCGCTTCTGGGATGAATGGAAATGAGTTACACTGTTTGAAATGACTGCATTCTGAAAGAGAATGCAGAATCCTACGAAACAGAAAGCGTTGGTAGCATTAGAAGTAACCAGCGAGCTAAGCAAGGATCAAGGAAGGCTAAGACCTAATTTCGAGGTTCACTAAATCCCAGCTGAAATTGATACTGGTTATGAAAGGATTTAAAAGCATAACAAGTAAATATTGTTCTCCTCAACTCTCATTTCTAGTCTAGTATACGTATAGCGCGAGTGAATACTTATTAATTTTAATTGGCGTTCTATTTAAATAATCATTTTAATAAGTATGAATGAGGAATGAATTTATAATGTCCCTGTGTGGATATGAGTTTTTTTTTTCATAATTAGCTGAGCATATAAAGTTTGATTTGTAGTGACTGTATTTATGCAGTTAATAATTTATAATTATAAATTGTAAGTTAACCTCATGTTGCCTGTTCTTGAAAGACTGAATATGATCTGTTGAGTGATGAAAGTATTCTCTGAAATAAATACTTGGACGTGAACTTGACCATATTTTTTAGCAGATTTCCCTTAAGGGAAATCAGCTATTGAGGTTGTACTCATGACGGAATTTTCGACATTTTTCTTCAAATGTCCATCGATCCTACCTAGTAGATGACGAAAATGAGGTCCGTTCAAAACTGTATATATATATCTATATATATATATATATATATATATATATATATATATATATCTATATATTTGTGTGTTACCGCTCTAGAGATCTCTGTTTTTGTTTTATCCTTACCAAACATCATATTTAAGAGATTTATGTAAAAAGAGAGATGGAGTTCGTTAACGGCTGAAATCGGCCCAGTGGGAGGGGGGGTTTAGAGGGGAGGATTTTTGAAAATTCGAAATATCTCCGTTACTATACGTCGGATCGAAAGTTGTACATAACCAATCTTATTGCAAATTAAATTTACTATAAATATTGTTATATACATTTATTCTGTATCTTGAATATTAACCGAGATATTTGCATTAGTATTCTGCGTGTGGACACCAGGAGGCTATGTTCGGAGTTTCCACGAGAGCTCTGGCGGCCGTTTCCATAACTATCGTCCCTCGTGAATAGGTTTAGAGGTTAGGTTAACTGTTTTTGGGGCTAGGAACTACTGGGTTATTAACCCTAAATAATGTTTTTTAGGTTTAGAGGTTTCTTACTACTACACTTGTTATTAGGCAGATTTCTCTATTGTAAAACTTCACGTGGGAAATCTGCTTAGTTTACGCAGCCCCTGCGTGACGGACTTTTTTAAACTGAGCTTGGTTGGTTCAGCTGGCATTGACTCACATGGGATGTTACTAAGGGGATTCTATCAGCTGAGGTGGAGGTCTTTCAAAGGCTTTAGTACACGATGTAAGCAAATAAAACATTACACGAATACAGCAACCGAAACATCGAATGTGCATTTGTGCGATCCCACTCCAGAACCCGAGCCGAAACTCCATCTCTAGTTCTCACTCTCGACATTAATTTCAGATTAAATAGTAACTCTATATTCGCTTTTAATCCTAAGAGCCTTTGCCATTCGAAACCATTGATTTCGAAGCCTTTGAGTTCTGAGAAATACTTAGCATGAATTTATGCAAAACAATGAGTTGCAGAGTTAGAGCTCGTCAGTGCTACTCTATAATTATCCTACATTACAACTTTCTACTAATGGAAAACACATTATAGGAAAGTCTTTATCTCCCATTAATTAGGTTATTGGTTGGCTAGTAACCATTACGTTTACCAGTAAAAATCTTAGGAAGGATTGAAAACGTTTGTTCAACACTGGGACTACAATGTGAGTTGATTGTTTTTAAAATGTCATCGGATCTTGTGCAGACAGATGATTTAAAATTGCTCAAACTAAGGCGATAGATATCTGAAAGATGACTCCTGCATTATTTGTACGGGATGTGTCCCGGAACCATTTATAATATAATTCCTAAACGGAATTCATTTTATTTATGAAACTTGATTTGAAAGTTTTGTGAGATTTAGTACTTTCGTAGATTCATCAACCAACAAACTGGACGGAGGGAAGAGGACTTGTAGAGAAACCGAGTAGGGTTTTAAGAAGAAAATAAAACCTAATCAGCAATACATCTATTTCAACCCATTTATGACATACAATATCTGAGCGTTTTGTATATATATATATATCAAATTTTGAACGGACCTCATTTTCGTCATCTACTAGGTTGTTTTAAAAAACCGAGTTCGTAGGTTTAAAAAAAATTATTAATTGTGGAATTATGATAAAATTATTACAGGCTAATCGGAGGATTTATTCCAGAAACAAATAAAACAACATTATGAAATATTGAGGTGAAGAAAATAACGCCTGCCTTACAGATCATGTGTTTTAGCAGATTTCCTTTAAGGAATATCAGCTATTGAGGTTGTAATCATGACGTGATTTTCAAAACATTTCCTCAAATGCCCATAGATCATACCCAAGAGATGACGAAAAGTCCATCACGCAGGGGCTGTGTAAACTAAGCAGATTTCCCATGTGCCTGTGGAAGGCATTTGTTAACTGACCTCACCACTTATTCTCTATTTATATTTAAAAAAAACAGTGAGTCGAGTTACGAAAAAATGCATACAATAATTGGAGATCATTAAGAGTAGTTTAGCTAGATCATTAAGAGTAGTTTAGATAGATTATGGGTCGGATCAAAACATGTTATAGAACCTATAACATGTTATGATTCGACCCATAATAACGGAGATACTTTGAATTTCGAATCCCATCCCCAACTATTCCAGATCCAATTTCAACCAATAACAAATACCATCTTTAGCGTTGGTTGGAAAGGTTAAATATAGAGTATGGTATAGATCAAATAAACATTTTCGAGGAAAAACAAAAAATCTTAGTTCATGACGTCAATACACATGTTTGGATGTATCTCACAAAGTAAAAGTTCAATGAAAAGAATAATTGGTATTTAACTTGGGAATGAAGTGATTCAGGATATAACAGCTTATTGTTAATATGACATATGAGTAGAAGTGAGGATGTGCTGAAGGCTGAAAACTAAAAAATCCAGATATCTCGGTTAATATTCATGATAGAGAAAATAGCTGTTGCTCTTTCTACCTTCTCATCATTCATTATAAGTACAGAAGATCACCATTGATGAGGTCACTATCAAACAACATATTTTTTATTTGACTATTATTGTAATTTATTTCTCTTCTGTAGAATTTCGTGTGTCAATTCACTTATTTTTCTTATCTGGCTTCAAAACACTTGAGATAAAATGTTTTCAAGTTGAATTATTTTTATCTTTGTTTTTTCCTGTTATCTAATTATATAAGAGAGCTCCAAAACTCCCCCGTGGTTTTTCTTATTTGATTTTAAGGCATTTAACAAATTTGAGATTATCGCGTAAGTACAAATATAATGAAGTTTTGAGAGAATGGATTTAGCTGTAGAGTAATTATCACTGTGATATGTCACATCCAAGGTTCAGTATTAGGAAGGTATTGATGATGACAGTTCTCTATAGCTTGGATACTGTCACTAACAGTGACGGAGAATGTTCATTGGCCAGTAAGGAACATGACACATCACTAGAGGCAATATGTATCAATATACCTCCAGCTTGTCACCTATAACATACATGAGATTAATTATAACACATATCTATTGTTTCTTCAGAATCATAAAGCACACATTGTATTTTAAATCTTTATTATATATATATATTTAGTTTACTGATGGTATAAACATACTTTTGTTGAAAAATATAGCTGAAAGTTAAAATTTATAGATCATAAAACATCCCCCGTACTTTATGACTTTAATACAGATTATTTATTACGAAAGATATAAAACATTTTTAATAAGCAGTTTTCTAACAGAACTAACTTTACATAAAGGGTTCAAGTAATCCGAACATAAAACATTTATTTACTTAATTCACGCCTAATTGGCAGATCTAACATACCTGTTTGTCGTAACTACAACATAACTTTAATTATTCGACATAATCGGAAATAATGTACAAAACAAAAACTAATTACCTCGGCATTTCTAATGCCTTATTGACAGTTGATAATCATATTTGACATTATACAAAATCCCTTTAAGAAAATCAACACATCCGCCAAAAATATATACTCTCTTCAATCATATATCTTGATATTTCGTATCTTTATTTTATTCACTTCTCTTTTAGATATTATATCACTGAAAAATGTTATGTCCATCTAATATTCATATGTTGATTTTAAGTAAGTGAGAAATGGAGAATAAAATATAATTCTTCGTGTCATTTAACTTTGTGGAAATCTGCTTAGTTGACGTAGCTACATAATACGACCATGTTTTAATGCCTTTGCACTATCACTTCCCCCAGGATTGAACTTTATTCTGTATAAAGACTATCGCTGTTTGTTCTCTTGATTAGATGATACAGTATCTGAAAAAAATTAAACATTGTTATGTAGATTAGATGGTACAACGTCAGAATGAATTGTCATTGTTTTATGGATTAGATTGTATCCTGTGTAAGGATATCGTTTATAAGTCGGACGTTACACTGTTAAACTAATATCACTATTTATTAGTTAAAATGGTACTTCATCTGCATCAGATCTCTGGCTATTGTTCTCATTTTGACACGGAATTTGTAGAGTTTCAACAATAGGTTTAATTGTTTCTTATAGTTAACGGATTGTTATGAGTTTAAAATATGGTCAACAAATTATGCCGAAAGACGTTTATTTCTAATTGAGTTCTTATTATTTCACTTCTATCTATTTCAAAGCTCATCATCTGAAATTATTGTAAAATTTCCTAGACAAAGTATCTTAATAAACTTGAATATTCATATTTAATAAACCACTAGTTTTGCTTATTACAGAATTTCGCACATAGAAGTACACCAATACATCTAGACCTGATCAAGATAACTTTTCATTTTCATATCCCTTGATGACAAAACGTCCGACACGCAGGGACGTAAACTAAGCAGTATTGCCACGTGCTCGAATGACAGACACACTGGTGGTCTCTTCTATTCTCAACATCTCCCGTTAATGAAAAAGAAGCTAATGTAAACAGGATTTGGAATGTCAGCTGTGCATGATATATTCAGTGTCACAGTTTCTCAATGTAAAGGAGTCAGGAAAAACAATAAAATGTAAATAACTCCCTTAATAATTGAGTGGCGAAAAAATATATAATTGCATAGCATTGAATGTTTAACAATAATAACTATATAACGTTTTTCGATTTGACTCATAATTACAGTGATATTTTGAACTTTGAATTCCTCGCCCCCCCTCTCTTCTTGATCGGATTTTAGTCTTTAATGGATATGATCTTTAGTGCTGGAAGAACGATTAAATTTTGAGTATGGCATTGATAAAATAAATATTTTGGAGTATAGAACGAAAAACCGTTGTTTTTGACGTCACTCATAACGTATGTGTATGTATATCTTCTTTTGGAGACCTTTTGAAAACAATATGCGATATTTAAGATAGGTATAAGACTTTTCATGATGTATCAGCTTTCATAAGAGATGAACAGGAGTGGGAGTTTACTAAAGCCTGGGAACTTAGACATTTTTTCGATAATATTTCAGTCAATAGCTGATTTCCCTTAAAGGTTACAAGTTTAAATAACAGAATCATTAATATAACTTTAGAATGGTAGACATACATTTGGCTAATTTCCTTGGAAATATTGATGTATTCAAACTAATAAATACAGTCGAAATTTTTCTTTGGTCACCACTGGGTTACGGCGATAGGGGTATTCATTTTTGTGATGGCGAGTTGTACTATATACAAACTGCGAATTGTAGTATATGCTAATATCACGGTCCTAATATATATATAATGATACCTTCATGCCATGGATTTGCATCGTGCAGGAAACCGTCGGGTGATAACATCAATATAATAAACACCTCCAGCAGGTAATTATGCATTGCATATGAAATGTGTTTATTTTTTGCCTGCTATGATTGTTCTGGTTATATTATCATCATTTTATAAACACGTTATACATGTACCTTCACTAAATGATAACAAATATTTAATTGCAACAGTATGCATGCAGAATAAGTGTGATATGATAGTTTAATAGTTAATTATAATGGCTGTTTTAATTGGTTTTTTTTTTCCTTCTAAAATCAGATTCATATGATTTTGAGGTAAGGAGTCTAGATTTTTCTTAAAATTTGGAATTCCAAGTCTGACTAATTGAAATTCGGGAGAAGTGTTTTTTGAATTAAATGCCAATTACTCGACATCCTATAATCCCCATAAATATTAAAATTACTTTATTGAAGAAAGTGAAAACTTCACATATTATATTATTGGATTGTACGAATTCCCATCATTTATATAATATTTCTTTTCTATATGACTCACTAAATTATATAGAAATAATTCCCTGAGTTTGTGGTGCAATAACTAATTCATAGAATCATTCTTTGAATCACGTCATAACCATTAAACAATATTCGTCTTATTTTCATTCGATTTTTATCAATTACTCAAGATGATATTTGGTCATTTCAACTTAAGGACTCCTCTAAGATTACAACAGATTATAATTATAATAATATTTTGTACGCACTTCAAAAGGGATGACATCATTAGCTTGTTAAAAGTTTTGTTGAGTGTGATAACTTTGTAATGTGTTTGTGTGTGAGAGAGGGAGAGAAAAAAAAAACATTTTTAGAAACTTAATTTAATCTATTTTTACGTTGTGACAGACATGGCAAATTCGCTGGTGAAATTGATGAAACAATGTTGCTATTGATTGTTCATTGTGCTATTTACTATCCATTAATGTCTTTAAAAGTGTCCATTCACAGTCGGGGTTGCATATCAGTTACGCCTGACAAATTGATGAAAGTATGGACTTATTTTAAGGGGAACCTTCACAGATTAGATCTTCGACAAGAGCGACCAATTTTCAACACCTATCACCTTTACCGTATATACTCCATGCTTTATATATGTAGATGATTCTTATGGAAAATATCATCAATTAGAAGCTTAATAATAAACGTTTTGTTTTGTTTAAATTCTTGAGTAAATAACATAACATATTAGAATTGTAGTATGTAGCTCATACAAGTTAACGCCTATCATTGATTTGCTTAAACAGGCTTCGGCCCACGTAGAAATGTCTCTCTAACATATCTAGTCGATTGGAATTCTTATTACTCTTTCTCATATCATTATTTTTGAATAGTCACCCCAAGATGGCAAAGGAAATCATTACATTATTTTGTGACAGTTCCTTCCGTTCCTTATTTCCGTGGACATCAGGGCATCCTGTTTACAATGACTACTACCATCCATGACCTGCAGTAACAACACCTTAAATTATTTTTAGTGGAGATATTTTTTTTTTCGTTTTCATTCTACAAGTGTTTGATGTTTTTGTTAATTTTATTAATTAGTTAAAAGTAGATCTAATTCTTGTACAGTATTCGCGCCTAAAGGCAAATTGAGATAGAGGTTCCATTCATTTTACTATTTCATTAGGGTTTGTCCAAAATTGAAATCCTACTGTTGTAATAAAAGCTGTGACTTAGGGATGGTCGAAGAAACGACAATACGTACATTATACATATCCTCTAAAATATGTATTTATCATGAAATTTGCGTATATCAGCAAATCTACACTCAATGAACTGAGTAGATTCCTTTTGGCAAAATTCATTTATATATGAACATTTTAAGAACCACTTCTGATTGCTGTTTTTATTTTATTTTCTCCTATTACCTATTATTTATGCATTCTACTCTAATACTAAGTGTTAATTGAATGGATAGCTTTGGTAATTTCCTCCCAAAATGGCGCGAGAACTCTTAAATATATCTAACTACACCAGCTGAATCCAGGCACCAAAAATCAATTATATATCTCCTAATATCTCATTCTAATTTTATAATGATTAAGCCCCTACCTCTGAGTGCCATTTTATACGGGATATATGCCATTACTGTTTGCCAGAGAAGGCTAATATTTGATATATTTTTATATTTACCCAAATCAAATACTTATTATCCAAATTATTTGTTTTGTCCGTCCTTGGTACGAATAATATTAAAACGAATATTTGCGTCCAAAGACATTTTAATCAGGATAAAACTCATTATTTGTCCCCTTGTGTTTTTTTTTTTATAATTAGAAAACGTTAAGAGTTTTTCTAAAGAAAAAATATCCCCGCAGTCGAAAAATGAAGTGCTCGCTTGTGTTGAGTTTCTCCTTCCACAGCACTTTTATTAATGAATGCCATTAGTAATATCATTTAAAAGTACACGTTTTGTTCCCCACCCACCGTCCTTAAAAACATATAACTTCTGAGAAACATGGCCCAAGTGTCATCGAACATTTGCGAGATGTCTCGAAAGCTGGAGCTGATAACCGGTATTTTGATTACTTAAATAAATAAAAGCATAACTAAGAAATAATAACGAATGTTTGGATTACGGGGATTGTTAAAACTAAACTTTAATACTTCGCTCGTGTTGGAATGACGTACACGTGACGTCGTTTGTATATCATGAGAACATTCTATTATTTTTTCTTTTGCAAAAACTGTTCACAAATAAGACAGGTTTTATTTATATGGAGGTTAGTGGAGGGTTTGAGTACAAAAAAATACCCCCTTATATTCTAGTTAGAGAAAAACGTAACGGGCCACAATTAATTGGGTCATTATGTAATTTTAAAAAAATATTTAAAAAAATTTTGATTCTTCAAATAATAACAGGGATATTTACGATATTACATTTCGCCTCGTCTGTAACCCTTTCCCCTCCCCTCCTGAGCCCGTTTCCAGCTGTTAACAGGTTTAATACATTTCTGAACTATTCTTGCTAAACGGTTAGTCCTGTCAATATTTCACCATCAATCCCCTTCATTCATATTTGGCTCCCGAATATTCTTCGGATCCAAAGGTCTTTTTTCTTTCACTCAAATTTACCGCCATATATTTTGGCGTTATCCTACATACGATTATTCTTTAGAGTGCAGTTAGTTTGTCGTCCAATTTCAAATTTCGTATATCTTCAAATTGTTTATAATTGTTCTCGAGGTAACGTGCCCCTGAATCCATATTGATTGCGCTGAAAAGATAGAAGGTCAATAACTTTCTCGGAAGAATTGCCTGCTAGCGTGGGAGCAAGGCGTATTGTTCGCAAAAGTACTAGGAGTACGTTTAATGATTGTCCCAAGGTTTTTATTAAAAGGGTTTTGAAGCCTCAACAAATGACTCAAAGTATAAATGGGGGTATAGTGTTGAGTGGTGGTCTCCACATAGGAGAGTTTTCTCCAGCAAACAGTCCTCCATGGAACCTGCCTTATCTTCTCTTTGTTCCTTTCCAATGAACGAGTGTGTGAAAGCTCACAAAGCCCTCGGCCCCCTTTCACTCTTCCATTTCTATGTCCACTTCCCAAGAGCTCGCCTTTTATATTTATTTATAAATTTATATCAATCCTTTTTTTTTTCTTTGTTTTTCCTTCTCTGTCCCCTTTGAGAGCAAAACATGTTTTCTTCCACTTTTCTACCGCAAATTCCATGCTTTGGTGGAATTTTCCGGTTTTGGTTTGAGTTGGTGCATTGAAAGGGAAACTCGCGGCATACGACAAACAAAAGTAAATAAAACAGAATAAATTCATTCCTTTTTTGTTCTTTAGTTCTTTGATCTGTTATTGCCACATTCATTGGGATGGTTTATTCTATTGAAGTACTACGATTTAGTAATGGTGCCACTCGTATTTTTTTTTATTAATTAATAATTTCCCAACTCGGTATATAAGCGTTTCATGTAAAGCTAAACGAAAAAAAAAATCGCTAATGGCTGAAATCCATTCCCAAATTGGATACACCTTCGTTATTTTGAATTGGATCGAAAAATTGAATATAACCAATCTTATTGCAAACTTAATTTTCTATAGACGTTTTCCCTATCTATTTTCAGCCTTTAGTAAACCTCCACTCTTAGTTATCGCACGCTAATAATTAGACAATATATTACACTTCTTATTCCAAGCTTGAATAAAAATATGATTTTCAACAGACCTATACCACGTGTGAATCATGTAAACACATTGTGTGATGTGATCATCAATTAAGATTTTACGTTCTTCACCCGTTTATTTGATCTGCCATATAATATCTCCATTATTATGAGTCTGACTGAAAAATGTTTTAGAGCCAATCTTGCTAAGCACTCACTACAGTTATTGTTCTATAAACCTTTTCATTATTTCGAATATTAACCTAGATATTTGCATTTTTATATTTTCCCTCCCTTCAGTAAATTTGTAGCATAATTTTTACTTTAAGTTACTGCATCACCAAATATACCATTTTCAGCGTAAATTTAAATTTATAATTTTCTCACTATGGAAGAAATAAAGGATAGATTATGAAATACGATAAGCTGTGTGTCGTTGCTGCAAGTGGAAAATCTGCTTATTTTACGCTTCCCTGTGTGACGACATTTTTTATATTCATTCTTGAATTGTGAATTTATTCTTCCTACTACATTAAAAGATGTAGTAGATAATCACTGTTATATAGATATGACCTCATTTCCATGCTAAGTTTCAAGTTTTATTTGTTAACGGCGCGAGGGAAATGAGCTTAGTATTCGTACCTTTAGCTTCTTTGGACTTTTTTACAAGTCGAATTTCACGACTGGAATTAGAGCACATGGTTGTTCCCCGTGGTATTATGAATGGATTGAAAGTAATTTATCACGTTGAGAAATCGCCCATTCCAAAACTTTTCTCAGTTTCTGGGGGACGCAAAATAATTTTTCCAATTTATCCACTGAGACTGTTCCAACTTGTCGCAGTGTTGGAGATAAGTTGCTAAGCTTGGCGGTTGGAAAAGAGCTAGGCGTAAAACCGGGGATAACTTTTTTTTCAAATTTGCGTCGATTTATCTTAACTTAACATAATCGCAATTTCACATTTTCAGTACTACTGCTATTGCTCTACCCCTCATTCTGTCAAAATTTTATCAAGCATTTACCATTTTAAATCCATTCACTGTATTTACCTGGATATTTATGTTGCCTGACGTTAGGTTGTTTGCTGAACTATAAGAAACCAAGAGATTACCAAACTGTACTGATGTCACTTAATAGAATCAGTCAGTCGAAACTTGGAAATAAAGGGGTTTTTTTCGGTTCCCGGACATTATTTCTTTTCAGTAGCCAAAAACAAATTGCCTTTTAGTAGATTTATCTTAAGGGAAGCCGGGAAGCCTTTGAGGTTGAACATCATGAAGTATCCATGGTTCCTACCTAGGATATGACGAAAATAACGTCCGTTCAAAATAATATATATCTATATATATATTATATAGATATATATTATTTTGATATATATATACTATAATACCGTTCAAAATAATATATATCTATGTGTGTGTGTGTGTGTGTGTGTGTGTGTGTGTGTGTGTGTGTGCGTGTGTGTGTGTGTGTGTGTGTGTGTGTGTGTGCTTGTCTGTTGACGTTCTAGTGCCCAGAATTCTTGTTTGACTCAAAATGCGTCCGTTAGTATGTGGCAAATCGAAAAATTCTATATACCCAATCTTGTGGCAAATTTAATTTTTTTTTTATAATGTTGCTCTATACATTGTTTTCACATCTCGGATATTAATGTAGATATTCCCATTCATTCGAATCCACTCTTCATGAAGCCCCGACTTCTCCTGATTTCATATAAATAAATAAACTGAAATGTCATGAAACATTCTATTCCAAGCCTAAATAAAATTTATTGTTTTCATTGTACTTTTACTGCTTGAGGTTTACTCAAAGTGGTGATCTATTAAGAGTTTACGTTGTAGACTACATGCTTTTTTTTTTATTATTAAATTCTTACCGTTTCAAGTGGAAGTACCTGCATGTGGCTGAAATCGGACTATGCTGGGGGGGGGATGAGGTTAGAAGAAGGAAAACTTACACAGCTTCGTGACGCAAATGAATAGAACTCGAATAAAGAAGTATGAAACGTCTGCCTCTAATGCCACCACTCATATGGCAGGGAGCTTCCAGGTTGTTAACTTCCATCAAAGTCATGAAGCACAAGGCATGGCCATCCAGGTTAAATTTAAATGAGAAAATATTAGAAAAAAATTACTTTAAATACCATGCTCCATCTTATCATATTAAGAACGGTACCTTCCTTCTCAATACCTCCACTGCCTAGTGAAGTTATTAATGATTTTATCTTATTAACTTGCCACATCATGAAGTGCGTGTATCATCTCCTTGTGAGTTGTAAGTCTTAGATCGTGCTCTTATTTTTCTCTAAACCTCAATGTAAAATTAAACGGGTATAGTAATTGCATCTCTATGGACTACTTAGTCCTTGATGGACCATCCAAGGAGCTCCTATAGAGTGATATTTGGATGTTTTTCACTTAGTTAGTGACTTATACTCTGCTAAATAAAATATTTCATTAGAGAAAACACTGTATTAACATAATATTAAAATTGGATTCTGTCCAATATAATTGCGCTTCTGCCCACTCACTCTTCATTTCTAGGATAGAAATTACCATAATTGGGGATTACTGCTAATGATACAACTAATAAAATACCTTTTCCATTAAATATTGAATGAAAGTATAAATATAATGTGATGTAAATAAAACTTGAAATATAATAATAAATAAAACAAATCTTCAAAGTTTAATTATTTAAATATATTATGTAAGAAAAATCACTTCACATAGATCCTAGCTCAGAATCATGCTCGTATAGAGAAATATGAAAAAGTTGGAAGCTGTAAATATTTGCAGCGTACGTATGGGCTTTGGACAAAGTATTAACAATGTTATTGTTGGTTTATGTATTGTATTATAATAGTAATATTTTTTTGGGCGCTTTTAGAGTCATCAGCTTTAAATGAGGCGTTACAGAATCATGTTTATAATGGCATTTTAACTTTAATTGTCTTTATCCTTAATAAATTATAACATTTTAAGTGAACGAATAGATTTGATGTAAATTACATCTCTTGAACGGAATTAATCAAGTCATTATTATCTTCTAAAATATTTAATGGTCGATATTCGGAGAAGTTTGGTTCTATCGGTTTTCGTTTCCGCTGTCAGTTCTTACTGGCCATTGTGTTAAAGGGCTCTTAAACTTTTTAATTACTTCGCTCCCATTCAAGTAAAATATATTGATGATTCTTCTGAACTGATAATTCAATATTTATAGTTTTGAAATTCCTATTCATGAAATCAATTCATACTTTCCTAAATTAAACGATACTCTGTGGTCCAACTTTCTCAGGGCCCAAGCTTGAACTTTTCAGAAGGGCGGAGAAGGAAGAAATTACATAATTACCATGCTTTTCGCTGTTCTCTAGTGTATGTACTTACTTAGCTTTTGTAATTATCACGAATACAAGAAATGAGTTCAACAAGGATAATTAATTTCCTTCAGACTCAACTCTTTATTTATGCTTAAATAAACAATCTGACAGATTGGTGTTAAAATATATATGCTAATCATCATAATTATTTAATTCCTAATGGTTGTTATTACTCATTTAAAAGGTATTATAGAGCTTCTGCTCCAAAGGCCTGGAGTGCAGATCATACGATGTGGCTCAGCGTACTCCGTCTGGTCTCAGGCACTGCAAATTATAGTCGGCCATGATAGATGCTTGCTGGAACAGAAATTTCTAACCTCTATTTATCAGACATAACGTTGTAAGCATACTTGTTTCACGGTGGGAAAGGGGCATTGCTCCTAATATTTGGAAGTCCAATAATGAATACTTATAATTCATATGTTGCCGGATGTGGGAGTGCAGATCTGGGGAGCAGGCCTTAACGACATGAAGTCTTCCCACCAATTTCTTATTAAAGCACAGCAGGTTCTTTGCTGTATAAATAGATGCCAGAGCTACGGGTTTGGGGCCACTATTCTTATGAATACTTAGTTCACAAACAGAATAGACAAATCGGGAGTAAGTCAAACTCTCGAACGTGAGCTCTTTACAAACATTTCGAGAATAAGTGCACTTCGTCCATGTCATTTTAATCACCTTAATGGCTTATAATAACCCCTAACTTTGCTATATTAAAGGTAATTGTTAGAAATTGACATTTTTTAAGGGTTTTTTTATTATTATTATTTACCTCCACTTTATGCTACTTGGCTAATTGGGACGGGTTGTCTACAGGGAACCACCCGTTTCTACCCAGGGTGGGACTAAGAAATTTATTTAATGTTTCCATCACCAAATATATTTCAACTGCTCAGGGCGGGAATCGAACCTGCCACTCTAGGCTTACCATATGTGATTAAGACCAACGCCTTAACTCACGCCTTTTTTAAGGTATTACATAAAACAAAAGTAGTAAATAAATAAATGGATAACTTGGGCCTGCTGTTTTTAACCGTTTGTGAAATGTCTTTACACTGTTCATAGTTTTCGCACCAAAACGTATAATAAGTAATAAGTGCATTTTGAATAGATACCTCCTAAATCAACGTTTTAGTTTTTTCTTTTAAGTGATTATAAAGAGCAGTTGCTTTTACAGGTACTATATGTATAATCTTTATTTATTTATCATAGTTCCCTAATGCTTTCAAATATTAATTCTTGATTTATTGTGAATTGTTATATTTTTGTGGATTACCTTTATTCCATTAATAATTTGAGACACTACATATTGTTGTTTTCCTTATTAAAACACTGATAAATGAGAAAATCGTCGTTTTGATGTTCGTTTAAAGTAATAAGTAAAAGAAACATTATTAATTATGTAATATAATTAATATTTCATTAACGTAAAAATAAATGATCTTCCTAAAAGTGAGACTCTTCAGCTCGTTATCCGTGAAGGTTCGAATGATGTGAAGGAAGAAATTCCTTAATTAAAGGACGCGTGAAAATCCTCGAGGTGGCCAAGAATTTCTCCCTAATACCAAGAATTCCTCAAGCACTTTTTTTTCGTTTCTAAACAACAGAATATTAACTAAAATACTTCATCCCCTCTAGAACAATGATAAAGAGAGGGTACATACAGCTTTAATATATTTGTTAATAACTCTTCTGACTTATTGTTTTAATTAAAATTCTTTCATTAATGGTGAATCATTAATCATCATTTGCCCCATATGTTTCGTGCCTTTAATAATATCATTTCTAAAGAACATTTTATATAAACAAGAAGAATTGTTTTATTTACCTTTTGTTGTGTGGTGCTATTGATAATTGTCAAACATGCGAAAGTAATCGATCAATAAAATGGTTTTATATACCATTTGAATTTGTCTGTATATTGACCTTTGATGATATCATTGTTAAAGTGAATTTATATAGGTCATATTTTCATAATCAAGTTTTATATTGCATACTTAGGCTACCTAATGCCTATCACTAGTCAAGTTATGCAGGCTACACTTGACTGAAGGGTGTCTGTAAAATGTTTTCCTTGAGTGGAATTGTCTGTACTTTACCTGCCGCCTTTATTATCGATTGTTGTTATGTAGAAGGCAAAGGGATATGACCCTATGACCCAGTTACTTCTTCCTTTGTTTGCACATTTCTGTACAAATCGAGCCTTCCTATTTACGGTAACATCTGCCACTTGAAGCCAGTCTTTACACCACGAGATATATGGCGTGAGAGATCCAGTTTCTTCTAAAATTCAGTATTCAATAAACATTTTCTCCTGTACAAGTTCTATCTTATAGTTATTTATGACGAGCATGCATGGAATTTGAGCCCTGTCGAAGAAGATTTAAAAATTAGTTATTATTTGACGAGTAGGCGGCAACAACGTGCATTTCACCCGACAAAACAGTCATTATTTGAGTTTAGTTAAGAAGATTTCAGAGACATGCGACACGATTTTCTCACGTGGAAGACTTATAGAGCATGTTACCTGATATGTGTCTCGATAAGCGGATTACACCTCTCTCGTTTACTTCCCTTCGAGGAAAAGACGAGTATTGAGGAAATCATTTATAAGGGAGTCGTCTCACCTTTCAAATCTACCAAGATTTCTATCTAGTATTACACAATAACCTGGAACATTATGCGAACAGTGAATGTACTTATAACTTAGCAATAAATTGATGTTAAAGAAATGTTACATGATAGTCATAATCTCGTTCTTATGCACAGTATTCCGATTGTAAATTTTCTAAAGTAGAGATTTTCTTGGTCACCCCTGCCTCTGCAATCGACCTAGTGTTCCTCAGCATTTTAGCAGACTTTGTCTATGCTTATGATAGATTTCCTACTGTTGACATTACAGACGGAAGAAAGCTAATTTTTTATTCAAGTAGTTGCTCAGTTGCCTCTCAATGCTGAGTGTCCCAGGAGAAGGAATAATTCGCCAATCTCATAGCTCACTGACCGAGCTGCTAAAAGCCGGTAAAATTGTAATCCTACGCCATATATATGAAACACTCAGCTGATACGGTACCGCAATGTGTGGCATTGTCACCATCCGGTACAGTTCACTTAGGATCTGAAAAGACGCTAAGAAAGACGGGTACCTAAATTATTCTACACCTTAAAGACCTTTAGCCGTTACCAAGAAAGATTCGCAATCAGAATGCTTACGTAGAGAGCGTTCGACTCGCCGTACAACCCCCGTTAACCAAGGAACCTGCTGAGAGTACTCACCTACGTATTGACGGTCCCCTTTTTCCTAGTGCGCAGATGACTAGCAGCCGCTTGCTTGCCTGTTGTCGCCATCTCAAAGTATCAGACTCCTCGGACTAATTATTTCACGATGTCCGTGCTCTCTTGTAGCTAACTGATGAATTAATTTCTTCCCATGCAGTCATGTAACCTCCATCTATTTTTTCCCCTCCCTTTATTCTTAGGGTAATACTGAATTATCCCGCACAGCCATCGGCGTCACCTGGGGTTCTTAGTCAGGGAGATGTATTGACGCCATCTTCGAATTACACCAGCACTTTTGAAATGTGCTATGATTATGTAGCATACGCCTCTAGCGTTCCACGTAAGTGAAGAGTAAAAGAAATGACAAAACCTATCATAAAATATTCATTTGGAGAGTTGGTTTTCGCCTTCTTAACGCAACATCTTCCTTCACTAACTCACAATCAATTCTACTCAGGCAGCTAGTCTGTGTACAGTCCTTCTATGGATTGATGTATTTTTAGGGAGCAAAGGAAGACTTTCAAATATTTTGTATTAGAATTATGCAACTCGTTTCATCCTTCAATTATAAATTCCGTTGGGTTTTCATGAATGGTTCAAGGTAAGCTTGTCATTATGTGCGAGATTATTGGATGAACCTTGGGGGTATATTGAAGGGAGGCTGGTGGAAGCACGCTCCATTTCACCCTGGCTGCCAATACCTTGCATGGATTTACTCCCGGTATAAACCCTTCCGTCATTCTGCCTAGCTCCCTTTCAACGCCGCCTCTCCCTCTACAGTTAATCACTCTTACACACGCATTCGCTCGGCACACCTGCTCACTCTCATTCCACTCAGCCCTCCTCCCATTATTCTCCTGATTAGCTGTCATCTTACACCAGCTCCCTCCGATTAACACCTTCTGATTTTGGCCCTCCAGAAAATTTGAAATTAAATAAAAAAATATTTTCCCAGAGATTACCTCCAGAAATATTCCAAGTCACAGTTTCTTTCCTAGTCTTAGGTTGTCTGAGGTTAACGATTATCAACAGTCCGTCATCTACAGAGCTAAAGATTATACAATTGTAATAACAGTGCAGAGTGGCTGCTGCCAAAATTCACTAAGTGATACAAGGACCAATGGTTGCTGCTGGATGGAGATTAGCATATGGCGTGTCAAACAGGCTGTTAATTCTGAAAACCAGAGGAGAAGAAACGATCCCGGACACAAGTCTCAAATTATCTTATTCTGAAGAAGAGTCATATTTGTGAATGTAACAGAGGATTCGTGCTACTCACAGAAGCTTAATTATATAATGCTTGTCCCAAAAGTATTGTGCTTAAAGAGTACCTGCTAAAATGAAAGTGAAGATATGGTGCATTTATTTACATAAATTAGTCCCGCAACGCCGGTGATTTACTAAGTATTGTGCTATGAGAGCATTAGTGATTATCAAGGAGGGTTTAGGTGGGCGTAAGATAATAAGTTTTCTCGACGTATTATAAGGGAGTATTACGAATATTTAATAAAATATTCATGCTTTATCTCTTAAAAATAAAAATTAAAGATATTTAAAAAAATTGTATGTATATATATATATATATATATTTTTGAATAAATTTACAAGTCTTTTCACCTTACTTTGTGAATTTTTAAGATGTGGCATATATGTTTAAAACTGAAGGAGTTTTGCTACGTTGGAAGCATTATCACTGAGGCCAGTGATAGTATAGAAGGGTCTCGCTTCTTGTGTAAGCTTTCCAATACAAAATTAATATTTTAACTAACAAGTAAATAAACATAGATACCAGAAAAATGTTTCTTATGCCTTTCGTTCTGCTGGAAGCGAGAATTGGACACTTTACAAAAGAGAATATAATAGATTTGAATGAAAGGAAATGTGTATTTGGCACGCTATAACAATTTGGACTCAAAAAGAAAACCTACCTGAAAGATATATTAAATGAGGTAATTGAAAATAAAAGTCATATCAAGGCCATAAAAATAATGTAGATACAAATTCTTGGGCATATTATAAGTCACAACGATTATATCACAAAGTATTTGAAGGTACCATTTTGAGTATGGGGAGGGGGGAGGCCTCTTGAGATCATTAAGATGGTATAGTACTACATTACTACATGTATGTAATTTATTAGTTTAACACGGAAAGCATAATCTTTCGAAGTTATTTATGTATTAGTAATTCGATTCGTAATAATACCGCCAAAATGAATGATGATGAACATAGTAATGAAGGTTACCTTATGGCTTTCGAAGGCCAGATAAGAACCGTATGTAATGTGTTCGTCACCCATGTGGTTTTTAAAAGCTTAGTTTAATTCTTATGCTTGTGGCGGAAAGATAAGGGTTGAGTGAAGGGCGCTAGTGTCCCAAATCCTTGGTTTTGAATTCTTTGGACTTGGCAATGGGCCTAAGCCCCTTAATCTAATCATTTAGAGTTAAATCCAGCCCCTATTTGGATCCACACGACATACCTTTCAACCGAACTTTATCTTAATTAATGGCGTAAACCACATTAAATTCTAGTTTCTACCATGGCAATACTTCTTGAGCAGTTACGGACACTAAAACCAACGCGATGTTTCAATTTCACATTCTTATTCGCGATAACTAAATTAAATTAAAAAATATGTATATTTGTTGCAAAATATTTTAACCTTAAATTAGTAGCGTTGGAAAACTGATGGAGGAATAGGAATATTCTAACTTCGAAGGTCCATATAATATCTCCTCTTTTAGAAATTAGAAATCAAATGATAGTATCTTTAAAGAGTATGTAACGACACCTTTGTAATGATCTACTACAATCTGGGGGTCATTAACAAAAACCTTCCACTTTTTGGAAAGTGAACAAAATGTTTTCACTTTTAAACCCTTCTCGCGCCAATAATGATTGAGAAGAATGAAATATGTTTGGAATTGAAATGGAATTAAATGTATTTATTTTAGTTAAATATTATTAATCATAAAAGTCCGTCACGCAGGGGCTGCGTAAACTAAGCAGATTTCCCACACGAAGGTTTACAATAGATAAATATACATACAGGTAACACAGCCGTGAATGCTCAGTAAATGTACAATACAAGGCTGAATTGTAAACAAACAGGCAAGCCAACCTCGTAGCGCTGCATAGATAGACCGGAAAGACAAACAATTAATGAAATATATTTGAATATAACATATTAATTTTATTGAAAACAATTTACTAAAGCTAGTGGTGTAATTTGTAATGAATCAGAATCAGTTTTATCTCAATCCCTCAAATTTTAGTAATTCAAAAACAAAAGAAGGGGGGGGTCAACAGAACATATTTGCATATATCTCACAAAGTAAAAGTTCAATGAAAACAATATTTGGTATTTAGGCTTCAATTAATATCTTTTATTATATAAAAGAGTATTGTTTATGTAACACTAGTAGAAGTGGGGGTTTACTGAAGGCTGAAAACTAAAAAATGCAAATATCTCGGTTAATATTCAAGATAGAGAATAAATGTATATAACAATATTTATAGTACATTTAATTTGCAATAAGATTTATTCTATACACTTTTTCGATCCGACTTATAATAACGGAGATATTTCGAATTTTCAAAATTCTCCCCCTCTAAACCCCCCTCCCCCTGGTCCGATTTCAGCCGTTAACGAACTTGATCTTTCTTTTTACACAAAACGACTAAATATCGAGTTTTGTAACGATAAAACACAAATTGCGACCGCTCCAGCGGTAATAGACAAATATATGGATAGATTGATATATATATATATATATATATATATATATATATATATATATAATATATAAATATATATATAACGTGAAGTTAAATGTATATAACAATATTTATAGTAAATTTAATTTGCAATAAGATTGATTCTGTACAATTTTTGGATCCGACGTATAGTAACGGAGATATTTCGACTAGTCCGATTTCAGCCGTTAACGAACGAAATTTCGAAAATTCCGTCATGAGTACAACCTCAATAGCTGATTTCTCTTAAGGGGAAATCTGCTAAAAAGATACGTCAAATATTTTCCAGAAGAGTTTCGAAAATGTTACTACGAGTAATGATCATAAATAAACTCCTAAATTCCTCCCATAATTGTTGTTTTTAGCAGATTTCCCTTAAGGGAAATCAGCTATTGAGGTCCTACTCATGACGCGATTTTCGAAAAATTTCTTCAAATGTCCATCGATCCTACCCAGGAGATGGCGAAAATGAGGTCCGTTCAAAATTATATATATATATATATATATATATATATATATATATATATCTATATATATATATATATATCTTTTGTATATGTTATAGCGGTCGCAATTTTTGTTTGATCGTTACCAAACTCGATATTTAAACGTTTTATGCTAAAAGACAGATCAAGTTCGTTAATGGCTTAAATGGACCAGTGAATGGGGGGGATTTTCGAAATTTTGAAATATCTCCGTTACCATACGTCGGATCAAAAGTTTGTGTAGAACCAATCTTATTGTAAATTAAATTTACTATAAATATTGTTCTATACATTTATGCTCTATCTTGAATACTAACCGAGATATTTGCATTTTTGTTAATTGTGGGCCGATAACGGATGACTGAATTTCCCGCCAAAAGCTAGTTCGGCCATTTGCCGTAACTGTTCCGCTCTCGTATGGAGATTTCTCTATTGTATAACTTCACTTGGGAAATCTGCTTAGTTTACGCAGCCCCTGCGTGACGGACTTTTATTACGTTTACTAGTTACAGCTATTTAACATTTGACAAATGGCGAACCAATAAGGATTCTTTTGGGAAACTATAGACCCAAAAATTATCTCAGATTATTCTAGGTCGTGTAATAATTTCGTAGAGAAGGATACTCAAACTCTTTCTGTTAAGTGCTGGGACATAGTAATGTACTTATTGGCGCCTACTTTATTCACTGAATCTCATTTTCTTAGAAGGCAAATTACTTGGAATGTGTATCTCTTCATGGAGTGTTTTCTATAGTGAACAAAACACTTCAGTATATTCTTACTACTTAATATATTAAATATTTGTTTTAGTGAGACGCTGCTCATTTGAAGTGATGCATAAAATAATTGTTACACCTAATGATATTATAAAATACTCCTTAGGCTTTCACTCATAATTTACACCTGGAAAACTTACTCTGTGATGCGAGGAAATTACTAATATTTGGGATACTATATGTCTAATGAAATAAAATTGAAAAATTGTTTCTCAAGTGTTTATTTTCTATACATACATTTGAAGAGGAGATATTTGAAAAATTTTGTCATCAGCAAATATCACAAAGATACTTCATGTATTCTCAAATTCGCAAATACATAGATATTTTGCTACAAAATATTAGTTTTGGGGCATACGCTAAATAAATAAATAAAGAAAAAACACCCCCCTATTCAATCTCAGAAAATGAAATATTAAATATACTTTTGAATAATGATTCTCTAATATTAATAAACAATGTAAAAGTAGACTCAAGCCAATATTTATTCACCGTGAATAAAATAATGCAGTATTAAAGAATAATTTAAAATGACGGCTAAATAATATCTATTCAGATTTTAAATCAACGTACTAATAAGGATTAATTAAAATTTGTAGCGATGGAAGAATTTGGAAATATAATATTAAAACCTCTGCATCCTTCTGTTTCCACAGAGGACGACAAAAAGAAAATCCCGTGTCCGCATTTAATAATCTCACTATAATTTATTCCCGTTCTGCAATGACTTGATTCCGTCATCGCACTCTTTTTAACTAATTCTCTCTCACTGCAATCCCTAAGTAGTAGTTGCTTAATGCAAAAATCGTACTACGTTAATATAATTTAGAAAAAATTGTATAGCGAAACATAGTTCTGTTTATACCATTATTCGGTGCAGTAGATAACAGAATTAGTTTTTGCATTCCATCCTTTATATAAAACCCCACTCCTACTGGATAGCCTGCTTAGACTGTTTTATCTCTGGTTTCCAGCCTGGATGGTACCAAAATTAAATTGGAAAAAAAAAAACGACTGCTAAAGTCGTAATAGACAAATAAATAGATAAATTCATACATACGTAACCACACACACACACACAAATATATATATATATATATATATATATATATACATAGGTTTTAATATGCTTTTGAAGGAACCCCCTTTTCGTCATTTACTAGATAAATGCAATTTCCTTTTGAAATGTTTTTCGGAAATCACGTTAAGAGCTTATTGTTAAAGATGATTTCACTTAATTTAAAATTGTCAAAATTTAACATATGTATCCATTTTTGAGGTGCTGGATGGTGAAGGAATTATTATCTCAGGTAAGAAAAAACGCCTCGTTCCTTCACTATTCTTTATTCGTTGTGACAGAGCGCTTTCAGAGCATACGCTCCATCATCAGTGCCCTGCTGGCAAACAAATACCATAAAAACGTTGTACAATATGTCATTTAATTGAGAAATTTGGAAAATATATGTACATGTCGATGGTCAAGAGTTAAAACATACAACTTTAAATTACAACCTAAAAATTAGTGTCCCAATGAATATTTACAGAAATAAGAAAAACTATTTTCACAGATTAAAATTAAAAAACTTGTCAGTAGAATATACACACAATTTCAATAAATAGTTAAAATGAATATTTACAGTTAAAAAGTCTAAAATAGAATAAATAGTAAAAAACGAATAGTCCAATTAAAATTTAAAAAAAAAATTAAAAAATGAAGGAACAACCACCGGAGGAGCTACAGAAAGCCATACAAACAAAAAACGTAAAAGAAGAAAAATAGAAAAGCGAGACAATGACTAACCAAGGATTCCCTGTGACTGAGGCCTCGGGACCGGAGAGCCATGAGAGAGGCTTCCGAGACATGCCTCAACCTGGTTCCTTCTCCCGTCTTATTAATATTCAAGCCTCCTTTTTCCCTCCTATCTAGCTTTATAAATAGGTTTTCGACTTTGATCAGGGTCTTGTCTTTTTTTTGCTTCGTAGAGCATCCTCCTGAGTGTAGTCGAGAATCCTCCTGCCTGCCACAGTATCAAATGGCCAACATAACAAATATGTGTCTGTATTCATGGATATAAAAATTAGGGTATTCCCGATTATTCCCTCCATACGTGTACATCGGTTACTTCTCTCTCTGAATCCTAACCACCTACAATTTATAGCAAGACTCAGAAAGTGCTGCCCAAAATTACTAAATATAAATTGGTGAGAATACCCAAAATCCTTAGGCGCAAAAAATAATTTATTTCTTATTATTTTTTTAAAACGTTTTATTCATATTTTTATATAGACTAATTACGTTTTTTTTTTCTCTTCTCCTTATCAAATTGGCTTCTACCAGCATAAAAACGTCTGACGTTGTCGATAGAAAGTTTTTAGAAAAGGACAAAGTTCTGCTTCAGCCCTGGCCAAAAATTCGCCTTGGGGTGGACTCTATAAATAACTTGCTGGTGGTAGTTCTCTGGATAAAAGTTTTTGTTTGAGGTTTAGTCGGGGAGGGGAATTATCAGATTATAAGGGAAACTTTGAGAATTATCCCGCGCCCCCTGTCGTTTAAATCCACGAATCTCCAGGCTAGACTAACCACGCCCCACTTTTTCTGTCGATTTAGATTAATGCATACCCTCCTATCATTTATCTCAAGTATGAATTATAATGAATTCAGTTAATCAAAATGTATCATTAATCACTAAAAGCCTCTGCGATTGCTAGGTCCTCGATATTTTATATAAAGTACATTTATAATCCAAAGTTTCATGAAAGGAAAGGTGAATATAACAATTTACACAGGAAATAAACAATATTTTACATAGTAAATTTCTCCGTATCTATTAGAGATACAAAATATTTGTGTAGGACCTTTTATTTTATCGTGAAAAGGTCTATAAATATTGTTCTATGATGTTTTTCGATCAAATGCGTTGTAACTGAGGTGGTATGCATATATCACTTTCAAATGCAATAATATTGAATGAATTTCATCAAAGCATTTAATTTAAAAGGAGTTCTAGGAAGACATGTGGTGCCCATGTCTGTTTTTTTCATGCAATGGTGAGTATGATTATATTCAGAATTTCCTTCCTCTCAACGTTAAAATAAAATTTAAATTAAAAGTACCTTAAAAACAAATTCTATTAATCAATAGACAATATGAGTTAAATAAATAATTAGCTAGAAATAGGTGATTTGCTATAACTCGTTCCCGTTAGCCGTAATAATTTATATTATACATTTCTTCTTAATATTTAAGCAGTACGTTTACTCTATACTTCAAATATTGACCTACTGATGTAATAAAATGTTTTAAATTCAAGTAATGTGATTAATGAAAGATTTGTTATTATTTATTTATCTCGGGTTCACTGCATCAAGCAAGTCCATTGGTCAGAATATCCGATACTTCTTCGACGTGGTGTATATCTTTCTCTTGTTTTCCTTTTTTCTTTTTCCTGTTTTTAGATGGCATGAATAAAATTACAAATCACTGTGGGTAATTGGGTAATTTTATAGAATAATTTAAAGAAAGTTTTGACTTTAAATACTTAATCGAAGATATTTACTTACAAAGTTCAGAAGCTTGCCAAGGTGTGATTACTCAGTCAAACATAGGGTAGAGCCTAGGTTTTGGACTTAGGGGCTTGACGTCTCTAGCCCACGTTGTTAACAAGGGCTTGACCAGTGGGTTGAACTTCCCCCAAGGGCAAATTGGTTGTACGCTCTTGTTCCCTAAAT
Organism: Riptortus pedestris; assembly: GCA_019009955.1. Lineage (NCBI taxonomy): Eukaryota > Metazoa > Arthropoda > Insecta > Hemiptera > Alydidae > Riptortus > Riptortus pedestris. The sequence goes on along the minus strand of CM032228.1, from coordinate 202,756,487 downwards.
TGGGTTAGTATTCCAAACAGATATAGCTTTCGACAGTGGCAATAGTTGGGCTTAGGTCCTCTCCCCTCCTTCATCATCTTGTCTTCTCAACTTCCATTTATCAATCTACCTTCTCATGATAAACTGATAAAATCGCTCGAAAAGTATAACCGATCTCTAAGCAAATTTAAAAATCATTTATGTGTGTCCCAAACCGTTTAACCACGTTCCCAATATGGGAAAACAATTATTAATGTGCAGACACAGGGTGCTTGGAAAACTTCTTTAAATTTCATAAATCCTAATGAACACAAAAAGAGGCCATTCAAATTTTATATACTTTTTAATTTATATAGCATGTTAACAACCTCGAAACTTGGATGTTTCATGAAAAAATATAGATCTATAAAAATGGTCAGTCAGTTAGAACTTAAATGTTATCAACGCTTGGAACAACCCCTTAGTGTTAGTTCGAAGCTACTAGGAATGAACACAGGATGAGGACGGTTTCATTGTTGAACCTTTATGAGATTACTTAGAAGATAATCATATTTCAGATTCCACATATAAGGGAAGCAAGGATAGATTTTCCTAATAATCTAGATGAACGTCAACAAACTTAAAAATCCTACACACACACACACACTCACACAAACACCCAGGCTGTGTGAAATGTATTCACTTCCATTAAATGTTGTACTATTTACAGACTACATCTGGTAGTTGGTCTCGTGAACAGATAAACCTGTGACGTGACCGACCAAGGGAATAGAGGATCACAAGGACATGCAGTGGTTTCCCATTGCCCTCTGCATCAGATCATCCACCAATAAAGGCATCATGAGATTAATTCCATTCACACCAGTAAAGCAAGAGTGGAGAAAATTATATTCAAGGCGAGAGTTGTTAGATAGCCATCCCTCCGTAGCCGGCAACCTGAATAAGCTGACTAATGATAGGCATTAGACAGTTTTAGTATGCACACTACAACTTTAATCTACCCTCCAGTCGTGTCCCACAGACGTATTGTAATTGAGAATTTAGTCAAGGAGAGAACATTAAATAATAACATAACATAAAATGATATGCCAAATATTTTTGTTTTGTTTAAAGAATTTGCTAAGATCATACCAATTAATTTCTCTACATTTTATTCAATAGCATTTATACTTCAAAATCGGCTCCAATGTTATGGATTATATTTTATAAAATCTATCAATTTAAATAATAATATATAATACATTAATTGCGTTAACTATCTTAATGCCACTTTATATATGTAACATAGTTCTTTTATTTTATTGCATAAGATATATTTTATGCAACTATATTAAAGGATGACAACCTTCATAAATGATGAGAAACTTATCCCAACTTAAATAAATAAATACATTTTTTTACCGCTTTTCATGGTAAATGTTTTGAAGTTCGATTTGATAACTGAGCATTTTTGATTGTATTCATCTTGTGTATAAAAATATCCTTCAGACATAAATTTTATTAAAATTTGTTTTTAAATAGCATTTTGTAATAGATTTAAAACATTGGGACAAAGCGTTAATGAACTTAACTTATGAAACTCTTTCCCTGTTCTCTCTTTTCTCCAAGTATTTCTTTGTGGGGTTGGTTTCAATAATATTCTTGTATCTTGTTTTATGATTTTGTGGTATACTATTTTAGAAAGAAAGTTCATGTTTTGTTCATAAATAATATTTGTTGGTACATATATATATATATATATATATATATATATATATATATATATATATATATATATACATATACAAGAATCTCAACGAATTTAATTTGGAATTAACACGAGAACGAATACGATAAACGGCGTGGACGGTGTCACTCTCTCTGAGACATGGAAAACCATATTAAATAAAATCCAAACCATATGATTAAAGTAGCTATTCAAATTAATTTAAATTATTTGCATGACGAAGATGGACGCATTTCCATCGAAAATTTGCAAAACAACGAAAATTCCAACCGCTGGAGCAGACAGCCGAGGTACTCACAATGATAATACTCCCCAGCGATGCAGCCTCAAAAATAGAATATATATATATATATATATATATATATATATATATATATATATATATAGAGAGAGGGAAAAGTCATTATTTTTGATTCCTTTAAGAGTGGCCGACAGGAGTCTCTAGGCTTAAATGCTGAATATACCTTATTGCTCTCTTCTGCAATTTAAATATTAAAATATGATTTTCTGGGTTACCCTAATGCATAAGTTAACCGACTGTAACCGTAGTATATTGGTAATAGTTTCCATTACATCATATATCTTAAGTAGCAAAGCGATTTTAGTTTCTTACTTAATTCTCCAATATAACCAGTCTAGACGTTTGTCCACAGTAAATACTAATAACGTTTTGCTACCAAGCAACATTTTTTTGGGATGAAATGACTTAGTATTTAAATTTCCGTGGGTCAAAATAGAAAGGATTGTTTTTATTGTATAATTATTTCCGAATTGATAGTTTGTGTAGCATGTATGGTATTCAAGTAAATTTATACTTTTCGTTAATTATATTATGGCAACCTATAGAATTAAAAATGCTCAATTATTAAAAAGAACTAAAACATATTTATGAGTAAATAGTAGAAAACTTTTGTTAAAATGTGAATGTAGCAATCCCTCGTTTACGTGTTTCTTTCATCATTCGATAAAGTATAGACATTTTGAAAATATAAGTTGCCAACGCCTGTTATAACAAACGTTAGTTTCCAAGTTGAATATCTAAACTTGAAATTTGACTGGCCAAAACCTGAACTTTCATTTTATGCAAATAAACACTGAGTTATAGGAAGGGACTGAGCTAGACATTCAAGAGGTATTTATTCTGTTGGATCCTGAATTAAGGCAAAGCTTAACTAGCTGGAGGCTGTTGGTATAGGTTAAATAATCAACTCCAGCATCCCTTTAGGCTCGGATATCTGTTCCTCTTGCTGTAGCTAGAGCTAGCTCAAACCTAAAGTTATATCCTTGTTAACTGGGGTATTCATCATAATTACATCTAGTCAATGCAGTATTTCTCTAATAGTGGAGACTCATCACCGTCATTAATTACCACTTTTGATTTGATACTTGTAGCATTGCCCAAGCTAAAACTCAGGTGATTTTACTAGTAAATTTTATTTTGTTCAATTTACTTATACTTTCCTAGTTCTGCAGTCCGCGCCTCGGCCTCCATTTTTCTTAACAGCTCCAGCCAGGCTTCTCCAATTAAGTACTCTAAACCTTCAGATCATTAAGCTCCTATAGTGTTGTTTCTACCACATTTCCTGCTTCTTTCTGGTGTACCGTATAGCACCTTCTTCTGGCAGTTCCATTATCACTTACTGTTAATAAATACTATAAATGTGACTGTTCTCGAAGAAACATATGAATATTTACTTTATAACTCTATATACAGGAGGGTTATGGTCAGTTTCAAATTCTTGGGGCTGAATTAGGGGGGAGGGGGTGCAATGAGGCAAATAAAAACCAGTTGTAAAAGTTTCTTTTCAAACAAAGTTATTTATTTAGCATAAGACGTTTGAACGTATCGACAGGATTATGATATAAATTATTTATTTTACTTTTTTTGACTTTTATACATTAAGTTATAGGGTGGAGTGTGTTTGTATTTTTAGGTCAATATCTTCGTTAGTATTAGTTTTAAGGAAATGTAAACAACAAATTGTGTTTAGCCTATGGATTATGGTCCTAGAACATAATGTTTGACTTCTGTGGTCTGGTGGCCAAATCAACTACAGATGAATTAAGGATATGAATATTTTCAATGAGAGCCATTTTATACTTGACTGTAACGAATAGCCGTGAAGGTTTACTTGAAGGGCAAAACTTATGTTAGTCTGTATCATCGTTAATATTGATTTCGTAGAAAATGTGAATATAGCAAATTGCGTTTAAAAGGTAGGTTGCGATTAAAAGTTACTTTGCAGTTCTAAATTCAAGTAATTACTTCCAAATTCCTGAAGCCACCTCATGATTCTCATGTATTACAAGAGATTGCCAGTGTGAATTGTGATGAGATATTTTAGCAGATTTCCCTTAAGGGAAATCAGCTATTGAGGTTGTACTCATGACGGAATTTTCGAAATTTTTCTTCAAATGTCCATCGATCCTACCTAGTAGATGACGAAAATGAGGTCCGTTCAAAACTATATATATATATATATATATATATAATATATATATAATATATATATATTAATATATATATATATATAATATATATATAGATAGATAGATAGATAGATAGATAGATAGATAGATATATTTGACTGTTACTGCTCTAGCGGTCGCAATTTTTGTTTGATTGTTACCAAATTCGATATTTAGTCATTTTATGTAAAAAGAAAGATCAAGTTCGTTAACGGCTGAAATCGGACCAGTGGGAGGGGGGGGGGGGTTTAGAGGAGAGGATTTTCGAAATATCTCCGTTACTATACGTCGGATCGAAAAACTGTACAGAATCAATCTTATTACAAATTAAATTTACTATAAATATTGTTATATACATTTATTCTCTATCTTGAATATTAACCGAGATATTTGCATTTTTATTAAATCTGGGCGGCTAACGGACGAAGTGACTTTCCCGCCAAAAGCTAGTTCGGCCGTTTCATTAACTGCTTGGCTCTCGTGAAATTTCTCTATTGTAAAACTTCACGTGGGAAATCTGCTTAGTTTACGCAGCCCCTGCGTGACGGACTTTTTATTTCATTTACTCATGTTATGATGAATTGATTATCTTTATATTTCTATGGAAAACAATATTTATTTGATGCCTTGAACTGGTTTAAATTCGTCTAAATTATCCCGATAGACAATTCTATGCTTCACATATAAAACTTTACAACCCTAGAGGGTGAACATATTTTTTACTATATATATAATTTCATAATGTTATGAAATTGAAAGGATTATTTAGTGATTTTGTTAATCCATTTTTTTGTTTTAATTTACACGGAAAGGCGTAAAGAACGGGTAAAACAGTTGGAATTTTTAATAATTTAATCATGGTTGTGCCCATATAAATTATTTTAAAAGGATATATTGCGGCTTAATATGAGCCAACATATAAAAGTTCATTAAAAGGGCCCCGGGAGTGTAAAAGGACAAAATCAATTAGCAATTAATTCAGAATTTAATTAAAGCACCCCCTCCCATAGACTTATGAATAGTATTAGGTCAACCGGGTATAAATTAAGTCTACTGCTTCGTATTTTATTTGTACCTTTCCATTGTGGTATTTTTTAAATATTCATACATATTTTTAGTTCATATGGAGCATTAAGCATTATTAAAATATTATAAAAATGTTTTTATTTTATCCAGGTCTCTTTATACAAGCTCATCACAAATGCTCCGTTTGAAACTTGGACCTACTCGTTTCTTAGATAATTTAAATACAACATTGGGCCCATGCTCTGCTCTGTGTGTGTGTGTGTGTGTTGGTTTATATATATGTGTGTGTCTATATATATATATATATATATATATATATATATATATATATACATACATATATATACACATACGTACACCACTATCATGTTTTAGTATTTTATGCGCCTGTAATTAAGAAAACTTGTTTCCCCATAAATTTAATTTTGTAAGTTATGAATACCGGATATGGATATTTTTCTGTTGTAAGGAGGCATTAATTACTATAAAATTTATCTGGTAGCTTTAAGCCCTTTTTTTATATTCAAACATGCCAAAAGATGAATCGCCATTGTGGCGGCATCTCAAATAAATAATAATGATAAAATAATAATTTAAGCCCTTTAGCCTCTGTAAATGTTAAGTCAGGATTTGAAAATAATTAAAAAAATAAATTACCTGAGAGAATTTTGTTTTTGCTAGTTGAAGTTTAAGATTTGCCCCAAAAAAATCCATTCAGTTTTCTTTATCCTGTTTTGGTAATTGTAAGTATTCTACTCTGATTTTACTAAGAAATGAAATGTTCGGTGAACAAACAAAACACCAACCATTGAAGATGATGACCAAGCGTTTTTTGATAACATGTTGTGTCCAGCCAATGATTGTTCTGGGAATTTCTTGATCATTTTAGTAATTTTTAATTTTTTTTTCAATCTTCAGAAGAATTTAGTTGCATAGAAAAACTATTTGAATCCCATTACCTAAAATTTTAATTTGGTAATGAAAGTCAAACAGTTTTTATATTTGTAAAATGATCAATTCCAAATTCCCCACATTAGAAGTATATTATCTCTTTTAAAGTAAAGTGGTCCAAGTCATCAGTCAAGGTTAGTATAATGGTTCTGTTACGTGCGATTTATATTTTTTCAAATGTCATTTTCACTGGAATACAAAAGGGAAGTTTCGAATTATTTATTTTTAAACAAATGTTTCACTCAACAGGAAAAAGTATTTGTTGCTGAACTCCTTTTTTGTTTTCACATTATAAGTTCTGTTGTGAAAAATTCTTAAATATAAAAAGAGTGTTTAGTTTCCTATACTTAGAATAGTTTATCCATGCTAATCTTTTGCGTTAACCACAAAACAGTTCTTTAATTTCAGAAGAGATGGTGAGTTATTTATAACACACATTTGTATTAGGTCTCGGAGCTTATCTAACCATGGATTCTCATTATCCTTACCCGGGCATAAGTCACGTTTTACTTTAAAATTAATTGGTGTTTAGTGAGAGTTTATTTATTGAAACTAAGCTTCCCCGGTTTAATTTTCTTTAAGGATCTCAAGCGTTTATATTTCCACAACACCTAGCAAAAAACCTTTCCCTTACGATCTAGTTGCCTCTAAAGAAGGCGTTATTTACTTTTGTCATAAAAAAAAAAAAATTGAAAAGAATAATCACCGTTAAATACTTGCTTTATTGTGGAAAAACTGGCTATGTTAATAATTCGCGGTTACCCGCCCAAATTTACCTACATAAAATATACAGTCATCCTACCTATTAATTGACGGGAATGTAGTAATTTCATATTTTTAACTATATAAATACTCAAACACACACACACACACACACACACACTCATGTAAATGTACATATACATTTAGCTACAATCTATATATTAGCTATAATATCAACGATCTCCATATTTATCCGCTTTATGTAATTCTAAAAATTATTACCTTAATTGTCCAAACCCGACCCTGGAGGAGTGAAAGTACAGAAAATGGTTATAATGTAAATTCTTAAATTCCTTCGTTGTAATCCAACGCATCTAAAAGGGCTATAATCTAATCCTATTAATAAAATTATTCACGGAGTTAATTGTATTATTTTTTCAGTCTTCAATTCACCTTAATCACTTCTATTCATCGAATTTCCACTTTAAGCTTCTCGCTAGATATCTCATGCCCAGCTTCAATTACAAGGTTTGTTTACAAAATGGTATTAATAAAGGAGAGCCGAATAGAATGCGAGATGACGTCATCTACTTAGTTTACACAACACCAACTTGACACTCTTGAATCTTAATCCTTATGGTTATTAGTTAGAGCTCCGTGGTTGATTGCACTGAGCGATAAAATATTTACTTCTAAATTGATGCATGGGGTCAAGTGTCTCTTTTTGGTCACACATCTTCAATTCTTAAATGGTATTTTATTTATCTTTTACCATTCGGTTTTCATCTCAACTGTTAGAACATTCTCATTTGGTTCATTTAAATTGAAAGGTATGCCAGGCCTTGATGGTGTCATCTAAACAGTTGCTCTGAATTAAAATGTCTAAAATTGGTGTGATGACAAAAGAAAACCCAATAACTCGGTTAAATTGCATTCAGAGAAAGAAATGTTTAGAGCCCTGATTTTGGAATATTACATTTGCCAAGAAATCGGTGACGTATCATAGCATTTCCTAATCGACCCTCAATAACGAAGATTTTCCTTTACCCATTCTACAGAGGTTGGCTCTCCTGCTTCGATTTCATTGAATAACGAGTGCCGCTTTAAGATTTTACATGAAACAGTTAAATATCGAGTACAGTAGCAATGAAGTAATAATATACGTCTCTAGAGCAAAAAATGCTCTTTGATGACGTGAAATCAATCATATTTCCATAAATATAAACCGCATTTATGCTTGGAATTAGACGTTTCATTTGAGTAGTAGTGGGGGTTTACTAGTGCCTGAAAAAAAATTTAAATACTTCCCCCAATATTACAGTCATCAAACGTATAGAACGATAATTGTAAGGCATTATATGCTTACCACGATTTCTAAAAAACACCACTTTGAATGATTTGAATCATTAACGGAATTATAGTTGTGCATAGAACATTAACAACAACAACATTAACAAGCATTATATATATTATTTTGAACGAACCTCATTTTCGTCATCTCGGTAAATGGACATTGGATCAATAATTCGAAAATCCGATTATGATGGCAATGTCATTAGTTTCACTTAATGGAAATCTGCTTAAAAAAGCGCGTCTTTCAGACCTGATAATATACATTCTCTTTTCTAATCCATTGATTGTCGAGGTTACATTAAAGCCCATGTGAAATATTCAAATTTACATTACTTTACAAAATCTAAGACGAAGTGTTTATTCGTCCTATACGATTTTGATTCTAATTGTGCCATGGTTTATTTGTAATTAAAGATTTTCATTTAAGGTGAATTAGTAGGAAAATAATTAGTGAACTACTCTAAAATTAAAAGCATTTTTTAATGATTAATCAACTTGGAAGTTAGGAATATAGAGTCTGGCGCCGTGGATAGAATATTTGTACAATATACTTTTAGGCGTATAATTTTATTGTTTCAATTTAATTTGAATGTTTTCCAATAATTAAGGTAGCTACTTTTATGAAATAATTGTACAACAAACCCTCGAACTTGACAGCTCATTACTCTTGAGTGTTTTTAGAGTAATTAGGATACATCTGATTATTCAAATTTAATACAGTTTGAGTTGTGTTACTCAAAATCACATTATTAAACATTTTATTTGCTTGAATGTAGTAGTAAGGTGGCTTTTTTTTTACTTCATTATAATGTATAACAATTATTTTTTATTTTTTTTAGGTGCTCATTTTTTTTGACAACAAATTTATGAAGTTAATGCTTGGAATGAGTAAGTAATTATCTTAAGTTAGGCATAAGAATTTCTGAATTTGGGGAAAAAGTATATTACTATACTATTCTCATACTATATGCTTTAGCGCAAACAAAATAAATATCACCATCAGTAATTAGGAAAAATCAAAGAACAGTTCTATATGAACTCTGATTATTCCTCTTAATAGTTTTTGTTCAAAGTTAAACGTATATTGATGAGATAGTTTTTGGATTCTTGTTGTGCTATGAGTTTTAACTGTTTTTATTTATAAAACATATTTTATATATTCATATACAATAAAATTGGAGAACATAACTATAAATAATCATAAGGTATAATAGTAAATTTAAAGCCTTACAAATAAGCATGAGTAATAAAATATATCAATTTCATCTAAGTTCATATTGTGAACATTGATACAATCACCTTATATGTTTCTCAACTGATAATTATATATCCACAAATTAATTTATGATTAATTTATTATGATAAAAGTCCTTTGCCACTATTATTCGTTCACTATCTTCAAATAGAACGCTAACAGGCGACTGCTGCCACCATGCTAATTTTCCAATTACCATGTATTATGGAATAATCCAGTACTTGGGGTTGGCCTAATGGAGTGATCATTAAATTTTCTTTTAATGTCTACTTTCTCTATCAATTCGTATATGATAAAAATAACCAGAATTTTGTATGTTATGATTAAAGTATTAATAACTGGAATTCTTATTAGTCTGCAAGATACTTGAAATTTAAATGTTTCATTCCATACTTAAGAATATTCTTCGAAACTTGATCAGAAGGAGTGGGAACTTGGAGAAGGTGGATAAGTAAATTCGCATATAAATCTGTAATTATACATTTTGTGCAGTAAATTTTGCTGTAACTCAAATATAAACGGTCTGATATACATCTAATTTCCATAATAATCATTTATAGAATACTGCTAAATGTCTTACTTTCAGCATAAATTTTGCCCTCAATAATGTAGAAACACAAAATGAATTTTTTTTATATAAAAGTATAGGTGTGAGTTGGGTTACAAATGAGTGGCTCAACACAATAGAGAAGCGTTATCAAGTATTGCCACTCATCAAAAAATCAGTGAATACCTATATATATTTCTGTCAGACGTATATGACAGCGAAATGTTTTAGTTATTATTACAAAAGTATTTCATCAGTTATATTTATTTATTTTTTTACATAGTACATTTAAATAATCCATTGAAAATATTTCAAATTGGAAAGAATGCATATTTTTTTTTCTTATATCGTGATATCAGTATAATAATTACGTTAAATGAATTAATTTTGTAAATTTGCGGTCCCTGTAAATATACAACATGAAGGTTAAATTGATCCATGAGAGACTTGGTTTTTTAAATAATAATAAACTTCTCTCCATCATAGAGAGGTAACTATCCTTCGTCATAGTTTATTTTTGCCCAATTATTAGGGTAAACTTAATTCATTACTTCCTGAGAATTTTGAGAAAGGTGAACCATTTACTCCAAAACTGATAAATTTTTTAGAAAATATTTACGTTAGTGATTTACGAAACTGATTGTATCTTCTTCCATGATTATGTATTCTATGCAAAAAGCTTATGTTGTGCCTCAAAAAATCTACGCCCAATTAGAGGTAGGCGGTGAACAATGTGTATATACGTATAAATATATATAGGGGAGGCAGAAGCTAATTTTAATCTTTCACAACAAAAGAAATATAAGTAAGAAAACATTTTTAATCATTTTTTTTTTGTTCGACCATTGAACTATATATATATATATATATATATATATATATAATATATATATATAAACAAATACACACACACACACACACACACACAAAGAAATGTGAAAACCTATTAAATTTGAAGATTACAAATTCAGAAAAAAAGTACATTTTTCCAACTTGTCTCATATGCGGGATGAGACAGAGAAGGAAACACTAATGCTACTTTAAAGCCATTTAATCTCTCTCTTATCGAATCTTTTATATGACTTTAGCATAGCTCACTGACATATGTGAACTGCCTCGACATTGTCTATTTATATCCCAAAAGGAGTCGTGAGACCAGTTCTCACATCCACGACACCATTGCATACTTCGCTTGGAAACTTAGCAGTGAGTGTGTGTATAGTTCGTCGCCTACCTCTTATCGAGTATAGATTACCATTGGTGTGAGGCAGCACCCTGAAGCTAAAAAAATCCGTCACGCAGGGCCTGCGTAAACTAAGCAGATTTCCCACGTGAAGTTTTACAATAGAGAAATCTGCCTAATAACAACTGTAGTAGTAAGAAACCTCTAAACCTAAAACATTATTTAGGGCGTAATAACCCAGTAGTTTCTAGCCCCAAAAAACAGTTAACCTAACCTCTAAACCTATTCACGAGGGACGAATAGTTATGGAAACGGCCGACAGAGCTCTCGGCGGAAAGTCCGAACATAGCCTACTGGCGACCACACGCAGAATACAAATGCAAATATCTCGGTAAATATTCAAGATACAGAATAAATGTATAGAACAATATTTATAGTAAATTTAATTTGCAATAAGATTTATTCTATACAATTTTTCGATCCGACGCATAATAACGGCGATATTTGGATTTTTCAAAAATCCCCCCTCTAAATCCCCCCTCCCACTGGTCCGATTTCAGCCATTAACGAACTTGATCTTCCTTTTTACATAAAACGATTAAATTCCGAGTTTGGTAAAGATCAAACAAAAATTGCGACCGCTAGAGCGTTAACAGACAAATATATATATATATATATATATATATATATATATATATATATATATATATATATAATTTTGAACGGACCTCATTTTCGTCATCTCCTGGGTAGGATCGATGGACATTTGAAGAAATTTTTCGAAACTCGCATCATGAGTACGACCTCAATAGCTGATTTCCCTTAAGGGAAATCTGCTAACAAAGATCTCTGCAGTCCTAATCTGGCCTCTTTCTGCTGTGTTGCGGTTCCCGTCTTGCTAAATGTTTTCTGGAGTGGTGTCAGTGAATAATGGGGACATTTTATCAGTCTCCAAGATGAAGTTTTTCGGATAGGTATACTATGGCTATTTCCATAGTCGGTAACTTTAACGTTATGCATTAGGGTAACTCTAAAACCATATTTCAATATTCTAATGTGAAAAGAGAGCAATAAGGTTTATATTCAACAGAAAATCGCATGACTCCATCTCGCCAATCTTTAAAAATAATATATTTTCCCTCTATATATATATGTGCCAAACGATATTGTTTATGAACTTTATTGACAAAAATATTATCACACCTAATCATTAAACAAGATACAAGAATATGCTTCAAACCCCCTCCACAAACACATAAGTACTTCCAGAAAAGCTTATCATTTTCTTTAGTAAGACTCTTTAACGCTCTGTTCGTATATTATGAACGTGTTAAAAAAGTTTTTTTTTTTCTTTTCGACCACTCTTTAAGGAATCAAAACTAATGACTTTCCTTTCAATATATATATATATATATATATATATATATATATATATATATATATATATATATATATACGTATATTCGTACATACGAATCAACTTGTTTTACATAAATACAAGATCTTAGTAGAAAATTAATAAAAGTTTGGTGCACTTATTGTGATGGATAAACTTTGGCCACTAACTAAATTTATTAAATCAGCCGCAAAATTGCCTCACAATGCAAAATAGATTTTCAGCAATTCAAAACTGACTTTTCTGTTGTCAAACGCATTATATTTGTATCAATACTCCCAATCTTTACATTAGCAAACTGGGGGGGGGGGGAATAAATACTGCTAATAGCACTGTTAAAGGAACTGTAGTGTACTTAATTATACTTCTATCGGGCCCATGCCAGAGGATCTTGACTCTGCTATGCCCCTCATGCAATTGGTTTTAAGTGAAAATTCATAAAATTCTGTCACGTAAAATATATTGTGACCTTAGACTCACTGTCCCGTGTCTCTAAATTCGAGAAGGCATTAAACACGGCGATGCAAACTCTAAAGCCAAACGGATTTTGAGCAACAATAGCAATGGTTAATTGTTGACATCAAAGCTTTAGGCCGCAGCCATCACAATATAACTTGCTGGTGATAATTCAAAGCATTTGAGAACTACCACTTGTAGCTCTGGTGGACTAGTTCCCCTTACTACCTCTCAACTTCCAGCAACAATATACATCTCCTTCCTTAATACTATACCTCTATTGTAAGATCCAACTTCATTATGGAATGTTGTTAAACATTTATATTGTAGTGGTTCCGCAACTAGGTAAATTATTAGCTGTTAGCATAATTATTGGACACATTTCTAATTAATTCGGTATACAGTGCATTTAACGCTTAACAGATGCTGAAACCTGTGAATCCCTATGCCATTTTGGATCCAAATAATCGCCAACACCCTTTTAAACTACTGTTTTTGCCTACCCATTGATTTGTTTGCTCGAGTCTTGGTTTAACGAGTTAATCTATGGTCATTCTCACTTCTTCCCCGAAGTAATGGAATGCATTTCTGCTTGAAGATTCATTTCATCGAGTAGGTAGTACAACATCGGCAAACAACACGTTTTTGTAGGCATTACTTTTTGTCACGGATGTCTAACAAACTCTCTATATTGAAATTGTTGTTAAAATAATGTCATTGCCATTTTAGGAGAATTCCCTTAAGTGAAATCAACATTGAGTTATACGCGATTTTCGACGTAAATGAAGTCCGTTCAAATATATAACATACCAGTTAATACTCTAGAGGTTGTAGTTTATGTTTGACCTTTACCAAACTCGAAATTTAACGGCCCATGTAAAAATAAAAATCACGATCGTTGCTGGTTATAATTGGACTCGGATGTATCCAAATATTTAATTATTAAGAATCGAATCAAAACATATTATTTAACATGGATATTATACAACCTAATCTGTTGTAAAATATAATATTCTACTATTTCTGTTCTATATTTTATTCTCAAACTCGAAAATGTTCGGAGTTATATGTGTTTTCCAGTAAGAGTAAACCCCATACTTGTTTATCTCGTACTAACAATAAACCTAATTATCATGAAATGTCTTATACTAAGGCTAAATACCAAAGATTGCTTGATTTTCTAGAGGCCTCAATCGAAATTTAAGCATTTAATATTATAGATTCAGTTTAAATATGTTAATTTGTGAATTCGGACAGGGGGAACTGGGGTTTATTTAAGGAGTAAAATATGTAGACTCATTAATTACTAAATTATTAATAATGTAATATACTACAATTATTGCTATTATTATTATTATTATATTGCTATGCTTGAACTTGAATATTAAGTGACTTATTTTGTTTTTATACTAACAAGTATATATTTTTTTTCCTTTTTGCCATCATTTATCACCCACTCGTACTAATGCGATCTACTTTAAGCTGAACAACCAACTTGAATTTGCCAGCTTAAACATTAGAAAGAAAGAATTAGAATGTTAGATGAAATCATCAGCGTGATGCAATTTCTTCATATCAGAAAAGATTCGACTCACATATAATTATGAATATAATTTTCTCGTAACTAAATTAAGTTCTTGACTCATTCTTTCAATGCAATTGAAGTTTAATAACACCTAGATGTTATAAGAAATTCAAAAGGGCTCCTTCGTGTATTCAATAGAGTGTGATTTTTTTTTATTAGTTAAAGTTTGATGAAAAGCATCATTAGGAATGGGAGCAAGGGCTGATGATGAATGGGTGGGTTTAAGGGAGCTTAAAACAATTTCTGATATGAATGAATACATTTTGAGTGGGTGTCTATCAAAAGGGGCTTTAGGCTTTAGTAGTTACGAGCAACTTTTGAGTCTACCTCCACTTAGGCTTCTAGAGGCATTTACAGCTGACAGAAATTCTCTCAATGTAATCTATATTCAAAGCTGCTTTGCAATAACCCCACCCTGTATAAAATAGGTCAGGACTAAATTAAAAGTTAGGTATATCATTTTTTGTCTCTAATAATTATAAAAGTATTTATTTTATTGATAAAATATATAACGATAACATTTTTATTACGTGAGCTGTCAACAAAAAATTACTCTGAAAACAAAATGTCAGGATGATAAAGAAGAAATCTCTAGACAATATTTGTTCTATATCTTTCTTGTATAGGATGTGCTCCCTAAGCATATTTTTAAGATCCTCTTCAGTAATTTCTTCAGCAACTGTCAGTTCTGAAATATCTTTCAGGAGAGTATTAAGTAACCATTGTCGCGTTCCTCTAATATTACTTCTATTAATATAAAGTCTTATCTTATCTGCTACTCTCGAAAAAAAAAAAAATCTTTCTTTACAATTAAAATCAATAGTGATAAAAAAATATTTAAAAAAAATGATGTAATCATATTTTATTCCAACATGAAATTCTCTTCGAATAACTCAAAGCTTTTTTAGCAGATTACCCTGAAGGAAATCGGACGATGTGATTTTCGAAAAATATCTTCAAATCTCCATTGCTATTTTTAAACTTTAACAAAATTCATTTCATAAATAAATTTGAAATTCGTATTTAAAGGTTTTTATGAATATAAATCATATTTCATAATTTTTTTCTTAAGTAATTCTTATAGGACACTAGTATTTAGTGAACAAAAGTCAGCATTTGGAATAAATTAACGGAAAATGGTTTATGTACATAATTCGTTCTTTAAATATTTACGATAAAATGATTATTAACGAAAATATTAACAGAATTTTTGACTTCAAACAAGCATTCCCCCCTCCAAGCATCCCAGGTCGATGGTATTAAAGTATAAATGAACCCACGTTGACGGCATTCATATCCCTGATAATACTCAAAAAAATTCACAATTCTCTCTTGGAAACTCTTGGAACATGAAAGAATTCTATTAGTGCCCGGAAGTCGGAAGTCACAATTGCATAATGCATAATTCTAAATAATGTTTTAGGGCCGAAAAATGCACTCTGAACACAATTTGTTTTTTAAATATTTTTTATAAAATCAATATTAAGAATGATATTGACAAATATGTTGTTTGGTGCCGTTATTAACCCCCATACCTCAATGGGGAAGTAAAGTAGAAAGTAATGGATGTTAACATAATTCATTCCCTTAACTGACATACAAAACTTTTTCATTTCTATCGTGAGATTTTTAAAGAGCACAAATAAAGTGTCTGGCGTCCATGAGTCGGCAGTTAAAACTTCAAAATTAATAGTGATTTATAGCCGTAATCGTTATTCTAAACAGAATATGTTCTCTACATTTAATTGATAAAAGTCCGTAACGCAGGGGCTGCGTAAACTAAGCAGATTTCCCATGTGAGGTTTTACAATAGAGAAATCTGCCTAATAACAACTGTAGTAGTAAGAAACCTCTAAACCTAAAACATTATTTAGGGCGTAATAACCCAGTAGTTTCTAGCCCCAAAAAACAGTTAACCTAACCTCTAAACCTATTCACGAGGGACGAATAGTTATGGAAACGGCCGCTAGAGCTCTCGGCGGAATGTCCGAACATAGCCTACTGGCGACCACACGCAGAATACAAATGCAAATATCTCGGTTAATATTCAAGATACAGAATAAATGTATAGAACAATATTTATAGTAAATTGAATTTGCAATAAGATTTATTCTATACAATTTATCGATCCGACGCATAATAACGGAGATATTTTGAATTTTCAAAAATCCCCCCTCTAAACCCCCCCTCCCACTGGTCCGATTTCAGCCATTAACGAACTTGATCTTCCTTTTTACATAAAACGATTAAATTCCGAGTTTGTTAACGATCAAACAAAAATTGCGACCGCTAGAGCGTTAACAGACAAATATATATATATATATATATATATATATATATATATATATATATATATATATATATATATATATAATTTTGAAGGGACCTCATTTTCGTCATCTCCTGGGTAGGATCGATGGACATTTGAAGAAATTTTTCGAAACTCCCATCATGAGTACGACCTCAATAGCTGATTTCCCTTCAGGGAAATCTGCTAAAACGAATATTAAGGAAGATATGGGCAAAAATATTTTTTGTTATTGTAGTTAATTAAACATATTGGTTATGTTTACGTTTTGATAATTGGCCAACCAGAATAGTTCATAGAAATCTCTCTAGCCGTTTTTGAGTGATTGAGTAACAAACTAGAGTACCCGCAGAAAAGAGTTTTGAATCCATTGTTCTTAGAATAGTCTGAAAGGTAAAACAAAATTGATTCCCCCCGAATTTAAGTAGTAGAGTTATATTTGTATAGATCTACGTGTTCTATGAAGAATATACAATGAAGATTGTGGTACACGTTGACTATAGTAAATACATTGTGTAATGTAGCCTCCAGATGTTGCATTTTGTAACATGAATACTGACACTGAGACCTACATATCACGGTCGCCATACCTTTTTGTGTCAGTCTTCTAATTGACGTCGTCCATTTTAGAATTGTCGTCATTTTGTTTAATGATGGCGATATATTTATCATTTTGCCCTTTCCTTTAATCTGAAGCTTTAAAGAGTAGGAAATCTACTAAAATTAAGTCAATCTCTAACCAAAGAACATTCTTAATTTATTAGTCAAAGGCTGGGGTTAACTTTTATGACTATTCGCTTTTAACAATTGTGAATAAAAACAGTTGTTAACAGTTTAAAGTCGAATTTTAGACTGACATAATTACGTGGACACCCGCCATTGAAAAAGGACCTTCATTTGGAGACTACATTTTTTTTTTTAGAAGCTGTCAAACTAGCTGATATGACGTAGGATGACAGGGGAGGAAAAACGAGAGTTAGGTTTTGCCCTACCCCTGGCTCCATTACACTGTAGGGCTATGTTTTTGGAGCCCATTACAACGGCTCTCTCTCCCTTAGGATCGTTAGTTCGTCCACCCCAACCCTCTCCAAAACAATTTTTATTTCTTCAATATATATATTTCTTTATTATTTTGTAGCTTTTCCGTGTTCCTTCCTTCATTTCGAGGCTTTCCCGAAGTTATGGATTTATAACTTCATCCTTGGTAGCCATTACTTTACCCACTGACCTCCGCAATTCTTTGTATTAAAAAAAAACGAGGGAAAGAGAAGATTAATGACCATAGCTGAAATTGTTGCACTAATTAAACTACAGAAACGAACACCAAATAGGCATCCTTCCATTTGAAAAAATAATAAACCCCTTTCATAATATCGTTTTTCCCCCCTTTTCCTGCTCCAAAGATCGTATATATATATAATACACACACATATACATACCACATAAAATGCGAAAACATTCTGCAATTTTCATCGCCCTTTTGGCTCATGATCCTGGGGATTATGGAGTGAATATCCAAAAAAGAAAATTGATTGAATCTTTTCTAACGCTTTTAACTAAAAGACCGTGTTTTGCCGTTTTAACTAAATACTTAAAATAAAACTTTTACTTCTTGAGTTTTATTTTATATGCTGTTTGTAATAACAAGCCTGATGTAATGGCCTCTAGCCTGAGATAATATTATTTATTTACTGTCATAGAGGATTCTCTCCGAGTTGAAATTCCGTTTTAATACCATTTTAGAGATATTTTAGAGTAATACAGTTTGTCTCTCTGAATGTTTACTAAATTTTATTCATTCATCATCCTCTCTTAAGGAATTAGTTCATGACATCTGTACAGTGCCTCCATGTTTTATTAAATATCTCAGACATGGCGTTTTATTTCATTCTCCGGAGCTCTGCAATTAAAACCACATTAAAAGCTTTTTGTTAGGCATAAAGTCATTTCGAGTTTTATTCGTCGGCCTCAGAGATATATTACTTTGAAGTTCATATACTACATCTTCCTCTCTAGTCGCTGTTGGAAAGTCTTTAACTCTCATCTCATGCCTAAAACATGAGTCTCAAATATTACACCATAATGTTCGATCTTCTCTGTTATCAGCTAAGCAAAAGAAAAAAAAAACCATAAGAAATGAATTTGACTCTAATTTACAATGAAAGTTCAGTTTCTGCATTTATAAACCCGCAATTTCTTCATGATAGCCTAGCTTGGCTAAGAAAACTTTTAATTAATTCTCCTCTAACCGTTTTCGAAAAGTTTGAGCCATTTTATGTTTTACTTTTTGAAATTTAATTTCTGTGTGTTTATATTTGTTACAGAAAAGAAGGAGCTTCATTCCAATGATCTATAACTTTTATTTAGATTTATTTATTTTTGAAGAATAGACTTGTAATACAAATAAGACATTAATATTAATCACCTTTTGCAGTATAAATGGTCATCTGGAGTACCTAATCTTCCTATTGGTTTTTGTGTTTGTGACGTTAAAAACATGAAAACATTATTTTTTGTTTGTACATCGTGTTTTAATTGACAGATAAACGAGCGACGCGAGTCATCCAATAGAAAATGGGTATTTTATTTGGATCTTCGCAAAGGAGAACAACTGTTTAGTGAAAAAATGAATTTGAGGATTCACAAAAAGAAGTTTGACTCCTTAAGAAATCAAACATGGAAGTTTTAAAGCAGGTTACTGTCTTATCAAAGACACCTATCTCAAAGACCTTGAAGAAAAGATGTGTGAAGCATATTGGGCATTTCGTAAGACATAATCGTTTTATTAGAAATGCATTTTTCCCAATAGTAGAGGGAATGTTCAAAACATCAAACACTTTATAAATTTCGGTGGTTACAGTTATATAGGAGTAGCTTCCATAAAAAACACAAGACTGCAACTAGAAGTCACAGCATTTAGATTTCAATGAATGTTTTAATTTATGACATTTCAAAGTTCCCTTTTAGCAGATGCCCCTTAAGGGAAATCAGCTTTTCAGATTCTACTCCTGTTGTGATTTTAGAAACATTTCATCATATGTCCATCGATCTTACCTAGAAGTTGACGTAACGAGGTCCCCACAAATTTATATATTCATTTATTTATAGAAAGGGAGATTGAGAGGGGGGGGGGGTAGAGAGAGGGAGAGTGAAGAAAAAAAAGAGAGATTCTGTTAACTGTAGCGGCCGTAAATTTGTTTGTTACGAAACTCAACATTTAAACGTTTTTAGAGGGAAGGATTATTTCCGTTCTTATGAGTTATAGCTTATACATAATCGATATTGTTGCGAATTTCATTTCTGTAAATGTTGTTATCATGCATTTTCTATTGGGCTACTGTGCAGTCCTTTGATCAGGAATCCTGGTTTGTAGGAATAATATAGGCACCTTGGAGTACTGGAATACTCGTGGCACAATGTCTAAATTTTTCAAAACCGACTAGAAGGCAATGGTAAACCACTGTCCGATTTTCCCCCTTGTTAGGACCATGGATGTTGCAAAGAAATAATAGAAATGTTTGCTTTATTGCTTAAACTGTTTTCCGGGAGCGAAGTTGGACTCTTCACAAAAGGGAATGTAATTGACTAAAAGCAATGGAAATGGAAATTTAGCGCAGAATCAACACAACAATTTGGGCTCAAAATAAAACCAACGTGGAAGTTCTAAATGAGGGTATGACAAAGTAAAAATCTAATCAACGCCAAGGAAGAGTGAAACTTGTTAGGCATTTCATATTGCTTAACGATTAAATCCCTTATATGTACCTGTAGAAGGGCCTAGCCAAGAAAAGGTCCAGAACTTCCCGGAAGGCCCTAATTAGATTCTGCCGGCGGCCCTACATAGAATGACCCTAATTAGATCAAACACGCGGCTCTCTCTGCCAATCTTTCACGCAACAATATATATATTTGTCTGTTACCGCTCTAGCGGTCGCAATTTGTGTTTGATCGTTACCAAACTCGATATTTAGTCGTTTTATGTAAAAAAAAAAGATCAAGTTCGTTAACGGCTGAAATCGGACCAGTGGGAGGGGGGGTTTAGAAGGGAGGATTTTCGGAAATTCGAAATATCTCCGTTATTATGCGTCGGATCGAAACATTGTACAGAATCAATCTTATTACAAATTAAATTTACTATAACTTTGTTATATACATTTATTCTCTATCGTGAATATTAACCGAGATATTTGCATTTTTATTAAATCTGAGCGGCTAACGGATGAAGTGACTTTCCCGCCAAAAGCTAGTTCGGCCGTTTCATTAACTGCTTGGCTCTCGTGAAATTTCTCTATTGTTAAACTTCACGTGGGAAATCTGCTTAGTTTACGCAACCCCTGCGTGACGGACTTTATTTTGTGTTCAGTTTTCAGTAAACTTTTTTTTTCTTTTCCTATGTGAGAGAGATATAAGCAAAAATATTCAGTGCGACGTCATTATTTAAGATTTCCCTCTATTATGGGTTGCCCCGAAATTACATTATATTATATTAGACAACGAATTTTCACTTTCATGCTTTCACGGGCTCGTAGAATTGATATAAATCCGTTTACATTAGCCTGAAATGTATTATGTCCTGAACTGAGTTACAGGATACTAATTCCAGTCTATATAAACATATTGTAGCCCCCAGAGTATTTCTCTAATAGACGGTAGCATGTCTGATTTGAATAATTATATTCAGTGAGAAGATGGCGTGTGCTTCTTATCGCATGTAAATCTTTTTGAAATTATTTCTCCATTCACAAGCCAATGTATAAATAATTTTAAATTACGCGGCATTTATCTCTGGTTCTCTGTAACCTAATAGTGAGTTATAAATAACAGCACACATTCTGGAAACCATTTTTTAGGTCTATCGAAGACCACCTAATTTCAATTATTCCATATAAACCCTGCATAAAGATCTCAGAATCACGTCTTAAATCCGATTTAATTTTGGAAAGTTTCAGTGGAAAAGTTTATGAAAACCTAATTGCTAAAATCGTTTAATAGAGATCTTTGGTTCGAGAGCTCTTGAAGGGTTGGCCTAGTGCAGTCCTGTCTTTAGCGCTAACATTACATAACAAAGACTTGGGAATTTATTAACCTAATAATATGATGGTATTTTTTGGCAAGAATTTATATAGTGTACGATATTTATATACTTCCCGCTTATATAAGCGTTATACTTTAGTATCTAGTAACTATATACAATTCTATAAGTTCGCTATGGCGCTTTAATTCTTGAAGTATAAAAATAAAATGAGTTCCTGATTTATTGTTGAAAATACCATGGACAATATAAATCATAACCATGGATAGCATTCATAATTATTAAGTAATGTAACTAAGGTAGCTCTGCTTGGAATATATCAGAACTGAATAATGATTGTGAATGTCATTCATTGTAGTATCTTTGTCTATTCAAATTTCCTGTATTACTTTTATTTATTCCCTTTACAGCTATTGCACTAGTCAATGTTTACGCCGCCCTCCCTCTTTTAGTTTGACTTCATGAGGGGAGGTAGTTGGAATCTAAACCTACAAAATTATCTTCCCGACATTCATTATATTTTATGAATACTCTATGTATTCCTTTGATTAATTAACTTCATTAAAAGTGAACTTTAGGTGTCTTTTGTTCTATGCCGATGCGAAATAGTATAATCCGAATAAATAATTTCGTTTCCTCCCTTGTAACTTCATTTTAATAATTTTTTTTTTCCTGTCTAATATAATACATACCAACTTTTTTGATGGTCTTTTCTCTTGCCTTTGTAGAGAATTGTCATAAATAAATGAAAAATACTGCTTAAGCTTTTCCTCAGAATCCTCTATACTATCTCCCTTTTGAACACCTTTCTCTGCAGCTTTGGGATATTTTAGTATAGATTTCTCTCATTTTAGCAAATTTCCCTTCAGGGAAAATTGTTGTGGTTGTACCATGACGTAATTTTCGTAAAATTTGCCTAATTGTCCATGATACTACCTAAGAGATGACGAAAAAGAAGCACATTCAGAATTATATATATATATATTTGTACGTTACCAGTCTAGTGGTCGAAATTTTATTTATTTTTTTATCGTTACCTAACTCGATATATGAGCGTTTTATGTATTAGTAAAGTTCACGTTCGTTAACGGCTGAAATCGGTCCAGTAGGAGGGGATTTTGAAAATTCAAAATATCTCCGTTAATTCGTCAGATCTAAAAGTTTATAAAAGCAATCTTACTGCATATTTTAACTTCCTATAAACGTTTTTATATGCATTTTGTCTTTAATCTGAATATTTTCTGAAATATTTGTATTTTTTTAGTTTTCTGCCTTCATTAAAACGCCACTCCTACTCATCGGTTTTAACTTATAAATAGACAATATGTGAGATATATCTACATATATATAAAATTGTAACCTCTGTCTGTACATTGATTTTTTTCACGAAATTTCACGATAACTTTTCGTTTCACATGTCATAGACACCATAACTGCATTTTGTTTCTTTGGTGTCTGCTTTTTGTTTGTTTATTTGTTTGTTTGTTTGTTACCTTTTCACGCATAAACGGCTGAACCGAATTTTATGAAACTTGGTGTGTATATTACTACTAACCCAACTTAGACTTTAGGCTATATTAATATTCTCTGAGACGAACAGGAGTGGGGGTTATAAGGGAGGCCTGAAATTAAAAATAGTGATATTTCGTTTCGTATTGCTTTATCGGCAAATATGCACATAGCAAACGTTGTTTATTTTGTTATTTAGAGTAACTTTTATTATATTCACTTTTGTTGTATACCTAAGTATAAATGAGTTATACGCTAAACACTATAGCGGAAGTCAATAATTTTATTTGGCACAAGCGACTCAACCGAACTAAATAAAACTCGGTATGTTTATTAGAACTAACGCCTTCATCATAATAAGCCATACCAACATTTCTTGGGACGGGCAGGAGTGGAGGTTATAAGGGAGGCCTGAAATTAAAAATAGAGATATTTCGTTTCCTATTGGGGTTTCGGCAAATACGAGTATGCACATAACAAAAGTTGTTTATTTTGTTATTTAGAGAAACTTTTGTTATATACAATATCGTCGTATACCGAAGTATAAAGGCGTTATACCCTAAAACCTATAGCGAAAGTGAACAATTTTATTTGGCACAAATGACTAAACCGAAATAAATAAAACTCGGTTTGTGTATTAGCACTAACGTCTTCATTTTAATAAGCCATACCAACATTTCTATGGATGGGCAGGAGGGGTGGGGGTTATAAGGGAAGCCTGAATTTACAAATTTTATTATTAACAAATCCACAGCAACGAACGGAATAAACCCTAAACACTGGGACGGGTAAATGTCAAAATATTGTGCAAAGTAAAGCCTTGCCAAAAAAATACCATCACCATTCAGCCTCAAATGAATTCCCGGGCGAAGCCGGGTATCTGAGCTAGTATATTATAAATGAGATCACTAGTGTGACATATCAGAACGTGGGAAATCTGCTTAGTTTACGCATCCCCTGCGTGACGGACTTTTTAAAGTTGGTGGTACCTAGAATTAATAAGTTCGTCTGAATTTCGTTTTAGTTTTCAGTTGTAAAACAATCAGTCGTTATTTATTTTATATTAAAATAAATTGATCTGAATTCATTTATAGATATGGCAGATACGACTTTCACTCGGCCTTCATATAAAAAATCAACATCAGATAAGGGAGTATTGGAATTGGAATTGGAAAAGGGTGTGGGGGTGGGGTGGATAGGGGGAGTATTAAAGCGAGAGACTGTCAATTTAAATGATGATGAGGAGGGGAAGGGGGGATTATAGAGGCAGAACGGAGGTTTTTAGATATGGAGAGGCTTATTGAGAAAGATGGAGGGAGGCAAGTCGACAGTGAACCAGATAGACTAATGGAGAGAGAGGGTGCCATTCGCTTTCAGAGTGATTCTTTAAGAAAAAAGACTTAGATAAAATTATCTTCTTACATAGAATTTTATTTATAGGCCGCTAAATCTTTACTTTATCCAAATACCATTTATCTTAGCCCTTATATTTTTTAACTCCTTATATGGAGCCTACTCTGCCCCTTTTCTTTTACACTGCCTCCTTTTTTATCAGGCTTGTAATGTTTTAGCGCTTGTTCCCATAAAACCTTTGTAGTATCTGTTTCCTGTATTAAATTGAAACTTTTACTGGCGACTTAATAGGGCAATTCCCTTTCTGCCCTTTTGCATTACTTGTTTTAATAGTAGCTTATTTTATTGCCTAGTCTAGTTGTGGTGCTCGTCGTGATGGGTTGAAATAAAAGTAGGTCAAATAGAAAACATGCGACTGACTAGTAGAAAAAAGTGTGTTCAAATCTATTCAAACCGCTTTTTCGCTCCACACTTATTGCCTGAGCTAGCTTTTTTTTTTCTCTTTTCTAGATCTATTTTTAAAGATGACCACTGTTTTTTCTATTTAATCAACTCTCCTGTCTCGTCGGTATGGCCTTGCACTTATTTTGCTGTACATGTCTCGTTAAATGTTAAGAACCGTGGCACACTGTGTCAGCAGCGTGACTAACGTGATCATTATGTTCACTCCTTGTCGTGTGCAGTGTATGCTGTATTAGCAGATTTCCCTTGAGGTTGTACACCTATAGAGGTTGTACACATGACGCGTTTTATCCGAAAATAATTCTAATGTACATCAATCGGGGATCGAACCAGGAGATGACGAAAATGAGGTTCGTTCAAAACTATATATATTCCCCTCCCTGTCTAAATTCTCACTTACAAAATATCAGGGGGCAAGTCTGGAGGGTAGATTAAAGTTGTAGTCTTCATAGTCTAACTGGCTAGTGCCTATCATTAGTCAACTTATGCAGGCTACGGACTATCTAACAACTCTGGCCTTGATCGAATTTTCTCCACTCATGCCTTTAATGGTGTGAATGGAATTTTCCTCATGAAACCTTTATTGCTGGGTGACCTGATGTAGAAGGCAATGGTAATCCACTGTTTCTCCTTGTGACCCGCGTATTCTCTTGATCGGTCCTGTGAAAATCAGGTTTACCTGATCACTAGATCAATTACCAGGTGTACCCTGTAGACACTACATAACATGATAAAGGTCTATTTTTTTTTATATATCTGACAATCCAAAGGTGTATTTTCACAGTTCCGTAGGATCAAGAGGGTAGTTTCAAGGAAAACCATGAGTGATGAGAAGAGCGCGGTGCCTGGTATCCCTTTTTCCGACTACTAGGATAATCCTGTCCTTACTTTTTGAAAATTGAAAACGTTCAGTACTGTTCTTCCAATCTTAGCGTACACACCTACTTATTTCATCCCGTATTTGTATTAAATATCGGTAGTTTGTGTGTCTAAGTAGAATGTGTTTGAAGTCATTTTTTTTGTAAATATTATTTTATTATTTAATTTTACGTTTATAGTGGAACAGATTGGTATTTACATATGTATAATACATGACCTTGCTTCTTACTTGAAGTGTACCGGTCTAACCCGTTTTTAAGGTAGAGCATATTTGTTTCATTAAATAAACATATGAGAATATTTTTTTTGAAAACATATTATATGAAAATAAGCCAATTTAAATATTTTGTTTATCTATTATTCTCACTAAAATGTCAGTGAACATTTTTATTTATATATTTAATATTTTATGTTTTTTTAATTGTATGAATTGTTTTGTTATATGTATTTATTAAATTTTATTTAAAAAATAGCGAATAAAATGCTCTAGTGATCACTTATGAGATTGTTATTTTCTATGAATAATTCTGAAGAGCATTGAATAATTTTTCATTTCATTTTAATTAATATTTAAATCTCGTTAAAACATTTTGTTCGGTTAAAACAGTTTTAAGAGAATAATTAAACGAAAAATTACAAACATTTTGAGTTAATTCATTAATATTAACGCTTATAATTACAAGAAAAGCATAAGTGTGTTTTAACTAAAAATAATAAAAATAGTAATAGCATCGAAATATCCCTTCTTCGTAAAAATACGAAAGTACTAGAAATGTCTGAGAGCACACTAAACCTTGACAAATCTCATACAACCTATATAAAGCACCTTTTCAATCCCATAATAAACATCACACAAAGCTTGAACGAGATCCGCCATCTAAAAGAATCGGGACCACTGTGCAGCGCTGTATACAAGGGTGTGAATGGATCTTGAATTGCTAACTTTTAATCTCGCCATTAAAACATTCTGCTACGTCATATTTTAGAACTTGGGAACTTTTTTTGGAATAGTTGTACAACGTATCGCCTATTATCAGTATATTTCCGGTTGATTACACACCAACATCATCAATTATTTTTTTCTTAACAGGATAGGTTTAGAATCTCTGACGTGATGTTTTCCCAGTCAAAACGCAATGAGAAAACTTTATGAATTATGGTGTACTCAACGAGGCGTAAAACCTGCTACATCCTTTTCTGTATGTGTTTAAGCTTTGAAGCTTCGTCGGTAATATATCAGCCTAAGACCAAAGTATTATACCTGAAATGAGTGTAAGCCAACTACTTAACTCTCACCTTTATCCCTCAGCATGATTTGAATACTCTCTCTGATCCGAGTTTAAAATGAAAGTTATATTTAAGCTGATCCTTAAAGTTTAATATGAACTAATGGTTCTGCTGGGTGGAAATTGTTTACCCGAATATTCCGGAAGTATCTCTGTTTGAGTAAGAAGTTTGTTCTCAGCTCTGATTATAATCTCTATCTCCGAACTAGGGACGTGTTATGTGCTGAGCTTGGCTAATAATTGAAGAGGAATACTATCTCTCCCGGCGGCCCAAATAAAGTTTTGCAAATCTTTATCTTGTAACATTTCCCTTATTAAAATAGGCCCTTCTGAAGAGTATGTTTATTCATGGGATTCATAAGTGTAAATTTCTTATAACAAAATGAAGTTAAAATTAGCAGATTTCCCTTGAGGGGTATCAGCTATTTAGAGATCCTATTGATGATGCGATTTTCGAAAAATGTCCTCTAATGTTCATCGATCCTACCTAGGAAAATGAGTTTCGTTCAAAATGTATACTATATATATATATATATATATATATATATATATATATATATATATATATATATATATATAATTATAATTATCTTTTAACGCTCTAGCGGTGGTAATTTTTGTACGATCGTTACCAAACTGGATATTTAAACGTTTTACGTAAAAATAAAGATCATATTTATTAAATGGCAGAAATCAGACAGGGAGGGGGATTTCGAAAATTCGAAATATTTCCTTTATTATACGTCGGATCGGAAAATGTTTTAAACAAATCTTATTGCAAATTAAATGTTTATCAATTTTGTTATATACGTATTTTCACTATCTCGATTATTAACCGAGATATTTGCATTTTTTAGTTGTCGGTCATCATTAAACCCCCACTCCTACTCAAAGATTAATCCTGACCAAGTAAGTGTGCTTCTCCAAGTCTTTCTCCATTTTCTTCTTTGTTCAGCAACTCTCTGCCAAGTTGCCTCGCCACATATAGTCCTCATCTCCAAGTCCCAAGGAGTAGATGGTCTCCCTCTTGTAGTTCCGAGGGTACAGGATAATATTTATCTTTATTCTCCCTCACCAGGTTTCCTGTCCTGCCCACGTCCATTTTCTCTTATTGATGATCGATGCTATTGTCAGGGAATTTAGTTTTATATCAAAGTCCACTTCCTGGACTTTTTGTCTCTCTTAGTGAATGGGTAATCCTGTGAATATAATGGATCCCCAGAAATTGTTTGAGAGATGAATTAGATTAGGGAAAGCACTAAATAGGCTTTTTTATTTATTGTCTTATGTACTATCATACACGTTCACTTGGTTCGGTTCATCCAGTTAACCATTGATTTTCGGTCATAGTTTCAAGTAATGCAAATATTTAAAGGGTCAAACTTTTCGCTTTATTCATGTTCTATGCCAATCATGAAGAAGCCTTTATGATATCCACACACAAATCCACACCATTGTATGTGTTAAAACAGTCATTGTACTCATGAAGCGAATCCTGAAAAATTTCTTTAAATGTCATCCATATTATCTGACAGGCTATCAAAAATGATAAATATATATTATTTAATTTGCTAGTTCACATAATTGTCTTTTATTTTATTTTATTTTGTGCTTCAGACAGCCGAAAACTAAAATTTTCTTTACCTGGATGCCAGGTTTTATTTATTTATTTATTTATTCTATCCACTTCTGAAAATTAAAAATAAACATTCAAGAGTATGATTCTCTCTGCCTTGCTGAAGATACATCCCTATTTACTGTAATAACATTAACATTTCTCTTTAATCTTCTATTCAGTCCATATCTCCAGGTTAGAAAAACACTCTCTTTTCCGTTCCATATGAAGTGTTTTCATTAATGAAATATGCTGTATCCAGTTTTGTTATCAAATATAATTTTTGTTCTGCTTTTAGCAACAGGTGTTGAATTATTTAACTCCTGGGAGGTACTTTTGAAGCATATTCAACGCTCTTCAAAGTGTTATAAATCTGAAAAATTAATATTAATTAATTTCAGAGTTCCGAAGTTTTCCTGTTAGAGTGACTGTATGCATGTGCCACACACACAGAATATATATATATATATATATATATATATATATATATATATAAATGACGGACATAATTTTTGACATACATAATAAGTGTTAATAGAGTATAAAATAGCCAACATTTACAATATTCATTCACGTACACTCTAAACAATTTCACAAATCCAGCGAGGGTCTTTCATGGAACGCTAATAAATTCCTGTTAGTGACAGAAAGTAGGAATAAACATAGTGGAGTTCATGAATTTAAATTACGTTTTATGCCCAGAGAACACATTCTTAAAAGGATAAATAAAACTTTCTCAATTCTGTTGAAGCATTTTCGTAGCACAAGAATTAAGTCTGTCGCCTGGAAGTCGGAAGTCAAAACTTCGAAATTGTAAATGTAATTTTACATTTTAGGACTAGCATTATTATCCGAAACACAATTTGTTCTTTCCATTTTTGCGATAAAATCAATATTAACGAAGATATTAACAAATATTTGTTTGGCGTAAAATTCTAATTCTCATTTAGTCTATCCTGTAAATATACAAGCTGAAAGAAATTTTTTCAGTCATTTTTTGAGTTATCCAGTAGCAAACAGGAGGTCAAAATTGAAAAAAAAAAAATTCCCAAATCAGATGAAAATTGAGAATCATCAAACCTCAGAGTTTTATTTGTATAGGTAAGATTCTTGCAGAAAATATATCATTATATAATATTACAGTAAGCCAGACTTAATTTATCTATATTAGTTTTCTCCCGAGATTCTGCATGGTATAGGGAGGAACCTATTGAAGCAAGGAAGTTCGTTCGGCTGCAATGGTTCACGCTACACGTCTCTAACCAACATGCGTTCATGGTGTAGCTTGCTCTCTGATTGTGCACTTTGCATATTAAAGTACTTGTAAAGAACAAGGCTTTTTATTGGTCCTGATATATCTTTTTTCTTTTTTTTTATTACGAGTTTGAATAATATAGGCTCATTTTATAAGTAACCTTTTGTTTTACTATTTTCTGTATCATGTACTTTAGGGCTGTCAAAAATTAAACGTGTCGTTTTCTGTAATAGAATATTGTACAAACGCACAATTTTGTATTGTTTTTTATTTTTATAAATGATTTATGGTCTAATATTCTTATATTTATTTATTGGCAGATTTTTCCTGTATACACAGAGTCACAATCTTTCCACAGGACTCTGTATGTGACAATGCTTATTTTACCTACTCGGGTTGGCTGCACAAGACAGAGCTGAAGATTGATGGGGAGGCCAAGGCACTTGCACATGTGTTGCGATACTTAATTACTCAAGGAAGTCTATCTACAATCGTCCGGAAATAGCTTGCATTTAAGGCCCCAAATTTTTCAATCAACGATGGATCTCTTCCAAATTTCAGTAGGTAAAATAGAGCTGTAATTCCTGAGGGAATCTTTATTAGTATTAGGATTATTCGGGTCATGGAAATTATAATTATATATGGATTACCGACACATTTAAAAAACAAAATGACCGAAAAAAATGAAAATCCCCGAAAAAAAACAGGTAGGTAGTACTAACCTCAGGATTCATTGTACATCATCCAGCTAGTTTTTTTTTTTTTTTTCATTCAAGCCTGAAACGAAGGGTGTTTAAGGACTGTACACGGATGAGATGAGCATTGTCATGGTTGCTGGATATACAAATCTTTGTGTATATTTGGGCCGGTTGCGAGAGCTGAGATAGGTCAGCATAACCCGCCTATGTCAGCAATGCCAGTCCGATCCAAAGTTCGTCCTTTAAACATGGATTTCAGCTGACAATGTTTGACTGTTTGAGATGCTTTGTGGATGTACAGTGATACTCAAATTTTAAACGTGATTTGATTTGAACCCTCTTGGCTAGATAGGACTAGAACGATGTTTCAAATATTTTGCTCACATGACATAAAACCCATTTTCTATTCTCACTCAAAAAAAGGTTCGTCTCGGAGGATGTATAAATTTAGTGGATTTCTAGTGGGCGGGAATGTCACGCTGAAGTGACATTCTATTTTGTTACTCCCTCAGTAAACAACAGTAACTAAACTGAGTTGAACATGACATGTTTCAATCAGCAAGACCTGTTCTTATAATAACTTAATCTACACCGCATGAATATAGGAATAGTGGTTTCCTAAATGTTGAAATATTTATTTTTATTTAATATTTCAAATAACTCTGTTAAAACTCGAATTTTAGCTAAATTCATATTATAACAAATGCAAGAAGTAACGATCAAAGATTTGTTCGATTGCATTTTTTCAAATGTCGCACGATAACGTAGGTATTTACAATTTTACTTTACAACTAGTCTCTAAACCTTCACTGCTGGTAACCTTCACATCGGCTACTAATGGACTTGACCTACATGAAAAATGAGCAAAGTACATGTAGACGACCTTTTTATTCATCCTGTCTTTATTCAATAGTTATTTATGCACTACCAAATTAGTATAAAGAAAATATAATATTCGAATAGGCAGAGGACGTTTTACATCTATTTGGTACCAGATTATCTGTTCATGGGATCAATGTAGGTATAGCCTACTGATAAAACTACATATTCTTCTATGAACCTGAACAGACTCGCCTCTCCATACTTGCCCACTGGGCAATTGTGTTGAAAAGGATAGAGTAATACTTCTTGGTAGGTTTATAAGCTGTTATTTACCAAGGTTCCTGTATAAATTTCGATTTCCTGTTCATGGGAACAATCACTAGTTTAGGTTTAGCCTAGAGTTAAAACTACATATCGATCAATGATCTGAACAGCCTTGTCTAGGTACTGGCTACAGGCAAGTATGTTGAAGAGGATAGGATACTTCTTGGTAGCTTCATACATTGGGATTTACCTGAATTCCTTTACGAATGGCTTTGTCAGTGTATGATATGCCGATGTCGAATCTCCATTATTATGTTCCTTTATCAATACATGTTGAGCGGTTTTGTGATGGAACTTACAATACCCCATCCCGGGACCTCCGTTACTACAAAATTATAATAAAATGATATTTCGGATAAGTTGTTATTTCGAAAACAATCTGGATAACGATTTAAGCAGAGCATTATCTGTTAAGACTAGGCAGCGATTCTTTATCTGAATAAATGACTTAGATTAATGCATTTTACCTTCAAGCTATGCAGATGCCTGCTGGGCGATCAGGTGCCTTACGTTTTCCCCTATGTCTCAGACTTTTCCCTATAGAATGTCGTCTTGGATGTACTCGGAAGGAAGCTCTGGCCTTATCTTCTAAAAGTGCCTGTAAAGGGGAGGGAAGCTTTTCAGGGTTTGCAACGGCTCTTGAGATTGGCCTAAGATATCGCCTTGGATAAGGAACTCTGGCCAATTCCGTTCTAGTCTTCTGTTTAACCTATCTCTTTGGTATAAGCAATATTGGAGGGGGAAGCACGATCCTTCCTATAGAGGAAAAATTACCGGAGAGTTAACATAGTCTAGCTTAAAGAGAACCTATTTATTTTTTCTTCTCGTGCCTAAGCTTTTATAGTTTTGTACAATATTCAATTACCTTTAATTATCATATTTATTTTTTGCTGGTGGTGAGGGTGATGAATCAGGTTAATCAGAAATACTTTTTTATGGCTCCTCACAATTTATTTCTTATCACGCTCATTCATCATTTATTTAAACGCTTAGCGCTTTCGATAATTAAATTCCCATCCTTAGAGAGTCAGAGCGTAGGGCATGCCTATAGAGTAGGTACTGGGCTAAACCCGGCCGATGCACTCACATGCAGGTTGACCTGCTTTAATTATCACTTTTGTTGTTAATAACGTCCTAATTTTTTTTCGCGTCGTTTAAACTTCTGAAGATTAAATAATATTTGTTTATATAATTAGTATCAGTAGAACTTTGTAACGTCTTAAAATCTAGAAACAATCCGCAGTCATATTATATATTTCATATACTTTTGAAAGGACTATTTTCATTATCTCCTGGGTTGGATCGATGGTCATTTGAGGGCATTTTTTTGAAAATCGTATCATAAGTACAAATTCTATAGCTGATTTCCCTTAAGAGAAATCTGTTAAATTGCAGACGAAATATATCTTAATAATAATATTAGTAAAATATTACAATTGAACAAAAAATATATATCAGGATTAACTAAAAAACTACAGTTAAGGTGAAATCAAACAGTGCATATCTAAAAAAATACTAACAACCAAGAGGAGGGAAGTTTATATGACTTATTTCTTATTTTATTTGTTTTTTTCGATTTCTGAAACATTCCTTTATATTTAAGTATACAACTTGAACTTTTTAAGAAAACAAATAGCCTCTCTCAAGCTGTCTGCCTCTTTACACCACTCATATATAGGAGCTCACAATATTTAGGTAATTTTTCAAAAATATGTCTAATTCTTAGAAGCCATTTCTAGTACATGAGGGTCGTTAATTCAGAGCAAGACCTCATGCTTACTCCTTATTATTTATAATAATATTGAAACTAGTGCTGTGGAATAACGGTTAGTGCGAGTTTTTTTAGGCAAAGGTCGGGCGAATGTTTGCGGCTACCCTGCGCTTGGTCAAGATCGCCGCCATCATGACATTAATTATTATTATTTACCATTTAACAAAATTCAATTCAGTTAAAAGGAGGAACAAGGGCTCCAATCCGAGATGAAGAGCTTCACTTCTTCAAATCATTCGGGATGTACAGCAACTTGCAAAATGTTTCACTACACATTTTTGACCTCCCGTCACTAATAAATTTCATTCGTTGAGAGTTTCTTTGTATGTGATTTGTGAAATTGCCAAAGCAGGCTGATGGTGAGCTTCTGCAGCTAACTTGTCTCTTCCTTATTTCCACTCCGCGTGGTTTGGCTTCCGAAGGAATAAATAAATTGTATCACCTAGCGATTCATACGTATCGGTATGAATTGTAGTTAGGCTCTTCAAAGCACTCTCTGAATCGGAACACACAACGCTGTTTGTCTCGAAGAAGAGCATTCATTGCATGTTATAAAGCTTCACTTATTGCAAACTTCAGGAGAGAAAAGTGAGCGTCTATTACGTAGCGTAACTTTATACTTTGTTCCCAGCGAGTCAACAAAAGCACAGGAGGTAGAGTTGGTAGTTCTTGAGCCATTAGTGTAAGGTGTCTTGGGGCCATCTTTATACTTCTTAAAGCAGAAATCAACCACCAGTATCTGTAGAGGTGGATACATAGGCAGCAGTTAGCAGATGAACCGTAGTTATTTCCTGTGTAATTCTGGTAGTAAATGAATTTCTGTTTATAGCATTTAATGCAAGTGGCTTTGCCCATTTACAAAAGTGCTCATGAGATTTTGCTATCATCAATAATTATAATTATTATAAAGACAAACGTTCTTGAGAGTGACTGGAAGATAGAATTAATTAGAGTTTCGGCAACAATAAATCTCTAAAAATGTTCCGACTGTTGACCTAAATTGTATTGGGGATCTGTTGGATCTATAGAGAAGCTAAAGGGACATTATGAGCTCTGAAAGGTTGTATTGTCAAGAAGTATTGTGGTGCTCTCTAGCGGTGGGCTTCAACGTCTTTGTCAAGGGGCGAATTGAAAAACATCGATAACAAACTACTCATCAAATATCTTAACAGTTCAAACTACTACTCAACCAATAAATGGAAAAATCGATAACACGTAACATCATATCTCTGTCTCTTTTTCTCGATTGTCAGGAAAATTTAATCTACAGTGATAAGATAATATGTTAAGTGCTAATTTGAAGCTAAGAGTTATTATTTGAATTTGGAGGAATCCTTACTTACCAAGAAATCTTGACATATCTTTTTTCTTAAATCTACTTGTACTATAAGTCCTTTATAGTAATATATTACTCTGAGCTAATTCTGATTACGATAGACTACCATATTAATTGAGAACTATTTAAAAAACATTTAAATATTAATTTCAGAAGAAAACAATAAGGTTTATATTCGTTAGAAAGTCGAGAGACTTCTTTCATAAATAATATATCTTAATAATTAAAATATGCGTGTTATGTATTTATAGTGATTAAGATTATTAACAAAATTAACAAATTATTAAATTAATATATTTTGTAAAATGTATCCATTGAATTTGAATTAATTCTATAATGAATATATAATATAAGTGTAAATTCGATTTGCTAATATGTAAAGAAATGAATTGACATAATATTAGTAAGTTTGTTATAGAAAACAAAAAATATTTGGAGTATTCATTTATGTTTTCTTAACATTTAATGGAAATAAATACATTCATCTATATATTTTCATTAATTAATGAATGCCTAAAAATAATGAATGCAGTGAGGCTTGGGATAGAAATGGTAAATTTCAGTAGCTTATATGTTTACGTGCACTACGGTGGTAATAGTTATTTACTTCACTAGTCTAGAAAGTGGCTCTTTACTGTACGAGGTCGAGTTTGACGAGCGAGGCGAAGCTGATCTCGATAATTAGACCGAGTACTGTAGAGTCACTTTCTGGACGTGTGAAGTACATAATTTTACTTTATACTGAAACAAACTTAAATAAATAAAAAAGTTCCGTCACGCAGGGTTGCGTAAACTAAGCAGATTCCTCCGCGTGAAGTTATACAATAAAGAAATCTCCATACGTAATCCGAAGCAGTTACGCAAAGGGCCAAACTACTTTTTGGCGGTGAAAAATTTCTCGAAACATTGTTATCGGCCTCAAATTTAATAAAAATCCAAATATCTCGGTTAATATGCAAAAATAGAGAATAAATGTAAATAACAATTTTTATAGTAAATTTAATTTGCAATAATATTAATTCTTTAAATTTTTTCGATCCGACGAATAGTAACGGAAATATTTCTAATTTTAGAAAATCCTCTTCTCTAAACCCCCCCCCTCCCTACTGCGTTCAATTTCAGCCATTAACGAACTTGATTCTTTCTTTTTACATAAAACGACTAAAATATTGAGTTTGGTAACGAACAAAACAAAAATTGCGACCGCTAGGATAGCGGAGCGTAACAGACAAATATATAGATAGATATAGATCTATATATATAAATAATATATATATATATATAAATTATATATATATATATATATATATATACTGTTTTGAACGGACCCTTCATAATTTTCGTCATCTACTAGTAGGATCGATGGGACATTTGAAGAAAAACTTCGAAAATTCCGCTCCATGATACAACCTCAATAGCTGATTTACCCTAAGGGAAATCTTGCTAATACATATTTCTATTAATATTATTTGGAAAATAATCTTTATTAAAAAATAATTAGGTTAATACACGATGGAAAACATATGGTTTAGAACTAAGTTCAATTCATAAAAAGACTACACATTTAATATTTATATGATTTATCGTACAATTCCTATTATTACTAATATTAAAATGCCTTTTAGTGGTAATTTAAGGTCACGTTTGCAGCATGTATCTTTTTCATTGTCCCATGGATACACTGGAGAGTCTTGAAATAGATCATCAACCGTGCAAAATGTATCGTCGTTACTACAGAAATTGGATAATTCGAAAAATATTATGCTAACATTACTTCCTCTGTTATGAGTTTATACATTTTTGGTCTTTCATCCATTCCTTAAATTTTAAAATATTCACCTTCATACCTTCTCCCGCGAGATTTTGGAGGAAGAAGTGGTTCTACAGCTTAATTGTGCTTCATCAATAATATCTTGGGGAATACACCAAACATCACTCATTTTCCGTGGTCATAAATATACCAAATTAACAAACAAATACTAACCTCAAATATTTTCATTAACTATGTTTTTCATTACCATATGTTTTTCTTAACGGTGTCTAGACACTGTAAAGATTCTTTACAGTGACTAGTACAGTAATGGATCTCTTTCGAGCCTAGTAACCATATGAGAAAGTACCACTTTCACACGCAGTATGAAGTAATAGTTATTTTCATCACAAGTACGGAAACTGAGTGTTTCGATACGAGGTCTATTTTTATGAGCGAGGCGAAGCCGAGCTTGGAAAACAGACCGATGAAAATTACTTTTCATTACACTGTACAACAACCTCAAGAAATTACTGAAATTAATTAAGCCAAACAGGTTTATTTTTATGGTAGTTATGAAACATATGTCAGAACAACAAGGTTACAAATTACATCTTTATATTGATATTAATTGTGCAATTATTATTGCCGCTAATGTTAAACCCTTTAGGGGGTATGTACGGCTTGTTGGTTACCAAATTATTGGTTGATGTCGATTTCTTCATTAAGATAGTCATCTATTGTGAAGAACATCTCTTCAT
Source organism: Riptortus pedestris (assembly GCA_019009955.1). Lineage (NCBI taxonomy): Eukaryota > Metazoa > Arthropoda > Insecta > Hemiptera > Alydidae > Riptortus > Riptortus pedestris. Next base: position 202,718,698 of record CM032228.1, on the reverse strand, counting down.
TCTTTAAGTCACTTATTAAACTTTTTCCAGAAACTTGCCTTCATGGCCCAGGAGTGTTTTCTTGGGTACTTTCCTGTTATCTGGTACCTGTGAAAAAATTAATCAAACAATAACAACAAACAATGATTAATTAAATTAATCAAACAAAAACAACAAACATTTATTACTCAAATAATCAAACACAACAACAAACAATGATTACATCTGAGTTTTCGGGTGGCCAGAAGTCACGAATTGCTTCTAACAGTGCTTCGAAAACATCGCAATCACCGACCAGCTTGCGCCACATAAACTCTGCCAAATAAAGACTCTAAAATGATGACGTGCAGTGCCATCGGTGTTTCTTGTAGCGCCACTTCGCTGATCCCCCACATGCGTTCGACGGTCTGAGTTATGGGCTCCGGGGGGGGGGGGGGGGGGCCGACTCTGGATCGACGAAGTTGTACTTGTGGTTGACCTTCAAGTGCTCGAAAGCGGCCTTCTCCAGCTCTTTGGTCTTGTACGCACGGCAACAGTCGGAGTAGATCGTGCTGCCCCTCTTGATGTGCTTCTTGATCTCCTTCATGAGCGTCAAATATCGGCTGGTTCCTACTAACAGCTCGGTACGTGGCAAGTCAAAAATCTACATGCTAAGCAACAAATAATCAAAATATCAGCTGGTTCCTAAAAAACAGCTGATTTAAAACATTCAGCAAGCTACATAAACAGGGTGGAGAAAGACAAAAAAAAGTTAGTTTGCAGGTACCAGATAACAGGAAAGAATTTTTTCGCAGGTACCAGATAACAGGAAAGTACCTTTTCTTGATAACTGAATAGCTTACTGGAACAATCCAACTTCCTTCTTTAAAAATTAGGAATATTACAAATACATGTGTTTGATTCCCGCCAAATTTTACCGTCCAAGTACGGAAACTCTTAGTTTCCGTACGCAGATCATGCATAGAAAACACATGTTTTCTAGTCAGTGTAATGAAAAATCCTTAACGTGGTCTTTTTTCATGCGAACATGTTTTCCTGTTTGTAATATATGTTGTAAAAATTAATATATTTTAAATAATTGTCACAATAACAATAATTTCCAGTATAATGTTCACTGATCGATGTTCCAGCATTCAGCAGTTAAGGAAAAGAAATATGTAGTCTACCTGTATTAAACGTTTATTTTCCTCTTGAAATAAAATCAAAAATAAACATTTAATGTAGGAAGACTACATCTTTCTTTTCTTAATAATAATAATTGGTAAATTCGATCTAATAATAACGTAGATTCAGGTATTAAAAATATTAAATAATTAAGGACCAAACTTCCACAATATTGAGAAACCAACTTTGAATTACTGAGATGTTTGACATTATATACGGGTATTTTAGGCCTTCACTAAATCTCCTCTCGTTGTGGTCGATTTAATCTATAAACATGACCTCTAGTTTCGCATGAATCCTTCATTCATGAAGTATCAAGTTTGCTAACTATCAAAGAAAAATGACAGCTGCTAGAGCGATTTCTTAACGAATATATTTTATTTTGAAATGTCTTTGGCTATCTAAGTTGGCTGTCTTTTTGAAAATTTAAATCTGTCTTCGTCCTTACCCGTCTACATATTTTGCCGTATAAGCTAATAAGGAGTAAGACTCTCTTAGATCAGCCGTTCTAGTAAAGTAATTTTCAGTGTCTGACGTGACTTCCGTTCGGCGATTAAGCCTTTTACATAGGTTCCGGTGGTTCTCTTTGTAATAAATCATTGACCCTGTTCATTTGAAAGGGCTTGAAAAAGCAAAGTTCAATTAATCTAACTGGCTAGCCGTTGTTGCTGTAGGATAAAGGTAGAGTTAAGAGTTGTTGGAGAATGTAGATGGCGTGCAGGTAGACAATCTGTCTCTAGTATTTCCTACCTACTTCATTTCCCCTCCCGATAACCCCGCCCTCAAAGGCTATCCTCAGTTCCTAGCCTCGATAACACCTCGGATAACCTTCCTCGTGGGGACTTCATTACAGTAAATGTCTTTCCCTGTAATTATAAAAATGGCTCACAATGGAGTTTTATTGCACGAAATTGCGCCTCTGATTACGTCCTCAGATACCAGGGCTGTTTCGATAGGCTGTCATCATCGTCAGCTAGACATTTACGGGGTTCTTATCTCAGCCAAGTATTGATTTGGCAATACAGTAGGAAAGGCAGGGTATACAGGCTCAAATCATTTCTACCAAAACTTGTGTGATAAGATCCCACTGGTAAAATAAATCGTCATAAAAGAGCTGCGTAATCGGTGGGTTTTCTTAGTGCCTACAATTTAGCGAATATATTTGGCCGATTCTGACAGTCACGAACTCCAGTAAAGGGTGTAGTTTGAATTTCTTAGAATTCCATGCGTCTAGAGAGTGAACAGACAATCTATATGTAGATAAAAATCAAATTCAAAGTGATGTTTTTGACACTCATTTACTATCTAGTATTTCGTGCATGTTATCATGAGACCAACCTCAGTTGCAACTTTTTCTTTAAAAAAAACCGCTAAGACATCCCCAAAAATGATTGACTTAATACTTAAGTGTTGAAGAGACTTGAGTCGTAACCCATTCTGTCATCCGATAATTCATCGTATTGCAATTAGGCATGTGCTAAAACTCGTTTTAAAATACGCCCTTAAACTGATGTCATTCGATTCAAAAGTCCAGCTTTCGGTGGACACAAATGATAAATATTTGCTAGTCATTAAGTAGTCACCTGAGGACAGAATTGCGAATCCGTTATATACGACTAGCCCTGTTGCTCGTCGTTGGCGGGTGAAATAGAAATGGTTTCCTGTCGAAATATAAAGATTATATGTAGAAAATCATCGCGTCATATTCATCAATAAGGCAAATGTCCTGTAACATGAAAAGTAAATTTGCAGTTATTCATTTGTTTTATACAAAATATAAGTAGTTAAACGAATTTAAGTTTAGAATTGTTGTTATCCGGGAATGAAATCGTATAACAATGATTTTCCGTCGTTTTGCGTTATCAGATGTGTCCCATGACGTCTCGGACAAATGTAGCAAGGCTGGATACACAATGAGCCACTGAGAAAGCCGGAACGTAATGGATTTGCGTCCTTAGCGGAGAGATGCAATGGACTGACCGACCCTATAAACAGCCGGGACCCATGAGTTCCAAGAATTGGCTCATATTCGGTGGCTTGATCGGATTCTCATTCCCGCAACATCAGTTTTATGCATGTAGGAATTTATGTTGTATATTGCCGATTTTGTCATCGTTCTTGAGATTGAATAAATCTAATTTCTAAAATTAACGATTGTATCCTCTTAGCCCGGATAAAAAATACAATTGACTTTTTGTTAGACTCTCAGATATTATAACATAGAAGTAAGGTGTATGAGATGTTGACCGAAGTCGGAAGTAATTAGAAACTTTGTTACCAGTATTTAACGGTTCTAATAAATATATCTTGTGTCTTTAGATAGTTCACACAAATATAAAAGCCCCTAGAAATCGTCTGGGCCATTTTTGAGTGATAAGTTACAAAATGGTGGACATACAGTAAAAATTTTCAATATTGCTGCCATTGTTCTTAGAATTGTCTGAAACCCGAAAATATTTTATCCTCGGAGAATTTAAATAGAAAGTTAGAAAAAGTTTAGAGTTTAATTTATATAGATTAACGGGATTCAACATCGATTCTTCCGGCTCAGCTATAACGTGCATAGAAAAAATAAATAAATTTTGGGATATCATATTTTGAAGTTTTCGCCATTAAACAGGAAAAAAACGTAAAAAAGTATATATTCAAAATGTTTACTTCTTCTCAAAAGAAGAAATCATCTCAAAGTTCTACAAAAAAAAAATCGCTACTTGAAAAAAGCTGCTTTCGTCTTAATTACTTGGCATATTTCTGTAGTCCAGGGCGGAACACAGATCCGACCCAGGTCTTTAGATATCTGGTGATTTAATACTAATTCGATTTTCTGGGTAAAAATTTGTTAAATGTTTTGTTAAATTCACTCTAATGGAAGTTTGGTTTATCATCTCCGCTTTAAATTCCATATTTCCAAGATTCCTCCGAAAAACAAAATCTAATAGGTTAATAAAGATCTATTGGAATTACACTTTCTTTTGGTAGGCCTGCCTCATATGTTATTGAAGGCCTTCCTCCTGGTTAGTGCTACTTGTACACAAGTCGTTCATATCCAATAAGCATATAACTTTACTCCTGTTTTATTAAAAAAGGAGGAATTTATTCCTACTAGATAAAGACTAAAACCAATTATTATTGGATAATTAAGAATATAGTTGTAAACGAATTGTAAACACAAAATCCAAGGCTTGTTTTCACTTACAAAGTACTTGCCCTACCTTATAAATGTCAAAGCCAAGAGAACCCCCTGATCTAAATGGTTGACGTATCAACAGGTTAGGAATCACTTGAAGTTTTTCTGTTCTTGATTCCCATTCCAAACTCACAAAGAGGCTTGTTGTTGACTTTTGCAGTTAGTCAGATGTTGCTTTCAATTTTGCCCTTTGAACTCCTCTAAAATAAACTCACTTGTTGAGTGACTACGGAACACCCACCTCCCTCTAATAGCAATCGTTTGTTGCTATGACAGTTTTTTTTTACGTATAATTAAAATCAGCTGATACAATGGATAATGATCACCTAGATTATAATGTGTGTGTGTGTGTGTGTGTGTGTGTGTGTGTGTGTGTGTGTGTATGCAGTTCATGCTCTAGACAAAATTAGATGTAGGTTCAATATGCACCTAAGTACATTAGATCCCAGCTGGGTGATTCAGCACCCCTCCCCCCCCCCAGCCATAAAGAGGTTCGTCAGTATACTGGAAAAACTCTCTTTAGATCTCCCGTGATCTCTTGCATCCTATTAAATCGTCCTATTCCCTTGCTTACTACAATTCTTGGTTAGTGTTCCACGATATTTCTCTGTTCTCATAGCTGGATATCATTTAATAAACGGTAAAAAAATATCTATGATAGTGTGGAAATAAATGTCCAAGTAACCTTAATAACAGCTAATACTAAACATAAACCCTCTAAAATGACTATAGGCTTATTAAAGCTTGTTTATTGTTTTTTGTAGTTAGCAGTATATTTTTTAATATTTATATGCAGTTTATAAACGTTTAGTCAAACCTCTTATTTGATCATGAGCATTGAATATGTTCTTATAAATAAAAGGCACTTTAATAGGCATTGTTTGTGCCTCAGTCATGGACTAAAACCAAGAGTAATTTTTTGTTATATGTTTAAACCATTTATTAACAACTTAAAATAATAAGTAATATCATGTTTTAATAATATTGACAATTAAATAATTAGTGTCGGCAGGTACGAACAAACGTATTCTCAAGTGAAATAGGAAGAAATAAATTAATTATTGAGTTAGGCCTCAAAATAACCGTTTTATTGTTACTATGGGGAGACTTATTCTCAGGGAACTGGGGTGATCAGGGGATTATTATTATGGTTAGGAGGCATATTAGAGCTAAACTTAAGCGTTTTGATAACTTTATTATTCTTACTTTAGGTAAAAATAAATTATTCCCTGTTTTTTTTTTTTCATTCTTTGAATATTAACCCAACGAAGTGATTGTTAGGTTTGAAATTCAAATTTGCTACTAAGAAGGCACATCTAAATGTGCTCGTTGAATAAAAGCGATTGCATTGTCTTAGGAACATCTGTCCGTAGGCTCTTTTTTATGCTAGAATCTTCTTATGGTAATTTTTAGAAGATGAAATAAAAATTCTGTCTTAGTTTCCCATTTCTCAGTCCGCATTTTAAATTTTTTTCTGAATTCCCTTTTATTAAATATGTTTACTTTCCTTCCTTTTCTTTTTCTTTTAGTAGATTTGATTAACTTCCTTTTGATTTTGATTTTTGTTTTGTATGGACTATGGCAACCTATTGTCAAACTTTGCTAAGTGGTAGGAAATTTCCAATTTACGTAACAAAGAATTGGCTAAGATTCAAACTGCACAATTCAAAGTTTTCAGGAACATACATTAACGTATGTATGTAGCTAGCCTGAGTCCAAAAGAGTACCTGCATAGTTAAACTACATTTCTCTTTGTTTTCCTAACTGTTTGTCAAGGACGCAATCATAACCCTTTTTGGAGTAAAGCTTAGAAAGAGAATAGGCTTTTGAAGGGAAAAGAATCAACTGAAAGGAGGTGACTTTTCTCATAGTTCCCATTGTATGAAACAGAAACCCTTTGCCCCCAGGGCCAGTGCTATATCGTCCAACATGCCGTGCTTTATTTTTATCTATAGTAACTAGGTCGCCTCTCGGCCTTGCACAGTCAATACACCTCCCTCCTGTGAACCTTCAGCTTGTCCATCCCTTACCCACTCCTCCTACTTAAACGTTCTTACACCGATTATCTCTTCTAGATTTCTGTTTAGACTCTCCTCGAAGCTAATCCTTTATAAGGGCTTTGAGGTGATCTATAAATCCTCAAAGACTTCCATAGTTGTAAAAAGAGTCAACTCTTTATTATCTAGCTTCCAGCCCCATCTTCAGTGGTCTCTATAAATGGGCGATGTATACTCGCTCCAGTCTCTGAGTTTCAGTCCTGAACATAAACAGCCCTCTGGCTCATTCTCAAAACAGCATTCAATTTTTCCTTTAAATATATTTATTGTAGAAGTCCGTATCATTACATTTGTTTACCTGTACGGCTGTTTTTTTTATTAATACAAGTTGCAATGGCATAGAGGAAGTAGTTCTGCCCGAACCAAAATTAAAAACGTTTACAGTTCTATAGTGGGGTTATTTAAATATTACTTTTTTTTTGGTTTAGTTATCTGAACACTGTTAGCCAATACTGGCTTGCAGTAATTAATTCCACAGAGGCTAGGATTATTGCTGAAGACTAATTATTGAGCCCAGCTGTAGCCAGCTGACTATCCCTTTGTCGAGAGCTGAAGCAGCCCTAGGCAAGGCTTGTCCCTTTGCTCCCTTATTGGATTAATTTGCTTCGATTCTCCACATCGTCAGTCCCATCAACTGCCACGCTTCTGATTTGTTCCTCTGCGTTTTCTCCTTTCGAAATGGGTTCATTCCTGTCCATTTACATTGTACAAAGATTTTATATCATGTTCCTTTTCTTGTCAGTAATCATGTGCTTTATTTTTCTTCATTCTACAGAGTCGAAGTGATTCTCCGTTAGAAGGACATTATGCTAAAACCATATACGTCTAAATTCACCAAGTTTTGGTGAGGACCGTATCGAAATTAATAAAACTAAGTGATTGCCCGATTAGAGTTTCATTGAAACGTTACCAAATTAAACTTTTGCTCAAAGATAATATGTATGCATTAACAGTGACATCGCAATCAAGGTAATTTCAATCGTGCATAGTATTGAGAGGTTAGTTTCATAATGTAATTTATTAAAAAGGTATGCATATGCTTACTGACCGCCCATAGTAGATGGCGAAAATGAGTCCCGTTCTAATCTTCCTACGTTGTTGTTATAAATGCATTCTACACCTGTCGATTGTCCCCGTGAACAGAAAATCCTGAGTTTCGTTGAAAACAAACAAGAGATGGAAATGAGCTAAAACGTCGTGTTGTTTTTCCCCTTTTCCTCCTTCATCAGTCTACCCCACAATAATGGTGGAGAAAGACATAGTGAAAATTCAACTTAAAACCGGAGTTGTTGGTGCATAAGCTACACTTGTCAGGCTGGATATGGAGATTATGACTTATTGTGCCCTCCAGTAGTGGCCCACTGTCATGATGTCCGTGTGAATCTAGACAATGAGGAATATAACGTAACTATAAGCCCTTTAACAGCCGACGTTTCCCATTAATGAAGGCATGCAAATTGTGGAGTTTTTTGTGCCTTTCTGTTAATGGGAGGATCAATTTAACTAAGAATAAATGAATATTTAAACCACTTTCATCTTCACTTCAACTTAAATATTCACATAGGGTAATTTGCCATCTTTAAAATACCTTTATTATTATCGTATTCCCATTCAAAAATAGACTTATTTAAAACTTCAGAAAAAAAAATATTACCATTAATTTGAAATGTTAAAATGTTCAGAGCTTCATCGTCAAAACGAATTCTATTATTTTTACATTTTTTTTGCTCCCTCTGCTCGAATGTTAGCCCCACTAATGTGGTCTTCAAAGGGGTCATATTACATCTTTCCAATAGAGATCATATTCATTATTATGGATTTAAATTTTTATGTAGCATATGGTATATGCTGACGAAGTGTAGTTTCACTCTACTGAAGCTACCATATTTGACTACATTTGTTCACTTGAGAAATCTGTTTAGTGAGGTAAAGGTTCTGGGACCAAATGTCTTTATGCTTAGAAGAAATCCAATAAATTAGATGGCCTTCCAGGAGAGCCAACTTCATATTGCCAATAAAACCAAATGGTATAAACAACCGAGACACTAAGCCTGTAATAGAGCATTGTTTTGCAGGGACCATGTTCTAACTATGAGGTCCGTTCAAAATATTATATATATATATGTCTGTTAACGCTCTAGCTAACGGACTATATTTAACTACGGTTAACTTGGTTAATTGAAGCCAGTCTTAGCAAGACTAAAACGTCTGTCATTAGATGTCATGGACAGAATGTCTGTGAACATGTAACTTATTTGTTACGTTTGAAATCGTCACCGTAAAAAAAGAAATATGATTTTTTTGAGGAGGACTAGAAACCGTCTTTTGATATTATCATAAATCCCGAAAATAGATTTGTTAATATGAAATTTCAAAATGGTCTCCCAATTACCTGATCCTTGAGCACCATCGAGAGGACGGGCTCAGACAGCTCGATTCATATTGTTTACTTCCAGGTAGACGGAAATCCATCTGAAAATAGACCATCCTACCATGGTCATTCCAACGTCGGTATTTATGTAAAAGATTGAGAATTCCGAATCGAGATTAGTTGTGTGTCGATACTTTGCAGCACCTTACAATGGCCTCTTAAACTGTCTTTGTCCCCCTCCAAATCCCAGATCTTGGCAGCCTACCAGCTTCTCGCAAAGATTAATCTTACGGAGCTATAGGCAGGCCATCGTTTCAAGGAGTCTAATTTTTTAAGTTCCTGCTAAATGTTTTTATATATTTCTTTGCTATCTCCCTTCGTTTTAAGTTTATTTTGCCAAGGTTCCCCTAAGGAAAATCAACTAAAATATTAAAGTTGTATTCATGACGCGGTTTTTGAGGAAAAAGAAAATCACATTTCTCATCGATCACTCCAAGTAAATTACAAAATAAGTAAAGAAATATATTTGCCCTTCAGTGATCTAGTATGCGCAATTTTCGTCAGTTGGCTAACCCTCTGGAATTTCTGTTTTCCTTCTTTTCGGATACTTCACACTAATTGTTGTCCAAGTTTCTCATTGAGGCATAAATCATGTGGTACTTGTAGGTGTTATGCATAGGGATACTAATAAAAACAAATTCCACCCCTCCCCCCCCCACTCTCAGCCTCTCTTAAACTATATCTACGTTTTCAGCATTTGTACTTCTGTTTTGGTTTCATATTACGTTTCTTTTTTTAGCTGTTATGACTTAACAGCTTTACGTTGGACTTAGCAGTATCTGCCCTGACAAGACAGTTTCACTGCTAAGAAAGAGAAACATAATATAAAACCAAAACAAAAGTACCATTGCTGAATGCGTAATAACTTACTAAGTTACCATTCCCACCTGAATATAAAAAAATCTGTTGTCACAATTAATCTTAGTCAAAGGCTTGATTAAAAGTTCACCGTTGAGATATTGCTAAATGAAAGAAAAATGACTGCTTGTCAATCAAGCTTCATGTATTTTATTTTAAGACCGAAATTGTTCTTCCTGTCATGTGGAGGAAAATAAGTTTCTCCTATACGATTTTAAGTAATTTAGTGAATTTTCCATAGGAAATACACAATTCTGCAAAAATTCAAGTCAGTGAAAATCATAATAAATGATTGTCAATATCTTGTTTACTTTGAAGTTGAAAATGCTGTGCTTACTTTTATATATTGGGGGTTGTTTCCTTAGTCGTCTCCTCCACTTTTTACCCTCTACACATCCTCGTACCCTTCTTTTGTAGAAATAGGTTATACTGTATATGAAATAAAAATAAGAAAGTTTGAGTTAGCAATTTATATTATATTTATTGTATTTAACTTCAATCCTGCACCTTTACGTAAAGATAATTTAGTTCTTACTCAACTGCTGCTTATTTCTTCATTATTTTATGAGAATAATACTACCCCTACAGAATGTATATTAAATGATTTATGTTTATGATTGTTGCCATTCTTGACGGTTTTCCATTGTGAATTGAGGAGTTGAAAAGCAGTGAGGTTAAGGGGTCGAGAGGTAGCGTGTTTTGAAACAATCATATCCGCGGCCACTGCAATATTAAAGGAATGGCAGCCCTCTTGCTCAGGTCTTTTTTATACCCTTCACGACCTCTAGCTCTGTTTTCATCAACTATCAAACTCCTTACATCTTTCAATAATAATTCAACTGTAAATATTTCTCGCTCATCGATTACACAGGTCTGCAACCAAAAAACTGCATACGATTTTTTTACTGTTTCCCATGGATTTTTGCATGCTAAAACCGAAAAAGTAATCAAAAAATTCCATCACGTCTAGTTTTCTCGCAAAACTGGTTTTTTGAATACCACATACGGTGTTATTCAACGTTAAACCTCAATTCGGTAGTTGCTTCCAAGTTGTCAATTTTATGAATTGCATGAATTTTTTCACTCTCATATTTAGTCATGTCACTCCCAGGATTGATACGAAATGAAAGAGAGGGGTAGGGAAGAAGGGGGTGGGATATTTTTGAAGTAGGAGAAGCGTAAGGATGCCCAAAATCATGTCATAACACGTCGTTTATTTGATTTTCTGAAAAGTCAGGATGCCTTGCTGTATGTAGTGCACAGGTTATAACATGTTCTAGTGGATATTAAGAGCGGGTAATGGGAATTGCAGCTTACGGACAGGACTGATCATGTTTCAACTTGCTCGTCATGTCGAAGTTGTTTTGGTTTCATTGGACCCACTCATTCTGTGAACTCCATTCAAACGTGATTGTTCTCCCATTCAACTTTTTCATTATATCTCCAAGAGGTTGCGTTAATTCTCCTAACAGTTTTTGTTTCATTTGCGGTGAATTTACTTTTAAAGCTCAGCAACGAAATGTCAGTGACTTCGTGAAGAAGGTGTATTTCGCGTATTTCAAACTGAAACTTGGGGACCAAGACAAATCCTGGGCTCCGCATAAGGTGTGCAGAAGGTGTGAGGAAGACCTTCGTTTGTGGTTTAAAGGTAAGAAATCCTCCTTTCGTTTTGCCATTCCAATGATGTGGCGAGAACAACAAAACCATACAACCGATTGCTATTTCTGCTCAGTAGATGTGAAAGGTTTCAACTCCAAAAACAAGAACAATGTTTCTTATCCAAACTTGAATTCAGCTATTCGTCCAGTGTTTCACAGTCCTGAATTGCCAGTGCCACAGCCTCCCTCCAATTTGGACAGTATCAGGTACGATTTAGAGGAGGATGGAGAGACATTACCTTCCCAGGATGAATCTGGCTCAGATTTCTCTTCTGATGGAAACCCCCAACTTTTTTCTCAGAATGAGCTCAATGACCTGGTTAGAAATTTAGACCTTTCAAAAGATGCTGCTGAATTTCTGGGATCAAGACTCAAAAATAAAAACCTGTTGTTACCAGGAACTTCGTTTTCATGGTACAGGCATCGAGAGAGAGAGTTCACTCAGTTCTACTCCAAAGAGGGGCATCTTGTATATTGTAAAGATGTTCAAGGGATCATGGAGGGCTTTGAACTTGAATATGATTCTTCTCAATGGCGCTTATTCATTGATTCTTCAAAAACAAGCATTAAAGCAGTGCTATTGCATAATGGAAATAAAATTGCATCAATTCCTGTAGCACATTCGGTACAATTAGAGGAAAAGTACAAGGATTTGGAACTGATTCTTGAAAAAATCAAATATCAAGAACATCGCTGGTTGGTTTGTGGCGATTTTAAGATTTTAACCATGTTGTTGGGCCAGCAATCAGGCTATACAAAGTACCCCTGCTTCTTGTGCTTGTGGGACAGTCGAGCCCGAGATCACCACTGGGTAAAAAGTGACTGGCCGCTTCGGAACACTCCTGGCGAGAAAAACGTCATTAATATAAGCTTAGTGCCACCTGAAAAGGTTTTATTACCCCCACTTCATATAAAACTGGGGCTTATGAAGCAATTCATCAAATCATTGCCAAGAGATGGGGAATGTTTCAAGTATGTGTGTTCAAAGTTTCCTAAACTGTCTGAAGCAAAATTGAAAGAGGGAGTTTTTACAGGACCTGACATACGAAAACTTTTGTCAGATCCCCGGTTTCCTGTATCAATGAGCAATAAAGAAAAAGAAGCCTGGGATTCTTTCAAGAATGTAGTGCAAAAGTTTCTAGGGAATACGAAAGACCCTAACTACAAAACAATTGTGAATCGCATGTTGGCTGCCTACAAAGCTCAAGGATGCAACATGAGCCTAAAAGTTCATTTCCTACACTCCCATGTCGAATACTTTCCAGAAAACCTGGGAGCGTTTAGTGAAGAGCAAGGAGAAAGATTTCACCAAGACGTTCGGGATATGGAAAAACGCTACCAAGGACGATGGAACGTCAATATGCTAGCTGACTATTGTTGGATGCTCAAGAGGGATACGGACAATGCTGGAGCACGAAAACGTGTGCGACGAAGTATCAAAGAAAAAAAAAAGGTTCCACAAGCAAACTGAATGAAGTTTTTGAGCATTTTGTACTGAATAGTAAACAAATACTTTCTTTTATTTTGAGTTTATAGACAATACAAATTATGGTGTTTTTTCTACGTTTTCGTTTTTTATGTCCCCCTCTCCCCTAATTTGCAAGAAAACTGTACGTGATGGAGGAAAATAGCGGTCATTTTTGGATTCAGCACACCAAAAAACATAAAATTTAGCTAAAATATTCCATGCAGCTGATCAAAAAATTTTTTTTGCAGACCTGTGTTATTCATATCAAAACATTTCGTGTCCTGCTGTAATCTTGAAATAATTCAGGCATATAGTTAGTCAATATTTTACCGAATTACCTCTTTGGGAGCTAAACTGTTTCAGCAGTGGCGGTTGTATTTTTGTGCGTCTGTTTGAAAGAAAACATATTTTGAAATGTTTATATCAGTGTGAGTATTAGGCGGGAGAAGGGCGCATATTGGCCGCGCTCTAAAAAGGCCACGAAAGTACAAACCTTTTGTACTTTCGGCGCGATGTTTGAATAAAATCCTGAAATGTCTATCGATCCCTCCTAGGAGATGACGAAAATGAGGTCCGTTCAAAATTATATATATATACTAAGTCTATCAAGGGAAATTCGCTAATATGAAAAGGGTAAGGAACAATGTCTCAAAAATATACATTGTTTACATTATAGATACTCCATATTGTTAATCCTTTTGTGCAACTAAGGCTAATTTGAACGGATTCCTGCACTACAGGCTTTATAATATAGCAAATCTATGTTAGACTACAGTTTAGATAAACATTAATTAAGTCAAATATATGATTTTTAAATGAAAGGCTTTATAAATCATCAAAACTATAGATCTTTAGGTAAACCTAACGTTGGAGTAGTCCTTACAGGTCGGTCTTATTTTATTCTGTAAGAGGCAGTGCATATCAGAGACGTTTGATAGGCCGTTGGTTTGATCAGTCTTTTATCGCAGTGCGCACACTCCAAGGATTTCAAATCGGTCGATATTAAAGTTTAATGGGCAGTACGATTCCCTTCAAACTCCAAAGCCGGCCAATTATATGCCGGCTCCATTACAGTTTCACTCCACCCGAGTGCGCAAACTCTTTGCACTATTTATGTCTTCATTCTATTAGCGTTAGACCATTTACATCAATATTATATGTGTGTCAACGGACGCTTATACCAGACAAATTAATTGAAACAATGATAAAGTTATTGAAAACGACCAACCTTAAATAAAAAGAGCATAACTTGTATCACTGTATATTAGGGACACCTACAAATCTCGGTCTCTATTCATAGCAATTTATCTCTTCCGCACTAAGGGACTTTCTTTAAGTAAGGATGTACTTACCATGTGATTTTCGAAAAACTATGAATGTCCGTCGATCCTACTCCCACCTCCTTTTTCAATTACTGCCCTATACCCAAGAATAGACGTGTAGTAATTTAGTGGAACCCCTAAGTTCACGTCCGTATGTGTATATTGGTCTGAGTACTGGTGTGTGTAAATCAATCGTTTGTTATGCCAGTGATAGTTTAGATTTGTTATCAAATAGTCTTAGTAGGAGTCTGTACCGTCGATTCAATTCTTGTCTTTGTTAATATGATGTGAAGTTTCCAAGTTAGTCGCTTGTTTAATGTTAGTCGTAGATACCTAATTTGTGATTTTTGAGGATTTAGTGCTCTATTGAGCGTAAGGCAAATGGAACGTCGGAGAGAATTGAATTTAAGTAGTGATAAAGGTTTTACTGGCAGACTTAGTTTCACTTTTTATGTATTTTTTTTTTCAATCGGATACTTCAAAACCCGGGCAGCTGCTGCCTCGATAATTGTGACACCATCTGCTAAAATCTTCACAGTTGTATAGATAGCAATCAGCACATAAAAACTTCTACATATTGCGAATAAGCAGTTAATGATAAGATAGGCTATGTGCTAACTCCAGACTCCAAAAATCGTTCTATTGGCTTTTGGACGATTCCCCTCTATAGTTTCTATCTCTTGTCCTCCCTCTTATTGGTGTGCTTTTATAAGCAGCCGTCATAACAAGGCCTCATGAACTAGAATGGGTTTAATGGGCTGATAGTAGCGAGGATCGTTTATTCATATAGTTAAAAGCATCATGAATCGTCTATGTGGATTGATGTGGGTATCAATGTATGTCGTTAGGAGAATGATGCATGAAATAATAAATGATGTCAAATATCCATTAGGCTATGGTTTAATAAACATTGAATCAATAATAAGTCCTCTCCTTTCAATAGCTCTCCATTCATATCGCCTCTGGATACATTGGCACACGAGTAACAGCCATTTATTTCCTGATTAGGATCGATCAAGCCCTTCTTGTCTGATTTGTTACTCTGTCCAAATGATATTTCTCCTCATTGATTTTAGATAATCGTTTAAATTGTAGTTGTATTATAATTTACTTACATCCGTATTCGAACATTAAGGATGCAAAATCTGGTTAGAGTATTCCACGATTCCCGCATAGGCAATAAGAATTTATTAAGGGTTAACTCTTTAATTTAAGTCCCCACTTCTAGAATAGAATTGTAACCCTTCCCGAATAGTCATGGAACTCATCAAGTGGACGTTAATGAATAGCAAGTTTTTTTTATTTATTTATTGTAGCCTCGCAGCTTTGGTGATGTTGCTCAAAATAAAAGCTTCATAACTTAAAAAATAAACACAAATATAACAAAACAAAATTAAACAAAAACAGAAACGGAACACAAAACGTAAAGGGAACCCAAACCTGAAAAGGACCACAAAACATAAAAGAATCTCAAAACTGAGAGAAAACACAAAAAACAGAGATTAAACCAAAACAGAATTGGGAAAGAAATAGAAACGCAATACAAAACAGAAATGAAAAAAAAAAAGGAAAAAGAACACAAAAGATGGAATTAATAACAAAAACAGACTGAAACACAAAAACGGAACTGGAACTCAAAAGCGGAAATGTAACACAAAAAACAAAATGGAACTGAAAAACCTAGAATGGAAATCAAAAAACAAAAATGGAACACAACATAGAACGAAATAAAGAAACAAGGTGACATTCAAAGACAAAATTCAAAGCTAGGTACAAAACTGAAAATCGAACTATTGAGTTACATTGGACAAAAGCAAGTTTTAAAGACGTTTTATCACAAACCCGAATACTGAGATTTTATATTCTATACTAAAAGAATATGTTCTTTCGCATTCTTCGTCCCCTGTCGTACATCGTTCCCTTACGTAATTCGTTTGATATATATTATTGTAAATCTTGATACTAATAACAGCGTAACCTGAAATCTAAATTTGTTTTATTACGTAGCGTCAATGACCAGCACGCAGGGGATGTGTAAACTAAGCAGATTTCATACACACTACTGATTTCATCTTATCATCATATATCCTCCATTTTCAAAAAAAAAAAAAAATCCTATGAATTGAAATTGGTGGGTAATAAAATCTTAATTTATGGCTTCATCGCAATAATTATTTGCATGTATCTCACATAATAAAGGCACGTTGAAAACAATATTAAGTATTTATGCTTGGAATAAGACATTTCATGAAAAAAATCACTTATTTTTAAACTGCGATGACTATAAGCGTGGGTTTACTCAAGGCTAAAAAATGTCAATATCTCGGTTAATATTGTTGATAGAGAAAATGCGTATGTAACAACATTTATAGAATATTAATGCAATTTATCGATACGACGGATAATACCGGAGATATTTTGAATCCATGGTTGAAAAAATGGTCATCATCTCCACTAGATTGTGAATGATTATTTCAGAGCCACCTTTTGAGGTCCTGCCTCATCCTCAGTGTTCTTTCTCTATAAATCCGTGATGTTCACTCGCTCCTGTCTCTGGTCATTTAGACATCTACCCCACCAGCCAGGGATATTCTGAATTTTAGAAATTTCCTTCCTCTAAACCCCCCTCTATCACTGGTCCGACTTCAGCCGTTAACGAACTTGATCTTTAATTAATCTGTTTAAATGTCGATCTCTAGAGCAGTAACAGATATATATATATATTTCACTTGTCATAGACACCATAACTACATGTTGTTTCTTTCGTGTCTGTTTGTTTGTTTGTTTGTTTGTTTATTTGTTTGTTTGTTTGTTACCTTTTCACGCATAAACGGCTGAACCGAATTTTATGAAACTTGGTATGTATATTACTACTAGCCCAACTTAGACTTTAGGCTATATTAATATTCTCTAAGACGAACAGGAGTGGGGGTTATAAGGGAGGCCTGAAATTAAAAATAGCGATATTTCGTTTCCTATTGGTTTTTCGTCAAATATGAACATAACAAAAGTTGTTTATTTTGTTATTTAGAGTAACTTTTGTTATATACACTTTTTTCATATACCGATTTATAAACGAGATATACGCTAAAACCTACAGCGAAAGGGAACAATTTTATTTGGGACAAAAGACCCAACCGTAATAAATAAAACTCGGCATGTGTATTAGCACTAACGCTTTCATTATAACAAGCTACACAAACATTTCTAGGAACGGGCAGGAGTGGGGGTTGTAGGGGAGGCCTGAATTTAAAAATAGCGGTATTTCGATTTCTATTCGTTTTTCGGCAAATATGAACATAACAAGAGTTGTTTATTTTGTTATTTAGAGTAACTTTTGTTATATACACTTTTTTCATATACCGATTTATAAACGAGATATACGCTAAAACCTACAGCGGAAGTGAACAATTTTATTTGGGACAAAAGACCCAACCGAAATAAATAAAACTCGGTATGTGTATTAGCACTAACGCTTTCATTATAACAAGATACATCAACATTTCTAGGAACGGGCAGGAGTGGGGGTTGTAAGGGAGGCCTGAATTTAAAAATAGCGGTATTTCGATTTCTATTCGTTTTTCGGCAAATATGAACATAACAAGAGTTGTTTATTTTGTTATTTAGAGTAACTTTTGTTATATAAACTTTTTTCGTATACCGAATTATAAACGAGATATACGCTAAAACATATAGCGGAAGTGAACAATTTTATTTGGGACAAAAGACCCAACCGATCTAAATAATACTCGGTATGTGTATTCACACTAATGTATTCATTATAATAAGCCATACCAACATTTCTAGGGACGGGCAGTAGTGGGGGTTGTAAGGGAGGCCTGAATTTAAAAATAGCGGTATTTCGTTTTCTATTGCTTTTTCTGCAAATATGCACATAACAAAAGATGTTTATTTTGTTATTTAAAGTAACTTTTGTTATATACACATTTTTTGTATACCGAATTATAAACGAGATATACAGTAAAACTAAAGTAATTTGCGAAGAAATATTGATATGCTCAACATTGATATGAACTACCAGGTACCTCACCGGGAAAAATTAATTCAAATCTATTAATTTTGTCCTCAATAGCTGAAATCTATGCATAATGCACAGGAGACGAGAAATATGACAATTTGGAGGACAATGAAGTCTTAAAAAAAAAAAAACGACGGGTATTAACCCTAAACACTGGGACGGGGAAATGTTAAAATATTATGCAAAGTAAAGCCTTGCCAAAAAAATACCATCAGCATTCAGCCTCAAATGAATTCCCAGGCGAAGCCGGGTATCTGAGCTATATATATATATATGTATATATATATATATATATATATATATATATATATATATAAGTATATATATATATATATATCTATATATATTTATATAGATATAAAATTGTAACCTCTGTCTGTACATTGATTTTTTTCGCGAAATTTCACGATAACATCTCGTCTCACATGTCATAGACACCATATCTGCATTTTGTTTTCTTTCATGTATGTTTGTTTGTTTGTTACCTTTTCACGCATAAACGGCTGAACCGAATTTTATGAAACTTGGTATGTATATTACTACTAACCCAACTTAGACTTTAGGCTATATTAATTTTCTCTGAGACGAACAGGAGTGGGGGTTATAAGGGAAGCCTGAAATTAAAAATAGCGATATTTCGTTTTCTATTGGTTTTTCGGTAAATATGCTCATAACAAAAGTTGTTTATTTTGTTATTTAGAGTAACTTTTGTTATATACACTTTTGTCCTATACCGAAGTTTAAATGCGTTATACGCTAAAAATTATAGCGGGAATCAACAATATTATTTGCCAAAAAAGACTCAACCGAACTAAATAAAACTCGGTATGTGTATTAGCAGTGAGGCCTTCATTATAATAAGCCATACCAACATTTCTATGGACGGGCAGGAGTGGGGGTTATAAGGGAAGCCTGAAATTAAAAATAGCGATATTTCGTTTCCTATTGGTTTTTCCGCAAACATAAACATAACAGAAGTTGTTTATTTTGTTATTTGGAATAACTTTTGTTATATACACTTTTGTCGTATACCTAAGTATAAATGAGTTATACGTTAAAACTTTAGCGGGCACTAACGTCTGAACCGAACTTAACAAAACTCGGTATGTCAATTAGCATTATTTCTTCCATGATTATAAGTTATATTAAAATTTTTAGGTTCGAACGGGAGGGGGGTTAAAAGGGAGGCCTGAAATAAAAATTCACCATATTTACATGTATAAGAGACGGGAAATATAAAAATATCAAAGACTGTGAAGCCTTATCGAACAAATAATTCTATTATTAGCAAATCCACGGAAAAGATGGGTATCAATCCTAAACACTGGGACGGGTAAATGTCAAAATATTGTGCAATGTAAAGCCTGCTAAAAAATACCATCACCATTCAGCCTCAAATGAATTCCCGGGCGAAGCCGGGTATCTCAGCTAGTACATCTATATATATATATATATAATATATATAATATATATATATATATATATATATATATATATCTATATATATATAAAATTGTAACCTCTGTCTGTACATTGATTTTTTTCGCGAAATTTCACGATAACTTTTCGTTTCACATGTCATAGACACCATATCTGCATTTCGTTTCTTTCGTGTATGTTTGTTTGTTTGTTTGTTTGTTTGTTTGTTTGTTTGTTTGTTACCTTTTCACGCATAAACGGCTGAACCGAATTTTATGAAACTTGGTATGTATATTACTACTAGCCCAACTTAGACTTTAGGCTATATTAATATTCTCTAAGACGAACAGGAGTGGGGGGTATAAGGGAGGCCTGAAATTAAACAGAGCGCTATATCGTTTCCGATAGATGTTTCAGCAAATATGCACAGAACAAAAGTTATTTATTTTGCAATTTAGAGTACCATTTGTTATATATACTTTTGCCGTATATGGAAGTATAAATGAGTTATACGCTAAAACCTATAGCGGGAGTCCACAATTTTATTTGGCACAAAAGATTCAACCGAACTAAACCAAACTCGCTATGTGAATTAATACTAACGATTTCCTTATAATAAGCCATAGTAACATTTCTAGGGACGGGCAGGAGTGGGGGTTGTAAGGGAGGCCTGAAATTAAAAAAATTGTGATATTTCGTTTCCTATTGGGGTTTCGGCAATTATGCACATAACAAAAGTGGTTTATTTTGTTATATTTAGAGAAGCTTTTGTTATTTACAATATCGTCGTATACCGAAGTATAAATGCGTTATACGCTAAAAATTATAGCGGGAGTCAACAATTTTATTTGGCACAAAAGACTGTGTATTAGCACTAACGCCATCCTTATAATAAGCCATACTAACATTTCTAGGAACGGGCAGGAGTGGGGGTTATAAGGGAGGCCTGAATTTAAAAATTTTATTATTAACAAATCCACAGAAACGACGGGCATTAGCCCTAAACGCTGGGACGGGTAAAAGTCAAAATATTGTGCAAAGTAAAGCCTTGCCAAAAAAATACCATCACCATCCAGCCTCAAATGAATTCCCGGGCGAAGCCGGGTATCTGAGCTAGTATATATATAAAATTGTAACTTCTGTCTGTATATTGATTTTTTTTCGCGAAATTTCACGATAACTTTTCGTTTCACATGTCATAGACACCATAACTGCATTTTGTTTCTTTGGTGTCTGTTTGTTTGTTTGTTTATTTGTTTGTTTGTTTGTTACCTTTTCACGCATAAACGGCTGAACCGAATTTTGTGAAACTTGGTATGTATATACTACTAGCCCAACTTAGACTTTAGGCTATATTAATATTTTCTAAGACAAATAGGAGTGGGGGTTATAAGGGAGGCCTGAAATTAAAAATAGCGATATTTCGTTTCATATTGCTTTTTCAGCAAATATGCCCATAACAAAAGTTGTTTATTTTGTAATTTAGAGTAACTTTTGTTATATGCACATTTGCCGTATACGGAAGTATAAATGAGTTATACGCTAAAAACTATAGCGGGAGTCAACAACTTATTAGGCACAAAAGATTCAACCGAACTAAACCAAACTCGGTATGTGAATTAGTACTAACGCCTTCCTTATAATAAGCCATACTAACATTTCTAGGGACGGGCAGGAGTGGGGGTTATATGGGAGGCCTGAAATTAAAAATAGCGATATTTCGTTTCATATTGCTCATTCAGCAAATATGCCCATAACTAAAGTTGTTTATTTTGTTATTTACAGTAACTTTTGTTATATACACTTTTGCCGTATACGGAAGTATAAATGAGTTATACGCTAAAAACTATAGCGGGAGTCCACAATTTTATTTGGCACAAAAGACTCAACCGAACTAAACCAAACTCGGTATGTGAATTAGAACTAACGCCTTCCTTATAATAAGCCATACTAACATTTCTAGGAACGGGCAGGAGTGGGGGTTATAAGGAAGGCCTGAAATTAATAATAGTGGTATTTCGTTTCCTATTGCATTTTCGGCAAATATGCACATAACAAAAGTTGTTTATTTTGTTATTTAGAGAAACTTTTTTTATATACACTATTGTCGTATACCGAAGTATAAAGGCGTTATACGCTAAAAATTATAGAGGGAGTCAACAATTTGGAGGACAGTGAAGACTTACATAAAAAATTAATTTTATTATTAACAAATGCCAACAACGGGTATTAACCCTAAACACTAGGACGGGTAAATGTCAAAATATTGTGCAAAGTAAAGCCTTGCCAAAAAAAACCATCACCATTCACCCTCAAATCAATTCCCGGGCGAAGCCGGGTATCTGAGCTAGTATATATATAAAATTGTAACCTCTGTCTGTACATTGATTTTTTTCGCGAAATTTCACGATAACTTTTCGTTTCACATGTCATAGACACCATAACTGCATTTTGTTTCTTTCGTGTATGTTTGTTTGTTTGTTACCTTTTCACGCATAAACGGCTGAACCGAATTTAATGAATCTTGGTATGTATATTACTACTAGCCCAACTTAGACTTTAGGCTATATTAATATCCTCTGAGACAAACAGGAGTGGGGGTTATAAGGGAGGCCTGAAATTAAAAATAGCGATATTTCGTTTCCTATTGCTTTTTCAGCAAAAATGCTCATAGCAAAAGTTGTTTGCTTTGTTCTTTAGAGTAACTTTTGTTATGTGCACTTTTGCCGTATACGGAAGTATAAATGAGTTATACGCTAAAATCTATAGAGGGAGTCCACAATTTTATTTGGCACAAAAGACTCAACCGAACTAAACCAAACTCGGTATGTGAATTAGTACTAACGCCTTCCTTATAACAAATCATACTAACATTTCTAGGGACGGGCAGGAGTGGGGGTTATAAGAGAGGCCTGAAATTAAAAATAGCGATATTTCGTTTTCTATTAGATTATCGGCAAATATGAACATAACAAAAGTTGTTTATTTTGTTATTTAGAGTAACTTTTGTATACACTTTTATGGTATACCGAAGTATTAATGAGTTATACGCAAAAATCTATAGCGGGCGTCAACAATTTTATTTGGCATGAAAGACTCAACCGAACTAAACCAAACTCGGTATGTGAATTAATAATAACGATTTCCTTATAATAAGCCATACTAACATTTCTAGGGTCGGGCAGGAGTGGGGGTTATAAGGGAGGCCTGAAATTAAAAATAGTGATTTCCTATCGGGGTTTCGGCAAATATGCACATAACAAAAGTTGTTTATTTTGTTATTTAGAGAAATTTGCTCAACACTTCTTTTCAATATGAACTACCGGGTACCTCAAATGAAAAAATGATTCAAATGTATGTCAATGTTTTCTCATTAATAATTCAAATCTATGCATAATGCACAGGAAACGGGAATTATGACAATATGCAGGACAGTGAAGTCTTACATAAAAAAATAATTTTATTATTAACAAATCCACAGAAACGACGGGTGTTATCCCTAAACACTGGGACGGGTAAATGTCAAAATATTGTGCAAAGTAATGCCTTGCCAAAAATATACCATCACCAATCAGCCTCAAATGAATTCCCGGGCGAAGCCGGGTATCTGAGCTAGTATATATATATATATATATATATATATATATATATATATATATATATATATATATATATATATATATATAATTTTCGACGAACCTCATTTGCGGCATCTTCTACGTAGGAGGGTCTTTTGTGGAAAATATTTCAAAAATCGCGTCATGAGTTCAACCTCAATAGCTGACTTTCCTTTAGGGAAATCTGCTAAAGTACCAGGCACCTCGTCTGCGTTCCCATTACGTTTGCAGATGTTTTGATTACAGATAGATATTCGCTATAGATTATTCTATAACCGCGGGAAGCAGAGCTAATACCCCGTCAGATGGGACGTCACGCAAATTGAAGTTGCTTAAGGCGGGAAATGAAGTTGCCAAACTAACGACGCACAACTATCTCCCATCTCCATTAACTGAGTCTAAATTCATTAACTAGTAGCTTTCAAACTTGTAACTAGTCGTCATCAACGTTTACTATTATTCCCCTAACTACATTTCCTGTGGCTGCCAGTATTAAATTAGTGTTAATTAAATACGTGGTGGGAATCGGGAAAGCGTCCTCGGAATGTATACTTGCAAAAAGATATATATATATATATATATATATATATATATATATATTTCGTGGCGTATGCCAGTACGTTATAGGTGTGCGTTAAGAGCTTGTGCCAATGGGCTCAGTATAAATTAGAAAAAGAGAAATTCATGAGATTGTCTAGATAGGCCGGAGAGGGAGGAAATTCTGTCTAGTCAAAAGGAGTACCCTTTTCCGACTTGGATATCATTTGAGTAACTGGAAAGGAACGGTTACGGAGAGTAATAACATAGATGTTAACTGTTTGCAAGGTGGTAATGTTGAAAGATCAGAACCCGCTATACTCTCACTCAAGGAGGAAAAAAGGTTGGCCCTCACAGCTGTGGCTTAATGACCTGATGAAGGACTTTCGGATTTTGGTTCCAGTAATTCGAAAAGCCTGTCTGGAATATCTCTTGCCCCACTTATTGATCTATTGGATTTGTGGGTTGAAGAGCAGGTGGGAGAATTTTCCTAAATATAATCTTTTGAAGAAATAAATAATAAACTAAAATCGCTTTCCCTCATATTAAAATATGTTATCAAATCATCTAATAGAAACTCTTATTACTAATATTCTATATTTATTATCTTAGTTGGTTATCATATAGTATTATGCATTAAGATGACTTTTCTTAATCTTATTTTTATTTTTAAATTGCATTGGAGAGTATGGAATATGGTCTATATCCAAAAGACAGCTGAAAGACTCCTGGCACCTTTTTGTACCAAACCATAGAAATAGTACAGCACATAATCATAAAACATGATACATGTATATGTTCAACCCCCTCCCCCCGTCACAAACTTACATATTTAAAATATCGAATCGGTAAAAAAAATAATTTATGAGCAGTTTCATTGTCTGATGGAAGATGGATACACGTTTTCATCGTTTATGAGGGCTGTTAACTTTTAATAATTCTAAGCATGTCATCAAATTAAAAATACATGTTATTTATTTAGTGTTATTGAGACTGTTTTTAAGATTGTTAATAAAATTAATTTACTATATATAATTATTAAATTGGTAATTTTTATTTTTGTCAAATGTTGAGCCAATCTTTATTGCAAATTAAATGTTCTATAAATAAGTTTATATGCGTTTTTCACTATCTCAACTATTAACCGTGATATTTGCATTTTTTAATTGTCGACCATGAATAAACCCCCACTCCTACTCACGTCATATTAACAATAAGGTGTTATATTATGAGGCACAATATTTGAAGCATAAATGTCAAATATTGTTCTCAGTGAATTTTTACTTTTTGAGATAAATGCAAATAGGTGACTCGCCAGGGAAATCTGCTTAGTTAACGCAGCCCTTGCGTGACAGACTTTTTTAACATTCAAAGGAACTAAATACATTTATTTTCATTCCCGTTCCTTTTGGAATATGGATCCCAAAGAAGTTGTTAAGCATTACGAAAGCATGAGCTTTGACACAGTGGAATTCTTATTGTGTGGAAGTATGAACGAAGGTTTGCGTGGTTGTGATTTTAACCTATGGTTAAATAGGATATCGCAATTACTAATCGGAATTAAAATATTAGAGGAATTCTCAGTTGCTCACTTTTTTCTCTTCAATGAATTATGAATCCTGGTGTGGATTGTAGCAGTTATTTCTGACACAGTCCAGATTTGGCGGATCTCAATTCATGTTGTGTAGGAGAACTAAAATAGAAGAAAGTTCCCCGAAGAAAGAATGTCATGAATTTGTAAAATGATATCAAATTAACAAGACAAAAACCTCTTTTTCTCTTCTCTTGTAATGGGCATAAAAAATCGTGTCACTATTATTATTATTAGTCCGTTTGCGTCAAAGTTTTTTCAAGGTCTATTTGACTCACAGTATAATTGATTGCGAAATGATTAATGTCTAGTAATCTTAAATAAGATCATCTCATCACTTCTTCTAGTTCTGAGGGAGGAACAAAAAAAGTAAAAACCTTTTAAAAAGCAAGTTGGAATTGTTAATGAGAAATAAAAAAGAAGGTGATAAGAAATGAAATAAATCCTTCAAGAATTAATACCAAACGTGTCTTGAGGCTCTTCGCATTTCCTAACTTCTTCACCCCAATCCCCTAATGAAATATTATTCATCAATCCATTTGCATAAAGCCCCGAAGAAGTTAGAGTAAAAAATGGTGACGGGTATAAATTATTGATAACGCGCCGGAATCCATCTTGGTGCGGTGGGCGGAGGTGGCTTGGAAGGTATAAAGGGACTCCTGGAGATTAGGTCTGTCCTAATTACTGCCGCATGATTAGTCTCTTCCTAACCTGCTTCTCTATTACCTTCAGACCTCGTCTGCAACCTCCCTAACCCTTACTTATGACCTTATCTTCTACGTGTCATGTTTGATCAGACTAGACTAGAAGAGGAGTGTTACAATCTATTCCTTAAAATTAGATTCTTGAGTGATTATTGACATTTTTGGAGACAGACATATGGTTCGTCTATTAACAATTAATACAAGTTTCAAAATTGCTGTGTGATTTTCTGTGGAGGTTCAAAAGGCACAGGGTAGGATCTCTTTAATTAGTCATCCTAAAAGTGAAATTTCATGTATAATAAACGAACAGATGTAGTTCATTATTAAAGATTCCTGATCCCTTATTTAGATTTATTTCAGTTGGTAATATTTTAGTCTGATCTCAAGTGAAAAAATATTCTGTTTTGTATTACCACAATTTATACAAATCTATTTCGGAAAGCTTCGATTGTAAAGACAACAAATCAGTTTTTCTTTAAATTTTGCCTATTTGTTGGAACCCAGAATATTTTATATATATATATTATATATATATATATATATATATATATATATATATATATATAGAGAGAGAGAGAGAGAGAGAGAGAGAGAGAGAGAGAGAGAGAGAGAGGGGACTTCAGAGGTTAGAGTACTTCTGGTGTCTATTAACCATTGACATTTAAGTATTGTAATTACGGTGTTTGGATTCCAATTATTTTTTTTCTTTTTGTACATACTCAAATAAACTATATATATATATATATATATATATATATATATATATATATATACTGCATAAGTTCAATTAATGATATTAATACATTGAATTAGTTTGGCTTCGTATCACTACTAAGTATAGTCCATGATTATCTAAATTATTGTCCACAAAAATGACCATACAACCCATGCGCTCTGGGTAGCACAATTACTAGTGTAGCTTAACTTATGGTTCAGTTATGGTGCAGCATTTAATGTCCAATTATGTAATTATTAATAAATATTTGAAATTGTCACACACAAGTTTTTGGTGAGAGGAATGTGCTCACTCTCATTCCCAACTTTAACTTTGCTACTTATTTATTTCGTTTTCTATGAGTTGAATCGAAAGTTTGAGAAGGGAAGGGGACCTGGAAGAGCAGAAACGCACAAAAGTTCATGGAAGACATCCTTTAACCGCTTAGCTAAAATCATTTTCTTTAGCAAAGCTCCAAATGTGGGGACTTGTTGATGTCTTTCTTGACTTGTATGAGTTGCGAAGACCAAAATCAGGGATTGCTCACTAAATTTACTAGTGTAATCACCAGTAATTTCAGCATCGTGATGTAGTTGAGTTGCGAGCATTATTATATCCTGTGATGGCCACCACATTAGTTGGAATGCTTCCATGACGCACTCCCAACAAAGCCACACGCAGGCCTCTGCCCTTCATGGTTGGTTAAGCCATGGATTTTCATTACTCTCAAAATTCAAATTAAGATCATCAACTCACAAGCTCAGAGCTATACTGTTCATAATCACAAAAAAAAGGTTTAGAATCTTTAATCAGTATGTATCTCTTTATTATTCAACTCATGACTGTCCAAGAACAAAAGCCTATCTTCTGAATCTACAAAAAACATGTTTTATACCTAACCTATAAAGAGAGATATAAATATTCCAAAGAGATATAAATATAACAATCTTTCATTATACTCCCTAACATTTACAATAGATCTATACCGAAACCACTGGAAGTCCATTACAATATAGTTCTCGATACCTTTATAGGGTGGAATAGGTCTTATTCTGTAAGTTGAATGGATGGCTGCGGTAGACTATAGAACAGTCGAGGATAGTTTAATAAGCCAGCAGCAATTAGAGCTAGGTTGATCTCCCAGTGACCCTTTTGTTAGGTCGATCCCTCCCTTAGTGGGATTCTAGTCTCAGGATTAACTAGCTCCGTCAGGACTACCAACTTATTCAGCTTTCTCCTTCAACTACTCTCCTGCTTTAAGTCCTCGCTTCTTACTTCTTTGGATTCCAATGTCGGCTTACTTCGAAATTCTATGACTCTGCCTCTAATGGTCTATAAAGGAGTTGTGGTTCGACGATCATTTTTAGGGCGGTGTACTCAATGAAGAACGTATTAAATGTTGAAGTTTGTAACCAACAGCTGCTAGTGCACTCTGTGCTTATTTACTCTCTTGTAATATAAATATTATTTCTATGACTCTTAGCAATGCCTCAAACAAATTTTGTAATACTTAAAAAACTGCTTTCTGGATTTGCTTTATTAGTTCTTCGGGATAAATTAAATATTTTTTGAGTCGTTTTAGTAGATTTCCCTTACAGGGAATTAGGTATTGAGGTTGTACTCATGACGCGAGTTTCGAATGATGATGGAAAGATTATTAAATTGCTCTGCCTTGCTCGTTATTCACCCTGTTTTCTCCACACGTCACTCCTTTGTATAACTTTTACATTATAACTTATAATTTTGGTTTATTTTACTTTAACTTGTTTAAAGATTTAATATTAGTTGTGTGGTTGTTAATTTTATTTTTTCAAAAATGTATCAAATTAATTTAACTCTCAAATTTGTTCAGAGTTGTTTATGTAGTCTTATGAGACACTAACTTTTAATTGTATTCCTAAATCTAAAATATGTTTCATATTGAATAATATTTCTTTTTGTTTCAGACTTTCCGACATGGTTTTCCAAATCATCCCACTGCTGTCGCTTTTGATCCCATTCAACGACTTCTTGCAATTGGAACAAAAAATGGATCTCTTAGGATGTATCCTTTCATTTATTATCTGTATTTATTTTTATTTTAAAAATGTATATATGACGCCTTTCACTTAGAAACACCAAAGACCATAATTCGATGTATAAATATTTAATACCATCTACTAAATCATTTCAAAAAACTCTCTAACCATTGATAAACCAAGTTTTCTAAATATTGTGCCATTTTTTAGTTTTTCATGGTTTAACCTTATTATGTTTAGAGAAAAACACAAACGCAGGCCTTTCATAATCAATATATTTAATCGCGATAAAGCGGCTTCAGAGCAAGAGCTCCATCATCAGTGCCCTGTCAACACACCAACAAGATAACAAATGCTCACCAAGTTAACAAATTATATGGTACAATTTTCCTTAATCTACAAAATTACTAAAAACAGTCAACAGGAAAATAACACTTTTGTTAATATAATGAAAAAGATATAGAAACTAGCTTGAAGCATATTTTTAATAACAAAATAAAATCACTAGCGTCTAAAATCAATATATACAAAAACACAAACAAGCATGAATAGAGAGAGAAAGCTTACACCAAAGTTGGTTTGTCTCCACACTGGTGGGCTTCGGATTGTACCTACCCTGCAGGAAAACTAGCGCCTCGCGCGAGACTTAACCAAGATTATTGCCCTCTCCATTGGGGTTGAGGGTCCTGCTCTCATTTCGGAACTTGTCTCATTTAATATATATTTCTTCGGCCAAGTTCAGTTTTCTACTCTTACAACAATTCGTCTTGGCTCCTCGTGGTGCCATGGTTCTCCTTTTCCGTGAGGGCATGGAACTCCGTCTCGTGCGTGATGTGCTCCTTTATTCTGGTTCTTATTTTTCCTCCACTTTGCCCTACGCTTTGGTCTTGCTCTGAAAGCGCTCTGTCGCGGTGAAATATATTGTTTGTGGAAGGGAAGCCTGCTTTTGTGTTTTCCTCTTGATATATACCTGCCACCGTCCAGCACATCTCTGTGAGAAAAATGGATCCTATTATGTTACTCTAGAAAACAACCTGAATTTATGAATTTACTGTGATAAGTGGTAAATTAAATATCTCTATACTGGTGTATGTCATATGTATATTTTAGAATGATTCTTCTGGTCCTGGCTGCACTGGCTAATCATAAGATTAATGTTAGAAAGGCATTTGAATTTAGTAAAATTTGTGTTTTGCTCAAATATGCTTAATTAGGGGGTTATTCTTTATTATATATTGTTTTCATAGGAATTAAATGTAATATAGTGTGTGTGTATATATATATATATATATATATATATATATATATATATATACACGGGCTTGAAACGTACTTCTAATCACGTGATTTTCAATATCAATAGGTATGGCACGTTAATATTAAAGTTCTTCAAGCTCTCTTTACGTAGGCTATTTTATAAGAGTATTGAAGAATTGCTGAACTATGTTATCAGAGTGGCATTGCTGTATTGTGCAAGTAGGAAATACGTTCTATTCATGGAGCACCTGCGAGATTAAACAGACGTTATAATTATTTGTCTGTCTGATTGTATTCAAACATTTCGACTTTGTTACTTGACTGTGAACAAAGTTATGAATTAAAATAATAATGCATGCGATTGGTTGTTTTTTTTCTCTTGAATTATAAAAATTTATTAGCTTCCTGAAATATGCCTGTCAATATCTATCCAATCATTAGATTCCAGACCTTTTTGGAGGAGAAAGTGCTGTTTCTGAACATTCTTCATACATTTATTTTCTTTTAATAGGATCTACAGGTATAATTTTAAAGTACATTATTGCCATATATATTTAAAAGAGAGCCAGAGGCCGTGCGGGTTACGGCATCGGTACATGTATTACTACCATCAATAGCCTCAAGGTAAAAATAGTTGCAGTTTCAAAAATTAAGTTGAGGAGTTTACTACCAATGCGGTCAGTGCGAATTAGCGAGGATTTAGGGAATAATTACGCTTGACGGGCCGTCGGTATGACTAACGACTTGGGTTCCCTTAGATCTCACTGACAAGCCGAACGCTGCTCAAGTAACGACACACCCCCTGCATCTGAGGCTCTTCAGTATATTGGAGACATGTGGTTCCAGGTCCTCCACGGTGCTGGACGTCGAGTTGATCACTCCATAAATCAATGATTACGAATCCCTATCGAGGTGGCTAAAGATGACCTTAGCAGGAAGGAATTATGTATATGTCTTACGATCTAAATATTTAAATAAACCAGGTACAATTTCAGTTCTTAATAACATTTATACGCCAAAAAAACTTTGGCTGTCCAAATGTTTGAACGATTTCACAGACTAAATTCTAACAATATACACATTTCTCTTTTATGGTAACCATGGCATACAGACATTAAGGAAAGTTCAAAGATCTGCAGATAGCAGAACCACATTAGGCATACACATAAACCCTGCAGACTAGCAAGATGTAATAGCCGAATCTGCTAAGATCTATAAGAGCAGTGGCAGCAATCTTTGGATAACACACGTCATAAAAAAAACCATAACAAATAAAACAAACAGTTCTGGAATGGCCTTCAAGAAACAGGAGTGCACGAAGAGAAGAAGTTGTGCTGACCAGACTACGCATTGGCCATTCCTTACTGACTCACGGACTCATGAAGACAAACAAGGGCACACCGACTTGTAGACACTGCAACGAAACTTTGACAGTAAATCAAATGATGGCTGGCTGCAAACGAAGGGACATTTTAGGCATTTCAAAAGACTTACAGAAATTATTGACTGATAACAGTAATTACAAAGACTTAATCATTACACGCCTAAAAATAATACAGTTTCTTTACTTTGCTGTTTATTTATTTTATCTTTTTTATTACTATTATTTTTTCCTTTCCTTGTTTTTTTTTTTTTAATTTTTTTCTAGTATATTTTATTGTGTATTCATATTTCCATTAACTAATATTATTTAAATTATTCTGATGTCCAAATCGTTTTCATAAATGGTTTCCAGAATACTCCATTGTTAATTTGAGTCACTTGTTCTCTTTTTTTGCGATTTTCTTTCTTTGAACTCTAGGGATTGATGGGTGAATAGGCATCGTTGCTTTTAAATAAATATTTCCAAGCTCTATAGCGTTAACAGAAAAAAAATAATGTAAATCATACCTAGTAGATAGATTATTATCAGCCAACAGAAAATTAATAAATTAAGAAAGAAGTTCCAGTTTTTTCTTAGGGGTTTTATCGCTCCCGTCTTATATATTATGCAAATTGTGTATGCATGTCTACATTCATTCCGTAATAGATTGCTAATTTCATCAATTTTCTTGTCGGTACGAAGAGCCAAAATGGGATAGTTGAAATTAATGGTTTGTTGGAATGGGCCGGTGTTCCGTTTGATTATGGCTGATAAGGGGAACGTGGATGGACTAATTGTGATTAATCAACAGAATTAGGGGCGAGCTCTCATTACAGGGCTGACGGGGAGATTGGTTGGTGGCAGGTCTGTGGTTTGCCAGACAGTCACAGGGAGCGCTCCCGTTGGCTCGCTGGGTAATCCGCTCTATAGTCGTCTCGCCTGTCTTTACACAAAGGATAATTAAATACACCCTCTCCCTCGCTGATAATCCAATACTCCCTGAGAACTCTTGCATTTATAGAATCCAATATTTAGAAGAAAATAACTTAAAAGCAATATAAATTATCTTAAGACTTGAATGTGAATGAAACTTGACACTAATAGTTTTGTTTGAATTAATACTTAAATATAGGCAGTTTTCTGTATGTTTAAAGCCATTTTGAGCAGTTGTTTGGATTCTATACATTTTCTTTTCACTCAGCTTGTTTCTCCAAAATTGTTAGTCTTTTCTCGATGTCATTTCTCTACGGAGGCCCCTGCGCCTTCGGCTAGCTTCTTCAAATTTTCTATGTCGGTAGATGTGGACAGGTGGGTCACTATCAACAGATATATTTTTTTTAAAGAAATAAAGAATTAATTCTTTTCTAAATTCAGAGAAATAACTTTGTGCTACTGCCCCCGCCCCAAGGCTAAAACTTTCTCGCCTTTAACGGACTTCGCTGGCAACATCCATAGCTTTATAAACGTTTATATACCCAAACCTATGAATAATGGACATTTCTTTCAGCATGCTCACAAATTTAAACGATTTTTTTTTTCTCGAAGGCCCATCTAAATAAAACTTTATTTTGATCCTTGTTTAGTTCTTCCTGTGCGACCTTCGGCAATAACATAAAGCCATGGCAACAAAAATCAAAAACACGAACAATCAATTATCAACAAATATCGGTTATTTTATTCCTTCTTACCCAGAACCGACCAAACTCAATTTATTTTTACCCTAAATCACTCACAATTTTTACACAAATTATGCTATGTGGTATACAAAATTTCATTAAATCCTGCTTAATTTGCTGGTTTCAATACTTATACACTCAGAAGGGAATTCGCTAATACCTAGTATAACGTCTGCAATTTAAGGCGCATCTGAATAAGTATGAATATTTAAGATTTTTGAAGAAGCATTCTAAACTCATGTAAAAAAAGACTTGGGCACTTTGGACTTTGTTTACTAAAAATTATCATAACCTAAATGCTGTTTAATGTTCTTCGCAGACCAACCCATTAGGGTATTCTAAAAATTCAACCATCCCTCAAGATTCCAGGATACAACTTTAGAGAGAATATCAATAATCTCTAGAAGAGCATAAAATTCCATAGAGTAAAACACTGCTTTAGCAAATTATCGTCGATGGGAAAATAATTTTGGCAGATCAATCACTTATAAGATTTTCATAAACTAGCTTCAATTCCTTTATAAACAGATCTAAAAGGCTTCTTGTGTGTTGGTTTATTGGGTGAAATCATAGAGAGTTGGTGTTCTATAGAGAGTTTTTTGCATTATTTTTCAATGAACTTAAGAGTTGGCATTAGAAAAATTTGGAAGAGAAGAAAAATTACGAGTTATCTTTGAATAAAATCCTTAAATTAATAGCAAAACAGGCATCAAATTGGTTATTAGCAAAGTAGAACCATTATTATTTGCTCTTGAAAGGAAGCTGCCTATATAAAAGCTGGATCCAATTTACGACTTGACTGATGATAAGGTTTCAAGTTGAAGAAGTTGCTCCACAGCTATAACGTGTTTTATCACCTATTAAAGCTACCTATTTAAAAGCCAAACCAACCATTGAAGACTACCATTGGCCTTGGCTAAGGTCATAATGACTCCTGTTAGAGATTCAGCTAGAAATCTCTGATTACCATTAAGTTGTTTTACTTTACAGCGGTGTTCCATTAATAATTTATGGTTTTTGAAAATTATCCATTCCTCTCCTCTTTTTTTTTAGTAGGTATTTTGCAAATGAAAGCCACATTTCTTTTCTAACGACTCTGATATATTCATTACATATGAAAAATTCCTTTAAAAATGTAACTCAATAAATCTTACATTAACGTAATGGAAGTCATATTTCATTCCACCATAACCTTATCAGAAAGAAGAAGTCATGAAATAGAACACAGGTTTGTTTCATATGACTCTGAGATATATAATACCGAATTGGCATTATGAGAATTTCTTTTTGTCTCAAGCACGATATTTATGAACCCTCCAAGAGAGAATATGGAGGACTAATCTCATGACATTTAGTGGTGACATTATCAACACAAATACTACCTCAGTTAGGATGTTTAAACTTAACGGAACATCACAGAGGCGCCCACACACGGACAGACATGAAAACCAGCGGTATAGAGAAACGACCTTTGTTCGATCTTTTCATTAAAAAAAAAAAAAGTGTAAACCCAACTTACTAAGGAAAATTAAAACCTTGAAATGGCCCTGATTCTTTCTAACAAGATCTGCTTAGTCTTCTCTTCTTGAACTTCGATTACTTGATGGCCATTCCGCCCTTGTTTTTTTGATTTCCTTTAATTTGCAAACTATTGACAGTCATTCTTGTTCCCACTTTTGTTGGATATTGTTTATGTCTTGAATAATGGAATAGTGTTTCATTTAGTGTTATTTGAGTTACGTCGACGCCCCTTTGGTTGTTGCAATTTTGGGTTGTGTATCAACCATTTGACTCTTCTTATTACTGGGAATTATAGTCATAAAGGCCTAATTGTAACATTGTTTATAAGATTTAACTAAGGCATTAATACAAAATAAGATTTTCCATTAATTTGTGAGTGTTTTTATTCTTTAATTTAATGTTTCGTTTTGGATTTTGTTTTTCTCTTTTGTCGATAATTTCTGTTTTTTTTGGGTGTTTTATGTTTTGAGTTTTTACTTTTTCCTGTTTTAATAGTTGGTGTTTAATATGTTCTTGTTACTTCTTTATATTTTTCTTTTTACTCCTGTTTTTGTTCACGAGCAATACCTCCCCCCCCCCCCCAGCAGGAACAATAAATAAAATTATTTTTACCATTTGGTTAATCGAACATTGTTACAAAAGATTTATACTGGATGTAAATCGCTTCAATTGCGTGTCACCTAATAAATAAATACTCTGGACATGCTTAAATTAAATGTGCTTTTTCGGTGCTCTTGCATCGAAACTCGCTTACTGATGTTCAATCAGTGACGACTGTCTACACCGGCAGGTGTGATAGCGTTATTATTTATACTGGAGGAACTCTAACCCTTAAATTGACTCACCCTTAAAATATATATCATTTAATATTAATACTTTATTCGTTCGGTACTATTGTACAATATTTTTAAGTGCGCTGGGATCCGCCTCCATTGTTTGTGTACTTTACGGAGATACGTGATAAGGCGATAGGCAGAGGGGGCTATTTCAGTCCTTTTATCGTTGGCCGAGGGAATGGTGACCCGAGACGTTCTCATCTTCAGCTCGGATTTTAGTGCTCATCAAGATTTATGGGAAAACGTAAAAATCTCATGGGACTGAGTTATCTCTAGGTGAACCACCCCTAGCTACCTAATACACCAATTTGTATGCGATAATTTCTACCGACACTTATAACCCATGTGTGAATTATCTTTTATCAACTCAAGTCATGTATAATTTTATCTCTTCCCTCGCTCCACATAGAAGTGACTGTGTCGTTTGCCCTAATGGCACTGTAAGATTTTTTTTCCACTTGGTTTGGGCGGTTTAATGTTATTTAACTTAATTCTGATCTTCCTTCAAGATCCCTAAAGCTTACCGTGTATTCCAAGGTAGTACATCAGAATGGCTGTGCAGACATTTTAGTTGCACTAACAGGACTGGTGGTTTACTTCAAAAAGAGAAACAATATCATTTACTTCACACTTTAAGGGTTTACCAACACAAACCTCCTTTTTTTTTCCTCTCTGGTTTTATTAAAAAATGCCCGACTTGTTTTTTCGTGGCCACGAAATACGTTGGATATTTTTAAATAAAGTCAGCATGGAAAAGGAGTATTTAACTGGTAATCCTTGCCATTAAATTATGAAGAATATTTGAATATCGGGCCCAGAAAAACTATAAGAAGATATTTACTTTTTAATTCATTCAAAAAGTGTCAAGTATGAATTGTGTTTAGAACGTTTTTTTCGCTTTCTATCAAATTTCCAAATCCAGCGTTTTAAAACAATTAGATGCAGTCCATGTTCTTGTCACTGGCATTCTAGGAAAGGGGGGTGTAGACCTGGTGCTTTATGTCTAGCCCAGTTACTAACCTTTATGTCGAATGTGAAGAAGTTCCTTATCGTATATTAAAAAAAAATATGTTAATTAGGCCTAATCCTTACTGAGACCAATAAACGTTTTTCAGGCCAAAAAAAATGAATCCATGAAGATTATGGATTGCCTTAATGGATGAGAGATAAAAATTACAAATTTACCCTGAATGTTCTTTGCATTGTAAATGCCCAGGAGGGCGAAACGTCTGGCGATTAAAAATAATAAAGGATGTTTTAGTTGAGACCTTAAGATCCTTTTTTTTTTTCTTGAAAAACGATATTAATTAAAAAAATTCTTCGTTCAAAATAATGCAGCTTTACATAATGCATGTCTTAATTACGTTGAGAGCTCTCTTTTACATTCATTTCAAAGAAAAACTATGTACACTACAGCACTTGTAATTAAATACAATAAAATGCACACACAATAACATATTCTTGTTGTCTTGTCTAAAACATAATGGCACTAACTTCCAACCATTCACTACACAGCATTATAAGACTGAGCACCACTCATTCTCTAATTATATGACTATATATAATATTTATCAATTACAATAAATTTCCCACTACTATCTAAACAAATACTTTAAACACGCGCGCATTCAAGACCATAACACCCTAGCATTTACATGACATGGGCACATCCGAAGCAGGGGACAGGAGTAGTATCGGGTATAGAAGATTATGTAATTAACAGGGTAATTGTTAACTGAATGAATATAGGTACTTTTTCTTTCACTGTTGAATTATATGTTACATTGTTAGGACCGATTACAATTAAAAGTGCGCACACTGAGTAATTATCTCTATTAACTTAGTTCTTACACAACTGAGTTCTTCAATTATATTAACTCAAATCAGATCTTAGGTTTCAAAGACCGAAACCGAAATCGTGGTGGTATTGCCCCTTTATTTGTATATATAGTATATAAGGACAATATGCACGAATATTTCATTACTGTTTATAGACTGACGGAAGTCATATGTTTGTCATTATTCTTTCAATCGACTATTCATATTTCACGGTTGTAACTATAAAAAGCCTGAAACGGGAAGAGAATTTTCGAGATGTATAGAAAAAAATGGTGATTGTTCGTCATGGGTGAATAAGATTGCTTCTTAACGGTCTGTCATTGATATGAGTATAATTCTCAAATACATTGTCCGTTGGCGATTTCCAAAACGTGTTAGTTTAAGTATATATAAAGTGGCTGCGCATATGGCTGATCATATTCGTTAGCTATCCATACAACCAGAACGTGTTGTGCCTCATATTTGCGTATTTTCATCAATAGGGGTTTCGTAGATTTAACGCATACTGGCTGATTGGTATTATTAAACTTTACAAGTTGCCTTAATATTTAATAGCCGTAGAGTGTTTTGGTGAAAATGGTGGAAAAGCGTGGGTTGGTTTGACATCGATTCAATATCTGGGCGGTGTGGTGAAATGACTAACCCCCTTCCCCCGTTGTTTGTGACTTGCTAGCTGGCTAAAGAGAGGAAAACTTCAAAGAAAAACTCCAGTAAATCTCTTTGGAGAAACCCTTGTTCCAACACCTACAATTCTGTCCACAACTTTTCTTTCCTGAGTTCCGTTCTTCATGCGAAAGAGCTGACATGTTTTATGGAGCGAGCCTTGGCTCCTTCGCTCAGTTTGATGAAAAAAATAAATCAATTTTCTCCGAATCTCAGAATTTTTACTCCTACGTTTTACAATAGTGGCAGAATATTAAATTGAAAGAGGTTTAAAATGATATCGTTATTATATAAGTATTGATGATAAAATTACAAATTATTCCAACTAGTCACAAGTTTTTATTGAGAGGAATAGTCCGCAATTACAACCATCTTTGTCCTCTTTCTTTCTAATAAGAAAACAAATTAGTCCGCCACGCAGGTGCTACGTAAACTAAGCAGATTTCCCCAGTGCTGGTATAACACACTTTTGAACTCATCTCACGCACACTCTATTTCTATGTGAAAAACCGATGAGTAGAAGGGAGGAGGTATACTTAAGACTGAAAACATAAGAATTAGAATAACTCGCATAATACATGAGTTGTGAAAAAATGCATAGACCAACAATTTTAGACCATCAATAGTTTAACAAGATTGGTTCTCTTAATCTTTTATGATCTGACTCATTGTAGTGGAGGTAATTTTAATTTTCGAATACCCTCTCCCTCTAAACCACCCTTATTCCTAGCCCGATTTCGACTATTAACGAGTATGAACTTCAGAGTTGCATGAAACGGTTAAATATCGAGTATGCCATGGATCAAATAAACTTTTCTAGAGAAGAACTTAAAATGAATTTGCATGTGTCTAAAGTCGTTCATGATATATCAGCTTATTGATAATATGTTATGAGTAAGAGTGGGGGTTTACTGAAGGCTGAAAAGTAAATAATCCTAATAACTCCGTTAATATTCATGATAGAGAAAATATGCGTATAGCAAAATTTATGGGTAATTTAATTTTCGATCCGACTTATAATAACGGGGATATTTCATGTTTCCCTTTTCTAAACCCCCTCCCCCTAGTCCGATTTTAGCCATTAACGAACTTCATCTTTAATTCTACAAGAAACGCTTATATATCGAGTTTTGTAACTTGACGAAAATTGCGACCGCTAGAACAGTAACAGACGAGCATGTGCATGTGTGTGTGTGTGTGTGCGTGTGTGTGTGTGCGCGAGAGAGAGAGAGAATAT
This sequence comes from Riptortus pedestris, assembly GCA_019009955.1. NCBI lineage: Eukaryota > Metazoa > Arthropoda > Insecta > Hemiptera > Alydidae > Riptortus > Riptortus pedestris. Next base: position 202,679,542 of record CM032228.1, on the reverse strand, counting down.
ATATTTATGTATGTATTTAATTTTGAACGGACCTCATGTTCGCCACCTCCTGAGTAGTATCGATTGATATTTGAGGAAAGTTCCGTCGAATATTCTAAAACATCGCATCAATCTCAATAGCGTCAAGAGTACAATCTCAATAGCTGATTTCCTATAAGGGAAACCTGCTAAAACATATAATCTTGGAGGAAATCTGCGTTGAACTCCCTAATTCATTATTCATTAGCCTTCCAGCTGTAAAGAATTGGACCCTTTAGGGTACAACAAAAAGGAAGCAGCTTCTGTTGTTCCTATTTAATATTTAAGCATTAGATAGTTATAACGTTGTTTTTTAATAATATTTATTTAAATTCAAAACCTGTTTCAAACTCTCTTTGAGTTCCCATACAAAGGAAAGTTTTATGTTATCCAAAATGTGTACTCGAATACTCAAGCGAAGTTAGTGAAAATGCTTTGCAATAATAACGAATTTTCGTATTACACGAAGCTCATAAATATTCATTATATATTCACGGCAATCTGATATTAAAAATATGTTTATGGTGCTTAGAATTCAGGGAACGCTTTCATAAAGCACCTGTTTAAAAGTTTAGGCTTGCTGGAACAACAATACATTTTCCTGAATTATATATTACGCCATCTTCAGAATAATGTTCCTTGTTACCCCTCATTCTACTTTTATGGAAAATTAATGAAGATTTGGAAATCACTTTACTTTAGTTCCATAATATTCTTCACAGTATCCTAAGAGATTGAAACAAACTTATCATTTATTATAATAATGGGCTTTATTACTTCTCTCCAACAACTCTCAAAACTCAGGTAAGTATTATTATCAAAATGGTTGATTGAATAAATGTTGCACATTTTCCTAACAATAACGGGGTAAATTTAACCTTATCAGCTTGAGAATATTTCTAGTGGCTTATCACTCTTTCTGCCTGTTTGCTCTTGCTCGTTTTGCTTTGCCTCATGAATTATTTCTATTGTCCGTTATAAATTTGATAATTTTCTCTTCGCCTAAATGAACAATATAACTTGTCCGCGTTCTATGTGGTAATTTTTTATGCTACGTTTTCTACGTACGTACATAACGAGTACATTTATGAGCCTGCCTCCCTTGGGAGGTAATTCATTAAGCGTATATTAAGTGTTAACTTAAAACAGAATAAAATAGAGTCCTTACTGTTATAGTGTAATAAATATTTTACATATTTAATAACGTCGGTCCTACCTAGGAGGTGGCGAGCATGAGGTCCGTTTAAAATTTTATATATATATGCCTGTTACCGCTCTAGCGGTCGCAATTATTGTTTTGTTATTACCAAACTCGATATATAAGCGTTTCACCAAACTCACTTTCAGTGTGCTATGTTCCTCTATTTGTTATTTTATACGTTTAATTAACAGCGAGTGGTTATATTTAGGGTCCCCAAAATGCCAGTTGTGTTTTATTTTTTATATATATATATATATATATATATATATATATATATATATATATATATATATATATATCGGGGCTCGTGTTAGTCATGAGAGCTAAAGCGTTGACCTTAATCTCACAAGGTAAACTTTGAGTGGCAATTTATTTATTTGTCTTTTACCGCTCTAGTGGTCGCAATTATTTTGCTTTATTATTACCAAACTCGATATAAACTGCTCAAAATGTATAGGGATATTGGCTGTTTTGTGGTATTTATTGGGCCTAGCATTTTTTAAAAATTATAAATATCATTAATATTTATTAGAAATTATTGTCTTCCCCCCCCATAAAAAGTGATTTAATTAAGGTCGATTTAATTAAAATTAATAGGATAAGACAAAATAAGCAATATCCCTATTCAATTTTGAGCAGTTTATAAGCGTTTCATTCAAAACTAAAGATGAAGTTCGTTAACGACTGAAATCGGACTAGGGGAGGGGGGTTTTGAGGACGAGAATTTTGAAAATTGAAACCACACATTTTGCTGAGTTTATAGCCATTAATGTTATTTGGGCATTTTGGAATTTCTACGGTGTCTCTGATTATCTCTTCTTCGTAGTTCTTTAGCAAAAACTTTGCTTAGCCATTTTTGAAAGGGTTCAATAATATTTCCACTTAAGGAGCGAGATCGCCTGTCCAGTTCGATGACTCGAAGCCTGAACAACTTAAACTGCTCCACTACGAACCAATTTACTGTATAAAGTGATATTGGTTGATATGACGGGATTGATTTGTAAATTGGCGAGGAGAGGGAGGAAGGAAGGGGAAGCAGCGACTATCGTAAGGGGTTGAGGGTGTTATCGAAAGCTGTGGTTGGAGGAGTGACAGCCCTGCCCACCTGTGGATTCATCCCCCATCGCCTCTCTCATTTTTCCTGAACCTTCGGCCGACCAATCAACAGCATTTTACAACTTTTTGCTTCCTGTCATTACCATGTCCGTCAGCGAGCAATAAACCATTTTAAGCTTATAAAGGAAATTGAGTACAGCCAATTGGGAGGTTAGATTCCTTCTACTCTTGACTAAAATTTCAACATTTGTTCTACCAATTTGATATGTTTCTTATGATTTGCATATTTCTCATTTGATGAGTGATATGTCGTGAGTGATATCCAAAGGATGGAGCACACAACATTTAAATAAATTCCCACGTTAGAGGCATACTCTGCGTGGAAAACAGGGAGTGATATGTCGTTCGAAATTTCGTTTGTCAGAACTTTACTATATAATTGTACTAGTGCTGAGCAGGTTGCAGCACCTTTACTAACTTTAGCAGAGATGGTCCAGGGCTGAAACCAGCACGCTTAGTCGGTATTCCCTGTTTCTTAGTATATCACCTTTCTTAACGGTATCACGATTCTTCATTTAATTTGAATCCAGTTTTGTTCTGCCTACACAAAACTTCATTATTTATTAAGTATTACTAAGGGCTTCTGGGCTTTACCAAAGCTATAAACATTTATTTCAGTTTAAAATAAAAATGTATACATAATTTTAATTATATTATATTTATTTTTGAAAAATTACATTCCACAACTCGGCTCAGTGTTGAGCTAAATATACTCAACTGGGAGGGTCTATTGTTCTAACATAGCTAAAACTGTCATTTTTTTATGGTTCCGTAGGCTTCTTTTCTAAGACAAATGTTATTCTAATCCACTTCAGCTTGATCTATCTCTTCTTCAAAATCTAAAATTTCAACCAAAACACGTTTTAGATTTGACGAAGAGACCGCCGGAGCAAAAAAAAACCGAATTGAAGTAGAAAAATCTATTTTTTTCTTTCTTTTTTTAAATATTGACGCACAATTTAAACGAAAATGAAATCAGAAATATTCATCAGCAGCTTGTCTTAGTAATCATGTTCTTTAGTTTTTTTTAAATCAGCAAATTGTAATACAGAAAGTTTCCATAAGTTACATTAGAATATGTTGCTAGGTGGGTCAGATTGAAGGAGGGGAACCAGCCTATCATTTAATCTAGTCTATGTCTGCCAATAAACTTCAGAAACAAAAGTTACCTTGAGCTTACATTATTTTGTACTAAAAATACTTCTCCTTCTCAAATAGTGCAAAATGGAGACCACCCGATTTGATATTTAATAATGTAATGTGAAAAAATAATGCGGAAATCGATGAAAATCAAAAGGTTTAATAATTGGGCCAAATAAAGGGACCAAACCTACTATGTTCCTCTCCAGGGTGCTATGTTCCTCAAGTTGTTATTTTAGACGTTTTATTAACAGCAAGGGGTTAAATTTGGGGTCCCCAAAATGTTAGTTGTGTTTTATTTTATATGTATGTATGTATGTGTGTATATATATATATATATATATATATATATATATATATATATATATATTTATGGGGACTCGTGTTAGCCATGCGAGTTAAGGCGTTGACCATAATCTCACATGGTAAACTTCGAGTGGCAAGTTCGAGTCCCGCCTGGACATAGGAATTTATTTAGTGACAGGACTCATTAAATAAAATCCTAAGTCGTCCCACCCTGGTTAGAAAAGGACGGTAACCAGTAGAAAACCCGCCCCAATTAGCTAGAAAAATTAGACGTTAATAAATAATTTATTATATACATAACTTTGTTTATACATTTATTATTGAAGTATTATTCATATTGTAATTATTATTAGAATATATTTTTAAAAAACGAATAAAAAATTAAACATGAGTAAGAAACATTTAAATCGATAAAACAAAAATGGCAGTCTCAGAACGTTATAGAAATGATATATTTATTGAAATTACAAAAATTCAATTTTCTACAGCTGCCATCGTAACAACATGACGTGAGAGCAAAACACGATATTTAAGCGAACTATGCAATACTTAATGTTTTAAGAGCTCAATATCAGTTTGGCAAGTCTTAGATTCGCGCTTAGAGCCGTGAAATAATTCACCATACGTTCTTTTTAGTCTAATATATTCTATATAGCATTATATGAAGATATACTGTTATTCTCCAGTGATTATGTTTTAGAATAACAAATGGGTTTCAGAGATCTTGAACGTAATTCTTTATTATCCAGATCTAACAGAACACTCATCTCTTAAATCTTTTCTCCAATTCCAACAAAGAACATAAATTAGCAGGTAGGTACTATAAATCTTGTAAAAGCCATGAGGCGAATCCCCCCAAAATAAGCTCACCCCCAAATTGCTTTACCTTTTTCAACCTGATGTTTCTTTTGCGGCGTTCCTCTCTCGCAAGGATATGGTTTCTGTTCATCATCTTGGCCTGTCTGAAGCTGAAAGCTGTAGCGTATCATCAGATATAACACGCATACATCCTTTTAGCACAGCTCTCAAACATGTATAGCTGACTTAGTCTGCAGTTCTTATACGCAACACATGCACAGGCTCCACTTGTTGTTTAGTAGTTCCTATTTTAGCAGGTTTCTCTTAAGAGAAAACAGCTATTGAGGTTGGACTCATGACCCAATTTTAGAAAAATCTTTTCAAATGCCCAGCAGTTGACGAGAATGTCCGTTAAAACTATATATGCGTATATTTATCTGTTAACGCTCTAGCGGTCGTAATGTTTTTTTAATCGTTACCGAACTCAATATTTAAACGTCAGGTATCGAACCAGGGTGAAGGGGGTTGGAGGGAATTTATAAAATTTAAAATATTTCCTTCATTATCCGTCGGATTCGAAAAATTGTATAGAATAAATCTTATTGCAAAAGTAATGTTCTATAAATGTTGCTATGCACGTGTCTTCTCTATATTGAATATTAACAGAGATATTTCCATATTTTAGTTTTCGGCCATCAACAACCCCCCACTCCTACTTATGTCATATTAACACTAAGACCTCTTCTAGTCATCTAGTTTTTACATATAAATGGAGAATATGTGGTATGATAAGATCATAAGCTTGTTATACCAGCACATGGGAAAGCGGAGATATGAATTTTCGGATCCTTCTAACCCTCGTCCGGTTTCAGCCATTAACTAATATGATCTTTAGTGTTGAATAAGAATCAAATATCCATTATGGTATAGATTTAATAAACATTTTCATGAGTTAACTAGACATGACGTAAGAATGTAAAATCTTAAATAATGACGTCATCGCACAACGTATTTGCACGTAACTCACATAGTAAAAATTCAATAATAATATCTGATATTTAAGCTTCTAATAAAGTGGTACAGGGCATTGTTAATATAACATGTGTATGAGTAGGGGTTTACTGAAGGTTGAAAACTAATAAAAATGAAAATATCTCGATTGATATTCAAGATAGAGAAAATACATATATTACATTTTTAGGCAATTAAATTTGGAATAAGATTTGCTTTACACGATTTCTCAACCCGACGTTTAATACCGGAGATATTTCGAATTTCCAAAATTCAACTCCTCTATTACCCTCCTCCCCCGGTCCGGTTAGAGACCTTAAGGAACTTTCATCTTTATTTTTCCATAAAACGGTTATATTTCGAGTTTGGTAACGATAAGACGAAAATTACACCCGCTAGTGCGGTAATAAAAAGTCCGTCACGCAGGGGCTGCATAAACTAAGATTTCCCACGTGTAGTTTTACAATAGAGAAATTTCACGAGAGCCGAAGAGTTAAGAAAACGGCCGACCTAGCTTTTCGCGGGAAACTCACTCTCATCCGTTAGCCGCCCCGATTTCATAAAATTGCAAATATCTCGGTTAATATGGAAGATAGAGAATAAATGTATATAACAATATTTATAGTAAATTCAATTCGCAATAAGATTGATTCTACTCAATTTTTCGATCCGACGTATAGTAACGGAAATAATTCAAATTTTAAAAAATCCTCCCCTCCCACTGGTCCGATTTCAGCCATTAACGAACTTGATCTTTCTTTTTACATAAAACGACTAAATATCGAGTTTGGTAACGATCAAACAAAAATTGCGACCGCTAGAGCGGTAACAGACAAATATATATATAAAGTTTTGAACGGACCTCATTTTCGTCATCTACTAGGTAGGATCGATGGACATTTGAAGAAAAATGTTGAAAATTCCGTCATGAGTACAACCTCAATATCTGATTTCCCTTAAGGGAAATCTGCTAAAAAGTGTGTGTGTGCGCGCTCGTGTATAATATACAATATGCGTGTATATATATAATCATTTTGCCTGGACCTCATTTTTGCCCTCTCCTAGGCAGGATCGATGGGCATATGAGGCAATTTTTCGATAATCGCGCCATGAATAGAATCTCAATAGCTGATTTCCCGTAAGGGAAATTTTCTAATATTGCAATTTGTAAGTGCACATCAGAGGTACAATAAATTAGTAAGTATAGAACCATTTCTTTTATTCAAATGAATCCATGTTAAATTATGTGTATCAAAACATACATTGCATTGAACTTGATGTGTACGATGTTTCATATGCAGCATACGCGTAGAAATACACAAAACACATTTGAAATGAAATCCTCATTTGCCGATATCGTGAGATGGGAGCAGATTTCTAGATTAGTCTCGAATGAGTTCTCTTTTGAAAGCCAAAACCATTGGAATGTATCTCTCGTATATTTCTCTTCAATTTTAACTTCAATCACAGGAATGGAACAAGATGTTTTATCCCTTATTTACTTTTAGAACAAGAATTTAAAAAAAAAAAAATCATTTTTCAAAATGGAGAAAGTTGTAAGAAAGCGGAAGTTGAGACGAAACTTTTCTTTCCAACATTTTTTTTCCTTAACAAATGGCTCGTGAGGAAGAGCTACTCCTGAAAATGAACTTTTATCTGGGTTTTTATATTGTTCTTCACCTTGTTATGCAAATGATACATTTGTTTAGTGACGCAAATTTTTAACTTACACTAATTTTCAGTTCTTTATTTTTTTTAGCTGATTTCCCTTGATCCTTCGTAGGAGATAACGAAAATGAGGTCCGCTCAAAACTGTGTGTGTGTGTGTGTGCGTGCGTGCGTGCGTGTGTGTGTGTGTGTGTGCGTGTGTGTATATATATATGTCTGTTACCGCTCTAGCGGTCGCAATTATCGTTTAATCGTTACCAAACTCAATAATTAGTCGTTTTATGTAAAAAGAAAAATCAAGTTCGCTAATGGCTGAAATCGGACATGGGGGGGGGGGGATTTTCGAAATATCTCTGTTATTATACATCTCTGTTATTTACATTTATTCTCTATCTTGAATATTAACCGAGGTATTTGCATTTTTATTAAGTGTAACGGACGAGATGACGGTTATGGTCGGTTCTATTCGATTCCGCCGAAAGCTAGTTCCGCCGTTTCCGTAATTGTTGGGCTCTCGTATGGGGATTTCTCAATTGTATAACTTCACGTGGGAAATCTGTATAGTTTACGCCCCTGCGTGACGGACTTTTTTCAATTTTATTTTTATAGGTACAATCTGTATTACCCTCCTATTTGGTAGTATGATTTAGAGCATTTTATTTACTCTGCTATGATTACTGAACGTGTTGCTTGTAAATGTCTTTTCTGAAAGTCATGTTCTACGTAATAAAGTCCTAGAACCGGAATTATGTTACGTCATTAGTGTCGTCTTCAGCCGTCATTTTACAAAAAAAACTTTCTGGAGTCAGTTTGATTCTTATTTTCATAAGCCCTCTTGGAAGTACTTTGACATTCTGCGAGAGAAGTCTGAACGCGGCCATAGATGATGGAAGGGAGATGTGCCATCGGAAAGAAGAGGGTAGACCAACCCTTACCCGATTTATTATGTATGCTTCTACCCCTTGAATCAGTCATGAAGCAAATATTTGTGAACCTCCTTGTCTCCCCTAACCTTCCGACCTCGCTGTCCCATCACACCTGCCGGTGCCTTTTTCTCTCACTACCTCACTCTCTATAGCAAGGAAACAATGATTTTTCTATTTAAACATAGCTAAGTTTATGAATCTATGTCTAATGAATAATTAGCCTTCACATTCAACCTTTTTGTGAGGAGGCTGATTATTGATTAACCTTTTATCCCATCCAAATGTTTTCATAAAGCACATGTATTTTGTCACAATATAAATAAATGTCCTAATCCTCTAATAAATATTGGTTTGTTAAATCCAAATCCATTAAAAAGTGTTTCTTCGTAATGAAATGTGAGAATCTTCCCTCAGTGTTTTATCAAGCCTGGGATAAGTAATTTAAATAAATAAAATACCGAGACCGTACAGATAGTAAATTCTGCTTCTGAATGCTGGCTTGAGAATCGAATTCTGACCAAGTCTCAGACGTGTTTCAACTGTGAAATATGAAGCACAAGTCACAATTTAAGTTATCCACAAAGTACCTGTGGACAATTACGAGCTTAATGAGGGATTTTTATCAAATAAACGGCTGGAACAGCCAGTATAGATGATACTGTTGTCATACCTGTCGGTGGAGACCGTCGTTACTGGTTGATGATCGAGTATAGCTGGCAAGCGCTTTCGATGCGAAGTTGGTGCCTCTTCAAGCCTGTGCACAAGCTAAAAACCCTTCGTTTTGACAGACCTAAGATGTAAGTAAACAGACCCGGACTAAAACGTAAACAACCTAACACAGGAAACGGTTGTATAGAACCTACTGACTACTAACTGGGACTACTAACTCAGTACAACTTTTGACGGGCTTGAAGATGGTGCCTTCACATCGAAAGCGCTTGCCAGCTGAACTCGATCTTCAGCCAGTGACGATGGTCTTCACCAACAGGTATGTCAACAGGGAGTTTCATCAATATTTCATTTGACTTTCGGAAGATATAAAACAGTGTGGATAGAGTAAAATTACTGTAAGACTCAAGATTGTTAGGTGAATACACTAGCGTGATCAATTAAATTGCTAAAACAATGTGTAAAGTCAACAACCGCTGCAGATGCCTCATAGTTCGAAAGCCTCCATCACCTATGCTGTTCAACCCCTTTACGAATAATGAGTCTTCCTTGTATTGCCAATCACAACATTCTCACGCAGCTTATGCTGATGATGTTATTTCTGGGTGAATAATGTCAGCATTGTTGAGGAATTTACATGGCCACGAGATTAATCAAGTTTATCTTCGAAACCGCACATCTCCATAATTGATAAAACATGAAATATGCACTGAGTTATTATTCTCAGCGTTAAATAATACGACACTTACGCAACATGTACTATTTAAATACAACTTACAAATTGTAATTTAAATATAAAACCTCTCATGCCATTCGTATATAGCCAATTCTGTCACAATACCAATAATAATAATTATGAGCACTATAAAATATAGTTAGCTGGTGGGGAGGGGGAATGAGTTCAACTTGTTACGTTGTACTGAAAAGTCAGAATACCTGGAGGTTTGAGGATTTGAAAATGTTCACTTTAATAGGAACGTCAAATAAGCAACATTAAAAAGAGTAATTAATTAATTAAAATACCAATCAAACTTACATTAATTTGTTCCTTGGTTGCATCACGCAGATGATTATTTAAAGCTAAAGTTTTTGTTCTAAAAAATTAAAATTTAGCTCTTGTTATTGCATTTATGCCCATACTGTTTCTCACAGTTTTTACTCACATTTTAAACTTAATAAATATCTTTACATATTAAGTTTAAAATGGGAGTAAAAACTGTGGGAAACAGTGTGGGCATTAATTCAATAACAAGAGCTAAATTTATCTTTGCAATATAATTCTACTGTACGTGCGTATGTCACTAACTCCTAAACGGCTGAACCGATTTGAATGAATTTTTTTGTATGCGTTTGGGTGACGCCCTGGATGGTTTAGATTCACAACCCAGCCCAGGAGATGGAGCAGGAGTGGGGGTTGCAAGGGAGGTCTAAAATTAAAAATAAGGATATTTCGTTTTCTATTGGTTTTTCGGCAAATATGCACAGGATAAAAGTTGTTTATTTTGTTATTTAGAGTAACTTTTGTTATATTCACTTTTGTCGTTTAACAGAGTATAAACGAGATATACACTAAAAAATTAAAGTGGGAGCCAACAACTTTGTTGGGCACTCACGATTGAACTGAACTTAACAAAACTCTATATGTAAATTAGCATTAATTCTTCCATGATTATTAGTTATATTAAAATTTTGAGGTTCAAACGGGTGTGGGGGTTATAAGGGAGGCCTGAATAAAAAATTCGAGATATTTCTATTTGTTTTTAGACAAACGTACACATAACAAAAGTTGTTTTTTGTGTTATTAAAAGTAGCTTTTGTTTTAAACATAATATTATTAAATTTAATACCTTAAGTAAATATCATGCAGGACAACGTCTGTCGGTCCGCTAGTTTAATATATATCGTTGGACTTCAGGTTAAGTTAAAGCGTTGGTCTTTATCTCACTCGGTAAACCTAGAGTCGTGAGTTCGATTCTCACCTGGTCAAAAGGAATTTATTTACTGATGAACTCATTAAATAAAATCCTTAGCCCCACCCTGGTTAGATAAAAGAAAAGGGTGGTAACCTGTAAATAACCCGTCCCAATTAGCCTTAGTTGGAAAAAGTGGACGTGAATAAATAACAACAATAAGCACACACACACACACACATATATATATACATATATACACGTACAAATATGACAGTTTGTTAAGGAGATATTTGACCGAGAGAAATGGATTCCAAAATGATAATTTACAAATAATAAAGTAACATATCATTTATTAGGTTGAAATAAAATGAAAGTTCAGTTTTGAATTGACTTGAGAGTTTAACGCTTCGCATATCTGTTATTGTGTGAAGAGATGTAAAGTTAAATGGGCTTTTCACCAACTGTATTAAGGGCATTGAGTAAGACAATAGAGGGGGGAGTTGTTGTTAGAGAGAGTATATTGTATTGGTAGGGGGTGAAACCTGGCTATAACTTGGATAAAGATGGGGGTGAGAGAAAGGGTTAATCCTGATGGCTAGGGCAAAGTTGTGTAGGGGAGTTAGTGAAACAATGCCTCTCTATGAATGGCCGTCTGACAGCAACAACTCAACCCAAGTCTCTCCATGTTAGCGGATCTCCTCCTTACACTCTCTCACAATCCAATCGTCGGATGGGACTTCTATTTTTCTTTTTTAGCCAATTTCTTCTTTGGGAATACGCCATAACAGTACTAAGGCAAACCAGCTAGACAACGTTTCACTTCACTGCCTCCAGGTCGAGAACAAAGTCATTCCTTCCTAAATATATATATCAGCGCCGGACTGGCAGCTATGTGGGCCCTCGGCAAAATTAGCCGTGCCCCCCCCCCCTTTAGCGGAATTTTTGATACCAAATATAATAGAAACAATTTTTTATTTAGTTGCAAAATATATATATATATATATATATATAATAACCTTACTTTGCATGTTTCTAATAAGAATACTTTTAATTTAAATTAATAAAATAAGTAGCTGATATTTTGAGATTATAAAATGCGCATAATTCATACAAATATTTATTGCAAGATTGTAGGCTATTACAAAAATTAATAAATCTAGATTAACCTGTAATAATAATTCAGGACATTAGTTCCTTACCCAGTGACGACGGTCTTCACCGACAGATATGACAACAGTATTATCTATACTGGCGATTCCAACCCTTCATTTGATTTACCAATACTCTGTTATATAATAAACCATATTATTCGAAGCTTAAATACCAAATATTGTTTTCAAGAGACCTTTATTATAAGAGATAAATGCAAATATGTTCCCCCGTTTTGTTCTTGACTTCTACAATTTGAGTGAGTGGAATAAGAACTATTCTGAGTCATTATACTTGCAGTACTAGATATAGCAAATAGTTTTCAAAGATATTAATATGTTATATTCTGATATATTTCAGCAATTGTTTTTCTTTCCAGTGTATACATTTCAGACGCTTCCCGTCGGGAGTTTGTTATACCTGACTGAACTTTTTTATTACCGTTTGTATTTATTCACTTAATATTCACGGTGGTGTTGTTTTACCAGTATGTAGATTTATCTATTGTTAAACTTCACGTGGGAAATCTGCTTAGTTTACGCAACCCCTGCTACCAGTATTCTCGTCTTGTATTGGTGTTTGTTTAGAACCATTTATTTACATGTATTTTTTTGAGGACATCCGATGTTTACCTTATGAGATACTCCGATATATATCAGGAGAGTAATAATCCAGAAGTAATGAATATTAGAGTCTCATTTACTTTCATGGATGTCATTATTCCCCGTTTATAAAATAAGCTCGACCCTAAACTCACTTGTGTTGTTGAATAACGCACAAGAAGGATCAGAACCATTACGTCTAGCCCGATACTCCTGTTGCACTAAGATTTATTGTGGTATTTAAATAATGTAGGGAGATAAAAGCAAGTAAGCTTTCCAGAAATTTAACTTAATTGAAAACCTATAGCAAACAACCAGGAAAACTGATGATTGCAAAGACGTAGGTCCTTGGAAAAATAAAGCCACATTAGAATAATCAAAACAATTATTTCAGCGTCCTTGTGGTTCCATAACTTGTTATTAAAGTTTGAATTGCCTAACAAGATGTACGCCTGGTTAACGTTCATCAATATCCTCTACTTGTTGATTTTACAATAACTAAAGTAATATTGTGATTGGGTCAACACTAACAAATCTAGATACTACATGAACTTGGGAATGTGCCAGAGTCTTCTTCTCTATGTAGTCTAGGCAGGTACTCACCTCATTTCTTTAAATTCGATATTGTAGCTTAGTTGGCCGAGAACTGGTCTCTGTAGCCAGGAGACTCAGGTATGCACCCCTCACATTCAAAGACTTTTTTAATATAAGAAAGATTACAAATTGTAATGTATTTTTATTTACTGAATTATTTATGACTAAACGCAAAATTTTGTGGCCAGCTGAAGTATGCACTCCTGCGTATTTCATTCCCAAAATATTCCTTTTTTGATTTATTAAAAATTAGTTGTCCGATTTCAACGAATTTTTTTTAAATGATATAGTTTGTCGTGTTCATTACTGAGGTTGGATCATGCTTTAAACTTCATAATGAATGTGCAAGGAAATCAGTGGAATTTTACGGGATAATCAGAAGTGCGCTGGAACCTTCAAAAATAAATATTATTTATTATTCTCTACCGTATTCGTGAACAGATGTTTTAATGGATTAAGCGGGTGCTACAAACTAACTTTACTTAAAATTAAATACTCAAGGCTCCTCGAGTGCTTGCCTTTTATTTCTAGATAAGTCTGGCATGGGTAGAAAGGCAGAAGCAGATTAGTAAATACGTAATGCATGTAGGATTTACAAGCTGTTCAGGTTCATTAAATATAGAATTCAATTAGAGAAGGTAGAAGTCATCCATCAATGCCAGCTCGGTGAAGTTTTAGCTAGACATACAAAATACAGCTCTCCTAGAAGAAATAGATTCCTTAAATAAAGCATAGCAACATCCCTTAACTAACGCTCCTGTATGGAAGTTCGCTCTCGAATTTCAAATCCATCAATTTTAATTGCGTTGGTTTTGTGTAAAATATTGCGTTTACATCTTACTATTAGTTCGAAGGGTGGTAACCCGTAGATAACCCGTCCCGATTAGCCTAAGTTGCAAAAAGTGGACGTTAATAAATAATAATAATAAATAATTAGTTCGATTATGAAATTTTAATTTAAAGAAAGAAATTCTATAAATCCTTGAAACGTCTATTACTTTGTAACCCTGTTAACTTGCTTGAAGAAAGTTATTACTTAAAGTACTTATGAATTAAAGATTTAATTTAATAAATCCTGGTAGAAATAGGATTGGACTGGAAAGGTCCTTTTCAATTATTAAGTCATAGGAGTAAGGTTTAAGGGTTAATGTACAAAGCTGAGAAGAAAATCGGGTGCGAGAGGGGGCTAAGTTATTAGAAGGAATGGGGCTTCCTTTGATGTTAGCACCCTCTGCCTTTAGTTCCTATTTGATACTTCATTAAAGAGTTAGATTACCTCAAGAACTTAATCCCTCTGTATTATTATTAGGCTCTGTCTCTCTATCCCTCTGTCTGCCTCCCTTCTTCCACTAGTATCTATCTCTCTGTCTCCCTTCCTCCACTAGTATCCATCCCTCTGTCTCCCTTCTTCCGCAAGGCTTATCCTCTTCCAGTAATCCTTCACTAATTAGCTTTTCAAACACCCTCTCTATTCCGCAGTCACTGCTTTCTTTTCATCTTGTACTAATTAGAAATTTTAGAGCTGAGAGACAAAACGACGGTTGTCAAACCTTTTAGGAACTTGCAAGGTACAGTACTTATTTGAAGTAAATAATATTTAACAACGTCGACAGTAAGCTGAGGCACGAAATCAATATTGCTGTAAATTTAGTTTTCTACAGCTATAATTAAATAAATTATTTCAATAACACGAATATTAATGGAGCCATTGATATTTTTGCAAATTTCCCTCAAGGGAAATCAGCTATTGAGGTCGTACTCATGACGCGATTTTCGAAAAATGTCTTCAAATGTCCATCGATCCTACCCAGGAGATGACGAAAATGAGGTCCGTTCAAAATTATATATATATATATATATATATATATGTATATATATATATATATATATACACTCAACCGCAAAAAAAAAAAACCGGACACTTCATTTTTGTCCTATTAAAAGCTAATTTTCAGAAATTTTCTTTATGTGGGTATTCTAGTTATTACAGAGAATTTAGAGTCTAAGTCCATTGAACTAATCCCTTCAGGATTAGTAAACAATTAGATAAAACTCAGATTAGATTTATTTGTCGTGAAGTTGATCGATTCTAAACTGTAAGTAGTTTTTCGCACATTTAAACATCTTTAATTATTAACCAAGCATTTTCTTTAATTAATGTTTTATTTTTATTTCGGTCCAGAATAATGGGTCTTTCAAACTTAGATGGAAGGCCGGAGCTTACGTTACATTGCCGAAATGCTTGGGGTAGCGAAGTCTACCATTCACTGTAATAAAAATGAAGAATAATTTTTTTTTTAAATGTGTTAATTTATCTTTTTCTTTTTTTTTTTAGCAGATTTCCCTTAAGGGAAATCAGCTATTGAGGTCGTACTCATGACGCGATTTTCGAAAAATTTCTTCAAATGTCCATCGATCCTACCCAGGAGATGACGAAAATGAGGTCCGTTCAAAACTATATATATATATATATATATATATATATATATATATATATATATATATATTTGTCTGTTAACACTCTAGCGGTCGCAATTTTTGTTTAATCGTCACCAAAATCGGTATTTAATCGTTTCATGTAAAAAGGAAGATCAAGTTCGTTAATGGCTGAAATCGGACCAGTGGGAGGGGGGGTTTAGAGGGAGGGATTTTCGAAAAATTCAAAATATCTCCGTTATTAAGCATCGGATCGAAAAATTGTATAGAGACAATCTCATTGCAAATTAAATTTACTATAAATATTGTTATATACATTTATTCTCTATCTTCAATATTAACTGAGATATTTGCATTTTTATTAAGTGTGTGTGGGGATAACGGACGAGATGAGATCGGCAATAGTCGGAATTGTTCCACGGTAACAGACGAAAACTAGTTCGGCTGTTCCCGCTACTAGTTTAGAGGGGGGATTTTTGAAAATTCAAAATATCTCCGTTATTATGCGTCGGATCGAAAAATTGTTTAAAATAACTCTTATTGCAAATTAAATTTACTATAAATATTGTTCTATAAATTTATTCTGTATCTTGAATATTAACCGAGATATTTGCATTTGTATTCTGCGTGTGGTCACCAGTAGGCTATGTTCGGACTTTCCGCCGAGAGCTCTTGCGGCCGTTTCTATAACTATTCGTCCCTCGTGAATAGGTTTAGAGGTTAGGTTAACTGTTTTTTGGGGCTAGAAACTACTGGGTTATTACGGCCTAAATAATGTTTTAGGTTTAGATGTTTCTTACTACTACAGTTGTTATTAGGCAGATTTCTTTATTGTAAAACTTCTCGTGGGAAATCTGCTTAGTTTACGCAGCCCCTGCGTGACGGACTTTTTATTTTGTATTTTTTTGTAAATAATCAATAAAAATTATTCACTTTTGGCAGATTTTGTTTAAATAACCTATAGATTAACCAATTATTTTAATTAAAAAGATTAATATACATATATATTAAGTATTTAACAAAATTATAAGACTAAATCTAAGTGTCCGGTTTTTTTTTGCGGTTGAGTGTATATATATATTTGTCTGTTAACACTCTAGCAGTCGCAATTTTTGTTTAATCGTAACCAAACTCGGTATTTAATCGTTTGATGTAAAAAGGAAGATCAAGTTCGATAAAGGCTGAAATCGGACCAGTGGGAGGGGGGGGGGGTTAGAGGAGGGGATTTTCGAAAATTCGAAATATCTCCGTTACTATACGTCAGATCGAAAAATTGTATAGAACCAATCTTATTTCAAATTAAATTTACTATAAATATTGTTATATACATTTATTCTCTATCTTGAATTATAACCGAGATATTTGCATTTTTATTAAGTGTAACGGACGATCTATATTTCCCGCCAAAAGCTAGTTCGGCCGTTTCTGTAACTGATCGGCACTCATATGGAGATTTCTCTATTGTATAACTTTACGTGGGAAATCTGCTTAGTTTACGCAGACCTGCGTGACGGACTTTTTTTAGTTCTCTGCTATCAGTAAACCCTTACTTATACTCATCTCGCATTAACAAAAAGTCCGTCACGCAGGGGCTGCATAAACTAAGCAGATTTCCCACGTGAAGTTATACAGTAGAGAAATCTCCATAGGAGAGGCAAACGGTGACGGCAAAGGGCTGAACTAGCTTTTCGTGGGAAATTCAAAAATCCGTTATCGGCCCAAATTTCATCAAAATGCAAATATCTCGGTTAATAATCAAGATAGGGAATAAATGTATATAACAATATTTATAGTAAATTTAATTTGCTATAAGATTAATTTTGTACAATTTTTCGATCTGACGTATAGTAACGGAGATATTTCGAATTTTCGAAAATCCTCCCCTCTAAACTCCCCCTCCCACTGGTCCGATTTCAGCCGTTAACGAACTCGATCTTTCTTTTTACATAAAACGACTAAATATCGAGTTTGGTAACGATCAAACAAAAATTGCAACCGCTAGAGCGGTAACAGACAAATATATATATATATATATATATATATATATATATATAGATATAGAGAGAGAGAGATATAGATATATATATATATATATATATATATATATATATATATATATATATATATATATACAGTTTTGAACGGACCTCATTTTCGTCATCTCCTGGGTAGGATCGATGGACATTTGAAGAAAAATTTCGAAAATCGCATCATGAGTACAACCTCAATAGCTGATTTCCCTTAAGGGAAATCTGCTAAAAGCCTTACAACAGCAATATTTAACCAGTTCATATTAAAATAGACATTAAATTTGCTAATATTCATAATCGGGCCAGAAGGACAAGCGGTGGGTACAAGGGGTTGAAATGTTTAAAAAAAAAACGAAATATGTCAGTTATTTTAAGTCTGTTATTTTAGATCGAAAAAGTTACATAACCACTCTTGTTAAATGTGCAACGATTGTTTTACTGAACATTTCTTCTTCAACTCAAATATTAAGCAAGCTTTCTGTAGTCTTTCTTTTCGCCTCAGTTACCCCCTACTCCTACAGATGGGATTTTCACATAAACCTAATCTATCATTAGTCATAGTCCAACTTAAATTTCAAGTTATTTACACAAGCTTCTTATTACGGGAAAAATAGAGAATCAAATTTGAGATCTTAATCTATTTTTGTGTTCCATTTCTGTTTTTATTTCCCATTTTGGTTTTGTGTTTCATTTCTGTTTTTGTTCTATTTCTATTTTGTGTTCCATTTCTGTTTTTATTTCCCATTTTGGTTTTGTGTTCCATTTCTGTTTTTGTTCTATTTCTATTTTGTATTCCATTTCCGTTTTTATTTCCCATTTTGGTTTTGTGTTCCATTTCTGTTTTTGTTCTATTTCTATTTTGTGTTCCATTTCTGTTTTTATTTCCCATTTTGGTTTTGTGTTCCATTTCTGTTTTTGTTCTATTTCTATTTTGTATTCCATTTCCGTTTTTATTTCCCATTTTGGTTTTGTGTTCCATTTCTATTTTGTGTTCCATTTCTGTTTTTATTTCCCATTTTGGTTTTGTGTTCCATTTCTGTTTTTGTTCTATTTCTATTTTGTATTCCATTTCCGTTTTTATTTCCCATTTTGGTTTTGTGTTCCATTTCTGTATTTTGTTTTTATGTTCCATTTCTGTCTTTGTTTTTGTGTTCCATTTCTGGTTTTTGTTTTCCATTTTGTTTTTGATTTCCATTTCTGTATTTTGTTTTTATGTTCCATTTCTGTCTTTGTTTTTGTGTTCCATTTCTGGTTTTTGTTTTCCATTTTGTTTTTGATTTCTATTTCTGTGTTTTGTTTTTCCATTTTGTTTTTGTGTTCCATTTCTGGTTTTTGTTTTCCATTTTGTTTTTGATTTCTATTTCTGTGTTTTGTTTTTCCATTTTGTTTTTGTGTTCCATTTCTGGTTTTTGTTTTCCATTTTGTTTTTGATTTCTATTTCTGTGTTTTGTTTTTCCATTTTGTTTTTGTGTTCCATTTCTGGTTTTGGTTTTCCATTTAGTTTTTGATTTCCATTTCTGTGTTTTGTTTTTCCATTTGGTATTGTGATCCATTCCAGTCCTGTTTTTCGTTTCAGTTCTGTTTGTCTGTTTCTGTTTTCTGTTCCATTCCTGTTTTTGTGTTCCATTTCTGTTTTGTGTTACTATTCTATGTTTCATGTTACATTTCTGTTATGTTGTTTTATGTTTCGTTTAAATTAATTTTGTTTCGTTTCGTTTTTTTTTGTTTTTATGTTGTTGTTTTTTTAAATTTTATACAGTTTTTTTCCCAGAGCAACATTGCCACAGCTGCGAAGCTCCAAATAAATAAATTAAATTAAGCGTGAATTACCAGCGAGATGAGCGTTTTTATTATTGATATCGTTCACACACACTTTCCATTCCACTGGCTGTTCTTAAGAGAAAAAAGTCCGTCACGCAGGGAGTGCGTAAACTAAGTTGATTTCCCACGTGAAGTTTTACAAGAGAGAAATCTGCATACTGGTAACACCAGCCCACCGTGAGTAAATAAAAATGGTAATGCGAAATCTTTCAGTTAATTTTAATAACTCAAATTTTAGTAGTCCAAAAACTAAAGAAGGGGGGGCGCAGATAAATAGAACGTATTTGCATAAATCTCACAAAGTAACGAAGGTAAGGTAAGGTTAGAAGAAGCTTCCAGCAGAGCCGAACAGTTACGGAAATGGCCGAACTAATCCGAATACCCGACCACAGACTTTATAAAAATGCAAATATCTCGGTTAATATTCAAGATAGAGAATTCATATATATATATATATATATATATATATATATATATATATATATATATAACAATATTTATAGTAAATTTAATTTGCAAGAAGATTAGTTCTATACAATTTTTCGATCCGACGCATAATAACGGAGATATTTCGAATTTTCGAAAATCCCCCCCTCTAAACCCCCCCTCCCTCTGGTCCGATTTCAGCCGTTAACGAACTTGATCTGTCTTTTTACATAAAATTGTTAAATATCGAGTTTTGTAACGATCAAACAAAAATTGCGACCGCTAGAGCGTTAACAGACTATATATACAGGGTGTCCCCAAACCAAACGGCCAAACATTAGAGATCGATAGAGGATCGAAAAACTAAAACAAAAAGTCCTCTGGCATATGCCTCGTTTTCGCTTCTTTTTCGAGAAAATCACAAAAAAATTAAAAATAGTTGTGCAAAAACTAGTTAAGGCCAATGGAAGAGCGGATTTTATTCCTTGAATGAATTTTAGCAATAAATGTTATTCCAATACAATTATTGTATTCTAATCTTATACTAACAGAAAGGTAATTGAAAAAAAAATTATTTTTTATTAAGAAAAAATAATAAATAATTTTTTATTCAAATATTCATAGTATAAAAAAAATTACCTATTTAAAGTAGATAACATTATGAACAATAACTGAAGATTAAAACATAAAAAAAGATTAAAAATTTAGAAAATTAATAAAATAATTAAGTATTCTTACTTGGAAAACATAAATGTTTCAGTTTTTATATGGGTCTACCTTAGTGAGAAAAAAAAAAGTCCGTCACGCAGGAGCTGCGTAAACTAAGCAGATTTCCCACGTGAAGTTTTACAATAAAGAAATCTGCCCAATAACAAGTGTAGTAAGTAGTAAGGGATCACTAAACTTATACACGAGGGACGAATAGTTACGAAAACGGCCGCCAGAGCTCTCTTCGGAAAGTACCAAACAGCTCATTCCTGCCGACCAATGCAGAATACAAAAGCAAATATCTCGGTTAATATTCAAGATACAGAATAAATGTATAGAACAATATTTATAGTAAATTTAATTTGCAATAAGATTGGTTCTATACAATTTTTCGATCCGACGCATAATAACGGAGATATGTTGAATTTTCCGAAAATCCCCTCCTCTAAACCCCCCCCCCCTCCCACTGGTCCGATTTCAGCCATTAACGAACTTACGGACGGGCTCTCAGTAGACATTTTCTTTCACGTATCCCCACACGAAGAAATCTAGTGGCATGAGGTCCGGAGACCGGGGAGGCCAAGGCACCGGCCCACCTCGTCCTATCCAGCGACCTGGGTAGTTGATGTCCAACCAGTCTTGTACGGCCCTTCCGTAATGTGCAGGGCAACCATCGAGTTGAAACCAGCTCTCAAGCCTTGTTTCCAAAGGGATATCTTCCAAAAGTGCCCGTAGGTCATTCTCCAGGAATAGATGATAACTTTCAGCGTGAAGTCGAGCAGGTAAAAATACGGAACCTATTATACGATTATAACAAAGACCGACCCACACGTTTACAAAAAACTCATGCTGGTAGAGAAATTCTCTAACAGCGCGGGGATTTTCATGTGCCCAAAGGTGGTAGTTTCTTTGATTGAATATGCCCGCACGTGTAAAAGTCGATTCGTCCGTCCAGATTACTTTCGAACTTAAGTTTACATCGTTTTGCAATTGTTCTTTGTACCAATTACAAAAATTTAATCGGCGGGGATAATCAGCGGATATTAAATTTTGTACCTTTTGTACATGATACGCATGCCTGCGGTCAGCCCTTAATGTGCGCCAAATGGTTGTCTTTGGTATGCTTAGAACTGAAGCAGCTCTCCGGACGCTTGTGCTAGGGTTGGTATTGAAGTGCCTCAGTATCCTCTCCCTCCGCCTCAGGTCGGCTTCCATCGGAGCCTGCATACGGTTTCCACGACGATTACATGAGAAGGACCCAGTCTCTCGAAGCCTTCTGAAAGTGCTGGTAAAAACACCTCTGTGTGGAGTTTCTCGGTGAGGACACCGTCTGCGATATTCCCGAACTGCCTGACGTGCATTGCCATCGCAGAATCCGTAGACGTAGACTATGTCCGCGTATTCAGCGTTGGTAAATCTAGCCATATTTGTTGACTTCACTGAACAGTACTAGCAACACCACTAATGTGAGAATGCGAGGCTGGATTCCCCCCAAAAAGGATTAAAATGATAGTAAACATTTTAATCCTTTCTTTTTAAGTTTAAACACTCAACCTAGACGTTTTATTGATAAGGAAAGCGTGAGAATATTCTACTCCTCGTAAATTAAAAAAATAAGCTTACTCAAAAAGCCAATAGTTTTTTGTAATTTAAATACATCATTAAAAAAAAAATACACTTTTTGCACAACTATTTTCAGTTTTTTTTGATTTTCTCAAAAACGAAGCGAAAACGAGGCATATGCCAGAGGACTTTTTTTCTTAGTTTTTCAATCCTCTATCGATCCCTGAAGTTTGGCCGGTTGGGTTGGGGACACTCTGTATATGTATATATATATATATATATATATATATATATATATATATATATATATATATAATTTTGAACGGACCTCATTTTCGTCATCTCCTGGGTAGGATCGATGGACATTTGAAGACATTTTTCGAAAATCGCGTCATGAGTACGACCTCAATAACTGATTTCCCTTAAAGGAAATCTGCTTAAAAAAATGAATAAATAAAGAATAACATTTATCTCATGGGAGAATGAAGAGGGATTGTCAGAGATGAATCCTGTTTGCTGGTAGGTGAATGGGGTGGATCTCCTTGGATCTTACAATTTAATTTTCCCCTGGGGGAGCGTTGTCGCTCTAGATTCTCCGCTTCTCCCCATTAGGGATATTTCTTATAATCCCACCAAAATCCACGGCTATAGTTCTACGTGACATCTCCTAGCTGTCCCTCTCTCTCTCTCTCTCTCTCTCTCTCTCTCTCTCTCTCTCTCTCTCTCTCTCTCTCTCTCTCTCTCTCTCTCTCTCTCTCTCTCTCCCTCTCCCTCTCCCTCTCCCTCTCCCTCTCTCCCTCTCTCCCTCTCTCCCTCTCTCCCTCTCCCCCTCTCCCCCTCTCCCCCTCTCCCTCTCCCTCTCCCTCTCCCACTCTCTCCCTCTCCCTCTCCCACTCTCTCTCTTCCTTTCCTACTCTCTCCCTCTCCCTCTCCCACTCTCTCTCTCTCTCTCTCTCTCTCTCTCTCTCTCTCTCTCTCTCCCTCTCTATCTAAATCAAGCCTTTACTTCTTTTATCTCACAGCTTAATGTCAGGCTTAATGAATGAGACTTGCACGTGAGTTCGTATGTTATTCAATAGGTACCTTTCATTCTTTCAAATATCTCTACCCCCAGTCGTTATCAAGCTCATTATTTAAGCTACTAAGTTAAGATAGACTTATTCAAGTACTTTAAGAAGTGAAATCGGAGAATAGGGGGCAAGATTGGAGAAGGGAAAACATAAATTTGAAATATTCCTGCTATTATGAATCCGGACGAAAAGTTTTATATAGCCAATTCTTTTTCCATACATATTTTTTCTAGCTCTAATATTAGCCAAGATCTAAACATTTTAGCAGATTTCCCTTTAGGGAAATCAGCTATTGAGGTAGTACTCATGTCGCGATTTTCGAAAAATTTCTTCAAATGTCCATCGATCATACCTACCAGATGACGAAAATGAGGTCCGTTCAAAGTGTTTTATATATATTAGCAGATTTCCCTTGAGGGAAATCAGCTATTGAGGTTGTACTCATGACGGAATTTTCGAGATTTTTCTTCAAATGTCCATCGATCCTACCTAGTAGATGACGAAAATGAGGTCCGTTCAAAACTGTATATATATATGTATATATATATATATATATATATATATATATATATATATATATAAATATATATTTGTCTGTTACCGCTCTAGCGGTCGCAATTTTTGTTTGATCGTTACCAAACTCGATATTTAGTTGTTTTATGTAAAAAGAAAGATCAAGTTCGTTAACGGCTGAAATCGGACCAGTGGGAGGAGGGGGGGGCTTAGGGGGGTGGATTTTCGAAATATCTCCGTTACTATACGTCGGATCGAAAAAGATTACAGAATCAATCTTATTGCAAATTAAATTTACTATAAATATTGTTCTATACATTTATTCTGTATCTTGAATATTAACCGAGATATTTGCATTTTTATGAAGTCTGAGGTCGGGTATACTTCGGATTACGTCGGCCATCTTCGTCATTTCTCGGCTCAGGAGGAAGCTTCTAACCTAACCTGTAGTTTTTAACCTTACCTAACCTTCTTTGCTTTGTGAGATTTATGCAAATAAGTGCTGTTCTTCTGCCCCCCTCCCCTTCTTTAGTTCTTGGATTACTAAAATTTGAGTTATTAAAATATAAATTATTCTTACAATTCAGAAGCCGTTTCAGTTAGGAATTTATTTTATTTAATTAACTGAAAGATTTCTCATTATCTAATCACGGTGGTATTGTGTTACCAGTATGCAGATTTCTCTATTGTAAAACTTCACAGGGGAAATCTGCTTAGTTTACGCAGCCCCTGCGTGACGGACTTTATATATATATATATATATATATATATATATATATATATATATATATATATATGTCGTGTGTTGTTCTTTTCGGAGTTTTGGTCAATGTTGGTGAAATGAATCTTAGTTTATGCCGATATTTCGAGAATCTTTATTTTCTCTTCCTCAGGGCTGTAAAAATTACATGTACTACATTATAATATTGCACATTGTTGTTATACATTGTTATAAAAGGGTGTTTTTTCCTTATTATTACTTACCAAGACTAAATATATTTATAGACTAGTATACATTCTTATTGCACTATGACTAGGGTTATAGTAACCTTCCTTGTTTTGTTTACATAGCAGGGTCACAGCCTTTTGTATGTTTTATATATTTATAGTGTGGTGTATTTGTTTGTTAAACTATATTATAATTGTTGTACTGTGGTTCTTAAATTAAAATAGCAATATTTCGTTTCCTATTGGTTTTTCGGCAAATATGCACATAACAAAAGTTGTTTATTTTGTTATTTAGAGTAACTTTTTTATATACACTTTTTTCGTATACCGAATTATAAACGAGATATACGCTAAAACCTATAGCGGAAGTGAACAATTTTATTTGGGACAAAAGACCCAACCGAAATAAATAAAACTCGGTATGTGTATTAGCACTAACGCTTTCATTATAACAAGCCATACCAACATTTCTAGGGATGGGCAGGAGTGGGGGTTGTAAGGGAGGCCTGAATTTAAAAATAGCGGTATTTCGTTTTCTATTCATTTTTCGGCAAATATGGACATAACAAAAATTGTTTATTTTGTTATTTAGAGTAACTTTTGTTATATTCATTTTTGTCTTTTAACATAGTATAAACGAGATATACACTAAAACTTTAGCGGAAGCCAACTATTTTATTGGGCGCTAACGATTGAACCGAATTTAATAAAACTCGGTATGTCAACAATTGAACCCCTAACAAAACTCGGTATGTCAATTAGCATTAATTCTTCCATGATTATAAGCTATATTAAAATTTTTAGGTTAGAACGGGAGTGGGGGTTATAAGGGAGGCCTGAAATAAAAATTCACGATATTTCATTGTCTATTTGTTTTTCGACAAACATGCACATAACAGAAGTTGTTTACTTTGTTATTTAGATTAACTTTTTTTTTTTTTTATTTTATACATTTCTCCAGGAACAATGTGTGGAGCAAGTAATTTGCGTAGAAATATTGATATGCTCAACAATTCATTCCAATTTGAACTATGAGGTACCTCACCTGGAAAAATTAATTCAAATCTATGTTAATATTTTGTCCTAAATAACTGAAATCGATGCATAATGTACAGGAGACGGGAAATATGACAATTTGGAGGACAATGAAGTCTTACATAAAAAATTAATTTTATTATTAACAAATGCCAACAACGGATATTAACGCCAAACACTTGGACGGGTAAATGTCAAAATATTGTGCAAAGTAAAGCCTTGCCAAAAAAATACCATCACCATTCAGCCTGCCTCTAATCAATTCCCGGGCGAAGCCGGGTATCTCAGCTAGTATATATATAAAAAAAGTCCGTCACGCAGGGGCTGCGTTAACTAAGCAGATTTCCTACGTGCGACACGTATTTGCATTTATCTCAAAACTTAAAAGTCAAAACAATTGGCTATATAAAATGTATAAAACGATTATATATTAAGTTTGGTAACGATAAGACAAAAATTGCGAAGGCTAGAGCGGTAACAGACAAATATATAGATAGATAGATATAGATATACAGTTTTGTACGGACCTCATTTTAGCAGATTTCTCTTAAGGGAAATCAGCTATTGAGGTTGTACTCATGACGCGATTTTCGACATTTTTCTTCAAATGTCCATCGATCCTACCCAGGAAATGACGAAAATGAGGTCCGTTCAAAACTGTATATATATATATATATATATATATATATATATATATATATATATATATATATTTGTCTGTTACCGCTCTAGCGGTCGCAATTATTATGTAATCGTTACAAAACTCGATATTTAGTCGTTTTATTTAAGAAGAAAGATCAAGTTCGTTAACGGCTGAAATCGGACTAGTGGGAGGGGGGGGGGGGTTTAGAGCGGAGGTTTTTTGGAAATTCGAAATATCTCCGTTACCATACGTGGGATCAAAAAATAGAACCAATCTTATTGCAAATTAAATTTACTATAAATATTTTTATATACATTTATTCTATATCTTGATTATTAACCGAGATATTTGCATTTTTATTAAATGTGGACCGATATCGAACGTTTCAGGTCAAAAGCTAGTTCGGCCCTAACTGTTCAGCACTCATATAGAGATTTCTCTATTGTATAGCTTGTGACGGACTTTTCGTCATCTCCTTGGTAGGATCGATGGACTTTTGAAGAAAAATTTCGAAAATCGCGTCATGAGTACAACCTCAATAGCTGATTAAGGGAAATCTACTAAAAAATTAGGAAGGCTGATGCACCTTGGCGTTGCATTAGTTTTGTGTCTGAAATAAAAAACCGTATACCTTATTATAAAAACAAGTATACTTAGTGAAAGTTTAATTCTAAAGCAAACTTTGAGGGTTGAAAAAAAGCTGAGGTAGTTTTAACAAGATAAGGAGGGTGTGAATCTTGCTTGCTCCCTAATTTAGCTGTATTGACACTCCTTGCTTTCTTACAGACCGCTTTGCTTTTGCAATTACATTTCCCCTTTCCCACAATTCCGGCTCAAAGTTCAAATATTCCTCTAACTCGCGAGATGACTTTAGATTATGACAAATCCCTTAACGAATTGGTAGTAAGAAGTGCATTAAATTTTAAAAATCCAATCACGCAGGGGCTGCGTAAACTAAGCAGATTTCCCACGTGAAGTTTTACAATAGAGAAATCTGCATACTGGTAACACTTAACACCACCGTGGTGAGTAAATACAAACGGTAATGAGAAATCTTTCAGTTAATTTTAATAAACTCCCAACGAAACGGCTTCTGAATTGTAAACAAACAGGTCTGCTAACCACTTAGAGCTGAACAGATAG
This sequence comes from Riptortus pedestris, assembly GCA_019009955.1. Classification (NCBI taxonomy): domain Eukaryota; kingdom Metazoa; phylum Arthropoda; class Insecta; order Hemiptera; family Alydidae; genus Riptortus; species Riptortus pedestris. The sequence continues at coordinate 202,652,095 of CM032228.1, read as the reverse complement.
ATAAACACAATCTTCCCCGGAAAGAAACACAATTACTTAAATATATATGAATATAACATATTAAATAAATTGCAAATTATTTAGTATATCTAGTACTGTACTTCATAATGAATAATTGCATATATCTCACAAGAAGCTTATACCAGTCTCTAAACGAATTTCACTAACTTTCAGCCGAATCTCACGATCAAAACCGACAATAGCCAATCTCATCATCCGTTATCCACACGCACCAAATGAAAATTCAGATATCTCGGTTAATATTCAAGATAGAGAATAAATGTATATAACAATATTTATAGTAAATTTAATGTGCAATAAGATTGGTTTTATACAATTTTTCGATCCGACGTATAGTAACGGAAATATTTCGAATTTTCGAAAATCACCCATCTTAACCCCCCCCCCCCATCCCACTGGTCCGATTTCAGCCATTAACGAACTTGATCTTTATTTTTGAATATAACGTATAAATATCGAGTTTGATAACGATCAGACAAAAATTACGACCGCTAGAGCATTAACAGTTTTATATATATACATTGATTTTTTTCGCGAAATTTCACGATAACTTTTCGTTTCACATGTCATAGACACCATAACTGCATTTTGTTTCTTTCGTGTCTGTTTGTTTGTTTGTTTGTTTGTTTGTTTGTTTGTTTATTTGTTTGTTTGTTTGTTACCTTTTCACGCATAAACGGCTGAACCGAATTTTATGAAACTTGGTATGTATATTACTACTAACCCAACTTAGACTTTAGGCTATATTAATATTCTCTAAGACGAACAGGAGTGGGGGTTATAAGGGAGGCCTGACATAAAAAATAGCGATATTTCGTTTCCTATTGCTTTATCAGCAAATATGCACATAACAAAAGTTGTTTATTTTGTTATTTAGAGTAACTTTTGTTATATGCACTTTTTCCGAATACGGGAGTATAAATGAGTTATACGCTAAAAACTATAGCGGGAGTCTACAATTTTATTTGGCACAAAAGACTCAACCGAACTTAACCAAACTCGCTATGTGAATTAATACTAACAATTTCCTTATAACAAGCCATACTAACATTTCTAGGGACGGGCAGGAGTGGGGGTTATAAGGGAGGCCTGAAATTAAAAATAGCGATATTTCGTTTCCTATTGCTTTTTCAGCAAATATGCACATAACAAAAGTTGTTTATTTTGTTATTTAGAGTAACTTTTGTTATATGCACTTTTGCCGTATACGGAAGCATAAATGAGTTATACGCTATAAGCTATAGCGGGAGTCCATAATTTTATTTGGCACTAAAGACTCAACCGAATTAAACCAAACTCGGTATGTGAATTAGTACTAACGCCTTCATTATAATAAGCTATACTAGCATTTCTAGGGACGGGCAGGAGTGGGGGTTATAAGGGAGACCTGAAATTAATAATAATGATTTCCTATTGGGGTTTCGGCAAATATGCACATAACAAAAGTTGTTTATTTTGTTATTTAGAGAAATTTGCTCAACACTTCTTTTCAATATGAACTACCAGGTACTTCATCTGAAAAAATTAATTCAAATGTATGTCAATATTACTCCTTAATAATTCAAATCTATGCATAATTCACAGGAGACGGGAAATATGACAATATGGAGGACAGTGAAGTCTTACATGAAATATTAATTTTATTATTAACAAATTCATAGCAACGACAGGTATAATAAACTCTAAACACTGAGACGGGGAAATGTCAAAATATTGTGCAAAGCAAAGCCTTGCCAAAGAAAAAATACCATCACCATTCAGCCTCAAATGAATTCCCGGGCGAAGCCGGGTATCTGAGCTAGTATATATATATATATATATATATATATATATATATATATATATATATATATATATATATATATATGTATACTATCTAAGTTACCCAGCTTCGCCCGGGAATTATTTGAGACTAAATGATGGTATTTTTTTGGCAAGGCACAATATTTTGACATTTCCCCGTCCCAGTAATTAGGGTTTATACCGCTTTACTGTCCTCAATATTTTTATATTTCCCGTCTCCTGTGCATTTAGTTTTTTTTTATAACGTAATGGACCATATAATTCATAATCATAGAAATTATTCCAAACCATGTTTAAATAAAAATGTCTTCCTCTTGATGCAGTACAAAGCCCAAAAGTAACAGCTGTGTTAGCGCTATAACCGTTATTAAAAATACTCTTTTGCCTCGAGTGTAAACTGTATATTCATAGTGTGTTCCGTAAAGTATATCATATATTAATAGAGCAGAGTTAATAAATACAAGAAATCACTGGGATGCACCTCCTGAGCATTCATCCTTTTAAATTATTTATTTATGATAATTAAACAAATTCACATTCCTGAGAATAACACTATATTGCTAAAAGTATAAGCATAAAGTAACATGTAAACATAAACCAATATGAGGTCGGCTGGGAAGCGGCAGAATCACACCTCCCTAGGCTCAGTGGAGCCAACCTACTACTCATATAGGATCTCAATCCTGTAATACTTTAAATTATATTAATTAATCTGATTACATTATCTTCACATTACTAAAACTGTTTGTTCAAATATTTTTCACGTTTTAATTAAGTAAAGTATCAAATACACTGCAAACTGGCTTTTCTCACGAATTAATGTTTGGGAGGAGAGAAGGGCATAGGGTCATTATTCTTTACTTGGTGCAATCTGTTACTGGCGTTAAAAAAATAAGATAGATTTGGATTATTAAGGATAAAATATTAACATACATTTGAATTAATTTATCCAGGTGGGGTACCTGGATGTTCATATTGGAAAGAATTGTTGAGCATATCAATATTTCTACGCAAATTACTTGCTTCATACATTGTTATACAAAAAATGTATAAAACAAAAGTTACTCTAAATAATAAAGTAAACAACTTTTGTTATGTGCACGTTTGCCGAAAATCAAATAGAAAATGAAATATCACGAAAGTTTATTTCAGGCCTTTCTTATTACCCCACACCCGTTCGAACCTAAAAATTTTAATATAACTTATAATCATGGAAGAATTAATGCTAATTCACATACCGAGTTTTGTTAATTTTGGTTCAATTGTTAGTGCCCAATAAAATTGTTGGCCTCAGCTTTAGTTTTTAATGTATATCTTGTTTATACTTTGTTATACGACAAAGCTCTATATGACAAAAGTTACTCTAAATAACAAAATAAACCACTTTTGGCATGTGCATATTTGCCGAAAAACCAATCGGAAAATAAATATCGCTGTTTTTAATTTCAGGCCTCCCTTACAGCCCCCACTCCTGTTCATCTCGGAGAACTAAGGTCTAAGTTGGGTTAGTAGTAACATACATACCAAGTTTCATAAAATTTGGTTCTGCCATTTATGCGTGAAAAGGTAACACTGCTTAGTTTATACCCCTGCTTGACAGAATTTTCTCTATCATAATTGTTTTTTTTTCTTATTTTCCATCAATTATTTTGCTATTAATTTATGTAGTGCAGTGCTCTTTAGTACATGTATATTATAAACTCCAGAATCTGATGTGAATGTCTAGTACTATAGAAGTCAGGCAGCTACTCTAGTATCAAATACATAAATAATAATAATTTATAAAATATACTGTAGTTCTAGTTAAACTTATTTCTCCACTAATTAAATTTTTACTGGGATTTTTCCCAATCAAAATCAGCATCTATTTTGAAGTTAATTGAAATCAGGACATTCCAATATGTATCAATATATGAAGCATTTTGGTTTATAAAATACCAACAAAAAATATGCCTAAAAATAAGTAATGGCATTAGGCTGCTCTGATGAATTTTCAACCTGTGGGTAGTTATAGGAAAAGGAAGAATGAAATCGATTTTGAGAGCAAGGTGGTGATATTAAAAGGCCGGGAAGATAAGGGTTCAGTTTTGTTCTTCACTGCTCATTGTTCTCTTCCAAGTAATTGACTGAAAAACAGCCTTTCAAATTGGATCCTGTCAAATCTAATTAAATTAAAACTCATTGATTTAACTGTCACTAAGTAAGATTTAGTGTTCTAGCACAGCTCTCTATTAAGAGTTAATTCTTACTGTGTATCCTTAACAACTTCAATTTGAAAGAACATTGAATAAAATATTTATTATTATTCCTTTTCCTCAACTGTATTTTTCTTAAAAATTTCTTCAAACTGGAGACTACTACGTATTATTATTTTCTCTAAATTTATATTCTATTATGTACATTTTTCATGAAAATGACCACCATTACATTTTGTATTAACAAAAAAGGCTTTTTTTAACTCTTTCAAACTGATTATGAAATGACGCAATATTTTGACTCATTTATCACTGTCTGTATATCTATCTGTCAGCTAGTGTTTATATCTTCTTGATAGTTATTAATACTTCTCCAATATTTGTTAACAATTAATTGGGGGAGCTAAAATGTGCAGTGCTTATAAATGATTGTTATACATCATTGGGAGGCTACCATTCAACACCCTTTAAAAGTGTATGTTTTTTTTTTATCTATTTCCACCCTTATTTGAAATCATTTAAAGAAATTTTCATAGCTAATATTACATCAAAGTATTTTTAACTAAAAATATTTTAATTCCTTCAGTTTGTTTTGGTACTGGGAATTTAAGATAAATCCATTTTTAATTGAAATAAATTTCATCAAATTTTTACATGTGTAATTTCTGTTTTATGCTATACTAGTAGTAAATCCAAGTTACAAAAAAAATAGAATACCATGTTTTGTAAAATTGTAGAAAAGGGTTAGATTGTGAAAAAGAGGTAATGTACAGGCAGGTAGTGGGTGATCAACAGTCTGTTTGATGTGCATACTTATTGTAATGGTAAGCCATTGACAATCTCTGCACTCCTTGTATTCCACTGACTTTTGTTTTTAAATGATTGGTTTTGTAATATCCAAAAAAAAAAAATTAATAATCTTGAAGTCTTTGGGCAATGTACCCTTCATCTTGAGTTAATTCACACTCAATGCTTCCCAGGTACTTTCCTCTACTATGCTTTCTCAAAGTGCATACAGGTTTTATTTTTATTACTATTTTTTTTTAAAGATTATTTAATTGTGTGCGTGTGTGTGTCTGTGTGTGTGTGTGTGTGTGTGTGTGTAGTAAAATTAAGTTAGTTATTTATTAATTATTATTTCCATCTACACAGTTTAGGAGTATTGTTTACATAACTGAATTTTCCTTAACCCAAAATACTTCCAGATTGGGTCGAGCAGGAGTTGATTGCCATGTTTCTCATGAGAGTGATGGTGCTGTAATTCAGATAGTTTTTCTCGTCAATGAAGGTGCACTCATAACTGCAACTTCTGATGACATTATTCACCTTTGGAACTTTAAGCAAAAAAAGCCAGAGCTTGTTCATAGTCTTCATTTTCAAAGAGAAAGGTACCTCATAAGCTTTAATATGTAATTTTAATATTTTTTTAGTTCCGGAATTCTGTAAAATCCACATATCAAAAAGGTTAAGGCAAAATATAGTGCCAAGTGAATAAAGTCCATGGTTTTATAATACTCTGTAGGGTTTTATTATTTTCTTTTAGTACTGATCACGAGACTAAGACCTTAATAGAACTAGGTGCTAATAAAATATTTTCTGAGGGATTGCCTATTTATTTGCAAAAAAGCAAACAACTAGCCCTGTCACCCCAACCAATTCAATATTGAAATAAATGTACTAATTTAAATTTATAACATTTTTTTCCAATTTTTCTTTTTTCACTCACCAAATATTTTGTATGTTTACAAAAAACTTACCAAATTTTGACAGACGATTTAGTGCCCCTCCCAATTATATTTCTTGGTGTTTTTCTATTAGTCATGTCTTTCAAGAATGTGTTTCTTTTCCAAATAGTAAAGTATTATCCAGCCAACAATCCCCTGAAAACAAAATTGGCTTAGAATAGCATTTTTGTACATTTTAGTAATAAAATAGAACAAACAAATTAATGCTAAACTTTATAATTAAAACTAAAGTAGAAAATTTAAGTATTGTGGTTTGGCAGACCCTGGTACACATACTTTATCAAATAATTCATATTTAGTTAATTTCACTGGTCAGGAAAAGCTTGACTTATGTTTTAGCTGTGCTAACTTCTAAAAGATCCCAAAGAAACCATTTAAAACCAGGTGTTTCCCACTGGTAGTACCAGCCATTCAGGGTAATAATGTTTTTCATTGATCCCCAATATCTAAAAAAAAGTAATTATGTCTCCTATCTAATTATGATTATATATCACTTCTTTTTTGTTTTATTATATTATTTGTATGTCTGATATTATTTTAGTAGATTCATATTATCACTCCTTATTTTAGTATATTATTTTCTGAATTTATACCATTTAATCTAATAAACTTTTCAACTATTTTTTTAAAAATAAATATCGGCCACATGGATGATTTAGCTGTGTCTTCAGCAACCCAATGTATTTGGGAAGCGCAAAATTTTATTACTGAATGAAGTTTTTTTCTCTAATCACATAATTGATGTAAATAAGTGTATACAAATTTTAAAATTGAGGTATCTGTATCTATTACATTTTAATTTTTGATCATGTGGTATTCAAACTCCAGGCCCCCCTGTACCACTTGCCCTGCAGGACCCTTATCTTCTTCACTAGGTACAACATTTGTGCCTGTGACTTGAAGCGGTTAAAGAATGCACTGGATGGAGTGATTATTGACAAGGCAAAACTTAAGAAACTCTAGAGGTGCATCGTCTTTAACTCCAATGTTTCTGTTATTATTGATAGTAATATTTTATTTTTGTTTTTCAGAATAACTTGCCTTCATTTGCCTCTTCAGAGTAAATGGTTATATGTTGGCTCCGAGAGGGGCAATGTCCACATTGTTAATGTTGAAACATTTGTATTATCAGGTTATGTGATCAATTGGAATAAGGCTATTGAAGTGTAAGTAACTCTTTGATTTCTACATATATTACAATTAGTATTTGTATTTCCAGGTTATTACATTCTTTATTCTGTAGTTTGATTATTTTTTTTCATAAGTATTCTTTATGTTTCTGCTTGGTTTATATGATAGAAACAAAATGTTTATTCATAAAAAAATGAAAACACAATCCGTCAACTTTGATCTGCTTTTATTTCTAAGAGATTTTTTCACAGTTCTTATAATAGGAGTGCGTGTCATTTAGGTTTAACATGAAAAATACTTCAAATTTTTCTTTATTGTATTTTATCCAAATTATCCTTTGTAACAAAAAGAATACACATTTTTATGAAAAATCTATGTATTCACTATGACTATATTTGCCCTCTCTCCCTCTTTGTGGTATGACAAGGGAGCCTGAATTGAGGTTATGATCTAGGACTTAAAGATTTGAGTGATTGCTCATCCCCTCCAAAGAGTATTCCTAAGATATTGGAAAAAATACTATTAATTGACAATTTAAAGTGTTGTATTTAATAATGTATTACTTATCTATAATTTATTTCAAATGTTGGATCATTGTTTCATCTTAAAAGTTTTATTTGAATATATTTCCTTTGTACATATTCTGGTACTAACTATCTATTAATTAAAAAAACTTTCTATTATTCACCTCTTCCATGAAATATGTCATGATACATATTCACTGCAAATGGTTGCCCAATTTAAAATATTAAAGAATTTGTTTTCATGTTTCTAACATTTAAAAAATTACAATAGTTTATAATTATTCTTATACTCTTTTATTATTTTAGCTCGAGAAAAACTCATCCAGGCCCAGTTATTCACTTGAGTGACAATCCTCTTGACTCTAGCAAGGTAGGAGTTCTCAAAATTGTACCATCCATATAATATTTAAATTTGAAAACTGTATAACCTACAGGTTTTAATTGTTACCTTTTCTTTTTCCATTGTAACAGCATTACTTAATATTATCTGGATTCACTGATTTTATGTAGTGATAAGGTATCCGAAGGTCTAAAAGTATTTGTCTAATTAGTTAGCTACTTGTTATTAGTGTCTAGTTTAGATTTTCAACTTTTGAATTTAAATTTGTGTGGATCATTAAAATTAAGCCAAATGAGGGAGAGCATCAATTGAAGGAGATACCATTTAACAAAAATGATTACTTAAGCAGTGCTGTGTGTTTCAAAGATCGTGTAAAATGAAGTTAAGTTTACAAAATTAGAGTGTTCTTATTTTTCATATATTCTTGAGACTATACTATTTTTAAATATTCTTCCTAACGCATGGTTCATCCTTGTTCTAATGATAGATCCTAAATTCTATTAAACATAATATTAAACAGGTCCTTTGAGGAGTAAGATGTTAATAATTTAGCCTTTGCTTTTCAAACCAGGATCAAAATAAAGGATTTACATTTACAAATTTAAAAGACAAAATTGAATTAGTGAAGGAGTCAAATCAATTGTCTAGATTTCACCAAATAGTATATTGGGGAATCAAGACAGTACCTAGAAAAAATAATTGATCAACACCAAATTGATGAAAAAACAAGGCCTAAAGTACGAATAAAACTGCTTGGGCACAACACTGAAATGTTGCAGAACACAATTTTGGATTTGACAATTTAAAAGTATTACACAAAAACCTAAGTCTGATAAGAGGAAAATACTGGAAGCGATGTACATATCCAAAAACCTGGAGATTGTAGTTAATTTTAAAACCAACACAAGGAATTTAAATACCTTCTTTTGCTGGAGTTAAATAAAATAAAATAAATCTGGTAAATAAAGTCTGGCATTATCTCAAATTTTCCAACTCTGGTTGATTCTGGTCAATTAGTTCCTTTCATCTGTCTAATTGACTCAGAACTTATTGCTTCGTTGTTAAGCAGTAGATCATAGAACACACCATTCCAACCTCGCCAGCAACAGATTTAGCTTTTGGGACATGCTTATTAGTCTTTGAATTGGTTGGTGGTGGCTCAGTGGAATCACCCTACGATCATTTTTGCTGAACATTATTGTGAACAATCCATCTTTTCCCTCCGGTTACCAAATGTTTCAAAAATGGATTGTTTTCATATCGTTTGAGTAATAAATTGCACTAAGATATGTGGCACATTAAATTTCTCTGAGTCAGTTCATGTGGCACCCAAACAGAAAGGATATTTACGAATCCAAATCACAACAAATATTCATGGACGGTGGAATTTATACTTACAGCCTTTCTCCTATTTCCTGAGTGGTAATCTTGTGGTTTACAGAAATAAACACCTTGAAATGATAATCAATGCCAGCAACTGGCCTACCTGAACATTCTCGATCTTCAACACCTGATTCCCCTGCTTGAATTTCACAATTACTCATCCCCCGTCCATTCACTTACTGCATTGTCCCCATATACATAGACGTATTTTGTCCTACATACATATTTTGTATGTAGCTTATGCTGTTAATTGCCTTTTTGGAAATAAAAAAAGCATCAAGTGGTGAAAATGAACTCTCTTGTTCTTCATGACAATCAGGGTACTGGAGGGAATGATTTAAGCTAGCATTGATATTAATAGGATTAAAACACAAAGAAAGCCCTCTCTTTCTCAAAACAAGTGATGTCAAATTGAGATTACAGAGACTCGGTCATTACAGCAGGCCAAATGTAGAAATGAAGAAATTGGCGGAAACTTTCCCAACAGTCAAATATATGTTCACCACACCAACGCTTGTTACTGGTAAATGGAGCATGAGGGTTAGAATTTAAACTACATAAATAGCATCTCTGATATGTTTAAGATTTGGATTCTGAAAATACACAAAGATTTACTTCTCATCATCTTACTCTGTTATATTTACATTTTATTATGAGAAATGTGGTATTGAGTTTGGACTATGAAACGATTTTCAAAAAATGTCTTCAAATGACCATCAGTCCTATAAAAGAGGGTAATGAAAATGAGATCCGATCAAGTGTATGCATATGTGTTATTTGGTTTATCTTTGTTGTTATGTTCCAAATCGCAAAATATTATATATCTAATTTTCTTGTTGATGTGATCTATTGCAATTTTTTTTTCTATAAATTTTCCTCCAACTACTACTTAGTTCCCACAGCCTCTGTATGACCGACTTTATTTATTTTTTGGCCAAATACCAATTAATGTGTATTTGTAAATATTTCAGCTCCTCATCGGTTTTGAGTGTGGGCAAATAGTTCTGTGGGATTTGAGAGTACGAGGAGCAGATGCAAGATGGCAGAGCACGGAACCTATGAAGTCAGTTACTTGGGCGCATGATGGAAAACAGTTCATCTCCTCACATACTGATGGGTCACTACTCACTTGGAACATTAGACAGCCTACAAAACCAATCACAGTCCTTCACCCTCATGGTAAACTTCACATAGAATCAGTCATCACCATTAATCTTATCCTTTCTTTTGAGCTAACTCTCTAAACATTTGTTTGCAAATACTTTGCCTATTATGAAAGAGGTACAGTCTCCTCTTCTTTATCAATGTCCTAGTGACGAAACCAGATTTCTTAATCTCTTTAGTAAAATTAAATTATTGTTATTTTTTATTAATTTCTTCTATTTTTTAATGTCTGCCATAGAAACAAATATTTTGAAATTACAGAACATAAGTATCATTATGGCATTTATTTGCAATCTAAAACAAGTGATATTATTATTCTGTAAGCCTCCAATTAAAATTTTTGTTATGAGGTATTGCTACTAAGGCTATCGATATTTAATTTACATTGGAAATATTACAGCACACCATGTCCAGCCAGTATTTAAACACTGGTATATTGAATTGATATTTGGAAGGAGTTTGCTCGATTATTCTTTAAGATTATAATGGAAATTTAGAGAGTTATTCACAACCTCTCCACATTTGAACAGAGATTTAAAATCATCTGCATTAGAGATATACATATAGATGCCAATAAAGGTTAACAAGTTCAGGATGTCAATGACATATTAGCAAAATCTCTTAAGCGAAATCAACAATTGAGGTTGTTCTCAGGAGGCAATGTTGAGGAGTGACATTCCTCAAATGTCCATCAATCCTACTCAGGAGTTGATGAAAACTCCTGGCACATTTAAATATATAGATATATTTGTCTTTTAACACTTTAGCAGTCACAATTTGTTTTATTTTTATAGTTACGAAACTCAATATTCAAGGACTTTACGCAAAGCTAAAGATCAAGATCATTAATGGCAGAAATTGAACTAGGGGGAGGGAGGGGTGTAGACAGGAGAAAAATCTAAACTTCAAAATGTCTTTGTTATCTTGAGTCGGATCAAAATTTGTTGTATAATCATTCTTGTTACAAATTTAATTTCCTATAAATGTTGTCCTGTATGTCTTTTTCTCTCTCTTCAATATTAACCAAGATATGGGCATTTTTTAGTTTTCAGCCATCAGTAAACCCCCACTCCTAATCAACTTGTATTAACTATAAGTTGATATATCATTAAGCATTTTATTTCAATCATAAATACCAAATATTGTTTTCAATGAACTTATTATGTGAGAAAATATGCTCAGTATGATGTCATCATTTAAAATTTTCCTTCCTATACTATATTAGTTGATACTAGTTTCCTAACATACTTGATATTTATCCAAGACACTTAGAATACTATGGATGCTGACACCACAGAGGCGTGCACCAGCTGGGAGGGGAAGACTAAACCTTACACACCAGAAGTGTTCTCTGTCCTCTAATCATTAATTTAAAAATGATTAAAACTGAGACTTAGAGGTTAACAATATAAATAAAATGTCCTTGTCAGAGACTATATATCATAAAACTTTTATATTATTATTATTATTTTTTTTAATGATTTCTTTTATATACAATTTTAAATTATTCACGTTGTATACTATTATAGTTTATTCTTCACTTTTAGCAAAATTAAATAAGGATGGAAAGCCTGAATCTTGTAAACCAATTCAAAAGGTTGAATGGAAGGCATCAAAATCAGGGTTTGTATTAAATATTTTACACATTTTTCATTATATTGTTTATATAATATTGAAAATAATGCTAATTTAAAGAGAGTCGTTTTTACAAGAATACTTACTGCTCTAATTACTTTAATTTATTACTTTAAGTTGATAGTAATTACTTAGAGAAAAAAAAAACCAGAAATATTATTTAGTTAAATCTATAAAAGTGTATTCTTTGATTCGTTAATTGAATATATTTCTTAGAAATGTACGAAAATAGGTATATCTTTATATTTTAATCATGATGTATAATTAAAGGTCATTGAATAGTTATTTTTTTTTTTTTAGGGAAACATTCATTATTTTTTCTGGAGGTTTGACGTATGACAGAGCTGGTAGAACCCCTACAATTACCATTATTCATGGGAAAGCTACTACTGTGCTTGAAATGGAACATAATGTAATAGATTTCATTACTCTGTGTGAAAGTCCATATCCAAGTGGTAATTATTTTAACCTACTATTTCTAATAATTTTATTTTTTGGCATCCGGTTTTTTTTTTTTTTTTTTTTTTTTTTTTTTTTTTTTTTTAAATTTTGTTAGTATGTTATGGCAGAAGTCAGATAAATGAAACACATCCTTCTTTTCACTTTATTTATTTCAACTCTTTATTTGTGTTTGTAATAATTTGGTGGGATGTGTGTGTGTGTGATCTTAACACTCCAGCTAAACATTTTGTTTGTTCAATATGATCACTTGATAAAAATCAAGTTCAGTAATTGCTGAAATCAGACCTAGAGAGGGAATAAAAAGTCCAAAATATGGCTATTATGAGTTGGGTGAAATAAAAATGTTATATAATTAATCTTTTAGAATCATTATCTACAATTGTTAGTCTGCACATTTTTCATTAATTAGAATATTAACTGAGATATTTGCAATTTTGAGCTTTCAGTCTTCAGTTAATACCCACCTCTATTTATCCCTCATTAGGAAAAGCCAATATGCCAGGAAATGTCTTATTTCGAGCTTAAAGATACCCATTGTTTTATCGGACCAGGAGTAGAGAGATTTTTGAAAAGGTTTAGTTATTTATTTTATCTGGTTATTTGTATTTCTTAGTTTTTAACCTTCATTTGACCTCTCTCTTACTCAGGTGTTTTAACTTTTCAACTTTTTCTGTAGACGTTTCAAGCCTAGCTTAAATTTCAGCCCACTTCTTGTTACGGGAGATACAAAGAGTAGATTGTAGGATAACTTCAACAGCACAGTATTGCAGCAGGTGGGAAATCTGCTTAGTTCACACGGAATTACTTTAGTGACAGACAATTTTATTTTAGAGGTGCACATTGGATGACATATGGACTCAATAAATGGCAATTGTTTTTAATATTTATGAAGCCTCTATGACCAAATATATAGAATAATCTATTCTTCTAAATTGCATTATTTTCAGATATTCCTGAACCATATGCCATTGTTGTTGTTCTGCAAAATGATCTGGTTGTGATTGACCTGCTTAGCCCTGGGTTTCCTTGCTTTGAAAGCCCTTATCCAATGGACGTTCATGAGTGCCCAGTAACATGTTGTACATACCTCGCAGACTGCCCTTCTGATCTCATTCCAGCATTTTACTCTGTTGGAAGCCGCTCATCTAAAAGGACAGGTTTTAGTACCAAGGAATGGCCTCTAGTTGGAGGGGAGTGGTCAGTTCCTCCATTTAGCTACAGTGAAATTATAATTACTGGGTAAAGAAATATTATTTTATTACATCACTAGCTATGTAAAATAAATCCTTCATTTACAAATTTATATACTTATGTAAAAATCATGCATTAATCATTTAAACAACTGTTACATAAACTTACTGGAATAAAACAAGAACATTACCTGAAACTATTCTTCTCTCTAATAGCTAATTTTTATATTAGTTTTTTTTTTCTTTTAATGTTTTATATTCTGATTTTGTGTTTTATTGGTTTATTTGGCTTTGTGGCATCTTGGAGAGGTTTGATTAGTTATCTGTGGCCTTGATGAAATTCATCACTTCATTCTCTCTGTCGTCTATTATCTTTGCACTTGCCAGTGATTAAATTAAATATGTGTAAATTATATATTACAACTTATGAACTTCGAAGCTGCTTTCATACCTTATCAGAGTAAACTGCTTCCCTACATACTCAGAAAATGTATGCTAGGAAGCAGTTTTTCAGGAATGCAATTGGCTATCCTATATTGATATAAGGCAGTTGCTAGTCTAGCCCTTAATATGATCACTAGGGTACTGCCATTGGATATGTTTATAAAGCGAAATCCTGTAGAAGGCTGCAAGTTCTAGGACACTGGAAAGGAATCAGTTATGGATGAAGGTCCTGAAAGAGGATTGGAGACTAAATCAGGTTTTTCATAGTTTGGGGAACGTGATTTCTACGGATGACTTTTTGATTAGGAAGAAGTGTTTATTCCATCATTATAGGTAAGGAGAATTACAACTAGGAAGATTTTGGGACATTTTCCAAAACAATTGTAAGCACAATGAAAGCAGTCTGGATTAGAAAAATATAGAAGAACAATATATATTTGTTAAGAAGCCAAGCCATTATTGAGGTACTGTTATCTCTGACGATAGATTCAGGTTGGATGGAAAAATGTTTACAGAAGGAAGAATTTCATATTTAAGGCTGGTAATATTGATTTGGGTTCCTGAGCTCAGTGGGATAGTAGGATATAAAGAGGCAGCCACTTTTGACTTTTGGTTGTCCTGAACCAATAGGAAAATAATCAGGATGTTTGTAGGAAACGGTGGATTAAACACTATAAAAACTATTTGTAGATAAGGCCATTGAGAAAAACCTTACTTTGGTTACTGACTCAAAAAGGAAGCATAGGAGAATGCTAAGTTATATAATAAGGGGGCTTGGCCCCTTCAACAGACATCTTATGAGTATGAGAATTATAGAGATTTTGTCAGAGCGACTGGTAGGTTTGAGCAGCAAAACCAGAATGGAATGAAAAAGATTCTAGCAATTAAAACTATGTCCCTCTCTGCAGATTCATTCATTCATTTTTATTTTAAAATAGACAGCACTAATATATCACCAATATGTGCCACCTATTTTATTTGTTCAAGCACTAACTCTTATTTTGATTACAATGTATTTATTTTTTATTATTACTCTTAGTCAGCTGTAAGGTTACATTTCTATTCTCCTTTCCGCAATATTGGGAGTTCACCCAGTATATCGAAATGTATATAACTGAGTTAAAATAATGTTTTGTTTATTTCTCTCCAATATTCTTTTACTTAATAGTCAACAATAGTATTATAAAGTTTTATACGTTTATGTTCATCTTTTATGAAAACTACAATTTTGAACCAACTTTTTTATTTAGGCATGCCGATGGAAGTATAAAATTTTGGGATGCATCTGCTGGAACTTTACAAATACTTTATAAACTGAAGACAAATAAAGTTTTTGAAAAACCAGCGTCCCGTTCACAAGATGGGTCGGAAGAAGATCCATTTGCTGTTCATCTACTTTATCTTTGTCCTGAATCCAGGAAACTTGCTATTGCAGGAGCAGCTGGATATGTTGTTCTCTTCAAATTTAAGAAACAAGAATCTACATCAGAAACTGTGGTATGTTTACTTAACATTTATTTATAATAAAATTGTAATCAATCTGAAAACCTTTGACAGAGATAACTTGCATATTTTTATTTTCATGTGATATCAATGGATTAGTACAATAATAGTGAATTGTTGCTTCCATTACATAGAAAACTTTACTGTTTAAATATGTTACTTGCCGTGATAAAGAAATGTATTAATACGACAACAGTTCTAAAATGATATTACTTTTATTTTCAAGTTTAAAGCACTAAAGCTACTTAAAACAAATGATCTTAATTACCAAATTTTTATGTTTTTACCATATTAAGTCATTTTGCATCCTAAGTTTAGTAATAAAACACCCTGACAGTGTTCTTCCACCTTCCACTAAGAGGGGGGAGGGTGTAGTTCAATTACTTTTTAGAATAGAAGTAGAGATTTTACTATGAGGACTAAAATCTCCATATGACGATACTGGCTGATACACTCATAAAAGCCTATAAAATATTTTGTTCGCAACACCCACTGAAGTTGCCCCATTAGAAGTGGTACCTGTCTTCTAGCTGGGAAAAAGTTTTATTATTTGGTTTATAAATATATATATACATATAAGTTTATCAAACATTTATAATAATTATTTTCCAACTAAGACTTATTTAGGAAGAGGGGACTTAGATTAGCCTTTTTTTTTTTTTTATCTAAAGAAGTTAGGGTTTATAATGCTTCCACAATATGGTAGGGTACGCTTCAATTTGACCATCCAATAAAGCTATGTTGCAGGTCTTAGCCCTTATTGGATTTTAAGATAGATTTTCATTTTTTTTTGTTTTATTTATTTATTTGTATTAATCCCCATGTTTGGGATTCAGCTTGACACCTGCTATGTTAGGAGTGTGGTAGGGCCTCTGCTCATTGGCTGGTGACAGATGCTATTCATGTTGTATCTGAGAACTACCAATGGTGCTCTCTAGACTTCAGTAAGGGTTTGTATATTTCGGTGGCTTCCCTTATCAACCTAGGGCATGAAGTTATTATTCCCTAATGAATTCACAGAGAATACTACTTTGTGAAATTAAAGGCCACTTATTATTAAATTGTAAAATAAAAATTAAGTATAGGCACAAGTTAGCCATGCAAGCTAAATCTTTGGCTTTAATTCACTTGGTAAACAAAGATTTTGATTCTCACTTGGGCATTTATTTAGCGTCAAACCCATTAAACAAATCCTTAGTTTCACCCTGGCTAGAAACGAGTATTAACTGTAGTAATCCCATTAGATGTAGAAGCACAAAATGAACATTAATAAATAAATGCTACAACATTAACTTTATACTCGCTCCCTCAGTTCTTGTATGATTCTTAATATACACTGCTATTAAATTAGATTTTTCTTATTATTAAGGTAGATCTTTGCACTTGTATTTTAGGTGTTGGATATTCCAGCAGCAGTTTATGAAGGATTTGATGACCTTGAATGTTCACCAGATGCAGAGTTTGCTGCTAGAGGTACTCTTAGTAAAATGGAGTCATCGGATAAGGTAATCTCGATTTTACTCACAAAATTGAAAACCGTTTGCAAGAAGTTTATGTTCTTTAAATACATGAATATTTTCACTCACAGATAATGCTGTTTTTACAGAAATAATACTTGCTAATTTGTACAGAAACTTATAAGCAAATTTTTATTCGAATTAACTAAATTGTACTGTTGTCATATCTGTCTCACCAAAATGTCGGTAAAATTACTCTTATTAACAAAATGACAGTCATTAAAGCCAAAATATGTTGATATTGTTTCATTTCCTATTTAGACAAAATTTTCATATGGAATTTTATGGAAAATAATTAATGTACAGACAGAGTTTACAATTTATATGAGTGTTTGTGGGGGGGGGAGAGAGAGAGAGAGAGAGAGATTGATATTTTTTATTGCTTTTAGCCTTTCGGAGCGGACATGTGTACACCTGTTAAGGTTAAAGGTGGCCTACAAAAAAAACCTCCTGGTTTTCAAGCAGTCTTAGTGTGTTTATCCCCAGCATCAATCTCTAGTCTTAGTATTAATTCTTCTTATGGACTGTAAGTAATATTATAAACTTATTTTATTATCCTTCCTGTATTGTTAATATCATATAAATTGAATTAAATACAGTTGATTATAACTATTCTCCTGGATTTCCAATAAATTAACATTCACACATTTCAGAAGGATATTAACTAAACTAAAAATTGGGTAGATTTTAATTATAAAGTTTTTTGAAGAGTCAACGGAGTATAATTAATTTATCACTGTTGCCAAACATTCCGTTTCTTATTCTTTTACTCATTGCAGTGTTGGCTAACTTATTTGATCTTACTGGCATTATCTTTGATCTTATTGGCTAACTTTCTTACTGGCGTTATCACTGTGGAACTGTGTTCAATTCTGGTCAATTTCTTTCTTTAATCTATCTAACTGACTACAGTATTTATCGGAATTTATTGCTTTGAAAACACAACACCCTTCCAATTCCACCAGCATCAGAGAATAACTCCTTGGGCATGGATATTTCTAAAAATATCCATGCCTTGGATTGAAGCGGTTTGTGGTGGGTCACTGGAATGACCCCTCAATTATTATAGCTCAACATTATTGTAAACAATATATTTTTGTATCCGATTATCGTGCATTTCAAAAATGGATTTCTACAATGCTTGAGCAATAAATTGCACGTAGATATGCACAGATATGTTTCATATTCACAAATTCCCATATAAGAATATATATTTAATATTAGTTAATAGGGTGGTAACCTGTAGATAACCCGTCCAATTAGCCTTAGTTGCAAAAAGTGGACGTTAATAAATAATAATAATATTAGTTAATAATAGATAATACCTCATTATCTATGCTAAAAAAAAACATTACTCGATTTTCTTTTGTTATGTTAATGTAAATGTTATTAAAATAATAATATAGTTTTGATATTGCTTCATTTTACATTTAAAAATGTATTACAGAAGCATCAGTGGTATCTAAAGCTAATTTTGGTGATATTTTAGTCTCTACAGAATATATTTTCAAAAATAAAAGAGAATATACATTTTGTCAGTTATTATTTTCTATATTTTCAGATTGGCCTATGGAACTGATTGTGGTGCAGTAGTTATTGATATTGTACATAAAGTTTGCCTTTTAAATGTTGCTTCTCCTGATCTATATGGTGGGGCAGATCCTTACCAGAGAGTTCCCAAGTCTCCAAAGCGAACACAACCTCCTGACACTGATTCAGATCGTTGTCGATCACCCAGTATAGACCAGGTCAGATATTGGCTCGTTATGTCTCAACTTAATGGTGGAATATCTGGTATCTGTTATTACCTTATTTTAAACAATGCATTATTATGAAGTATTTCAAAATAAATATTTACTACTTTCTAATTTTTTAACAGCAGTCCAGGGAATCTTATTTTCTGATTATTAATATTATTAAAATTTATCTTTGATGTAAGAAGTGATTTCATATTCCTTATTAAGATAATATGTTGTGTAAAAAAAAAAAATGAAGTAATTTGGCTTGGCTTACATTTAAACCCACTCATCATACTCAGTTATCTAAAATTAAAATACATTTTCCTTTAATTAATTAATACTACCATCCTTTTTTATCCCCCCCCTAATTTCCTTTATTATTATTCCCATCTTTATTGTTGAAAAACATCAATTCTTTATTACTTCTTTTTCCTTACTTAAACTTCTTAGTTTTCGTATCTATAGCACTTAATATAAGCTAATACATTTTATTTATTTACTAAGGTGCTAATGAAAGTAAGATCTCCTCACAGTACATTTATTATTTTCATTTTTCCTTGCAAATGTGAGATTTATCCACTTCAAATCATATTTATTAATGCCTATTCCATTCACATAAGCTTCTCTGTTTCTTCTATATTTAATAACTTCTCTTTTCATTATTTACACATAGTATATTCTGCACATTGGTATTCTTATACTATTTGTTTACAGTTTCACTTAGTATTTCAAAATCATACCCTCTAATGAAATGTTAGGACAAGATTATTTTCTTCCAATAAAATATTTTAAATTTATATTCATATTATATGTATATCAGATTAATTATTTAAAAAAAAAAGTTTTCTTAAAGGTAGATAGAATCTAAAATTGTAATTATTAGGTTTTCTTGATATTACATATCAAAAATAGTCACAGAGTCATTAAAAATAAAAATTAATTCATTCCTTTCAGCAGCAAAAACTCATAATGACCAATAGCTACTGTTGAACAATTAGCACGTCTATTTCATGTTTGTAATAAATAGAGTACACCATCAGAAAATATTATTTTTTATATTTTGTATGTTGTTCACCAATGACGATTGTAAAGAAAAAGTATCACTAAAATATCACCTTTGTTTTCTTACTTTAAACCAAGATCTCTCCCTGAAATCACTATGATGCATTTTTTTATTGATGTTAATGATAAATACCCTGTCAGTAAACAATTAATAAATAATTATATCCTAAACATGAGAAATAATTCAGTTATTAACCTTGACACTTGGCATTGAATTTCTGGGAGTTCTATATGAGGCAAAATGTTTGAGCTAGCAAGTATACAAGATGGTTTCTTGGAATGCCAGAGGAAATCTGGGTAGGACTTCCTACAGATATTCAATGTTTCTTGCAAATCTTTAAGTGCCTGATATGGTTGGTTGTTTAGTTAAGTTTCCAAATCTTCTGTTTTGCATTTTCTTTGCTTGTTTTAGACATACTAGTTCTGAAAATTCATTGCTATGGATCTCTTAACCCATCAATCTCAAATGTCTTGATAAGGTGCATGTTTAGTTTAAACCCCAATGGCATGTAACATTTCAGCACAGATCATTCCTTATTAAATGCATTAAACAAAAAAAAAATTGTGATACAATAACAATGTTTATTCATACTAAATATAGCTAGTTATAATACTTTTTATGTATAATAGTATACTTGTTTATCATTTGTTTAACAAGTGAAATGAAAAGTTCATTTCTGTGTTGTATAAATATATCACCTTGTTGGAAATTCGATTAATTCTCTCAGCAAGTATGCAGGATATTTCGGTAACACATACACCTCCAGCACATTTAGAAAGAATAAATCTGTAGTAAAAATAGTCAACTCAATCAAAGGGGTGAAAAATGCTCTCACATGTTTAGAAAATTGGAATATTTTTATTTACTGCGAACAACTCCTAGTTTGACAAAAGCACCACATTGTCAGTGGATCTTTATGTCAAGTTTTAGTCAGATAGCACCATCTCCATCTGGAATTTATTTCTATTGTTCGTATCCCTTTAAAATAAATAGAAGAAGACTAGTTGAAGTATTTTCTGGGAAAGATAGTTTTAACTTTTTTCCTATCTTTAATTTTTTTAAACCATATTTGAACAAATACTTAAAAAAAAAAATATGAGATTGAAATACAAGGAATTAATGTCCTTTAATTTATTTTTATATTTCATAAACATAAATTTGTGTTGTCTCAATTATATTATTTATATCTTATGATTCCATAGTTGTATTCATTATTATTCAAAATGAACAACTTTGTAAGTTTTTTTAAATCCATTCTTTTAGATATTACAAATAAAAAAATAAGATTCATTTTTGTTTTGCATCAATTATATATCTTCTTTATGAGAAAAATAAATCACTAATTTACAACACTTAAAACTCCTCCTAACCAAAAGGACCAACTAACCAAAAGTGACATCTTAATTCTCATTTACAATTATTTTATATTTTGAAAGCTAGTTTGTACATTCTATTATTACCCTTTAGTCTTTTTTTTTTCCAAACAAAATAATGCGTTGTATAAAATAATCTGTTGTTTTTACAATGGGGAACTTAATGAAACAATGTGCCTTTTGACATCACATTTACTCTGTACATCAGTTTCTTTAATTCACTGTTAGTCATTCCAAAACTCTTGTAGAAATTGTGTGTATTTTTTTTTTTGGCTCAACAGTCCATGAAGGGCCAAGGAAAAAAATGATGTCAAAGCTTAAATGCTGTTGAAAAATTAATTAACTGAGATGCTCTTGGAAGAGTCACAGTTGTCCATTGACCACAAACCTCTTATGGTAATTCATCTATTTTGTTTCTTCTGAATTTCTTACACTATTTAGATATATAGTAGTAAAAATAATAATAGCCAATAATCATTAAAATTATTAGTTCTTTAAATATTACTTATCAAAATTCGGTATCTAAAAAAAAAAAAAAGAATACATGTAAAACTATTTCTCCAACATTTACATGAACTGCCATATTGGAAACTTTCTTAGTTCTTCTACCATATTTACTCACACCCTGAAGAGAATCCTATTATTTCATACTAATAGCCATATGAGAAATTTTTTTTTGAAGATAATGAATTTCATTTCAGTAAGATATATATATATCTATTTAAATTGTTTTTAATTTCCCATTAGTGATATTATTCTTATTGTTGCTTTAATACTTAAAGTGCTTAGGCAAATTTATATATAAGCTTCATTTATTTTTAATTCCCGCCCAGTTCAATATTTGGAAAATTAAAACTACATAAAATTTTGTCCATTGGTGATGTCTCAGGAATACAGAGTTATGAGATATTTAAATTTATCCAACTAAACAATATACCAACTAACATTTCTTCATTTTCAATATCTATAAACTAAAGGCAGAGATGAGAATCTTAAGCTAAAATAACTCACATGCTTTTAGTTTTTGTTTAATAGTGTGTTTACACATTGCTTTAATGGGAGTTCATTTTATATTTTCTTCAAAGCATAATGTCTTATAAAGGCATGCTAACAGTGCATTATTTTTTAAAAATGGTAACAGGTTTTTAATTTATAAAGTAAGTGCCTTTTATACTGTTTCCCTTGTTAAATGTACTCAGATTTCAAGGATGACAGATAAGTTAAAATCTACTGCTCAATGATTCATCATACAAGTTACTCTATTTGCATAAAGCAAACAGGAAATCAAACGACTCCTAAAAATTGGTTTATTGAAATATATTTTATCTATCTTCTTTTCTAGTTACTCATGCTTTCTTTTGCTGCTTTCAGTACAGTGAGCTTCAACGACTATATTTTTACCTGACAACAAAAAAGAAGGTACACGTGTTCAAAAATGTTTTCCTTCCCGATCTAAGCTCCTTATACCTCATAACAAGAAATTGAGAAATGTACAGCATGTATACTTATTTGTCTGATTTTCCTTAGGGTTTAGATAGATGTCTGTGAGATTTCATAATCCCTAAAATCCGTGATAATCTCCTCAAATCAATGTTACCACTAATTAACTGTACTTGTTTTAAAATCTATTATCAATATTTGTATGCATCAGCGTGGAGTTTTGTGAAATGCCTTGAGCATGTTTTCCTAAAAGACTAATAAGAATTTCTTCTTTGTTTCCTTTTTAATCCTCCTCATCCTCTTAATTTTTTTTACAGCTAGCACAACATACTCATGATTTTGAATTATTTCAATCACTTAAATTATCCAGTTACACAACTACAACAACAAAATGTTTATTACTCAGGCTCTTGGCCTAAATGGAGTGAATTAAAGCACATCTATTTCAAATATGCTCTGAACATGAATCATTCAATGCGAGCGTTTATTTTGACTAATAATCTCTTATTTTGTATGCAACAGTAATATGCCTTTTAGAATGCCAAAACATATCAAAACTGCAAGACGTGATTGAAATGCAAATTGGAGTTTTGGCATTTTTGTTGTATTTATTACATATCTATTTCTAATATTCATTAAACCCATTTTTAGTGTAACATCCTTAAAATATATTCCATTAAGTTACTAAATAAATATTCGAGCAAGTCAAATGTTTTATTCATTCATAGAACAGTTTGGAACTAAACAAAAGTTAACTCATTAAATAATCATCTATTGAGGTTGTACTCTTGGCATGATTTTCGAAAAATGTCTATGAATCCTACCTAGGTTTTCACGAAAAAGTGGTTCATAGAAATTTATAAATGGTTAGATTGGAAAATAGGTAGCTAGAGAGACTGATACTCATAGATAGCTAGATGTATTTGTTTGTTACCTCTCTAGAAGTCACAATTTTTGTTCTATTGCTAACAAACTTGTTATTTAAATGTTTTACATGAAAATTGGATAAGGAGTAGGAGGAAATAAAACATTCGATAAATATCTCCATTTTTATGGTTTAATGGATATAAAAATTTTATATAACCAGTCTTGTTAACATTTTATGTTTTATATATATATATATATATTGTAGCTCATATGTTAAGTGAGGTTTTTCTTTTCAGCCTTCAGTAAACCCCTACATCTACTCACGTCCTGTTAATAATAACCCAATATATCATGAAACATCTCACTGGGGTTTATTGAAAGAGTAAAATATATAATCATATTATCTCAGCTATTATATTTAGACTGAAAAATGTTATATAACCAAATTTATTAACAAAATAATGTGCTGCAATTATTGTTCTATTCATTTTTCTCTAATTTGAATATTAACTAAGAAATTTGTATTTTTTGGTTTCAGCCATCAGTAAACCCTTCCTTCTACTCATTCATTTTTTGTAACAGTCAAATTTCTGGCTTAAATTTCAATTTCTTAAATATACATTGACCTTATTATGGGAGAAATAGAGAATAGAAGATTGGATTATATCAGCTTGTCATCCCATCATGTAGGAAATCTGCTTAGTTCATGTAGCCCCTTTGTGACATTTTTTTGTTTTTAGTTCAGCCTTTAGTAAAATTAATCCTGTTATAATATGAATTCCTCTCTTAATATGAAAGTAAATGAGTGGCCTTCGAAGTGTTATACATGTATGAATTTTTTTACTTGTTGTATGTTTATGATGAATTATAACAAATTAATGATAGGAAACAGAAATAAAACATAATACATACCATGCTTTAATATTTAAAATTAAAATGGCTGATTCCTTTTGCCAACATAACAAATTAAATATTCATAGATATATCTGCGTTCCTTAGATATGAACACACTAATTAACATAAAACATGATTGTCTAAAAGTTACTTCTTGCATTCTTTTGAAATACTTCATAATTGTGCATAGCCTTATGTATATAATTAGTCCAAACATAGTAAACCCAATGATTTTAGTTCCTCTAGAGGTTTTTGAACATAAAAGGTATGTAAATTGTGTTTTATATTCATTAATTTCATTCAAATAAGTGCAATATTACTAAGAAAAGAAAAAAAATTACACATCACTAATATTATTTGGGATATTTGTTGAATTCTGTTTTATTTATTTTTTATTCTATTAAATTTGCATTAGATATATTTAATTACCCCCTAGACAGCTGTTTTAGCTACCTTTGTTTGTTCCTCACACTTGTAGTCACACCACACTTGGATATCTTGTAGTTGTTAAATAATCACAATATTTATTTAAGCACACCATAATTTGAATCCATCAATTCCTAGTTCATTATAAATGGTTGTAAGTTGTGATAATCCGTTATTAAATTTATTATTGATTGTCTGAAATTTGTAGGGAAAAATTAATATTAAAACATTGGGCACATATAAACACCTTTATAATTTCAGAGAACCTATAAATATTAATTAATGTCTTGAGAAAACATAATATGTATTTTGGAGTTTTAAAAATGTTTGCATGAATTGGAAACATTAACGTTTTGAAAACTTTTGCCTATGTTTATTTGTTCTCTTAATATACTTTTTTATACAGTAATATAAAAACTATGTGTCACTTTAGTAATATCAAAGACCATTTGAAACAATTAAATATGCCATAAATTTCATTATTATGTTCAAATAATGTATTTTTCACATTTAGCTTTATTTTTCTGAAGAATGTGTAAACTTAGTTTATATTTAAAAGGGTGTAGAAGTTTTGGAAGAGTATAATCCATCAGGAAGCTCATCACCCCATGAAGAGGGCGAAATAAGGCGAAAGAAGTTGGGTACTCTGAAAAAGCAGCTAAGCAAAGTTGACCTGAAAATTAAATTTCAGCCTAAAAATAACAAGCGATCTGGTTCAGTATTTTACACAGATAAAGAGTACTTGGAAGAAAGTCCTACCAGCTTAAGCCCTGAAGAAGAAATTCCTATTATTAAAATCCCTGAAAGTGATGGAAAGCCTGAGCGACCTACAGAATTGCCTCTTTTTGAAGAGAGGCCGGTCCCACCACCAAGGAGGGAGAAAAAAGAGACTCCGAAGAGAGATACTAGGCTATTGTCTGTCCCAAACATAAAATACCACACAAAAAGCAATCAAGGATTGTCTTCTTTCATGCGCAAAAGAAGTAAGTTGAGTGCAGTAAAAATACTTAAGAATTAAAACTTTGATGTCTAACTCATTTTCTTTATAAATAAAATTTTTTGTTTTACTAAACATTAATTAACTGACTTGGTTTCATGAAATCTTTATTTTCACAATATTACTCTATCACAATGGTTGGTGTTTGATTTCTTAATCCGTCTTTCATCTCTACTGATTACTAATATTCCCATTGATAGCACACTTTTGGTTTTGTAAACTATTTATATAGATTAATTCATATTTATTCACATTTTTCTTCTAATTTGATCTCAAACATCCACATTTGCACTTGCTAATTATTTGTAGTTTAATAAATAAGATAACTTTTAACAAATGTCAATAAAACACATTAAAATAGTTTGAGTAAATATGAAAAATCTTCCTGGGTAAAATATAAAATTAAAATGTGTTTATTTCAATAATTTTGAAACCTTATATTACATTTCATTATGTATTTTGTGTTTTCTGTAATGTTTTTTTTTTTTTATTATAATGGTAATTTTTATATTACTTGAAGATAATAGTGTTTTATAATGTTCAAAAATACCTATATTGGGACAATATTGATTTCAAAGGATTTTTTTTCTGTCCAGCAGATTTTTCTACTTTGAGTTGATGTACTCTATGTATTAACCTATTTCTATTGAATATTTTATTCCACTACTTTCATTTCATTTGAATGTATAGATAAATAATTAGCCTCAATTATCTCAGAATTTCTAACTTTTTTAAGATGAAGGAAAAAAATAAGCCCATCAATAGTAAGTTTATAGTTGATAAAAGAACTTTATTATGAGTTTGCCAGGATTTCATGCAACATACATGCATCCACATACATATGAAATGTTTCTTCAATTCATGTTTCAGTTCATCATAAGTTTGTAATCTACCTACAATTTATATTTTCCAATTTAAAGAGAAATTGTTGTACATTTTCAAACTCTTATAGTATTTATGAAAGATTACAATGGCAAATCAACCTTCACACCCATTTTTTCTCTTTACTTCCATTTTTTAATATTATTGGTTTTCATAAATAGAAAACAGTTCTCAAGTGAAAGCACCTCTTTCCAATTAATGTTAATTAACTAACATCAAGGGCACCCCATTTACATCAAAGATTACTAATACATATATATATTGAGATTTAAGAGAATTTTTTAGTAGTAATTACAATATCTGTTAAAACAAATATCATACCTTTTTATTTTCTTATACATCTCAAATAATATACGAAATGAGCTTCCCATAGAAATATGTGTGAATAAATATTATATTCTCTTGTCTGCAAGAATATATTAACCTAATGAATGATTTAGATAAAGAAACAAAAATAATGCTTTATTTACTATAGTCTCCTATTTTTTTAAGAAAATCATTTAATGCAATTGAATTAATTATAAAAAAAAATTCTTTGAAATATTTAAATGAAAGACTCTTTGCTGATGATGGAAAATAATTCAATTAAGATCCCAGGTTGCTCCAATATTTTCATAAATTGAATTATAATTATTATTCAATTTTAAAATCCATGGCAGTTTTGATTTTGAATAATTTTACAGCAGAAAGTTATTAATTTAAAGGGTACTTTCCTGTTATGGGGACCCCTACTGGAAAATATCGATATTTCCGGGTTTATATCGATATTTTCCAGTAGGGGTCCCCATAACAGGAAAGTACCCGGCGGTTAAAACCAGGGGGGGAGCGGGAGGGGGGGTCCCCATAACAGGAAAGTACCATTTAAAGTACTAAATTAATTCATAATTAATGATTTAGACTAAAAATTAATTAATGAAATTAAAAACAAATGTTGGCAATATTACCAGGCTCGCATCGTAGCATCAGTGTAGCCATCTGAGATAGTGAAATCACCACCCTATTCTTCTAAAAATGTACTCATCATAGGAATTGACATCATGGCATTCCATTTTTCTTAAATATATTGAAAATGATTGATTTTAGAACATAGCAGTTAGTTTAAGAAACACAATCTCTTCCAGGAATTTCCTACAGTTGGATACCCTTTTCGACCTCTTTCCCCCATTGGTGGCAGTCACATAATTTGCTGTTGGTGTGGTATTGGCTTGGGAACAATTCTATTATAGGGCGACAGCTTTATCAATCATCTTTTGGTGGTTCATAGGCAGGGAGGGACCTGTGTCCCCTTGAACAACTCATTGAATATGATTACAATTATGCGATTATATGATTTCAGCCATTATCTAGTCCCAGATTATAATTATAATCCTGTAAATATATATATTTTTAATCTACTCTTAGGGAAGTTTGAAGAATATATGTATTAGAAAATCCAATAAGGCTCATAGGAAAAAAAATACTAAATTTCAAGCTTTTTAGGCGCTATCAGCAAACTTACTACAATATCACCCACAATGAATCGGTTATGTCCCTCGCTTATGTACTCAATCACGTAATATTTTATGTCTCTGTTGTACATTTTATTTTTTAGTATATGCATTTTGGTATAAAGTTGAGCTTGTAACAATTCATATTTAAATGAACTCTAAACTTGTCTAATAGATAATTATGAATAAAAAAGGTTAGGGGATTTTATTAATTATTGAGAATGTCCTTTTGGAATTATTCTTTTCTTTAATATATTGTATTTTATTCTGGAACAATTCCTTCTGTAGATGATCCTTTATTAAAATAATGAGAAATTAGCACACTTATTTATCAATTAATTTAAATAACAAACATAATAACCATTTTTTTGTGAAATTTATTTTTGTTATCACTCAAAAGCTGGGTCTCTAAAACTCTTCTAGGTAACAAAATTTGTTTTCAGTTATGATATGATCTTTTAATTTAAATCCAATGATCTAATTTAATCAAATAATAGCACAAAAGGAAACACAAAATACATTCACTTTTTTGTTACTAGAATGATTTTAATGTTTAACATTCCATGATATGACAGATTGTAGTTGGTTTTGGTGTATAGGGATTAAAAGATAAAATAATAAAAACAAATGCATGGATGCATGCTTTGGGAATATTTCAATTGGTGTCCTGTAAACTAACAAACTTAGTGAAAATAGTCATCATTTAGGATAGAATGTTTGCTTTCTAGCGTGCCCATTAAATTCTTATTGTAGAATATATTATTAAACCTCCATTCCCCAAATTCCAGTAGAAAAATATATCCTGTAGAAAATATTTTAAATTATTTATTAGTTCGAAATGTCAGTAAACAGTAGATATTTTTAGTAGTAAAATTAGAATTAGAACTCCAAAATACAGCTTCTACTTATTCCACTTCCTTCTTAAAAGAACCTGACTCATTACAGGCATTATTATTTAGGTTCTCTGATCCTCATTATGCCTTAAAAAATTAAAACTTCAAAAAGAGATACTCCCTTGCTCATCCTCCTAGGTATCTGTCTTTTACTTGTTTCTATATTACCAATAATCGATTTGTATTTATAGTTGAAGGAATTCATGTCAGATGTCAGTGGTTATGCTTTATGCCACCACAGGTATCCTATTGTTCATAGTTGCATATACAATGCTAAAAATTGGTATGGTATTGGATGTTTTTCTTCTCTGTTTCCTCATTTGTGCATATTAATAGTTTTTAATTTAAAATAGAGCCCTTCTAGAGAAAAAGAAAAAGAAAAGAAAAAAATTTGGACTATGTTACTCAATATCTAACTCAGTGCTGTTTATTATCTAGGAATCTGATGGGGACTCAAGCTGCCTTAAATACTTATTTGGTATACATTTACACTATCTTATTGTAGCAGCTTAATAGTTATATGTACTGCTTTAAGCAATGAACTTTCATGCTGCTAAATGGTGTGACTACTAACCACTTGCATTACTCACAAATTAGAAACTAGTAGGATATTATAGAAAATAGTGAGTAACCACCCCCTGCCCTCTCCCCACTTGTCTTGTTGCAATTAAGATCATCCTCACCCTTGGAATTTGTGTTCCCTACTTCATCAACTGCACTAATGTTCTTGTATATATAGTTAGAAGATTGCTAAAGAAGAGATGTTGTTTTGTATGTGTGTAAAATATTATTGATGACCTTAGCCTCTGTCCTAAACTTTTTTCATAGGATCATAAGGGTTTGAGTGTTCTACAAAGATCCTCACTGGGCTCAGGCACCTTTCATTCTCTGCATGCTTCCAGCGGTAAACCTTTTCCTCACTGTCTGCAGTGAGGACGAGTTTAACCATTGAAGGGTTGCTAAAGAAGGAGAGGAGGATTATTTATTTATTTACTTTTTTTAAAATGTTAACATCTTTTTAAATACCAACACAGAAATTTCGACCCTAAGGAAGTTTATTTTACCATTTTTTGTATACTTAAATTAAAACCTTTTAATTTCTTGTAATACAGAAAAAATTGTAATTGTAATGTCACTTTCATTCGTAAAACATTAGTTCTTTCCCATTAAATTACGATTATTCAGTTTGGAGTTAGATTATTTTTATTGAAATTGAAATATATTTTGCAATATATAAGATCAAAATAATAAAATTGAAAAAAAAAAAAAAAAATTGTCCAAACCACACTGCTGAAAAAGGTCTAAATGACCTCACTCCCAGCTATCTGCTCCAGTGGTTGAGGCATCTTCACTCCTCATGCAATTTTCGACAGCTCTCTATTATAAAAATAGAATTTGATTTTGGCTGCTTGAATTCACTTGAGAAGTGAAGATGTCTTGGCCACTGGAGCAGATAGCTGTAAGAAGATTTTAAAAAAATATTTTGAGGATTAATCATGTACATAAACCGCCTACCCTACTCTTCAAATATACTTATCATTACCATATTGCACATTGAATAAGATGAATAAAATTCTCCCATTATTACCCCATTCATCTCATTTTCTTAAAAAAATAATGTGCTATTTAAAAATTGAATGCTGAGTTTTATGGAAGATCATACATTATTTTATTCATGAATTATTAATAATCAATGTGAATTTTACATTTGCCTTTTAGAGACCAAGTTTAAAGTGAATTATTCTTCATATTTAATTTAACAACTTCTACTATTAGCATTTGATTCAATTACAGCCCTTTACAATTATAATAAGAATAGCTCTACAATTTAAAAAAACTCTGTCCCTTGTCCCTGACTTTTCAATAAACTTGTCATCCCAAACACAGTGGCATGACAAACCATTGTAGCAAATGATTTTATATTCTCTCAAAGGCAGTGACTTAAAAATCCTCATTTGAATATTTTCTAGTGTCTAAGCCACATAGTACTTCTGTTTTTATTCAACTAAATGCAAGGCAGTTTACCCACACATTATGCAAACTGGTCTTGCCAATATCTTATTTCTATTACCATTGCTGCCATAACACTAACATTTGGCCTGGTTGGCAATATACTCCAGTAGAATAGTGAGAGTACTGATGATTACTCAAATAAGTACTTGTGGAGAAGTAGTGATCTCTGTGAGTTATTGGAAAACCTCATTATAAACTGTCCCCTTTCCTTACAGACATTTAATCAATCAACAGTATCAGGTATATAAATAAATAAAATGCCAGGAACAGACATGGCATAATATCTGTACTTTCTCAAGCCCTAATCAGAAAGACATGGAAGCATATACTTTGATATTAAAAAAATTATATTATTATAAAATAAAATGATAGCTTTTAAATGTAATTTGTATCATCAAGCTTATTACTTAAATCATTTCTATGGAAGTATATTGTTTTATTAAAACCCCTGTTGTTTGAAGATCTTCAGTCTGCTTTGGGTATCAAGAAAGGAAAATCTAAATAAGACTGGACAGATGTGGTACAAAGTCATTTAATGGTCTCATAAATATTCATTGTCACTTGAAATAAATGAAGCACAGTATTTAACATTGGATACTAAAAATGAAACATAAAATCACTCCACTTTATAACAAAAGTAACAACCTTCAACTACAATTATTGGGCTAATTTATAAATCACCACCTTTATAAAGATTGCATTTACTTCAATTAAGAATATTTACATTTTATGAACAGATGCCTAATTGTTTTGTTCTGAACAATTATATTATATATTTATAGTATTTGTTTTTAACTAGTAATCATATATTTTGTCTCTTATAATAAACTTGTTTAATTACATTAAAAAAGGGATTGCCATATTTAGTAATAAATCTATTAGTTTAATACCTCTTTAGTATTTGATATTAAAGCTCTTTGATTTTTGTTTGGGCAACAAAACAATTTCATTTGAAACATTTTTTTTTTTGTTTATTTTTCTTGAACCTCACAATCTTTCTTAATTTATTACTCTTAATGTTTGTACTCATTTATTTCACTGGCCGAGCCTGAATGCGGTAATTTTCTTTCTGAACTTTATTTATGTCTGATATTTTTAACCTTCTTTTAGCTGAAGAGAATCTTCTTTGCCATCTAATCAGGAGAGGTATCTAGAAGTACAGCCTCTTCTGAAGTGAAATATAACATAAGAAAACATCAGTATATAAGATTTAAAATGACTGGAAAAGGAAAATTGACTATTTTTCTAGTATTCATTGAATCTAAGATTTTGTTCTCCCATACGATTTCAACGAGTTTTTAACTATTGACATAAAGCCAACTTTTTTAAAAGAATACTAAAATATTTCTAAATTTTAAAACTGCTACTTCTTTTGCAAGACATTCAACGATGAAGTTCTACTTTTTCTACTATGCATTTTTCTAATTAAGAAATAAAGTATTTATGTTTTTATTGATACAATAGAAATATTACATACTTTTTTTGTAGAATTGAAATTTCAAAAATGAGTAGTTTGTGGCTAACAGTGAGCATCAATGCAGTTTGAATTATATTAATTTAATTTTTCCTTGTTAATAATATTATACATATAGAGATGAATGTTATAAGGTATGCATGAAGTTGGAGAAGAAGATGTAGGGTGTTGTAAGTTACTAAGAACGGTAATGGGTAAGAGTCTGGGACCGGGATGTTTGGTGTTTCAGTTAAACGGGGTTGGAGGAGGGTCGCCAGCCCGGCGGGAGGTCCGGCGCTCGAGGTCGCAAGGTACGCGCCGCCTCACTAAATGCCTCTCTACGCTCTCATACTCGGAGCCCATTACCACTACTACTGCACGGCATACCCTCATTCGCTCGCGCCAGTACGCTAGCTTTGGTAGTACAGTCACCTTATTACCCCCCACCCCCACCCTACCCTCACCACCAACATCTGACGGCATCTCCAAAATGTCCCAGCTAACAGTTACTGTTTAATGGCTAGAGAATTTAATCTTTGAAGGAACCAATTTTGGAGATGCTGAAAGACAAAGTGTTTTCAAAGAATGGACCAGAAAATTATCTTGTCTACTAGCGCAGGAGTGGGCAGGCGAATTTATTGTAATCCAGAATTAAATGAGTCATATGAGCAAATTTCTGAAATGAAGAATTAATAAATTTGGAAAATTCTTTTTTTTTAAATGGCAATTCCTAGCATGGAAATTAGGTGACGTACTATCAAAATGTATTTTATTTTATTCATTTAAGGGATTGCCTGATTTCATACCCATTTTTGGGATATAATGTTTGTCATTATATTTTTATTTATTTTTTTCCATTTCTTATGTTGCCTTTTTTTTTGTTTTTTTTCAATCTCTTAAAAATGTTCACTACAGTCTATAGCAGTGGTTCCCAACAGGGGTGGTTTTGCCCACTGGTGGGGATTGAAGAGGCCTAAGAGCGTTTCTATTCCAAGATAAATTTAGATTCTTCCTGCCTCTCGATAAGTGTTTAATTATAGAAGGTTTACTCTAAAAATCTTCAATGCACGTCTTGGCAAGTAGTTCTAAATTTGTGAGAAACAAACTGACACTGTATTAGCACATGATTTTTTTAGTTTCTAGTAACTTCAGCATTTAGTAGTCACCAGGATGTTACAACTCTCTACACATGAACAAGACCAACAATTTTTCATTCAAATCCTATTCGGAGCACTAATATCTATTATAAAAATTATATAATTACTTATGGGTCATTCTCAGAGTTGAGCTAAATACTGAGTGCCAATTTAAAAGAATTTTGTGAACAAAATTTAGATTTTTAGAGTGTTTTGTTTCTCTTTACTAATGGTGTCTACTATGCCTGGAAATAATAATTATGAAGTATACACTCATAGAAATGAGTTTTGAATAATGTGGTATTAAAGAAGAAGCATTAAGGTGAAAGAATGTGATTTCTGTAGTGAAAAAATAAGGTAATTGATCATAAAATTCAGATAGAAAAATAGAAAGAAAAAACCTACCTTGAAACATAACTAAAGTAGAAAACTCAAAAAAGAACTATCTTGGAAGCTGTTAATGACCACACCTTCACACTGCTTTCATTCCCTCTTTAACTGCTTATGACCACACCTTCACACTGCTTTCATTCCCTCTTTAACTGCTTACTACCCCAGGAACGGAATAAGAACAAATCACTTATATAGATCTTTTGGTGGATTCATAATATTACAGCTTGAGCAGGTAGCCCACTAACTGGAAATCAATTTACTGGAAGTTAAAGCATTATATATATATATATATATATATATATATATATATATATATATATATATATATATATATATCACATTATTGAACCACACAACCTTTTTGTTTTGAAACAAGATGAGGAAGAATATTTCAATATTATTTAAAAAATCATCAAGTAAATCAAGAGGATTTGATGCATAACAATGCAATGACTTTCTTGAGAGAGTTACTAATGGAAAAAAAATTAGAAGCCATCAAGATGTGCTCATTAATTTTATTATTTAGAACATGAATTTGAATATTTTCAGAGAATGGCCCATACTTTCTGACTATGAAGTACAATGTATTCATAAACTTTCATAAATTCCAGCTCAATAGACAAACCTTATATGATTATTTATTGTATCATTTTATTGGTTTCAAAATTTCGAGGCAATATGTTTTTTCCGAAGATGAAGGGGGTAGTAAGTTAGTTTAAAAAAAAAAAAAAAAAAAAAAGAGGCGGTAGGACAATTTTTCCAAATGGGGGTAATGGGCTATTTTTGTAAGAGAAAAAGGGAGTTTTTTTTTTTTCAAAAAGCGGTGATGTGTCATTTTTTTTATGTTGGGAACCTTTGATCTATAGGAAAAAAAGAACTGTCATTTAGTCTTTGTCAGTTAAATCCTCCGAGGAATGTAAAAGAACATTTTTCAGGGGATATTATTGAACTATACTGAATGATAGCTCTTATGATAGTTTTCATTTCTTATTTTTTTTCTTTCCTATTGCACTTTCTCGCTGGTCTATACCTCTTTACTTGAGAAAAAATGGTGGACAGGGTTGGTGAAACCTTGTTTACAGCCAAGCATATACTTCCAATGCATATTTTCTTTCTGTCATGTTCTCCAAGATAGGTGTGTGATACACCATCTGAAGGAGGAGAGGTACAACTTTGCACTTAATCAGCACTATTTTCATTTTTTCAATCTTAAACCTTTTTCCTTGCCTCTGTCATTCCTTAAGAATCAGCTGCCTCTACATTTTTAAGCATATCAGCTTTCTTCTAAGAATGCCTGCATATTGACTCTGCTATGATATTAGCCTTTTTCTATGGCTTTTGCTTATAACTGTTTGCATGCGCTTATTATTCTTATTCTTATTCTCATTATTTATTTTTGTAATCACCAATAAACTAATCAATTTAAAAAGTTATTCACTGTTGACAATAAATTGGCTGGTCTTGGTTAAGATGCTTGGCTACTGCGCTGGTGTCGGTGGTATTGGCTTTTTAGACTTGGAACTGGATGCAATGAATTTTATCTTCAGTATAACATATTGTGTACAGTTCCAAATATGAAAAAATACTGTTATTTAAATTATTCAATATCTTATTTTATTAATAAGAATGTTAAGAAATAATATATTTGTCTCTATCAATGTTCCTTGTTCACTATAAATGTTGTTCTTAATAATTTTATTAAAAAATACACTCGTTAATTAATGACAGTTGAGTATCAAATAGCCAAAATCTTCCAACTCAAATAATATGAAAAAGTAACCCTTTCCATATTGTAGACAGCGTTGCATTAATTATTTTAAAAGACTTTATTTTACAATTAACTAATGTTTTGAAGACGTATTGTTTTTGTAAGTATTTGCAAACTTATTAAATCATTTTTCTATACATGTGCATTGATGACTACTTTTGTTAGTTAACACTAACCATTTAACAGTGCATGACTTAAAAGTATAATGCTGCATGTTCAATTATAAGTCATTTGACACTTATTTCTTATGTTAAGATTCTTTTAACAATACAATTTTTGGACATATTCACAAACTTGATTCTTAATCTAATTCAATAAATAGTGTTTTTAAAGTAAATAAAAATACTTTTGCATTTAATGCATATTCTTCTCACTTTCTATTGAAAGAAAAGTAAAAATAAAACACAACGTAAAACCATTAACTGGATCATTACACGTGCTACTTAAAGCAACAGTGTATATTTATTAAGTATTAGAATTTGATTCTGGATCTAAGGTAGGGTAGCATAAAATCTTT
This sequence comes from Riptortus pedestris, assembly GCA_019009955.1. Taxonomy (NCBI): domain Eukaryota; kingdom Metazoa; phylum Arthropoda; class Insecta; order Hemiptera; family Alydidae; genus Riptortus; species Riptortus pedestris. The sequence continues at coordinate 202,615,697 of CM032228.1, read as the reverse complement.
AATGATTTGCTCTAGTAATAATAAATTCAGTTGGAAATATAATAATGAAAGCTATGGATTTATCATTCTCTAAATTTATCAGTCATCTGTTCATGTGATATGTGTGTTTATGTATATATCTTTTGAGTCACTAAATTAATTGTTTATTTTACAAATATTAAAAATGAATTCCCTCATGGAGGACACTCATGCCATTTTGTTTCTTGCATTCTGATTTCATTTATTTCTCACTTAAAAAGTTGAGAATTTGTATTTTAAATAACATATAGCTTTGTAAAAAAAGCTACCAGTAACCAAACATATATTTCTTTGTCAAGCTGAATTGTTGGCAGCTATTATTCTTCTTCAAACACCTTCTTCATTTCAATTTAATGTTCAAATTTCAACAGTTGAATCTAGATGCGAAACCTTCATTCAATATTGGATTTGTGCCCAGTTTCTTGACAGCTGCTCAATGCATATTTAAAATATCTGTAAATCTGAAGAAGCTATGCAGTTAGTTTTTCACTATGCAGTTTGTTTCATTAGTACATTAATATTAAATGACGAAACATATTGAGTCAAAATATAATTAAAGCATCAAGTTGTGGGTTAGTTATGCCAGTATATAGTCGTATCTGTGGGTAGATTACTGGCTGATTGTCGAATACATGTGGCAAGTGTGTTTGATTGGATGGGATCATTTTTATGCTTGTTTATAGATGTATAACTAGTATACATTTAAAAATTTATGATTATTAAAGTTCTAAAAAAAATAATGCTTAACAGATTTCTGATTAAATTTAAAAAGAAATATATATTTTATTTATTAGTTATATTAACATTTTTTCATAATATTTATTTAAGAGTTAGCATACTTTATTAAGTAAGTTTTATTTTTTATTTAAATTAGTCTGTAGATTCCCATATTGACTGAGGCAATAACGATTCCGATCCATCATTTTTCTTAATTTCTGATTTTATATTACCCTATCTTAGGCCAGTTATATACAATTTTATTAATGCATGCTAATTAGCCAAGTACTAAAACATGTAGTGTTGAATAATAGAAAAATTTTAATCCTTTTAAAACAATATACATTTTTTTAATAAATAGTATTGTTTATGTCAAATGATTACCATGATATTAACAACTAGTTAACATTGAAAACATTTTAATTGTTAACTCTGAATGCATTAAATACTGTATGATCAAGCTACACTGAGAATGATACATTTAAATTAGGTGACCAATATGGAAAAATAATGTTATACATTAACACTTTGCAACATACCATGTCTAATAACAAAAAAAAATTGAAAAGCAACTGCTCATTACTCAATGGTTTATTGGACTTATGATCCAGCCTATAAATCCTACTTTCATGGCTAGAAATGAGTGCACATTTATTTCTATAAAAAATTGTAATCAAACATTTTATCATTTTAAAAATTCACATTTTTTATGCAACGTATTGACTAGAACAGTGTTGAATGAAAGGATTATGTAGGATAAAAAGTTCAATAGGCACTAAGTTTGATTTAGCTCAGGTTCCTTTACTAATCTTACTCAATGAGTTTAGTGTTTTATTTATTATTATTTTAAGTCAATAAGTATATTGAAATGGTTTCAATTTTTATTGGTTAGGAAGTTTTGGTAAAATACTGCAAAGAGCTAAATATTGCTCTTTGAAGGGAGATTTATAAAAGGCCATTGCTAGATGTGAAAGTCCTGATTTATCAACCATTTTGGTCTTTATTTACAAAATAAATACATACATTCATTTCTCATTACTAGATATTAAAAAAAGGATCCCAATTATAAATAAATGATGCCTTTATTTTAACCTCAGTATGTTAATTCATTAAAATATGGGCACCAATCAAGACTACGATGTAATGTTCAAATTTCAAAGTTTAATTGACAAATAAAGTAATAAAGTGAATATAAAACTGGAGATTAGAAAATTTAGTACTGGTCTTTAGAATTATTCCAAAAGTAATGAGGTTTTTAAAGAAATAATTATAATGAAAAGCTAAAAATAATAAATAAGCCCAAGGAAACTAAAATGGACAATTTTTTTTCTCGCATTCCACATATAACATTTTTATGCACATTTCTGTGTGCGTGCGTGTGCGTGTGTGCATCCTTCATACATTAATATCTCTAGAGTCGCTTATATATATAAAGTATGTGAAACACTGACATTGTCTTTTAGCTTACATCCTTTGCTGTGTTGAATGAGGTTTTGGTTTGAGTTTGTATCATGCAAAGCAAATTTTAACGTAAAAGCAAAAATAACATGAAAAGCTTTATCAAAACAATACTTCTTGCCATATTAATTCCTATTCTATTTCTTCCTCTCCTCCCAAATATAGAATCTCTTTAGATGTTAATTTTTTTTTATCTGCAACTACAAAACTCAAAAGGGTCAATTAAAAACTTAACAGAATATAAAATGAGTACCTCATTCACAATTTAAATGTATATCCTAATATCAATATTATTTTTTATATTCTTAAGCTTCTCCACTGGTAGTTGTCATTATAGCTAATCTGGCTGTTTTTCCTTGGACCAACCAACTTTCTTTTGCATTAATCTGAAGAAAATATTTTTTTAATGTTGTGTAATGTGTGAGCCGTACAGAGAGGAATGCCAAAGTCGAAAAACTTCTTTCTAAAAAATTATTATTTTTGAGCCATTAATTAACATATGCGACCTGATACGGCTCTGGGAGAAGGAAATGAGGCTACTTCCCCTCCGGCCACACCCCTGTGTCTTTTAACTCTGGTTTAGCTATAGTTCTCACTGATGAATTAGTAGCGAAAGTTCTTGAAGTGCTATGGAGTATTCTGAGCAAGTGGAGTGGTCCTTTCTCAGTGTATGAATCTCCCAAGAGTACTACTCCACTTCTTGATAATCGAACTTTTGCCACTGGGCTAATTTTTTTTTTTGTTTCCATCCTGGTCCAATGATAATTTAATTTAGATATTATTATGTATCTCTACAGTTTATGAAATGTGATGAAAATCACACACAAGTTTTGATAGGAAGATATAGGGTGGTTCCATTAGTTCATTCAGTTTTTTTCAATAATGTGAATTATTTTTAAATATCTCCGGTTCTCATTAACTTATCTAATCTTAATGGTACTTATCAGAAAAGTAAAAGCCCACTCTTCTAATTTATACTACATTTGGTTTTATGGGAATTATTGTTTGTGCTACAGCTATGTGGCATGTATTGAGACGAAGCCATAACAGATAGTACTGCACTGAAATGGTTTGCCAAGTTTTGTTCTGGAGATACCATTTTGGATGATTCACGCCACAACGGTCGGCCAGCAGAGGTTGATTTGAATGATATCAAAACTCTAATCGAGCAAGATTCATTACTACAGATACAAAAAATTGCGAAAACAGTAGGTTTAGGGACCATTCAGAGGCATTTAAAACATCTTGGCTGCATGCCATGTTTGGTTGCCACACAAACTGGCTGAGGCAAACCGAATATCATTCTTTAACACTCTCCTGAACTGGCATGAAAGAGACTCGTTTCTCAAACTATTAGTGACAATTTATCAAAAGTGAATTATTTATGGAAATATAGTGTGTAGGAAATCTTGACAACTGTTGGTGAGCTGCCGAAGCCCAGCCTACATTCGAAAAAGATTTTGATGTCCATATGGTGGGATTATTGTGATGTGCTGTCTTGCGAGCTACTTCCTCCAGAAAAAACAATAGATTCGAAGGTCTACTGATGAAATTGAACTAAGCATTGTGACAGAAACGCCCAAAACTGGCCAATGGCAAAGGTGTTTTTCCCTAAGCATTGCTAGACCCCACTCCGCAGTAATCACACAGCAAAAATTAAGGCAACGTGGCTGGAATGTTTTGTCCCACCCACTGTATTCTCCGGACCTTCCTCCATCGGATTTCCACCTATTTGGGTTCAATACAGCCTCAACAGGAAATTGTTTGCTGATCAGAGAGATGTAAAAACTTATCTCCATGAGTTTTTCACTTCTAGGCCCCAGATGTTTTTTGAGAGTGGAATTACAAAGTTGTTGGAAAGATGGCAAGAGGTCATCAATAGAAATGGTAAATACATTATTGAATAAAATTGATTCTTTATTTTAAAAAAAAATTTTTCCATTTCACCCTCCAGAAACCGAACGAACTTATGGAACCACCCTATAGTTGATCTTACATTTCCTTCCCATTCTTAATTCCAGTAATACTTTAATTTTCTTTTATTAATTTTTAGGATGGAATACATTGTCAATAAATAATTAAATTATTAACACTTTATGGGGTGGTAACCTGAGAATGAAATGTCCCAATTACCCTTAGTAGCATAAAGTGGACGTTATAAATAATATTTCACACTTACATTCCCTAATAATGCTGAAAGGGTACCTGGGTGAGTGAGAAAAAATCCAGTATATTTTACTGCTGAAGAGAATTAAGGGTAATAACTTTCAATGACACCACTTGTGCACTAACAGAATTGAGATGTTCGGCACTCATCAGCCCCACTTTTGAGACCTTCAAAATACCTCTCAAGAACCTCATTTTCGGGAGTCTAGGACATATTGCTACTTTATCATTGTGGCTACAAAAAAAAAATCAATGCTCCTAGGTATTCTCGTTTCTGATTTTTAAGAGTCTGTTTTTTTTATGTTACTATTTGATTTCTCAAAGTAGATCCAGAGAGCTCAGCGGCAAAGAAAACCCTCAGATCCTGTAGCCATTTTACTTCTTGGTCTTGTCTCTGAATTCACTCATCCCCGCAATATATTCTGCACAGGTTTAATCCCCAATATAGAGTCTTCTCTCCAAAAACAGTTACCTAGTTAATTATATACTATTACAATAACATTATATAGTATAAGTATTGATTACACCTTATATGAAGGGTCAATCAGTCTTCCAGTAAAGAATATTTCATTATTATTATCATTTACGTTTGCATATACAAATTCCATGTATAGAATTTGTTCAGTTTCATTCCTAACAGTTACCTAGTATCTCTAATATTCCAGAAAGGACTTAAGAGTTGTGTTTCATTTTTTTAAATTGACTTTTGCAATGATTTCACCAAATAAGATCACTAGTCTCACTCTGGCTCAAATTGGTTGGCAATTTATAGACAACTAGTCTTGTCTAGATGAGTAAACTGTAAATATACTAAGCCTAAAACACAATAAATAAATAGTTTTAAGAGAATGTTAACTCTCTGTGTTAAAATTAATAATTAAAGTATTTGAAATAAGGAATATTAGGTTATATTAATAATATGATGGACCATTATGATGTAAGAATTTATAATAGCTTTTGCTATTGACTATATTTACTTTGGAACATTGGCACATATTTCCAAATCCTTCATGCTCATAATATCTAAACTGGATACCTTATTGATTTTTAGTAATGTTGAAATGAATATAGTTTATTTTTCTATATGATTAAATTATTTACCTACCTCACTTAAATAGCCTGTGAGTACTTCAAAATCATTTAAATCATACTCAAAGAAAATTTTATAGACAAATCATTCTCAGTGAGCTTTCATTTAAGGATTACTTAGTTAATTTATGACTGTTATTGACAGTTTTATCAAACTGTTGAATTAATAAAGTCCATGCCCGAGCTAATAAAATGTGCTTTTCAGACAAACTGGACAGTTCATTTTCACGATCAAGGAGCTCAAGTATGTCAAGTCTAGAAAATATTAGTTCAGAAGCTGTACAATGTATTGCTTTTGCTGATACTTACACTAAGAAATCAGGTATGATGTGTAAAAAAATAGTAAATTGTAACGAACAATCATTTAATTTGGTAGATGATATATGTAATATTTTATCTTATATTTCTTTGGAGATGTGGGCAAAAGGTCAAAATGCAACACTATAACCTTTACTCCCGTTTTTGTTCAATACATTGCGCAAAGTTTGGCTATTTAAGAATGAGACTGGTTGAGATAGTACTTTGTAAGTTTTATTCATATCTTTTACTGTCTTTAGTGCATCTCTTTCCTGTTTATGCATACTGCTACATATAAGTTTTTTACTGCCTAAAATAGTTAATAGTTTCCATTTAAAGCAATTTTCACTTTTCAAAATAAAATTAAAAAAATGTTACATTGCATCATTTTTGTGAGTACTGGGATTCTTTTATCTGCGAACTATATGGAAATAGTGTTAAGAGGTTGTGTAGATTTGTATGTCCATTTCTGTTTCGTAAGTCCTACCCACTTCTTCCCCACTCACATAAATCACATATTTTTATGATACATCTTCTGATCTGATGGTTTTTTTTCAAATAATCCTTTTTTATATTAAATTTTTCATTTAAGATTTATCTTTTTAGCAGATTTCCTGTAAGGGAAATCAGCTATTGAGGGCATACTCATGACATGATTTTTGAAAAATGTCCTCAAATGTCCATCGATCCTACCCAGGAGATAATGAAAATGAGGTCCATTCAAAACTGCATACATATATATATATATATATATATATATATATATATATATATATATATATATATACACATACATGCACTTTTAAACGAACTTCATTTTCATCATCTCCTGGTTAGGATCAATGGACATTTGAGGAAATTTGGAAATTTTTTGAAAATCGCATGATTATTACCACCTCAATAGCTAATTTAAAGGAAATCTGCTAAAAGTGGATGTTAATGAATAATAATAATAATATAGTAACAAAACTATTTTGTTATTTTTTCAGAATCAGCTCAGACTTTTCCTACGTTATGGTTTGGTACAAGTCTTGGATCTGTTCTCACTGTGATGCTAAATGTCCCTTCAGCAGACATCAGGCCTTCACATCCTGTAACTATAGGTCCTTTTGGTAAGTATTGTTTATATTATTAAACTAAATGCATTTAGGAACATCAGTTTATTTATATTTTTATATGCATTTTAGGTACAGAATTTAGATTAAAAGGTTGTATATTAACAATGTCTTTCCTTGACTGCAATGGTGCACTTATCCCTTATACATTTGAAAGCTGGAAAGATGAAAGTAAAGAAAAACGTATGTATTGCTAATTTTTAATGTCTTAAAACATTTGTTTAATATGAATTCATGTATAAACTGTTTATAAGTTCATCAGAAATATATATATATTTTTTTATGGAACCAAAGTGAGGTAACTCAAACTCTAACAACCTACCTTATCTGCAAACTTGATTAATTTGCTTGATAAGATAAGGTACTTGATCGTTTTATATATAATAATTAGGGTAATAACCTTTCACATTAATTTACAATTTTTCAGTCAGTCATTTTGGGATAAGGAATCAATCAAATTTCACAGGTTGATTCCTTGGTCATACGTTTACCTAATTGATTCCTTTCCTTCGATATACCAAGAAATTCTTCTCTAGAAATTCCATAAATTCATACCATTGTTAATTAGGACTTGCAAGGCATAGTAATGAAGTTCAAGTTTGTAATACTTTTATACATTTTAAAAACTAAATAATTTATGGCAAATCAGAGATTATTTCCTCTGATAATAAAGCAGCTTATTTCAAGCAACCTGAAAAGCAGTTACCAGCTATTCCCAAAGTGAGAATAATACTAGAGTAAAGAATTCAGAACTGAACTGCTCAATTGAAATTGTACTTCAAGAGTTTTAACGTGGCAGAGCACTTCTTTAAGTTGTCCAAATTAAAACATTATGAAAATGACAATTTGGGCCAAAGAAAGGTGCTTGTAGTTAAATAAATGTTTTGAAAGAAACTGGCAAATTTTATTATTTCATTCTATATGTGATTTCCTTTACTACCAGCAAAATAATCATAATTTTATTGCTTGAAAAATGATAATTGATGATGGTTGTTAACTAACTTTCCATTCCACCCTTTCAGCCATTAAGATTATTGTACACCATGTAAGATGACCAAGGATAGATCCAATTATTGTTTTACTCTTAAAATATATTTTTCCTGTGATGCTGCAGATCTTGAAGATGACAGCAAAAAATACCACTATCCCTTTCTTTCCTAGACATTAACCTACATTCGATTTTGGAATTGACAATATTATTAAATTACAGGAACTTCCCGGACCAATAGTAATAGTAGTAGAATGTCACCACCAGGTTCAGTGAGTGGTGAAGTTAACTGTGACAGACAATTTGTTGCGATAGTTAGTGAAAAACAGGCCATAGTAGCTGCCCTTCCTTCACATAACATTGTATACAAGCAGCAAATTACTGAAGCTGACTTTGTAGTCAAGGCTGAAATTGTTTCTCTTAAAGGTAATGTATACTTAATAAATAAACACTCGCTTCTTTATTTTTTTTTTTTTATATTTTATAATTAATTTGCATAACCAAATTTATAGCATTTAGAACCACCTTCTCCTTCTGGGTAATTAAATTAAACATTAATGACAAAGCATGATTCAAATGCTATAGGTTTAATGTTTATTGTGTCCAATGGCCATAATATTAGTGAATATTTGATCAGCTTCTTGAAAATTCTAGTTTATATGATTATGTATTAAATTGTGGAATACCTCCTCTCATTGATTTATTTTTCTATTTTAACATTGAAAATCTAACTTTTTCTCATCTCTGGATATACTTGTATACTGTTGAAGTTGAAATTCTCATTTTTCGTATCTAGTAAGCGTGGTATGTTTTATAGGGATCTGATTTTCCTGCGCCCATCATATTATAGTTAAGGTTCCCTAGTTATATGCTAAAAAACTAATTCGAGAAATGAGGTGTTGGGCTAAGAGTTTGGTATACTATATGTTCATTCAACCAGTAATTTGATTATGTATTGCAAGAAATCTATGGCTTTATGTTCACTTTATCTTCCATAAGACCAATGTGGGGAGCACCTCAATACAACAACAGAGGGCATCATTTACAGGCAATCCTTGTCAAATTCGATTTGATTCCTCTAAACACTACTTCACCAACCCACTTATCCCCTTGTACAGGAACACTATCACATATAGACATATTCGCATACACACCAAACATTTTCACTCGATTGATTTTTGTGGATGGTCTGCAGTGACTGCTTTGGAAGTGATCTTATCTCTTATGTCATTTCTCTAAAAAAAAATCTCAGACCCCAAATTAAATCTTGTAGCTAGTATAATTTTAAAAAAGTGAACTGGAACTTATTTCAGAGATTCATCATCAAACATTTGACTTCTGATGTGACCATTATCAAATTTTGTAACATTATCGTAAGTGCTGCTGATAGTAGACCTCCCGAAACAAGTACCAGTTATACTTACTCTTGACAATGACAAACAAGGGCATACCGACTTGTAAACATTGCAATGAAACTTTGACAGTTCATCTCATATTGACTGCCTGTTGACGAAGAGATAATTTAGACATTCAACATGACTTACAGGAACTTTTGACCAATAACAGTAATTACATAGTCACAATCTTTACACATATAAAAAACATTTTAATATACACAACATACTATAGGTTACAATTTCTACACACTACTCTTCATTTTTCTACTACATTAGCAGGGTGTATATATTTTTATTTTATTTATTTTTTATCTATTGATTTCTTTTTAATTTATTTTTTTTCTCCCTTCTATGCTTATATTTTCATTTATATTTCTGTCATTACTCTGTTTTCATACACTGTATGTTCTCATACACAATATCTTTTCCTACATTTATACCAATGAACTGTTTCATGAATCACTGTATTCCATTGTTCATTTCTTTTCTCACTCTTTTTTTTTTTTTTTTTTTGCTGTTTGCCTTTTTTGGTCAAGAGAATGGCTTTTGGAAATTTGGAATGGAGATTTATTGGTCTGTGGGTACAGAGTAGAAAAGTACTAGACAGGTATTTTAAAGTCACTGCCAAGATCTACTTGATGATTGACATGTTTTTAAACCCAATAGTGAAGATTAGCAAAATAGCTAAAGAAATTTGAACCCAACTGGAAAATACCTAATACCTATGAAGATAATGGGCTCTCAAGGAGATCCTAAGAAAACAGTTCCATAATTAACTGTGTGGTATTAGCTCCATGGGGCCTTGGCCTTGTACACGGTTAGATCGAGTCAGTGTTAATATCGCTTTTATACAGTTAATACTAGCCGTAGAATTGCGAATTTTGGCATAGTTGTGTGTCTTGAATCATAGAGTGTGCCTACAAAATCTGGCTGTGTTTCGGTGAGTACAACAGGAACTGTGAACGAGTAAAGGAAACACGTATTCCGGTGAGATTATTGCTGTTATCTCTAGCATCAGTAAGGATCTCCCCTCCACCGCCCAGCTCCCGCTACAGCTGTATCTTCAAGGTCAGTGACGCCAATATCAGCTGTTTATCTTATCACCGCCTACCAAACATTATTGGAAGTCCTGTCAAACGGATAATTATTATTCATTCATAACTACTCTACATTGCCTCACTGTTTGTGAATAGACTAAACATGCCTGTCACCAACGAAGATTTATTGGCTGTAATTAATAAAAACAATGAAGACACAAAAACCTCATTAAACAAGATTACGTCTGTTTTGGATAGCTTACTAGTTGAGATCTCCGATCTTAGGGTGAAATATTCCCAGCAGGAGATCAGAATAAATACATTAGAAAGTGAAATAAGATATTTGAAAAGAGAGAGGAAAAGAAACAACCTTTTATTTTTTAATGTGCCTACTACAGAAAATGAGGATGTTTCTACAAAACTTATAAATCTTTGTGAGGAAGTAGAGGTACATGTGCCAGAATATGCAGTTAGTAACTGTTTTAAAATAGGGAAAGGACAGGAACCAAGGCCAATTTTGGTATCGTTCAACAATAACACCATCAAACATGCAATAATGAAAAAGAAAATTGCCCTAGCTAGCAAGAATATAAGATTAAGCCACGATAGGTTGCCAGAGGATAGAAAGGAAGGCCAAAAAATATTTTCTTGCATCAATAAATTAAAGGCTATAGATGAAAACGCTAGCTATAGGAAAGGATTTTTCAAAGTCAGAGGTAGGTTTTACCGTTTAGAAGAAGTGGAAAATATGCTGAATGTTTCGGCTGTTAATCTCGAAGAAGAATTGGACAAGTTGAAACAAATGTAGAAAAAAAAGAAAACTGAAGAGAAATTAAAGCATTTTGAGTTCCGGCCAAGATCCAAGTCGCAGGAGGGACCGCCATCTGGAAGTACTCTCTGACACAAACAACTCCAAAAATCGGATGTGCCTCATATGACCCCAGATCGATCGAATAACTCTAGAAAGGCACCAAAGAACCTCGTAACTAATACTACTAACACATTAGAGTTTACAGAGCCTATAAAACACACATCAAACTTAATATTCTGTAACATTAATGGTTATTCAAATATTTTTACTGTTAAGATAGACGATTTGTCAAATAATTAGGGATATGTCTAGTCAAAACTTGGTTAGATAACTTAAATTTCAACACTCCACTTTGGTTGGCTAACTATCATCCTGTTGTCAGTAATGCTGTTAGAACCAATCTATATGGAAGGTCTAATGGAGGTATTATAACGTTCATAAATAAAGCCATAATTAAAGATACAAGGGATATCACTATAATAGCGTGCGACCGTTACATGATTATAGTTAAATTGAATATTTTCAACAAATTTAGAATACTAGGAAATGTATATTTACCGCCAGAATGTGACTTCGAAAGCATCTTGAATAAAATTTATGATTTGATATCTCAATATCAAAACCGTCCTAACCATTATATAATTATCTGTGGAAAATTATTAATTTCTGTGTTAAACTGCTCTCAATGCCTGACCACCGACTTCCGAAAAAATGTTTTCTTAAGCTCCTTAGTTTGCACAATAGGAAAAGCGACATAAAATATAATTGGGTGTCACAAGTAAAATTTATAGCAGGAAATAATTATGTTGAAGAATATTTTTTCGAATCTTTAGACCAACAAACTTTGCTAGCCAACAAGATCACAATCATTGAAACAATTGTAAACAATCTCCATTCCGTTGACGTGGATAGAGTTCTTAACTCAAGTTACAGCCGAATATATAGAAGTATTTGTAGTATTAACCATTCTCTCCCTGAAAATTATTTAACGTTCCACACAAACATAAATAAAATCAAACTTATCAGTCAAATAAGGATTTCCTCTAGCGAGTATTTAAAATTATCCTATAGAAACATGACTCAAATTATAAAAACTGTAGAGGTATGTAAATGGTGCCAAAAATATATTTACCTACATTTGAATCATTTTTGCATTTATCTCGTTTAATAAAGGTCTCTTGAAAACAATTTATGGTATTTAAGCTTCGAGTAATGTGGTTTATTACGTAACAGAGTATTGTTTATGTAACATGAGTAGAAGCGAGAGTTTGCTGAAGGCTGAAAACTGAAAAATGCAAATATCTCGGTTAATATTCAAGATAGAGAATAAATGTATATAACAATATTTAAAGTACATTTAATTTACAATAAGATTGGTTCAATACAATTTTTTGACCTAATGTATGGTAACTGAGATATTTTGAATTTTCAAAAATCCTCTCTCTAAACCCCCCTCCTACTGGTCCGATTTCAGCCATTAACGAACTTGATCTGTTTTTTTACATAAAACGTTTAAATATCAAGTTTGGTAATGATCAAACAAAAATTGCGACAGCTAGAGCTTTAACAGACAAATATATATATAATTTTTAACGGACCTCATTTTCGTCATCTCCTGGGTAGGATCAAAGGATATTTGAAGAAATGTTTCGAAAATCGTGTCATGAGTACGACCTCAGTAGCTTGATTTCCCTTAAGAGAAATCTGCTAATATGTTAAATGCGATTTGAAGATAAGACTGAAGACACACTGGAAACAGTTTGGAAACAAAATGGAGAAAGTATGCCAATGTTAAGGAGATGTAAATGCCTGTATAAAATCAACATAATGTATATAACATATATGTATATAATATGTGTGTGTTTATTTTTGATAGCATCACATGTGGTTCCAGTTGATTAATTAACAGAGTAATGCAAATTTAACATATTTTGTCAACTTTGGCGATGACCCATACACCCCCCCCTCCAATAATAGCTGGCATTTACAGTAATGGGTTAATCAATTCAGTTGGATATAATAATAAAAAGGGATCAAAGTATTTATTGCATTTATCAATATATACTTTATACTAATAAATATACTTGAGGCAGAATATTTACAGGTTACCATTCTTTTCTAGCCCGGTTGGGACTAGGTATTTCATTTAGTGAGTTTGTAACTAAAAACATTTCAATTGAACACTTAGGAATCGAACCCAAGACTTTAGGCTTACCAATTATCTTAAGACAAACACCTTGACCAATTGCCTAACCTGAGCCTGATCAATTTTATTCAGATGGTGTTATATGTTATTTCAGGCATTATAAATTAAATGAGTTAGTTTAAAATAAAAAATGACGCATGGCATTTCGATTGGGTTGAAATTACTGTTTCTGTTCGTTTATCCCATTTAACCTGAGATGCATTATCTACAATTGGATTTATCCAGTAGGAGCCATGTTTTTATTTTAATCTAACTCGTCTTATAGTATTGTATTTTCTTTTTATTCTCCAAGGATGCTATGATGATGAATTTCATCTTTACTTTCAACAGAAGCTACATTGTTTCCAGAGGAGGCCCTAGGGTATATACTGTGTGTGCTCAAGCTTTGACAAAGCTTTACTCATTGTTAAAGATTGAAAACAAAAAATATGTTTGTTTTTTTTATATATATTCAATATGTGTGACAAAACTTGAACTGACTTTGCCTATTTTCCCACCAAAATAAATTAAATTCACACAAAAGGATTTTTCAATTGCATATTTCACATGGTTAAGCACTTGCTACTGCGACCATTGACTTTTTTATTAATATCCATTCAGATCATTTTGATGTATTTTTCATTTCTCATAAATGGCTCTATTCTATTTCCAGAGAGTGTATGCCTAGTCTGCTATATTTCAAATGGGCACATTACTGCTTACAGCCTCCCTAGCTTGAGGCCACTTATCGATACAGACTTCCTTCCCTTAGCTGATCTCAGGTAAATACTTTGTCTTAACGCCTTATATATATAATTTTAAGAAACTAAGCATGTACACAAGTCATTCTTTAGCACAATTCAAAGAGTGCATGCTTTTATTCACATCTTATAATCACTGAACTTTTCGACCACTCTTTGCACAACATGCTTTTTCTGTAATTTCAAAGTGATGGATGTGAATTACAATATAAGTGAGAGAGAGAGTGAGAGAGGTAAGAATTATAAGAAGATTGGTTGAAACGCTATAAGTTCAAAATAATATGATTGATTACTAATTAGTGAATATTGTTCTACTTTTTGACATAAATTTTAATAAATTTTAGAAATAATTTTATATTTACAGTTTTAAATATGCATTCTTTATTTTAATAAAGATATTTCTTTTCAAATGTTATGGCTCACAGCATTATCACTTTACCTAGTCACATTTTAGTACAAGTTAATTGCTAGTAGTTATGTTACATATAATATAGTTCATTTATTGCATTGCCAGTGGCTTAACAAGCTCTTTTCATTTTCTTTTTTCTTTACTTTTATTTAATAAAGATTTTAATAAATTAACAAAGCAACCCAAATTTTTGTGTAGCTAGAATTTGGTTACGGCTGTAGCAGTAAGTATTTAGGAATATAAAAGGACCTATTTTAATCTTTTTTATTATATTCATATTCGTTTTACTTTTACATTTATATTTGTCAAATAGCCTCCCTTCCTTTAAGTGTTCAAAATCATATAATGTAATTTCGCAATCTAACTTGGCTTTGATTGTTAAGCCATTGGGAATAATTACTATTGTGACCGGGGAGAAAATGATGTCTTTGTGTGGCCTCGGTAAAGATAACAGAGGTTGGATTTAGTTTTCAGACTCGGAAACCAGGCATTGTTGACCCAATGTTGTCCATTTGGGGACAACAGATGTTTGTCAATGAAGACACTGATCAGTAAGTGGGCCACACTATACAGTACTTTAAAAGCATACATGTGTCACTAAATACATTACAAACTACATATAGCATTCTGTTCTACAGTCAATGGCAGGTCCTTCATAAAAGGATATAATTTGTAACCTGTATGTTTTTTTTTGTAAATATCTTTCCTTCTTACAGCAACCCCAGTGAACATTGCTTATTGTTAAACATGCACTGTACAAATATATCTGCTTAGGGCACAATTCTGATTTATTTCTTAACAAGTTCCCATAATAATAATACTAAAAAAATGTATCTAATAAAATATAAAGAGACTAATTAAATATTTTAATTATAAAAAGAGATAAAATTTTGTCATTTAATTAAAATTAATCTAATAAACTCCTAAATTTTAATAAAAATGTCAAAACCTCCACTTAATTTAATCTAATATTCCATACTTGATTCAACATTTAAGTGAGTGGACATTGCCATGCTTTTATTATCCTTCAACCAAGCAGCAGTATATTTTTCCAAATTAAATAAACTCCAGTTAGCTATGCAGGTTAACATGAATATCTTAATGCACTTAGTAAGCCTAACATAGTGGGTTTGATCCCCAAATGGAAAGGAATTTATTTAATCCTACGCTGACTATAAAAGAATAGGCCACTAGTCTGTAGATAACCCTATCATGATTAGCCACAGTAAAATGAGTTTGTATTTAAATAGCATGCATTTCTATTTGAAATATGAGATGAATGCCAAAAAGAATGTCTCCTAATTACAGCTAGCATTTAAGCAAATAAACTATTAAGTATCTCGTGTATAATAGCTATAAGAATATACGTTCTTCAGGCATTTTGCAGAATTTGCCAAATCTTTTTAGAATGCCTAAACCTTAATGTTATTTTTTTCTTTATCTTTGATAATTAAAATAAAGGATAGGTAATATTCCTTTACTGTGGGAGAAGCTATGTAGGTAGGTCAGATTGTTGTGCTCTGTACTTAAAGGGGCAAGTTTCTAAACTCTCCCAGCTGATATACATTTAGAATCTTAATTTTCAAGAGGTTTATCCATTCACTTTTATCATCTGAGCATTGTAAAACAACTGAATACAGAAAGCAATGGCTATTTGAATACAGGGAGTGGTAAACTATGGTAACAAAATAATAAAAAAGAAAAAGAAAACCAGGTAGAGAAGTAATTTGAAGACCACATTCTCTGCCTCATTATGTAATAAGTGATACTAGGGTTGATATATATGTTATAGTTTAGATAGTATTTCAAGTTATATTGTGTAATTCATACATATTTCCTTAATAATAATTGGGTGCTAGCCTGTATGTTAGAAAATAAAATTAATTACATTATTTGGCCCTTCGTTTTTATTTATTTTATTTCTGAGAACATTCATGGCAGGTTTTTGAAACACCTATAGCTGAAAAGATTAAGACAATTGAGAAGACTATCATTCTTAGCACTGAGAGCCAGAAATTAAAATACAAAGAACTGAAAAATATTAACAGCAAAACAATTTAATAACTTATTTTTTTTTTATAAATCCAGAGCTCATGTTGGCCATGTGAGTTGACACTTGATAAACCTGGTGTAAGCAATAGGTACTTAATTTGTGACGAACATAATAAATAAAATCCTTAGTCACCCTGGCTAGAAAATGGTTGTAACCATTCCTGAAGATAATCTATCCTGATTAGCTGTAGTAGCATACAGTGAACAAATATCTCATAAAAAATAATGGAAATTAACAATTTATAAAAGGTCAGTTATTACTTTTTTCCATTAAAAGTATTGACCTCTTTCAAAGGCTACATCACTTGACAAGTTTAATTTTATTTTTTTATATATATTATCAATCTGCTTATGATATCATATTACTCGAAAATTATACGCGATTAAATGGTGTAATGTGAATGAAATGAACTAAAAAATAGTTAAGACATGAAATCACATTTATAACCTATCATAGAAAATTACAACAGTTAATAGTAATAATTCAAATACTCGTAGTTTAATTAAAGTTTATCAAATAAGAATTTGTTATGTACATATAAATTATTAGAACAACATATAGGATCTGTCATTGACAGTAATTATTGTAAAACATTTCTTTGAAAGAGCCCTGTTTTATATTTTGTTTGTTTTGTTGTTTAATTGATAATCAGTAGTATTTAAGAACATCTGTTGAATTGAAAATATTTGAATATCTCTGGCTTAGAAGTCACACATTAGGATTTTTATTTATATCTAGTATTCTTTGAATACTTTTGTTATTTGCAATATTTTAATTAAGGCTACATATTTTTAAATTTCGTATTATGGTTTTCTAAAACTATATATAATGATAAATTATAAAAAGAAAAACATAGTAGATTGATATACACTGAATGCACTAATTGACTTATAAAAATATTTTAAATTAAGACTCCACTTTACAGAACTATTGAAATGTTTTTGCAATTGTCACTGTCTTTATTAGCTATTCACTTAAAAACAATTTTATGCACATGTATGCTTACTTGTACATACAACTACACTACAATATAATACAAACAGCAGTTATCCTAAACCTGCTTTTTATCAACTTTGTTCTCATTTTTGCCTTTTTTGCTCACCTCTGCTTTTTGGATCTAATGTTATTTGTTTATTTGTATCTTATTAATGACATATTTTGTAATTAATTTTCATGTTTTTTGAGAAGTAAAACAATTTTGGCATATTAACTTTTATTTTCCTTATGTTAAATATGTTGTTTTAAATGTTACGTTTTTGCAGATGCCTTCCTTATTATTATTTTTTTTTTCTTTTCACAAAGTACAATATTAAAACGTCTCATTGTAAATGCTATCTGAATCATCATGTGATTTTTATATTAATGTAGTTTTATGGAGAACTTATTTTTATCATCACTGAAATACTAATTTCAAATTAGACTCTTTTCTAAGTATAAAGATGTGATTATTTAAAATGTATTACTAGATCTTCGTGCATTAATTCATCCATAAATCATTGGTTTACTACTAGTGAGTTGAATATCAAAGGAGTTTCAAAAAATAAAATATTATAACATTTAATTGTATTTTTGTGTTTAAAGTCTTCATTATATACTCACTTCTGTACTTATGGTTTTGTCTTACAGCTATTACACCTATAAACATCTCATATTCTACTTAAATTTATTCTTTTTTTTTTTTTTTATGAGGATGTAACAGAAAATAGAATATACATCATCTGACTGTCATAACTAGGTATGAAAAATCTGCTTTGTTTATATTGTCGCAGCATTTTAGACTTTTTTTAAAATTCTGGACATCAATATTCCGCCAAACAAAGATAGTTGAGTTAACACTTTAATTAACAATATGTTCTGTTGATTAAACATAAATTGCTTTTATTTATTACTAAGCAGTTCAATTACCAACATGTCAAAACATTGTGTACTAGTAGAGATGGGATTTTATTCGGTAAATACCCAAACTCGGGAAAATACCTGGGAAAATACCCGGGAAAATACTGGATTGGGTAAAAATTCAGGTATTTTTAAATTACCTTCCCGAACTATTTTTGTAGTTATAGATTCTAAAACTTTTGTGTTGAAACGATTTAATGTTTGACTCATCAACGTGTACTGAGACTGTACATCGCTTGCCGAGTCTTTGAAGCTGTCGATAGCTCCTTATGCGGGCTCCGGCACTTCTTTTGTCGGCTTCCAGCGTTGCCTTGCCAACAACAAAGCGCACAAACGATTTTAAAAAGTCCGTCACGCAGGGGCTGCGTAAACTGAGCAGATTTCCCATGTGAAGTTTTACAATAGAGAAATTTTCACGAGAGCCGAACACGCTTTTGGCGGGAAACTCACTCATCCGTTATCCGCCCCGATTTCATAAAATGCAAATATCTCGGTTAATATTCAAGATAGAGAATAAATGTATATAACAATATTTATAGTAAATTTAATTTGCAATAAGATTGATTCTATACAATTTTTCGATCTGACGTATAGTAACGGAAATATTTCGAATTTTAGAAAATCCTCCCCTCTAAACCACCCCTCCCACTGGTCCGATTTCAGCCATTAACGAACTTGATCTTTCTTTATACATAAAACGACTAAATATCGAGTTTGGTAACGATCAATCAAAAAGTGCGACCGCTAGAGCGTTAACAGATATATATATATATATATATATATATATATATATATATATATATATATATATATACAGTTTTGAACGGACCTCATTTTCGTCATCTACTAGGTAGGATCGATGGACATTTGAAGAAAAATTTCGAAAATTCCGTCATGAGTACAACCTCAATAGCTGATTTCCCTTAAGGGAAATCTGCTAAAATAGAGACTAGTTGCCTCCAAACATTTCTTTTGTTGAATAATTATTATTATTATTATTATTATATTATGTAAATTTCTTTTGTTTCAATATTGGCTTTGTTTTATTTCCTCGCTTTTATCTCATTATTTACAGATTTTTTAATCAAACCTCAGTTTATTCATACCTCGCAAAATAATGAAGGTATAGTTTATATTGCATTTGTTCATAAGAATGTAAAAATTAATAAAAGGTGTGGCATTTACTGTAAAAAACGAAAATACCCATAACTTGGGTTTTTTCCCACATAAATATCGGGTATTTACCCATTTGGGAAAATACCCGGGTTTTTACCTTTTGGGTATTTACCCTTCGCCCATCTCTATGTACTAGTCATCCCTTCTACCTTTACTGTGTTATTGTTTAAATGGAACATATATTTGTCACACCATTTATTTTTAACTTCTTAAAAAGTAAGTTAAAATGATTTTTTAATTGAATTATCTCTAAAAATAGTTAGTAATAGAATAAAAATAAAATTTGATTATTTGTTTTCTTCATTACAAGAGAACATAATGAGTACCATGATGTTCAGATAGCATTTACTGTACATTGAAACATATACCACTATATTCATTTAGATCTCTATCATTTAAACAGTCAAAAATATTGTGAGGAAATAAAAGAAAATGTATCTTATGTTCAACTTCCACATTACATAACATCTCCACCAGGATATGGAAATAATCCTACATGGATTCCAAAAAGGATTCCATATTATTGAGTTGTATATGTATTATTGATTCATGCACAAATATGTTTAAGATTTTACCTATTTTTTCCTTCAATCTTAATTACTTCATTATCTTTTGGAATGAAATTTCTTTCTAATAGCCAAAATGCAACTAATATCTTCTTTTTTTAAATACAGTTTTCAATGTTTTTTCTTATTATTGAAAATAATTTCTATTTAATATTCTTTCTGATCAATTAGCTTCTTTAATTGCTCCTGAGAACTTATATTCCTAGCAAATTGTCTACAATTTTACTTTTAGAACAAATGCTTTTCTCATATTTTTAAGTACTCTTGTCTTTTATAGCTTCTATACATATTCTTAATATTTCTTGCATGATAATTTATTAAAGATGAAGGCAAAACTTCCCTTTACAGCTTTCACTCTTATTTTCTTTTCTTTTTTTTAATGGTTTATCTTGGTTTTAATTTTGTTATTAAACGGTTTATTAAGTATAGAGTCTATGCTTTCACTGGATGTGTTTTATATCAAGCATGTAACTAGAATAAATTGCATGATTAAAATAAGGAATTTTTCAAATCTTCTATTTCATGTACATTGTACAATATTAATAATAATAGCATGATTCTCATTAGAGTGCATAATTTTCATCTTGGAAAATGCCCTGTTTTCTTTGAGATCTACAGTGAAAGCACTCGGCCAAGTTTATGAGGACAATTTTGTTGGACAATAGTACCTGAAAGTTTTATATTGTGCCAAAAAATACACTTACAGGAACATTTATCAAACAAAAGACCAGCTGTAATTTCAATTTTTTGAAGGATCATCAAAAGGAGAATGAATTCATATTATTTTATTCTGAATATAGTCTCCACCAACCAGCTACTAAGAAACCCAGTCAACAAAACTCTAAAAGAAGGGCAATTTTATTGTTAAAGTAACAAACACTACATCTAATATTAATTCATTTGTTATTGGAGGTTCAAGACATTTATTCATACCTTAAACGAGTTTAAAATTTTAGGATTGCCAGAACATTTTGCTTCAGCAATCATGGAAATGGATTGTATTTATGTTCTCCTACAGAAGTCCAAAAATTCACTGTATCTGCTGAATTCTGGTGAGGCATTTTGTTGTACAAATGATTTTTATATAAGTCATATCAAAAGACAAATGTCTTTTACATTTTTCATATTCTAGTTCCAGTTTAGGTGAGATTGTAGGTGACCTTTTTCTTCAACACGAAATGCCTGAACCTCCTAAGGAGAGCTTCTTTAAAGGGCTGTTTGGTGGTGGTGCAAGATCTCTGGATAGAGAAGAATTATGTAAGTCAATCTATGTTGAAATCATTATGTAATATCAAAATATTCATTACAAGGTGATAATATTAACTTTCAAATGTCCACTAATCCTATCTAGTATGATGAAAATGAGATCTGTTCAAATAGTGTGTACATACAAGAGTATATTGCATTATATGAACATGCACGCTCACACACCAAACGAATGTGTTAGCTAGTACTATTTACCCACCAACTAATGTCTTCTTTTTATTGATGGTGCTTCCTAGGTAAGAAAGCTTTCACTTTTCAAAATGTGTGCATGTTCCGTGTTTCCTCAAGCAGACGATGCTACAATTACTGCCCCAGTGTCATTTTGTCCTCCCTTAAGGGAAATCAGCTATTGAGGTTCAATATCGAACTGAGTGGCATTTAGAGCTGGTAGGGATGAAGGAGTAGATGTGTTGCTCTTTACCACCAAACCCGTGTTTTCAATATATCAAAACAGAAAAGTTCATCTGATAAAGACATTACTTTTATGTATAATTTTAATCAATTTCTTTTTCCCATAAAATATATGTATAAAAAATTGAAAGAATTGTTTTCAAAATTATCATAATTACTTCTATTTTTAGAATTTTACTGGGAGGAAATACTGCCAGTTTTATTAAAATCGATTTATTATTAAAATATACTTTCATTAATGGTTGGCGTAGTTTAAGTTTCAAATAATGCTTCCATTTTATATGTGGTGGCTTTACCAACAACTGAGTCGCTGATGCTAAGTCCCAATCAACACTTTTCTCTATTTTTGCAGTTTATATATAATGATTCTGTTTATCTGTTATAATAACAGTTGGAGAGTCGAGTGGAAAACCATCAAGAACTGTTGCCAAGCACATACCAGGTACTGCTGGCTTAGACCAAAATGCTCAGCGAGCTTGCAATGAAATCTCCAGAGCACATCAGCAGATGGTTGAGCGAGGTGAAAAACTGTCACAACTAGAAGAAAGGACTGCAAGAATGATGACAGAAGCAGAATCATTTTCGCAAACTGCTCATGGTATCATGCTCAAATATAAGGACAAAAAGTGGTACCAACTGTGAAACATCATCTATTGCCTTCCTTTCATTATGTCAGTGATTCTACCTCTAATGTAAATAGATTCCCACTTGTGTTGTGTCACAAGTCTTACCACATTCACCTTCCAGACTTTCAATGACCTCATTGTTTGGGAATCGTAGTTCCAAATAGATTGTTAACAAATGGAGTCTGAGTCATGTTTTATCTTAAGGTATCAGAATTATTTACATTCTCTTTTATAGCTATTTAGAACAGTTTTTATAAAGATTTTGTTACTTTGAAAAAGAAAAGAAATGATGTAATATTCTTTTAATGTATGTTGAGGCTCAACGAACTTACAAAGTTTAGCATATGTATATTATATATTTAGTAACTAGAATAATGGATGTTTGGGGTGCATCAGAGTTGCCATAATCCATGGAATATTTTTTCTAGAGGATTTGCCTTGTGTATAATTCCTATTTGAAATGAAAGGTCATTATATAACGAATTTTCATTTCGTGAACTTCAATAGTAACATAACATTAAGGGAATATTTATTTTTTTATTTACGTATTTTTTAGGAAAATTACAAATAAACTTATGGAATTAATAATGAATTTAACCTCTTTAAAATCTGCCATATTTTATCTATAATATTGTATCAAATGCACTACTTGTTTAAAAGTAATTGCGGCACCTTCAAAAATATATAGGCGCAGTAAACTCAATCTAATTGTGCTTTAAATAGAAATTTCAGAGAATGATTTCTTGTATAAATTAGAGAATTCAATACCTTGAGGAAAGAGGTACTAAAACATAAGACTATAAATGAAAATGTAATTTAATATGCTAATCACGTATAGTTGGTTACATAGTACATAGTAATGCTATATGCCAATTGTAAATAATATTTTCATTAAATTATTGAATTAACCAATATTGTAAATAGAACACAATCAATGTTGATATATAAATAATGTAAAAACTAAAATGCAAGCATTTTCTTAAGCGCTGTTTACGTTTATTTTAGCAAACCATTTAGTTTCTTGTTATTTTTTAAGCCAAAGTTAAGAAATTATTTAAATTAGCAACTTTATGTATGAATATAAACTTTAATATGCAGTATTATTTAAATTTTATTGAAAATGACAATAAATTTTATTGTTTTTGAAGATAGATTGGATGTCTCTGAAAAGAACTGTATAAATTATTGGCACAATAAAAATAAATCATTGTTACCTATCACCTTTTCTAGTCAAAAATTTATTGTAATTTTTTTTCTTTTTTTGTTATTATTTATTCTATATTTTGTACATATGTTTCAGCTTATATCTTGTCTTCCTATTTCTTAACTTTGTCACACATCCTTTCTTTGAGAAATTGTCCTTAATTTTATTTAAAAAAATCATTCAAAAATAAAGGATAATGACAAGGTTAATTTTTAATTCTTTATTTAGCGGCGCTAATAATGATTATTCATTGTTTCGTGATAAATGTTGTTAATATTGTATCCATACTCAGAAAATAATTTACATTGTGTATATAATCTGGATAAAACCTCCTTTAGCAAAATGTAATGGAAGATATTTTAATTTAAAATTCATAATTGTTGGGTGCTGGGAGAAAATAATTGACTTGCATCTTGCCTTTTTTTGTTATTTAAAATTATTTATTTTTTTCAGTAAATACAAGTTTTCAAAACATGTGTGATATTAAATGGCTGTGTAAATTTAAATCTATAAGAGTTTATCTCTGATCTTTGATTATGTTTTAAGTAAATTATCAACATAAATTACCACTGGAAAATAAAGTGTAGAATTTATGTGTCAAAAATAATTGAACTAGTCCATCATTCCATGATTATCAGGTTATTATAACTCATGAAACTAATATTTCGCAAGAAATAAACCAATATTTATCATAAATAAAATTAGAGCCCCCACCCAACAATATGAGTTGCATAACTTCCATGTATAAGTGTACAGACTAAGGCTTGATGCTTGACTTTTAAATCCAAGCACACTGCCTTTTAGCATAGGTAAATTGTAAACATTATAAATGTAAAAAAAAATATATATATATATATATACATACGTATTGTTAACTTTTGTTGTACCTATATTGTTACCTTCTTGTTGCTATAGATATGTAACGAGGAAGTACATGGTGTAATGAAAGAAAAAAAAAAAAGGAATATGTTATTTTGCTAAGACTTTGTTATGTTTACAAATTTTATCTTTCTGTTCAAATTGTAGCTTAATTTAATTGTTACTCATTACTCTAAACTTTGTATTTATATATACAGTGTTATACTTGTTTGTATAAGTACAATAAATGTTAATTTTCTGTTGCTGTACATTAGAAATATATAAGAAGACTTAAGCAGACTTCAAACATACCTTTACATTTTAAATAAAATAGAAACTAAGCAAATTATTTGTACTTGTATATTTTTAGCTACTACTAAGAAATGCAAATTGAAAATGAAATTTTAATCAAAATTTCAGCATATAAATGTACTTTAATGACCAGTGTTTACATTATATAAGATCAAAAAAAATACTTCACTGTTTAATGGGAATGTGGAAAATAAATTATATTTTCTATTGTATATCTGATGATAAAAGAAGAAAAAAAATAAATATGAAGATTGATTCTGTTTTTATTTATTTGTTATAATCCATGTGCCAATTTCAAGAATGAGCATCTGGATGGTTTATTTTTGAGGAATATCATTCTCTACAGGCATAACGCTAGCAAACTTAGAAGAATAAAAAAAATAATAATTTCCTGATCAATCCTCCTGCACTGTATAAAGTACCGTGGACAATATTACTCTTAATCATGGAAAACATTCATTATTATTAAGTATCACTACTAAGGTAGCTTTGCTTGGGAAATTTTAGACTGAATAATAAATATGACTTTTATTCATTGCAAAGCTATAATAAGCACCATCTATTTTTATAATTCTTGCCTGTGTATTTGCTTTTATTAAGCTTTACAGCTTTCTGAGAACAAGGAAAATCAATGTACTATTGCTGAATCCGTCAGATTAAATGTTAAGTGGTTACTATTCAATCCCAATTTGCTCAAAACATTACGGGCCATAAAAATCATAATCGTGAATAGCATTTTTCGACTATAAACTGTAATATTAATGATTCGTATTCCAAAAGCAGGTCCAAGCACAACTGTATCAATTTTATGTATTAAATAACCATTAATAAAAATATTCTATTGTATGTCTGAAGAAGAAACATACTCTGTTGTGGTTTCATAGACTTCCTTGCTGGGCTGAATGTTCTCCAAACCGGATTTCTGTTTCAGTGGTCTTCTCGTCACACTTTATAGTTCAAATTTTAGGTAGGTCTACGACCAGCTTCCTGAGGCTATCCATCGCCACTATTTCTGTTCCGGATGGGTCCCAGTCAGGTTTGTAAATTTGCCCTTTTACTTTGACTGCAACCCACCTAGAACAGCAATAGTGGCGATGGATAGCCTGTGGAAGGTGGCCATAAACCTACTGAAAATTTGCTGGAACAGGTAGCAAGTTTGGAGAAGAATAGACTGTAGCATATTAACGGAGCACAATGCTTGTAAATAGTACTTAACTGGGTACATCTCCCCAGCAATTTCACTCCCCTTGATTGAACAAACATTGCTTTGTTGAAATTATTTATAAAATTTTAACAAATTTATATTGTTGAGGATAACACAGCATCTCTAATAGAGTAAACATTCAATTTTATGTAAGGATTATCAAGTATGGTTTAATGAATACATACTTTCTATTTGTTTTAATATCACACACCATTTAATGTTTAGCTGTAAAGTTCATATCATAAATTTCTCACAGGTAAGAATCAACAAAAAAGGCCTTTTTCATCAATTCTTACCTGTGATATGCTTCCTTCACCATCCTGCACCTCAAAAATGGATCATTACTTTTGTTATGCGATAAGTTTGAAAGTGTATGAGATATACTTCCTATGCTTATGAACATATGAGTGTATATGAGAAATAATTGATAAGCTTCCTTCACCATCCAGCACCTCTGTTAGGGAGTGAATATTGCAATGAATGATTGTTATATTTATATATCTTTGTAATTGTAAGATATAGGTTAGGTGTAAAACATATGTTTTACAAATTCATATTTATTTATATTAACCTCCACGTTTTGCAACTAAGGCTAATTGGGACGGGTTATCTACAGGTTAGCGCCTTTTTCTAGCCAGGAGGATTTTTTTAAGGATTTTGTTTAATGAATTCCGTCACTAAATAAATTCCTATTGCCCAGGCGAGAATCGAACTTGAATTTGGGAAGTTCCGGTGCTCCCCAGTGTCATGAAGCCAATGGTAATACCAGTTAACCTCAAATTCATAATATAGGCTTTTGTTTGACAATCATGAGTTGAAGAATAAAGAGACATTCTGATAAAACATACTAAATATTTCTTCTTCTTTTTTTTGTGCTTAAGAACATGGTGTCAGGTGAATGCTAACAGTTGAAGGAAATAAAGTAATATTCCTTTGCCAGTACCATTTGACTTTTCAAATAAAGAGAAAGCAGGAGAGAACTAGGAGCTATTCAAGCTGCAATGGGAGAACTACATCATGCTTGCAGAGGCTTTAGGGCCAAAGGCATCTAAGCTGAACCCAAAGGTAATGTTAGCTTTATTTTGTACAGTTATAGGCCAAAATGGATTGAAGCTAATTCAAAAGATATGCAAACCTGATGCAACCATTGATATCATAATTGCCCTTTAGTGATAAAAAAAATGTACCCTATGAGTGGTTTGTTTTTAGTAATGCAACTCAGCTTCCTACAGAGACGTGTAAAGATTTTATCAATCGGCTTCATGAGTTGGCTGGAAGGTGGTCCTTTGATAATTTAGCAGAGCTATCAAACAAAACTTTAAATAGAAGAAAATTTGATATGTGATAGCTTGGTCGCAGGGATTTCCAATTCTCGAATACTAAAGACTTTAAGCAAAAAAGTCATTGACATTGGAGCAAGCAATGGAGATGAGTCATGATGAGCAAGCCGAGATTTTGGCATTAAAAATGAAAGAAATAGATGAAGAAAAAACTGTACATGACTCAAAGTGAGAGATCCGAATTGCCCTAGAGCCAACCAGGTTTGTCTATAAACGAATTCCGCTCCCAAATGTGCAAATTCAGCTACTATTTTTTATTTTTTAAATTATAGTAACTCCAGTTAGTCTAAAAATTAAACCACCAGAACATTATAATAATTTACTTATCTGGGGCAAATAACTGATAAATATTGCGTACCCATGACAATTTAAATTATGAAAGTGAAGAAATTCCCTCTTTACTAATCTGAATCATACAAGTCTAATAACATTGTGTCATTAGTCAAAGATTATATGCCAGAATCATGTTTAATGAGTATTTATCAATTGGTTTATAAGTAGGTGGCTTTTATTTCTAATCACCTTCACAATTTTCTTTGTTTGGAAAAATATGAATGCAGTATAAAACCAGTACGAATGTTGAGGCCATTCAATTTGATTTAATTATAAATGCAAGGTTTTTATTAACAAATGAAATTATACATTTTTGAGAATATCTTGTTTAAGTATTATTATTTGGCAAAAACGTATATTACAAAAGTTACTCTAAATAAGAAAATAAAACATTTTTTGTTAGGTGAATTTTTGTCAAAAAAACAAACACAAAACATAATATGGCAATTTTTCATTTCATGCCTTCCTAAGAACCCCCATTCCTGTTCAACCTTAGAAATTTTAATATATCTTACAATTGTGAAGGAATCAATGCTAATTTATGTAAAGAGATTTGCTAGTTCGGTTCAGTCATTGTGCCCAATAAAACTGTTGATTGTTGTTATAGTTTTTAGTGTATCTAAAAGTTCTCTGGAGAAAAAAAAATAAACAACTTTTGTGCACATTTGCCAAAAAAAAATATTAGATAACAAAATATCACAATTTATCGTTTGAGGCCCCCCACTCTTGTTCATGCCTGAGAAGATTAGTATAACCTTCTCTTTAATTTGGCAAGGTAGTAATGATACATGTACCAAGTTTTATAAAATTTGGTTGGGTGGTTTAGGCGAGAAAAGGTAACAAGCAAAAAAATAGACACCAAAGCCAAAAATTGTTGATATCATTTCAACTCCGTGTGGATGACAATCAGTTTGATATTAGGATAAACAGAAACATGATAGAGAGCACTATTTGAGGAAAAGTAGTGAGACGTGGCAAATTTACAAATTTGGTCATATCTATGAAACTAAGAATTGGTGAATTGATCTATACCAACAGAAATGTTGAGCTATTCATTCTTCTCCTGGTTTAACACTCTCACTGCGGAGCCTCGTAGCATATGCAAGGCCCTGAGTCACTCCCTGGTGCGGGCCTCGCATACGTTGCGAGGCTGGTCGCCCCGCCCTCCATTCGTTCTAGAGACCTGAAGGTTGGAGTGGGGAGAACCTCCGCACTCACAAGCATTCTGTAGTGTTCTGACCACCGTCTGGCCAAGTCGTTTGCAGTTTCCAGCTTTGACGGATTTTACAGAGAGGACCAAACTTTTCTAGTCGTTCCCTCCATACCTGCCCACCTACCCTTCCCATTGTTAGTCCTTTCCCGGACAATAGGGCAGTAGGTCAGCCTCAAGAATGGCTTGAGGAGAAGCCTGAAACTTTAGAAATCCCATTTAGGGGAAGTCCTGGTCTGAAGGTGGAACCTGAGGGTCCAAAACCTATTCACTTTTTTAGACTACTTGCAACCAAAGAATTTTTTGACAGTTGTCAATAATTCTAATAATTACGCCCAAAAATTAAAAGAAACATCTAGAGGCAGGCGTTCCAGAATGAGAGATTGAAAAACTTTGACTATAGAGGTGTTTCAAAAATTTTTGGGGTTATTATTTTTTATGGGCCAACTTGTCTCTCCATCAGAGGCTCATTATTGGAGGTCCATATTCCCCTATAGTACCCCTGCTTTCCCTTCAATGATGTCACGAGACACGTTTCTCCGTATACTGAGAAGCCTGCACTTCGTCACAGAACCACAAGACCCGAACGTTGAGCATGATCCCTGTATAAAATTTGGCCTCTGTTAAATTTTTTTGTTGAGAGGATGAAAGAGATATACTACCCCTTCAAAGAATTAAGTTTGGACGAGTCCATGATGCTTTGGAGGGGTAGGCTATTCTTTCGCCAGTATATCGCTAATAAGCGCCACAAATATGGAATAAAGATTTATATGTTGACTCAACCTGATGGACTTGTGCTGAAGACGTTAGTCTACTCTGGGCGAAGGGATCCACAAGTTGGAGGGAAAGGACACTTGTATAAAGTTGTCAGACATTTGGTTGATGACTATCTCGGCCACGGCCCTGCCATTTACACTGACAACTTTTATACGTCTGTCCCCATGGCCCACGAGCTTCTGGATCAGGGTACCTATCTTACTGGTACTCTGAGAAAGTCTCGGAAGGGCAACCCAGCTGATATAGTGGGGGCTAAGCTCAAAAAAGGAGAGATAAAAGAGAAGTTTACTGAGAAGGGTGTGTCCGTTTTCAAATGGCGCCACAAACGAGATGTCATTATTATTTCATCTGAGTTTGATGCCCAGATGAAGGCGGTCACGAGCAGGGGGAAGACCGTCGAAAAGCCCGAGGCAATTATTAATTATAATAAATATATGGGCGATATTGACAGGTCCGATCAATTCATGTCGTACTATCCTTTTGAGAGGAAATCTCTGAGGTGGTACGCCAAGCTAGGGATTCACATCATTCAGCTGATGATGAATAATAGTTACGTCTTGTATAAAAGACATACAGGAAGTAATATGACCCTACTGGATTTTAGGGACAAAGTTATTGTGGAGTTGTGTGGGGGTACTCCTGAGGACTGGCCTTACGTACCTCCGTCGTCCGTTCCAAGTGTACGAGGCGTCCATTTGCCGGACCTGATCCCTGGGAAGAAGCGGAGGCAGTGCAAGCTGTGCACAAGCAAAGGGGTGAGGAAAGATGTGCATTATTACTGCCCACAGTGCAATGCTTCACTTTGCCTCACTCCTTGCTTCAGGGAATTTCATAACTACCCGTTATAAACATTTATTTTATTTATTATTTTTTCTATAAAATTGTAATTTTTTGTATATAAAACTAGAATAAGCTTTTGTACATACATGATAAATTTTAGTGTTAGGTTTAGAATAAAAATTTAATATATTTTAGTTTTATATAAAGTTTTAGAGCAGTATTGTTTTTGTGTGTGTGTGTGTATATATATATATATATATATATATATATATAGAATAAATTAATTTATAATATCCTTAAAATCACTGCTTTATTTATTTATGATTACTTCTGTTCCATATAGTTTGTTTCTAATTTCAGAAAAAAACGCCACCTGAACAGAGCAGAAACAATGAATTTCAAGGCATTTTATTGCTATTCATAATTTTTTATATGTGTATTTGATTTATGATTTCATAACCAATTACGAAATAAAGAAATTTCCCATTACTAAACAAAAGATTCTGTTCAGGTGGTGTATTTTCAGCTATATAAGTTCATTTTGGATCAATATGACTTTCATATAGATCTATTCAATTATGATGTATACTTTATATGCATTTGTAACCTAATAACCGTATTTACACACAAAATGTTCTGTCTTGAGGGTTTGCCTACCTAATTCACTGCCGAGTGCGGACCTCGCATACGTTGCGAGGTTAAAAAAAATACGATTATCGTTGTTAAAAATGCATAAAAATTACCACAAATAGGTATTTACTTAGTTTGAACAACTTTAAAACAGAAAACAAAAAAAAAAAAATTAGTTTTTTTGGAAGTGATTTTCGGTTCGGGCATCCGCAGCGAAAGTGTTAAGGCCAATACATCCTGATACGCCCTGTAAAATGTCAGTAGAAGAAGATCAAGGTTTTAATCAGGACACTAAATAAGTTTAATTATTAGGTCTATTTGTTTAATATACCTTTCCAACACTTATCTCACTAAAAAAGTAGTAGTTACAACTTCTATGAAGCAGTTCCTACAATTAAACAAATAATTTCAAACATGAAATGTATTAGGTACTGGACAACAGTGATGAATATAAACTCAAATCAATAATAATTGGCAGGTTCCTTTATAGATATATTTATTTTAATATAAACAGTAAATGGAAAGTTGCCTCAGGTAATGTACAGAGAAATTATAAATTTACAATAAATATGCATTTTAAAAATCTCAATTAAGAGACAAGTATTTCTTAAGAGTTTTTGATAAGAGTGGCTGCAAAACTACTTTAGTTTTAATTATTTATAGCACATCAAGCTTTTGCTGCAAGCGCCTGAAGGTCGGACAAACACTTTTTAATGTTTTCTTTTTCTTGTGTTGCAGAGAGAGATTTAAGAACATTCGATACAACCCATTGTACCATATGTTTTTGAGCAATCATTTGGTCAATTCTTTGCTTCTCAACTTGGAAGTCTAACCTCTTCTTAACCTAAAATGGAAAAGATATTTTATATTAAGTCATTAGATGATGTTAGAAACTACAAAATTTAAGTTTCTTTTATGGTTATTATGCTATATATAAGCAAATCTTCATATTCAATAAATGTTCTAACATCCCTCGCCACTTTCAATATTTCCATAATTCAATCGAAATTTGATATCAATATAATGCCTACAAATGACCTCGTACAATCATGAACTAGCAAGACATCCCATTGCCTATTAAACAACATATCAAGTTTTTATCCCCTACACATTCCTAGACCTAACCTAAATGTTTAATTTGGTACAAAAATTTAAGAGTGAGTGAAGAAATGAAAGACATGATCAATAATCAAGGGCCTTATATCTGACAATATATATGAAAATAAATAGTTTATATGAATATGTTGAAAAAGATAAAAGTATTACTAGCATTTTTCCTTATCAACAAATCTATATAAGAGAGGTTCAGTTTCCATTAAACAGCTTCAACTTTGTTAAAACTTCATTATCTACAAAACCAGAATTAGAGTGAGCCTATAATATTTTCACCAATATTTCAATATAACAACAGTGGAAATATAGAAGACAATAAAGCAATGTAATCTTTATAATACAAAATAAAATGGTAACATTTTAGAAATGGTTTATAGGGCAATTAAACCTCATGCCAATTGGATGATTAAATTCCCAAGCATATGAAATATTTGGGCTATCTGCCTTTCATTGCCCCACTAAACATAATCAACTTCTTAAATAAATACAAAAATAATTTTTAGTATTCTACTATTTACATTCAAATATTAAAATATTTTCTTGTATAAGGGTATGCTTAAGCCCATTAAGACTAAATTTGGATGACAGAATTTTCATGCAATCCAAAATAAAATATAAATGGACAGGTTTAGGTTAATTTGAAAATACAATTAGATAAATTAAGTATATGATGCTCGGAACATCATGTGACCTTCAATAATACAAAATCTAACCAAAAAATTGTATGAACCAAAGGAAGTGACACCAGTCAATGAAAATCAAATAATGTACTAAGCTCATTTTGTAGTTCGTATCACCGTATTCTCCATTTGCATTGAATACTTGTTTTATTATAAAACAAATTTAAATAAAATATTCTCATGGAAAATTGTAATGAAGAGAATTTGTGCAAAAAGGAGAAACTACAATTATTTAGTTTTTAATTTAATAAAGCAAGTACCTCTGAGTACACTTGCATAGCACGTTCACGGTAAGAAGCTTCTAATTGCATTAAAACATTTTCTTTTTTAGCAGCAAGAAGTAGTTCTTGCCCATCAGCTCGCCATTGAGCAACTTCTTCATTTTTAATCCCATCAGCTAATGATTTCAGCTGTTCTGCTCGCCCTGAGTTCCATTCTTCTTCAGTTCTCTAAGAAACAAATCATGTTTCATTAATACATACATATTAATTCTAATTCAATATTTAATTCAGTGAAAGAGTGAGAGGAAAAAAAGGGTTGTAAAGAGATTGTAAAGAGGGTTGTGATGATTGATTCTCCAGTCACCAAGCAAAAACAATATCCTAAAACATACAGCATTATACAAACTGCAAACAAAAATTTGATGTGTGCACCACATGAGTTCTTTGTACTTATATAAATTAAATAAATAAAATATTTGGTAGTATTTCATTTTAATGTGATATATCTGTGTTCCATTGTATCAGATTGAAAAATACCATAGAACATAATTTGTGGATATTTTTAAAATAAAGAAAAAAGGTCCTATATAATTTTTTTTTACCTTTAGAAAAATTTACTTTCTTTTTTATCAACCTCACCTGTAATCAATTTGAAACAAAATGCTCATCTTTTGCACAGATAGACGACTGTACAAGTCCTAGTAATAAAATTTGTATATTGTAAATAAGTCATAAATATGAAATGCCAATATCCTAAGGTGAGTCGTTTACTAGACTTCCTTTACTTCCTCCAAGAAAGTAATGACTGAATCAGGCTTTCATGGCTAAGCTAATTCAGTCATTAAAGAACCATGAAGTGATTATCATCAATTATCCTCACCACAGTTCTGTATCATTTAATAAACTCAGAGAAGCGGAATGGATGGGTTTAGATCATGATGTAAAAATATTTTGGAAAATGGTTGATTAGGCTATATTTTAAGACCCCTATTTCCTTCCATGCCCGTCTTACTCTTTGTGAAAGCACCTCACTTCTTCATTATTTGGGGAACTAGGCTAGAATTGTGGTAAAATAAATACCTTAACCAAAATCTTTCCTTCATGATCTAACCACAACCACCCCTTATCATTGAATACATAGTCAACTTACTTACAAGGTTAATAAAATAAAGCTTTGAAATGGACTTCGTCAAAAAGAACTTTTGATACTATTACAGCATGGAACTCATGAATCTGGGAGGTCTATGAACAATTTGAATGGGTTAAATTTTATTTTTCCTTACCCGTTTTCATATATTCAGAACATAACAAGCATTAGTTTCCTGTTTAAACTGGTGTGCTTTGCACTGAATTGAAGTTGATACACAGAGACAATTTTAAATAAGACTTTACTGAAATTGGTAACTCAGTTGGCCAGAACACTAATCTAAACACTTGGAAAACTGGTTTCAAATATTTAATATTCACTTTAATATAAAAAGAGTACTTAGTTAATTGGTGGTGCTCAACTTTTAGAAGTTTTATTTATTTATATATATATATATATATATATATATATATATAAAATTATTATTATTATTATAAAATATATAAGAAAAATAATACTCACATCAACTTCTTTGTCAAGGAAACCAGAAATTTGTTTTCCAAACTGTTTATTTATGAAGTACACGATACCAATAAAGGATACTAAAAAGTAGAAATCGTGCTCAATAACCCAAATTTCTTTACTTAGAAAATACGTTGTTAGGCCACCAGCTAGCACATAAGGACCTAGAAAAAAGTATTAAAAAAATAATACTTCATTCATACAAACACTTTGCTTTAATTTACAAATTACTACTGATTTAATAGATGAAAATAATTCATGAATAATATTTATTTACAATAATTAAGAACTAATTATTCACACACACAAAAAGGTTTCTAAATAGAACTAGATAAAAATGAAGCAGAAAAAATAATGCTTGAGGGCATATCTTAAAAAATAAAGACTTGCCTGTTACACCAGTTTTCTTATAAAAGAATTCAAACCATTCTTCTGGTACAGTTCCGTAGCGAACTTTACTTGGAAATTCGGGCCTTACTGGGCGAGGAAAATTCACAAGGTCCCTCTCTGGTCCTTCTTTAGGGGCAGAGCTTGAATATAGCTTTGAACTACCAATAACTGATGGAACAGCAGATTTAAGTTGGAAAGCTGAAAAATTACTTTTAATTAGCCACTTTTCCAGGAATAAACAAAATCTTCCAAGATAAAATAAAATTAGAGCGAGCCCCGGCCAATAAAATGCTTAAAACTCCAGAATAGAAAAACAATATAAAAACATTCTAAATCATTAAGTCTCGTGTAGAAGTGTTTTAATATACCTTTCCTGAAAGCCACTCGGGAGAGCATTTTTAGATTGAAGAGAGATGAAAAAAAATCCTGAGACAACGTAAGGGCAAGAAAACCGACCAGCTGATAAAATAATCTTCTGACAAAGAGTTAAAACTCATTGTTTGTACAAACTATACCTCTATGAAATAATTCGATGCCATGACGTCATATCTTTCAACGTTCATGATGTCAGTAGACAAAATATTGAATCTTACAGGAACAGTTATAAAGAATGCGCATGATAATGTTTCAGTTATAACAATATTTATTTATACCGTAACTAGTAAAAAGGGATTAGCGGTACTTGGATCGATGCTTCTTGAAACAGATGAATTTGCTTTAAAAAAAAAACATGAACTTCTTTATTTAGTCATCAGCTAGCAGCTCCTCTAAATGAGTTTTAAAAGATTCAAACATTTTCTTTCTTTACTATACGTTGAATAGAAAAATTGTATAGAAACAGTCATATTGCAAATTCAATTTACTATAAATATTGTTTTATAACATATATATACATACATACATATATATATTCCAAGGTTGAATACCAAATATTGTTTTCATTGAACTTTTACTTTGTCAATATATCCAAATACGTTCTGTAGATCCCCCCCCCATTCTTTTGTTCTTGGATTACTAAACTTTGAGTGATTGAGATAAAAATGATTCTGGTTCATTATAAATTACAGCACTAGCCTTAGTAAATAGTTTTCAATCAAATTAATGTTATATTCAGATACATTTCATTAATTGTTTTTCTTATCTATTCAGAGCTACGAAGTTGCCTGCCCTGTTTGTTTACAATTCAGCCACTTTCCGTTGTAAAGATTATTAACTTGTAAATTGACTGAAGGATTTCTCATTACATTTTAAGGGGGAAATGTAGAGCATAAATTGAGTTTTGATAATAATTGACTTATAAGTTCCTTTTTTCTATCCTATATTTGATTTCACAAATTTTAAAAGAAACGAAAAATCAAAGTTTTTCAACAGAAGAAGGATAAGAAAGGTCAAACCACCTCCACCCTTAACATAAGAGGTTAAGAGTGGAGTTGGTTTGGCCTTTCTTATCCTTCCATCAGCCTGCCAGAATCCGGAATGATGAAAGTTTTTGATAAACAGATATTGTTATATATATTAAATAAATATTGTAATGTTGAACTATCTTTGACTTCTGAATTAAAAAATGAGGAATCTCTAAAATAATTTCATAACATCATTATGTTGCATAGATTATGTTTTGGCCCATATGCCATTTTCAAGTACTTTATTTACATTTAAAATCAGCCTCGTTGTTTGTGCCTCTAGTAAGCACATTTTCACAGTCTATGCAACATGATGTGAATAAAAGTATTTTGGAGACCAAAGGTCTAGTGTGATCCCTCATAGCCTGATTTACAATAAACATTATTTTTATTTAAATTGCTATAGTGACGAACTCATTAACTAAAATCATTATTTCCGCTCTAACCTAAATCTAAATCTAATTCTAAAGGTTGGTAACCTGCAGTTAACCAGTCACAATTAACGGTGGTAGCACAAGGAGTACATTAATAGATAACATTTAAAAGTTTCAATGTCTTTAAATTTCTTATTATTTGTAAAACCTGATTAGGATTCTGGTATCTAATGCAAATAGTCGATATATTATTCAGAAATCAAAAATTGTTTTGATATGTGCATTTTAAGTTATTTCCTACTTTATGTAAGAGATTGGTATATTTCACTGATTCTTCAGGAGAACGAATGATAAAGCTTTTCTTTTTTTTTATGCAAGGTACGTATAAGATAAGGTAGTGCCATTTGACGAATAGCCAATCAAAATGCAGCGAGCCTGCTACGTCACTCGATTCCTAGCCACGCCCCCAACCAGCTTAAAAACGACGAATTACGCTGTTTTCTGATTAATTTGGTGAATACAAAATTTATAAAATGTAGGTCAATAATTGGTTCAAATTACTTTAGCCCCATGTACAAATTAGATTCACACAATAGTTCCTTAAAATTGAGATATATAAAATCGTATTATACATAATCAACACAATACAAAGAAAAATTTTGCTATAATAAGATAAAACATGAAAACAGTTATGCCTAATATTATACAAAGAAATTAAAGTCAATGAATTGAACAAACCAAGCAATAAACTAGATACCAGTTATAAATGGTAAATTATTTTAAACATCAACTTTAGGTACAAGATTTTTAAAGTATATATTTGTAATCCTTCTTGTTAAAAAGATGCATATATTTCGAGTAGCAGGGATTCGGTTCCATAAATCTTGTGAATAAATGGCACTGATGTTGGAAGCCTATGCATTAAAATCCCACAGAATAAATAACTGTGAAAGAAACATGTAATAACATTTAATGGACCATGGGAAATAACTCCAATAGTTCTCCTATAGGATAGAACTACAAGAATAATTCTTTCCTTAATTTTAAATCTCACCTTTTTAAAAGCTGTCATTGGCAAGTAAGCTTTGTCCAAACATGTTGCTAAATTTGGAGTGTATGAATTTAAAGCGCACTGTCCCATAGAATAAATACTGTGAAAGAAGAAATGTAAAGTAATGATGACATTGAACAAACCAAGTGCTCTAATAAACACTAAGAAGATAATTCTTTTTCTTATATTTTAATTACCTTTTTAAAAGCATCAATGTAGTCTGTCTTGTCCAAAATCAGTTGTTGCTGATATATGTGGAGTGTATGATTTAAACCTCACTGTATAGAATAAATAACATGTGGAAACATGTAATCCTTCTAATGTCCTAAAAAGAATTCCTATAGTGCTCT
This sequence comes from Riptortus pedestris, assembly GCA_019009955.1. Classification (NCBI taxonomy): domain Eukaryota; kingdom Metazoa; phylum Arthropoda; class Insecta; order Hemiptera; family Alydidae; genus Riptortus; species Riptortus pedestris. Next base: position 202,577,416 of record CM032228.1, on the reverse strand, counting down.
ATAGGAGTCACTGCAGGGATAATTCTTTTTCTTATATTTTAAATCATTATCTTTTCAAAAGCTGTCATTGGCATGTGTCTGGCACAGTTGTTGCTGATATATGTGGAGCCTATGCATTTAAACCGCACTGTCCCATAGAATAAATAACTGTGAAAGAAACATTAATAACATTACTAATGGACCATGGGAAATTAATTCCTTAGTTCTCTATAGGATACAACTGCAGGAAGATAATTCTTTTTCTTACATTTTAAATCTTATCTTTTTAAAAGCTGTCATTGGCATGTAGTCTGTCTTGTCGAAAAACAGTTGTTGCTGATATATGTGGAGTGTATGAATTTAAAGCCACACTGCCCCATATAGAATAAATAACTGTGAAAAGAAACATGTAACATCATTACTAATGGAGCATGGGAAATTAATTCCTATTAGTGCTCTATAGGATACACTGCAGGAAGATATTTCTTTTTCTTATATTTTAAATCTTATCTTTTCAAAAGCTGTCATTGGCATGTAGTCTGTCTTGTCGAAAACAGTTGTTGCTGATATATGTGGAGTGTATGAATTTAAACCACACTGCCCCATATAATAAATAACTGTGAAAGAAACGTAACATCATTACTAATGGACCATGGGAAATTAATTCCTATAGTGCTCTATAGGATACACTGCAGGAAGATATTTCTTTTTCTTATATTTTAAATCTTATCTTTTCAAAAGCTGTCATTGGCATGTAGTCTGTCTTGTCGAAAACAGTTGTTGCTGATATATGTGGAGTGTATGAATTTAAACCGCACTGTCCTATAGAATAAATAGCTGTGAAAGACACATGTAATATCATTACTAATGGACTATGGGAAATAAATTCCTATAGAGCTCTATAGGATACATTACAAGAAAATAATTCTCTTTCTTACATTTTAAATCTTACCTTTTTAAAAACTGTCATTGGCATGTAGTCTTCAGTATTAGCTGAAAAATCACTTTTCTTCTTTTTGGGAGAAATCTCATTAATGTGACACAGGGCACGTTTACATATTTTCACTCCTACATTGTCTAGATGTTTCACTTTTTGAGTCAGAAGTAGAAGTTTGTTTACTTAAGGACGACACTGGTAAATTCAGGTGGGGCAGAGCTTCTTCTTTTAATTTCAATCTATTAGGAACATAGCCTAGCAATTCTGCTTGTAAATTCCTTTCATAATCACTGTCGCTGAAATGTTCTGAACAAACCCGTGAATGAAGTATCAGGATTTAAAGTTCAAATCTTCTCGTCTGCACAGGACTACTCACTGTTTCTTAATTTCTGGGTTTTTCGGGAATCTGGTTAAAAGATACTGACTTGCCTGATTTCCTAGGAATATGTTGCTACGGCACAATCCACTCGGCATTTTGAAAAAAAATAAGTTATATAACACTAAAAATAAAAAAAATCACAAAAAGATAGAGATGCTCACTATGTAAACAAAGCTCAATTAGGTATTGGATGACGTAATGCGCCAAAGTCGCAAAAAAGTCACGATCTGCGCACCTGCCGAATGGCACCCCCCTGTTTTTATGTAGGTATCAGTGGCGGTTCGCGTATAGGCACTGTGGAACTGAAGCACCCCCAATTTTCACTTGATATTATCTATAGCATTTAATATAATGAACCTTTTTTTCTTTAATACTTTCTTTATACCTGTATAATATATAATCCCTAAGCTCAATGCAGTAACCATCCCCCAGTTTATGAAAAAAGATACAAAAATGTTTGTATGGAACTGTAAGCTTCACAGTTCCATCGGCGAGGAGTTTGACTGTTGTGCGCATGCGCACACAGGAAGCTCCACAAGGCAGAGGGAGCACTGTCGTACCCGCAGTGCCAACCCCCTGGAGCACCACCCCCACTAATTTTAGCTACGAGTCGCCACTAGTAGTTATTTACGTAAAGGAAATATCTATGAGGGGGTTCTATTTGGTATAATAATGCCTCTGTTGGAGGAAAAATATACCAAAAACAGAAATTAATGGCTCAAAACATAAATTCAATAATATCTTAGATACCACTGTTTATAGTACTCGCTTCATCGGTACATATACTACTATTGATTTTATTTATAAAAAATACTAAGCATAAATATGCTTTAGAATATTTATTCATTTGAACGAAAATGTTTTCTTGAGTATTAACTTTTCATAACTTTAGTATTTGGCTTTGTTTTCCTCTATGGTTTAAAGGCTATGGCCTCCTTGCGTGGCGAGCCAGGTTATGCCATGTTTACATTGACAATTTAAAATGTCAGAAGAAGGTTCAAAGAATATTAAAGGTATTTTCACGTTATAGCTGGTGATTACATTCAATAAGTGTATGCTTAAAAGTATACGTTTCGAAAAATTAATTTAGACACGTTAATTGCTCATTAATATGTTTAGGCTGGATAAGAGATCACTCTGGGATTTAAAAGTAGTTAATAGTAATTTTTTTTTTAGCTTTAGCAATATTTTTTGTGATGTAGTTATCTATACTTTCAATCTTCATTTAATAAGAATCCCAATGTTTAGTTTTGAACATTCTGTTTAGCCAAAGGCTACAGGATCATATTTGAGGGACCCTGTCTTTATAATCAGAATATATTTTATCTATTATGGCCAAGGTTCTTTGAATTTTGTCTAGTCTAAAAAAGTAACTTAGCTTTATTTTAAAGAAAGGAATAAAACTCATTTTGTCATCAAGTATTGAGTGTAAATAGACTCAATACGTAAGCTAAATTAGTCAAATGATTTGAAAAAAGGTACTTAACTGTTTTTATTGGAAACCTGATCCATCATTAAAAAAAACACAAAAAAGCAAAGGGGTAAGATGAAATATTTTTCCAACTAAAGTTTATAATGTTAATTCCAATCAAGATCCATTTAAATGCTTTACTATAGACTGAAGTTGGTGAACGGGAGCCATTGCTCTAACCCTAACCCTGAGAACTGTAGATTATGCCTATCTTCGTAATTGAAATAACAATCTTTGCGTTTTCTGAAGGGGCACGAAACAAATAATTTCTAATTTTATATTTATTTTACTACCAGTTTAGCATAAGAGAAAAGTTATAATGGAAAACTATCATGCAATATTGAATGGTGTTCTCATTTCACCCCTGAAAAAAAAAAAAATTATATTTATATATATATATTCTTAGCTCAATTTACTCCAAATATTTAGGGAAATGCGAAATTCAAGATCAGATTTAAAATCCAGAAGCATATATTTGTAAAGAGTAAGCGAGAGCTTCCTATTGTTACAATACAATTCACGAGTTAGTGTTAAGAAGATGTAATATCCCGACATTCTGACCTTCGAAGGGATGAATTTTAAATAAAAGAACTAATAACGTGCACGTGTCATATGCCCTGATGATCTACATAAAAACTATTCTCCATTTTCCATAATAAGAAGCAAATGTAAACTGGACTTGAAATTTAAGTTGGACATGAGGTGTTGAGTGGCTCAGGTTCCTGTGGTTTATGTAAACAAAGATTGGATTTTGTTGTAAATTTCAGATGAAATAAACAATTGTGTCTGCCACAACAATTTTTATTTCAGCTAACAATTTTTGGTAGTCCCACTTTCACCATCAGTATCTAAAACTAAAAAATATGGGCATGTGCAATTACAATCAAAATAGTACTTTTTTGAGTGGGTGTTTCCATAAGATTGAAAACAAAAATATTCAATTTCTTCACTTTATTTTTGACTTAGAGAAAACATGTATAAAACAGAAATTGCTGAGAATTAAATTTGCAATATGATTGTTTATGTTTCATTTTTTGGTCTAACAAATAATAATGGAAATATTTTTTAATTTTACCCCTTCTTAAACTCATCCTATTCACCCGATGACAAAATAATCATGTTTTTAAGCTTGAAATGCACTTCGTGATTTGTTGGCAATTGTTAATATCCACTTTACGCAACTGAGGTTAACCAGGATGAGTTATGCCCAGATTACCATCCTTTTCTAGCCAGTAGGGGACCAATGATTTTATTGGTGAGTTTGCCACTAAATAAATTTCTCTTGCCCAAACAGGAATTGAACCCATGACTCTAAGTTTACCAAATGTATTAAGACAGACATCTTAACTCACATGACTAACCTGAGCCCCTGATGGCATCGTATTAAATACCAAAGCTTGACTCTATGGTAATCTTGGCTGGTTTTGGTGCTCACATTGATAAGAACGAAAGCTACAGCCATACTTTTGAGCAACATAGGAAGCTGAGTTTAACCAATGCAAATATAAGTGCAGTATTTAATGTCTGTACCTTGGCTAGTAAGGTATCATAGTAATGTCATGTTCCTCCGCATCCTTACAAGGGGTACAACAATGATCAACGGAATACTCTCTGTCTAAGTAGCTCATGCTAGATACTTCTCCTTGACATAACCCTGGACCTCTGCCTAGTGCACTACTTATCAATAAATAATAAATATTTGCAATGAGTTATATCGACAGGCTGTTCAGAAAGGTTCCGCTGATTTCTGCAAGGCTTCACTTGTCTGCTGTAAAGTCTCAGTCCCTGTTATCACAGTTCGATGTCATTTCTGTAGCAAAAGAGAGAGCTTTCTTCTGTATTTTAATCCTGTCAATATCAACACGTGCTTAAATCTTTCACTTCAGTACCCTGATAGTTATAGAGGACATGAGAGTTCATTTTTATCACTTGATGCTTTTTTATTTCCCCAAAGGCAAGAATGCAGCTCAACAAGCTTTTGGCAAACAAAATGTGTGCTGTATATGGGAATAATGCAGTAACTGAACAGTCAATGCGTGAGTTGTTTGTGAAATACAGGGAGGGAGAATATCATTGGCGTGAATGCTCAAGTAAGCCAGTTTAAGACATCAATGACCATATGAGGATGGTTGTTTCTGAAAACCACTAAATTATCACTTGAGGAATGTGAGGGAGACAGGAAATATCAAATTTGACCATCCATGGACATTTGTTGCAACATGGTTTCGTTACTTGCTCTGTTTGGGTGTCGCATAAACCGACCCAGGCCAATATAATAGACTGTATATTCACGCGTGATTTATTGCTCATATGCCATGAAAACAATCCATTTTAAAACGTTTGGTAACAAACGACGAAAAATGGATTGTTTACTATAATATTGAGGTCAAACGGTCTTAAACGCCACGCCACTAACCACTTCAAAGGCTAATGACCATGCCAAAAAAGTTATGCTCGTTGCTAATGGGATTGGAAGGATGTTACGTTCTATGACCTACTGCCTAACAACGAAACAATAAACTCTGATAAATACTGTAGCCCATTAGCCAGATTAAATGGAGCAATTGACATTGAGCATTGTTTTCTACCATGGTATCGTCAGATCGCACACATCTTTGACCTCATGGAAAACATTGTTGGACTTTGGCTAGGAAGTTTTACCTCACCCTCCATATAGCCCCCTTTGAACTATCATTTGTTTTGTCCCCTCCAAAATGCCTTTAATAGTAAGAATTTTAATTTCTAGAGTACTGCAAAAAGCACCTGGATCAGTTTTCGGCAATAAGTCTAGGACATTTTATGAAAATCGAAGTATGAAACTTTCCAAAAAGTGGGAACTGATTATCAAAATAAATGGTAATTATGTTGTAGATTAATCTTGGTAAATATTATTCTTTGTATCTTCCATCATTTTTCCTGAAAATCGGAAGAAACATTCCAAACAGCTTGGCATATTTGTGATTCACTAAAATTCTGTACATTTAAATTGTTAAAAACAGACTAGTTGCTACACTAATTGTTTTGTTTTATTATTTCTTAGACTACAGTAGAAAGGATTAAGATCATATTTTAATAAAACCAAAAAAATGATTTGAATTATGTGAGTATTAATTTTTAAATTCATTCTAGTTACCTATACTCCTGGATGGAATGATCCACCTACATTTGCTTATGATTCTCATCAAAGTCAAACAAAAGGATACTCCTTAAATAAACGAGTCGCCTATCCTGAAGATAGTAATCATCAGAAGGAAAATTGTCCTAATACTCTTGATAAACCACCACAAAGTGCTCCCCCTCGTGTTCCATCATTGCCTAGTAAGTCTGAGAAAGGTGATAATAATGATGTTCCTACCAACAAGCCAATTGAGCTGTCGAGTGTTTTAGACAATTTGAATACTACTTTAAAAGAGCGCTATACTGATGAAAAAGAGGTAAAATAATTTTTTGTAATTTTCCTTTAAATATTTAGCAAAAACTTATTTGAGTGTGGATTCAGTTGAGAAGGTTAAGTTTTTAGAATTTTTTTTATGATTCATTTTATTCTAATATTTAGGATTAATTGTCAGTGGTGAGAATTATCTCACTCATTCACTTAGTTATAGCTTATGTCTCAATTGATCTCAATTATTATATTGATACCTACACATTACTATACAGATTATCTGGTATTGAACTTCCTTTCAATATGAGGATCGATTGTAGTAAAATACCTTAATTCTTCACAATGATTTCTTTTTTGGGCAGAGCACTTTCAGAACACATGCTCTAAGAGTGCTCTGCCAAAAAATATATTATTGTGATGGATTAAGGCCTTTTATTACGATCGATCCTGATCCCCATACTCTTCACCTTCCATCACTAAAGTTTGATTCCTTTCAAATCATTCAACCATGTAAAAGTCTCCCTATTCCTGCATTAAAATAAAATCATATTTTTTTTTTGTTTTTAATGATTCTTTTCACATCTTAGCTAAGAAACGATATCAATAAATATTTTTTACCAACTTAAATTTGAAGTCCTATTAGCATAGGCTTCTTATTAAAGAAGAAATATAGAATAGAATATATATATAAGATGACATCAGCATGACAAGGCTGTTTTACTCTTGAGCAAACCACAGCTCTTTTTTATATGAGTTTCTCACATCAAGTGATTATATCAATACGTATCCCTTCTTTTCTTGCCCAGGGACTCCATTTTTAATGACATCATATATATAGATTTCAATTATGTATTGCCCTAGAGGTCAAACTTGTTATTAACTACTATGAAACCATTATATTTCGTTATTTTTAGCCTACAGTAAATTATCACTACTACTCATTCTTTATATGAAGTAATGTTATCACATTTCTTATGCCCTGCTTAAATGTCATTAGTGGTTTTGCATTGGATTCTTACTAAGTGAGAAGTTAACAGGATGTTAGATGGTACCATCAATGTTTCAAACCAGCATATAGGAATTCTGGTTAGTTTACACTGTTTTCCTTGACAGAAAACAACATACTGGCATTCTCATGTTAGAATGTTTAGCCCACTTCATCTATCACCTGCTTGTACCAATTAAGTGCATATTGTACATCATTTCTAATAATAATATTCTGTTTGTCATTCCTCTTGTACAACCATTCATTCATTTTAAATAAAGTCTTCTCTGTAAACATTAATGTCTGCACCAAGATTTTACAATACAACCTTTTATATTTTTAAACTTAGATTTTATTACACTTTCACTTTGATCTGAGTGATGCCAGATGGGATTCAAAGTGAGTATTTCATGTGGTTTCTTGGCTATATAGTCATGTTCAATTTATAACAAATATGTCTTATTAGTATTCATAATTTTTGGTATTGATTAAGTATGCCAATCCTAGATCTAGAACCTCTCCTTTCTCGGCATACACATCAAGTTTTTTATGAGATTATTGATTGATCTGACTATTTGAAAATTTGGCTAAAAATTGTCATTTCTATACTCACTCCCAAAATTGTCATAAATATCACTCACTCCCTTAAGCTTTATATGACTTCATTTTTTCAGGGATTTGGCATTCAAGGCATAATATTTACATTGTACTACCTTCTTAACTAAATCCCAACTCAGCCATCACTGTCATTCTTAAGATTTTAATTTGAAATCCATATTTACAAATGTTTAAATCTTACAATTATTCCTATTATTTTTTAGAAAGACTACTGTGATATAAGAAGGCGATTATCCATTATGGAGAAAATGTGGATTGAGGATAAATTTCCTGAAGCCATGAAACAAAAACTTTATGATATATCAGAAGGTATTTTTTGGTTAAACTAGTTTATTGATGTACTAGCAAAGGTACCCGGCGATGCCCGGGAAATCATTGTTGACTGTCTAATGATGGTATTCTTAAAGCAAGACTTCAATGTGTACAAATACACTTAATGCTTTTACGCTAAGCTATATGTGCTCGGATTGGTTTTTGAACGGAAATATATTCATTATAGATGATATTTAATTGTAATAAATGCTATTCATGATTATGGTTTGAATTATTCAAAAAGTCCGTCACGCAGGGGCTGCGTAAAATAAGCAGATTTCCCACGTGAAGTTTTACAATAGAGGAATTTCACGAAAGCCCTGCAGTTAATGAAACGGCCGAACTAGCTTTTGGCAGGAAAGTCAGTCGTCCGTTAGCCGCCCAGATTTAATAAAAATGCAAATATCTCGGTTAATATTCAAGATAGAGAATAAATGTATATAACAATATTTATAGTAAATTTAATTTGCAATAAGATTGATTCTGTACAATTTTTCGATCTGACGTATACTAATGGAGATATTTCGAATTTTCGATAATCTTCCCCTCTAAACCCCCCCCTCCCTCTGGTCCGATTTCAGCCGTTAACGAACTTCATTTTAAATGAATAAAACTCGGTATTTGTATTAGCACTAATGCCTTCATTATCATAAGCCTACCAACATTTCTAGGAACGGGCAGGAGTGGGGATTGTAAGGGAGGCCAGAAATTAAAAATAGCGGTATTTCGTTTTCTTTTAGTTTTTCTGCAAATATGCACATGACAAAAGTTGTTTAGTTTGTTATTTATAGTAACTTTTGTTGTATAACAATTTATAAACGAGATATACACTAAAAGCTAAAGCGGGAGTCAACTATTTTATTGGACACCAACTGTTGAATCGATTCCAACAAAACTCGGAATATATAAATTAGCATTGATTCTTACATGGTTATAAACTATATTAAAATGTTTAGATTAGACCGGGAGTGGGGGTTATAAGGGAGGCCTGAAATAAAAATTCGTGATATTTCATTTTCTATTCCAAACCAACCACGGGTACTAACCCTAAATACTGAAACGGGGAAATGCCAAATATTGTGCAAAGTAAAGTCTTGCCGAAAAAATACCATCATCAGTCCGGCTCAAATGAATTCCCGGGCGAAGCCGGGTACCTTAGCTAGTTTAATATATTAATAGGTTAACAGCACTGAGCTTAGGGAGGTGTCGTAACCTCCTTTGTCCTATCAGTTCTGCTGCTTCCCTGCCGACCTCATATTGGTCTATGTTTGCATGTTAATTAATGCTTATAGCAATGTAGTAATGTTATTCTCAAGAATGTGAATTTCTTTAATTATCATAAATAAATAATTTAAATGGATGAAAGCTGGAGAGGTGAATCCAGTTATTTCTGGTAGTTATTAACTCTGCTCCGTTAATGTATTCTATACTTTACGAAATACCAATATAAATATACAGTTTACAATCGAGACTTACAAAAGAGTATTTTTAATAGCAGTTATGACTTACCTAAAATAGCTGTCACCATTAAGCTTTGTGGCGCATCAAGGGAAAGGAACTTTTATTCATACATGCTTTGGAAGATAGAATACTTTCTACGATTATGAATTATACTGTTCAATACGTTATAAAAAAAAAAAAACGACATGCACAGGAGACGGGAAATATAAAAAATATTGAGTAGAGGGAAGTCTTAAATAACAAATAATTTTATTACGAACAAATCCACAGCAACGACGGGTATGAACCCTAAAGACTGTGACGGGGAAATGTCAAAATATTGTGGAAAGTAAAGACTTACCAAAAAAATACCATCTTCATTCAAGCTCAAATGAATTCCCAGGCGAAGCCGGGTACCTTAGCTAGTATATTTATATATAGATTATGTAGGGTAGTATCTGGGCTTGATTAACTTTAATCCGACAATTTTGGTTGTATTAAATTATTTTTAAAAAATATATAATTCAAACTGCAAAAAAATAGCAGTGTGAATATTAGTATGCACCAGTAAAGTTCAGGCACCCATACTTACAGAGAATGCCAAGTTGATGGAAACTTTCAGCAACTCAATGCAATTAGTATTATTTCTTGTTCATAATCTATTTTTTATGGTTTGAAAATATTTTGCCATAATTAAGTACTTTAACATAATTTTTACAAAAAGTGTTCTCTCTTTGGAAAGTTTTTTTTTTTTTTTTCCCATTTTATTGAAGTTTAATTTATTCTCTTCTTGGTTATAGCTCTTCAAGAAAATAAAGTTGATTTATGCGACAACCTTCAAAGGCAATTAATGGTTGACCATACTTCCTTATGCAGTACATGGATGGCTGCTATAAGACTTCTCATCAATTCTAAACGTTCCTCAAACCAATAGACTCGTATATAAGCTAATATAATAATGATTTTAATTTTATTGTTATGTTAAATTGTCATTAAGATTTTTTTAAAAGTTAATTATTCTGTAAATAATAAGGTATCAAATAAAATGTTCCTTTGTCATGTTGTATAACTCTTGTTATTCATTTTTATTGTTGGTTCTAAGAAACTTAAGCACATTTTATTTACAAACATTTTTTCTCTCATTTGATGTGATCTTTTTCAAGAAGTATTATTCTTCTTTACTGCCAACATAAGCTGATGATTTGGTTTATATTTTTTTTTAAATCAGTACTGGTTTCAATTATATTATGGCATATGTTATTGAATTAAGAAAATCTTTTTATTTCTAGATATTAATATATAAACTCTGTAAAGATTAATTATAACCATATTTTTATTTTTCTTAGTATATTCCTTATTTTCCAAAAGCAGAATGCAACAAGAAACCACTGCATGTCTTTTTGACCCTCTTCATTCCCTTCTTTGTTCCTTTTGAAATCAAGATTTCCTGTTCACGGAAACAATTTCTAGGCATAGCCTATAGTCACAGGAACAGCTTTTCTCTCTTATTGTTTTCTTACCTTTCAAACTTTTTAGTTCTGTAGATCATATCTGTAGTATATTGTAATAATTTAACACCAATAGATCTGTTTCACTTAGTTGAAATCCAAGAGCTATTATAACTTGAACAACCATAAATACTTAATCAGTTACTTGAGCAGTTTTGTAGTTAGCAGTTAGCCACTTTACAATTGGTAGCTCAAAAAGAAGGAAACAATTAACTAGCTGGTTAAAACTAGTAATAAATGTTCAATCTTTGAAGCAGTATTAATAAATATTTTCCATCTTTAGAGAGGATCAATGCTGCGTGAATGGAGTAAACTCTATTTCACCTGTTTGTGATCTCTGCTACTGCCAAAAAAAAAAAAAAACAGTTTATTAAAGTTATATCTAAACAGTTTTCAGAAATAAGATGCTTAAAATCTAGGTGGCTGGGTTAAGTAGCAAACTTCTTGTATTAGTCCTCTAATACAAATTTACCTTACATGATTCATGGCCTCTTCAGGGACCTACATTTTCATACAAATAAAGTAGTCATCAACTTCAGGACTAATGCAATGTGCCTCTTACCATTGGCTGACCGCACTGTTCCAATGATCAGAGGCATAAATTACTTTCATACTACATTAGGTATGCACTTCATTTGTATAAAAATTCTTTGTGCCCTCAAGTAGTGGCTACTTGATATTACAAAACATATAAGATGAATTTTTAATAAAACAGCAATAGAAGTAGTTTGTTATTTCTCCATTCTTCCAAGATTCAAAGTGTAAATATAAATAAAAAGAAGAATATTTGAAGAGTGAAATAATTAAATTTAAAAAGTAAAATAAGTAATTAGTACTCACAAGTAATAAATAAAGTAATATTTAGCGGTTCATGTAAAAACTTTTTTTTTTTTTTAAAGGATTTCAATGACTACTCTTGTATTTTCATCAAATAAAATAAGCATATGTTTCATATTATAATCATTATTCAGCCAACGGAATCCTTTATTATACTTGAATTGCACATACCAGACTAATAATTTATTAGTACTGTGTGATTCCTTTAAAAATCATGTAGATTACACTTTTTGAATTGAAGTCAGATCCAAGGAAAATATTATGGTCACACTACTGCGTTAAACAATCATAAATGGACAAAGAGGATTTTTGGGAGATTTGTATTTGGAGATGAAGAATATGTTGGAGCAAAACTTTGACTGGAATAAGCTTTCATTTCAAAAGTGTGGTTTTATTGTGATTTATTTCTATTATTGTTGTTAACATAATTATCTCTCTATAAGCCCTTTACTTTCATTTTTTCATTTGATTGGAATAAATTTTGTGATCAAAATAATTTATTTTTTAACTAAATTAAATATACTTATATTTAATTACTGTTTGCTGTTAAGTGTATGTAAAGAAAATGTTTTTATGAATGTTAACAATTTTTTATGCATAAATAAAACATATTTCTCAATATTTGGAATTTCATTAAATATTTACTTATCTAGTGACCCTTGGTGTCCTCCCTTTCTTGAGTTAGAAGCTGTACTTTCAGTTGCTGGAGAGCTGCCTGAGTCTAAGCAGCACAAGGGTAAGTTTATTTTTTTTTTAACTGCCTTATCTATACCATGTTTCAATTGAAGTATAGAATGTAAAAAAGAAACTAAAGACTGCTTCTACATATATAGAAAGACAGAGGGAAAAAATAATTGTTTTTCCTTGCTATTTATTTTAAAAAATATATTTTTTAAATTCCTTTTTTTTAATGAGAATATTTTGCATTATTAGATTTAGAAATTGTTTAAATATCTTCCTAATAATATGCTACTTCCAATATCCCCTTTAATTTAAAAAAAAACAAATAGATAGATGTAGTCACTTAAATTTCTTGCAATACTTTTTATTTTATGACAGATATATTAAATTATATATTTGAATCATTAATGTATCAAACTTCACAAAAAAAAAGTTGGAAATAATAAACCAATTTCAGTTTAAAATGTTTTAATTAACACAAAAGTGATTCATGAAAGATAAGTTACTAGAATGAACTAATGTTAATTTATTTTGTAAATTTATCTTGCAATACTGAGAAAAAAACAGAACGTGTGATATTTTTATTTAGTTCTGAATGGTTTAATCAAACTTTATAAGGACCAAAGCACTTTTGATGCTAGGCACATTGTATACTACCCTTCCTTATACGTAAAACCATAAACTCCCTTTTTTAGGCGTATGGACTTTATAGTCCTCTTTATAATTTATGTACACATATAATATATTTGTATTAAGAGTAAGTATATAATGTACATCTTTTTTTTATTGTTCAAGAAATTAATGACTAATTAATATCTTTTCAGGCAGCCATACTATATATAATAATTGTGATATAGCTCTACCTATGTACCCAACTGTCTATTGTCTAGTTTTTCAAAATATATCTCATTAATTTGAATCCAGGCTTTTATCTTTACCATCTTAACTTATTTTATTTTATTGTTGTCTCCAAAATCAATTGTTTGTTTCAAGATAAGACTGTGTTGGTCAATATTGCCTGTTTTGTATAGTTATCGTTATTTCACTCTTTGTAGCAGCAGATGTAGACTAAGATCAAAGAGATGGAGTTGAAGTAGATTGCATCCCAGGAATAATGCAAAATATTCCTTACAGGATGTAAAAGGAAATCTAAAACATGGCTCTTTATATGTCATGTCAAAATCAGTCATTCTCAAGATTGGTCAAATTTATTATTTGATCTCAAATAAATGTTCACCTCCAAATTAATATACAGTAACTTATGTAATGGTTTTTACAGAATAGCTAATAAATTTGCCTATCTCATGAAACTATAAGTAGTATTATACAAAAATGTATCCCATTTTTCAGGCTACATCCCAAGGAAATATTTTCATTATGAGGAGTTTGGCTACCTGCTACAGCAGTTTGATTTTTTACTGGTAACTAATCAAATTAAAAACACTGTCTGACGAAGATAGACACATTTGCATTAAAAATTTGCTAATCAGTAAAAAATCAAACTGCTGGTGCAGATAGCCAAACTCCTCATAATACAATCGTAAGAAGAGACTATTAAAGTCAAATGATCAATCGATCATTTGACTTTAATACTCTCTTTTTTTTTTTTTTCTTTATTTCTGATTGTAATGACACCCTAGCCTTTGATAGTGCTAAGGCCTTCACGTATAGGATGAAAAATTGGTCTATAATGTATTTAACATCTATTAAGACAAATTTCTTTATCTCCCTCTTGATGAATGAATTAATGCTACGTGAAAGTGAACAGTGGTTATAAACTTGAAAACAAAATTTAATATCATTAAACAAAAAAAAAAGTATAACTAATTTCTTTCCATGATAGTTATTTTTCTGAGGAAACATGGCAACATCACTATTGCTGAGTAATAATGACTACCTCACTATTCAACTGTTCTATTAAGAGGCAAAGATTATCTAATATTCTTAATGCCAATCCTTAAAATAATTTTGTATTTTATGGATATTATTTTAGCATATCTCTAACTGCATTAGAGGATATTACGTAAGTATTTGACTATTGTCCACTTATAGATTGTGAAAGAACGTCCACACATAATATTTTTATGTATAATAACATTGAAATAATGCAATGCATGAAAATCTGCAATTCAAGTGGCAAGCACTGCACTGTTCTTCATTCATTTTTTTAAAATATATCATATTAAACATTGTGCATTCCACATATGAGATTTAAAATTAAAGTATAATGGTATAATTTTATTAAATGTAAAGTTATTTATGTAGGTGGTTATAATTTCACTAATTATTTTAATCACCCATTTTAAGTAAAGCCAAGCGAGGCAAGGAATTGTTACATACCTCACTTATACATCTGAAATGAAATTTCAAACAAACTTTATGTTGTTATCTATTTAATTTTTATTTTTAGCAAATTCCCCCTGGGGGAAAATCACAATTACCATAGTGATGCATTATTTCTCCAAATTTGTATATGTTTATATAAAGTCTTCTAATGTAAAACCTTTTGAACAAAAAATCCATTATCCAGAAAACTCAAAATACAGGCATTTTTTAATATTTTTAGTTTTAAAGCTTGTCAATCAAAAAAATCACTTAAGAGGGGGGAGAGGTTTGAGGGAAAATTCATTCAAACTTAAAATTTTTCTCTACCTGTTTGTGATTCAGAATTTATATATAACTAGCGGACCCGTCAGATGTCCTGCATAATATTTCAAGCAATTAGGATATTAAATTTAATAATATTATGTTTATAACAAAAGCTACTTTTAATAACACAAAAAACAACTTTTGTTATGTGCACGTTTGCCTAAAATCAAATAGAAAATGAAATATCGGACATTTTTTATTCAGGCCTCCCTTATAACCCCCACTCCCGTTCGAACCTAAAAAATTTAATATAGCTTATAAACATGGAAGAATTAATGCTAATTTACATATAGAGTTTTGTTAAGTTTGGTTCAATCATTGGTGCCTAATAAAATTGTTGGCTCCCACATTACTTTTTTAGTGTATATCTCGTTTATACTTTGTTATACGACAAATTTTACTCTAAATAACAAAATAAACATCTTTTATCCTGTACATATTTGCCAAAAAACCAATAGGAACCAGAATATCGCGATTTTTAATTTTAGGCCTCCCTTACAACCCCCACTCCTGCTCCATCTGCTGGGCTGATTTGTGAATCTAAACCATCCAGGCCGTCACCCAAACGCGTACAGAAAAATTCTTTCAAATCGGTCCAGCGGTTTAGAAGGAGTTCAGTGACATACACATGTACAGTAGAATTAAATATATAAAGATATGAGGTATATTTAATGTGAGAAAATCTAAATATTACACCTTTTCATATTTTTCAACCCAACGAACAGGAACAGAGTTGTTTCAATTTTTTTTTACCTCTCTTAAGATTGCCCTATATGGACAGCAGACTCAATATATCATACTACTCCATTGAAAAGTTGCATTCAAAAATCACAGGCAGTCAATTTATATTCATGAATTTTCTTTTGAATATTCAAGTATTGGAGGTGGTAAATATAATAATTCTTTGACTAGCAGGCAGAGGTTAGTAAATTATACTCTGCTACTATTTCCTACAAACCATGTTTTTTTTAAACAAGGTTCTTCATATTTGTTTTTCTTCAGATGTGTCTCTCTCGGGCTGTGATAATAATAATTCCTTTAGCAACATCTCTTGCAGTCCTTTCATCTATTATATTCTTCATAAGCCAAGGTAACATTTTCAAAATTATATTTGCGCTTTCCAAGTATATTATGAATGTAATACTTATGAATTCAGGGAGTTGTCCAGTTGGACACTTTTCCTGTGGAGATAATGAAAAATGTGTGAAGCAGAAAAATATTTGTGATGGTCATACTGATTGTCCTGCTGGTGAAGATGAAGACCCACTTTACTGTGGTAAATTATTCAAATTGTCATTGTGAATTAATGTTCTGAAGCATTTGTGTCTCATTTTTATAATTGTTTCAGCTGACTTGCATGGAGGATTTTGGGAAATAGTTGACAATCTTCAGTATAAACCTCCGAATGATACATGTGGTAATTAAGTATTAGCTGTGCTGTTTCTGAAGATGTATAAACCACAACTTCATTCCTAAAAATATCTGATATCAGTTTTAGATGAAGTCCCAAAGGATTGTATATGCACTGAACACACTGTTATTATTTGTACAGGACTTTCACTATCTTATGTTCCTCCTGCTCTGTCAAAACTTACTACTAGAATGTATGTTCATTTTTTTCCTCACACCAAAGAGTAATCAGAGAGTAATTTTTTTCTGGCTTGTTCTTTTTGCCATACTATATTTTATAGAAAGTTATTTTTAAAAATAGAGATATATTTCAATAATGCAAAATAAAGCTAGAATAATGTTACTTCCTGTATTTTATTTCTGATTATTTTTGTTGGAATTTAAAAATGTGCTATCCAAAAGATATAGATTTATTCACAAATTAGAAATACATTAAATTTTTGGTAGAGACTATAAACAAATTGCCTGTCATGCACTTGTTTTTGAGGTGCTGAAACTGCAAAAAAGTAATAATAATAATTTATAATATTTTAAAAATTTCATCTTCTTGGTGAAAAAAATTTAAGTACTCTATTAAATAATTCGTGACTAATACTTCAAATTTTATTTTAATTATTTATTATTATTTCAGAATTCTTGCAGATAATAATATATCATTAAGAGAAACAGATTTCAAAAAGTACAGCTTAGATCTCATGTAAGTTCAAACTAAAAAATAAAATCAAGTACACATTTTTGAGGGAAGTATATGTTGATCGTTTATTTTTATTTCTAGCCATCTTGGAAATAATAATATTTCGATTCTTCCTAAAACCATTTTTCATGGGCAAAGGAATCTTCAGAAGCTGTTGAGTATCATCATAAGCTAGCATATTATGTATGAAATATCACTTGTATTGTTTATTTATTATTAACATGTTGACTCTCAGATTCTTATATGAAAACAGACTTAGTAATATACCTGAAGAAGTCTTTTATGGCTTGGAGAAATTGGCATGGCTCTTCATCCACAAAAATATATTGTCTGAACTGCACTTTGAAAATTGGGACTTGAAAAGCTTAGCATGGCTGTAGGATCATATATATATATTTGGAGAAGTATACATTTGTAGTTGAAATAAGTATTAAATATTCTCAACTATTCATTATATTCTTTTTTTAGTGATCTCTCGAACAACAAACTTTCATTGAATAACAAGAACTTCCCAGTCCTCCCATATCTATCTATATTGTAAGTATTCTGCCTTATTTGCTATGTTTTTTTTTTTTTTTAATTATAGACTATTAATTATTTTGTAGGGACCTTGACTGGAATGAGATTGAAGGGATTACAGAAAAAATGTTTTTTAATTTACCAGCTCTAAGAGACTTGTAAGTTTCCTTAAAATGCATTTTTATTTTGGTAAAGAAAATATTTAAAATTTTAATTATTTTTTTTGTTAGAAGCATTGGTTGGAATAAGATTAAGGTGATTCACCCCTCTGCATTTATTGTTCAGCATCATTTAGAAGAATTGTAAGTTTAAAGTAAGGAGTTTTCCTATGTAATGTTTTGTCGATCATTGATTTTTTTTTATTATTTCATTTTACAGGAACCTTAGAAACAATGATCTTGAGTACCTAAATGATGATATTTTTAGCTTTACAACAAATTTGAAAAAATTGTAAGTATACTCGTGAGCCAAACACACATATTCTACTAGAGGTATGATCAATGCTTAATCCTAAGTATTAGTAATCTCTCATGAATTGAGGCTTGGGGCAGCTGAAACCAGTGATGCATTGATTGTTATAACAATTTTAAGTGCAAATAGGCATATTAATACTATTATTCATTGACTTTTTATCTCCTCAACATCTATCTCCTTTAATCCAATTTTATTCATGGGTGTCAATATATTTGGTTAATTTTTTGTAATATATTTATTTTAGAAATCTTGGAGGCAATAAGCTTCTGACTATTGGACAGACTTTGTTTGCACCTTTAACACATTTGAAATCTTTGTAAGTTTAATTTTATTATAATTGTTTTTTTGAAATAGGTCTCTATTTTTAATGAAGTTTTTTTATTACTAAAATGTAATATTATGATTTTCCTGTTCTTTTGCATGTATTCAAGATTTAATTAATTGTTTGATACTGATAATCTCCCTATCTCTCTTTATTTTATCTTTTAGTTTTCTTTTCCTCCACTGTATTCTTGCCCATATACTAACAGTGCAACCCAATTTCCTTTTGACTACGTTACTTTTGAAGGTCTGTAGCTCTTCTCATTTATCTGAGTAGAGAGGAAAAGTTTAGTACTAATCATTTGTTGGGAATAAAATTCAAATTGATGCCAAAATAGATTTGTCACACTCATTAGGAGTGTTATTGCTTATACTTAATGGCACTCCCTCTTAAGATAATTTCCTTAAAGTTAAGATTAATTTTGTCTTGTGCCACCGGTTCGTAGCACTCTAAACACCATTGAGTCCTAGGCACAAGCTCCCTCCATCTTACCTTGGATGTGATCCTCTCTTGTTTCTCTGGCATCAAATGCCGATTCCTACATTTAATCTGATAAATTATTGATATTTACATATATTAGTTGATAGTGGAAAATATTATATATTCCACTTTCAGGGTAACTTTAATTATGATTAATTATGAATTGCAAATAATTAACGAATTTTATATTAAAGTATGTGTCTACTTATGACAAAAAAATAAGGACAGGCAACTAAAAGAGTCCTTGTCTAGTGTTGTCTGGAAACTTCCACAAAGCCGACAACATCATCGGCAAATATTTCCTTTATAATGCCTTATTTTCTCACACTTTTTCATTCCACTAGTACATTTAGACTGTTATGATGTCTGTTATATATTCATTGTAATTTTGAAATAAAAATGATTTTTAAAAAGACTTCCTTGTTCTTTTTCTCTTCCTTTCTGTACTTAGCAGGCGCTTGAACAGAGACTTGAACCTGGGTTCTTTATATTAAAAATCGATGTTACCCAGGTAACTAGCTGCTAGTGGGGACTTGGGAAATAGATCACACAAAAAAATGCTAAAGTGCTAAGTTTCACTTTACTTTGTGTGCTAATAAGCAGTTAAGGATTTGAACCCAAAGTTTTCAACATTGAATGAGATGCATCTGGAGAACATCCACTGTGCTGATGACACCATCAGCAGATATTTCCTTTTTAATTTATTATTTTCTCATGCGCCTTGCTATTCCCTAGTCTGTTATGCAGACGGTTTACATATTTATTGTAATTGAAAAATAGTTGTGCTTAAAAAGGCTTTCACTAGTTCTTTAAACTTAACTTAAAATAACAAACCTTGATATTGTGTATGTTACTAGTGTCCGTTTCTTATACATTGTACATAATCGCTTTTTCTCCTAAAAATTTGTTTGATCTTCAAAACTGCATTTTATACATGCAAACTGTTCAGTAAGCCTAAGTTTTTTATTAAAACAATACAAAGTGATTTATTGACATATTAATATTTTTGGTACAATGTAATCTCCAGTGTTAGTGTTATTTCCATACCACATGACCTTCTCTTTCATGGGAACCAAAGAGGATTCAGTTTTAATTCAATTACGTCAATATGTTAATTCAATATTCTTTGCACAGTTAATAACTCTTTTTTATTTCTAGAGATCTTCAAGACATTGATATTGACAACATCAGCATTGAAATATTTTCTGTTCTGCTAAATTTGGATTTCATGTGAGTTTCTTAACATTTTTTTAATAAATATTATTAGTGTTTAATGTATGCTTACTGATATCAAAGGCTTCAAAATATAAAGGTCTCACCACAAAAACTGTTTTTTGTTTTAAAACATAGCCATCTTATTTGTTAAATCTATATATATAAAAAATTGTAACTTCTGTCTGTACATTGATTTTATTCTCGAAATTTCACAATAATTTTTCCTTTCACTTGCCATAGACACAATATCTGCACTTTGTGGTTTTGGTGTCTGTCTTTGTTTGTTACCTTTTCGCACCCAAACTACTAAACTGAATTTGATGAAACTTGGTATGTATATTAGTACTAACCCAAATTAGACTATTCTCTGAGACAAACAGGAGTGGAGGTTATAAGGGAGGCCTGAAATTAAAAATATGTAGCGATATTTCGTTTGCTATTGGTTTTTCTGCAAATATGCACTTGACAAAAGTTGTTTATTTTGTTATTTAGAGTAATTTTTGTAATATACTCTTTTGTCATATAACAAAGTTTAAATGAGATATACACTAAAAAATAAAGTGGGAGTCAGCAATTTTAAAGGACATAAAAGACAACGGAACTCAACAAAAGTCCGTATGTAATTTGGTATTAACACCTCCCTTATTATAATCTATATTAAAATTTCTAAGTACCAACAGTAGTGGGGATTATAAGGGAGGCCTGAAATTAAAAAAAGTCCGTCACGCAGGGGCTGCGTAAACTAAGCAGATTTCCCACATGAAGTTTTACAACAGAGAAATTTCATGAGAGTCGAGCAGTTAAGGAAAAGGTCGAACTAGCTTTTGGCGGGAAAGTTACCCGTCCGTTAGCCACCCAGATTTAATAAAAATGCAAATATCTCGGTTAATATGTAAGATAGAGAATAAATGTATATAACAATATTTATAGTAAATTTAATTTGCAATAAGATGGATTCTGTACAATTTTTCGATCGACGTATAGTAACGGAGATATTTCGAATTTTCGAAAATCCTTCCCTCTAAACCCCCCCCTCCCACTAGTCCGATTTCAGCCGTTAATGAACTTGATCTTTCTTTTTACATAAAACGACTTAATATCGAGTTTGGTAACGAACAAACAAAAATTACGACCGCTAGAGCGGTAACAGACAAATATATATATATATATATATATATATATATATATATAGATATCTATATATACAGTTTTGAACGGACTTCATTTTCGTCATCTACTAGGTAGGATCGATGGACATTTGAAGAAAAATTTTGAAAATTCCGTCATGAGTAGAACCTCAATATCTGATTTCCCTTAAGGTTTTGTTTCCTATTGGTTGTTCAGCAAAAATGCCCATAACAAAAGTTGTTTATTTTGATATTTAAAGCAACATTTGTTACATACACTTTGGTCGTATAAAATATAAATGAGATACACACTAAAAATTATAGCGGGAATCAACAATTTTTAAGGACATAAAAAACAAAACCTAACTCAATGAATCTCCGTACGTGGGTTAGTATTAATGCCTCTTTGATTATAAGCTATATTAATATTTTTAGAAACGAGCAGGAGTGGGGGGTTATAAGGAAAGCCTGAAATGATAAAAATGCGATATTTTGCATTCTATTGGGTTTTTGGCAAACATGCACCTAACAAAAGGTGTTTATTTTGAGTAACTTTTGTTATATAAACTTTTGTTGTACAAGGAAGAAAAAACGTCATATATGCTAAAAACTATAGCAGGAGTCACCTCTGTTTTGGCTGAACATTTCAAGTATGTGAATTAACATAACTCCTGCATCAAAATAACCAATATTAACTTTTCTTGGAGAGAGCAAGTGTGGGGTTATAAGGGAAACCTATAATGAAAAATTCATTTCATATTGTTTTTTTGGCAAACATGCAAATAACGGAAGGTGTTTATTTTGTTATTTAAAGTAACTTTTGTCGTATAACGAAGTATAAATGAGTTATATAATAAAAACTACAGTGGGAGTCAACAATTTTATTAGTACTCATTAAATTGTTTTAAATAAAGGCATATTATGACAAATGATGCTATGTTTTTTGACTTATATGATAGTTCTAAGTGTGATTCTGATTAGGGAAGTTATAAATCTCCTCCTCTACCATCCTCATTTGTTATTTATTTTAATTAGAAAATAACTTTGTTATTTATTTCTCATAAAAATTTAAACTATCAGAGCATTTTGATTGTTTAATTTTTATAATGTATTATTTTAACAATGCCATGCTGAATTTGTTCCCATGCCATTTACCCGTCCCAGGATTTATACCCATTGTTGGTGTGGATTTGTTAATAATAAAATTATTTTTTTATGCAAGACTTCACTGTCCTCCATATTGTTATATTTCCTCCCTTATAACTCCCACTCCCGTTTGAACCTAAAAATTTAATATAGCTTATAATCATGGAAGAATTAATGCTAATTGACATACCGAGTTTTGTTAAGTTCGGTTCAATCGTTAGTGTCCAATAAAATTGTTGCTTCCCGGTTTAGTTTCTAGTGAATATCTCGTTTATACTTTGTTATACGAAATAAGAATATATAACAAAAGTTACTCTAAATAACAAAATAAACAACTTTTGTTATGTTCATATTTGCCGAAAAACCAATAGGAAACGAAATATCGCTATTTTTAATTTCTGGCTTCCCTTATAACCCCCACTCCTGCCCTCCCTAGAAATGTTGGTATGGCTTATTACAATGAAAGCGTTAGTGCTAATACATTTACCGAGTTTTATTTATTTCGGTTGGGTCTTTTGTCCCAAATGAAATTGTTCATTTACGCTATAGGTTTTAGCGTGTATCTCGTTTATAATTCGGTATACGAAAAAAGTGTATATAACAAAAATTACTCTAAATAACAAAATAAACAACTTTTGTTATGTCCATATTTGCCAAAAAACCAATAGGAAACGAAATATCGCTGGTGTCTATGACATGTGAAACAAAAAGTTATCGTGAAATTTCGCGAAAAAAATCAATGTACAGACAGAGGTTGCAATTTTATATATATATATATATATATATATATATATATATATATATATATATAAAATACAAATATAAGTCATTCCTATATTTATAAATTACTTCTTTGTATTAAGCAACTACAATTTGCTAATTATTCTAATGTGAATAGAAAATAAAATAATAGTAACTTTATTTTTCCTTGTCTAGGTATTTTAAAAGGTTCAGATACTGTACTTATGTTCCACATGTACCAAAATGCTTTCCTCTCAATGATGGTAACTATTTACTATTTACTCAATATAAGTTTATTTCAATCGTGAGTCTTTGAAGCACACCACACTCTGCCTAATTCCAATTAATTAATTTTTGAAGTGTTTATTCCTATTAAATATGTTAAAAATGATAGCTTTATCCAGCTAAACCTCGTAAATCATTGTTGATTGAATAATCCTAGATTACGTTTATTTATGCAATTTTCTTGCAATAGTTTGTATCAAACTATTCATTATTTAATCCTTCTTACAAATTTCCTTTCTTCACATTAGTGACTACTGGAGTGATGGTTTACTTCTAAATGTTTATGTCAAATATAAATTTTCCTTTTATTCATTCATTTTAATTTGTAAAACATGTAAATAATAAATTTGAATATATAATAAGTTTCAAAATAATTTTTAATATTAGGAAGGTTCATAACCAACTTGTTTCTTGCAAATGGCTGCTGTATAAACACAGGACCATGAAATGAAATTTAAAATTACTTTGGACCAGGCAAGATATAGTACAGGTTTCTGTGATTTTTGAATTCACATTAGGAGTCTCTTTTTCCTCATCACCTCTGCTTTAACACTTTGATGGCAGGTGTCAAAGGGTGTTCTTCAGTGGCGCCTTTCCAAAGTGGCAGCCATCGACGACCCTTCGACACATATAGTCATGGACCCTTCAACATCTTGTGTGGTTTTGATTCATACGGCTTAGGCACCAACTTGTTAATGTCAGTGTTTAATAAGTGAAAATCCTTAGCTCAATAGCCTATGAAAGGGCAGAGGCATGCTTCACAACTTTGTTTGGATGGAGGTCAAGTAACTAGACCCATTCCCTGCTGTTTTGTGATGCCCTTATAGATGAGTCACTACTTCTTTATTCAAATGCTCAGTGGGGCCTGGGGGAAGGTATTGGAGCTTCATCTCATAACCTTTTGAATAAATCATTGCTTGCAAGCCCTTGTCCTGACCTGACTCTTCTAATGCTGTCATATCATATGAGTGATTCAATTTCTTGAGTCGATTTCTGCGACAATTTCGTCCGTCACAACTGAGGGTCTGCCTCTCACACTTTCATCCTCAAGTGAATGTCTTCCCGCCTTAAATTCACGTACCCATCTCCTCACCATTGACTCACTCATTACACCTTCTCCATAAACAGAAATGAGGTGTTCGTGAATTTGAACTGATTTGAATCCCTGTCCATAAAGAAATTGAATCACTCCGCGCAAAACAACTCAAGAGGGAACGGGGATCGAGGTGGCGGGACGTGGCATGGAGGGCTCCATTTCAACTACCTGCCCTGACGTTGGTAATTGACCGACTGAGGTCCCCCACCTCTCATTCTATTCCCCCACCTCTCCTCTTTCGAGCGGTGTTGCCGGATTTGGCAAAAACCACTCCTACCGCCCTACAGAACAAAACGGAACTTATTTTCTGGACGACCCTCGTATATAATACTGTTGTCACACCTGCCAGTGGGTGTCATCATCACTGTTTGAATATTGAGTGCAACTAGCAAGAGGTCTATCTTCAAACCCATCAAGTCTTAGTGTCATATAAAAACCCAGAAGGTCCTATCCTTTTTTTGGTGCTGACGTGTATCTTCTAAAGATGTGCCCCCGTAACAGAAAATATGTAGAGCTCAGTATGAATAAACTCATTTATTATGGATTTCTGTCATTATTTGATGAAATGTCTTCTCATCATCACAGAGCCATCAACATTTTTTATCAAATTTTTCATGTAAAAATAATATAAATTCAGATTATTTTGTTATTCTACATATTTTAATGATTACCTTTTAAATTCAGGATCATCTTCTGCATCAGATTTATTGATGAGCAGTTTTTTGCGAATTACACTGTGGTTGGTTGCTGCATTCACACTTTTTGCCAACGGTCTTGTCTTATGGCACAGGCTCTCTTCTACAGCAAATACATCTCCTCTCAATATACTCATCACAAGCCTTGCAGGTGTGTGTTAATTATAAGCTTTATTAACAAACAATCTTTATTTAAATATAATCCAATATGGATGTCATATTACTATATAAGAAAAATTTATTTTTAAGCTTTTATCAGTTCCTTGAGATACTTTACACTATTACATGATTTTCTTGCACAAAGATGTTTCATGTTATTCCTCTTGAGTCATATATGAAACCTAACTTTAATAAACTTAACACTGTAACTGTTTTAATTTTTAATTACCACCTAAGTAGTTATTTAAAAGTTTACGTACTCAGGTTAGCCATGTGAGTTAAAGCTCTGCCTTCAATTCCCGTCTGGGTAGTAGGAATTTATTTAGTAACATACTCTTTAAATGAAGTCCTTAGTCCAACCCTGGCTAGAAAAGGGTGGTAACCCTTTGTAGAAGGCCCTTCCCAATTAGCCTCATTAGCAAAAAGTGGACATTAATAAATAACAATAACAATAAAAGTTTCATGTCATACAAAAGTCATACACATGTGTTCTTTCGATGTTTTTGTAACTTAAGTATTATTGGAGTTATTTGTATCTTTTATTTTCCAGTCCTCAGTGATTAACCACTCTTTCTTTCTTATTAGCTTTATGTATGGCATAATATATTGTGTTCAGTTTATTGTTTATATAGAGCCATTGCTAAGAGACACATGTAAAATTGAAAGCTGTGATAGCTTTCTGATATTATAGACGAGTCATTTCTTAGATGGAACTTGACTTGCCTTTGGACTTTGTTAATATAACATGAATGTTTATTGTGAAATTGGTTGTTGGAAATCTGCTTAGTTTAGCAAATGTACTACCCACATCAGGGCCTTTTTCTGGACCATGGAAATTTTTATAATTGCTCAAGATGGAGGAATCACTTTTTTTGTCTAAGATTTTATATGTAATCTATTCCAAGGTACATATAATCTATTTGTGCTGTTTTTTATTCAATGAGCTGTTTAATCTTTGGTTTAGTTCCTAATAGTATATGTATTATCGAGGTAAATATGTCTTTTGATCTACAGCCTATGGCTACTGAATTGTACGTCAGAAATCCTTAAGGACTGTTTGAATCATGGTTTTAAGAATGTAGAGGTCCATCAAATAAAATAAAGTAAGCCAATTTATAATATGACAGGACATGTGATCTCATTTGAATTTTGTTCATAACAGCCGGGCAACAGTGTTAAATCAAAGCTTAGATTTCATTCCTGATGCTTTTATAGCAAATCATTTTATTTTAATATCTGTTTAATGGTTTTTGGTCTATTTGAACCTTTGCCTTCCTCAAGCAAGACTTAAAGCTGAAAGCTTTTTTTTAATCAAAGAATCATTTGGTCCCACCAATCGTTCTTATTTTTTATGGTTTTAGGAATGTAACATTTTAACCACCAGTTTCAGATTTATTAATGGGAATATACTTGAGTGTAATAGGCTATGAAGATTTATTGCTCAAAGGTAAATATATCATTAATGCCCGGAGATGGATGTCTTCATGGTTGTGTACATGTACTGGAATAATCGCCATGTTATCATCAGAGGTGAGTAAATCATTGGATCATTTTTATAAATAGCTTTAATGTTGTATTTATTGATAAAAAAAAAATATGATTACCTTGCTTCAAGGTAAGCATTTTTATGCTTCTGTTGATCAGTGCAGAAAGATACCTTCTAATCTCAGCACCTCTCGGTGAACAAAAGAGTTTACAGCCAAGAGTGGCAATGATGTCAGTCATAACTGTTTGGATTTTCTCCCTTATGATCTCGCTTCTTCCAGGTATGTGTGTTTTTTTCTAAGCAGTTCATAGTCCCAAGAATAAAACATGTTACATACATGCAATAATGTTACATATACACAATTGTACTAACATATAATTCTTATATGTTTCGTATAATCATATTTATTCTGAATTTATGACCAATAGCATTTTTAATAATTGGCATGTCATGCTGTATTACATGAAACAATATAAAATTTCAAAAGTATCACATTTAATTAGATTATTAACCTTTTGTTTTACATTTACTGGGGTTAGATTTATTGTAATTTGCATTTACTGGGCATAGATTCATTGTACTTTAGATTTACTGGATATAGATTCATTGTATTTTGATATTTTATTTGTGTGTAATGTATATGGAGAGGTTGAAATGAAAGGAGGAAAAAAGTACACATTACTTAGCACAATTTTTAGTTTCTCAAGATCTGATAAATGTTGATATGTTGAAATAGAAAAGACAGCTTGGTGAATGAACAACTACTACAACTAACATAAATGCAACAGGGTGTGTGTGCCTGTGTCTGTACGTGTGCATGTGTACACACACACACACACACACACACACACACACACACATATATATAGTTAGTTTTGTGATTTAGAGTGATATAGTGAAAGATGAATTGTTATGGAACAATCCTTCCCTGCACTGGGAGTGACCTTATAAGGTGATCAAGAAATTGAATGATATGGTTTACAGGATACAGAGATACCACAATCCAAGGTCTAAAATGAAAGTGGTTCACCTAGAACGACTGGGTGATAGTGTTGCGAAAACTATGTACATGAAAAAGTGCACAGAGTTAATCTCGTATTTAAGAAATACAAAGTAGATGAGAGGAACCTACTGATGGCAGGACCATTGGCACCAGTCTGGATCTAGCCCATTCCGAGCCCCTTGTCTTTGAGCTCACCGCCTGTCTATAAAAGTGGCCCAGCTCACCTGAGAGTTAGTTTGTTCTCAGTTCTCTTTTTGTAAATACCAGTGCATTTAGTACAACTTTAGTGAACAGTGCTTTTAGTTTTGGTACAGTATTTTATGTGAAGATCAGTGAAGTACTGTGTTTACGTGAAGAATAGTGATGTGTTTATGTGAAGAACAGTGCAGTGCTGTGTTCTTTGTGAAGATCATTGCAGTGCCATGTTTTGTGATCTTCAGTGATTCACGTGATCGTGAGTTATTGTACTGTGACAATAAGAAGTGAAGTTATCAGTGCATATTGTGAGTAGTAGTTAAGAATAATTTACCAAGTGTGCAGTGATAAAAACTCTAAAGCTTGTGTGTTTAATTTTGCAATCCAAAAGAACTCTAATAAACAACGTTTATTATTTTTGTAATAAACGTAACAACTGGTGTCAGAAGTGGGATTGCAAAATTAAAGTAAACTAAAATGAAGTTCGAGGAGCTAGAAGTGGAACATCTGAAGAAGGAGCTGGGTATATTGTATCTGCCAACAGCAGGAAATAAGGCTGACCTTCATCGACGGTTAGTAGAAGAATTTCAAAGGCGAGGCATTGATGTAAGTACATATGAGTTGGAGGATAAAGAAGATATTGCTGTATGTACCCCTATCTCAAGCAGCAATTTTGGCTAAAATGATGGAAAATGAACAGAAACTCTTGGAAGCTTCTAGAGCCAATAGCAAGATGCTAGTAGAAAAATTTCAAGAAGCTTCTAGAGCTGATTACGAGAGACTAGAAGAAATTTCTAGAAGCAACAGCGAGAAAATCCTAGCTGAAGTCGAACAAGAATTGAAGTTAGAACATGATAAATAGTTTTTCAAAATTTTTAAATAACATTTAATGTAGAATAGAACTTTCAAGGAAAGTATCTCATAATCAGTGTTATATAATACAGAGTCAGTCGAGTGTATATTACTGCTAGAAATCATGCTAAATGCTTTATAAGAGTTATTTTAAGGTTTTTAATTATTGAAGAGGAAATGCTTTTCTTTAATACAGCAATGGAAACATTGAAATTTATGACTTAAAAATAATAAAATAAAATTGGGATCTAAAATAATGTTAATCAATTAAAAAGAAGTAGAAAGAAAGCACATTACCTTATGATCATTGATGCAAGCCTAGCTGGTGATTGGAAGGATGGCCACTCCCAAGAAGACTATTACCTGGCTTTGTGTTAATAGAATCGTCAATTTTTATGCAGCTAATAATATTTTGTTATAGTTATGCAGTGGAGAGGAGCCTTGTCTTTCTATGGCTCAAATGGCTTCTGTTTTCCTCTTCATATCGATGATCCATATTTAATTGGATGGCAATATTCTGCAGTAATATTCTTAGGCATAAATTTCTTTGGGTGAGTATTAGAGGACTTTTTTTTTTTTTTAAGTTCAATACTGTCTCTTTGATGCCTAATAAATGTGGTCTCTCATTTTTCAGAATAATTGGCATAGCCCTACTATACTTTGGACTATTTTTGAGCATTTATAAAACTCGGCATGCAACCACTTTGAATGTAAAAGATTCAGAATTTGCTTTAAAATTTTTTTTCATAGTTATTACTAATGCCTGTTGCTGGATGCCAATAATTATATTCAAGGTATTAGCTTTCCTGGATATCTCATTGTCTGGTAAGTAAAAATAAATATCAGTAGTTCACTAAAAATAAAGTGACCAAAAATTAGCCAATACCTCAACAAATTCATACATGTAAATTAATATTTGATAAAAAAGCAAATGTTATTGTTATTATGGCTCACTAGATAGTTCAGGTGCCCAAACTTTAGTCACTGATCATTTTTGAATATATAAATTTAATTAATGTTGAAAACAGAAGCTCTTAAATACATTCCAGTTATTTAGTGAGTTATATGATGTAAATTGAAATGAATTAATTTATTTTAAAATTCTTATTAATGAATTTTTCTTTCTTATTATAAAAAAGATGCATTCAAATGATATTACCATACTAAGATCCAAGGAAAAAGATACTGCTTTGAAAATTATAAAATAATATGTTCAAAGCTGAACAATTACAGATTATTTTG
This sequence comes from Riptortus pedestris, assembly GCA_019009955.1. Lineage (NCBI taxonomy): Eukaryota > Metazoa > Arthropoda > Insecta > Hemiptera > Alydidae > Riptortus > Riptortus pedestris. Next base: position 202,547,094 of record CM032228.1, on the reverse strand, counting down.
AAGCTGTGATTAATCCTGAAAGAATAAATAATCTATGCTTTTATATATTTAGATGTGACTTTTCATATTAATCTTGAAAACTCAAAAAGAAATATTAGTCCATTATTAGTTCTTATTTTCTGAACAATACTTGGGTGTACTACAGTAAGACATATTTATTTTGCTTTTGACTGAAATCCTTTCACCGATATTACTTAAATCAATATTTGGGTTCTACAAAATTATAGACTAAAACATTTACATTCCAACATTTATTCAGGTACTAATAATATAAATATCATAATATAAGTTGTTCATCTTTCAAAAAACAATTAAGAAAAAACAGTCAGAGACCTAAATCCTTCTCCCACTTGAATATATGTATATATTTAGTCTAAATTAGTGTCATCTCTACACTAATACAGGTAATTTGGGATCACTGTCTACAGAACAACATCCTTTTCTAGCCAGAGTGCTAATTCGGATTTTATATGTTGACATTTGATGAATCTGTCTCCAAATAAAATCTCATGTGCTTATGGAAATTGAGCTCACTCCTCTAAGTTAGCCATGTGTATAAAGACCGATGTCTTACTACACATGCCCGGCCATTTATATGATCAAGAATTTAAAAAAAAAAAAAATCTGATAGTATTCTTATAAATTTATAGCAGTAAATTAATTTTTTCTGTGTAATTCTTGTTTAAGGTTTGTTGAAATGATTTTCTTGTTCAAGAGACGAGAAATGAATTAAGTGTATTTTCATTAAACATTAATATATTGTTACGTTTTATTACCAAAACCAGTAATAAACGTTTTTAATAAGAGTTCTTTTGGATTGCAAAATTAAATACTTGCAAGTTTCACAGTTTTTATCACTGCACAATTTATTTCACAATGTACAATACACTTGGTAATTCTTAATTACTACTCACTGTATAACACTGATAGCGTCACTGTTCTTCAATGAGTCACAGTCCAATACACTCACGGTCACTGAAATTCACAGAAAGATGGCACTGCACTGTCCTTTACTTCGCGGCACTGCACTGTCTTAAGCACGGCTCTAAACTGTTACTTACAGTCACGGCACAATACTGTTCTTCCTATAAAAACACTTTACCGCACTGCACTAAGTCGTACTGTAGCAGTGATGTGAACATCAAGACAGGTGAGAATAAAACTGACTCTCTCGCGGCTGGCCCTTCTTTATGTAGGTTGTCGGCATACATCAAAGGGGAATTGTCTGGACCCCTCGACGTCTGGCTGGAAGCAGTGTTGGGCATTACTCAAGTAAATTTTTACTCTAGTATTAATCATGAGTGAAAATTTAATCATCACTCATTAATCACACATACATTTTTCACTCATCATTCATCACTCTCATAAATGAGTGATTACTTTTAATTATTACTCATCGCTTTTCACTCGTTTTTCCTATGAGTGAAACTATAATCCCCTTCCTTTTTCCTTTACAATAACAAACTACCTATTCTAGTTGGAACCTGCACTGTTAATCTTCTTGAATATTAGTCAGTCAGTCTTCACTAGACAGTGAAACAAATACATTTTAGCGACAATGTCTTTCTCTGTGCCAATACCAAGCCGGTCAGAAAGCAGTGCTGTTAATACCTGCGATTCATCTGATGAAGAAAGGGAAAGCTCTACTGCATTAAATATCACAATTTTAGACGGTAAATTCTTTAAATTAAAATCTATTAATGGTAAAATTTGCATCGGTACTTGCATGCTTTGCCTCCCTAAAGTTGTAGAAATTAAGGGTTACGGGACATCTTCTACAAATTTTAGGTCCCATTTGCAAAGAAGACACGGCATGGAAACCGTAATTGAATATAAAGAATATGCTAAAAATATTAAGGAAAGTAATGTAGGGAGAAGCCACATTACTGCTATTTCAAATTCTTCAAAAAGAAGTAAAAATAACCCCTCAGCTTCAAATAAAAAAAGGGAAAAGTTCAATGAAGCAGTAGTAAAATTTATTATTGATGGTATGGTCCCTTTACGGTTGAAAACAAATATTTCAAGGAAATGTTTAGTGTGCTTGAAATTAAAAACACTGGTGTAGACATCTTTAGTCGTCGTACTTTGGGGAGGAAGATAGATGACTATAATTTACTGTGTGAACAAAAAATAAAGGTTATATGTGCAGAAACTACTTACATTTGTACAACTTGTGATATTTGGTCGGGTAGAAAAAGAAGTTTCTTGGGTGTTACGATGCACTGGATATCAAAAAAATATCAAAGGAAATCTTTTGCTTTGGCTTGTCGTCGTTTTCGTAACACTCATTCAGCTGAACGAATTGCTTTATTATTAAAACAAATATATGATCACTTTGGATTGTTAAACAGTAAGATTGTTGCTACGATTACAGACAATGCTAGTAATTTTATAAAAGCTTTCCTAATTTATGGAGTGAAAAGTAGACTAATTCATTGTGAATCAAGCAATTATATTTTTTCCAATGAGCCACTTACAAGCGTTGATTCTTCCGATAGTGAACACGATAACAATGATGCAAATGAAACCAATGTTAATACTAGTGATTTATCAAGATTTTTATCATATCACATCAGATGTACTCACACTTTAAGTTTATGTGTTTCAAAGAATGTTATTAAGGCTATCCAAACTAATGAAGAGATATCAATTATTCATTATAATGTACTAAAAAAATGTAATCTGCTATGGAAATCTGCTGCGAGACCCAAAACAGCAGAAATTATTTTTGATATCTTGGGCCATAGTCTTTCACGCCCTATTGAAACTAGATGGAATTCTCTGTACGACAGTTTAAAAGAAATAGCTGCCATGAAAGCTAAAAGTTCCCATCTTTGCACGGCTTTGAATTTAAAATATGCATTAAATGAAGAAGATTTTCGCTACATTACTGAACACCTTGAATGCACAAAACCGTTCGCCGATTTGATAGACATTTTGCAAGCCGAAAATAATATTTTCTTCGGAATTTTATTACCATCTCTACTTTCTTTAAACAATAAACTGCAAATTTTGTCTAAACGTGACTTTATTCATTGCGGACCTTTGGTTGGTGCTTTGCAAGCAAGTGTTCGACAACGATTTGAAGAATTATTCTCGTTCAACACTGAACTCTCTCAAAAGGCGGCTATTGCAGCATTTTCCTACCCAAGATTCAAAAGGAGGTGGTTGCAGAGTGTACCTGTATCCTATCGCGATTATTTACAAAATATGTTTAAAGATGCAGTTACTTTAGAAAATCCCGAATTTCAAACAGTCGTTCTTGATACTACTAACGAGACCACACAAGAAGATGACGCATTTTTTGATTTTGAAGAATCCTCACTTACATCCGTTCCATTTTCCAATTTATCGTCAATTGAACTACAAATACAGCAGTATTTCAATGACCCGTCAAGAGATTTAGAAAGTTTGGAGAAATATCCAGTTATAAAAAGGACTTTTTACAAGTTCAACACTCCGTTGCCTTCTTCCGCCCCTGTAGAAAGGCTATTCTCTTATGCCACTATGACAAATTTACCGAAAGCAAATAAACTGGCAGATAGCTTTTTTGAAAAAAGGGTAATTCTTAAGGCAAATATGGCATCACTTGATTGAAAGCCCTTTTTAGTGTATTTCTCTATTACTGATACAATTGTTGTATTATTAAAATACAACTCCAATAGCTTAATTTTTTTTTTTTTTTTTACATAATATTATTTTAGAAGAAGAAATGTTATATTTATTTTATTGGGCTGTTAGACAATCATTTGATTTTTTTTTTTTATCTTATAATATTATTATGAGAAGTTATAATTTGTTTTGTTTAATAAATATATTGTGCTAAAAAATAACTTTTTTGTTTTTAAATCATTACTCATGGTAGTTAAATGAGTGATGAGTGATGAACTCATGGTTTAAAACTAAGAGTGATCACTCATCACTCATAAACATAAGAGTAATGAGTGAAGATCGATCACTCATCACTCATGAACATGAGAGTAAAGAGTGATTTAATCATACTTTTTCTCTTGGTCATAGAAGTGATTACTCATTAATCATCACTCATTTACTCGAGTAATTGCCCAACACTGGCTGGAAGGTACTGGTAGGAGCTAGGCCATTCTGGCGGCTTCTTTGATCTGTATCGCACTCCGTACCCCCTCTCCCCCTCTCACTCTATCCCTCCCTCCCTCTCTCCCTCCCTCCCTCTCTCCCACCCTCCCTCCCTCTCTCCCTCCCTCTCTCTCTCTCTCTCCCTCTCTCTCTCTCTCTCTCTCCCTCTCTCTCTCTCTCTCTCTCTCTCTCTCTCTCTCTCTCTCTCTCTCTCTCCCCTCTCTCTCTCTCCCCTCTCTCTCTCTCTCTCTCTCTCTCTCCTCCTCTCTCTCTCTCTCTCTCCTCTCTCTCTCTCCTCTCTCTCCTCTCTCCTCTCTCTCTCTCTCTCTCTCTCTCTCTCTCTCTCTCTCTGTGTTTTTTTTTTTTTTTTTTTTGGGTTGTAAATTATACTAATATAAACATAGTAAATAATATGTATAAACATACATACATAGAAGTATATATATTTTTTAAAGGTAAACTGTATAGTTGGTTGGCAGTCTTTGTTATTCCGATCAACTCAGCGATTAATCCTATTCTCTACACATTCTCTATACCTCAGTATCGTGCAACAATTCGTCCAGGAATGCCAAAAGATGGTAATTATAATTATTTTTAAACAGATTTATTTCTTTGCTAATTCTCTTATATATAAATTTAAAATAAAATTATTGTTCTTCATATAATTTTATTTTTGAAAACTGTGTCATTCTTTTTATTTATAAAAGTCCGTCACGCAGGGGCTGTGTAAACTAAGCAGATTTCCCACGTGAAGTTATACAGTAGATACATCTGCCCAATAACAACTGTTGTAGTAAGGTATCTCTAAACCTATTCAAGAGGGACGAGTAGTTATGGAAACGGCCGCTAGAGCTCTCGGCGGAACGCCCCGAACATAGCCGACCCCTGCCGATCACATACAGAATACAAATGCAAATATCTCGGTTAATATTGAAGATAGAGAATAAATGTATAGAACAATATTTATAGTAAATTTAATTTGCAATAAGATTGGTTCAATACGAGTTTTCCGACGTATAGTAACGAAAAGAATAAATAACGAGTTTGGTACCGATCAAACAAAAATTGCGACCGCTAGAGCGGTAACAGACACACACACATATATATATATATATATATATACATATATATATATATATAGATTATAGATCTATATATTTGTCTGTTACCGCTCTAGCGGTCGCAATTTTTGTTTGATCGGTACCAAACTCGATATTTAGTCGTTTTATGTAAAAAGAAAGATCAAGTTCGTTAACGGCTGAAATCGGACCAGTAGGAGGGGGGGTTTAGAGGGGAGGATTTTCGAAAATTCGAAATATCTCCGTTACTATACGTTGGATCGAAACATTGTACAGAATCAATCTTATTGCAAATTAAATTTACTATAAATATTGTTATATACATTTATTCTCTATCTTCAATATTAACCGAGATATTTGCATTTTTATTAAGTCTGTGGTCGGGTATAGTTCGGATTAGATCAGCCATTTCCGCCAGTACTCGGCTCAGGTGGAATCTTCTTCTAACCTTACTTTACCTTTGTTACTTTGTGAGATTTATGCAAATACGTTCTGCCCCCCCCCCTTCTTTAGTTCTTGGACTAAATTTGAGTTATTAAAATATAAATTATTCTTACAATTCAGAAGCCGTTTCAGTTGGGAATTTATTTTAATTAACTGAAAGATTTCTCATTACCTTTTGTATTTAATCACGGTGGTATTGTGTTACCAGTAGGGAGATTTCTCTATTGTAAAACTTCACATGGGAAATCTGCTTAGTTTACGCAGCCCCTGCGTAACAAACTTTATTTTATATCTGTGTTTTGAGCTTGAAGCAGGTAGTGAGTGACTCACCATTTTTGTAAAATTTGAAGAACCTCAAATGTTCTACCTTTCATCAAAGTAGCATTACCTATATCTCACTTTAAGCAACATGTGTCGAAGAAGGAAGCTGTCATATCTTGAACAGATAAATCTTTATTAGATAAATCAGCTAGTAAGATAAAAGGGATGTTGTTTGAAGTGTTTAAGAAGAGGAAATTTAGGAAGACAATGTAGAATTTTTCTCAAATTTATAATTTGCAATGGTAGGCATATCCCACTAATATGTTCCAATAGAAAGACAAATCTAGACCATAAAAAATAATTTTGAGTAATCTACTGCTGGTGCCTTAATTAGTAGTGAAATTTTATATTCTTCCCAAGTGTTTTTAAAACATTAAAAGTTAAAATCCAGCAAAATGCTTCTGTCGATTATGTTTTGATGAAGGGTCACAACGATCCTATATAACGAATCATGAGATAGCCTTGTTAGGATATAAACCTCTGGGAAATGAAAAAATTATACATATATACCAGCAGACCACCAGGCTTATGAAATGCAGGTTGCTAGCGTAGTAATAATGTTACATTTAAGTTTAAAGTTTTGAACAAGGAGATAATTTGTGATCCTTTGCCTGCATCGCTCCTTTTGGCCCCTTGATGACAGAGCAAAGGCAGAAAAATATGTGGCTTTCCAGTGAAGAGTAGGGGCCAATAGATAGACTGGTGGGAGCAGATGTTGCTGGCAACCTACTAACAGAATGTCATAAGATATTAAATTGTGGACTGGTGGCATTTGAAACACTGTTAGGATGGACAGTTATAGGGAAAGAAAATGATGAATGTAATAATTTCATGACTAATATCAGCATTACAGCTCTCAAATTTTCTGCAGAAGAATTATATAAGTTAGAAGCCATTGGAATTCAAGATTCAATTGAAGTTAGAACTCGTCAACAAAGAGAATCAGCAGCAAGAAAGTTTTTCTTGAGACAGTGAAGATATTAGATGATGGCCGTCACAAAGTGAGACTTCCATGGAGAGAAGATCACCCATCTTTGGCCACAAATTTGGACACAGCTGGTAAGAGACTAGAATCAACCGTGAAGAAAATAGATGCAAGCTGGATTGAAAGCTGTGACACAGCATTCAAGACGTGGTTAGCAGATGGAGTAATCGAAGGAGCAACAAATTTATGAAAAGGGTCATTATTAGCACCCACAGGCCTATAATTAAAGAATCAGCTTCTACAAAGATAAGCCCAGTTTTTTATGCTTCAGCTAAATTGAAAGGAACACCAACTGAACCAATGCCTAGAGAGAGGTCCTAACTAAATTGGACTAATTACAGACATTTTGTTGAGTTTCAGGGTGGAACGTTATGGAGTGATCTGATGTCATGCAAAATTTTCCGCAAATCTCAGTTAATGAAGAGAATAGAAATAACTTAAGATTTTTATTTAACTAAAACTCTGACTTTCTATTTCCAAAAGTATTCACTGCATATTTCTCTATTTTTTATTTATTATCTTTTTTTATTATTTATAAAAAATCATTTCTCTTCATACTTTAATTATAATTTTACTGATGTAATTTTTCAAATTTAAAATAGTAGAGAAAGTGGACTAGTGCAAAACAAATACTTTTACCATTAGTTCCAAAATGAAAATGTGGCCAACTCAGTAAGAAGACTCTTCTATTTGAGTAGTTACTGAAGATATTCTTGATCTTCCATTTACGTTGAAAATCATGATTGAAAGGAAACATAACATTATTGTGTACATGATTTCAGGTGACAAAAACAGACTTAAACGAAGAATTAGTAGAGAGTTACCTGTCAACAGCAAGCCAACTTCAGTTTGTGCACCTCCACTGACAAGTGAAGAGCAAATATAAGATATTAATACAAAGCTGAACTAAGTTGTACATTTTATTTTCTGCTCAAAATTTTGATGTAGTATTACATTAAAATGCCTTAACATAATTTTTTAACATCTAAAGATTAAACATTACAAAACTTTACCTGATATTCTTCATATATAAATATAGTGTATGTTTTGTTCCATTGTATTTTGTCATTTACTACTTTGAAAGTTATACCTTTTTACTCTAGAAAAAGTCAATTATTTTTGGTCATGATAATAAACAAGAGTTCGTACATAACATTTTATTATCCCCCTATATTATCAGAGTTATTCATTTATTTGCAAATGATTTGTAATATTTACCTTTGTCTTATTATTCCTAAAATATTAAACGCAATGTTAGTAGTACAGCCATTGTTTACTTTCTCAATTTTTTTAACATGAGTGAGTAGCACTAAAATTCATGTTACTCTGAGATACTACTTTAGCAAAGAGTAAAAAATATCGATGCATCTCGTGAAGTAGGGGCGCGGAACAGATGCAACCTATCTGCGCTACACAGACTCCATTTAAAAAAATTGAACCAAGAATATTTTGCGCTTAAAATTAAATATTGCAGTGATCGAGTCTAAGACTCAGAGAATGTTTGAGGAAAATGCTACTCCAGGAGTACTCCTAAGTACAGTTTTCCATCACTTATACGACATTGGTTTCAGTTTAAAAGTTGCAAAAGTGTTCCACAAACAACATTTGATGCAGAATGAATGGTGGAAATTTGCAAAAATCTTCTAGAAAACTCAAAGAACATTAGTACACATTTTGAGACATTCAACAAATTGTAAAATGTGTTTAAAAAGTTCTTTACATCAAGAGATTAGCCATGGTTACAGTTTCATTTCTCCACTTAAAAAGTATTTTGAGTTAAGCATTAGTAGCCAAAAATAAGATAAATGTATCCTTAGTCAATCTTTTTCAGTACTGACCTGTTGAACTTTTGATGTAAAAAATTGCTTACATTTATCATCAGGTTTCATTTATTCATTCATTGAATCAATATTTAAACATTCTTTATTTAAATTATTACAACGTCAAGTAACTTGTAGTTTTGAACAATATCATGGGGATCTTTTCTAGATAAACATGTCCATTGAATTTTGGTAGCATTCCCACGATTCTCAAGCTCATCTAAAATTTCATCAAAAGATGCTATTTTTTGAGCAATTCTTTATTTTTCTTATCTTGATATATTAATTCTCTGTGTAGCCATCCGATGACAAACATAAGTTTTCAGGAAATGTACACTTACTTCTCCTGCTTACCAATGGACTGTAAGCTTCACAGGGCAATGATCGTTAAGTTTGTATATATTAAGTATGTAAATATAATCTTATTTTTGTTTTTCACTCTAGAAACATAATTTACATACCAATGGCAGGCATAATTTTTGTACACATGATTTAGTTTGCATAACAAAGTAGTGTGTGTGCATATATGTGTGTTTTTGACAATTTGGTTTTAACTAAATTAGGAATTGGAATGCCCAAGGTCTAGCTTTAGATTCATCGAAAAGGTGAGTCTCATCTAGTCAGTAGAACTGAGCTTGGTCAGCCTTAGCCATAGAGGGTGATTTGGAGCAAGAGTTAATGAGGTGGCGAACTCTATGGGATACTTGCTGATTGGGCTTTTCTCAAGGCAATACCTGTCCAGCAGCAGGGCCACTGTCATTTTAATCTCTAATAGTGCGAATCTCTTCCCTGAAATCAAAAATAAATGCTTATATCATACTTAAGGTAAATTAAATCAGTCAGGTGCAAATATAGAGGAGTTAAGAAATTATTTTAATTTAATGGAGTGCAATTGCCAAAGGAAAAGCAAGAAATTAAATTAATAGTAACCAACAAAATTTAAAAAAATTCTAAGTATTGTGTTTCATAAGCACTCGAAATTATGGCACTCACAAACTAAAAAGGTGCGGTAAAAAAAAAAAGTGTATCAATAATATGAAACTGACAACATGATCGAGTCTCACTTATTAGGGGTAAATGCATTGAGGTGAGAAATATCTATCTATCTATCTATCTATATATATATATATATATATATATATAAGTTGTTTATTTTGTTATTTAGAGTAACTTTTGTTATATACACTTTTGTTGTTTACCGAAGTATAAACATGATATACTCTAAAAACTATAGCGAGCGTGAACAATTTTAATGGACATAAAAGACAAAATCTAACTCAACAAAACTCTGTATGTGCATTAGTATTCATTATAAGCTATATTAATATTTCTAGGAATGAACAGAAGTGGGGGTTATAAGGGAAACCTAAAATGAAAAAAAAAATCTGATATTTTACTTTCTATTGGGTTTCTGGCAAACATGCATATAACAAAAGGTGTTTATTATGTTATTTAGTGTAACTTTTAGTAAATACACTTTTGTTGTTTACCGAAGTATAAACAAGATATACTCTAAAAACTATAGCGGGAGTCTACAATTATTTTGGGCACAAAAGACAACCAAACCGAACAAAACTCGGTATGTGAATTAGCATCAACTCCTCCATTAAAGTAACCTATATTAACTTTTCTAGTGGTGAGCAGGAGTGGGTGTTATAAGGAAACCTGAATTGAAAAATTGTGATATTTCATTTTGTATTGGATTTTTTGGAAAACATGAACAGAACAGAAGGTTTATTTAGTTATTTAAATTAACTTTTGTCGTATAACGAAATACTCCTATGTACAACAATACTTTCTATCGCTTCCTCCTTGGAGAGTAAATAACTTATATATTGATTTAACCTTAACAAAATTTTATAAAAATGATCTCCTTTCTTCAAAATTTTATATGACTGCATTTAACTCCATTTTAATATTGACATAAAAGAAATAACTCCGGGCGACTTACAAAACTACATTACAACTAACACTCCAAGAATGGCTACAGGAATGCTTATTAACAGACAACAAACTGAAACAAATTAAAACTACAGTTAAGACATGGAGTAATAAATATGAATCATTTACAGGAGAGAAGAAGTAGTCCTTACGAGACTACATATAGGTCATTCTCACCTAAACCTATTTGAAAAGAAAACAATGTCTAACTGCAATGTGTGTAATGCTGCTCTTACAACAAAACACATACTGACAGACTGCAAAAGACGTGACCATCTAAAGATCCCACATGACTTACATATACTCACAAATTTAGAAGTATTACATTTTAAAATTCTTTTTAATCCTTTTTAAATTAATTTTTTAACTCCAGCTAAAATTTTTGACTATATATATATATATATATATATATATATATATATATATATATGTGTGTGTGTGTGTGTGTGTGTGTGTGTGTGTGTGTGTGCACGCATGTGTGTGTATGTGTTTGTTGAGGAAGTGTGAGCATATGATTGTGAATGTTAAAGATATTAGAAAATTTATTCTGTTCATTTTATTTATGCGCATATTATTTTTTATTTATTTTTTTTAGTTTTAATCTTAACCATTGAAAATATATAATTGTTTTCTTGATTTTGATATATAATTGATTCTTGATTTTATTAGTCATTATAGTTTCTTTATAAGATATATTTTTTTTTTAATTTAATGTTTCGTTTTCTTTATTTTTTTTATTTGTTGATTCTTGTTTTTTGTTTGTCTCTTTGGTTGCATTCTTAGTTTGTTCTGTTCTAATTGTATTGTTTATTTTTTTCTGTTACTGTTTTCATTTTTTTATTTTCATTGTTTTTTTATGAGCAATATCTCCTCGCAGCAAATGCTCCACAATAAATAAATAATGAAGAATTTATATTAGAGAAAAAAAACTTTCTTAATTCTTGATGACTAATATTGAAATTAAAATGGATAAGGGCAGTTACAAAAATATATTATAGGATTTTTTATTTTATTTTGGAAAGGCATTGATGCTTGAATTATTTATCCTATTTGGTATGAACTGTGATGAGTGAGGGTGAGATAGATATGTGTAATTTAACTTTATATAGATTGGAAACTTTTAATTGCTTTTTGGGAATAATTTATGTATTGTAATCTATAAATACTAAATTTGAATATTTAAAATTATTACTGAAATATCAAAAATTTCTCAATACAAACCAATGCATATCCTGGGCCCATCGCCAAAAGGGGCGAAAGTTCCTTTGGCTGGAGGTACATTGAAGCGATCTGGGTTGAAACTCTCAGGTTCTGGGAAGTACTTTGGATCCCGATGTAGAGAAAATATAGGAATTACCATCTGCATCCCTTTTTCAACTTTCATACTATCAGGAAGGTGACACTCTTTGACACACTCTCTCGCCAGCCAAGGCACAGGTGGGCACAGTCGCAACGTTTCTGAAAATTAAGCATTATTTTCGTTAGTTTTCATTCATCTTAACTCAGAATGTTTGTCAGACAGGCAGTTGGATTTTGGGGTGTTTGTCATCAAGGCAAAAGAAAATATTCACTCTACTGCTCTGCTCCAAAAAATAAGGAGTTCTCTCGTCCTCACTATCACTTTCACTGCCACACATTGTATTTTTTTTTTCAAAAATCCTTTCGTTGCCTCTTTCTGTGAGAGCGACAGGACAAGAGGCGAAGCCGGAACAAGAGTTTGGTGATAGGAGTGTCCACCTTCAGTTCTTCTCACATATTCTGTGCACCAAATGAACATGGCTCGACTCAAACACTGCTCATTCCCATTAATCTATATATATATATATATATATATATATATATATATATATATATATATATATATATATATAAAATTGTAACCTCTGTCTATACATTGATTTTTTTCTCGAAATTTCACGATACTTTTTCGTTTCACATGTCATAGACACCATAACTGCATTTTGTTTCTTTGGTGTCTGTTTGTTACCTTTTCAGGCATAAACGGATGAACCAAATTTTATGAAACTTGGTATATATATATATTACTACTAACCCAACATAGACTTTAGGCTATATTAATATTCTCTTAGACGAACAGGAGTGGGGGTTATAAGGGAGGCCTGAAATTAAAAATAGAGATATTTCGTTTCACATTGATTTTTCAGTAAATATGCACCTAACAAAAGTTGTTTATTTTGTTATTTAGAGTAACATTTGTTATGTACACTTTTGGCGTATAACGAAGTATAAATGATTTATACGCTAAAAACTATAGCGGGAGCCAACAATTTTATTTGACACAAAAGACTCAACCGAACTAAACAAAACTCGGTATGTGAATTAGCAGTAACTCCTACATAATAATAAGCTGTACCAACATTTCTAGGGGCGAGCAGGAGTGGGGGTTGTAAGAAGGTCTTAAATTAAAAATAGCGATATTTCAGGTTGGCCATGCGAGTTAAAGTGTTAGTCTTGATCTCGCGTGGTAGACCTAGAGTGGTGGATTCGATTCCCGCCCTGGGCAGTAGAAATTTATTTAGTGACAAACTCATTAAATAAACTCCTTAGGCCCGCCCTGGATAGAAAAGGGTGGTAACCTGTTGTTAACCCGTCCCGATTAGCCATAGTAGCATAAAGTGGACGTAAATAATAATAAACAAAAGCAGATTACACCAAGTAAAGTATACTGCCCCCTCCCCTTCTCTTATCCCAAACATTAATTAATTCATGGGAAACGCCAGTTTTCCCTATGTGTATTTAATAATTTAATATATTAATAGGTTAACAGCACTGAGCATAGGGAGGTGTCGAGAATCTCCTTTGTCCTATCAGTTCTGCTGCTTCCCTGCCGACCTCATATTGGTCTATGTTTACATGTTAATTGATGTTTATAGCAATGTAGTGTTATTCTCAGGAATGTGAATTTCTTTAATTATCATAAATAAATAATTTAAATGGACGAAAGCTGGAGAGGTGAATCCAGTTATTTCTGGTATTTATTAACTGTGCTCCCTTAATGTATGTTATACTTTACTGAACACCAATATGAATATACAGTTTACAATCGAGACTTACAAAAGAGTATTTTTAACCCTGCACTCACAACGTGAGATATTTGTTCCACATTTGACAACGTGGGGTCATATGTGACCCCATATAATATTATTCATATTGCTATTTAATTTGTAATGTTAATTGTTTATATTGCCATTTTCTATAACTACTAGTCGTAAACTAACTATTTATATTAAAAATATTAAAGTTAAATGATAAATGGGCGTTTGAAAAATTAAACATCATAGTATCACAAATTGAGGTTATATGTATTTGTACATAGAAACCAAAACTTACATTAAAGTTTTTTCTCAAATTACATTACATTACGTTTTCTTTAGTAATAGTAGAATGCAGGAAACATACAAATTTGTTGGTGAAAAAATAATTTAAAAAAATATGGTGCAGTGAAAGTGTGGTTAAAAAAAAAAAGTTAATCATCTACACAATTTGAACAAATACTTTGTGTTCGGCACATAAACTTTTATAACATTTAACACAACTTGTTATACCTTTCCGGTCCTTGTTTCGACCACAGTCATTGCATCTTCCAGGACGTTTCCCAGCTGGCTTTAGGATTGGTTGAGGTTGCGGGCTCCCAAGTACCTCCCTAATTAGCCTTCTTATATCACATGGTAAATGTGCGTTTTCTTGTCTTCTTTTTATGTGGGCTTCTGCCAAACCTTCTCCTAGTTCTTTCAAAAAGTCCGTTCTTGATTTTTTCATTCCATTGTGGCGCAAAATTACATAGGAATTTATGCCAATTGCATCTAACATTCCATAAAAGTAGCTCATGGGCCAACGCCTTGTTTTTCTTGAGGTTGTTTTTAGATGACACAATTGGTCAAAAACATCTACTCCTACTTTGGTCCTGTTGTAGAAATCAATGATTTCCGGTTTCTCGGAATTTTCAGCCAGTTCCCCTGTAGTGTGGAAAGAAGACAGCAACAACACATTTTTGTTCTTTTTGGGGACAAATGATACCATCATCTTGTCTTGTTGATATGCAAACGTAGTTGTGTTTGGTGGTTTGGATTTGGTCTGCAGTAAGGGTTGAGGTATTCCGGGTTTATTCTTTCTTAGCGTACCTACCAGTGTCAATTTATTTTTTGCCAGCTCTTCTGCAAGTTCAATCGATGTAAACCAATTGTCCACGCTAACGTTCCGGTTTGTGTTGTGGATTGGTTTTGTTAGATCTAAAACATATTGTGTGGGGAGAGAAATATTTGGATTTTTTCTTTCTTCTTTCCCGACATAAGGAATTCCTCCAAAAAAATAAAATGTCTTAGCATCGCAAATTGAAACAATTTTCAGCCCATATTTGTCGGGTTTATTAGGCAAATAGACTTTAAATGGACAACTACCCCGGAAACCTAACAAGGTTTCATCGACAGTCACGTATGCAGACGGAGTATAGTTGTTCTGGCAATTACTTATAAATATATCCCATACTTGCCGAAAGGCAGCAAATTTGTCATGTGTTCTTCTTTCAGCACGAGTTATTTTATCATCAAGGCGTAATGTATTGATGAGGAAATCAAATCTATTCTTAGACATTATACAACGTATAATTGGAGGTCCATACTTTTTGTCCCAAAATTCCGCAGTGGACAACCCAGATGATTATAAAACTCCAAAAAGTGCTTCCATTTCAATAAAATCAACATCTTGAAGGTACCTCTGATCAGATGAAAAATTTGCCCTTTGTTTGTCTATTTCACTGTTAGTATGAAGAATAATTTCATTTATAATTTCTTCAGTCATAAATAAATGAAAAATCTTACTTACAGACGTTTCTTTGACGGCTTCCCCTTTTGGGCCAGGCAACTTCAACACGATGTTTTTTTGAGCCGTACGGGTGTTCTTTGATGAAAATGGTTTTCCATACCACTTCAGTCCGTTTCTCCCATACATCACTTTTCTTGTCATTTCTTGTTCAATGTCACTGTCACTGGATGCTTCTATATCAGAAGCATCAAAAACATCTTCAATTCTATCTTCTTCTATCTGTCCATCATCATCTTCACTTACATGTCCGTCATTTAATTCATCATCAGTACTTTCATCAGCAGAAGAATGTCTCAATTTTTCTTCATCAATTTGCCGAAGAAGTTCTGTGCGAATTTCATCTTCCGTATTAAATATTTTATTTCCCGACATTATAAATTGTAAAAGTAAAAATGTTACGTTAACCACAACGTGGGTCGCCCGTGACCCCAAAAGCACTATATATGTTTCCTATGAAAGGTTTGAAAGCAGACTGGCCCTCTGTTATGAACATCTTGTCAGGACAGGAAGGTACAGGATCAGACATGTCGAACAGCTGGAGTTAAAAGGAATTACACAATATTCTTAGGAATCGGTGGTCATGGGTGACCCCACGTTGTGAGTGCAGGGTTAATAGCGGTTATGACGTACCTAAAACAGCTGTCACCGTTAAGTTTTGTACCGCATCAAAGGAAATTAACTTTTATTCATACATGGTTTGAACGACAGAATACTTTCTACGATTATGAATTATATGGTCCATTACGTTATAAAACAATACTACATGCACAGGAGACGGGAAATATAAAAATATTGAGGACAATGAAGTGTACAATAACAAATAATTTCATTATTAACAAATCAACATCAACGACGGGTATAAACCCTAAATACTGTGACGGGAAAATGTCAAAATATTGGGGAAAGTAAAGCCTTGCCAAAAAAATACCATCTCCATTCAGCCTCAAATGAATTCCCGGGCGAAGCCAGGTACCTTAGCTAGTAAATCTATATAAATAAACCTCTGGGGGGTTTCTTAAATTATTTTAAATTTGGCGGGGATGAATGCTATTATAGTTTTCAGAACAATCCACACGTTTGATAATCACCTAGTCAAGCAACAACAAACCTAGCCGTCCCAAGGTTCAACATATGTTGGGTGTAATTGGAATTTCCTAACCTGGAGTGGGGATTTACTTCGAACACAATCGTATGTTTGTCCATGTCTTCGTTATTATTGGTTCTACCGAAACAAACGAAAATAACTAAGTGTTATAGTGACCTAACAATGTTTATGTTATGTACCAGTTATCGCTAAGGGTAAAATTGGGGTTACTAGTTCGCTAAGGGTCAAATGTCAAAACACTGTATACCTACTCTTTCCGTTCTAGGTGTTTCGTATTCAGAAACACTTAAAACTGTAAATTTAATGTTTGCCTGTAGTTTAAAGTGGACATCATTAAATTCAATAATGAAGCATCATCTACATTTTTCTTGCCAAATGTTTGAGTCGCCGATGCCAAATTCATTGGCTGTATTCTAAGAGGTGGACAGCATGGGGGGTTATATGGAGCCCTCAAATGAAATATTGTGATATTTTGTTGCCTACTGGTTTTACGGCATAACTGAACATTAGCACAACAACAAAATTAGTTTATTTTGATATTTAAAGTTACTTTTGTTATATGAACTTTCGTCGTATAACGAAGTATAATCGAGCTATATTCTATAGCGGGAGTCAAAATTTTACTGGGCGCAAAAGAGTAAACTGAACTTAACGAAACTCCATATAAAGGTTAGTATTAAAATCTTGATTATAAGGAATACTCACCAAGGTGCCCGGCTTGGCTCGGGAAATCAGAGGCTGGATGATGGTATTTTAAGGCTACAATCTGTATAACTACACATCCCGTCCGTCCGTATTGTTTCCCGTGAGGGCTAGGCAGACGACTTGCAGAATTGAAATTTTAGTTTGAAAAATAAATGAAAATAAGTCCCTAGTCAGTCCCTCTCCACTGTTTGAAACACCGTGAATAATTCAAATTATAATCATGGATAGCATTTATTATAATTAAATATTATCTATAACGTACATATTTCCTGTCAGAAAACAATCGGAGATTGTGAGCTTAGTTATATGCATAATAGTAAATTTGGGTAGAATGCAATTCCTTCATTTCACAGGAAATAAGTTAACACAATAAACTGTGTTAGCTTCCCGACAACTTCCGCTCCCGCTCCAGCATCAACATTGCTTTACTTAAATTATTTTTTTAAAACATTAAAAAAAAAAACATATTTTCTATTCATATACCTAGTGTAAATAAATAACAGATACCTTAAAAATAATTCAATTTATTTATTTCTAAAAGCGATGCGAAGGAATGAGATTGTAGCCCTCCCTGCAAACTTATATCATATTGTGTTTAAACTTATATTGTCTTTTGTTATAATGACATTACCAAGTAACGTTTAATAGTTGTAGATTGTACATAGTAATTTCAATAATGTCAACATATCAGAGGAAATAAGATAATATCTACCACAATTAAAGAGTTTGATTCCGAACAACTTCCGCTATCACACGTTGTGAGGATTCAGCATGACTTTTTTTATACAGTATAATACATTCTACAAATTAAATAATCGAAATGCTCCTATAGTTTATTATTATTATTTATTAACGTCCACTTTTAGCTACTATGTCTAATTGGGATGGATTATATACAGGTTACCACCCATTCCTATAGTTTAAATTTATATTGGAAATAACGTCATTTTCTAATTAAAATAAATAACAATTGAGAAGGGGGAGTGGTGAAGATTTGTCACCTCCCTAATCCAAATTATAGCTTAGAACTATCATATAATTCTAAAACCATTACATGATTTGTTATAATATGCCTATATTACAAACACTTCTATTAGTAATAATACAATTTTTGACTACTATAGTTTTTAGCATATATCTCATTTAATCTTCGGTATACAATACAAAATTTTTTCTAAAAATATTCGTATAGCTTATAATAAAGGAAGTTCTAATAACTTTCTAATACTAATAATACCTAATTCTAATACCACGAACATAGAGTTTCGTTGAGTTCCGATTAGTCGTTTATGCCCAATAAAATTGTTGACTCTCTCTATAGCTTTTAGCGTGTATTTCATGTATACTTCGTTATACGACAAAAGTGAATATATCTCGCGTAGATTAACGGCCCGCGGCAGTCACCATCGGCCGTGGTATTAGAAAACTGGTCCTCAGATAAAAAAAATGAATATAACAAATGTTGCTTGCAATATCAAAATAAACATCTTTTGATATGAGCATATTTGCCGAAACCCAAAAGAAAACGAAATAGCGTTTTTTTCTTTTTCATTTCAAGTCCCCGTTATAACCCCCACTCCTGTTCTTACCTAGAAATTAAATTAAATAGCTTATAATAAGGGAAATATTAATGCTAAATTACATTCGGAGTTTCTATGAATTCGGTTGTCTTTTATAACCTTAAAATTGTTGACTCCCGCTATAGTATTTAGCGTATATCTCGTTAACCTTCGGCATATGACAAAAGTGTATATATCAAATGTTACTCTACATAACAAAATAAACAACTTTTGTTATGTGCATATCTGCCAAAAAAACAATAGGAAACGAAATATCTATATCTGTCCTGTTCGTCTCAGTGAATCTATCTATCTATATATATATATAAAATTGTAACCTCTGTCTGTACATTGATTTTTTTCGCGAAATTTCACGATAACTTTTCGTTTCACATGTCATAGACACCATAACTGCATTTTGTTTCTTTGGTGTCTGTTTGTTTGTTTGTTTGTTTGTTTGTTTGTTTGTTTGTTTGTTTGTTTATTTGTTTGTTTGTTTGTTACCTTTTCACGCATAAACGGCTGAACCGAATTTTATGAAACTTGGTATGTATATTACTACTAGCCCAACTTAGACTTTAGGCTATATTAATATTCTCTGAGACGAACAGGAGTGGGGGTTATAAGGGAGACCTGAAATTAAAAATAGCGATATTTCGTTTCCTATTGGTTTTTCGGCAATTATGCACATAACAAAAGTTGTTTATTTTGTTATTTAGAGTAACTTTTGTTATATATATATATTTTTCGTATACCGAATTATAAACGAGATATACGCTAAAACCCATAGCGGAAGCGAACAATTTTATTTGGCACAATAGAATGAACCTAACTAAATAAAAATCGGTATGTGTATTAGCAGTAACGCCTTCCTTATATTAAGCCGTACCAACATTTCTAGGAACGGGCCGGAGTGGGGGTTATAAGGGAGGCCTGAAATTAAAAATGGCGATATTCCGTTTCCTATTGGGTTTTCGGCAAAAATGCACATATCAAAAGCTGTTTATTTTGTTATTTAGATTAACTTTTGTCATATACACTTTCGTCGTATACCGAAGTATAAATGCGTTATACGCTAAAAATGATAGCGGGAGCCAACAATTTTATTTGGCACACAAGAGACTCAACCGAAATGAATAAAACTCGGTATTTGTATTAGCACTAACGCCTTCATTATCACAATTCATACTAACATTTGTAGGAACGGGCAGGAGTGGGGGTTGTAAGGGAGGCCTGTATATAAAAATAGCGGTATTTCGTTTTCTATTGGTTTTTCTGCAAATATGCACATGACAAAAGTTGTTTAGTTTGTTATTTAAAGTAACTTTTGTTATATTCACTTTTGTTGTATAACAAATTATAAACGAGATATACACTAAAAGCTAAAGCGGGAGTCAACTATTTTATTCGATACCAACGGTTGAACCGATTCCAACAAAACTTGGAATATATAAATTAGCATTAATTCTTACATAGTTATAAGCTATATTAAAATGTTTAGGTTATAACGGGGGTGGGGATTATAAGGGAGGCCTGATAAAAATTCGGGATATTTCATTTTTTATGGCAAACCAACCACGGGTACTAGCCTTGAACACTGAAACGGGTAAATGTCAAAATATTGTGCAAAGTAAAGTCTTGCCGAAAAAATACCATTATCATCCCGGCTCAAATGAATTCCCGGGCGAAGCCGGGTACCTTAGCTAGTATATATATAAAATTGTAACCTCTGTCTGTACATTGATTTTTTTCGCGAAATTTCACGATAACTTTTCGTTTCACATGTCATAGACACCATAACTGCATTTTGTTTCTTTCGTGTATGTTTGTTTGTTTGTTTGTTACCTTTTCACGCATAAACGGCTGAACCGAATTTTATGAAACTTGGTATGTATATTACTACTAACCCAACTTAGACTTTAGGCTATATTAATATTCTCTGGGGCAAATAGGAGTGGGGGTTATAAGGGAAGCCAGAAATTAAAAAGAGCTATATTTCGTTTCCTATTGGTTTTTCGGCAAATATGTTCATAACAAAAGTTGTTTATTTTGTTGTTTAGAGTAACTTTTGTTATATACACTTTTTTCGTATACCGAATTATAAACGAGATATACGCTGAAACCTATAGCGGAAGTGAATAATTTTATCTGGGACAAAAGACCAAACCGAAATAAATAAAACTCGGGATATGTATTAGCACTAACGCTTTTATTATAACAAGCCATACCAACATTTCTAGGGACGGGCAGGAGTGGGGGTTATGAGGGAAGCCAGAAATTAAAAATAGCGATATTTCGTTTCCTATTGGGTTTTCGGAAAATATGAACATAACAAAAGTTGTTTATTTTGTAATTTAGAGTAACTTTTGTTATATACACTATCGTCGTATACCGAAGTATAAAGGTGTTATACGCTAAAAATTATAGCGGGAGTCAACAATTTTATTTGGCACAAAAGACTCAACCGAACTAAACCAAACTCGGCATGTGAATTAGTACTAACGCCTTCCTTATAATAAGCCATACTAACATTTCTAGGGACGGGCAGGAGTGGGGGTTATAAGGGAGGCCTAAAATTAATAATAGTGATTTCCTATTGGGGTTTCACCAAATATGCACATAAAAAAAGTTGTTTATTTTGTTATTTAGAGAAATTTCCTCAACACTTCATTTCAATATGAACTACCAGGTACCTCACCTTAAAAAATTAATTCAAATGTATGTCAATATTTTCTCCTTAATAATTCAAATCTATGCATAATACACAGGAAACGGGGAATATGACAATATGCAGGACAGTGAAGTCTTACATAAAAAATTAATTTCATTATTAACAAATCCACAGAAACGACGGGTGTTAACCCTAAACACTGGGACGGCTAAATGTCGTGAAAAGTAAAGCCTTGCCAAAAATATACCATCACCATTCAGCCTCAAGTGAATTCCCGAGCGAAGCCGGGTATCTGAGCTAGTATATATATAAAATTGTAACCTCTGTCTGTACATTGATTTTTTTCGCGAAATTTCACGATAACTTTTCGTTTCACATGTCATAGACACCATATCTGCATTTTGTTTCTTTCGTGTATGTTTGTTTGTTTGTTTGTTTGTTACCTTTTCACGCATAAACGGCTGAACCGAATTTTATGAAACTTGGTATGTATATTACTACTAGCCCAACTTAGACTTTAGGCTATATTAATATTCTCTAAGACGAGCAGGAGTGGGGGTTATAAGGGAGGCCTGAAATTAAAAATAGCGATATTTCGTTTCCTATTGCTTTTTCAGCAAATATGCACATAACAAAAGTTGTTTATTTTGTAATTTAGAGTAACTTTTGTTATATGCACTTTTGCCGTATACAGAAGTATAAATGAGTTATACGCTAAAAACTATAGCGGGAGTCCACAATTTTATTTGGCACAAAAGACTCAACCGAACTAAACCAAACTCGCTATGTGAATTAATACTAACGATTTCCTTATAATAAGCCATACTAACATTTCTAGGGACGGGCAGGAGTGGGGGTTATAAGGGAGGCCTGAAATTAATAATAATGATTTCCTATTGGGGTTTCAGCAAATATGCACATAACAAAAGTTGTTTATTTTGTAATTTAGAGTAACTTTTGTTATATGCACTTTTGCCGTATACAGAAGTATAAATGAGTTATACGCTAAAAACTATAGCGGGAGTCCACAATTTTATTTGGCACAAAAGACTCAACCGAACTAAACCAAACTCGCTATGTGAATTAATACTTACGATTTCCTTATAATAAGCCATACTAACATTTCTAGGGACGGGCAGGAGTGGGGGTTATAAGGGAGGCCTGAAATTAATAATAATGATTTCCTATTGGGGTTTCAGCAAATATGCACATAACAAAAGTTGTTTATTTTGTTATTTAGAGACATTTTCTCAACACTTCTTTTCAATATGAACTACCAGGTACCTCAAATGAAAAAATTTATTCAAATGTATGTCAATATTTTCTCATTAATAATTCAAATCTATGCATAATGCACAGGAAACGGGAAATATGACAATATGCAGAACAGTGAAAGTCTTGCATAAAAAAATAATTTTATTATTAACAAATCCACATAAACGACGGGTGTTAACCCTAAACACTGGGACGGGTAAATGTCATAATATTGTGCAAAGTAAAGCCTTGCCAAAAATATACCACCAACATTCAGCCCCAAATGAATTCCCGAGCGAAGCCGGGATTATATAAAATTGTAACCTCTGTCTGTACATTGATTTTTTTCGCGAAATTTCACGATAACTTTTCGTTTCACATGTCATAGACACCATATCTGCATTTTGTTTCTTTCGTGTATGTTTGTTTGTTACCTTTTCACGCATAAACGGCTGAACCGAATTTTATGAAACTTGGTATGTATATTACTACTAATCCAACTTAGACTTTAGGCTATATTAATTTCCTCTGAGACGAACAGGAGTGGGGGTTATAAGGGAAGCCTGAAATTAAAAATAGCGATATTTCGTTTTCTATTGGTTTTTCGGCAAATATGCACATAACAAAAGTTGTTTATTTTGTTATTTAGAGTAACTTTTGTTATATACACTTTTGTCGTATACCGAAGTTTAAATGCGTTATACGCTAAAAATTATAGCGGGAGTCAACAATATTATTTGCCAAAAAAGACTCAACCGAACTAAATAAAACTCGGTATGTGTATTAGCAGTGAGGCCTTCATTATAATAAGCCATACCAACATATCTATGGACGGGCAGGAGTGGGGGTTATAAGGGAAGCCTGAAATTAAAAATAGCGGTATTTTGTTTTCTATTCGTTTTTCGGCAAATATGAACCTAACAAAAGTTGTTTATTTTGTTGTTTAGAGTAACTTTTGTAATATTCATTTTTGACTTTTAACGAAGTATATACTATAAACTAAAGCGGGAGTCAACTATTTTATTGGGCGCTAACGATTGAACCGAACTTAAAAAAACTCGGTATGTCAATTAGCATTAATTCTCCCATGATTATAAGCTATATTAAAATTTTTAGGTTCGAACGGGAGTGGGAGTTATAAGGGAGGCCTGAAGTAAAAATTCACGATATTTCATTTTCTATTTGTTTTTCGGCAAAGGTGCACAAAACAAAAGTTGTTTACTTTGTTATTTAGAGCAACTTTTGTTTCATTCACTTATGTCGTAAAATGAAGTAAATACGGGATATAAGCTAAATCTATAGCGGGAGTCGACGATTTTATTAGTACTTATTTAAATAAGTTTATAACACTTAAGTGTTTTTAATATAGGCATATTATGACAAATGATGTTATGTTTTAGCCTTATCTATTTCGATTATTTAGTACTAAGTATGATTCGGTTTAGTGAGATTATAAATCCCCCTCCCCCTTCGCCTCATTTATTTATTTTCCTTAGAAAATAACTTTGTTATTTATTTCCAATAGAAATTTAAACTATAAGAGCATTTCCATTATTTAATTTGTATAATGTATAATTAAAAAAAAATCGTGCTGAATTTCCTCAAGGAGTGATAGGGGAAGTAGTAGGGAATCAAACTCTTTGATTTTGGTTATATACTATCTTATTTCTGATATCTTCATGTTATTGAAACAAATATGTACTATCATAACAATTAAACGTTAATGTCATTATGACAAAAGACAAAATGCTCTTAAACTCGATATGATTGTTTAAAGTATTACTTAGGTTGCAGGGACGGCTACGATCTCTTCCCCTCGACTAGCTTTTTGAATATAATTGAAATTATTTTTAGGGTAACACTTATTTAATGCCATCAGGTAGATAAATTATTACAATAAAATTTTGAATTAATAATTTAAGGAGAAGAGTGTGGATAGCTCTAATGCGAGAGCGGAAATAGACGGAGGCTAATAGAGTTAATTGAGTTTCCTGTGAAATGCTGGGCATTACGGGAAGTGATTACCACTGAGATCTACTATTATGAATATAACCTTACGTGCTAAACTATGCTTAAACTATATGTGCTCGGATTGGTTTTTGACAGGAAATAAGTTTCATTATAAACGATATTTAATTGTAATAAATACTATCCATGATTATGGTTTGAAGTATTCAAAAAGGTGAGTTAAAAAATGGCAAGGGATAGATTAGAACACATTTTTATTTATTCTTCAAATATAAAATTTCTCATTTATAAGTTCTCGTGCGACGGAAGTGTAGTAGAAAACATTGAAGCCTTGCCCAAAAAAATACTATCATCATTCAGCCTTAAATGATTTCCCGAGCGAAGCCGGGTACCTGAGCTAGTATTACTATAGATTCGGTTCAGCAGTTCATGGTCGTGGAAAGGTAACAAATATATAAACCGACACCAAAGGTACAAATTGCAGATATCGTGTCTGTGGCGTGCGTGCGTGTGTGTGGGTGTGTGTGTGTGTGTGTGTGTGTGTGAGTGTGTGTGTGTGTGTGAGTGTGTAGAGAGAGAGAGAGAGAGATTAAAATTTTAACAAACTGACTGCTCAATAGCTGGTTTCTGTTAAAGCGCCTTTTGTACCCCGTATTCATTAGTCAGATTGAAAAAAGTCATAAACTAGCCTTCTTTATAATCTAATCAGCTGAAATTGTTGGTCTATACACACTACACTAACTCCTCTATACAAACTACACTAAGCTCACTTTCACTAAATCCGTTAATATTGGAGATAGATAAAAATACAAATAACTCCGTTGAGTTAATTGTATTTTTGTCTCACATGAACCCAGACCTACCAATGCAATTTTAGCAGATTTCCCTTAAGCTATTGAGGTCGGACTCATGACGCGTCTTCTATGAGAAGAAGGACTGCATACGAGCTGACGAACTAAGTTTTGACTTCTAAGCAAACCTCCACTCTTTTCAGTGATAGAAAAGTATGAAGTAGATCACGTTGTCAATATTCATATACAAGAAAAAACTAAATATCCAAAAATAATAATACAATTCTATCATGGCACTCAGGAACACTAATACTTTTAGCAAGATTTTCCTTAAGGGAAATCAGCTATTGTGGTTGTACTCATGACTCGATTTCCGAAATTTTTCTTCAAATGTCCATCGATCCTACCTCAGAGATGGCAAAAATGAGGTCGGTTTTCGGTAGATATATATATATATATATATATATATATATATATATATAAATATATATATTTGTCGGTTACCGCTCTTGCGATCGCAATTATTTTTTAATCGTTACCAAATTCGATATTTAGACGTTTTATGTAAAAAGAAAGATGAAGTTCGTTAACGGCTGAAATCGGACCAGTGGGAGGGGGGGGGGGAGAATTCAAAATATCTCCGTTACTGTACGTCGGAGAGTCGTTCTTATAGGAATTTAAATGTACTATACATATTGTTATATACATTTATTCTCTATCTTGAATATTACCCGAGATATTTGTATTTTCATTGTATTTGTATATTTCATTGTATATTCATATTTCATTGTATTTGTATTTTCAGTTTTCAGCCTTTAGCAAACCCTCACTTCTACTCCTTTATGTTACAAAAACAATACTCGGTTTTGAAATAAACCACACCATTCAAAGCTTAAACATCAAATATTGTTTTTAAGAGACCTTTATTATACGAGATACATACAAATATGTTCTGTTGACCCCCCCCCCTTCTTAAGTTTTGGGACTACTTAAATTTGATTGATTGAGATAAAAATTATTCTGATTCATTATAAATTACAGTACTAGATATAGTAAATAGTTTTCAATGAAATTAATACGTTATATTCAGATATATTACAGTAATTGCTATTCTCTCCGGCAAGAAGTTGGCAGAACTCTTTGTTTCCTGTCGGGAGGTTTCTTATTATCGTTTGTATTTATTCATTTAATATTCTCGGTGGTGTTATTAACGCTATGTAGATTTATCTATTGTTAAACTTCATATGGGAAATCTGCTTAGTTTACGCAGCCCTGCGTGACGTATTTTTTTTTGGCGCTTCTTGGGTCCAACTGTAGTAAACAGCTACATACTTAACAGGAATGGTTCTCATGAAATATCCCAACAGACAACCTATCTTCCCTTTAGATTTCAGCTCAAATTCAGCCATAAAATTAATTGGAAATTTATCAAGAACGCAATATAGTGACATGGGAGTCCACTTGCCCATGAAAATAGATAAAATATATTGTGTAACTGATACACTACCAAAAGAAAGATGAAGGTCAATCATCTCAAGGATCATCTGTCAAGGTTTTTAAAAGTGCAATGTAGCTCATTGCTTTGGTTGTTTTGCTCCTTATCACACTACTGATAAAAAATAAATAAACTAATATAGTATATTTGAGGCATTATTCATGACAGTTTTCTTTGTCACACTTTATAGACTTTTGGTAATTTAAAATTTATAAATACAATTTCAATTTTAAAACTATAAGTTTTTATTTTTTATCTATTCTTTCAGTCATAATCACTTTTATTCATGGTTTGGAACAAAGCCTCCACAACAGTAAGAGTATTGATAGGCAAAACTAAAGAAGCTGCACGATTATATATTTATATTTTGCCACTCTAGCTGACCCAGTTTTTGTCTTATCGTTACCAAGCTCGATATATAAGCGTTTTATGTAAAACAAAAGATCAAGTTCGTTAACAGCATAACCGGGCCGGGAAGAGGAGGGAATTTTGAAAATTCAAAATATCTCTGTTGTTATTATTATGCCCGATCGAAAAATTGTATAGAACCAATTTTAGTGCAAATGTAATTGCCTATAAATGTTTTTAGCAGATTTCCCTTAAGGGAAATCAGCTATTGAGGTCGTACTCATGATGCGAGTTTCGAAAAATTTCTTCAAATCTCCATCGATCCTACCCAGGAGATGACGAAAATGAGGTCCGTTCAAAATTATATATATATATATATATATATATATATATATATATATATATATATATATAGAGAGAGAGAGAGAGAGAGAGAGAGAGAGAGAGAGAGAGAGATATACACACAAGTACTCACTGGACACGGAACTACTAAATCTTAATTACATAGATTCAAAATACTAAATGACAAAAACTGCCCCTGTGACAGAACGAGTGAACAGACTATAGAACACCTCATCTATACTTGCACACTGACTACACAGTTACGAAACACACTCCAACAAACACTTATCAAAAACAATGACCAGTGGCCAATAAATCCAAAGTATTTGTTTAAAAGATACCCATTAGTATTTAGGCATTTTTCTAAAGCATTAATAGAAACAACGGACATCTTAAACATCTTACTTAAAGAATAATAATTTAAGTCTTCCTTAAATTTTTGTTTCTTTCTTTTAAACGCCTACATCAAGAGTAATGCAATGGAATAAGTCGCATAACTTTCTTAATGAAGTGAAATTAACATGTTATTGGATTGTTTCGAATTTACGATTATGTGTACTAATTTTCATTACTTTGTTTGTTCTTTCATTATGTACGTTTTTTATTTATCTTTTTTATGTTTTTCATTTTTTTTTCTTTTTCGTTTATTTTTTTTTTATTTTTCTGTTTAATTTATTTCTTTTATTAACTTCAAGAACAAATTTATGAACATTTCTTGTATACAAAACACTATGTATTATGAACATACATGTTATATACTGTAATAGTATGGTACATGTAGCAAATAAACGCCCTTTGTGCATGGGTAAAGTGCAAAGGAAAATATAAAAAAATAAAAAAAAATATATCTATATATATATATATATATATATATATATATATATATATATTTGTCTGTTAACGCTCTAGCGGTCGCAATTTTTGTTTGATCTTTACCAAACTCGGAATTTAATCGTTTTATGTAAAAAGGAAGATCAAGTTCGTTAATGGCTGAAATCGGACCAGTGGGAGGGGGGATTTTTGAAAATTCAAAATATCTCCGTTATTATGCGTCGAATCGAAAAATTATATAGAATAAATCTTATTGAAGATTAAATTTACTATAAATATTGTTCTATACATTTATTCTGTATCTTGAATATAAACCGAGATATTTGCATTTGTATTCTGCGTGTGGTCACCAGTAGGCTGTTCGGACTTTCCGCCGAGAGCTCTGGCGGCCGTTTCTATAACTATTCGTCCCTCGTGAATAGGTTTAGAGGTTAGGTTAACTGTTTTTTGGGGATAGAAACTACTGGGTTATTACGCCCTATATAATGTTTTAGGTTTAGAGGTTTCTTACTACTACAGTTGTTATTAGGCAGATTTCTCTATTGTAGAACTTCTCGTGGGAAATCTTCTTAGTTTACGCAGCCCCTGCGTGACGGACTTTATATACTTATGTTCACAAACATGAGTTAGTTAGTTAATGGCTGAAACCCAATTAGGGATGGGATGGTGGTTAGAGGGGGATTCAAAAATTCATAATATTTCCACTATTTTGTGTAGAGTAGAAAAATGTTATATTAAACTGTCGATGCTCTACACTTGTTGTTATATTCATTTTTTTCGTAACTAAAATATTAAGAGGGTTATAAATACTTTTTTTTTCAGCATTTTAGTAAACCTCTACTCATCGGAATTGTACTAAGAAATAGAGAATATAGTGCGGTCAGATCACTACTCTGTCATTCCAGAACTAGGCTGCTTTGTGTACGCAGCCCCTGAGTGATGTGCTTTTTTTAACCCCTTCTTGGATTCGATTGTAGTATACGGACACACACTGAACAGGAATATGTTTCTCATGAAATATATCAACGAAAACCCTATCTTCCCTTTAGATTTCTGCTCGAATTTAGCCGAGGAATTAATTGGATATTCATATCTTTATTTATCTTATTTTTAAGACTTATGTGATTTGTGACGTCATTTGAGTATTTATATTCGTTTCTTTGATTAATCACTTCAAGAATCTCATCCGTCATCCAAGGTTTGTATATTCAGCAAGAACGCAACATACGAACTTTTTCTAGATCGAGATAGCATAGCTTACTTTTCAATTTCCAGAGTGATCTCTATATACTAGGTAAATCCTCCTCTTAATTAGTTTATGAATGTTCACAATCTTTAGTCGGTTTTTCACATTGTCTGGCGTTTTAATGGTTTTCTTTGGAAAAATATATGATGATGGTTGCTGGCATGACAATTACAAAGAAAAACACTTCAAATCTTCACGAATCATAGCAAATCAGAGCTGAACACATCAATTGGAATTTTAAAATTGTATATATATATAAAATACGGGTGGTCAGATAATCTTATGGCGTTGATCTAATCTTACTTGGTAAGCTAGAGTAATAACCTCGATTCTCACCTGAGTAATAGGAATTTATTTAGTGACAAATTCATATAATAAAATCTTTAGTCCCACCCTGGCTAGTAAATGTTGGTAACCTGTAGATAAACCGCCTCAATTAGCGTTTATTGTACAAATTGGACACTAATAAAAAATACATAATATGTGGGCTCTCTAGAGACCGCAAATTAATATATATTGAAACCAAAGTTCATATTTAAACACTTTTCCCGAGAGAGGTCTTTCATTAACTGTCATAGTCGGCCCAATGGGAGGGGGCAGTTATATAGGGTGAAAGGAAAAATTCAAATTATCTCCGTTATTAAGAGTTGGGGGAAAAAATCTTGCTTCACATTTAATTTATGCTCCGTCAAAATAAGCCATTGTGTAATTAAGGATTAATGCATTTTTCTCAGATCCCGATCGTATCCTTCACCTGCACCTTGAATTTGACAACTACTAATATCCCATTAAACATTAGGTTAAATTAAGACGTGGTGTGTAAATACCCACACTCCCCCCTCTCCCCAATTAAAGGAAGGATATAAAAAGTGGTTGTCTATTAAACTTCCTACGCAACTATAGTATTTTATAGCTGGCCTGATAAAGTTGAATATTTTGTTGACTGATAAGAGCAGAGATACAAAGAGATTATGAAACATCATGCTTAAAGTGTACTACTGGTTAATTATTATTCCTTTAAATTGCCGTTTAGGTTTATTTCATGTTTCTTTTTTGTCTGCGATCCTGCCCATATCAACTTTACGTATTCTTATAGGAAACTACTGATCCGAAAAATTCTTTATCTTCGCAGAACCAACATTCAAGGGAAAATTCTCTTTCCCAGTACATTGCCAGTGACCTGCAGGGCTTTAGGTCTCCTGTTTACGCCAGAGATCTGCTCAGATCCAGCATGTTCCGATATCCTTTAAACTTATAATCCCTTAAGCAGTCAATCTCAACTGTCCTAAGGGATAAAGAAATCTGAAGAGAAGCAAAAATCACTTACTTACTTCCCTTCATCTTTTCTCTTGTCAAACAACAAACAAACTCAAATGTAAAAGTGCAATCGAGATTCTCGGTAAATTGATGCCAGGGAATTGTTAGCTACCTGGGTGAAATAAAATTAGTCAAAACAATAATGCAAATTTTCCGGAGTTGACTGTTGATTTTCACCATTTGTATGAGTTTATATTAGTTACTTACCATTAATGCAGTTTTCCAGAAAAGGGAGGTCCTTCGCAGTATCGAAATTGAACCCTCCATGCTTCTTCTTGGCCTTTCTCACTTCCTCCCTGACTCGCTCCTGGATATCTGGATGCAATGACAACATGTAAAGCAAGAAATGTAACGTTCTGGCTGTAGTTTCGAACCCCGCAATGAAGAACACGAATGACTGTGCAGCCAACAAATCATCTGTAATTTCTGAAAAAAAAAAGAAAGGAATTCTAAGGATGTTGTGGTCTTACATATAATTGACTCAGTCCCACTCGATCGAATTGAACAATAGATTCCTTAGTATGCCAGATATTACCAAGCGCAGTTAAGTTTACGAAAAAAGGAATAAATATATAAGGAAGAGAGAGAACTCCATTCCAGTAAATCCAATTTACAACATTACTGTCTGAAGAAGCACGATATATGTTCTCGTATTCAAACAGGTCTCTCAGTGTACATACATCATAAGATAGTGTACTTATTATATTATATATTATGTTAAATGTGTTTAGTATATTGGCACCAAGACTACTACTAGTCCAGGAAGTCACGGGGTCAGGAGGAAACATAAGTGTAAACCGTTAAAATGGATATAACAAAAGTTACTCTAAATAACAAAATAAACCACTTTTGTTATGTGCACATTTGCCGAGAAACTAATAGAAAATGAAATAGCTCGATTTTCCATTTCAGGCCTCCCTTATACCCTCCACTCCTGTTCGTACTTAGAAATTTAAATATAGCTTATAATAAAAGAAGGGTTAATGCTTATTCACATACGGAGTTTTGTTAAGCCCGGTTCAATCGTTAGTACCCAATAAAATTGTTCACTCCCACTTTAGGTTTTAGTGTATATCTCGTTTATACTACAAACGAGAATATAACAAAAGCTACTCTATATAACAAAATAAACAACTTTTGTTATGTGCACATTTGCCGAGAAACTAATAGAAAATAAAATAGCGCGATTTTCTATTTCAGGCCTCCCTTATACCCCCACTCCTGTTCGTACTTCGAAATTTAAATATAGCTTATAATAAAAGAAGGGTTAATGCTACTTCACATACGGAGTATTACTGGTGTTATTTCCGGCGTATCTCCAGCGGTGTCTGTTATGTGGTGGTCCACGGAGTATTGTTAAGCCTGGTTCAATCGTTCGTGCCCAATAAAATTGTTCACTCCCGCTTTAGGTTTTAGGGTATATCTCGTTTATACTTTATACGACAAACGAGAATATAACAAAATCTACTCTATATAACAAAATAAACAATTTTTGTTATGTGCATGTTTGCCAAAAACATATAGGAAATGAAATATGGATTTTAATAGATTTTTTGGTCTCTCTTATAACCTCCCCTCATGTTAGTCTCTGAGAATATTGGTATTGACTAAAGTCTAAGTTGAGTTAGAAGTAA
Source organism: Riptortus pedestris (assembly GCA_019009955.1). Classification (NCBI taxonomy): domain Eukaryota; kingdom Metazoa; phylum Arthropoda; class Insecta; order Hemiptera; family Alydidae; genus Riptortus; species Riptortus pedestris. The sequence goes on along the minus strand of CM032228.1, from coordinate 202,514,301 downwards.
TATGCATAGCAAGTTTCATAAAATTCAGTTCAGTGAGAAAATGTAACAAGCAAAAAAGCAAACACCAAAGCCAAAAATGTTCATATTGTTTCAATTACTTGCGAAATTTTGATAAAAAATCAAGTACAGACAGAGGTTACAATTTTATATATCTATATATATATATATATATATATATATATATATATATAAAATTGTAACCTCTGTCTGTACATTGATTTTTTTCGCGAAATTTCACGATAACTTTTCGTTTCACATGTCATAGACACCATATCTGCATTTTGTTTCTTTCGTGTATGTTTGTTTGTTTGTTTGTTACCTTTTCGCGCATAAACGGCTGAACCGAATTTTATGAAACTTGGTATGTATATTACTACTAACCCAACTTAGACTTTAGGCTATATTAATTTTCTCTGAGGTGAACAGGAGTGGGGGTTATAAGGGAAGCCTGAAATTAAAAATAGCGATATTTCGTTTCCTATTGGTTTTTCGGCAAATATGAACATAACAAACGTTGTTTATTTTGTTATTTAAAGTAACTTTTGTTATATACACTTTTTTCGTATACTGAATTATAAACGAGATATACGCTAAAACCTATAGCAGAAGTGAACAATTTTATTTGGGACAAAAGAGCCAACCGAAATAAATAAAACTCGGTACGTGTATTAGCACTAACGCCTTCCTTATAATAAGCCATACTAAGATTTCTAGGGACGGGCAGGAGTGGGGGTTATAAGGGAGGCCTGAAATTAAAAATAGTGATATTTCGTTTCCTATTGGTTTTTCCGCAAATATAAACATAACAAAAGTTGTTTATTTTGTTATTTGAAGTAACTTTTGTTATATACACTTTTGTCGTATACCTAAGTATAAATGAGTTTCACGTTAAAACTTTAGCGGGAGCCAACAATTTTATTGGGCACTAACGAACTTAACAAAGCTCGGTATGTCAATTAGCATTAATTCTTCCATGATTATAAGTTATATTAAGATTTTTAGGTTCGAACGAGAGGGGGGTTATAAGGAAGGCCTGAAATAAAAATTCACCTTATTTACATGTAAAAGAGACGGGAAATATAAAAATATCGAAGACAGTGAAGTCTTATCGAACAAATATTCTATTATTAGCAAATCCAAGGCAACGACGGGTATCAATCCTAAACACTGGGACGGGTAAATGTCAAAATATTGTGCAATGTAAAGCCTGCTAAAAAGTACCATCACCATTCAGCCTCAAATGAATTCCCGGGCGAAGCCGGGTATCTGAGCTAGTATATATATATATATATATATATATATATATATATATATATATATATATATATATATAAACGTTCTAACGGCCACAAATATCTCTTTTTGGTAGACACTTGAAGAATCGCGACATGAGTTCAATCACAATAGCGGATTCCCCTTGATGGAAATTTGCTAATATTCACTGGCATTTACAAAATAAAAACAATATTAAATATAATTTTAATTAGGAAGATACGTACCAAACGTCTGTGTCGTTTTTTCGTTGTACACTATGCCGTATTCATCTTCTATTTCGTTAGAATCGATCTCAATAAATCCTTTCTGCTTAAGCTGGAGTGCGAGCTGGATAAAGTCACCTCTGGTCGTAGAAGTCTTCATCCGGAAATCAAAAACTTGTTTGATTATAGCGCGGAAGTAGTCACTGACCTTTTTGTCTGTCGTACGAATTTTAAGTGCCATCAGCAGACGAGGGGCTGCAAATCGGAGGAAGAAGAGGAAAACGTTTTTGAAAGAATGCTCGAAGAATTTTTTACCCATTCCTCTAAATTCCGACTCCTGTTTCTTGAGGCTTTCAGTATCGATGCCGAATGCTGTTGAACCTGAAATAAGGAGAAATACGGTTTCTTTAACTCCGTCAAGATGATGTCACGGTCTGTCATACAGGTTCACATGACGCCATATGTACGTTTTAAACTCTATTTCCCTTCTATCTAAGTACTCTATATTAATACTAAAGGCCAAGTTCGTTAATGGCTGTAATGTGTAAAGGGAAATTCGACAGGGGTAAAATAAAAAAAAATCTTTATTATCGTTATTGAAAAATGTCATATAACGAATCATGTATATAATTTGCTATAATAATATAGCATATAATAATGTATAACGAATGTTAGAATAATTTGCTTAATAATTGAGTTACAAAACAATTGATAAAGCAACAATTATAGATCATCAATAATTTAACAAGATTAATTCTATAACGTTTTACGATCCACTCATAGTAACGGAAATATTTTGAATTTCCAAATCCCCCCCCCCTCTATACTCCCACTATTCCATATCCCATGTCCGATTTCTGCCAATAACAAATATGATCTTTAGTGTTGGCTGAAACGGTTAAATGTCGAGTATAGTATAGATCAAATAAACATTTTCGACACAAAAACGTATAATCTTGATTTATGACGTCATCATACGACGAATTTAATGTATCTAGCATAGGTCTCTTTATAAATATATTTGGTATTTAAGCTTAGAAAATTTGATAATTAGGCTTAGAATTAAGTGGTTCATGATATAACAGCGTATTGCTATTCTGACATGAATAGGAATCGGGATTTACTCAATGCTAAAAACTAAAAAGTGCAAAATGATATTGAAGAAAGAGAATAAATGTATCACCAGAACAAATCTCACCTAGAAAGGATTTGTATATATATATATATATATATATATATATATATATATATATATATATATATATATAATTTCGTCATCTTCTAGGTAGGATTGATGGACACTTGTGGAAATGTTTTAAAAATCACGTTATTAGTACTAACTCAATAGCTTGTTTGTCCTTAAAGGAAATCTGCTAAAATAGTGGTAATATTTAAAAAGAAAATATTAAATGAGAACAATATTGAATTTTTAATCTGAAAAGCTTTAGGAAGTTTATTATCTACGTTTATACGACAAAATTACTAAATAAAAAAAAGTAAACTAACCTATGACATCAGTTGTATATTTTGCCAATGGTTCAAAGAGTTCAACGTCTCTTCCGTCAGATAAAGTCTCCAAGTGGTCCAAAAGGCCTTGGGAACAGTGATGCATTTCTTCGTACATTGATTTAAGCTTTCCAGAAGTGAAAGCAGGACTCAGTTTGTTCCGAAGAAACTTCCATTTATTCCCCTTCAAAAAGAACAAATGAGCCTCGAGAGGATTTGTCTTCTCGTCAATTGGTAGGGGTCTGTCCTGGAAGTGGTCGAATTTTTTCGTCAATACCCAGTTCACATACTCAGGGTCTATGAGAAGGAAGGAAGGCGTTATGCCAAGGAACACTCCGCCGTAATTCTCCTTCCGCAGGGCCTGGTACACGTGGTCAAAGCAACATCCTGAAAATAAATATACTTCATTACTGAGGCAGTAAACTAGTGGAATCAGTTGTCTTCAGTAGACTGCCGGGTCTCGTCTGCTAGGTCTGGCCTGTTCACCACCGACCAGCATCTCTATGGACGGGAACGAAGACAGTCAAAGTCGTTAGTCTTCCCGATGGGATGTCCGACGTATATAATTGCACACTACACACTACCGACACTAGTTCGTCTGGGAGCGAACTCGTGAATTAAATTCCCTCTTGACGGGGATCGTACCTAAGCCTATTTTCACATATAGCATACAAAGGGTAGTGGTAGATGAACTCACGCATTAAAGCCAATACGAACAAGGTTTAAAGGTATCGAAGTATATGTCTATAAGCTCAAACTTATTACAGGTCCAAAATTTTTTAGTTCTGAAAAATTATTCTTCTTTTTATGCTAAAATTCAAGCCAACTGTTTTTTCTTCTTCTGTTTTAAAAATATTTGTCATTTCTCTGTGAAAATCTGAACGTGTAAAAAACATACACAAATACAAATTGTGGACAACTTCATACAAGATGGAAGACACCAGATAAAAAATTGTTTCCTACCAGCCTTTGCCCTCAGAGGTTCCTTCTCCGCTATTTCATTCAGCTATATCTTCACTTTCATGACCAGATTCTTCAGCCTAAAAACTTCTTAATACCCACCCCTCTCCTCATTCCCTATTCAAGTTCCTTAGTGGACTCAATATAGCCGATTATACATAATAAATAAAATTATCATAGTATATCATAGTAGGAATTGTCTCGATTAGAGGACAATACTGCTTTCAATTATCAAAACTAATAATAGTCGAGGTCAATACATTGCAAGAGTAACTGTAGATAATTTTCTCATTCCGGAAATGACTATCAAGAAATTCGATTAAAGATTAACTAGCGAAATCTAACCATTAACAGTGTCTAAATTTTTAAATGATGACATGAAACCTATTTGACTTAAATATCGAACAAGGTACGAAACTGTTCTATTCTTAAACACTTGTAGATCAGTTATTCATAGATCTATGCACTAAAAGGCCTTATATTGTATACGAGATATTACCTTGTTAAAAGCCTATAAAATACTTTGTATTAATTAATTTAAACAATCGATGGGCATTTTAAAACATTTTTCGAAAATCACTACAAGAGCATTGGTGCTGCGCCTAGGATGTAAATATACCAAACTGACAGGTGAAACCCACTCATGACTCCAGGGAGGACTTAAAAAATTGGTATTTGAAAAAAAATAGTCTACAGAAGAAGATCGCATTCACCCCTTTCATCAAAGCACTTTCTCATATTTCAGGCCATCTGCATAAATGCACTATATCAATAGAACATATTACTATGACCCCTTGTTGAAGTCACATCCTACCAAGTGGAGGCTTAATTTATCCAGGACCCCCCCCCTACTTTCTCCCCCCCCTCCTGTAATTGTAGATCATGGAGTCAAACATAAAAATCAACAACATTCAAGGATCCTACTTTAGAATGTCCTAAGGAGATCTAAGAGTTTAGTTTTGTCATGACTTAGATACAAAAAAACAGAAAATTGATTAAGCTTACCGAGGCATTCCTGACCTGTCGCTGGACCAATGGCGTTACCTACGAGGAAGGTAGGCTTCACATAAGGGATCCCTCTCTTCTCAAAATAGGAGTATATTGACTTTAGTTTCAAGTAGGCCCATATAACTAAAGATGTTACAACTATCAGAGCAGTCACTTTCCATTCATTCCAATCCATTTTGAATAATGCTTCTTTATACCTGAAAATTAGCACGAATAGAATTACAACCTATATATTTGAAATTTTAATAAAAACCTAATTAAATAATTCTTATGTTGAGCATAATTGAAATACGTTCGTCAGTATCAATAGTATGTAATATTTAACAGATGGCCAATTTTGTGAGGTGTGGTATAACTACCAAGAACTATTGGATACGCGATAGTAGGTTCAAAAAGATTGCAACTTAAGCCCATGTTTTTTCATTCATTTTACGGTAAAAGCTCTTAACACTGTTAAACAAAAGGTAGACAATTTTAGGTAGATCCACTGAAAGTTAGGAGTAAAATGTGGTAGCTGAGAGGGTAATAATACCCACCCCGTTCCCATCACATCGCTTTTTAAATCACTAAGTAAGTACTTAATTGGGATATAAACCGTTATTTATTTCCCACCAGAAACGTAAATAATTAGAACATTCCGGTTTACCTAATTGTTATGATAAATAATTTGAGCAGAACAAAACCTTCATTCCACAAACAGGGACGAGAGATATGGAGACACAAGCACATTTATTTGTGAAATTTAATAAATTCCTTAGGTATGTTGAGGGGCTCAGGTTAGATCACATAATAACTCACAAGTTAAGGCATTAAACTTTCCACAATACAATACCACAAGAGGCAAATCTGCTTAGTTTACGCAGCCCCTGCATGACGGACATTTGTATTTTTAGCAGATTTCCCTTAAGGGAAATCAGCTATTGAGGTCGTACTCATGACGCGATTTTCGAAAAATTTCTTCAAATGTCCATCGATCCTACCCAGGAGATGACGAAAATGAGGTCCGTTCAAAACTATATATATATATATATATATATATATATATATATATATATATCTCTCTCTCTCTATATATATATATATATATATATATATATATATATATATATATATATATATATATATATATATCTTTGTTTGTTAACACTCTAGCGGTCGCAATTTTTGTTTAATTGTCACCAAACTCGGTATTTAATCGTTTTATGTAAAAAGGAAAATCAAGTTCGTTAACGGCTGAAATCGGACTAGTGAGAGGGGGGGGGGGTTTAAAGGGGAGGATTTTAGAAAATTCAAAATATCTCCGTTATTACGCATCGGATCGAAAAATTGTATAGAACAAATCGTATTGCAAATTAAATTTACTATAAATATTGTTATATGCATTTATTCTCTATCTTGAATATTAACCGAGATATTTGCATTTGTAATCTGCGTGTGATCACGTAGGCTATGTTCGGACTTTCCGCCGAGAGCTCTGGTGGTCATTTCCATAACTATTCGTCCCTCGTGAATAGGTTTAGAGGTTAGGTTAACTGTTTTTTGGGGCTAGAAACTTCTGGGTTATTACGCCCTAAATAATGTTTTAGGTTTAGAGGTTTCTTACTACTACAGTTGTTATTAGGCAGATTTCTGTATTGTAAAACTTCACGTGGGAAATCTGCTTAGTTTACGCAGCCCCTGCGTGACGGACTTTATATTATTTAATCTCTACCATGCTAGATATTTAACTATTTCAAGTAAAACCTGAATTTACATTCTTTAATAATTGAAATACAACCAGGTTTCACCTGGGGTTGGGATTCTCAGAAGGTTAAAACAAAAAATTAGGAATTAGAACAGAAACATATATATACTCGTATATATATATATATATATATATATATATATATATATATATATATATATATAAAGCAGAAATGAAGATGGATGCGGAAAGAATGTCTCTGACAGCTACAACTGAAGTAGCAGTATGTGTAAGCCCTCAAACGATGATTTCCCTTAAAAAAATCTCCTAAAAAGGACCCCGAAGAGGAACATGAACGGTTACTAATTGTAGCAACATGTTAATAGATGAATCGCTATTCTAGCGGCATCTCAAATAAATAATAATAATAATTGTAGCAGCTGAAGAAGCTATAATTCGTGAAGGCAGTAAACTGTCTTTAAAATATATTCTTATCCACCTCCAAGTAAAATGTTGGTTGATGTAAATCAAGATATACTAAAAAGTCTATTGCATTTCTTAAAAGAAGTCATTATGAAAAACAGAAAAGGAAAACGAGCTAATTTAAAAACAAAATGCACATCAATAAGTCGTGCAATAATGGCTACATTACAAGAACGATCATTTTCATTACAGCTACTGTTAAGACTTTCTGTATTTTTTCAATGCGGTAATAAATATCCATATTCTTGCAAGTAATGATACACTCCTTGTAATGGGGATGATTAAGATTGTTACTCCGAAAGATGCTGTTCTTTACGGTGACAGTATACAAAAATATACAACCAAAGTGCAAAAGAACTATCACATGTGTCACTTCTAGAAGATGAAAAACCAATTGTACCTGGATACAGCAAAATTGAAGTCGAAAATAAACACAATGATCAAGCATTAACAAAAAATAAGTTTAACGTAGTTGATTTTTTTGCGGTAATACGAAGAGGAAGACTATTTCATTGTTCACATTCCTTCTATTGATCATCCTGCCAGACACAATTTATACAATTTTACATTGGTTTGCAAATATTGCTACGTTACAAGGATAAAAGAGGTAACTTTGTATCAACCTCTCTACTCTAAAGTTGCGTCAGATGCTAACTCAGAATTATGTAAGAAAGTTTTTAAATTAGGATTTCATGGTCGTCCCTTTTTGGATCAATGGGATATTTAATGGATGGATGGGGACACAAAGAAGCTATTGGCAAAATACATGCTACGAATTCAGCCGACAAAATATTGAATAGTCAAGCTTATTCAAGAAGTATCAGAGGTCATACATTATTACAACTCGCATTACCAATGATGATCTTCGAAGACACGAGGATTATGTGTAAATGAGTTAAGTGAACTAATCAATTGCCGGAATGTTTCCTATGAAGACGTTGGAGGGTGTGAAGGTAACTCAACCTTATTTATTGATCAATTTCAGAATAAACTGAGTGAATTAAAAGCTCGAGGCCCTATTAAAATTAATGCCTCCCCACATCCGAATTTCAATTGTATAAAACTATATTTCAAAATAAAAATATAATTAAAATTTACATCCTTTATCTTTTTTCTTTACGTTAAATATAATAAGTTGTATATATAATAATAGAATATAATTAAATACTACTTTAAGTATATTTGTCAACGACTTTTGAACTACAAGAACAGGTATGTGTTATAAAATAAATATATACTTGATTATTGAAAAATATTACTAAATATAATGCTAATTAATTTTTAAAGTTTATAGACTGTATAATGCGATTAACGATTGTCCTTAAATTATGCTGTCTAAAAAAAAGGTCTAGACCAGTTTTCAGCTCATTATCTCTCATTCTCTCAGGTCATTTTCGACTAATATGACTAACGAGGCTAGCATTTAAGATACTACATTGGTAGGGGCATTTGTTTAGCATATAGCAGGCACAGGGGACCATACAAATTGATAATTTAAATATAATAAATAAATAATGAAAATATTTGAAGTTTTATTAAGCCTGCCTACCCGTCGTTGACGGGTTAAACGCTTAATAGTGATAATATAAACATTGGATGAATTTCCGAACACTACAGACAAGATTAAATGAATAGGAAACATCATGGTACAGAACAACAATAAATCATCTGCGAAAAATCAAACATTGTATAAGCGCGAGTGGCCACCCATCACAAGTGGCAATAGAAGAGACGAAGTCGTTCTCACGAGACTTAGAATACAGGAACTCACTTTTAACAGACTCCTACCTCATGACTCGGACAGAAAGACTTCCCTAAGGAATATCCCATAAACCAATATCTTTGAAACACTTACTGAGGCTTCAGGAACATAGAACACTAATACTCCAAGTAATGTATAAGAACTTCTTCCAGAGCGGAGACCACACATTGACAGTATATTGAACCACCTTAAAAAATTAAATTACTTACAAGAATTTAACTTCACCCCTTTTGGTTTTGATTTAGAGAGATGTTTTTACAATATTTCGCAAAATAAATAATATAAAACACTAAGCTCTAGTATTAAAAATATAATACATTTAACTATTCCTTGGGACTAGATCGCCTTAGTCACGGAGCTCCTAAACCCAATAAATAACAAATTAATATCAGCCATTATCTAATGAAATTCTGTGAGAAATGAATAAACCTACACGAGAGCGGTGCTCTAGTTGATCCTCACTTGGCCTCTGCCAAGACTACACTGTTAATGATCTGCGTGATAGCTGTAATCTCTGTAATTGCAAGTCACTAATAAAAGAACATGTAATTTGCTATAATAACAACAGAAAGTTTCTCATCCATTACATTTTGAAAAGAACTGTTGATTTCCTGAGAAATTTTGACTTCGAAAACTTAGTAATTCAATTTATTTTTTTAAAAACGTGTTTCATTATAAATTCTCAGGGGCTCAGGTTGGCCATGCGAGTTAAAGCGTTGACCTTGGTATTGGCGTTGACCTTATGGTGGCGATTTCGATTCCCCACTGGACAAAGGAATTTATTTGGTGACGGAATTCATTAAATAAAATCCATAGTCCCACCCGGGCTAGAAATGGGTGGTGACCTGTAGATAACCCGTCCCAATTAGCCTTAGTTGCAAAAAGTGGACGTTAATATATATACATACATATACAAAAAAAAATATTTTATTAACTCTCTTTTATTGTTACATTTTAGCAGATTTCCCTTAAGGGAAATCAGCTATTGAGGTAGTACTCATGACGGAATTTTCGAAATTTTTCTTCAAATGTCCATCGATCCTACCTAGTAGATGACGAAAATGAGGTCCGTTCAAAACTGTATATATATATATATATATATATATATATATATATATATATATATATATTTGTCTGTTACCGCTCTAGCGGTCGCAATTTTTGTTTGATCGTTACCAAACTCGATATTTAGTCGTTTTATGTAAAAAGAAAGATCAAGTTCGTTAACGGTTGAAATCGGACCAGTGGAAGGGGAGGTTTAGACGGGAGGATTTTTGAAAATTCGAAATATCTCCGTTACTATAAGTCGGATCGAAAATTGTACAGAATCAATATTATTGCAAATTAAATTTACTATAAATATTGTTATATACATTTATTCTCTATCTTGAATATTAACCGAGATATTTGCATTTTTCAGTTTTCAGCCATCAGCAAACTGCCACTTCTACTCATGTTTCATACACAATACTCCACTTCATAATAAATCACATTATTAGAAGTTTAAATACCAAAAATTGTATTCAAGAGACCTTTATTAAACGAGATACATGCAAATATGTCCTGGTGACCCCCCCCCCCCGTCTTAAGGTTTTGGACTACAAAAATTTGATTGATTGAGATAACAATTATTCTGACTCATTATTAATTACAGTACTAGATGTAGTGAATAGTTCTCAATAAAATTAATATGTTACATTCTAAAATATTTCAGTAATTGTTTTTCTTTTCATTTTTAGCAGATTTCCCTTAAGAGAAATCAGCTATTGAGCGTATCCATGGGGCGAAAAAGTTCCTCAAATGTCCATTGACCTAGAAGATGACGAAAATGAGGTCCGTTCAAAATTTTATATATATATATATATATATATATATATATATATATATATATATATATTGGAATAGGTCATCGACAGACCTGATAACACCGGCGGATTCTTTCCACCGCCCTCAATAAAAGATGTCAGGCCTGATTTTCCTTGTAGACAGGCTGTTGAATGTGCCGTTGGATGAAAAGAACTATGAAGCTGAGCTGCGCCACATCAAGTGCATAGCATCCAACAACGGCTACAAGGATGGGGTGGTGGACAGACTAGTCCAGAAGAGGCTCCGTCGGAAGTTGACCATGGATATGGAGGTCGGCGACGGTCAGATGAACCAAAATAAGGACGTACGTTTCCCTCTTTCTATTCCGTATCTGGGCTCTGTGTCTCATAAGATTGGAAATAAACTCAAGACACTCGGGATGACGACTGCTTTCAAAAGTCGACACTCTTTGAAAGCAATGCTCCCGAGGGTCAAGGACCCTGTTGACTCACTGAACAAGTCGGGAGTTTACAGGGTAACATGCTCTAGCTGTGAGGCATCGTACGTTGGTCAAAGTGGGAGAAAGACCAGAACCCGGCTGAAAGAGCATGTTACCAGAGACACAGAGTTCCATGCCCACATCAAGAAGGAGGGTCATGAGAAATCTGCTATAAAGTATGAGCTCCTCTACGAAGCAAAAAAAGGCAAGACCCTGAGCATGGCCGAAAACCTATTCATAAAGCTAGATAGGATGGAAAAAGGAGGCCTCAATATTAATAAGACGGGAGAAGGAACCAGGTTGAGGCATGTCTCGGAAGCCTCTCTCATGGCTCTCCGGTCCCGAGGCCTCAGTCACAGGGAATCCTTGGTTCCTGTCACATCATTGTGAAGAGGTTAGTCATTGTCTCGCTTCTCTATTTTTCTTTTTTTCTTCTTTTACGTTTTTTGTATGTATTGCTTTTTGTAGCTCCTCTGTTGGTTGTTCCTTCATTTTTTCATTTTTGGTTTTTTAATTTTAATTTGGACTATTCGTTTTTTACTATTTATTCTATTTTAGACTTTTTAACTGTAAATATTCATTTTTTATTCATTTATTTATTTTAACTATTTATTGAAATTGTGTATATATTCTACTGACAAGTTTTTAATTTTAATCTGTGAAAATAGTTTTTCTTATTTCTGTAAATATTCACTGGGACACTAATTTAAAAATTTTTAGGTTGGAATTTAAAGTTGTATGTTTTAACTCTTGACCATCGACATGTACATATATTTTCTAAATTTTTCAATTTTTTTAAATGACATATTGTACAACGTTTTTATGGTACCTATTTGTTTGCCAGCAGGGCACTGATGATGGAGCGTACGCTCTGAAAGCGCTCTGTCACAACGAATAAAGAACAGTGAAGGAGCGAGGCGTTTTTTCTTACCTGAGATAATAATTCCTTCACCATCCAGCACCTCAAAAATGAACTTTTGTTATGTACACATTTGCCGAAAAACCAATAGGAAACGAAATATCGCTATTTTTAATTTCAGGCCTCCCTTATAACCCCCACTCCTGTTCGTTTCAAAGAATATTAATATAGCCTAAAGTCTAAGTTGGGTTAGTAGTAATATACATACCAAGTTTCAAAAAATTCGGTTCAGCCGTTTGTGCGTGAAAAGGTAACAAACAAACAAACATACACGAAAGAAACAAAATGCAGTTACGGTGCCTATGACATGTGAAACGAAAAGTTATCGTGAAATTTCGAGAAAAAAATTAATGTACAGACAGAGGTTATATTCATTTGAGTCTGCATGAAGATGGTATTTTTTTGGCAAGTCTTAACTTTCCACAATATTTTGACATTTCCCCGTCACAGTCTTGAGGGTTCATACCCGTCGTTGCTGTGGATTTGTTCATAATAAAATTATTTGTTATTTAAAACTTCCTTCTCCTCAATATTTTTTATATTTCCCGTCTCCTGTGCATGTCGTTTTTTTTTTTATTTTTTTTTTTATTGAACAATATAATTCATAATCGTAGAAATTATTCCATCTTCCAAAGCATGTATGAATAAAAGTTCCTTTCCCTTGATGCGCTATAAAGCTTAATGGTGACAGCTGTTTTAGGTTCGTCATAACCGCTATTAAAAATACTCTTTTGTAAAGGAGGCCCTAGACTATCAAGCGGCTTGATCAAATGCTTGAGCAAATTGATTGTATCAAGCGTGATTGATAGTTTAGAAACCCGTTTGACGCTTGAGGCAAGCATTGACGGTGATTGATAAAAAGTTTGAATGACTCAAGCGGATGGTCAAGCCGCTTGATAGTCTAGGGGAATTTACATCAAACATTGCATCAGTCAAGAGGTGGAAGGCATGGTGTCCACTTCGGAATGTGAGGTTCCTGAAAACTCGGAGCGGGAGTTCATCAGTTTATTGGTTGATTTATATCGTGATTGTCCGGAATTGTGGAAAGTGAAGAGTAAAGATTATTTTAATAGAAATAAAAAAAAGTGCGGAGCTAGAAAAAATCGTGGTGGCATTGAAAAAGATAAAACCCGATTTCAGTGTGAAACAATGTTCTCAGAACAAACTTCAACAGGGAGTTCAAGGCCATCGAGGTTAAAAAATTGTCAGGGACGTCTACAGACGACAGCCCTGAACCTTCCCTTTGGTATTACAATGCACTTCATAAAAGACCAATTGGAAATCGCACAAACTGAAACTTCTGAGGTAAGAATTTTTTTTTTTTTTTTTAAAGTATTTATAATTATTGTATATCACGAGTAATGTTACTTATTCATCTACATTACACAAGGCAATTGTTTTGCCATGGAACTGACCCAGACGTGTTGAAAAATTTGCAGAAGTCATCCCTTATTCTTTTTGCATCTACTGTAGAATTGCCTCTGGTTCTTTGAAGTTGTGCCATCTCTTGAATGTCTTGCCTCCATGACCCAGGTTCCACAGCACCAGTCACAATATCGTCTCTGTCAATATCCTGAGGTTGCAAATACTTGGCTCTCTTCTTTGAGCACAAGTAGTTGTGCAAATGGCAACATGCCATTACAATTTTCATAGCTTTCGATGGTTCAAATTTAATGGCATTTTGAAATATTTTGAATCTCTTCGATAATATACCAAATGCATTTTCAACAACTCTTCTGGCTCGTGAGAGTCTGTAGTTGAAAATCCTTTTCTCGTTCGTCAAAACAGTTCTGTTGCAGGGCTTCATGAATTGAGGGAGAAGTTGGAATGCTTCATCTCCAATGAAGACATACGGAAATTTGTCATTAGGAGTGTCAGTTAACTCACGAGGATCAGGCATGTCAAGCTGGTTCTGAGACAACTTGCGCCAAAATAATGTGTTCTTCAAGACACCACCATCCGACACTCGGACATTTGCTCCCACATCAACCATCAGAAATTTATAATTTGCATCAACAATTGCCATAAGCACAATGCTGAAAGAACCTTTGTAATTGTAATAGTAAGACCCAGAATGGCGAGGTTTTGGATTGATACGTGTTTACCATCAACGCTCCCCACGCAGTTGGGGAAATTCTACTTTTCTTCGAATTCCTGGGCAACCTGTTCCCATGCATCCTACGATTTTGGAACCTAGAAGAGAAACAAAAAACGAAACTTGCATTATAACTCTTACATGAATAATTAACACTTATTGTAAATAGGAATTTAATTATTAAATTGCTGTTGTGCTTAAATTTTGTAAGCTTTCATTTACTGTATTTTATTTTTTGTTACAGCAACCGACTCCGGATGAAGACTCGCAATCACAACTCAATTCCGAAAGAGTAAGATCTCCCTCTGACGTAGTTACATCCCCAACTCTCAAACGAGCCATCCCTGTAAAGACGGGCAAAAAAAGGAAAGGTGAGCTATATAGCACTGATCAATTAATGGGTCTAGTACTGAATATTTCAAGCGATCTGAGACTGAAGAAGATATTCTGGCTAAGGGATGGGCTATGAAATTAAAAAAGTTAACTCTAGACCAACGACGCTTCACCGAAAAAAGCATAAATGACGCGCTTTTTGAAGCAGAAATGGGCAACTTGACAAGGGAAGGAGTGCTTTTTCAAACCCACCTTACTCGTTGGTCACCCTCACCACCTTCATCGTCATCTTCTTCAATGAATAGTTGGCAAAGGTACCCCAACCCAGCGCAGCCGCTGTACACTTCGCATCCAAGTGAAAGCCCTTCATACCCAGGACAACAGCATGAAACGTCTGATGAAGATAATGCTACTAAGTTCTTCTCCTCATTTACCTCAATGTGAACTTGTGCCACTAATCTTTTCAGTTCAGCAATAATGTACATTACCTGTGCGATATCAGTATTATTTGTAAAGTGTAATAATTGTATTTTTTTTCCTTTCTTAAAATATAAAGAGATTTAGTTTGGCAATAATTTCTTACCTGGATGTTTTCCTTCAACGCCTTGATAATTGCAGAGCAAGTTTCCATTATGATGAGCTCCAGAGTCTGCGGAGCAATAGCACACGTGAATTTCAGGTCTTCTAAATCCATGCCAGATGCTAGGTACCTCAACGTGACAGACAATCTCTGTCTTGCAGGAATCGCCTCACGCATATTTGTGTCCTACTTCTAGATTTCTTGGCGGACTAAATCGAGTCTAGGGCCTACTTAAGTCTCGATTGTAAACTGTATATTTATATTGGTATTTAGTAAAGTATATCATACATTAACGGAGCAGAGTTAACAAATACCAGAAATAACTGGGTACACATCCCCAGCGTTATCCTTTTAAATTATTTATTTATGATTATTAAACTAATTCACATTCCTGAGAATAACACTACATTGCTAAAAGTGTAAGCATCAATTATCATGTGAACATAGACCTATATGAGGTCGGCAGGGAAGCGGCAGAACTGATAGGACAAAGGAAGTAGCTCGACACCTCCCTAGCCTCAGTGACGCCAACTTCTTTAGGATATAAATTCTGTAATACATTAAATTACATTAACAAATCAGATTACATTATCTTCACAATACGAAAACTGTTTGTTCAAATATTTTTCACGTTATAATTAAATAATGTATTAAATACACTTAAAAAAACCGGCGTTTCTCATGAATTAATGTTTGGAATAAGAGAAGGGGGGGGGGGCAGTATACTTTATTTGGTGCAAACTGTTACTGGCGTTAAAAAATAACATAGTTTTGAATTATTAAGGATAAAATTCTAACATGGATTTGAATTAACTTATCCAGGTGAGGTACCGGGTAGTTCATATTGGAATGAATTGTTGAGCATATCAATATTTCTAACAAATTACTTGCTTCATACCTTATTTTACAAAAAAAATTATAAAACAAAAGTTAATCTAATTAATTAATAAAACTAGATAACCTGGCAAACGTTGTTTTGCCATATAAATTATTTTTTTATGAAATAACAAAATAAAAAACTTTTGTCATGTGCATATTTGCAGAATACCCAATAGAAAACGAAAAACCGATATTTTTAATTTCAGGCCTCTCTTACAACCCCCACTCCTGCCGTATGGCTTATTCTAAAGAAGGCGTTAGTTTCATTTCACTTTCCGAGTTTTATTTAATTCGGTTGAGTCTTTTGTGCCAAATAAAATTGTTGACTCCTGCTATAATTTTTAGCGTCTAACTAATTTATACTTCGGTATTCGACGAAAGTTTATATAACAAAAGTTACTGTAAATAACAAAATAAACAACTTTTGTTATTAGCATATTTACCGAAAAACGAATAGAAAACGAAATATCGCTATTTTTAATTTCAGGCTTCCCTTATAACCCCCACTCCTGTTCGTCTCAGAGGATAATAATATATCCTAAATTTTAAGTTGGTTTAGTAGTAATATACATACCAAGTTTCATAAAATTCGGTTCAGCCGTTTATTTTATTTATTCTTTACACACGAAAGAAACAAAATGCAGTTATGGTGTCTACGACATGTGAAACGAAAAGTTATCGTGAAAATTTGCGAAAAAAATCAATGTACAGACAGAGGTTACAATTTTATATATATATATATATATACTAGCTCAGATACCCGGCTTCGCCCGGGAATTGATCTTAGGCTGAAAGGTGATGGTATTTTTTTGGCAAGGCTTTACTTTGCATACTATATTGACATTTACCCGTCCCAGTGTTTAGGATTGTATACCCGTTAAGTTGTTACAAAACAACAAAAGTTGTTTACTTTGTTATTTAGAGTAACTTTTGTTATATGCACTTTTGCCGTATGCGGAAGTATAAATGAGTTATGCGCTAAAAACTATAGCGGGAGTCCACAATTTTATTTGGCACAAAAGACTCAACCGAACTAAACCAAACTCGGTATGTGAATTAGTACTAACGCCTTCCTTATAATAAGCCATACTAACATTTCTAGGGACGGGCAGGAGTGGGGGTTATAAGGAAGGCCTGAAATTAATAATAGTGATATTTCGTTTCCTATTGCATTTTCGGCAAATATGCACATAACAAAAGTTGTTTATTTTGTTATTTAGAGAAACTTTTTTTTTATACACACTATCATTGTATACCGAAGTATAAAGGCGTTATACGCTAACAATTATAGCGGGAGACAACAATTTTATTTGGCACAAAAGACTCAACCGAACTAAATAAAACACTCAGTATGTGTATTAGCACTAACGCCTTCCTTATAATAAGCCATACTAACATTTCTAGGGATGGGCAGGAGTGGGGCTTATAAGGGAGGCCTGAAATTAATAATAATGATTTCCTATTGGGGTTTCGGCAAATATGCACATAACGAAAGTAGTTTATTTTGTTATTTAGAGAAATTTGCTCAACACTTCTTCTCAATATGAACTACCAGGTACCTCACTGGGGAAAATTAATTCAAATGTATGTTACTATTTTGTGCTTAATAATTCAAATCTATGCATAATGCACAGGAAACGGGAAATATGACAATATGGAGGACAGTGAAGTCGTACATAAAAAAATAATATCTAAATTATTAACAAATCCACAGGAACGACGGGTATTTACACTAAACACTGGGACGGGTAAATGTCAAAATATTGTGCAAAGTAAAGCCTTACCAAAAAGAATACCATCACCATTCAGCCTCAAATGAATTCCCGAGCGAAGCCGGGTATCTGAGATAGTATATATATATATATATATATATATATATATATATATATATATATGGTATAAATTATAATATATTATTATAATATTTTGTCTTTAATAATTTAAATCTATGCATAATGCACAGGAAACGGGAAATATGACAATATGGAGGACAGTGAAGTCTTACATAAAAAATTAATTTTATTATTAACAAATCCACAGAAACGACGGGTATTAACCCTAAACACTGGAAAGGGTAAATATTAAAATATTTTTTCTATAGGTCACCCCAGGGGGGTGCCATTCGGCAGGTGCGCAGATCGTGACTTTTTTGCGACTTTGGCGCATTACGTCATCCATTACCCAATTGAGCTTTGTTTACATAGTGAGCATCTCTCTTTTTGTGATTTATTTTGATTTTTTAGTGTTATAACTCATTTTTTTCAAAATGCCGAGTGATTGTGCTGTAGCAACATGTTCCCACAACCCTAGGAAATCAGGGAAGTCAGTATCTTTTTACCAGTTCCCGAAAAACCCAGAAATTAGGAAACAGTGGGTAGTCCTGTGTAGACAAGGTGATTTGAACTTTAATCCTGATAATTCACGCGTTTGTTCAGAACATTTCAGCGACAGTGATTATGAAAGGAATTTACAAGCAGAATTGTTAGGCTATGTTCCTAATAGATTGAAATTAAAAGAAGAAGCTGTGCCCCATCTGAATCTACCAGTATCGTCCGTAAGTAAACAAACATCTACTTCTGACCCAAATAGTGAAACATCTAGACAATGTAGGAGTGAAAATATATAAACGTGCCCTGTGTCACATTAATGAGATTTCTCCCAAAAAGAAGAAAAGTGATTTTTCAGCTAATACAGAAGACTACATGCCAATGACAGTTTTTAAAAAGGTAAGATTTAAAATGTAAGAAAGAGAATTATTTTCTTGTAATGTATCCTATAGAGCTCTATAGGAATTAATTTCCCATGGTCCATTAGTAATGATATTACATGTGTCTTTCACAGTTATTTATTCTATGGGACAGTGCGGTTTAAATTCATACACTCCACATATATCAGCAACAACTGTTTTCGACAAGACAGACTACATGCCAATGACAGCTTTTGAAAAGATAAGATTTAAAATATAAGAAAAATAATTATCTTCCTGTAGTGTATCCTATAGAGCACTATAGGAATTAATTTCCCATGGTCCATTAGTAATGATGTTACATGTTTCTTTCACAGTTATTTATTCTATGGGACAGTGCGGTTTAAATTCATACACTCCAAATATATCAGCAACAACTGTTTTCGACAAGACAGACTACATGCCAATGACAGCTTTTGAAAAGATAAGATTTAAAATATAAGAAAAAGAATTATCTTCCTGTAGTGTATCCTATAGAGCACTATAGGAATTAATTTCCCATGGTCCATTAGTAATGATGTTACATGTTTCTTTCACAGTTATTTATTCTATGGGACAGTGCGGTTTAAATTCATACACTCCACATATATCAGCAACAACTGTTTTCGACAAGACAGACTGCATGCCAATGACAGCTTTTAAAAAGCTAAGATTTAAAATATAAGAAAAATAATTATCTTCTTGCAGTGTATCCTATAGAGCACTATAGGAATTAATTTCCCATGCTCCATCATTAATTTGATTTCATGTTTCTTTCACAGTTATTTATTCTATGGGACAGTGCGCTTTAAATTCATACACTCCAAATATATCAGCAGCAACAGTTTTGGACAAGCGAACTACATGCCAATGACAGCTTTTAAAAAGGTGAGATTTAAAATGTAAGGAAAGAATTATTTTCTGGTAGTGTATCCTATAGAGAACTATTGGAGTTATTTCCCATGGTCCATTAGTAATGTTATTACATGTTTCTTTCACAGTTATTTATTCTGTGGGATTTTAATGCATAGGCTCCTCCAACATCAGTGCCATTCTCTTTACAAGGATTTAACTGGAACCGAGGCATCCCTGCGACTCGAAATATATGCATCTTTTTAGGACAAGAAGGATTACATGCCAATGATATACTTTAAAAATCTTGTACCTGAATGGACTAGTTGATGTTTAAAATAATTTACTAACATATTCTAGTAACTGGTATCTTAGTTTATTGCTTGGTTTGTTCAATGTCATTGACTTTAATTTCTTTGTATAATATTAGGCATAACTGTTTTCATGTTTTGAACATTTCATCTTATTATAGTACTTTGTATTGTGTTGATTATGTAGAAAAATTACGATTTTAAATATATCTCAATTTTAAGGAACTATTGTGAATTTATTTTTAATGGGAGCTAATTTGTACATGGTTTATTTAAAGTAAAATATATTCAGCTAAAGTAATTTGTACCATTTATTGACCTATACCATTTTATAAATTTTGTATTCACCAAATTAATCAGAAAACAGAGTAGTTTGGTCGTTTTTAAGCTGGTTGGGGGCGTGGCTTGGAAACGAGTGACGTAGCAGGCTCCCTGCATTTTGATTGGCTATTCGTCAAATGGCACTACCTTATCTTATACGTACCTTGGGTCACCCAACCTAAAAATGGCCCAAACGGGAAGAGCAGTTGTACACGTAGAAGTATAGCCAAAAACAGAATAGAATATTTCCACCTCAAATGATTTCCCCCAAGTGATATATATAAAATTTTGAACGGGCCTCATTTTCGTCATCTATTAGGTAGAATATTTACCCATTTGGGCATTTCAGGAAATTTTTCGAAAACCGCGTCGTGAGTACAACCTCAATAGCTGGTTTCCCTATAGAGAAATCTCCGAAAATAGCTGTTATCGTTGTGCTTTCGTTTCCTTTTAGGAAAAGGAGGTATTTTACACACAAACAAACACTCGTGTGTTACCGCTGTAGCGGTCGTAATTTTTGTTATCCTTACCAAATTCGATATTTAAATGTCCAAACAAACAATGACCCGATTAAAAGGCTCTTAATTGTGTCTTATTTCATCTGATTCATGTCACTCTGAAATAAATGCTTTCACCTCTAGACATTTTTCGAACCTCTTTGGGGATCGGTTGTCTTGTTTAAAGAGGAGGTTTCTAAGTTACAGATTGCCTTTAGTTGAACTCCATTCCAGTTTTTAGTCTTTTACGAATTTAGTGCTTCGGATTTGTTAGTCAAAGTTTCTGAAACTTAAAGCCATTTCCTCTAATATTATTACTGATAGTTCACTTTTACCTGACATTTTAGTATTAAAATCTTAATCAATGAGTTCTACTGAATTGCATAGTAAAGTGCAACATATTGGCAAAATATTGAATGATGACAAGAGACCCCTTAAAGAAAGATTTCGAGCCTTATTTACCCTCAGGAATATAGGGGGTTTTGAAGCCATTAAAGTTATTAATGATTGCTTTTGTGACTCATCAGCCCTTTTGAAACATGAATTAGCATATTGTTTAGGACAAATGCAAGACCCTGCAGCATTGCCGTTCTTATATAAAGTTTTATCTGATAAAGAAGAGCATCCTATGGTACGCCATGAAGCAGGTACCCAACAATGTGATTTATCATAAATAACTTAATATTTAGTAGTAATAGATGTGTCCCTCAAAAAAATAAATTAATGAAATTTGTAAATTGCTCAAAGTTGTACACCTTAAATGCCTTTTTGCAAAAGGCTCAGCCTTAAGGTCCCAAAACCTTTGAGTAACTTTTCAAAGGCTACTCATTACAAGGTGTACTCAAGCACACAAACACCAGCGAGAATCTTGCACTGCCGCTATTATTACCATGAGCAGTGGATCACACACTGTGTGGGTTGATAAAATACACCTTAAACTGCACGACATATCAGCATTGACATTTCAAACAGGCATTGGATAACTTTGAGTCTAGGATTCCTACATAGGCAAATGCAATTAAGTAAGTGATGCTAAATAAATCTTGCCCTGGTAAATACCGCATAAAATTAGCCTTATAAAGTAAATGTAATTTATAAATGAAAAATGAAACACTCCAAATTTTAATGGCTGTCAGAATATTTCTTTTTATTGTATTTATGTCTCTTATGATGCTTTGATTGAAAAAGAGCAGCAGCAATACCAAAATACAAAATTTTGGTTTGACTGGTGACAGGTATTTGTACACAGACAAGGGAAAATTGAAGTGAGGTGTACAATATTATTATAAAAGTAATAGACCTCTAGGCCATTGACACCTTGGTTGATGAACTTTGGGGAAATTTCTTGATGAGGGGACATCAATAATGGAATTAAAATGACCAGCTAGGGATGAAAATTTAGGTATTGGGTGTGGGTAAGATTTGGCAAAAGGGATATCAAGAGATCTGGAGTGAAAGGTGAAATTGGATTAGATTTGACTGGTATTAGAACATTCCTAACCACTTAAACAAATATGGAGTTTTTGGTGCACATATATTTAGTAGTCATCAAGAAATGTGTACTGTATTATTTTAGAGTGGATTACGATAGTCATTACTGAAAGAATAAAGTAGGAAGGCATTTCCAGGGTTTTAGTAGAAAAGGTTGTAGACAGATATCCAACACTGAAGACACTCCAATTTGAGATCATTATAAAAAATACGTTTTCAACCTTACCAGTTCAGATACTGATGAAATTTGACATGAATGACTTATTTGCCTAGGTAATTCTGACAAATTTCAGATTTTTAACACTGTTGAAAAGCTTAGGAATAGAGCTTTCTAGTGATACTATCTATGGCCTTCTGGTGATAACTAGTTTCAAGATCATTCACATTAAATTTGGCCATGAATATCTCAAACATGCTCTTTCAGAAAAATGTGCTTGTTGTGTATTTTTTTATTACCTCAATATTATGCTACCAAATATTACGATGGTACTTCAGGTAGGCGCTGTAGGATTAACGTGATTTATGTTTTGTCAGACACAGACAAATATGCAAAAGCTTAATGACGTAGAGGCTGTTGGGGATCTTGTTTCACTAAATAAGGCCACAATTTTCTTTTTTTTGTCAATTAAAAAAGACTTAAAAAAAGGACCATTTAAGATGCAATCCAGATTTCAGGTTACCCTCCTGCATATTATGTATGCTACAGCAATATACTGCTCTCAGATGTATAGTATAAGAAAGAAATAAGGAGGTCAAATATGGTGTATTTAGAAAACTGGTCCTTAGCTTTTCAACAGTCTTTGAACTTTTATTCTACTTCAATTATGCAAAAAGTTGTAATCATTTGGAAGTATGATTTTTTAATTTTTTTTACGTGTCTGTATCTTCAATAGTTTTCAAGATAAAAACTTAAAAATTCACAGAATTACCTATATTACGATCATCGTACTAAATGTTATCAAAATCGGAACTGATGAGGTCCAGGTGATTAATCTGACATATAATTGCTTATTTGAATAATTCAAATCATGTTCAAGATATTGATAAATTTTGTTTTGCACCTCTAATAAGGTACCTGAGGAATTTGAAACGGCATTAGTTACTCAAAAAGTTTTAAACTTGAATCCTTTGTTGTGCTTGAGTGCTTAGGCAGACTGAATAAATTCAATTATTGAGAAATGATTTTTATTTTTGACCTTCCATTGTATAAATCTGAAGATTATTTTGTTGTGTTTTAGAAAACTCATTCTACTTTTTATGTTATATTTTAGGATATTCACTGTTTTCTTTTAGGTGAAGCAATAGGGGCTATTGGTTGTGAGAGTTCATTAGAAATTCTTAAAAAATATGCTAATGATCCAGCACCAGAAATATCTGAAACATGCCACCTTGCCATTAAGAGAATTGAATGGCTAACCACTCATCCTGATATTAAATACAATAAGTCAGTTTACAGCTCAGTAGATCCAACTCCATCTGCCGGTTCCACTGACATCAACGAGTTAAAGAACATTTTGTTAGATGATAATAAAGATTTATTTGAAAGGTATACCGCTATGTTTGCATTGAGAGACATGAATACAACTGAAAGCATTCTTGCCCTATGTGAAGGTAAGAAATCACCTGTTAATCTATTAATTCTAATTAAGAAATGATCCTATACTAATAATGGATCTCTTAGTCCGATTCTAACAATGTAATTGAATTCAGAAATTAAGTCGTATGTTTAAATTTTGTTTAGTCTCTCACAGGGGCTGAATAAACTAAGCAGATTTCCCAAGTGCAGGAATAGAGAGCGTTGATGATTTCATCTCATCAGCTATTCTCTATTTATCCCATAGTAAAATGGCCATCTGAACTGGAATGAAATCAAACCTGGACATGAGATGTTCAGTTACTCAAAGTAAAAATCTAATGAGTAGATGTAGTGTTTTATTGAACGCTGGAGATTATACAAATAACTTGATTCAAGCCACTGTAGTGACTTTGCGCAAGGAAAGGGTTAATAGTCAAACTAGAAAAGAAAGTATATTTACAGCAAAAATTGTAAGACATTAAATGTTTAAAAAGGTTGATTATTGAACATTTATCAATTTGATTCAAAACAATGGAGACAGTTACAAAATTTAATTTAACTCAATCTACAACCCCACCCCTCTTCCTGGCCTGATTAGAACCTTAAATATTATTTGTAGTGCTGGAAGAGATGGTTATAAATAGAGTATAAATATGCATACATTTAGTATATAAACATTTTAAAAGTCAGAAATATTGATGATGTACACATAACATATTTGTGTGTACCTCTCGTATACACTCAGTGCTAAAATGTTAGACACACTTCAAAAATAGTTATCTCTACCCTCCCATCTTTGCAAATTACTCGTAAAACAGTAATAAAATAATCCATCACTGACCTGAAGTTAATCAGCAGCCTCCTTGTATTTGGGTTATCTTGCTGGAAAACAGGTGTGCCTTCAGACATGTCATTAAAAGTCAACTTGTGTTCCTCTAACACAGTTTTATACTCAGCTGAGTTTATTTTTGATGAAAGAAATACCTAATTTCCTTTTTTTTTTTTGTAACCAATTGAAGCCCAAACCATAACTTTTCCTCCTCCCATTTGACACCTGGATAATTTTTTTTCTTCTTTTCTTAGGTCATGAAAATAATACGAAAATCCATCAGGCCCATCCAGATTGAATTTTTTTTCATCACTAAAGATGACATTCTTCCACTCCTCAGTCCACGACATCACCTAATTTGTGACGTGTATTCAAAACTGATTTTCTTTTCAATTTTTTTCTAACTAATGTTTTTGACTTTTTTAATAATCTCTGGACATTCCTCAATTTTGTTTCAACTCCAGCTTCTTCAGCAATTGCTCTTGCTGTTTTAGAAGAGTTAGATGCGATTCGAAGAATTTTCCGTTTCTCTCTTAATGTCAAAGCAGGGGGCCTCCCAGTAGAACGATGGGTTCCATATGCCTCCCCGTGCCGAAGAAACTTTGCGACCGATGAAAAACTTCACTTGATTTCCCTACAGCTCATCCCGCACTTGTGGAGTGAAGAGATCAAACGCGTTCTTCTTCGGAGAAACACTTATTTTTCCCCATAACTCACGTTGTCTTTTAGGTCTATTTTTAAAGAAATTCAACTCTGCACTGAAGTAGAAATGGTATTTTAATGATTTCAACTCCAGAAGATTAAGAAAATAGTAAACAACAAGTGTGTCTATCATTTTGACGCATTTAAAATGTCAATATTTACTGATATTGGATTAAAACAATCCTCACAGTCTGAGAAGTTTGTCCCCATTTCAATATCATAATTTATACTTTGAAATGTGACTGAAAAAATAATATCAATCAAAAATAAAGAAAATATGAAATTTTTTTTAATTTCAATGGGTGTGTCTAACATTTTATCACTGAGTGTAGTGTGGAGCAGAAGAATAATGAAATGTACAGTGAAAAATACGTGTTTCTCTGCTCCACCATACACTAAAAGTTCATTAAAAAACAAATTTGAAATTTAAGCAAGCAATGAGGGATTTCATGATTTTTCAGCTTATTGTTTAAACGAGATGAGAATGAGTGGGGGTTTACTGAAGGACGACAGCCGTTAATGAAGATGGTCTTTAGTTTTACACGAAACACAAATATCGAGTTTGGTAATGATTAAATAAGAATTGTGACTGCTAGATCAGTAACTGTAATTTTGAATAGACCTCATTTTCACTTCATCTTTTTTTTTTGCAGGTAAAGGTAACAATCCTTTACCTGCCACCTATCCTTTCTATATATAACTATTCACCCTGCACTCATTTCAGAAGATTTCTCTTGGGGGAAATCAGCTATTGAGGTTGTACTCATGAAGCGATTTCCAAAACATTTCTTCAAATATCCAACGATCCTACCTAGCAGATGATAAAAATGAGGTCCGTTCAAATTTATATATATATATATATATATATATATATAAAATTGTCAGTTAACGCTCTAGCGGGCACAATTTTTGTCTGAACAATACCAAACTCGATATTTAAATGTTTTCTATAAAAATAAAGATCAAGATCGTTAATGACAATGGACCAGTGTTTGGGGGGAATTCTAAGTATCTTTGTTATTATGTGTCGGATTGAAAATTTGTATAGAATCAATCTTATTGCAAATGTTATGTTACTTAAATGTTGTTATGTACATGTTTTTCATTATCTTGATTATTAACTGAGATATTTGCATTTTTTAGTTTTTGGCCTTCAGTGATCACCCACTCCTACTCATGTCATATTAACAACAAGCTTTTATATTATGAAGCACATTATTTGAACCCTAAATACCAAATATTGTTCCCATTGAACCTTATCGTTTTGAGAAATGCAAATAGGTGACGCAATAGTGTGCATAGATAATGCAGCCCCTGCGTGACAGACTTTTTTAGTTAAGCTTTCATGAAGTAGAAAAACATTAATATGCTGCATGAAAAATAGTAAAGATCACTTATCCCTAAGCTAACTAAACAAGCAGATTTCCCCCGTGTAGGTACGACATCCTTTTATCTCATCTCTCCATATATTCTCTATTTCTGAATAATAAACAAATCCATTGGGGGTTTACTGAAGCCTACAAAACAAGAAAGTATGAAAAACTCTTAATATTTAAGTTACGAAAACTACAGTTATTGAACATCCCTAGTTTAACAAGATTGGTTTTATAATATTTTTCAATCTGACACATAATGATGGAGATATTTTGAATTTCCAAATTCCCTCTACCCTCCCCCTCTCTATTCCCTAGTCTTATTCACCCATTAACGAATATGGTTTTTAGCATCAAATATTGAGTATCGTAAAGATCAAATGAACATTTTCATGGCAAGAATTAAAATCTTAATTGATACTGTCATTCATTACACAATGTATTTGTATATATCTCATCTAGTAAGGATTTGTTCAAAACAAGTTCGGTATTTAAGCTTGGAGTAATAATATATTTGCTTATCATTAAAGTGCAATAACTAAAGGTGGGGGTTTACAGAGGGCTAAAACTAAAAAAAAAAAAAAAAAAATGCAAAAATCTTCAGTTAATATTCAAAATTGAGAAAGAATGTGTAGATAGAAGATCGTTAATTGGAGATTAAATTTACATGATTGGTTATATACGATTTTTCAATCTGACTCATAATAACATAGATATTTTGAATTTTTGATTTCAGCTGTTAATAAACTTGATATTCAGTTTTACATAAACATTCATATATCGAGTTTGCTATTGGTCAAACATAAATTGTGACTGTTAGAGCAGTAACAGACATGCACATACACATGCATATGTGTGGTTTGTAAATTTTAAGCAGACGTCATTTTCATCTCCTACGTAAGATTGATGGACATTTGAAGAAAAGTTTCAAAAATCCTTAAGGAAATCAGGTATCTATGCCTAAACGTCCAGGTACATTTCCTTAGTAAATAGTTTCTTTCAATCTTATAGGAAACAGATACTTAACAGGATCTTAGAATGCAACCAACTGTCGGCTGTTGATGACCCAAATGTTGTCTAGCAATTTTATCCTAGTATTTCATTTTTTTTTAATAGTATGAGCCCACCAGGGTCACAGCAATTTCCAATTGCACTATGCTTATACTGATAACTCTACTGTTACACCTTAAAAGAAATTGATTAATCCAAAATTTTAAATAAAATACACATTTTCAGCATGTAAGTTGTTCATACTATTATCATTCCTGATCTTTATAATGTTATGCGTTAATATGTTAATTTTCAGGTCTTTTTGTGGGGAGTGCTTTGTTCAGGCACGAAGTGGCCTTCGTTCTGGGTCAGCTTCAAAATGAAGCTAGTGTTCCACACTTAATAAAAGCCCTTGCAGATAACTCACAAAATGAGATGGTGCGACATGAATGCGCTGAAGCCCTTGGTTCAATAGCTACTGAAGAATGTTTCAACAAACTCCGTGTTTATCAAGATGATGATAGCAGGGTTGTAAGGGAAAGTTGTGATATCGCTCTCGACATGGCTGAATATGAAGTGTCGAATGAATTCCAGTATGCCAACACTGTACTCACCATTCAAGCATAAACTGATTATAAGAATACTACATGTAAATAAAAACTTATTTGATAATTAATTCCACTTTTAGGCATTCCTTCCCATAGAACTCTATTATAACAAGATAAGGTATCAATTACTGAGGTTAAGATTCATAAACTTAAATATTTACTTTATTGTATATTATCCATCTAATGTTCATCACAGAATTGGAGAATTTAGATGCTCCTGGGTCTCTGTCCAAGATTTAGCCACTTTTTACTGTTTGCCTAGTTAGGAACAAAACAAATAATTTCTTAGGAGATTTAGTGGTGTTTGTATTTAGTGAAGGATATAAACTTTGTGAACTCATTAATAACAAAAAAAAAAGTCCGTAAAATAGGGGCTGTGTAAACTAAACAGATTTTCCACATTTTTACAATAGATAAAACTACATACTATTAACACTTAACACCATCCTGAATATTAATTGAATAAATGCATAAATAAGAAATTTTCCAGTCAATTTCAATGACCTACCAACGGAAAACGTCTCAATTGTAAACAAACACGTCTGCCAACCAAAGTGAACTGAACAGATCGAAATATTCTTCCCTGGAAAGAAAACCAATTACTGAAATATACCTGAATATAACATATCCATTTTATTGAAAACTACTTATTATATCTAGTTATGGAATTTGTAATGAATAAGAATCATTTTTATCTCAATCGCTCAAATTTTAGTCCAATAACAAAAGAAGGGCAGGGGGGGGGAGATCAACAAAACATATTTGCATATATCTCACTAAGTAGAAGTTCAATGAAAACAATATCTGGCGTTTAACCTTGGAATGAAGTGGTTCATGATATAAAAACTTATTATTAATATGACATGAGTAGAAGTGGGAGTTTACTGAAGGCTAAAAACAGAAAAATGCAAATATCTTGGTTAATATTCAAGATAGAGAATAAATATATAAAACAATATTTATAGTACATTTAATTTGCAATGTGATTGGTTCTATACAAATTTTTGATCCGACATATAATAACGGAGATATTTGGAGTTTGCGAAAATTCCAAAATCCCTCTGCTTTAAACCCTCCCTCGGGTCCGATTTCAGCCATTAATGAACTTGACCTTTCTTTTTACATAAAACGATTACATATCAAGTTTGGTAACGATCAAACAAAAATTGCAACTGCTAGAGTGTTAACAGACAAATATATATATATATATATATATATATATATATATATATATATATAATTTTGACCGGGCCTCATTTTCGTCATCTGGGTATGATCAATGGACATTTGAAGAAATTTTTCAAAAATCGCATCATGAGTATGACCTCAATAGCTGATTTCCCCTTAGGGAAATCTGCTAATAACTATTTACCCTAAAGCAACATTACACTGAACAATGAATGTTGACATTAACTTTCCTTACGAGTGACCACAAACAGATGTCATGACACCTACAACCATTTTCATGTGAATTTCAACATTCATGTTAAAAGGTCTAAGAAGTTTGCTACTCATTTTTTTCTCTCACCAGAAATAAGTATGTCAGAGCTCTGTAGATCTGCTTTTCTGAATTAGTCATGTCTTTTTATTTAAGCTGTGTTCCTAAATAAGGAAAAAAAAACCTTGAAATAATATTCAAATGTATTACTTTTTTTAAGATAAGCCAGTTTTGAGGAAAAAAACAAAGGAAAATAAAACTACAATAATTTATTAACTTCATTTAATAAAATATTATGTAATAAATAACAACAGTTCTTTTTGAATTAAATATTAAACAACAGCACATATGCTATAATCAGTCTTATAAAATTGTTTAAAGCTCTGAATATTTGGCAAAAACAGCATCACCTCCAACATTTATTAAACATTGAGCCTGAAAATAAATGAAAAATATATGTAGATGTTACTGTAATATATGTTATCAATGTAACTGTTGACAAATGCAGATTTTAAAAAAAAAAAATAATGAGTTTCTATGCTTAGCTGCAGCTGCAGTCTACTTTTATTAATATTTTTATATTGGCGGAAAAAAAATGTTTGAATCAGCTAAAACGCAAACCCAAGATTTTTGTAGTCAAGGAGAGTGTGCAACCATTGTGGTTGCAAAATACAAGGGTAGTAGCATAGAAATCAAGCAGACCTTGGTTCTATCTGATTTTAACATTTCTGTAATATTAAAGGAAAAGGAATATTTAACTCCAAAATGCCGATATTTCACAATTCATATCTAATCTTCTCAATTGGATAGAGAATATTGCCGATCAAAAATCAATGTTTTGAAATTTGTAGACCTACATTTTAATATTTATAAACAATTTCTTTGCATTTAATTTTTTTTTAAAAGCCAATACTAACTGAATAATTATTAAACCCCCATTCTGACTAAATAGACCAATACATGGTTGAAATTTTGATTTATCAATGAAACACCACTTCCAAAGCTGATTTAGGCAAAAAAAAATTAGGTATATTGAGATTAAAAAGTCCATCAAGCAGATTTACCATGTGAAGTTTTACAATAGAGAAATCTCCATACTGGTAACACAACACCACCTTGATTAAATACAAACGGTAATAAGAAATCTTTCAGTTAATTTTAATAAATTCCCAACTGAAACGGCTTCTGAATTGTAAAAATAATTTATATTTTAATTACTCAAACTTTAGTAGTACAAGAACTAAAGAAGGGGGGGGGGCGGATGAACAGACCGTATTTGCATAAATCACACACAAAGTAAAGAAGGTAAGGTAAGGTTAGAAACGACAGGTAAGGTTAGAAGAAGCTTCCACCTGAGCCGAGAAGTTACGAAAACGGCCGAACTATAACCGACCACGTGTCCTACAGACTTTATAAAAATGCAAATATCTCGATTAATATTCAAGATACAGAATAAATGTATATAACAATAGTTATAGTAAATTTAATTTGCAATAAGATTGGTTCTATACAATTTTTCGATCCGATGCATAATAACGGAGATATTTCGAATTTTCAAAAATCCCCCCTCCCTCTGGTCCGATTTCGGCCATTAACGAACTTGATCTGTCTTTTTACATAAAACGGTCAAAATATCGAGTTTTGTAACGATCAAACAAAAATTGCGACCGCTAGAGCGTTAACAACATATATATATATATATATATATATATATAATTTTGAACGGACCTCATTTTCGTCATCTCCTGGGTAGGATCGATGGACATTTGAAGAAAATTTTCAAAAATCGCATCATGAGTACGACCTCAATAGCTGCTAAAAAGCTGGATCTACTTGTTAGGGTTTGCCATTAATTACAGTCTGCTGTTGAGTTTGTAATCATGATACTATTTTCAACAACTTTTTCCAATATTCAATGCCTCTACATAGAAGATGAAGAAAATTAAGTCTATTCAAGTTTATTTATATTATGTGTGTGTGCATTTAACGTCCTTTCAACTGTCTCAATGTTCAATCTGATGGGGTGACCAGAACATGTATATCTTCAATGGTCACCACTGTTGAAATGCTCAATCCAATGTTGTGCACTCCTTTTACTTACATATTTTTTGAATAGAAGCCACTCGAGTAAATCTTTGTTTCCAATAATGCCACTAAAATACAACATTTTCAAATCTTTCTGAATTCATATTATAATATTAGCAGAGGTATTGGTTTGGTAGAGATGTTATACATGAGTGAACAATTGTTTGAAAGGTTCTCATTCTGATAAATATGACTCGATAAGGATTAAAGATTGATACAGAACAGGAAAGATTTACAAATAATTCTTTTCAATAACTAAGAAAATTTTTGTTTCATCCTTTGTAATAAATTATTTCCAGTATTGTCTCAATTATCTCTTAGTACCTAAAATTAGGGTAATGAATAGCTATATGAGTATTTGACTATAAAGTAGAACTCTCCTGCTGTTAATGCTAAAATGAATAAAATACAATGAATTTTATCCAATATTTCCCTTATCAAGAAATTTATATATACATACTTAAATATATTAATGATACCTGATTTTTATGAGCATTATTTGTAAGATAACACTCTGTCATAGTATAAGATATGAGAGCATTTCCTCCTATTGCAGTCACATGTGCTCGAACAATAGCAAGTACTTCAGCAACAAATCCATGGACAAAAGAACTCAAACCTCCAGATTCTCGAATACAGGAACTTTCTCTTATAAAAAAGAAATTTAAATTTCCCAGATAACTAACTATTCGAGCACCAGGCACATAGCATAAGGGAGTGACATCAACTCCATACCTTTGCTCTCTAGGGGGAGTCTGGAAGAAAAGAAAGTTAATGTGTATATCTCTCAAATTCATTTTTAACATTATAATGGAATTAATACTATTGAATTAACATTTAAGAAATAATTCAATTTTTACTAAAGCTAACTGTATAAACTTGCAAAAATTAAAATAGGAAAATATATGTAGTATCTTCCTATTTAACCATTTTCACCAATTCAGAAGTTTAATTAATATAATTATTAGTAAACATCTTGCCTTACAAAATTAAAGTAGCAAGGAAGTACATTTCATATCCTAGTATAATAGGGGAATTCATTCAATTAGCTAACATGCGCCATGCATGCCATGTGAATTTTCAGTCAACACCACTGCTATACTTATGTTCTAGTTTTATAGTAATATATGTACTTGGTATAGTATTTACTTTTATTATTTATTAACATCCACTTTTTGCAACTAAGGCTAATTGGGACGGGTTATCTACAGGTTACCACCCTATTTTAGCCAGGGTGGGACTAAGGATGATGTTTAATGAATTCCGTCACTAAATAATTTCCTTTGCCCAGGCGGGAATCGAACTCGCCACTCTAGGTTTAACATGTGAGATTAAGACAGTAGTATACTATACTTGGTATAGTACGCTTTTTATTGAATGAAAAGTAAAACATACGGCACTCAGATACAACAGAGGTTGCAAGAATACCCCTAGTCTATGTAGGCAATGAGGATTAACATACATTATCAGATAAAACTGTGTCACAAAAGATCTTGTTATTACTTATAGGTATATTGGTCAACCGATTTGTTTGAATGTAAATCCTACAATACCAGAAAAGATTATTAACTTTCCTTCAATTATGATTATTTCCTTTTATTGATGTGGAGGCAGAGTTCATGGAATTCATACTCCTGCATAAAAGAAATGCCAAAATTCCACCATAAGATATTAATTAGATTAGTCGACAACATCATCAGTCCAAGAGAAGAGCTGTAGACATACTGGCTTCCCAAGTACTACTTTTGATATTTCCGTTTATCTATTCACTCTACGTCTTGTTTTAATATTTGAAATACAAAGAGGAAATAACAAATATTATTATTATAAATAATTATTTAAATATTTTATTTAATAATATTACAGCATTTAAATAAATAGGTAAGTAACATGTGATCTTTTAAATGCAAGTAAAAATTAAAATTAAATTATTTATTAACATTAACTTTTTCTAACTAAGGCTCATTGGGACGGATTATCTAAAGGTTACCACTCTTTTCTAGCCAGGGTGGGACTAAGGACTTTATTTAATGAATTCCGTCACTAAATAAATTCCTATTGCCCAAGCGGGAATCGAACTCACCACTCTAGGTTTACCTAGTGAGATAAAGGTCAAAACTTTTAACTCATATGGCTAATCTGAGCACTCCCCCCTCCAAGTAACACTAGCATAAACTGTGTGTGCAAAATTCTACATAATTACCAAATTTATAGTTTGGTTAAAGTGTTTGATATTATGACTATACCTTTCTTAGAAATCATTTTCTCAATTAGCTGACTCAGGGTAACTTCCCATTTTCAATAGGCAATTGCCTTTAAATGTTATGCCAGTATCCTATATGTCAATTGTAGATAAATTTATTCACTAGCACTAAGTTCAAAGCCACTTCATCAATTTAGTTTTATATATTCATCTTATATATAATATATGTATATTAATATAAGAGAAATTCTACTTACATGAATTGATTTCCTTGAAGGCCTATTTGGAGTGCTTTTGGCAGAAAGTTGTTCTTCCTCAACTCTACCCATTTTAAGTTCACCATCTAAAAGTAAAAATAAGTTTAAACATGGAGTGATACTCAAAACTAGGGCAAGGTCAAACATGCACACACACACACACACACATATATATTGTAATATTTTTGATTAAATACAAAATAACAAAAAAATACAATAAATTTATATAATATTTCTGTGTGAATGAATAATTGTCAACACTTTATATGCAAAACTCAGTATTTATTTATCAATAACAATATATATATATATATATATATATATATATATATATATATATATATATATATATATATGATATCCCAGGTAATAAGTGGTTAAAAAACACAGATGGTTATAAATTAAATATTATTATTATTTATTGACACCCACTTTTTTCTACTATGCCTAATTACAGTGGGTTATCTACAGGTTACCATCCTTTTCTAAACAGGGTGGAACTAAGAATTTTATTTAATAAATAAATTCCTATTGCCCAGTCGGGAATCGAACTCGCCAATCTATGTTTACCATGTGAGATTAAGGCCAACGCTACAAACAAGGCTAACCTGAGCCACAAGTTAAATACAGATGGTTATATAATTTGCCTATGATGCAAGTAGTAACATATTAATTTGTAAGTGGATTATTAAAAATTTGATAAGACATCCCCTTTGAAATATCGAATGAGCAAAATTATTAAAAAAAGTTCTACAAGTCAGTTAAATCTACCAAAATTTTTTAAATGCAAATTTAAAAAAAAGCATATGACACCAAAATTAAGGCACTGGTTTTTAGTTCGCAGATAACATATTGTGTTAGATAAACCTCGGGCATGGGAATTAATTTAGGGACACTCTCAGTGACAGTACATTTCTATTAGGAATATACTAGAAACAGAAGTGTTTGCTAGCTTGTCAAAACTGATTTTAATTATATATCTATCTCTACATATATATATATATATATATATATATATATATATATATATATATATATATATATATATATATAGAGAGAGAGAGAGAGAGAGAGAGAGAGTTTTCTATTTTACTGAACCTAATTACTCTATAATCTTGTCAGGAATGAACAATTTCTAGACTACATATTAAAAAGCAAACTGACCATTCTCTATACTGATACGATTAGGTCCATTTTTATCACTTTCTGCCAGCCCAACAGCCATTCCTACAAAGAAGAAACAAAAGATTCTTAAGAAAAAAATAATTTAAATTTTAATTACTAAATAAATATAAAGTCTAAGTTATAAAATAAAATTATGAATGATAGTTATTGGGAAAGAAGAAAAATAATAGGCTAAAGAGTGGAATGAAACTAATTATAATAATTAGGCTCAAAACCAATGTTTTCCAAACCGTTTTAAGAAATTTCCCCTGAAGATTGTAATCATAAAGCAATTTTTCAAAATAGTCTTCTAATTCAATCCTACCTAGGTGATAACAAAAATGCATCCAGTCAAATTCACACACACATATATACCTGCTACGTTACCACACTAGTCATCATCATTTTGTTTTGTTAGCAAACTCAATGTTTAAGAGTTTTATGCAAAACTAAAGATCGACTTTGTTAACAGCTGAAACTAAACTAGGAGTGGGAGGAGTTTAAGAGAATGAGAAACAAAAATTCAAACTATTTCCATTTCTATGACTTCGATTGAAAAATATTATATAAGAAAATTTATTACGAATTTAATTTCCTGCCTAATTTTTTTTAAATTTTCAGCCTTCAGTATATCCCCATGCCAACTTATTTCTCGTTAGCAATAAGCTTTATATATCATGGAGTATCTTATTTCAAGCATAAATGTTCATACTATTTATGAAGCTAGAATACAATTACTGTTTCCATTGGAGAAAGATGGGGGGGGGAGGTAAAATAAAACATTTAAAATAACTGTTATTATGACTCAAATTGAAAAATGTCACACAACTTCTTATTGAAAATTTAATTGTCTACAATTATTGCCCTATACACTTTTTCCTTCTGACATGAATATTAAGTAAGGTTCTTTGTATTTCTTAGTTTTCAGTCTTCTGTAAATCCCCACCCCTACTATTGCATCTATTAAACAACTTATGTATAGCTTAAATTTAAAGTTCTGTTTACATGCACTTCTTATTGCAGGAAAGTCCGTCACGCAGGGGCTGCGTAAACTAAGCAGATTTCCCATGTGAAGTTTAGCAATAGAGAAATCTGCATACTGGTAACACAACACCACCCTGATTAAATACAAACGGTAATGAGAAATCTTTCAGTTACTTAAAATAAATTCCCAACTGAAACGGCTTCTGAATTGTAAGAATAATTTATATTTTAATAACTCAAATTTTAGTAGTCCATGAACTAAGGAAGGGGGGGGGCGGAAGAGCAGAACGTATTTGCATAAATCTCACAAAGTAAGGAAGGTAAGGTAAGGTTAGAAACGACAGGTAAAGTTAGAAGAAGCTTCCACCTGACCGAGTACTTACGGAAACGGCCAACCTAATCCGAACTATACCCGACCACAGACTTCATAAAAATGCAAATATCTCAGTTAATATTCAATATAGAGAATAAATGTATATAGTAAATTTAATTTGCAATAAGATTGGTTCTATACAATTTTTCGATCCGATGCATAATAACGGAGATATTTTGAATTTTCGAAAATCCCCCCTCCCTCTTGTCCGATTTTAGCCATTAACGAACTTGTTCTGTCTTTTTACATAAAACGGTTAAATATCGAGTTTCGTAACGATCAAACAAAAATTGCGACCGCTAGAGCGTTAACAGACAAATATATATGTATATAATTTTGAATGGACCTCTTCGTCATCTCCTGGGTAGGATCGATGGACATTTGAAGAAATTTTTCAAAAATCGCGTCATGAGTACGACCTCAATAACTGATTTCCCTGAAGGGAAATCTGCTAAAAAAACAGAATAAATGTAAGATTGGAACCATAAGCAAAATCTGCTTAGTTTACAGCATAACCAAACTTTTTTTAAGAAGAGCTGAGTTTGTTATACATCTCATATGGACTGTTTCTCAAATTTCATACTGTATAGTTAAGCAACCTTTAATAGAGAAAGAAAGAGAATATCTATCCACAATTATTTTATTTAAAAGTTTATTTTAAACATTTAAAATAAAAATGGTGTTTTATTATAAATAAAATCAAAATTTTCAATTCCTATACACTTTCTGAAAGGATTTAATACAAGGAGTATAATCTCACACTTCATAAATTTGAGCCAACATAAAAAAATAACTGTCACAAACCAACAACAGATATCTGAAGATCATCAGGCTGAGGAAGGTCTACTTTAAACCTTAGATTTGCAAGAGCACACGGAGTCATGCCTCGCAGTTTGAAATATACACCCTGAAAAAAGATATTTTATATTAAACTTCTATAATAAAGGGGGGGGGGTTCAAAGAACAAAATAAGTTGATCATAAAAAGTTGAATCCCGATTAGCCTAAGTTGCAAAAAGTGGACGTTAATAAATAATAATAATAAAAAGTTGAAGCCCTGTATGAACTTGTCCTGTATCAATATTGCTGTCCCAAATGATGAAAATATCCATGTGTTTCATCAAGAAAGTAAGAAATTACTAGGATTTAGGTATCAAAATAAAATCCCTCTACAAGCTAGGTTCTGTAATTCTCATTACAATCATCTCCATGCTAGATCCTGCCACTGTCATTACAATCATATCAACAGCAACATATAGCTTATTTCAAAAAGTTCAATTAAATCTATGAAATATTTAAATTTGAATGAACAATTAATAAGAGTGTTCTACTAGACAATGCAAGAATTGTTCAATTTAGCATTGATTATGAGGAATGAGAATTATAATTTAATATATTTTGCCTTAGATAGACTCACAAATTATAGAAGAGCAAGACTATAGCATTGATTGAGTTTAACTTTATTTAATATACAGTCAGGCCCGAATCCCATAGCGGTAGCATCCGTTATTCCTCATAGCACTTGAAAATGGCATGGATGTGCTGAAAGGCTTAGTGCAATAAAGTAAAATCTACATTGTGGGAAAACTTGTCTTCATCCCTATATTCGATAACTCTCACTTCCGGCATCCTAAACAACTTTATTTAATCTTTTTTTCAATTTTACTTTGTTTATATAAATCCAATCATACATGTAATTTGCCATGTAGCAATGGAACATATTCTCAATGACTTCTCATAGGGTAACTATAATGAGAAATAGAAGAAAAAAAAATAAGAATTTATGTATTTCAAAATAACTTTATAAAACATTATAAATAGTTCAAGTGCATGCATTTTAAAAAAAAAATAGTTATTAGAACTTTTTGTAATGTTTTCTGCTGTTTGGTGTCGAAGCACTGTATATGCTAGAGTGATAAGACGGTAGCTCGACAAGGGATAGTTTCTTGAGATCGAAATTAGAATCTGTTAATGATAGTGATAGCTCATGTGCCACATCATGCATTGGCATGGCCTTTCTTTGTTGACTCAAAGAGCAGTTAGCCTTTCTAAGTCAGTGTTTGCTCTCACAATATGCTGCATTTTGAATTTCTTAAATATTATATCATTTTTAGTTTGGTTTTTATTAGCATTTTTCAAGCCCTAGTAAATTTTACCAGTTGTATTCGCACAGGCACCTATTTTCATGCACTTGAAATACTAAGTTGAAACACTTAGAAAAAAACTACACTCAGATCAAATTGACCTGCTATATATTTATACCAGGTCAATTTAAGGCTGATAAGACTAGAATAAGGTTGTTATAACAAGGATCCACTGTAATCATAACATTAACCATTTGACTGCGGCTGACGACAGGTTGTCGGTTTCGTGAGTTGTTCCCAGGGGCGGGCCTCGACACGTCGTCATAAGACAAAGTTAAACGAAACTAATTAACAAGAAAAAGTTTCCGCCCCACTGAAAAATGTTGTTGAAAATCTCCGCAGTCAACTGGTTAATCTTACTTGTTTACTGTTACCAAAAAAAACAAATTAATATACTAGAGATTGATAAGTTTGAGAAGCTATAGCTTTGCCACATGCCATGCACTAAGAAATATAAAGCAAGAGATTAGCTGTGATCATATACAGGGTGTTTGGTAAGTAGATAGACAAATTTCCACCATATGATGTATGTTCCTATTCCTAATAGTATTGGAGAAAACTAAATGTATGTGATTTTTCAATTTATCTATGTTATTACATAAATTCAACTGCAGCAGATAAATTAAATTATTGATATTGGATGTTTTCGGGCTATGCCATTTCGAAGGGCATCAAATTCTCTTTAATAATCGTTTATTTGAAATTTCGGTTATACAAATAGCTT
The DNA here is from genome assembly GCA_019009955.1 of Riptortus pedestris. Taxonomy (NCBI): domain Eukaryota; kingdom Metazoa; phylum Arthropoda; class Insecta; order Hemiptera; family Alydidae; genus Riptortus; species Riptortus pedestris. The sequence continues at coordinate 202,474,663 of CM032228.1, read as the reverse complement.
TAACAGAATCTGAAAGTTAGCAACACTAGTTAAAAGTCTCATCAGAATAGGATTGTATGGTTAGAAAGCATATAGGCCGGAGAAGTTTAACTTAAAATCTAAAAGTTCGCAGTTGATTCAAAGAATGGTTTTTGAGGTGTCAAAATTAAGGGATTTTCAATTAATTATATTTATTTATTTTTTCAGATTCTGTTAAAACTATTTGTAAAACCGAAATTGCAAATAAACATAAACGATTATTAAAGAAAATTTAATGCCCTTCAAAATGACATAGCCAGAAAACATCCAATAGCAATAATTTATCTGCTGCAGCTGGATTTATGTAATAAAACATAGATACATTGAACAGAAACATCTGTAGAAGTTTGTCTATATACTTACCAAACACCCTGTATAAATAGATATACATCCAAATGCAACCGTCATAAGGATTATGATGAATCATTAGAACATAAAGGTTAGAAAGCCTCTTTCAAGGCTGGAAAGAGTAATATAAAACATTCCAGTTCATGATTATTAGCTAAAACACAGTTATGGTCTCATCTCTCTTTTTTTTAATAGTTAAGGATTGCATATATCTAAGTTACACAATAAAAAGTAAAAATATTAATTAAATTCTTGTAGGTTGTTATGTTATTTATTAATGTTCACTTTGTGCTATTAAGGCTAATTGGTACAGGTTATCCGTAGGTACCATCCTTTTCTCGAAAGGATTTTATTTAATGAGTTCATCAAATAAATTCCTATTGCCCAGATGAGAACCAAACCCACGGCTGCTAGGTTTACCAAGTGAGATTAAGACCAACACCTTATTTCACATGGCTAAACTGAGCACCTCTTGTAGGTTAAGAAAAAGTATTATTTGATACTTCTTATAGATTAAGAAGAAGTATTATTTGATTCTTGAATATTTAATGTTTTTACATTCCAAAACTAAACTAAACAGAGTCGATTCCCGCCCTGGGCAATAGGAATTTATTTAGTGACGGAATTTACTAAATAAAATCCTTATTCCCACCCTGGTAGGAAAGGGTGGTAACCTGTAGATAACCCGTCCCAATTAGCCTTAGTTGCAAAAAGTGGACGTTAATAAATAATTTAATTTAAAAACTAAACCAGAGTTTATGGCATCTTTCTTCTGAAATTAAAGTAAATTGTTATAAATTACTTATAGAGTCTTAATTAATGAAAGCGAGGTGTGCTTCCATGGGCACTTTCAGCCTCAATGAGCAGGTACTGAGGGATCAATAATAGATCCAAGGAGTAAGCCCACTAATTGGACTGAACAATTAATGAGAAGCAGTGACGTTCAACCTTAAATCATTTCAAACAGTACTCTCAGTAAAACCAAAACATATATTAGCATTTTATTGAGATAATTTGAAATCCCTTACCTGTAGAAGTCTATGGAATTGTGCTGATATTGAAGAAGACGTTGGAAGAGGACACATTTTGGCTTTCCAAATTTGAGTAAACATTTGTAGATTCCTAACAGGGGATAGACCAACCGCTGGAGCCCCTGGTATACCTACAATTAAGTAAATAAACAGATTATATACCTAACTCCTGTGAAATTTAAATATGCTTGTTTGTATGGGCTTCTTGAATTAATACAAAATTAACAAGTAAATAATACAAGGATAAGCCTGATACAGTTATGAATGCTAGTATTCCCTCCATTCTATTTTAGCAGATTTCCCTTAAGGGAAATCAGCTGTTGAGGTAGTACTCATGACGCGATTTTCAAAATTTTTCTTCAAATGTCCATCGATCCTACCTAGGAGATGATGAAAATGGGGTCCGTTCAAAACTGTATGTATGTATGTATGTATATATATATATATATATATATATATGTTACCGCTCTAGCGGTCGCAATTAGTGTTTAATTGTTACCAAACTCGATATTTAGTCGTTTTATGTAAAAAGAAAGATCAAGTCCGTTAACGGATGAAATCAGACCAGGGGGAGGGAAGGGGTTAAGAAGGGAGGATTTTCAAAAATTCGAAATATCTCCGTTACTATATGTCGGATCGAAAAATTGTATAGAACCCATCTTATTACAAATTAAATGTACTATAATTATTGTTATATGCATTTATTCTCTATCTTGAATATTAACTGAGATAATTGCAATTTTCAGTTTTTAGCGTTCAGCAAACCCCCCACTTCTACTCATGTTTCATAAAAAATAGTCTATTATATAATAAACCACATTATTGGAAGCTTAAATACCAAATATGTTATTCAAGAGACCTTTATTATACGAGATACATGCAAATATGTCCTGGTGTCGCCCCCCCCCCTCCTCGTCTTAAGGCCTTGGATTACTAAAATTGAATTGATTGAGATAACAATTATTCTGACTCATTATTAATTACAGAACTAGATATAGTAAATAGTTCTCAATAAAATTAATATGTTATATTCTGATATATTTCAGTAATTGTTTTTCTTTCCGGTGTAAGGCTGGCCGATGTGTTTGTTTACATTTCAAACGCTTCCTGTCGGTAGGTTATTGAAATTGACTGAAACATTTCTCAGTTCCGTTTGTACTTATTCATGGTGGTGGTGTGTTAGAAGTATGTAGATTTATCGATTCGAAACTAATCTTCACGACGGAAATCTGCTTAGTTTACGCAACCGCTGCGTGACAGATTTTTTTATTTAAAGTTACCTTTAAAATTTTAATATCACACTTAGATGCATATTTTGATATTAAGGGTAATGAATTAAAGCTACACAATGCAATGGTGACTTATTTCAAAGATACAACTTGATTTTTTTTAAATAATGGCTGAAGGAGTTGAATATGTATTTTTTTTTAACTAACTCACTCAAGAAATTGGAGGCCAGTCTCACACTGAATATTCACCTGCAAACTTCATCCTCTTGTTTGTGTAAATTGGAGAGTGATGAATAATATAACTGGAGTCTTCAATAACATTACAAATACATTTTGGGTCATCAAGTCTCTGAAAATGTTATGGTTTATGACCCGAAATAAGCTATAAACCATTCGGCTCTCAAGACATTAGCAAACAATTCTATGGCTATTCTTCCATTTTGTGAATTATTCCATCAATCTTGCCACTATTTTAATGGTGCCGCTGTTAATAAATATTTAATTTAATACAAAAGAAGTTTTGTAGAAGTGAAGATTTGTCATACCTTAGCTAGTAGTAATCTCCTTTATTTGAAGATTGGTTGATAAAATTTCTTAAATAATCAGCAATGCCCCTGCACATCATGCCCCTGACAACATTCTTTAAGCACAAGCAAGGAACTAGGCCCGAGCATGCTAGTTAAGGAACTCTTAGTTATGATGCTTTAACAAACTATTCTCATTTTTATTTAGGTCATTACATCAAGAAGGTGCAGCATATATAACTACAGATAAAAATATCACTTAGTAATGGATAGTTGGAAATTAAACCCCAAATATTGCTGGCAATTTAGCTAAGGCAATCAAACTTATAGTTTACCTTCCATTGTAGTTCCTTTATATAGTTGATATAGGACATTTGCTTCTACAGTTATTCCAAGGTATTTTGCCTCTGATGAGGTTAAAATGATTTCCCCCCAAATTTCAACACATATGAGTTGATGAATGGTTTCCCTTTAAGCATTAAGGTATGTAGGTAGGATGAAATAATTGGCTACGCTTCCACTATAACAATTTATTAAAATGTCAGAGCGCTTTCGATGCAGTGCATCATCTTCAGTGTCCGAAGGTCTTGGATGTTGACCTTCCTTCATTATTTCATCCTACCAACATTAGAAGTCACTTCCACCTGCCAGAATACCAAGTCAGAATTAAGGCATGTTTTTCTTAACATTCAGAATGAGTTTATTATCTGAACACTAACTGAGAATGTGTTGGATTACTTCAGTTACCAGGTTCTCTATTTCTAATATAAATTTCAATTTCAAATGGTGTAGCCATTCTCCATTAATATTTTTGTCAATATCGCCTTGTTTGACTCCTTTGGATATTTTTATTTCTATTGCATTGTTCTGAAGCCGGAAAACTGCTCGTGAATAATAGTACATCTTCATTATTAGATTTGTTATTCTTCTGCTGGCATTACTGATTTTTCAAGTTTTATGGATTGCCTTGTATCAAATACTTTTGCGTGGTTCAAGAACAGGAGACTTAAAAATAGGTTTATAGTTATCTAAGGTCTTCAATTCACTTTTCTTGTGTATTAAAAGCAAGAGAGCCCCCCCCCCCATTAAACAGGGAAATGCACTTTTACTTACAACAAGTTAAAAACGTCTGTCAGTAACTTGCTTAATGTTTACCCACCCACTTTAATCATCTCAGCTGTGATATCACCCAGACTTGCTGTTTTCTTGTCTTTTGGGCTCTTTACTGCGCTTTCTACTTCATCTGAGAGAATAGCTTCGTTTCCTGGCATCCAATCTTCTTTCTCTTCTTCTTCTGTAAGATAAGGGATGCCATGGTAAAATTTATTATAATACCTTTGAATCCTGTTTATAATTTCTTGCTGGTCTGTGAGAATTTGTTCCCTTTCATCTTTAATAGTACAAATTTGTTTCCTCCCTGAGGGGGTTTGGTTTGCTTGAGTATTCCTCCTGCTTCCAGTGTTAATTCCAACTGGGCCTCCTTTTTTGATTGCAGCCATGCCTAAATTTTCTTTCTTATTGTTTTGTTAATTTCTGTGTATTCAATTTTCCTATTTGCAATATTTTTAAGCTTCTTCCTCTTGTGAAAAAGGTTTTTTATATTGGCTGGGAAAATTCATGAATTTTTCTCTTTAGAGCATGTGCTGTGCATTTCGGCTATTGCAGTTTTCAGAGTCTTGGTTATATACTCGAGGTCCTTATCCGGATCATCACATAATTTTTCTGCTATCAGCTTCTTCTTCATAATTAAGTTCTTTTAACATTCTTGTAGTCAAGTATTTGCCTTTTGGCGTTTGGGTGTTTTGAACTTTTCTTTGAATGCGTATAGATAGAGATGTTCCCAGTGGCCATTATCTTCTCCTTTCTTGTTTTCAAGGTACTTGCTTATTAATATTTCAATGAATTCATGTATTAATTCCTGCCTATTTCTGCCGGTCATACCAAAGATAGTTAAATTTTTTTGTCTACTAGCTAAGGTACCCGGCTTCGCCCGGGAATTCATTTTAGGCTGAATAAATATGGTATTTTTTTGGCAAGGCTTTACTTTCCACAATATTTTGACATTTCCCCATCACAGTTTTTAGGGTTTATACCCGTCGTTGCTGTGGATTTGTTAATAATAAAATTATTTGTTATTTAAGACTTCACTCTTCTAATATTATTATATTTCCCGTCTCCTGTGCATGTAGGTTTTTTTTTTTATAACGTAATGAACAGTATAATTCATAGTCGTAGAAAGTATTCTGTCTTCCAAACCATGGATGAATTAAAGTTCCTTTCCCTTGATGCGGTCCAAAGCTTAATGGTGACAGCTGTTTTAGATACATCATAACCGAAAAACAAATAGAAAATGAAATATCGCAAATTTTTATTTCAGGCTTCCCTTAGAACCCCCACTCCCATTTGAACCTATAAATTTTAATATAGCTTATAATCATGGAAGAATTAAGGCTTATTCACATACCGAGTTTTGTTAAATTCGGTTCAACCGTTAGTGCCCAATAAAATAGTTGGCTCCCGCTTTAGTTTTTGGTGTATATCTCGTTTATAATTTGTTATACGGCAAAAGTGAATATAACAAAAGTTACTCTAAATAACAGAATAAACAATTTTTGTCATGAGCGTATCTGCCGAAAAACCAATAGGAAACGAAATATTGCTATTTTTAATTTCAGGCCTCCCATACAACTCTCTCTGTTCTGTCTGTTCTTTAATACTGTACATTAGGTCTCTCAAGGATGTTTCCCAGAGTGGGAAGAAGACACATAGGGTGGTAAGACAATAGTTATTTCCTTAAATAAATCTATTTATTCCCATGTTTGTGAAATTGCAGTATTTGGAATTCTCAATCCTTTAATATTTGTAAAGATCTTAGTCTGATTCTGGATTGTCCAGAGGAAAACCTTCTGCAAGAATTTCTTTCGTTGTTTCTTCTGTTGAACAAGTGTAATAATAACCAGTGTGGACTGATTCAAATATTTTATAAACAGGTACCTACCTTTTCATTACATGGTCATAAGTATTCCCCCAAAGGCAATAATAGTTTTCTATAAATGGTCTTTATGGGTTAAGTTTGGCTTTATTTATTGATCTTGTATAAATTTTATTTTGCTCATAATAATCTTTCTTCAATTCAACAATTCTCTTCAAAGATGATAATTTGCGATTCCACCATGCCAACTTTATCTTTTCACTGATTGCATTGTTATACATATGTTTGTGCTTTGTACTGTGGAACTAATAGGAAGTATTTCATTATTCATATCTTATTGAGGTAAGTGTACCCCAGTATGCCAAGATAAGTTTATTTAGTTAGGTCCCAATTTTCATTTTTGTAATTAATTTTCTGCTTTTTTTTAATTTATAATTTTTTATTGTATTTTATATACTAATTGATGAAGTCTGACTTAGACCGCACCACGTTAAACATCGCATCTGAATTTAGTCATGTTTTAGTCATGTAAACTCAGTGAAACTTTATGACAGTTAGGACTTGCTATTAAATGATAGGTCCTGTGAGTTTGGAAAATATAGAGCTCTATCCTAAAGAGATACGAGATAATATATATACTCTAATTTTTAGCACGGATTACGGTTCGGGACAGCAGAGCAAGGTATCTCAAGCCTGGATCTCATCCTCCCCTCCACCTTGTTTTTTCTGGGAGTTGCTTCAAGGCGGTCGGTACAGCGAGAGAGGGCAGTCCTCTACTACCTGTATACTAATCCCTATCAGCTTAGTGAACCTGTCAATCATAGTCAGTCTGTACTTAACTAGACAACAAGCATCTTATAGAAATTACACGTCCATTTATTACGTACAAAACACTTAGTGATCAAGATGACAGTTAGCAATGAAGAAATAATGAAAGCCATCAAAGAGATGAACGAAAACCTAGAAAAAAATAATGCAATAAATGCTGAACTTATTAATGAACTTAATACTATCAAAAAAACTTGTGCTTTTCTTGATGAAAAAACTGAGAGGCTTCAGCAGGAGATAAATTTTTTGAAACGCCAGCTCAGGAAAAATAAGTTTGTTCTTTATAATATCCCCCTACAGAAAATGAAAATACATTGTCAAAGGTTAAGGAAGCTTTAAACAAATTAAATATAAATCTTCCTGATTATGCTGTAAATAATTGTTATAGATTAGGAAAGGGGCCAATATTGGTGTCATTAAATAGCTATAATCTCAAACAGGAAATATTTAGACATAAAGAAACACTAAAAAGCAAAAACATTTCCATTAACCATGACAAAACATTGGAGGAAAGGGAAGATGGCAAAAAAATATATTCCAATCAACTAAAATTACGAAACATAGACCAAAATGTTTCTTACAAGAAGGGCTCTTCAAAATTCGAGGCTCCTACTACAGAATGAAAGAAGTTGAGACCATTCTTAAAGAACAGGAATCTGACACTTTAAATCTCACTTCAGAAATGCAGAAACAGTCAAACCTGCCTGGTGAAGAACAAGCCATCAAAAAAAGGAGAACTGATGAAAGATTGGATAAATTCAAATTTCATCCTCGAAGCTCATCAGTTACCTTAAAAGACCAGATACCCATTGTGCAATCATGGCCCCAGAAACTATAATATAACTGATTTTTTGCAATATAAATGTCTTTAAAAGTTTATTTAAATTTACCAGTACTGAACGTGAAGCTATTAGAAAGAACCCAATATTATGTTTTGCAGAGACATGGCTCATAGAAGATAATTTCGTCCTTCCCCCATGGTTGTACGACTACACCCCATATAGTAGTGGTGGGATAAAACTACATCAAACAGGTCGAGCTAGTGGAGGCCTACTAACATTAATACACAACTCTCTTTCTTCAAGCACTACAATGTTGTTTAAGGGTCGATTTTGGATATTTAACTCTATAACTATAGAAAATATTTTAATAGTGCAAGGTAACATTTACTTCCCCCCTTCTTGTGACCTTGATAATTGTCTTGAAGAGTTAAGCAATCTGGTTTCAAACATCTTTATCGCTTATCCTACAGCTCGCTTAGTTTTAAATGGCGACTTCAATGAACATGTAGGCAACCTAAATGTTTTAGAGGAAGAAATACTCATAAACTCTAATCTTTTCACCGCTAGGATTAGTAACCACACCCAAATCAACAAACGAGGGAAACTCTTGGTGGAAACTATGGAGTCATTAGGCCTTATACTATGTAACGGGCGCTCACTCTCGGACAGACCTGGAAAGCACACATATCTAGCTCTGGAAGAAGTACAATAGATCTAGTTTGGATTAACGACAAAACCCTCTCTATTCAAAGATATGAAAATAACAATCATGTCAGACCACCTAACCATCTGGCCTGTCTGACCTCACTGGAAATACCCTCGTCAAAAAAATCTGATATTCGCCAGAATAATAGTATTCCATGTAACTTACCTACCATCGTTAAAACATACGCCAAATGGGACGAAAATAAAACTAGTGAATTTAAAATGAACTTAGCATGCTCTGACAGAATATATTTTAATTCGCAAGAAGCAGACCTGTTATATGCTAATTTCACTCATTGTATGCAGGAAAGTATGGCAAAATGTGGACTAGGAAATCAACAAACAGCACCCAATTTCGGCCTAAAAATCTATGGTTTGATCTAGATTGCAGAAACTCTAAAAGAATTTTAAGACAAAAATACAGAACAATGATTAAATTCAATCCTTCAAATTAACTGTTCAATCAGTATATCGAAGCCAGAAAATATTACAGGCAGCTAATTCGCATCAAGAAATTAGAATTTCGTATTCACATATTGAAAAGCCTACAAGACGTCAGAAACAGCAAACAGTTTTGGTCAACAATAAAGTCACTACAACCCTATAAAAACAATAAAAATGAAATAGATATGGTAGAATGGAGTGCTTTCTATAAATCGTTATACAGCCTCAAATATATTCAAGATGTGAAATACTTTTCGGCGATCCATCCGTTTCTTGAAGGTGACATCTCTCTAGAAGAGCTACAACAGTGCATGCACCTCTCCAAAAACAATAAATCTCCTGGCCCTGATCATTTTATCTATGAGACATTCAAAAATCTCACTCCTGAATGGGAGCACTATCTCTTGAATTTATTTAACTTAATAATGGCACACGAAAGGGCCCTCACTCCTGGTCAAAATCAAAATTGCATTTGTTATTTAAAAAGGGGATAGGGCCGATACAGATAATTACCGTGGAATACCATTGATAAATACTATGGCAAAGTTATTTACCAGTATTCTTGCGAGAAGAATTATAACATGGGCGGAATCTGAAAATATTATTCCAGAAGAGCAGGCTGAATTTAGAAGCAAGAGAGGCTGCATTTACCATATTTTCACTCTTAATGCACTGGTTGGAATCACCTTTAAAACAAAAGGGAAGTACCTATATGCAGTTTTCATCGACCTTAAGAAGGCCTTTGACTACATCAAACATAGCCTTTTATGGGGAAAGCTCTACTCACTTGGACTTGGAAGAAAACTAATTAGGATCTTGAAAAACTTGTATGATATTGCTACCACCCAAATTTCAATAAATGGCCAACTGAGTGAAGAAATTGCTATAACGTTAGGAGTACTACAAGGCGAAAGTGTCAGCCCAACACTCTTTATCCTCTTTTTATCAGATATTATTCAGCTTTTTCAGCAAAATTATGCCTCGGGAGTCAGCATTGACAATGCTCATGAAATAATAATGTTACTACTTGCAGACGACATTATCCTTCTGAGTAACAGTTGGCATAGCGCACAGAAGAACCTGAAGATCCTGGAGCAGTATTGCACAAATAACTCCCTCACCTTGAATGAGTCTAAGTCAAAAGTACTTGTATTCCATAAATCACCAAGGTTAAAAAAGCTCAAGCCCCTTTACTGGCAATGAAAAATTGGAGTACACAAAGACTTACACTTACTTAGGAGTTCCTTTTTCAACCTCAGGAAAATCACACAAAGCTTCTGCGCATTTCATACAAAAATCGTCTGTAACAACAGCTAAAGTGCTAGAAATTCTGAGAAAAGGTAAAAGTGACTCTTGGGAAACAAAGATGGTATAATTTTACTCAATGGTATCTTCAACTATTCTGTATACATTGGAAGTTTGGAGTCTTAGATATCTTGATGCCATTGAAGTAGCTCAGATGAAATTCATTAAATACCAGTATGGATGACCCAAGAACACTCCCAATTATATAGTTCGACTCGAGACCGGCATAAGTCCACTGAGTATAAAAGTAATAAGGAGAGTAATGAATTACTGGTCCAAATTGTCATTGATGTCAGACGAAAGATTACCTAAACAATGCTTTAACAAGCTAAGACTGCTGGATGCAGAGAGTCCTGACAGAATATAACTGGGTCTCGCAAGTGAATATGATAGCCAGTCAGTACGGATGTACCGAGGAGTTCAACACTTTTCACCCTAACAGTATCTTGAAGTATAAAGATGACATCCTTGAAAAGACCCTCAACCATAACCTTTCAACAAACATCAATAGAGCTTTAAACTCAAACTGGAATCCCATTTACAGAGTATTATGCAGTTTTAATAATTTGCACCCTGAAACCTACCTAACATTCAAGATTCCTTTAAAAAAACTAAGATGCATCAGCCGATTAAGGGTTGGAAACCCTGAGCACATTAAACTATACCAAGGAAGCAAACCTCTATTTCTCAATGCAAACGATCTCTGCCCATTTTGCAAGCAGTATATCAATGACAATAGCCTATACCACCTTCTCCTACACTGTTCAGCACTCAAAGAAAACAGACAGAATATTTTAAAGCCATCCATCTCAACATCCTCTGATCATCAGTCAATACAAAATATTTTAAATATTAATGATGTCAATAAATTGAATAGGCTTTATACGTTCATTATAGCAGCTCTGAAAACGTTTGACTCCCTTAATGTAAATGAGTAAACTCATATCAATTTGTTAATATATTACTTTTTGTGAGTGTTTTTGTTATTTATTCTATTGTGCACATTTTCAAGGTGAACATTCGTATAGAACTTGTTATGTTACCTGTTTAAAAAAAATTGCAATGGTAGAGATATTATTGAAGTGTTAAAGTAATTTTACCATTAGAATTAGTTAGATTAAATTAGATTAAAATTATTGAAATTATATATATTAAAATTTAAAAAAAATATATTTAATTCACTTCAATGTCACTGTTTATTGTAGAAGCATTGTTATGGATTTGCCAGACTCAAAATGGGTCTATACTCGTATTGTTATTATTTGTACAAGATTTATCTTAAACAAATATTTATCTATCTATATACTAATTGATTTGAATTATTGATTTACAAATTACTGTAATTGCACTCCACCAAAATTTTAACTGAAGGATCATATACACAGTTTGTTTAGATAGCCATTTTAATCCTTGAAGGCGAGGAAATACAATCTAAATTACATACACTAATTGAACAATTCTTTTTGTTACTATACATATGTATGAATATGGTATGTATCATACCCAATAATACTCAGTGAACACAGGGTCTACTTATCTTTGTTACTGTCATCTACTAAAAAGAATTAGTTAAGACAAATTAAAAATAAAATAAAGTTTTTTAGTATTTGATCTTGGAAACCTTTTGGAAAAAAGAGAATTCATGTAGAGCATTTGCCCTACTTAACTCACAGATTTAGTATTCATTAGCTTTCATTTTTAGAAATGGCCTAATATCACATATCAATTGAATTGAAATATTTGCATGCACTCACCACACACCTGCCCACACACATGCACATGCACATACACATATACATCACCCCAATTCAATAAATATTACCAACACATCCAAAAATTGTTATTGTTGACAATGCACAGCTTTCCTTCTTTTTTTTTTTTTAGCAGATTTCCCTTAAGGGAAATCAGCTATTGAGGTCGTACTCATGACGCGATTTTTGAAAAATTTCTTCAAATGTCCATCGATCCTACCCAGATGATGAAAATGAGGTCCGTTCAAAATTATATATATATATATATATATATATATATATATATATATATATATATATATATATATATTTGTCTGTTAACGCTCTAGAGGTCACAATTTTTGTTTGATCGTTACCAAACTCAATATTTAATAGTTTTATGTAAAATGAAAGATTAAGTTCGTTAATGGCTGAAATCGGACCAATGGGAGGGGCGGTTAGTGGGGGGATTTTTGAAAATTCGAAATATCTCCGTTATTATGCGTCAGATCGAAAAAGTGTATAGAATCAATCTTATTTCAAATTAAATTTACTATAAATATTGTTCTATACATTTATTCTCTATCTTGAATATTAACCGAGATATTTGCATTTGTATTACGTGTGTAGTCGGTAGAAGTCAGCTACATTCCGGACTTTCCGCCGAAAGCTAGTTTGGCCATTTCCCTAACTATTCGTCCCTTGTGAATTGGTTTAGAGCTTCGTCACTACTACTGTTATTAGTAGGCAGATTTCTCTATTGTAAAACTTCATGTGGGAAATCTGCTTAGTTTACGCAGCCCCTTCGTGACGGACTTTTTCTTTTTCAGGAACAGTTGGCAATGTTTGAAATTATCTAGTTTTATTTTCTTGGTCGAGCTTCAGCATTAAACCCAAATAAAAGAAGCAGTACTGGAAGGAGGATGAAAGAAATTACCTTGAGTTGTACTAATAAGGAAGCCATCAGGTGGAACTCCAACTGTTCCTCCACTGCCATCACCAATCTAAAAGAATAGGCTATATATAATATGAAAACATAGAGATATAAAATAATTGCAATGTAACTAGCATTCAATGGAAAATTATTCATAATTTAAACTAGTGAGAAACCAAACAAGGAACTGTTAAAAATAATTCATAAGACATTAATTTTTAAAACTATGTTAGTTTCATATCTTGTCATTATCACACTCAGGATTGACACTAGCTGAAATTGTGATGTTTTTAATATGATTAAGACTTACAGGAATCACATATATACTCTCCTTATTAACTAGCTATGATGCATTATGAAGACCCCCTATTTGCATGCAGTTAATGAACTATTACGTTAGTGAAGGTAAGAGCAAATTAGAGAAAAAGCAAAACAAATGGAATTACAGTTGTGGAATTGTGGTCATAGAAGAGATGGCTCGTAAAACTTGCATTTTCCTACTTAGAAGTTGTTAAAACAGCAAGAGCAGGCTAAATCCAGGAACTTGCAATATATATATATATTTAGGCTATGAAGTATGCAAGAGGTTAAAAACGTGCATTATTTAAATGTGAAAATCAGACAGCAACTACATTATGATTTTCAACATTCAACAGAAAACCCTTACAAGAAAACCCTTCAAATTTAATTATACTGTACTTCTAAAACGCAGGTTTCTCTGTTCCCTGTTGATAAGTCCAATTCTCTCAGTTCCTCTTCAATATCTTCTTCATCAGAGCCAACAAGATCATTCTTCAAGGGGAAATACAATAAATTAATCAAATGATCTTTGATTATGATATTTACAAGGAATGGATCCACATAGTAATAAGAAAAATTACTTTTAAGTGGACATTTTTTTTTATTACATTACATAATGTAATGGAATGGAATATTTTATTCTCATACCAAACAAATGACAGGAGAAATTTAAATCTTTAATTAGGTTGGTGATCATTTTCAAATACTATGAAATAACTATAACAGGTAAAAAAAGAACATGGATGTTCAGTTTCATTGTTAAGAAACATTGAAACTCCAGCTCCTATTCCAAAATTATATTTGATATTAATGATCTGAAAATAGACAAACAACAATCACAGATTTGTAAATCTTTCATTGCATAAAAATGTATATCTGAAAGTGATACAAAATTTTTAATTTTGAAACTTTCTGATATATACAGTCAAAATTACAATAAAAAAACTCCTGGAACATCATCATCATTATTCTCTTATATACCCACTAGTAAAAGGAATGGAAAAATTGAGAGTTGGAAACAGGAGGAACAAAAAAAGTTCGTCAAACGGGAGGAGTAGGTGAGCAAAACAAAAAAGTTGCCTCAAAATCATACGTGAAAACCATCTGAGATTGATTAGGAAGGCAAAAGAGAAAAAGATATAAAATCTGATTGAGTTCTTGAAAATTTCACAGTTGTTTACTGGTTACCATATCCAGAGTGGGACTAGGCTTTTATTTAGACAGTCCATTGCTAAAAAAAATTACCTTTCCCAATACGGTAATCAAACTCGTAATCCAAAGTTTTTCAAATGTCAAGAATAATGCCTTTACCCAGACAGCTAACCTGAACCCTTATTATTAGTTGTTAATAGCAATATTTTTTTAACCAAAGACTTTTTTTAGATAGAGTAGTTCCCTACTTCCAAAATTAACATAAAATCCAACATCTAGATCTGCAGTTTTGAAATATTAAAATGGAATGAGATAAAACCAAGAACGAGCAATTGAGGTTTATAAAAAAAGTTGAAAACGATGCATAAATCATACACAAAATAAAGGAATCACTGCACCTAGGAGGATATAACACAGATAACTTAAGAATGAGAAAATGACCCACCCAAATACATATCTTGTGAAAAAAAGTGTCACTAGTAAAATATAAATTACAGGCAACAGATGAAAAAGTTACATACTTTGTATATATATGAATGTGTAGCAAATATTATTAAATATTGGTGTAGTAAAAAAGATGAAGAAAAAGTCACAGTACCAAAATTTAATGCAATGTAATAGAATGAAATTTTCTTTTTTTAAAAAAAGAAGAAAAACATCATTTGAATAAAAATACAAAGAGATAAAGAACTTAATTACTAAAAATAAAAAAGATTATATCAAACAGAAAAGAAACAGGGGGGCTGCAAACTTAACTACCTTATAGTTCCACATGAGCAGCATACATTTTTGATAGTACCAGAAATATGGAGCTCAAAAATATGTCTCAGTTAGAATAAATATTTAATGAATACCATTGAAGACTACTTATTAAGATATGAATGATTTATTTGTTGCACATAAAATTCAATGAATAAATCACATAAATAATGCATACAATGATAATAACACATACAATTTTATAGAAAAGAAAACGAAGCCATGAAACTATAAAGAAATAGATAAAATGAAATAATTGTTGAAATTTATATATTCAGAGAGGTCTTTTTGGAATTTAAAAGCAAAATGCAAACACACAGAATATTTGAATGATACAACAAACACATATAACCAAATAAAGAAAAAGGATCTAAAAATATTTTTAAACATTTTACTAACATTTTCTGAGGGGGCAATTGGAGGAGGTAGAGCAGCTAGCTTTACTCCTGTTCCTGAAGCATATCCCACTAATATTCTCTCTCCTAAACAAAGTTCAACCTGTAAAGACATTCAAATTTAAGTTATGGCTCTTGTTTCCATACTTCAAATGGAATACATAACATTAGTGATCAAATACATAACAAATCTATACATTAAAAAGAAGAGGCTATTTCAAATTCCTCAATTTCATCTATTTACTTAAAGAAAAGAAATTCGGAAACAACATGCATGAAGTATCAATGAATTTCTCTTTGGAAAAAATGCAACAAAAGTTATATAGTAAGATCAATGCCTGGGACCAAGATACTTATCATTTTTGTCACCACCTATTAAAAAAACCACAGCCTGTTCAAATTTATATGTACACACATGCCCACACACATACATTTGAATTTGAACAAATAGTGTTTTCCGATGGATATCAAAATCAAAAATTATCTTGTCTCAGGGCTTAGGTCTGTCATTTTTTTACTTTAAGAATGAATTCTAGTAGTACCATATACAGGAAGCTCAACACATGGATTGTGCTGATGATATAAAGAAAGAAGTTTCTATAAAACAGTTTGTATGTACTATATAAGATTTTATGCTTGGTAAAAGTATAGAAAAAAAGTCCGTCACGCAGAGGCTGCGTAAACTAAGCAGATTTCCCATGTGAAGTTTTACAATAGAGAAATCTGCATACTGGTAACACAACACCACCATGATTAAATACAAACGGTAATGAGAAATCTTTCAGTTAATTAAAATAAATTCCCAACTGAAACGGCTTCTGAATTGTAAAAATAATTTATATTTTAATAACTCAAATTTTAGTAGTCCAAGAACTAAGGAAGGGGGGGGCGGATGAACAGAACGTATTTGCATAAATTTCACAAAGTAAGGAAGTTAAGGTTAGAAATGACAGGTAAGGTTAGAAGAAGCTTCCACCTGAGCCGAGTACTTACGAAAACGGCCGACCTACTCCGAACTATACCCGACCACAGACTTCATAAAAACGCAAATATCTCGGTTAATATTCAAGATAGAGAATAAATGTATATAACAATATTTATAGTAAATTTAATTTGCAATAAGATTAGTTCTATACAATTTTACGATCCGATGCATAATAACAGAGATATTTTGGATTTTCGAAAATCCCCCGTCTAAACTCCCCCTCCCTGTAGTCCGATTTCAGCCATTAACGAACTTGATCTGTCTTTTTACATAAAACGGTTAAATATTGAGTTTCGTAATGATTAAACAAACATTGCGAAAGCTAGATCGTTAAAGACAAATATATATATATATATATATATATATATATATATATATATATATATATACATATAATTTTGAACGGACCTCATTTTCATCATCTCATGGGTAGGATCGATGGACATTTGAAGAAATTTTTCGAAAATCGCGTCATGAGTACGACCTCAATAGCTGTTTTCCCTTAAGGGAAATCTGCTAATAGAGTAAATAAGAACCTCTAAATAGACCAAAAGCCACTAGTGGTATTATTGGGAAACCCTTAATTGAGGATTACATGTTTAATAGTTGTAGCACGTTCTACTAAATGGGCGGGAATATAAAAATCAGTACAAGGAAGCAGATTTAAGAGACCATCATAAAGATTAAATACTTCTATGGCAAGTAGCCACAAAGCTACATTCAATTTGTAAAATGGCCCTTTATTTATTGGTAATAAGAGCTTATAAGGGTGTGTGTGCGGGAGGAGGAATTTGTTTAAGTAAGTCACTGTCTTATTGTTATCCTACATTGTTTTGTTAAATTTTCTGTATTTACAATGATGTCATCTTTCATTTTTAATGAATACATGATCATGACATGGCTAATGTGTGGCAAATAATAGCTTATATACCAAACATCTTTTCTGATTTTCTTTATTTTGATTTTTAATTATAAGTCCTCACTGTTTAAATTTTTACTAATTTTAACTTCAGTGGCACATTCAAGTCAACATTATTAATGTCTTATAATAATTTATAAAACCTCAGTCACACAACTTTTAAAATTAAGATACATTATTACGATAGACTCTATAATATTTCAAAAAAGCAAGGAAATTTTCAAAATACCTTAAGGCCAATAATAGCATTAGCACCAGAGGAACATAAACGGTGAACAAGTTGAGTATGAAGTTCATATTCAATGAAGGGTATGGCATCAGATACTTCTTTTGCATTCATTTCTCCTTTACAATCTCGCTTTACACGAGTAACTGATGCCTGAATAAGGGTACCTTTCTCATCAACACTAGTTCCTTCCATTAAATCAGCAGTACTCATCAGTATTTCTCCCACTTTACCTTTCCTCCATAACAAATAACAGAAACAAATTGAAATGAATTTGTAACTGGATGGCTAATTAAATTTTATCATACAATTAAATAAAAAATTTGAATGCATTTTTAACCATAAAAAATTATGTTAATTTTTAATATTATTTCTGAGCTTTTAATTCCTAGGAATGAGATTAAATATTTATAATTTGTCAAAATCCAAAAAAAAGAACTTGATTCTAATGTTATTTCTTGTTTAGGCCTAAATTTTATTCATATCCAAAATGATTTTACATTTATTATTACTATAAACTCCCAATGTTGGGACAAAATATAAACTAACTTGCACTGTAAACATTTGGAGAACTTCATTCTATAGGGATGTGAAACTTCATTATATGGTACATGGTAGACACTGCAGCTCTGTTCTTCCTCGTCACTCTATAACAACAAATTTATTAAACTAAACTTCATGGGCCAACACCTCATGATTACTAGACTTTTACTGTGAGAATATGTCAGAGTTGGACATCATACAAGTAAATAAATAATGAATAATCACTCAGAAAAATACTTTATTCGTCTATATAAATAAAAAATTAGGTCTCACTGAAATTCTATTTAAATTTGGTAGAAATAACATTTTTTCCAGACAAAGTCTTGTAAGAGCAATGAAGTCAAAACTTAAATTACTGTCTTCCTGCAAGAATATCAATTGTTAATTGCTTAATGATATTAATAATAATAAATAATTAATGACTCAAAGGATTTCAATGTACTCATTATATTATATATAAAATTGTAACCTCTGTCTGTACATTGTTTTTTTTTCTTGAAATTTCACGGTACTTTTTAGTTTCACATGGAATTGAAACGATACCAACAATTTTAGGCTTTGGTGTCTGTTTGTTACCTTTTAATACCTAAACTACCGAACTGAATTGTATGAAACCTGATATGAGATTACTATTAACTCAACTTAGACTATAGGCTATTCTAATATTTTCTGAGATGAACAAGAGGGAGGGTTATAAGGGAGGCCTGAAATGAAAAATCGTGATATTGGTTTTCGGGCAAATATGCACATAACAGAAGATGTTTATATTGTTATTTAGAGTAACTTTTTTTGTGCAAGCTTATGTCATAGAATGAAATATAAATGAGAAATTCGCAATACAATATAGCGAGAGTCGACAATTTTATTGGTGAATAATGACTTAAATGAGCGGTATGTCATTAACATTAGCTCTTCCATGATTTTAAGGTGAAGATTTATAAATGATCAAGATTGGAGGTTATGAAGGAGGGAACCACTATTTTATTTTCTATTGGTTTTTGGCAAGCGTGCACATGATAAAAGTTGTTTATTTTGTTATTTAGATTAAATTTTGTTATGTACACCTATGTCATATAACAAAGTATAAACGAGAGATACCTTAAAAACTGTACCAAGAGTCAACAATTTTATTGGGCACTAATGACTGAATCAAAATTAACAAGACTCAGTTTGCGAATTAGCATTAGCACTTTCATGATTATAAGTTATATTAAAATTATATTTCTTCCATGATTATAAGCTATAATCAATATTATTTTTGGAGACCATTTGTCTCAAAAATCTTTATTTGATCTGTACCATTCTTGATGTTTAACCGTTTCAGTCAATACTCATATATATATATATATATATATATATATATATATATATATATAAACACACACACGAGGTGTGACAATTAAATAGCGGGACTGATTTGAAAAACATACTTTATTGAACACTTATTACAAATAACTATTAATCCCCTTCAACATACTCCCCATCCCTATCTATACACCACTGCATACGAGTTTCCTTCAATGAACTTTTTATTTTAGGGAAAAAGGTAGAAGTCAATGGGAGCCAGATCTGGTGAATACGGCAGATGTTCAAGCACTGGAATTGACTTTTTCGCTAAAAACCGCTTCACCGAGAGCGCATTGTGAGTGTGCATGTTGTCCTGGTGCAAAATCCATGAATTGTTTTTCCACATGTCTGGTCTTTTCATCCTCACTCTTTCTCTCAGTTTCTCCAGGACCTCAATGTAATATTTTTAGTTTACAGTTTGACCCTCTGGCACCCATTCAACCATAATGACACCCCTCACATCGAAAACAAACTATCAACATGGCCTTCAGTTTTGATTTGCTCATTCGAGCTTTTTTTCATTCTTGGTGATGGTTGAGTCTTCCAGTGCATGGATTGTCTCTTTGTTTCGGGATCATACTGGAAAATCCACGTTTCGTCACATGTGACTACTTTTTCCAGCAGTCCTGGATCTGCTGCCAATTGCTGCATGACATCAATGGAGATGTTTTTTCGGTTCTCCTTTTGTTCAGGCATCAGGTTTTTTGGCACCATTTTGGCACAAACTTTAGACGTTTTCAGATCTTCATGTAAAATTTTTCTCACCGTCTCTCTGTCAATGTTTGATAAATCTGAAATCATTTGAAGTCTCAAACGCATGTCTTTCCGCACAATTTCATTAACCTTCTTAACGTTTTCTTCAATTCTTGACGTCACAGGTTGTCCAGTCATCTTCAACTTCTTCCCAGCCTTCAGAAAATCATTTGAACCATTCAAAAACTCTAGTACGTGACATGCAGTTGTCACCAAACACGTCTTTCAATAACTGAAAACATTCACTTGGAAGTTTTCTCAATTTCACCAGAAATTTCAAATTAATACGCTGCTCGATTTTTAAACTCATCATTTTTCGGGCACGCCAATAACAACACGTTATATATATATATATATATATATATATATATATATATATATATAAAAAATTGTAACCTCTGTCTGTACATTGATTTTTTTCTCGAAATTTCACGATACTTTTTCGTTTCAAACGTCTAGTGACACCATAACTGCATTTTGTTTCTTTCGTGTATGTTTGTTTGTTCGTTTGTTTGTTACCTTTTCACGCATAAACGGCTGAACCGAATTTTATGAAACTTGGTATGTATTTTACTACTAACCCAACTTAGACTTTAGGCTAAACTAATATTCTCTGAGACTAACAGGAGTGGGGGTTATAAAGGTGGCCTGAAATTAAAAATAGCAATATTTTGTTTCGTATTGATTTTTCGGCAAATATGCACATATCAAAAGTTGTTTATTTTGTTATTTAGAGTAACTTTTGTTATATACACTATGGTCGTGTACCGAAGTATAAAGACGTTCTATGCTAAAAATTATAGTGGGAGTCAACAATTTTATTTGGCACAAAAGACTCAACCGAACTAAATAAAACTCAGTATGTGTGTTAGCACTAACGCCTTTATTATAATAAGCCATACTAACATTTCTAGGGATGGGTAGGAGGTCCAAATCAACTTCAATTGATTAAAAATTTCCTATTTCAAACCTTACTGTAGCATCTAATATATGTTCTGATTTGCTCTTCTTATTAATTATAATGTCGGGCATATACCTGAGTGCCATCTTCTGACAAACAACTAACCTCTTAATATATATATATATATATATATATATATATATATAAAATTGTGAACGACCTCATTTTTGTCATCTAGGTAGGGCCAATGGATATTAGGAAATTTTCCAAAAATCGCGTCAAATAAGTAAAGTGCAACCTCAATAAGGGAAATTTGCTAAAACTTAACAGAAAATTAACTACATGGATCAATTTGTATACTACAATTACTGTATTTTAAAGCTATATCCATAATAAAATTACCAATTTTGTGGATGTATTCTGATTGATAATTGCAGCAGTGCCAGTAGCACTCAGTATGCAAACATCTTCCCTGAAACAGATATACCTATGTTAATTTGTAGACAAGAAGATGATACTTTTTAAATCATTTAAAAAAAGCTTGAGGTTGTGGGAGAGGACAAAAAATATTTGAATATTAAATAAGCAACAATAGATAGATTTGAGGAAGGAGTAAGTAATTGAATGACATCTCAGAAAAACATCTCTACCATTGAGTAAAATGACTCATATGACCCCTTGAAATTTTGCAAAATCCTCCAAGACGGCTAACTCTTCACCTTACTTATAGTTATCTAGCACTTTAGCAGTCAGAATTTTTGTTTGATCATTACTTAACTCGATATATAAGTTGTTTTTTTTTTAAAAACTAAAGATCGCTGTTGAAATCCAACTGGGGGGAGAGTGGTTTAGAGAGGAGGAATTTCAAAAATTCAAGATATCTCTATTATGGATCGGATCAAATAATTGTATAGAACCAAACTTGTTGCAAATTCAGTTTTCTGTCAGTGTTGTTCTCTACACTTTTTCTATACCTCGAATGATCATCCTCGTTAAAAATAAGTGAATATGTCATGAAACGTATTATTCCAAGCTTAAATACCGAATATAATCTTCAATTAATTATTATTATGAGAAACTTCAATCAATTAAGATTTTATTTACTTGATTCAAAACCATTTATTTAATCTACACCATATTCAATATTTAGCTGATTCATTTAACACTAAAGATCATATTCACTCCTTGATATTCATATATGCTCCTCTATAATGAGTTCAATGATGCTCTTTATTTTGTTACCTATAGTAAAAATTAGTTAAAACATTAAAAATTAAACTCATGAAAGAATAAAGAACTGCTTGAAATTTAATCAACTAGGGAGTTTGAATATTTTGTCTTAGCAAAGACCAATAATGCTTATGTTTCTTCTTTTGTAAATTCACTAGACAAATTTTCTCCATTGGATTTAATGAACATAGAACACAAACAATAAGAGTAGGTGTTAAAGCCTTGTTGTGCTCATTTTTTTTTATGTAACTCCATATTTATATTTTCTGAAAATGTTTCTCAACTTCATCCAAACAGGAGAAATGGGTATTAATTGATTAAACATATTCTCTGCATTATGTTTTCATGCAATATTAGTCACAATAATTTTAATTCTTTTGTCAACAGTCATAAATTTGTTCAGATGTCTTTACTGAATTTAGCCACACTTTCAACATCTCCTAATGTATAAATTGAATCTAGAATGGAATTTCACCAAACATAAGTAGGTAAAATCAGCTATGTCAGATAAAACTAATTTTAACAAGTGGAAATATTTGGGTAAATGAAGACTTTAACCTAAATGAAGGTGGTGTTCCTGAGAGACCTATAAAGAAAGGAAAAATGAATGGAGAGGTTAAAATCATCATTAAAAACCTCATTGAGTAAGGTGGCTATTGGTAAAACCTCTCCTTTAACTCAGTAAAAATTAATAGATGACATCCATATAACAACATTACAATTACTAAAATATCAATTTAAAAAAAAAAAAAAAAATTACCAAACTGTTGTTTGCTCTGAGTAGGCAATGACAGCATTACAAAACAGGGCTCTCGCATGAGACCTCACTTCAAGCCGAACTTCTGTCCACCAAGAGTCTCGAGTTTCAGCTTCATCAACCCCAAGTAATTTAACAGCTCTAGAGCTTACTACACCTCCTAAATTAATAATTCTTACATGAAGTCACATCAGTTTAAAATTAAGATGAACACACATTTAAAAAAAAGTTTTGGTACCAAAGAAGATATAGAACAGCAAAAATACCAATACAAAATTGGAAACCCTGTAATTGGTAAAGTGAGCTGGTTTTGTAAACTAGGAATGATGTAAATGAAAGCAAAGCTGAAAGTAATAGAAATATAGCTTTAAAACTAACAGAAAGAAAAAGTTTTTAACTGACAAGACAAGTTGAATGCTAAAACAAGGCAACCATACAATTTTTTAACTTCTTTATGGGAGCACAAATTAGATTCATCATACAAAAGTAATATAATAAATTATTATTATATCTTAAAAATTATACTTTGTACCTAGTTGAGGTATCAGCATTCATATATTTAGGCTACATAAGAATGTATTTTACTTTTTGCAAGGCTTCAGTACTCATATCATTTGTTTTCATTTCTCATCTTAGTTTACATTCATATGTGACAGTTTTTACAATCATTAAGCATAAACAAATCTGGAGCCAATAATCCTCCCAATAACCTGGTTCATGTGTTAATCAAATAAATTACTGTGAAAAGATGTTAATTGTAATTCATTATCAAAGAAAGTTTAATACAAATAAGCACTTACACAATATTGATATTTACAGGACATGACTTATAACAAATTTTCTTAAACAGAAATCAGCTCTTGATGTTGAACTCGATAAATTTCTTAAAATGTCTGTTGATACTCCCTAGAAGATGATGAAAATGAGGGTTGTACAATATATATGCATGTATAAATACACGCACATACTATGACAAATGACAACTTTTTTAAACTTATATGATAGTTCTAAGTATGATTTGGGTTTGTAAGGAGATAATGAATCTCCACCCCGCCCCCTTCACTTTCGTAAATTCAATTAAGTCACGGTTACATAACATTGAGACGATATAACAGAGTTATATATTATACACTGATAAGAGAATTATTGTAACATTCTGGTAGTTAAATTTTTAGAATTACTCAAGTACAATATACAATAGAATAATTTAAACAAAACAATGCTGAATTTCCACAACATCCGGGACTTCCAGCTCCAATCACATCTGCTGACTTGAGACAGCATTTGGCGCAAAAAGGGTAGCATTATGTATAGTTATGGAAAACAAAATTGATGATTATTATTTATATTTTACACAATATTTCGAATAATGAAGAGGGATTAAGGAGGAAGTGATTTTACTTATAATGTATTGAACTACAAACTGGGATTGAATAGTAACCGCTTAATGTTTAGTCTGACAGACTCAGCAATGGACCAACATAGATTGCTTATGTTCCCAGAATACTTTAAAATATAATAAAGTAAATATGCAAACAGTAAAAGTAAAAAGAAAGGACTTATTGCATTGAATAAAATTTACACTTATTATTCAGTCTAAATATTTCCCAAGCATAGCAACCTCAGTAATGGTATTTAATAATGATGAATGCTATCTTTGATTATGATTAATACTGTCCATGGATTATTTAACAGTGCTAAGGGATTGACCAGGATATCTTTTTTATTCTTCAAGCTTAAAAACTACGCTTTAGTTACTAGATATTCAGGTATAAACCCTAAACACTGAGACAGGAAAATGTAAAAATATTATACACAAGGCCTTGCCAAAACAAATACCGTCATTCAGCCTCTAATGATTTCCTGAGCAAAGCCAGGTACCTTACTTGTGTGTGTGTGTGTGTGGGTTGGTGTGTGTTTGTCTGTGTGTGGGTTGGTGTGTGTTTTTGTGCGTGTGAGGGCGTGCGTGGGTGCACACGTGTGTGTGTGTATGTATGTGTATACAATTTTATTTTTATCCTTGAAAGTTTCACAAAAAGTTTTTGTTTCATATTAAAATGAAATGTTTTCAACAAACTTTGGTCTCCATGTCCTCTTTTCATGCCTAAATGGCTGAACTTGGTATGAATATTAACAGTAACCCAACTTAGACTTTTGGCTATACTACATAATAAATATATTATAAATATACTGGAACAGAGTTCTCTGGAAGGGAGGTCTGAACTGAAAAGTTATAATACATTGTATCCTATTAATTTTTCAACAAACATGAGCATGTCAAAAGTTGTTTATTTTGTTATTTACAGTACATTTCCCCTTATATATATATATATATATATATATATATATATATATATATATATATATATATATATATATACCTGTAAACCTCAAGCGGTCGAAATTATTGTTTAATCGTTACCAAACTCGATATTTAGTCGTTTTATGTAAAATGAAAGATCAAGTTCTTTAACGGCTGAAATCGGACCTGGGGGAGGGGGGGTTAGGAGGGGAGGAATTTCGAAAATTCAAAATATCTCTGTTACTATATGCCTGATCGAAAAATTGTATTTAAACAATCTTATTGGAAATTCAATTTACTAAACATTTTGTTCTATACATATTTTCAGTATAATGAATATTAACCGAGATATTTGGATTTTATAATTTTACGCATTCAGTAAACCCCCACTCCTACAAGTGTCATATTAATAATAAGGTGTTATATCATGAACCACTTCATTACAAGGTTAAATACCACATATTGTTTTCAACAAAGCTTTATTATATGAGATACAAACGAATACGTTCTGTTGACCCCCCCCCCATTCTTTTGTTCTTGGATTACTAAATTTTTAGTGATTGAGATAAAAATTATTCTGATCCATTGTAAATTATAGCACTAGCTATAGTAATTAGTTTTCAATAAAATTAATATGTTACATTCTGATATAATTCAGTAATTGTTTTTCTTTCTGGTGAGAGGTTAGGAGAACTGTTTGTTTACATTTCTGATGCTTCCTGTTGGGAAGGGAGAGATTTCTTATTACTGCTTGTATTTATTCACTTAATATACATGGTTGTGTTGTGTTACCAGTATGTAGATTTATGTATTATTAAACTTCACGAGGGAAATCTGGTTAGTTTACGCAGCCACTGCGTGACGAACTTTTGATGTATTTATGTATGTATTATGTCATATAACAAAGTAAAAACAAGATATACACTCTACACTATATTAGGAGCCAACAATTTTATGGGGCACAAATGAATGATGCAAATTAAAGGAAACATGGGATGAGAGTTAGTACTAACCCTTCCTGGATTATAAGCTATATCATTATTCTGAAGATGAATAGAAGTAGGTATATAATGTGTGTTCAGCTAGGCTTTTGGTAGAAAATAAATGTTCATTGTTAGATGATACTTATGATGAAGATGAATAATACTTTCAATGATTGTTATTTCTGTTGTTCAAATTAGTTTGCATAGTAAAGAGAGATGCAGAGATTTACTTAATTTATTTTATTCCCATTTATTCTTTATGATCCAAAAAATATATTTATATGTTTTAAGGAATGGGGTGTAAAACAAATAAACTACCTCATTCTATATGACTATACCAAATGGAATGACAGAAAGAAGAACAGGGAAGATAAAGAAAATGCTTGGAAAATGCATTGAGAAAAAAACCAATGACATATTTTGGGAACAAAGCTTTCTCCAATATGTTGGTAAAATTGTGTACATGTTCTTTTTCTATTATTCAAAAACATCTTAATTCTTTATGCAATCTTCAAAATTCTAATATAATCGTTAAAAGTAAAATGCGAAAAAATAATAATACCTATATATTGAACAAAACCTGCTGGATACTTGGTGAGAGTAAGAAAAGGATATTCTCCCATATCCAAAGGTTCAGATGGCCTCAGAATTGTTGAAGTGTGAGGTTTACTACTACTCACTTTGTCTGTTATTACCAAGCTATTTCCTACAAGGCAGGAAAATACTCGTGATTAAAATGAAAAAAACAAAATTATTTAATTATTATTTAATTAAAAATAAAAAAAATATTATTTAATTGAAATAAATAATTTTAAAAATGTTATGTATGTATCAATAAACTTATACAAAGAAATCTTATTTATTTTAACTTCCACCTTATGCTACTAAGACTAAGTGGGATGGGTTATCTAGAAAATACCCTTATTTTGTTTATTATTATTTACGTCCACTTTATGCTAATAGGCTAATCGGGACTGGTTATCTACAGGTTACCACCCTTTTCTAGCCAGGGTGGGCCCAAGGAGTTTATTTAGTGAGTCCGTCACTAAATAAATTTCTACTGCCCAGGGCGGGAATCGAACCCGCCACTCTAGGTCTACCACGCGAGATTAGGACCAACAACACCCTAACTCGCACGGCCAACCTGAGCCCCCATCCTTTTTTTGGCGAGGGTGGAACTAAGAATTTTAATTAGTGAGTTTGTTACTAAATAAATCGAATGACCTATGTGGGAATCAAATCCATGACTCTAGATTTACCAAGTGTATCAAGACTAAAGCCTTAATTAACATAAGCTAACCTTAAGCTACACTCTTAAACTTAATAACCTGTAGATAAATAATAATTTATGAAATAATGTTAATAAAAAATAGTTATTGAAAAACAATAGTTAAAAATTAAATTATACTGGATGATCTTTCGATCAACCAAACAAGCAATTGAATAGCTCTGAATTCTTTCTTTTCTCTAAAACCAGCAAATATTTTTAAAAAATCAATAGCATTACAAAAAATCAGGAAAAACTATTTTCATCTGTTCCATTACTCAAATATTCATCACCTAAACTAATGATTCACCAATCTTGGCTTCAAATTTCTAAACAGATATCAAGCTATTACTATATAAAGAGTTAAAGGAAGGTGCGTGCTGTCCATGATAGATAATATACTCTCATCTGAAAAATAAATAACCATAGTGAAAAATGAAATGCTTTAAGCACAACTCGATGGAGGAAAATGTAATACATTCAAGATCCCGCAGAAGTCAACCAGAGCATACCTAACAGGTTGTCTTGGGGATGGGCCAATTCCTCCCATAATGAGATATGCATTCCCCGACCAGAATATCTTTGTTTATATAGGAAAATAATACTATTATAGTAATCTATTTCTTATAACAGATTATTGTCTATAAGTCAACAACATAATCCTACATAATCCACAGTCATATCAACATAATCCTACTTTGTGTGAAAAACCAGTATTCTTCTTAACATGGAGTTAAGACAAAAGACTAGCTGTTTAGTTCTGTTGAATACTTTTACTACTATTTCTGTTGTCTTGTCAGTAGTGAAGATCACTAACAAAAAATGCAAAAACGAATTAAGCAGTTTTGCATTTGTCTTCTGGGTATTATGTTTCATTTAACTGGGCACACTAATTGTAAAAAATGCAAAGTTTATGTTAATTTTATCTGATGTTTTATAATTACAAAATGTTAAAAAAAAAAAAAAAATTAAAAAAATAAAAAGTATTCAGTTCATCTGTAAAGACACCTTTGGCATTTTCTGAATAACCCCTGTTCTGCAATGTGCAGTTTTCAAAATTCTGCATGATAGATAAACTGTGTAAATAGAGTTTTTAAAGAGTGTTTTCTGGTCCGAATTTTCATGATGTTGAGGAATTATTCACAGGAATTATTGCTGACTAGTAAAGAGGGAAATGCAATTTGGCCAAAGTTTAAAATACATGAATGTTGCTTCTAAAAGATGAATTTCTTATTTTGATGTTTTTGATTTTTGCATTTTAAAATGTTATCTCACAGGAAATCTATTGTAGAATATGACAATGTCATTATTTCAGCTAAAAGTTGATTTATAGCACTTTTTATTCTTAAAAGCACTTGTTATTTATGTAAAAAAATCCTTGTTTTATCCTGTAAACAAAAAACAATTTCCACTAAATAAGTATGTTTCTTTTTATAATTGATTATCAGATTATATGCCTTGTGTTCTCTGCATCACCACAAGGAGCATCATAATGATCACTTTTGATCTCATTCTACATTTTTGTTATGGGCAAGATAAGCTTGCAGATAAGTCTATAAAGAAACTTTATGATGACACCCCAAGACCACAATAAGCAATGGAACACCAGACGAAAGTGAAAAAGACTAAAAGATGTAATCAAAGAATTGGAATTTAAATATCTAGAACAACAAACAGTAATGAGAAGGAGCTCTTGGTTTTATGGCTTTCAGAAAGCTATGAAGGAAAGTGCTCAAATGAAAAACATTCAATATGTACGGAAAACATATTTTGAATATGCACTGAAAGATTGCTTATTTTTAAAAAATACAATGAAGCCAGAAAACAAGAAGAAAGAGACATTTTCAGTCAAAAGGAGCTGTATATGTTCTAGAAAGACAAATTAATTATATTGTATATAAATATATAGCTTCAGTCCAGTGATTTATACCTGAAATGATAATTTCCCCAATGATCAGAATATAGATGAATATAATGACAACTATGTTAGAAATAAATTGTGTATATTTCATAAATAAATAGCTTTAAGAGCCAAATTTTTATTTCTTTATACACTAATTCCTTGACAAAAATTTGTTTAAAAAAAGGTAAAATGTTTTAATACAATTATAGCTACAGTAAAAAATATATCTTTCTATTGAATATAGCTTAGCAAATTTAATTTAAATTTGTTTTATCTAGAGCAATTAAGCTTACACGAAACTTTCAAACTATATTGTCCTTTATCAAACTTTTGAGAGGAAGGGACACAGTAAGCACAAAATGTTTAGTTCATTATTTATTATTAGTTGCTATTAGTATTTCCGTGGAAATATAAAGATTGAATATACAAAATCATCCTGTCATATTCATTAATAACACAAATACCCCGTAACATGAACAGTAAATTGTGCTGACATTAATTTTTTTTACCAAAGATATAAGCAGACAAATTTATGATTAGAATTGCTGTTGTCCGGAAATTAATTGATATAATAATGGTTTCCTATCAAAATATAATTGGATCAGAAGCACTAAATAATTCATTTATTGCCTTTAAATTAGTCATATTTATAGTTTCAAGCGCGAAGCATGGAATCTCTATTGACAATTTTTTTGTCTTTCTTGGGATCAAAAAAAGCTAGTTTCCTATCAACGAAAAGATTGTATCATCTTAGCATGTAGAGAAAAAATATAATAAAATTTTGTTCAGGAACTCTGTTTTAATACCATAGAAGAATGTATAAGGTATTGACTAAAGTCGGAAGTAATGAGAAACTTTGTTATCAGTCTTTGTTGGGTGAAATAAAATGGTTTCCTATAGACTTCCAATTAAGATTATTCCAGTCCCCACTCCAATCACAGGAGCATAATGTAGCCGGTATTGACAATATTCATATCATTGGTTATATTAAAAAAACAAATGGCAGTTCTATCTAGGCAGATAGGACCATGTTCTAGAACCTTAAAATGTATTCTAAACACAACTTATTCTTTACATTTTTCTGACAAAATAAATATTAATGATGATTTTAACTTATGAAGTAAATCCCCATTCCAGAGGGTGTTATTAAAAAATCAAATCACTCATATTCTATTCAGGCATTTTCATGAAACACAAATAAAGTATTCGGGGCTCAAAAGATGTAAGTCAAAATTTCAAAATTCATAAATGTAAATAATGACCTAGGATCAAAATTGTTATTCCAAACACAATTTGTTTTTGTTTTTTTTACGATAAAACCAGTACTAATAAAGATATTGATGAATATGAATTTTCACAACGAAGGTACTCAATTTTTGCCAAACAATGACACTGTAATGAGTACCCCCCCCCCCCCCCAGACTAAGTAGTATATGTCAATGAGGTGTAAAATAATCAGGTATAATGCTTTCAATATTTCATTATATTTTAATTTATAATATGTGTAAGCCTTTTATCGAA
Organism: Riptortus pedestris; assembly: GCA_019009955.1. Lineage (NCBI taxonomy): Eukaryota > Metazoa > Arthropoda > Insecta > Hemiptera > Alydidae > Riptortus > Riptortus pedestris. The sequence goes on along the minus strand of CM032228.1, from coordinate 202,443,610 downwards.
GGTCAATACTGTTAAAAATCCAAATTTTCTGGTCTCGCCATGTTAACACTTTATAAGGAGGGAGAAATTGTCTATTATCTTAGATATGTAGAAAATAACATTATCAATAATACTGTTAGTCAAAGGTAGCCGGTTAGGTTGAATATCAAAGATCAAGTATTACAATATTTACCATAGTGTCCTTAAGAATATTTATCACGCCTCATGAAAACCTGAGGGTTTATTCATTCTTGAAACTAGGACCTTAAAGTTGCTATGTAGACTTAAGCATAAGAAAGAAAGACATTGCATACATTAGTGTTTCTTCAGTTAAGTGCGATAATTGTTTTTAAAGTAGTTTTTTTATAAAATTAAAAATAAAATAAAAATTATATCTTGTGTTATTAGTTAAATGAAAATTTGACTTTTGAGAAAAATAAATGTTTCATATATTCCACAATATCTTTCTTTTTCTTAAATTTGTCTCTTTATTAAGAACAAATGTTTGTTAAATGCCCCTGGATATCTAATTATCTCCATATTCAAAGCATTAGTGCTGTCCTGAATGGAAGAAGTAATGTCTTTATTAGTCTAATAACAGCATAATTTTTAACTATTGAAACAAATCTAAAAAAAAAAAAACAGGAAGAGATGTATTACTTTTCATACAAGCACAAGCACAATCAAACTGAAAATTTTCAGAAGAAGCATTATTTATTAAAGAGGAAAGAATACTAACTATTACAGTGTTTCAATTTTAGCACAAACGTAATTCATATCTCTAAGGAGATTCAATTTTACAGGTATATTGAATAGTTTTACAGCACCTTGGCAGCCATATAAACTTACTAATAGAATGAGTTCATATGGCTACTTTGTTTCAACATCATTTAAAACACTAACTGAAGTAGAAAAGAACTGTTTAACAGAAAGGCTTATTTAAGAGAAATTAGTTAGTTAAAATTATTGTCTTTAAGATTCTTCTCATGTGATAAAGAAGTGTTTGTGAAATTCAATAATATTTTTAAACACATAAATATTTCAGCAAACTAGAAGGATATATATACATATATTTTTAAAATAGGCATATATATATATATATATATATATATATTTAAATAAAGAATGATTTAAGAATTTTTTTGTTAAAAATTATTCCAAAAATAAATTTATTAACTCAAACATCATAATAAACTATTAAACTTTAAGAGTAATATGTTTTTAATTATATATGAGTTAAATTTGAAGGGCAAAAGAACAAATCTATCAATACATGGAAAGTAATGAAGAAAATTTGGGTATCAGCTCATAAACAACTACAGATTACCCAGAGGGGGTTATTGCTAGCCTTCACCACCAAAAATACAAAACAAATGCTAGTAATTAGACAAAAAATGAGATTTTTTATATTAACAGCTATATAGGTGTATATAGTGCTCTTTTATAAAGATTTATTTTAGCAGATTTCCCTTAAAAAGCTCAAATACTCGAAGCTTAAATACCAAATATTGTTTTTATTGAACTTTTAGTGTGTGATATATGTGCAAATATTTTCAATGTGACACAGCCATTTTAGATTTTATTTTTAAACTACATGATTTTTATTTGTGCAACACCACACTTGATATTTAACTGTTTCATGGAAAATTAAAGATTATATTATAGTACAGTCAATGAATAAGGTCCCCTAGGCAAGAAGGGTGGGGAGGCCGTACTAAGGCCTCTCAGCCAATCAGAAGACTGTGACGTTGCTAGGTTATACCTGCCTTCCCTCTGTCACTCTAGCTTCCAGCGTTAAGTGGCCACTATCGGAGTGTTGTTTTGTTTTCTATTGTTCATAGTTTGGTTTTGTGCATTGTTCAGATTTTGAACATAGTTTGGGTTTGTGCATTGTTTTCTACATTTGTGAAAATGTCACTAAACGAAGGTGAGGGGAGTGGTATCTCTAAAAAGAAAAGAGGAGTAGTTTTCAAGTCACAAACTCGTGAAATGATAATTAAAGTGCGTGAGTTTTTTGAAAAAGAAAAACAGAACTGTGGCCCACTTGTTTCATTTGACCAGGTTGTAGAGAGGACAGCTGCTGCTTTTGGAATTTCCAGAAAAACAGTGTCTAGGATATCAATGGAGAAAAGAAAATTGGGAAATGATGAAAAAATCCTTACCCCAGGTAAAAAGCGGCCTCGCAAAAGTCTAACTTTTGATGCCTTTCAAGAAGAAGCAATAAGGAGGCATATATATGGCTATAATGAGAGAAAGGAGTATCCTAATAGAAAACGCCTCCTGATCACTTTGAAAGACGCCGGTTTATTTTTTGGAGGTGTTACTAGCCTTTATTACACATTAAAGAAATTAGGATTTTCATGGAAGAAGTTTGAAGGAAATAGAAAATTACTAATGGAGAGGGGTGACATTGTAGCTTGGAGAGCAAGATTTTTAAGAGATATCCTGACCATACCCATGGATAATATTATTTGGCTCGACGAAACATGGGTAAACGCGGGTCATTCCAAGTCACATATTTGGACTGATAATACAGCAAAAGGAACAATGAGTGCCCCAGTTGGGAAAGGGACCAGGCTTATTCTTCTACATGCTGGTGGAGTCGAAGGGTTTGTTCCTAATGCAAAATTATTGTTTGTTGGCAAGAAAAATTCAGGGGACTACCATAACGAAATGAGCCACCTCACATTTACAGAGTGGTTTAAGGATAAGCTAATTCCGAATTTAAAACCTGGGAGGGTTATTGTCATGGACAATGCACCTTATCATAGTGTAAAAAAAGAAAAAAATCCTACGATGTCTCAAAGTAAAGATGACATAATCAAGTGGTTACAATCAAGAGGAATTAAATATAACAGCAATATGTACAAAGCAGAACTGCTCGAATTAGTAAAAATTCATAAACCACGTTTTCCTATTTACGAAATAGATGAAATTGCAAAAGTACATGGTCATAGGGTTATTCGGCTTCCTCCTTACCATTGTCACTTTAACCCTATTGAAATGATTTGGGCTCAAATAAAAGGGTACGTAGCTTTAAACAACAAGAATTTTAAAATGCCGGAAGTGATAAAATTAACAGAAGAAAAAATGAATACTATTTCTTCAGTGGATTGGGAAAAAGTTGTAAAGCATACAGAGAAGGTGATGAAGTCTCAAGCTCAACTGGATGGCGTAATTGAAGAAAGAGTTGAACAAATGATCATTTCAATTACCAGTAGTAGCAGTAGTGAGTGGGAAGAATCTGATTCTTCAGAAGACGGACATTCTGCCAATGAGGAAATGGAAGGCGTCTTTCCTCTTCCATAGCTTTTTGTTTTTATTTTTTGTTTTTAAAACATTTAATGTCTTTTTTTGCAATAAAAATCATATTTTTCTTCAAAGCTTTGTAAATTCGAAAATACTTGTTACCTTTCTATACAATAGATGCCATTGCTTCAGATATTTAATCACGAAAAATAAAATATTGGTTTTATGCTTATAAAGTCATTGGAACTACGAAAAAAATATGTGAGAAATATGAAAACGTCCTAGGAGGCTCAGCGGGAGGGTAGATCTGGCAACATGGGGGAGGGCCTACTACCCTAGCCGGGGGACCTTACTCATTGACTCAACACTAGGTAAAGGCCTTTGGGGAGGAGTTAGATGTTAGAGGGAAGGAAAATTGAAAATTTGTAATATACGAGTATCAGTCATTATGAATCGGATCGGTTGTATATAACCAATCTTATCATAAATATAATTTCTTTTAAATGTTATTCAATGCACTTTTTCTGTATCATCAACTTCAACCAAGATATTTACTTTCTTTTAGTAATCACTCATAGTAAACCTCTACTCCTACTCATGCTTTTTTCACTATGAGTAACTGAGTCACAAAACATCTCATATTCAGCTGGTATTTTGATTCCTGTTTATATAGACTTATTATTACAGGAGAATATATGGCGAGTTGAAAACAGCAGTTTTAAATACCGATTCATGGGAAATGTACTTAGTTTAGGCTTCTCCTGATTGACAAACATTTTAACAATACATGTAAAGAAATTTAAAAAAGTTCTAATATGTATAGGAAAGTGAAGTATTCTGATGATAAATATACTATAATTTTAAAGTTGAACTATTTCATTCACTTTATATCTAAGAAAAATTTTAATTTTACATTTACGTTTAAGATTTGGCATTTAAGTTTTATTTTGATACAAGATTACTCAGAAAAGTTATTCCTTACAAGAAAAATCTCCTAAAATCTTTCTTGTGTAGGTTAATTATGAATACTCCAACTTCCACGTTTTTCTATGAAAACAATATAGGCATGGTTTAAGAATTAATATTGTAACTTTATATTGTTCTGACAGATTTATATATATATATATATATATATATATATATATATATATATATATATATATATATATATTGTGGGTGTGTGTTTGTTTGTGTGTGTAAGTATTTTTTTCTGGATTCTATCTCACTATTAGTGAGTTAGTTTTAGCCAACCAGCCTAGAGTAAATCTTAATCTTTGTTTTACAAAAAATGAAGTTCTAAAGGGAAATCAGCTATTGAGGTTGTACTCATGATGCGATTTTCAAAAAATGTCTTCAAATGTCCATCGCTCCTACCTAGTAGATGATGAAAATGCGGTCTGTTCAAAATGTTATATATGCATGTATATATATATATATACGTCTGTTACCGCTCTAGCAGTCACAATTTTGGTTTAATCGTTGCCTAACTCGATATTTAATTTTTTTATGTAAAAAGAAAGGGGAAGTTCGTTAATGGTTGAAATTTCGACAAGTGGAGGGGGGAGGGGTTTAGGGGGATGAATTTCGAAAATTCTTAATATCTTCGTTATTATGCGATGAATCAAAAAATTGAATAGAACGAACTACAAATAAAATGTTCTATAAATGTTGTTATGAATGTATTTTCACTATCTTGACTATTAACCGAAATATTTGCATTTTATAGTTTTCGGCCTTCAGTAAACCCCCCCCCCCTCCTACTCATGACGTATTAACAATAAGCTGTTATAATATGAAGCACATTATTTAAAGCATAAATACCAAATATTGTTCTCATTGGGCTTTTACTTTTTGAGATAAATGTAAATACGTGGCACAAATGGGAAATCTGCTAAGTTTACGCAGCCCCTGCGTGACGGACTTTTCTAGCCAGAGTGGAACTAAGAGCTTTATTTAATGACTTCATCATTAAATATATTCCTAATGCCCAGGCTCCCCACTTTAGGTTACCATGTGAGATTAAGGCCAACGCTTCAAGTCACATGGGTAACCTGAGCCCCTGTATGTACTCGCTTTGGCGATACATATGATATATGTTATTTAAATACAATGGTGAAATTCTCTCTGATATTTAACATTTTATTAAAGGAAACTGATTCATATAATTTTGTTGATAAACTATATTCTATATGTTTTATATAACCTAATATTTTTAAAATTATAATAAAATTCTTAATCAAGAAGGCAATCAGCTTTAGAGACCTAACGCATCAAATTATTATGAAATTTTGAATTAATAAATAATGTTTTGAGACTTGAAGGGCAGTATTGCCCAGCAAAATGTATCATCTCATCTAAAACTCAAGCCGTATTTTATAAGGAAATCTGTAGCTGTTAATTATGGATAACCCAACTGTCCTTAATTAATGCAATTATATGTGCCTAACTACCCCTCCAATCATTAATAAATGAAAAGAGAGTCATTCTGTTTAATTAAAAGAGTTGTTAAAAAAATAATAAATACATAAAAGATAATTTGAATTTATATTAACCTTAAAACATTTAGTGATGATTTAATAATGGTATTAGGAGTTTTAAAAAATAAACAGGTAAACCAAAATAATAATTTCAGAACCCCAAAAAAATCTTGATCTAGAGTTTGAATGGGACATTGGTTCATTAATGAAAGTAAATATCTGTTTACCCTCTCTAAAATTTGATACAAGATTGAACTTTTATTTTATTCTGATTAATCAACCCTAAATTTTACAAAATGATTATTATAATTAATCAAGTCAGTCAACATTAACTGAAGTAAAAGTATTCATATGCAACCACAGCAAACATTGTATCAAATATAAAGTTGAAAAGATGGTTAAGTTTGTTATGACAAGGAAATACTTCAATCTCTCATATTAATTAATACTCCTGAGCAATCTCAGGCATATCCTGTGAATACACAATTCAACTGTAAATTACATTTATAGTTATTCTAAAGACTATAATTAAAATAATATTATATGAACAGTCCAAAAGAGAGAAAATATTTATAAAAATTCAAATGGAAAATGTAAGAGAATGAATAAATGCAGAATCGAAGGATATTATTAAAAAGGAAATCACATCAAGAGTTATTTAAAATAGTAGTTATGGGGGTAAAACAAAAAATAAAATGGAAAAGAAGCCCAAAACACATGCTACTTCAGTAGGACCATGCAAAACAATGAGGGTTTACTGCTCGGTTACAGTTTAGGCACATGAAAACACAACACATAGTGAGGTGTACTCACTCTTATTATTGATTCCTAGGAGCATTCAGGAATAAAAAAATATTATGCACAAAATATGATAAATTCATACTGAACAAACAATATTAGTAAATATAAAAGCATTTATCAAAAAAAAATTCACTCTTTCTTAATAATACCTGAGGGGGAATGACCAGGAAACCAGAAATCTCTCCATGAATAAAAAATATCTAGAAATTGTTGATTTGTTAATAAAAAAAATACTCTTCTAATGGCATCAAGATACAATTTTTAAATGAAGTTGAAAGTGAATAAAGAATTATAATTACAAATACAAGGTATTTAATTATTTTTTAGTTTGATAAGATAAACAAAAATATTTAAAATGCCAATAGAAATGTGCAAATGTGGTCAATTCAAGCAATATTGAAATTTGATTTGATATGTATAAAATATTTTTCATAAATTTAAAAAAGTAAATAAAATATTAATTTTAAAATAATTTACTAATGCTTTACAAGCTAATTAATAAAGTTAAAATTAATTTTTGATCTATACATAATACATGCATTACTTCAAGAAAGAATTTACCTCGAGGAGCAACATTAATGTCTGAATCTGAAGACCTTCGGCAAATTGGAGAAGGCTCTCGTTTCATCTCATCATTTTGATTCCTACGCAGAGAAGAAAAGTATGATGTAAGTATTTACAGGACTTGTGTTATGATTTGAGAATTTCATCAATCAACTTAAGTAATAGTAATTACTTTTAGGATTCTATAAACAAGTTGTACTAACAATTTGTAAATATTTGTTCTACCAAGAAATCCTTCATATATTCATTTAGTTCCTAGATATTTTGGTTTGCCTTGCACTGTTTGCTATCTCTGGAGCCCAATAGACACCCCCCCCTTTTTACTTTGTAAGTTTTTCTTTGCTCCTCTTTTCTAGCCTTGAAGTGACTAAGGCATTTTCCATAGATTACATATTTTATCATTATGAATATAGAGGACACAACTAGGCCACGTAAGTGAAGAACAGTACATATGTGACTGACTTTAACTTCCTGACCCAATCAACTTTTCTCTAACGGACACTTTGTGAGCTAAATAATAAAGAGCCACTTTATTTATGAACATTTCAAAGATTTCCACAGCTTATACGATGGGTATAAAGGATTTTAAGATCGGCCAGATCAAGAAGATCTTTTCTATCAAAATATAGCTAGTCGTGCTTCTAGGCCTGCCAGGCTAATTCAAACTCAGTGAAGACTGGTTCTGTGGTCAAAGTATATCTATCTATATTGATGGTATATGAAACTGGAACACTCACGAAGGCCCTAAGATGAGACTAATTTCGTTCATATTCATCATTATTAAGAACCATGCTCAGAAAATATTTAGTCCTATTGTCATAAGAAACATCTAGGATTCGATGAACAAAGAATCCCTTCAAAAATTGTAATGGACTGCTAGAAGTTGAATGGCTGAAATTATTATTTACATAATATGCTTAAAGGGAAATATAAGTATTTGTTTTATGAACTAAATTTGAGCATCTTTACAAATACCTGGCATATTCATGTTTGCCCCGACCATATGCAAAACCTGCCACATAATCTATTTTTAATTTAACGAAAACAAGTGACTTTTAAATCGCCACTAAAATTAATAAATGGCAGATCAATAAATAAAACTCCAACTTTCAACAATTGACTTTATTCTTTCAGTATACATGATTTATGTCTCTCAAAGCGCACTGTCAGGAACATACAATCCCACAGAAATGCCTCCTTTCATTTTATTAATTTTACTTTTAATTTACTTCAAACATGAGTTCCCTCCCTATATAACCATTCTAATTCTTACTACTACTGTGTTGATGGAGAATTAATGCAGGAATAAATTTTCAATTTATATCTTAATACCAAATTCTGTAAACAAATATAATGCTAATATTCATTCCTTATATACCATAATATACCTTTTCTAATACCCTCTCTTTCAGCATGAATTTGAGCAGAACATTGTTTTTTTTTTTTGTTTTTTTTTCAGTGTGTTTAAAGGTTTTAAATTAAAATGGAATTTTCGTCAAATTTATTTTTATGAATTTAAATTATGAATGGGGACGGGGGAAGTCCAATCTCAAAGACTAGTGAGTGAACACCTCAATAAAATAAAGAGTGTAATAATAGGTTTTGAACTTGGAATATCTAGCAAAGATGCACAGTTTTTATCAAGATAAGTACAAAAAATAAAAAAGAAAACTTATAGCATTATAAATTTCCAATACTGACTCCTATTCTTTTGGGCTTTGACCAAATTATAATGATATTATAAAGAATGTACAGGGTTAGTTACACAGGCAAAATCAAATTTATACTAAGTCTAAATACAATACAGATTAAAGTCAAAGGTATCTACTTAGTGAAGATTTTAATTGACTAAATTACTGTATCATTTTATTCAAATTATACTTACAAAGGATTAATAGGATCCAAGGTGACAGCAGTTCCAAGACCTCTAACAACAACACCACATTCTCCTTCAAGATCAAAACATTGTTTGTAACCAACAACCGAATTGGCACCAATATCCAAAACCTTAAAGAAATTAACTGCTAAATAATTATGAATTTAATTTTTATCTACAAAAAAGAAATAGATAAAGCAACCTTGAGTCCGATTTTTCTCTTCACTTGGCCATTAAGCTTAAAGAACAGTGTTTGCCTTGCTTCATTTGTAGAGCGAGGAGTACGTATTTTATCAATCCACTGATATTCAGGATCATCTGCAAATACTAATTCTTCAACAAAACCATGAACAGCCTTTAACTGGTAACCTTCAGGAATCATAGAACCTTAAGAAAAAAAAAATGGTTTCCTTTTACCCAAAAATACAAATTTTCATCTTCATAATTTAAAGAACCCAATGTAAATTTTAAAATGAAATTAAATATTCTTTTTATAAATTTACAAAAACTACATAAAATCTAAGGCTCATTGGACCACATTAATCCATGTAAATAAAACTTTAGGTTTGTCTGATATTCTATTTAAATTTGCGAGGATATATTTTTTTTTTACATTTTAGACCATTCTAAGAACAATGACATCAAAAATTGAAAATTTTGTCTGTCTGTACACCCATTCATTACTCAATCACTCAAAAATGGCTCGGAAGATTTCTACGGACCTTTACATTAAACTATCCTAAGGTACACAATAGACTATATGGGAATCCAAATGTTCAAGTTTAAGGAGAGGGGGGGGTTACTTTGATGGGAAAATACTTATTCTTAATATCAGTATTGGTTTTATCGGAAAAATGTATAGGGTAAACTGTGTTTAGAATAACAATCTTGGTCCTAAATCATTATTTACATTTATGAAGTTTGACTTCCTCTTTTTGGGTGCCAAAGACTTTATTTGTGTTTCATTAAAATGCCTAAATAGAATTGGGAAATTATTTGTATATGTATTAAGAATATCAGTATTGAAAAGATGAGCAATTTGATACTTGAATAACAACCTCTGTAGCATATATACATTAATATTGATTTTGTAGGGAAAATGGAAAGAATGCATTTTAAGATCCTAAATGTTACTCAGATTTATGAATTTCAAAACTTTTTCTTCCAACTTCCGGTCATTAAATAGAATTTATTATGTTTTCATGAGTGTCTAATATCAAAAAATGTTGACATTTTTTGTATATGAATCCAGGATATCAATATTTCCAACATGGATTATTTTGTACTTTACCCACAAGAGTGAGTTTACTTCAAAACTAATGTTCGTCTAGATCTTAGATAATATTGCTTAAAATGTAAAGAACACATTGTATTTAAAATGTATTTTTCAGTAGTAGTGTTTATAATAGAATTTATAACTATTCCATGAAAATGCCCAATGCAAATTGTGAAATTGATGATGTATGCTCATAAAACAATATGAATAGTATTTTGTATATACTTAGGGAATCAATTTTAGGGGTATAAATGGATTATTTACTGCTTCTGCTAATCCAATCTTTATATTTTGATGGGAAACTATTATTATATTAATAATTTCCAGGAAACAGCACTTCTAAATATAATGCATCTAACTGCTTATATCTGGGTAAAATATATGAATGGCTGCACATTTACTGTTCCTGGCCATTTGTGTTATTGATGAATATTACAGGATGATTTTGTAGATTCAATCTTTATATTTCCATGGGAAACCATTTTTATTTCAGCCCATCAACAGTGGTAAACAAGGCCATGTTTAATTAAAAGTTAATACCGCTCTTTAGTCAGTTTATGACTAAGGATTTATAAATGGCCAGTCTGTAACTAAATAAATTCCAATTTTCACCCTTCCAAAAAGCACTCCTGAGGCATTGATGAATTTCTTGAGATCTTTTGATCAGCAAGCAGTTAGTGGCTACTTTTAAGATGAACACATTTAATTCATGTGTTAAGTATTAAATAAAAATAGTGCAGCATCAGATTACTTAACCATAATGCTTTCAAATATGTATTCATATATCGAGGTAAAATAACTTACTAGAAAAAAATTGAATTCCACAAGATGATTGTCTAAACCTATTGAAATCTTCAAATAAGTCAAGTTTTACTACAATGTTCACTTCTCCTCTGATTCCATGCATGGTATCATAAACGGGTAGCCAACCACTAATAGTCAAGCCTGAAATAATCATAAAACATATATTAAGATTACCAGAGATAAATAAATACAATAAAAACATATATTAAGAACCATTAATGTATGTCCTGACCCTTCCACATCCTAATCCGAGTTTAGATTGAAGTACTAAGAAGTGCTACTTTGTGCCCACTTTCGCTCCTGAGAACTTCCTAATTTCAATTTTAATAAATTTCTTTTATGGGAAATCAGCTTTTGAGGTCGATCTAATGAAACAACTTTTTAAAAGCTGTATCTAATGCATGGCAAACAACATGAAGATCTTGTTACGTGATATTGTTTTGAGCTACTTTGAAAGGAGCTGAAGCAGGATATCTGTTCATGATATTGTTTTGAAATACTTTGAAATGGAGCTGGATTAATAACATAAAACTCAGCAGGAGAGTTCTTTTTGCAAAATGGCCTTTATAAACATATAAACCATATATATATATATATATATATATATATATATATATATATATATATATATATATATATATACATAAAGGTAATCATACACAGTAGTATCAAAAGTGACCATAGTTTCTATAAGCTGAAAAAAACTCTATTACTGACATTAAAATTTAAAAAAAGTTGGAACAACTATGTTCTTTCTCCACTTAGTGATGGGCCTTTGGAAAGGACATGGTTCACTATCTCAGAGTGATAGTTAAAACTAATGGTTGCTAAGTCGTAAGGATTGGCTTTTACAGTTCACATCTTTCAAGGGGTGTTTTTTGTCTTCAAATTAACCGACAAAAAGTATTTTTTTTTGGGGGCGGGGGAATTCCTTTAGATTCGCCCAGATCTGTGGTATTAACAGAATATGAAGCCCATATCGAAAGTGTTAATAAATCAAAGACAAGAACGAGAATATAATAAAACTAATGATATACTATAAAACTTTTTTGAATCTTTACACCTTTTACTTGATTATTTCCAGTGTTTGTATGATCATGTGTGACTCCTAAAGATGAAGGTAAAAGAAGGGGATTTAGATTGAGATATACTTTCCCAATAGCATCATTAGCAGAATAAGTGTCATAGTCCATTATCCTTATTTGCAAAGGTTCATCTTGAAGATCAGCATCCTCCATCTACAAACATAAAATATACAACTATAAGAGATCAAGTATGCAAAATATACAATTAATATTAAATATAAAAGAGAAATATTAAAAATAAAAACTGTAGAATTTATTTGCTTCACTTTATTAATGTATGAAGTTATTAAATTTGGCTGTGTTCAATCCGGGGAGGCCTCAGCTATCCTAGACTAGTACTATACCATCTGATCTAGTCACATACTGTTATATTCCCAGCAGATTCAATAACATTTTCTACCATACACACAGAAAAATAACAATTAAAATGAAACAAAAAAGATTTAAGGTACAATGTGTTTCGACCATAATTAATAATTTATCAGGAGTTTCCTCCTTATTTTTATGTGTATTTATATACACCAATAAACAGATCATATAAATAAATTTTTAAACTGATGTGAATAAGTTTTGCCAAAGATTCTTCATACTCACCACTTAAATTATTTTATTTTTTTTTAATACCCCCCTCCCCTCTCACAAAACAGAAAGTAAGCTTCCAAAGACAGCATTTACAGATAATTAAATAGGCATAACAAAACTTTTAATGGGGTACTTTACATATTTGTTTATATCAAAATATTAATTATTCATCAAAACGTAAGCTTTCCCTTAAGAATGAAGAAAGAAGAAATTAGAATGAAATTTTGGACCCATAATAAATGCTGATTATAACTGAATGCTTAGCAGGTAAAATAGTTGTTAGCAACTAAGCTTTAATACAACTAATGTTTTGTGGTGCCAAAGCTATACTTTTAATAAATATGATCATAACTAACCAATTTTACCCAACCCCACTATAAAATGTATGAATATTAATCAAATATTTAGGCTATTTTATGCAACATAATTAATTGAGCCTATAAAAGGCTATGGCACTTCCTGGTACGTGTCTGATTTTCAATAAAAATACAAATGACTATGATGCACATAAAAATACTAAGTTGCATCTTTACTTATCCCGAAAACCACTAAATGATGGGAATATAAAAATTAACTTCTCCTCTTTAATAATACTAATACATACATTACATCAATGAAGCACCTCTTTCAAGGCTTCTTGAAATTATTGTAACTAAATAATGTTCATAAAGAAAAATAAAATATACCTCGAATTTATACCACTCAGAATTCCACTGAGGATTCAATGTTTTTCGGCAAACATCAGTTTTATAAGTAATTGTTCCCAATTTAATTTCAACAAAAGCATCAGTTGTATCACTGCTCCTGTCCATTACTGGTAAATTTCTACCAGCAATAATTTTTACTTTTAATTTTCCTGGCATATTCAAAATTATATTAACAAATAAAATTTTAAATTGTTAGCTTTCTATTAATCCTCAATTATCAAGGATGATGTCACATTTTTAAAAAGTAATTAGCCGATGGATTAGCAGTGACTCTCAAAGTAGGAAGTGGCTCATATTAGAACGAACATCAAATTTCCCTGCACAAGAGAAAAACCAAAATAACTTCCTCGCAAGACGGTCATTAATCAATGACGAATGTTCAAAGTAAATCTACAATCGATTTATTTCACAACTACTGCAAACCCTGAAGAAACATAATTTTTAGAGGATATTCAGATGGGTGGTCATTTTAGCGTATTTCCCTTAAGCGAAAACAACTATTGATTATTATTATTTACTAATGTCCACTTTTTGAAACTAAGGCTAATTGGGACGAGTTATCTACAGGTTACCACCCTTTTCTAGCCAGGGTGGGATTTTGAATGTTATTTAATGAATTTCGTCACTAAATAATTTCCTTTGTCCAGGCGAGATTCGAACTCGCCACTCTTGGTTACCATGTGAGATTAAGGTCAACGCTTTAACTCACATGGCTATTGAGGTCATACTCATGACACGATTTGCCGTTCAAAATTTTATATCTATCTATCTGTGTGTGTGTGTGTATATATATATATATATATATATATATTTGTCTGTGGCCGCTCTAGTGGTCGCAATTATAGTTTTATTGTTACCAAACTCCATATATAAGCGTTTTATGTAAAATGAAAGATCAATTTCGTTAACGGCTGAAATCGGACTGGGGGGGGGGGGGTTAGAGAGGAGGAAAATTACAAATATCTTCCTTATTATAAATTGGATCAAAAAAGTGTAAAGAAGCAAAATTATTGAAAATTTAATTGCCTTTAAATATTTTCTCTGTCATGAATATTTGGACTTTTTAGTTTTCAATAAACCCCAATTCTACTAATGTAATTTTAACAATAAGCTATTATATCATGAACTACTTTATTCTAAGCTTAAATATCATGTACTGGTCCCATTGAACTTTTAATTTTTGAGATAAATTCAAATGTGGCGCACTTGGAAAATCTGCTTTGATAACGTAGCTCCTGTGTGACGGACTTTTGTTTTATTAATTATTTCTCAAATTATACATACATGCTTGGTTTACATTTATTTAAGTTTACCTATATTTATGTCAAAATGCATTTACACGCATAACTAAATGAATAAGTTAGTGTTTGACATTCTATTTTTGAGTAGATGCCCTCATTAGTTGCTGTAAAAAAATCTAAAAGTCTCAACACTCTCAAGGACTGTATAATATACACCACCAGCCTGTCTGACCTTACCTAAAGATTCACGTAAACATACAATAATATTGCACAATAATCAATGTTGTGCAATAAAGGAGTTCAAGAATAAATTATTTTGGAACGAGGATCAGTATATTGCATGAAAACAACTGAAATTTAAACTGTGTATAAACCCAGATGATACCGGTTTCAGTGAAATTCCTCTTTACCAGGCCTTGCAGAGAAAGTAGGAATCATTTAATACTAAAAAAACATAAGGAACTCAATCTTTAATCACACTGAGCAATGTCGAATATTATTAATGAGGTTGATGTTGAACTGCCCACTCGTCGCCTCTATTCATCTTCACATTTAGTGAAAATTAGTTGAATTCCCGTAAGGGAACCTTGATGGCTGGGTAAACACAAAACTGAATATAAATTTCATTTATGGCTGGTATCGGATCTGGATGAGAGAACGTTTAATGCGGAGAATTTCGAAAATTCGGAGTATCTCATTCATTAAAACCGCATCGAAAAATTGTCAATATTTAACATTTTATGTAAATCTAATGATCAAGTTCATTAATAGCTGAAATCGGATGAATGGGAGGATTTTTTCTCAAAATATCTCCGTTAGTATACGTCAAAAATTGTAATGAACCAATCTTATTGCAAAATTTAATTTTCTATACATGTTTTTTTTGTCTCTAATATTAACAAAGATTATTAGGGTGAAAGTGCATTTTAGTCCTCCCCTCTTGATGGCGCACGATGATGACGGCGGCCATCTTGCTTTTCTAACACCGAGGGTGGGGGTTTTGTTTTTCTTACTTTACCTTTATTAACACTTTAAAATTTCCAAAATACGCTATCGGCGGTTAAAACCAGGGGGAGGGGAGGGGGGGGGGTAATTTTAACTTAAATTTTGTTAACTCACCTAATTTGTTGGATCCTTAGACTGCGGAGGATAGACTTTCGTATGTAGGCGATAAGAATACCACTTTTATACACCATTCAATAACGGCACGCTTTCTCTGCACTTCCAATTGTGTAAAAAACTTAGTCGTGCACTCACTTTGAGCCATAGCAAAAACGGAAACGATATTAATAGTAAACACTAGCAAAAACAATATGTAAAGGCGCATTTACACCAGACGAGCAAATGCTCATTCTATCCCCACTCCATTAAATTATTTTGATGTAAACAGGCTTAGAGCATTCTTTCGTTGCTCTATTGTGTTCTATGGAATATTCTAAGAATGCTCGCTCGCTTGATGTAAACGGCGCTAGAGCGTGCGAACAGTTGCTTAGAGCATTCTTTCGTGTTCGGACGTGCTCGCTCGACGGAGCGGTCTCATCAAAGCGTTCTAGTGTTCTAGCGATTTAACTACGTACTTGTTGACTTACTTATGGATTGGTCTCAAGAAAAATGTTTATTAATGATAGAGGCCTACCAAAATCATAGATGTCTGTGGGATCCGACTTTTGAGCACTATAAAAATACAAAGCGCAAACAAGATGCTTGGCAGGACATTGCAAATGTACTGGAATGTAATTTCGAAGAGACAAAAAAAAAGATGGATTCGCTCCTTGCATCATACCGCCGAGAAAGGCAAAAAAAAATGACTACAAAGTCAGGCAGCGGAGCCGACTGTACTTATAATTCAAAATGGTTTGCGTTTAAAAGTATGCACTTTTTAATGGATAAATATAAGCCGAGGAAAACATTACATTTCGACACTGATCAAAATAAAAACACGGTGAGCACTTATTAATTTTTTTATTGTTCATTTTTTGAATTAAATGGTGGGTATCTACATAAATTTAAAACATTGCGAAAAGGTGTTCATAGATATTAAAATTATGCAATATTGTTTTGCCATGGTAAAATATTAGTGAAATTAAAATAGTCTGAGAATTCTCGTCGTATATTTTCACATTGCACAGTATGTCTTCGTCCAGTGTTGTTAAATGGGAGAAATGATGTTGAAGGGTTCAAATTTCTCCACTGGCCTGGAATAACAACGCCATCTTCAATTCTGTCCATCATGCCCGGAGAATTATATAGTTTCCTAGAAGCTTTTCTTTTCATCAAATAGTTATGTAGGTGTACACAAGCCATAATGACGATAGATGCTTTATCTGGTTGTAGTAACATAGGTTTCCGCAATATACGAAAAACTGCTGAAAGTATGCCAAAAGCATTTTCTACTATTCGTCTTGCTCTTGACAAACGATAGTTGTAAATCCGTTTTTCGGATCCCCTGGCATGAGTACCAGGATACGGCTTCATGATGTGTCTTTGTAATGGGAATGCGTCATCTGCTACAAATACGAATGGCACATTCTGTTGTCTTCCTGGAAGGCTTTTATCATTAGGCAAATGTAATTCATTATTTTGTTGTTTCTGATATAAAGTAGTGTTTCTGAAAACTCCGCCATCTGATATTCTGCCTTGACAACCAACATCGGCAAATATAAAATTGTAGTCAGCATCTATAATTGCCATTAATACCACACTAAATGTGGATTTATAATTAAAGAAGTCGCTCCCGCTATTAATAGGTGCTTGTATGACGCAGTGCTTCCCATCTATAGCACCGACACAATTTGGAAAATTCCACTTCTCTTCAAATTCCTGAGCAATTGATAGCCATTCATCTTCTGTTGACGGTGTCTGAAATTAATAAAAAGTTATTTTAGCTTGTACATTAATTAAACTGTTTTTTCATTTAGGCTGATGAGCAGGGGCATGAGCATGAGCGAAATGAACATGAAGGATCTGCGGTAGAGGACCCTAATGAAAGTACACAGACTGTGTCTGACTGTGTAACACAGTCAGACACAACACATCAGCAAACTGCAGCTTCCGAAGGATCAAGCAACATGACAACACAATCGCAACCTTCAACTTCGCAGGGATACAGTCACGCGAACATACTACGAAAAAGAGCTAAAACTACAGATCCTCGAGCAGACGAAGCCTACCGTATTTTAAAAGATACATATGAATCAAAGATAAGGGACAAGAGTCAAGCTTTTGGAAATCACGTAGCTTCAAAACATCGTGAATATTCAAAACGCACGAAAGCATATGTTGAACATTATATAAATAATATACTGTTTGACGCTGATATGGGGAAATATGATTATGAGCAAAGTTTTGCATCAACTCCGACGTATTCATATTCGGACAGTTCACAAAACACATTACCGAATTCTGTAACCACAGATCAACCACCATCCAACCAGATAACAACAATTGCATTGGAAAACAATTCACAAAATACTATAAACACTGGTCAACAATTACACATTCCGAATTCCAATGATACCGAAACTGCCGAGACTGAAGAAACCAGTCCTTTAGCGTATTTCATTAACAATTTTAAGTAACTTTTTTCTTATTCTAAGTATATTATTTTTGTGCTAGCAATACTGATTAATAAATATTTTAAAAATAGTGAATATAATTTTGTTTACTTACCTTAGTGTAGTCTTGCAATGCTTCAATTATCGCAGTACACACTTGAGGTATAACATGACATATTGTAGATTTGGAAATTTTAGTCAAATACATCAGGCTTCCTTAGGAATCTCCAGTTGCCAAAAATCTTAACGTCACTGCTAGCCTGTCATATGCAGGAATCGAGTCTCTAAAATTTGTGCTTGACTTCCGAATTCTGTCGCTGATCAAAGATAATAAATGATTAAAATCTTCAGGCGCCATTCTACAAAAATTTTGGAACTGACCACTTTCTTCTTGTTCTTGCATGTCTACCATTGTCTCTCCTACATTATCCAGTATCCTTCGTTGCATTAAATTGGTCACCCACCAACGTCTCTTCCTTCTTTTCCTTTGTGTTTTAGACGAAATAATTAAATATGCAGCACTTGCAATTATAATATCGCTGTCTGAGTCGAACATAACGAAGCACTATCACCAACCGCATAATTGACACAAATGAGCAAAGAGCGTTCGTTCGGTGGATGTAAACATCTGTACATTCAAGGATCTAGTTTTTGGTTCTTATTCTTGCTTCTTGATATTTTGGTGTAAACTCTTGAAAGAGCATTTGCTTACAAGAAAAGAATGCTCTTGCTCTAGTTCTGGCTCTTTGTTCGTTTGGTGTAAATGCGCCTTTAGACGGTAGCAAGAAACAAGATGTCGGACAGTGACGTAACAAGATGGCGGCTAGGGGGGGGGGGCTAAAATGCACTTTAGCCATTATTAGTACTCAACTTTCAGAAAACTCCCACTTCTGATCATCACATATAAACAACAATTAGATACATCATGGCACGTTCTATTCCAAGATTAAATATAGAAAATTGTTGTCATTGTACATTTATTATGTGATTTATACTCAAATATGTCGCACAGTTTCAGTAAACCTCCACTCTTATCACGCAGTTTTCAATTTGAAAATCAACACTAAACATTTCATATCCATCTGGAATTTCATTTTCCATTTACGTAAGATTCATATTACTGGAGAAATACAGAATAGATGTTGAGTTGAGATCATCATATACCAGCTCCAGGAGAAATCTGCTTAGTTTATGGAGCACCTGCAAGGCGGATTTTTGATAAATTTGTTCGCATGAATAAATAGCCTTATCCATGTGAGTTAAAGCGTTGACCTTTATCTCACATGGCAAACCTAGAGTGGCGAGTTCGATTCTCGCCTGGGCAAAGGAAATTATTTAGTGACGAAATTCATTAAATAACATCCTAAAATCCCACCCTGGCTAGAAAAGGGTGGTAACCTGTAGATAACCCGTCCCAATTAGCCTGAGTTGCAAAAAGTTGACGTTAATAAATAATAATAATAATAAATAGCCTTATGGTAAAGATTTGTATTTGTGAGTCGTAAAAGCAATAGCAAAAAACAAACAAATCGATAGAATGTTTTATTAATTACTCTCATTCAAGGGGGTTGGTTGTCGGGGGGGGGGGGGGGGGGGGGGTAACTGATTGTTAAAAACAAGAAAGTTGGGTGAAAGTGTATTTTAGTCCCCCCCTTGGTGGCGCACGATGACGACGACGGCCATTTTGTTTTTCTAACTATCTTTTTTAACACTTTAAAATTTCCAAAATACGCCATCGGCGGTTAAAACCGAGGGTGGGGGTTTTGTTGTTCTAACTTTATATTTTTTAACACTTTAAAATTTCCAAAATACGCCATCGGCGGTTAACATCTAGGGTGGGGATTACAACAAAACAAGATGGCGGAGTAGGTAAACTGCACTTTAGCCGAAAGTGGGAATAACTGGCTTAATACTTGAGAAACGAAAAAATGCATAGAACAATAATTGTGCATTATTAACAGTTAACTTAAGTAATTAATATAATACAACGACTTGTGTTTAGAATAGATTTTCCGATCCTAAAACTTTATTTAGTTTTATATATTTCAAATTTTGAATTTCCACTTCCGGTCACGAATTTGAATTCCTCAGTGTTCCAAGAGAGTTGCTTCGACAGAATTGTGATTTTTTAAAATATGTATCAGGGATTCAAATAATGTCAACGCGGGCTATTTTATACTACATTACCACTAACATGATAGAGGGATGGGGTTACTTGGAAATTCCAAGTCAAATCTTCTCTATGGCAATTTCTTCTTTAATATTGATTTTATTGGTGGAAAATGGAGTGTATTAAGAATTTTCTTTATTGTCTTAGAAAGCTATATATATATTTATGAATTTCAAAATCCTGAATTCCAATTTTTAGTCACCAAAATGTGTTGCATAAGAATGAATGATTCAAATTATAAACTTTTACGTATATGCATAAAATATATGGATGATTTCATGCAACTAGTCTTTATAATCCCGCTGGAAACCATTTATATTTCGACCAGTAAACGACAGCTAACACGGCTATTTGAAAATAAAATCATTTATTTTAAAATATGACCGATGTATTCGTTCTTCATATATATATATTTTTTTTAAATAAAGAAAACAATTATACATGTTTCTTTATAAATTTCCATCGCTATACTTAGTCAACATAATTTCTATTTAATGGATTGAACGCTCTTTATTTGACGAAGTTCTATGTACATATAAATTATATTACTATGAAAAAAAATATAAAGCTGGCTTCCCAAATAAAAAGTAAGATTTGAAGTAAAATTTAAATAATAATAGAGAAACCTACATCCTACACAATGAATAATTTCAAATGAGAATTTGCTATGACGTCAGGGCTATCAACTCAATTCATTGCTCTGAGAGTTTGTATAGTCTAGTGACATTCTCCGTCACCACTTTCAGATTGTAGACTGTTATATTTTCCTATCTCAATGTAACTAAAGGTATCGTTATTGAGTGACTATAATCAAAGGAGAGCAAAATGATTTATGTTATATTTAGGAAGACATTAAGCTAAAGTCAAGACAGTCATTTTTTTGATGTTTTCAATTTTATCCTTTACCACTTTAAAGTATAAAAGTGTAATTTTATTATTTTCTGTTTCTGTTTAGAAGGTGTAATTTCACACTAATGACCTGGTGTATTAAAAACAAAAAAAATCATTATAAATATGCTGTTCTGAGATGCCTACCATATTCTAGTATTATAAGCTTTTGAAAAATTTGTTGCTGCTCTGTCAGTGACCTTATATAAAAATTATTTACAATTGTACGAGAGTTTAGTTAGTAATTATTCAGTGTAAACTCATGAAAATGCAAAGAGAAGAAAAACAACTTGAGGGTGCACTTGATGCAATTTTATTGCGTGTGAATGACTTGAAAAATTCTATTGGTTCAATGATCTTTAAACTTGAAAATGAGAGTGAGAATTTGAGTTGGCCGACTTTTTTGGATAATTTTGCATTACTTTCTAGTCAGGTAATATTTTATTAAGTTTAGTTCTACCCATATTCCTACTCCTATATTAATTTAGCTGTTCATATAAATTGTTTTTTTCAGTTGGTTTCTTTATCAAAAATGATTGGTCATGATAAGTATCCTCTTTTGAGATCACTCGCTATTATTCCACTTGAACTTAGCCAAGATAGAGATGAACAGTTGTTTCGCATCACTGAAGGAAGAGTAGCAATGTTTTCCCATGATTTGGCTCCTGACTACTTGCGAACTAAGCCAGTTCCTGAAGTTGAACAAGAAATACTCCGTCATGAACATAAAGCATCCAGTTTGTCTTTCGATACAGTACAGGTATTTAATTTTGTGTAAGCTATTCAGAATTGTTTTAAATCATTCAATTTTTTTTTTGTTGGTGGAAACAAGTTGAAAATGTTTTTTAATTTGGTTTTAGAAACAAATGAGTGCATACAGCAAAGTGGTTAGCCATGTTGGAGAAATTATATCAAAAGCGCGAGAAGAATGGGAAACAGAAGGAAGTGGAAGAGCTGGTTCTGCTATAACCTCATCTATGACTGACACTAATACATTGGTCGCTGCTGTTGCAATGGGAAAGGGCCTAAAAGTATATTTTATTTATATGCACATTTTTATTAACAACTGTATAAAGTTATATTATATCTTATAGTAAGATGTGACATAATTGCATTCATGGGTTCATGTTATTTAAAAACTACATTTTACTTTCCATATTTTTTGTCTGTCACTAGTTCAATAATTTATGATCCGATGAATGTAAAATTATTAAATTCTTAGTTTAAGCAATGTTATTTTTAATGTCAGCTTTATTCACTTTGGGATACAGATATGTAGGATTTAAGAATATATTATTGGATCTTATACTGTACAATAGAAAGTTCTCTTTTCCTGTGATCTTCAGATTTTGTAGTTCTTTAGCTTTCAAGATTTAAAGAGCTAGGAAATATCTAGGTTTGAGTTCTTTCAGTTTTTTTATTTTATTTTTCTAAGTAACTAGTTAAATATATATATTTTTCAGCTTTGGCATGGTGAAACACTTGAAGGCTATTGATCCTATAAGTATTAGCAAAATATGTGCTTTCACTGAAAGTTTTACATTTTTTTTTTTTTTTATAGGGAATGGGACAAGGGCAACTCCCACCAAATATGATAGGTCCTCCTGGGAGACCAGGAGGGGTTGGAGGACAGTTGCCAAATAATCAACTTCAACAGCAAAGTATGCTTTATTTAGTATATACTGTTATTTTGTGTTCATCTTTTCTTTTATATTTAAATTTAGATGCCACTTAGCTTGATATACCAAACCTTGAATTGCTGCCATGGATATTATATTATTCATCAATAATCCATTGTGCTATTGAGTAAAGTCAAGTCTGTTCTTTTTTTGGTATGAGTTAGAGGTATTAGTTGCTTCAAAAACTAGTCGATTTTGTACAAATTTACTTATTAGTTTATTCTAATGACTTTAAGAATACCTTTTTCTAAATGCATGAGTTCTAAACTATTATGTAGATAATTGAGAAAATTTGTCTAAAATTTCGGAAAATCTAATTTAACTAATTGTTAAACCTTACAGACAGAAGAGAAACCCCTTTATCTATAGAGAGAATCCCTAAAGGACATTTTAAAATGTTTGTAATAGATAGAGTTCTGCTTCTCTGGTAAATCTCTGCCTTCTGGGAAATGGAATAACTGAAGTTTCGTATTCTTTGTATGCAAAATGGCTATTAACTAAAAAAAAAAAAATGGGGAAATTACTATTGGGGAAAAAAGTGGGGGAGTATTCAATTTTCTCCTGGGGTTTTACTTCACTATCCCCTATATGGATTTATGGTGCTTAGTAGTGATAATTTCTCAAACAAAGCAGAATTAACAATTATTATACACTTGGAATATAATTGGTCTGAAAATCAGCAATGCCACGTGTCAGTTTAAACTTTTATTCATATATAATCACTGGGGAAAATTTTGTTAACATGAAATTCTTTAGTCAGTGATAAAAATGGTTTTGTTTGCAGATTTATCTTAAGAGAAATCAGTTGTCTGTTACTGCTCAAGTGGTTGTAATTTTTGTTTGATTGTTACCAAAGTTGATATTTAAATGATTCTTATAAAATTAAAGATCAAGTTTGTTTAGTGTTGTAATCAAATCAGTGGGAATGGGTGTAAAGAAAAGACAAAAATGAAAAATCTCCTTTATATAATATATACTAGCTAAGGTGGCTTCGCTCGGGAAACCATTTGAACTTGAACTTCTCAGGAGTCTAAATATTTAATTTGATGTACTTTATTCTTTGATTCTTTCATTTTAATTATGCCCTTTACTGGCTAAAACTATTTCTTATTTTGTCGCTGTATGCCAGACCTACTTTTCCTATAATTTTGTAATTCTCTATTACTAATAATTATATTGTAAACTTAAAAGTTAAGCAAAGGGTATTTTTTCTAATAAGTGTCATAACTATTTTCTTCCTTCTGTTGATCAAAGACTTGCAATTAATCACTTCTTATAATTTGTATTATCACACCTATCTGTATATGTATTAACAATTTCAAACAGAGCTAAACTTTAATTTTAAAAAAAGGGCTCAGGTTAGTCATGTGAGTTAAAGCATTGATCTTAATCTCACTTGATAAAACCTAGAGTTGTGAGTTTGATTCCCACCTGGGCAGTAGGAATTTATTTAGTGACAAACTCATTAAATAAAATCCATAGTCCCACCCTGGGTAGAAAAGGGTGATAACCTTTAGATAACCCATCCCAGTTAGCCATAGTATGAAAAAATTGGGTGTCAACGAATAAATAAAAAATTTAATTTTAAACAAGTGACACTTTCTTTTCTTGTTAGTGCTTAACATTTGAGACTTGATATTGTCTAAGCTGGTTATGAGGAAAGATATTTCCCTCACCCATGGGTTGACTGCAGTTTTTAGTACTCCTGAAAAGGCAGTAATTAAGGAATCAGAAAAAATATAGGGTATTGATAGTAAGTTTATGAAAACTGTGTTCAAGAATTTTGGTGCATTGATTTATTGTCCTTTCAAGATAAATATTTGGTGACTGGTACATCACTAATAGTTTAGATATGAGATTAATGTGGTCCCCCCCCCCCTTAAAAA
This sequence comes from Riptortus pedestris, assembly GCA_019009955.1. Taxonomy (NCBI): domain Eukaryota; kingdom Metazoa; phylum Arthropoda; class Insecta; order Hemiptera; family Alydidae; genus Riptortus; species Riptortus pedestris. The sequence goes on along the minus strand of CM032228.1, from coordinate 202,418,792 downwards.
ATGTTGTTATTTGTTTGCCATTGATATATTTAAATTTATGTTTAAACTGATTTATTTAAATCAAATACTTTGATGAAATGAGTTTCTCTTCATATTCAATTTCAATGATATACTTTTTTATTCATTTCTTTTCCATTAGTTAATGCTGTGTTTGTTTTCAGTGGGACCAATGGGCAAAGTTCCAAGCGGAATCAAAACAAACATTAAAGCTGCTACACAAATGCATCCTTATAGTCGCTAGATCAATTATAATTATGATGTAAATTAAAATGAAGTTATTTATTTATACTTAATAATACATTTTCCTTTCCTAGTTATATTTTAATCATCAATATTAATCTATTGTTATCTAATTAGGAGGTCAGTTATCTGGTGGATCTTCAATATTTTAAGAATAAAAAAATGTCAGGGTATGCTAATAATGTTGTTGAGTTCATAAGTTTAAGTGAAACTTCAACACTGCGATTCATGGACAATGTTTAAGCCTTGTCGATAACATGGACATTGACAGTAAAAGGGTTTAGCACAGGGATATTATTCACTAAAATTTTGTTTGGAGTGAAGAAATTCAAATAAATCATAATTGTTGATTCCTTCATCAAATTTTATTTAATACTTTGCAGTTTTGACAATTTTTGTCAAGATACTATTATTATTTAGATTTTATTTGCTTTCCTGGAGAAATCAACTAAAATCTGTGTTGTGAAGTCATTTGAGATTTCATGTTTTTAACTACATGCTTTTTATATGATCAACACCATATTGTATATTTAACTCTTTTTTAGGAAACTAAAGATTATATTAGGGGGTGAAATTCAGATTATCATATTCCAGTGCATGGGAAATTTGCTTAGTTTACACAGTGAAGTTGGTGGTTATAAATAGCCTGTAATTCCACCCAGTAGACAGGAATCTCAGGGTTGCAATAACTCTTGAGGGAAAGGCTGACCTTTTATTATATATTTTGCCAATAAAAGAGCCAACCAAAGCTAGATGATAACTATCCTGGTTCACCCTCCATTTACTGTCAGAATCTTTTGGAAAGACTGTAGTTCACTAATTAGATTTGTGTACCTATTAGTTAGTTTTACCTCATACCAAGAAAGTCCTGAGTCCATTTAAACTGTTCCAGCTATGCTGTCTGAAATCCGCTACATGGCCAGTTCGGAATAATACTCCATACGTCCATGATAAGCACCGATGGGAACTGGTGCCGTCTGCCAGAGATCCCCTTGGACCTCTAGTCTAAATCTATCTTGTACTAGAATGCAGGGATGTTGATCTTAATATATGTACTTGGTAAAACTAAAGTCTTGGTCTGATACCCATGCGGGTAGTAGGACTTTATTCAGTAATGAACTCACTAAATGAAATCTTTGGCCCTAAGATATCAAGGAAAGGGTGACAACCTGTAGATAGCCCAGACGAAATTAGCCTCAGCTGCATACAGTAGACATTAATAAATAACAACAATATATTACTAACATGCCATAATGTTACTAACATATTTAAAGCTTTATCCATCAGAACTCTACACTTTTATCTGGCATTAACCTTAGTGAGAATATTTTACATATATACAGCCACTATAGAAGCCAATCAATCATTTATTGCTTAAATAAATAAAATAAAAGTTAACAACAGTAAAAAAAATAAAACTGTATGTTTTTTTGGGAGTATGGATACGTATTAGCATATTTCAGTTAAGGAAAATCAGCTATTGAGGTTGTACTCATGACGAGATTTGCAAAACATTAGTGAAATGTCCATGATCCTGCCAAGAAGATGAGGAAAATAAGGTAAGGTACATTCAAAATTATTTATATATGTGTGCATGTGTGTCTATTACCTGTGTAGTGGACACAATTTTTATTAGATCATACGAAACTCAAGATATAAAGATTTCATGTAAAACTAAAAACAAGATTTTTAATGACTGAAATTAGGCCAGGGAAGGGGAGATTTAAAGAAAGGGAAAATCGAAAATTCAAAATATTGTCAATACTACTAGTCGAATCGAGAACGCGTGTATATATCCAATCTTGTTCCAAAATGAATTTTCTTCTTCTCTATTTTGAATATTAACTGAGTGTTTTGCATTTTTACTTTACTAGATGGGATATAAGCAAATTTGTTGTGTAATGACTGAAGGAGGACCAGTAGGAGGGTTTTCTTTTTTGAAAATTCAAAATGCTTCCGTTATTATATGTTGGATTAAAAATTTGGATTGAATCATTCATATTGCAAATTTAAGTTTCTTTTAATGTTTTTATATATCCTATCAATGTTGCTTATTAACCGAGATATTTACATTTTGTAGTTTTCAGCCTTCAGTACACCCCCACTCCTCCACTCATGTCTTATTAACAATAAGCTGTTATATCATGAACCACTTTATTCGAAGTGTAAATACCTTACATTATCTTCATTGAACTTATCCTCTGTGAGTTACATGCAAATTTGTTGTGTGAGGGCGCCATATATTAAGATTGTATACATGACTCAAAACGTTTCTTTGATCTATACCATGCTCCAGATTTAACTGTTCCATTCAACTATGAATTATAACTGAATATCTAGTAACTAAAGAGGGCTAATCTTTTTTAGTCTTCAAGAATAATAAAAAAAAATGATTTCCATATCAATCCGTCTGGCCTGTTCAAAACATCGTGGAGAATATTAATCATAATCATGAATAGCATTTCTGCATCATTATTAAGTGCCATTACTGAGGTAGCTTTGTTCGGAAAATATTTATACTGATTAATGAATGCGAACGTTATTCATTGCAAGCCTATTAAAGGAACTATAAGTCAACCCTGGTTATAAAAGTGTGGTAACCCTTCCCAATTAGCCCCTTTAGCACAAAATGGTCATTAATAAATACCACAAATTTGTTTAATAACCCAGGTTAGCCATAAGTTAACCCTTTATAGGGCAAGAGCTGCTCATGAAGCCCAGCGAATGAAAAATTTAAACGGCGAGAAGACAGGAGTGGTTTTTAAGTGTCTTTAGACAGAAAAGTGGGCTTCCCTGGAAGCCCTTGCCCGTTTCAGCCATCGGCATCTCAGCTACATTTTACCCAGTGCGTGTTCATTATCTATTTTGACTTTCTTCGTTCAACCTCTCCCACCTCAGAAAGGCTAATAATTATTTACTTATGCATTACTTAAAACATTCAAATTAATTTTTATTAATTAATTCAGTATTGTCCTATACATATTAATTGCCATTATGTGCGAAATTTGATCTATTCAGAGTGAATGACAATTTAAAATGTCGCTAATTTCTCTTCCTACTACTTCTCAATTGTATAAAACAACCCCAACTCGTTATTAATTGTGTGATTATCTAGTTATTTTTCATCAAGGCTTCTTATTATTTGCTTGTTATTCATTTTTAGTTTTAGGTACTAAATATACTCGGTAAATTCAATAAATATGAATACATTTTTTCTATTATAATTTCTTTTCATTACAATTTGAGAACGTCAAGGTATTTATTGAAACACGTAATATGATATTAAAATACATTGTTTTCTCAATATGTACAGCCTAGTGGACTGACAGCCGCTGAGAAAGAGCTTCACGTAAAAGGCCCCAAATCATTTTCCGCCTTTTAGCAGATTTCCGGTCAGGGAAATAAGGTGTTATTCCTGTCAGGGAGGATTACGAGGGCTTGGGTGACCGTTCCCTATGCCGGGTGAGTGACCACTAGAGCCTGAACGGCCAAGGACTGCTCTGGAAGCCCACACTGTTTACCTATGGAGTCAATTTTAATACCATCAATTGTTGTAGTAATATCTTTTTTCAGAATGCCCTTTTCAATTTTGATGGCCTTACACTTGCTATTGGTTATTTCCAACCCAATTTTGTGAAGGCAATCCACTGTAAGGCCCAGTAAATGTTCAGCAGACCCTTCATCCTTTGCTATTATTGCAATATCGTCTGCAAAACCACAAACTGTAAGGTTTGGTAAGCCATTTACAAGTGAGTACCCGTAAGCAGTTTCAATTTCATTTTCACACAGTTCTTGGAGAATAAAATCTATTACAGCGTTAAATATTATTGGGGATAGTGGCGCACCCTGGGCTACCCTTTTCTTAACATCGATGGTTATTTTGTTCTGCTTTGATAGACCTACGATGCTTAATTTGTTCCCTACTAGTAGTTGAAGAATTAAATCTTTTAAATTTTGTGGAATGGGGTGTGAAAAAAAAATGTCTTGATATGGTATCGAAAGCCTTTGTAGCATCCACAAACACAATGAAGCAATCGTTTTTTCCTCTTTTAGCGTCTTGAATGCAGCCGTTAATTATAGAAGAATTAATGAATGATCCTGGGCACGAAGTAAATCCTCTCTCTCCTCTGGTAAGTTGAAAGCTCTAAATATCGCCTTAATTTCTTGTCCAATGCCCTTTCTATAATCCTCCTTATGGCAGAGAAAATCGGTATAGGGCGATAATTGGAGATGTTGTCTTTGTCACTAGACTTATGTATGAGAACAGTCCTTTCAACATTTAGGCATTCCGAAAGCTCCATTTCAGCATATAGACGGCTATGGATGTTAGAACATTGTAGCATTTAGTGTCGCGAATAGTTTTTACATAATAAAAAATAATAATAATGTTAATTTTAATTAAATCGATCTTAATTAAATTTCTTTTTTATGGGGGAAAAAGACAATAATTTCTAATAAATATTAATGATATTTATAATAAAAAAAAAAAATATGCTAGGCCCCATACATACCACAAAACAGCCAATATCCCTATTCACTTTTGAGCAGTTTATATACCATCGGTGCCTGGAGCTCAGTCTAAAGACATCCCTTTACATGCAGCTTCAATGTCTTCTTCATTAATTAGTACAATATTTTCCGGACTATCAGGAAAGTTATATTTGTTCAAGGTGTTCATATTTTCAGTTCTGAAAATATTTTCGAAATGGGTGAAAGTGAATTTTAGTCCCCCCCCCCTCGTGGCGCACGATGACGACGGCGGTCATTTTGTTTTTCAAACTATCATTTTTAACACTTTAAAATTTCCAAAATACGCTATCGGTGGTTAAAACCGAGGGTGGGGGTTTTGTTGTACTAACTTTATATTTTTTAACACTTTAAAATTTCCAAAATACGCCATCGGTGGTTTTAAGCGAGGGCGGGGATTATAACAAAACAAGATGCACTTTAGCCTCGAAATGATTATTAATTATTTCGGAATCTATGTTACATTTCACTTGATCATTTGAATTATTTAAAATATTGTTAACAATTTCTTTTCTTCTCCTAGAATACGTATAGCTATCAGGGTTGTCTTTGTCCCGCTTGGTAATACGTATATTTTAGCTGGATGAATTGGGCTTTTGCCATTCATTTGGCTCGTCCGCAACCAATTGACTAACTCGATAAGTGAATTCTGAAAGACGTTGTCATTTCTTTCGCTTAATATTAAATTGTTGAACTTTATTTCCCAATTCCTAATAATGTCATTTAGGTTATTGTCATGTGATCCGTCTAGATTAACCTTATCAATATCCACATTAAAAGTAGATTCTGATATCCCAACCAATGTCTTCCTGTATTCTTCTGGGTGCGCCTTACTAAGATGGATTTTTTTTGCATTTAGACATTTTTCCACATATTTGGCGTTTATCAGGAGTATTAATATCTAAACCTGTAACGTGGCTTCTTGCTTTATGTCTATTTATCCCTCTTCGGGTATAAAATTTATTACATATTTCGCTAAGTATAGAGTCTTCCACGATGACAGGTGTATTATTTATATATATATATATATATATATATATATATATATATATATATATATTCTTTTTCGTCCAACCTGTTAATAGCTTTAACACATTTAATATGGATTTGAGAAGTTCGATGAAAGTGTGATAATCTATCAGGTTTAATAAATTCATACATAGGAATTAATTGATGACTATAAAAAAACTTCTTTGCAAATTATTTAATTTGTAAATTGCTATACTATAAAAATGTATATATCAAAAGTTAATCTAAACATCAAAGTAAATAACTTTTGTTGTGTGCACATTCGCCACAAAATCAATTCGAGACAGAACAGCAATTTCTCTTCAGCAATGGAACGGCGATTTTAGCAGATTTCCCTTAGGGGAAATCGGCTATTGAGGTTGTACTCATGACGGAATTTTCGAAGTTTTTCTTCAAATGTCCATCGATCCTACCTAGTAGATGACGAAAATGAGGTCCGTTCAAAACAGTATATATATATCTATATCTATATATATATGTTCCCAGCTGGCTTTAAAAACGTTGGAAGCGAAAAAATATTGCTCTTGGAATTTCTTACGAAAAACGCTAATTAGAAGGGAAGGAAAAGTAAGTGCTTCACATCAGCTACGAAAGATGATGCCTCTTTAGCTACTGATTCAATTATTTGTTCAATAAAGCTGAGTAATAAGGTAAGTGGTTCTCTATGACTACATTACAGAGCGACGAAGAGCAAATATCAAATCAAGAAGATGCTAACAGTAGTGTCGTTCAATGTGAACTATGTAAGAAGGTATTGACAAAACGAGGTCTGATACGACACGTTTCACGCAGTCATGGAACAGACACAATCGGAGAAGCAGCACCTTTCCAATGTAGCATATGTGGTGGAATGTATAAAAACACCCGAATTCATCTAAGCAAAGCCCACCCTGAAGCTTATAGGCTTAGCCAGGTTAAAGAATCAAATTGCGAAAGTGTATTCATTTCAAACGAAACAGATGATTCTAACCTGAAAGTTAGTCTAAAAAATTGGGAAACCCAATTCCAAAAACTTCTATTGGCCGAAAGAAACGACGAGCTACTGAACTCGACAATCTTGGATTTTGTTGGCTTCCTTCGCTCAGAGCAAATGTGTAGCAAGGCTCCAATTCATCCAGCCACGAAATATTATAAAGCTCGAAAAAATACAAATGGGAATCTAGACGGCTTCACCTATTCTAGGACAAATAATCCAATAAAAAGGAGTAAAAAAGAGTCAGAGCGTCGCAAAAATCGTTATAAATACGAATTGGCTCAGCATTACTACTATTATCGACGAAAAAAAGTAGTACAACAAATATTTAATGACTCGAAGGAAAATGCTATGTGTCATATTAATGACAACACAAGTTACGATTTCTTTAAAAAACTAATTGGAGACGAAAATGACTGCCAACTTGACAACTATAAACAAAATGCAGAAACTAATGAAGATATTATTCTTAGTGACGAAGATATTGAAATTGCAGCTAAGGGTATATCTTTAGATTCTGCCCCAGGGCCTGATGGTATTTTTGTTAGAACAATAAAAGACTCTGGATGCTATAAAACTATAACTTACATAGCTAATTACATGCTGAAATGGAATGTAGTTCCTGAGCTGTTCGAAAAAGGCAGAACTATCCTAATATACAAGTCTGGGGACAAAAATGTTGTTTCAAATTATCGCCCCATAACTATTTATAGTATCCTAAGAAGAATTATTGAACGAGCAATTGACAAGAAAACAAAGCAATATGTTGAACTATCTTCTCATCAAAGAGGGTTTGTTGCACGTCCAGGAACTTTTATAAACTCATCAATAATCAATGCCTGCATTCAACGAGCTAAAATGAAGAAAGAAGACTGCTGTATTGTTTATCTAGATGTTACGAAAGCTTTCGACAGTATTGGACACAAACATATAAAGAAAACCTTAGAAACGTTTCCAATTCCAATGAACATTAGGAAATTGATCGGCACTCTGCTTACGGAAAACAAAATCTATATATCAGGGCCAAAAGGAAACAAGAGTGATTTAATTCAAGTAATGAAAGGAGTGGCTCAAGGGGCGCCATTATCACCTTTGCTATTCAATCTTGGAATAGATTTTGTTTTACAAGAGTTGGCTGAAAACGAAATAGCAACCGAATATGGATACAATCTCGTAAATGATTTTCCTAATTTAACCTGCTGTGGATTTGCAGATGATATAGCTATAATTGCAAAAGACCTTCAGTCTGCAAAACACCTTGTAGGACAAACCATAGATGTGCTGCTGAAAATTGGACTAACAGTCAATGAAAAAAAAAAGCAAAGCAGTTGTTATAACAAAAGGCAAATTAACAAAAAAAGATATAGAGACTATTGACGGAATGAAAATTAATAGTTTGCTACCAGACGAGAAAATAAAATATCTTGAAGTGAATTTTCAGGAAGAGATCCGTCTCGATACTGAAGAAATTATTGACTCTCTCGTCGACAAGCTAAATAAACTATCTAGCAGTTATTTACTGAAGCCGGATCAAAAACTAAACATATTAAATCAGTATATCTGGCCAATTCTCACGTACCCGTTGCAATGTGCTCCACTCAAGGATCTCAAGCCCACTTTCTTGCAAAAAATCGACAAAATTGTCCGAAGCTGTGTCAAAGAGATATTAGGTTTACCTTCAGATACTCCGGACAGTATGTTGTACTCTGCAAGAAATGTTAGAGGTTTGGGGCTATTCAAAGCACAATGGGAAGCATTCTTGCAACACATAAATATGTGCATCACGCTTCAGAATGACGGCAATAGGTATATTCAAGAAACAAGAGATTTTAACAAAGAAATAAGGACATGCCTCGAAAATTTGAATCTGACAACAGTGAAAGAAAATTATAATGTGCGACAGTTAAGGAAAAATTTGCGCATCAAGTCATTCGTCGAATGGTCGTCTCTCCCTGCAAAAGGAAAAGGAGTTGAAACATTCAGCGAATGGAAGCAAAGTAATTCCTGGATATTTAACAAAAAGGGCCTATCCTGTTCTGAGTGGACAACAGGTGTAAAGATGAACGTAAATTTAGTGCCAGTACGCTCAATCCCTGGTAGGAATCTAGGAACAACCCGCTGCAGACATTGCAGTGAGTATGAAACCCTCCCTCATGTCCTAGGTTCTTGCCAGTGGGGAGAGCTGTTGCGCAATTCACGTCATCACGAAGTCCGCTCTGAAATAGCAACACTCATAAAAAAATATCACCCAGATTGGGAAATATTTCAAGAAGTTAGTTGCTTGTCAGAAGATGGCTCTCAAAGACGTGCCGACATCATTATAATTAATAAGAAGGGCAAATCAGGACATATACTAGATCCTACAGTAAGGTTTGAAACAGGAAATTTTCAAGCAATTGAGGTTGATTTGGAGAAAAAAAAGATTTACGAACCTTGCTGTAGGTATCTAAAAGAAAAATACCAAGTTGAAAATTGGAGCGTCGACGGATTGCTGTTTGGGGCAAGAGGAGTAATCCCAAAAAAAAACGGCCGACATACTCCAAGAATATGGACTGAAAACTGAAGAAATATGCCAAATGTCGACATCAGTTTTAAAGAAAAGTATCAGAATGATTAACCATCACTTGTACAAAATAAAATAAAGCTCTACATAAGCTGTCCTCTAAAACTAGTCACCCACCATCGCAAAATTTAATTAAATCAAATTAATTCCCTACAAAAAAAAAAATTTCAGCATATATAAAGCATTTAAAAACAATTTTTATTTTACCTATATACCCTGGTGGGATGATTAGGAGGCTGACCCAAACGGGTACCCTCAAAATGGGGGACGCTGGTGATTTGATTTGATTTGATATATATATATATATATATATATATATATATATATATATATATATATCTATATATAGATCTATCTATCTATCTATATATTTGTCTGTTACCGCTCTAGCGGTCGCAATTTTTTTTTGTCCGTTACCAAACTCAATATTTAGTCGTTTTATGTAAAAAGAAAGATTAAGTTCGTTAATGGTTGAAATCGAACCAGTGGGAGGGGGGGTTTAGAGGGGAGGATTTTCTAAAATTTGAAATATTTCCGTTACTATTCGTCGGATCGAACAAATTTATAGAATTAATCTTATTGCAAATTCAATTTACTATAAATATTGTTATATACATTTATTCTCTATTTTGCATATTAACCGAGATATTTGGATTTTTATTAAATTTGGGCCGATAACGAACGTTTCGAGATTCCCGCCAAAAAGTAGTTTGGCCCTTTGCTGTAACTGTTCGGCTTACGTATGGAGATTTCTTTATTGTATAACTTCACGCGGGGAATCTGCTTAGTATACGCAGTCCCTGCGTGACGGACTTTCTCATTCTTGCACTTATATCTGAACAAAACGATATTCTGAGTATATGTGTAGCAGATTTCCCTGAGTGGGAAACTAGCTATTGAGGTTTTAGCAGATTTCCCTTAAGGGAAATCAGCTATTGAGGTCGTACTCATGATGCGAGTTTCGAAAAATTTCTTCAAATGTCCATCGATCCTACCCAGGAGATGACGAAAATGAGGTCCGTTCAAAATTATATATATATATATATATATATATATATATATTTGTCTGTTAACGCTCTAGCGGTCGCAATTTTTGTTTGATCTTTACCAAACTCGGAATTTAATCGTTTTATGTAAAAAGGAAGATCAAGTTCGTTAATGGCTGAAATCGGACCAGTGGGAGGGGGGGGGGGTTTAGAGGGGGGATTTTTGAAAATTCAAAATATCTCTTTTATTATGCGTCGGATCGAAAAATTGTTTAGAATAAATTGTATTGCAAATTAAATGTACTATAAATATTGTTCTATACATTTATTCTGTATCTTGAATATTAACCGAGATATTTGCATTTGTATTCTGCGTGTGGTCACCAGTAGGCTATGTTCGGACTTTCCGCCGAGAGCTCTGGCGGCCGTTTCTATAACTATTCGTCCCTCGTGAATAGGTTTAGAGGTTAGGTTAACTGTTTTTTGGGGCTAAAAACTACTGGGTTATTACGCCCTAAATGATGTTTAAGGTTTAGAGGTTTTTTGGTACTTGTGTATTATATCCACCACATTTTAGTTCCACTAGTTCCACGCTAGAATGCGCTACTGAAGTGCGACGCTAGCTCTCCCAGGCTAATCAAGGTACGTATAAGATAAGGTAGCGCCATTCGCGAGTAGCCAATCAGAATGCAGCAAGCCTCTACGTCACTGGGCTGAAAGATTCCTGGCGGACAAGCCGAAATACGATCAATATAAGCAGTTTTCTGATTAATTTGGCGAATAAAAAATTGTTAAAATGGTATATGTCTGTAAATGATACAAATTACTTTAGTTGAATATATTTTATTTCAAATAAACCATGTACAAATTAGATTCCATTAAAAATAAATACATAATAGTTCCTTAAAATTTATATATGTTGGGTTACATTTAAAAATCGTAATTTTTCTAGGTAATTAGCACAACAAAAAGTAAAACTTTACTATAATAAGATGAAATCTCCAAAACATGAAAACAGTAATGACTTCTATTATACAAACAAATAAAAGTTAATAAAATTGAGATTAACCAAGCAATAAACAATGATACCCAGTTAAAAATGAATAAAAATGACTAAATTATTTTAACATCAGCTAGTCAATATAGGTACAAGATTTTTAAAGGTTATCATTGGCATGTAGTCCTCCTTGTAATAAAAAGATGCTTATATTTAGTCACTGGAATCCTTGGTTCCAGTAGCATCCTTGTGAAGAGAATGGCACTGATATTGGAGCATATGCATTGAAACCGCACTGTCCCATAGAATAACTAACTGTGGAGGAAACATGTAATATCATTAATGATAGACCCATGGAAATAAACTCCTATAGTGCTCTATAGAAAACACTACAAGAAGATAATTCTGTTACTCAGACTTTAAAACTTATCTTTTTTTTAAAAAAAAAAGCTGTCATTGGCATGTAGTCCTCCTTGTAATAAAAATATGCTAACATTTTGAGCCGCAGGGAATCCCTGGTTCCAGTAGCATCCTTGTGAAGAAAATGGCACAGATGTTGGAGCATATGCATTGAAACCGCACTGTCCCATAGAATAAATAACTGCGAAGGAAACATGTAATATCATTAATGATGGAGCATGGGAAATAATCTCCTATAGTGCTCTATAGGAAACAATACAAGAAAATTATTCTGTTTCTAATATTTTAAATCTTACCTTTTTAAAAGCTCCCATTCGCATGAAGTCTGTCTTGTCAAAAACAGTTGCTGCTGATATTTTTTGAGTGTATGCATTGAAACCGCACTGTCCCATAGAATAAATAACTGCGAAGGAAACATGTTATATCATTAATGATGGAGCATGGAAATATACTCCTATAGTGTCTATAGGAAACACTACAAGAAAATTATTCTTTTCTTACATTTTAAAAGCTCCCATTCGCATGAAGTCTGTCTTGTCCAAAACAGTTGCTGCTGATATTTTTTGAGTGTATGCTCTGAATTTGAGCTTTGGATAATATTGGATAACAAATCCTTTCCATTTCTTTTTTCACTGCATTTTTTCTTCTTTTTGCATTTTTATCTGGTAAATAACTGTTAGCAATTTAGTAACTCTCTTTTTTAAATTAAAGTTATTACTTTCTAAATTTTTTACTTGGATCAGCAAGGACTTTAATTGGGATTCATATTCAGCAATTTTTTTCCTTTAAGAGAATACATCCATCACAATCAACTTCTTCTGTATTACATGAAAAATCACTTTTCAGCTTTTTGGGAGAAATCTCATTAATGTGACGCAGGGCACGTTGAGTTATTTGACGTTTTTTACTCCTACAGTCTCTAGATGTTTCACATTTTGAGTCAGAAGTAGAGCTAGTAGGTGTTGGTTTACTTATGGACGATACTGGTAAATTAAGATGCGGCACAGCTTCTTCTTTTAATATCAATCTATTAGGAACATAGCCTAACAATTCTGCTTGTAAATTCCTTTGGTAATCACTATCACTGAAATGTTCTGAACAAACCCGAGCAAAAGTAGGATTAAATTTCAAATCTCCTCGTCTACACAGAACTATCCACTGTTTCTTAATTTCTTCGTTTTTCGGGAACCGGTGATAAGATACAGACTTGCCTGTTCTCCTAGAGTTGTTGGAACATGTTGCCATAGCACACTCACTCATTTTGAAAAAAAAAATCACTTATAACAATGGAAAATAAAACAATTAACTAAAAACACAACGATGCTCACGATGTAAACAAAGCTGAGTTCAGCCCAGTGACGTCATGCGCCAAAGTCGCAAAAATTTTTGATCTGCGCACCTGCCGAATGGCACCCCCCTGAGGCTAATGAGGTTATCTTTTGTCATAGTTGCGTTTGCTGTTTATTGTGATGTTTAGTTTCTTAGTCCTTTAAACATGCCTCTTTGGGGTTTGCCAACGACTGAAGAAGACGCTGTTAAATATATACATGAGAGGAATATTTTGGCTATCAGAAGAAAGTGTTCTAAATCACATTGTATGAAACTTTATAGTGGAAAAAAAAAGTCTTTTTTGGAAGTGTAATGTAAGAAAGTGTGGTGAGCAAGTCGGCGTTCGGATTGACACTTGGTTCGAAGGAAGTAAAATTCCATTTTGTAATGCATTGAAGTTCATTTACTGCTGGTGCGAAGAATTGACATTGTCAATTTTTGCAAAAAACAACTCAAAATTTCCAATAAGACTGCTATTGATTGGAACAGTTACATGAGGGAGTTGTGTCCTTAGATATGAAGAACAGTATTTCCACACATTTCCCGCCTAAATGTGAATAAAATGTTTTATTTTTAAATATTGTGTTTTCTTTTATTTATCATTATAATCCCTTAGAAGGTTATAAGGTAAGTATAACCTCCCTTGCGGGCAATGAATCGTACTACTTAAAACAGTACCGCATTCTAGCGTGGAACTAAAATGTGGTGGATATAATACACAAGTACCGGTTTTTTACTACTACAGTTGTTATTAGGCAGATTTCTCTATTGTAAAACTTCTCGTGGGAAATCTGCTTAGTTTACGCAGCCCCTGCGTGACGGACTTTTTCATTTCATACCTCCGATGTTCTTTCCTACAAATGTTAATATAGCTTATAATCAAGGAGGCGTTAATACTAACACAAATACTTAGTTTCTTTGATTTCAGTTAAGCTTCTTGCTCTTTAAAGTCGTTGATCCCTTCTTTAGTTTTAGCAGAGTTCCCTTAAGGGAAATCAGCTATTGAGGTTGTACTCATGACGGAATTTTCGAAATTTTTCTTCAAACGTCCATGATCCTACCTAGTAGATGACGAAAATGAGGTCCGTTCAAAACTGTATATATATATATATATATATATATATATATATATATATATATATATATATATATATACGTCTGTTACCACTCTAGCGGTCGCAATTTTTGTTTGATCGTTACCAAACTCGATATTTAGTCGTTTTATGTAAAAAGAAAGATCAAGTTCGTTAACGGCTGAAATCGGACCAGTGGGAGGGGGGGGGGTTTAGAGGGGAGGATTTTTGAAAATTCGAAATATCTCCGTTACTATAAGTCGGATCGAAAAATTGTACAGAATCAATCTTATTGAAAATTAAATTTACTATAAATATTGTTATATACATTTATTCTCTATTTTGCATATTAACCGAGATATTTGCATTTTTATTAACTCCGGGCCGCTAACGGTTGAGTGACTTTCCCGCCAAAAGCTAGTTTGGCCGTTTCCTTAATTGCTCGGCTCTCCTGAAATATCTCTATTGTAAAACCACGTGGGAAATCTGCTTAGTTTACGCAGCCCCTGCGTGACGGACTTTTTCGTGTATATCACTTATAAGGCAAAAGAGCATATAACAAAAGTTACCTTAAATAAAAAAATAAACAACTTTTATCAAGTGCATGTTTGCCGAAAAACATTTCATTTCTTGTCAAGGTAAAATAATAAATCCATATAGTTGTAAAAATAATTACTATTGTTAAGTAAGATCATAAATTGATATGTTTTCTACGACTTGTGATGAATGGTTGTGAAACAATATTAAATAAAAACAAAACACAAGAATTCTTTTTAGATGCAATAATATGAATATCTGTAAAAAAAAAAATAATAATAATAATAAAATAACGATCTTTACTTAAAACTAACAAATTCCTAATTAATAATTATATAAATCATTATTGTTAGTATTATTTAGATGCTTCTGACAACATCTTACTCGTAAAAGATTATTTATTACAAGTCTATACAAAGAATGGGCTACTTTGGAAGCCTACTTAGTTCAAGTCTTTACGATGGTAATAAAAAATACACTGGAAGGTATTTTTTTTATAGCGATCCATACCCAAGAAATTCCGATATTATAAAAATTCATCAACATAAAAATAATTAAATAAACTTAAGTACAAAGAAGTCCCCATTTCTTCATATCCTCATACCATGACCATATTCCAATACGGACTCCAGCTTTCCTAGAAAATTGACTATTTATTAAATGGATTAAGCTAAGAAAATTATAGCCATACCAGCAGGAAAAGGAGGAAAGACAGGGTACAAGAAAAGTAATAGAGCAGTGACAAATTGTTTAGGTTCAGCCCTTTGTAGACACAACTTTCAATTTTACATGGGTGAAGCTTTTATCACAATCTCACCAGAAAAAGATTTTCATTTCAGACCTCCTTTATAACCCCCACTACTGTTTGCCTCTGGGAATATTAATATACTCTATTGTGTAAGTTGGGTAGTAATACATGTACCGAGTTTCATAAAATTTGGTTCAGAAGTTTTAGCCTAAAAAGGCAGCAAACAGACACCAAATCTAAAAATCGTTGATATAGCCTCAATTCCTATCGAAACGAAAAAGTATCGTGCAATTTTGAAAAAAATATATATACTTTTGAACGGACCTCATTTTCGTCATCTCCTGGGTAGGATCGAAGGACATTTGAAGAAAATTTTCGAAAATCGCGTCCCCCCCTTATTTCATTTCTGTTTGATTAAATTTATTTAATTGCATCACTTAAGGATACTTTTAAACTAAACAGTTTATTTTCCAACATTATTTTTTAAGAACTAACAACAGTGTTAACTGAGGAATTATTATGAGACACTGAGTTAACATAATTGAACCTAATGGAGTATTTAAATTTTCATGGGTTTAAATATATAATATTATTTGATTTTATTCAAATAGTTAATTTAAATCACAAGAGAGCTTGTTTTAGTTAAGTCTGATGTTTGTTCATTACTAAATTGTATGATACAACAGGATTTAATGTTGTGGCCGCTCTGCTGAACTTTGACCTAGAAAGAAAAACAGCTGATAAGTCAGTTTTCGATTGTCGGCTCATTCGTGTTATATGCTAGGCGCGGATAATGTATCAAATTAAGTTAAATTCTCTCTTTTATGCGTTTTTAGTACTTGTATCTTTGATAAGTTTCGAAAAGAATGTTTTTGCAGAAAAGAAACTCTTGAGGTTTGTAGATTTTTGTATAAAATTGTAAATAACCTCTTTCCTGTTTGGGTATCTTTAATAGTTGTTTACACATTTTTGTTATAGGGTTCCCTTAACGAAATTTAAGTCTGCTCGTCGAACCTTTCAAGACGTTGGTACGTCAGTGGAGCAAGTTTCATTAAAATATGGTTTGGGTGGACCATTCCCGGAACCTTTATCCAATTATTTGGATGTGAGTATTTACGTAATTAATGTCTTCTCTTAATTTTACAATTATAATTTAAGTCCATCCAGTATTTAAATGTAACAGCAAACCCCTATCAAAGTTAATAACATTCTAGATGCTCTTTAGCACAATTTTTCTATATGTTGCAATACCTTTTAATAATAGAACATCAATATGATTAATGATAATTTACTGAATAAATTTTATCCGAAGTTTGTGAATTATTGCTTTCCATAAGACATGCCAATTAAATTCAATAAATGTATCTAACATTTTATTTTAGATGAAAATGATGCCTCGAAATTTCAGAGTATTATGCAGTAAGGGAAAACATGTTTATTCCTGATTTTATATATTATACATGCAAGCTTTATCACACACACCACACAGTATATATTTATATATTTTCAAGCATGTATGTATGTTTGTATCTCTGTTCAAAGTGTTAATATATATTTTACATTCTTTTTAAGGGTACTTATAAAATCAGCCTCTTTATCTGCCAGGTTTTGGTAATATTTTTAAAATTAATACTACTTTTTAAAATTTAAGGTATTTTTATATTGTGCTATCTGTGTGATTATTTTGTTTAGAGCAAAAACACACTATGCTACTAAGTTTATTTTTTGTTCTGGTGGAGATTGTGCTATCTTTATTTATATTCGTGTCTGTGTGTATATATTTATTTATGCACATACATAGATCTATATATTTGTATGTATACTCGTCCTGTTTTACATTATTGTCTGTGTTCGTTTACCAATAGTAGGAAAAATTACATTTTATTCTTATTAAATCATTCAACTGGTATTTTATCACTCTCTATGGCATTCTTTAGTGCTTATTCCTAGATTTTAGCTCCTTATTATTAGCTGATGCCTAACTGTGATATGGGAACATTGAATTTCTTTTTAACAATAAATTAATGATCAAATAATGAAATGATGACTTATGCGATCATGGTTGAGGATAACTATAACAATTGAAAACAACCAAGTTTTAAGTATTAGTCTTATAGGAAAGTAAATAATTTTAATACATTATATATTTGCTATTCTGACTATATTTTTTCTGACATATTTAGGAGTGGTGTCATTATATTTACTATGACTTATTTATGTTGTTGACATAGATTTGCTTAGTGCTATTGGAACGACAATGAATGTATTTTATCTATTATTTAAATCTGGTGCGAATATCTTCCAGAATTACTGTACTACAAATACTGAATATGTCTTTTTATCATTTAACTCAGTTTACAAAATGTTGAATTTTGTATAACTGGTCATTCTTATTTCAAAATTTCTTAGCAGAGTATATGGCGGTAGGTCAAGATAAATAAAAATTCAAATGATTCATAAATTTAGTACAATTATAATATTCTTTTAATAGGCATTTGTTCAAGTGTACTACAAAGTTCAGTTGTTTTTGTTTTCTTTTCTTGCTCTTTCCTTGTTTATTTTTTCTGTGGTCTTGTAGTTCATTTTTTTTAATGTTGATTTCTGATTTATTTAGTTACAAGTTTTTAAAAAAAAAAAAAAAAAAAATTCTTTTTGACCTTAATGAGTAAAACTTTGTAACTTATTGACTGGAAATGAACCGAAGTTCTCACATAAGGTGTCTTTGCTAAATACTAGAAGGGTTAAAAAAATCAATAACAGTAATATAAATCGAAAATAGTTGGAGTACTTTAAAAAACTATGGATTTTAAATTGGTTCTGAATTGTTTACTTATCATTTTCAATTGTACGTGTGTTGAAATTTTCTTATCAGTTTCATTGGAGAAATTATGTGCGAGATGTTGGAGCATGTGATATGGAGGACATCTAACCTGGTTCAAAATTATTTTGAGGGTGTTTCTCCCCAGATTTCATAAAAACATTTTTTTGCTCATTTGAGATTGAATGAGACCTTGTTTTGTCATTTTCAAAACTGAATTACAGGTGCATTAACTGAACTATAGGTGTTTTCTTTTAACTTTTATTTATTTTTTAATTGTTTATTCAACATAGAAATGGGCAAGAGAAACAGTATTTACAACGTAATTGTAGTTTGTCATGTTTCCAGCATCCTCAGGGCTCCCTCTGTTTCTAAAGAGTTCAGCTCCCTTTTCAGGAATTCATTGTTATTTCCTCCGAGACCAGTTTATTTGTAAGATTATCATTGTAAATGGTGCTGGATATGGGAATTCAGATCTGGGAAACATGTCTTAGACAGAAAGTTTTCCTACTTGTTTTTTGTTTATTTCAGCTCAATGTCATCAGGCTTACATTTATACTTACAAATAGACCTAGCACCCAATGATGACATGTTAGTGCTGTAAGGCCATGTGCTGAATTCAAGAGCTTGGTGGTAAGGCTTCCCCTTCATAAGACCTGTTTGTCATTATTATTTATTTTTTTTATTTTCTGTTTCCATTATTACTAGTTTTCACAGATTTATAAGATTGTTAGCATCTTTAGGCATTTATCTATTTCTTCTAATGCTTCCTTCTTGACTAATAGCTAAGTTCTTGATACTGATTGTATTTTATCTTTGTCATGACCTTTGCTTCAACATATCTTATTTCATCATTCTCCTGATACTAAAAGACAATCTGCAATGATAGTGGGTTTGGCCAGGTATATTGTTATCCACATAGGTATATGGTAGATACTGTACACTTTTGTTTGGAGTTCATTTACTCTGGTGACAGTTTCTCTTAGCTCCATTTACATTTTTTATGATTTTGTTTATTGTTCCTCTATAAATAAAACAAAAAGAAAAACATATTTTCAGTTGTGCCCTTTATTAACAGTATTATTGCTGTTTATCTGTGTTCTTGAAAAGACTCAGAGGGGACTCTGATGGTACCACAAGACCTCAACTTTATTATTGACTTGAAACGTATAATTCTATGTGATAGTCCCTCATATTATAGTAGAATTGGTATGCATTATTAAACCTTAAATCAAATCTATGCCCACAACCAGTATTCAAAATTAAATTGTGCATATTTATTATATGCCTAGTTATTTCAACTTAAAATTGATACAGCCATGCAGGAGATGCTAAGGATTCCTAGTCAAATGCTTTCTATGGAAGAATCCACACACTTTTTGATATCGGGGTTGTCGAAATCATTTTCATATTTATGTGGATACAGATTAAGTATTTTTTCTTTATCCTGGGCTATAGCCCAGCACTAAATTATATATGGTGCCAGTACTCAGTCCTTTTAGGCTTTTGCCTTTAAATTGAAATAAAAGGAAAGTATTATGCCTTTTATAAAGTCATCTTTAAAAAAATATTTGATGGTAGAAATACAAGTGACTGACTATATGGAAGAATATAAAATTTGTTCAGTCTATTGTTGCATTTCATTTTAAGAAATTTCTCTTAACATAAACATAATGATCCAGAGAGTATATTTATAAAAAAGTAATGACAGTTGTATGACTGATCTTTGAGCTTACGAATTGTTTATGCTAGATAAGGGTATCTGCTTCAGTGATAAACTACTATCACTGATGTGCAAAATGAGATTTATCAAGAAGTATTTTTTTTCCGTTTAAATTGTGTTCTTGGACCATTTAAATGCTTTTGTAATTTGTAATGGTAACAAAATTTAGCCCAAATGAATATTTTGTTTTTGGGAATGAATTGGCGCAGTTCTTGCTTATTTTTAACAACCCAGATTAGAGCACATTTTTAAATTTTCATTATATATATACTAGCTAAGGTTACCAGGCTTCTCTCGAGAAATAATTAGAGGCTGAATGATGACGGTATTTCTTTTGGAAAGACTTTACTGAGCACAATATTTTTATATTTCCCCCTCTCAGCGTTTAGGGTTTATAACTGAATATCTAGTAACTTAAGAGAGCTTGTATAATCTTTTTTAAATTTCAAAAATAATAAAAATAAAAATCAGTTTCCTAGTCAATCCTGTTCAAAACATGGTGAAGAATATTAATCATAATCATGGATAGCATTACTTCTTCATCATTAATACCATTACTGAGATAGCTTTGTTCGGGAAATATTTAGACTGAATAATGAATGTGAATATTATTTCTTGCAAGGCTATTATAAGCCCCATAGTAAGTCACACTCTGGTAATAAAAAGTGTGGCAACCTGTTGATAACCCATCCCATCCCGATTAGCCTCAATAGCACAAAATTGGTGTTGATAAATACCACATATTTATTTAATAACCCAGGTTAGTCCTGTCAGCTAAAGCATTGTCTTTAATCCCACACGGTGAACCTGGTGGTAAACGTAATGGCGAATTCGATTCCTGGTTGGTCAATAGGAATTAGGTGAACTCATTAAATGAAATCCCACACTTGCTAGAAAAGGGTGGTAATCTGTAGATAACCCGTCCCAATTAGCCGTAGTAGAAAAAAAATTGCAATTATCGTGTCTATGGCGTGTGAAACGGAAAAGTATTGTGAAATTTCAAGAAAAAAATATATGTACAAACTGAGGTTAAAATTTTATATATTTTATATATATTCCTTAACTAGCCAATACCAAGCAGTGGTCTGAACAAGTATTGCCCATAATCATAATTACTATCATGATTATAATGACAGGCCATTGAGGCGTGAATGTGATTATGTTTGTAATTACAGGCTCTGGAGATATGACTATGATTATAATCAAAATCACTAGTGTGGGATTAGAATTGCACTCATACAACTTTAATTATGACTAGCTAAGGTACCCGGGTGTGCCTGGGAATTCATTTGTGGCTGAATAATTATGGTATTTTTTTTTTTTTGACAAGGCTTTACTTTGCACAATATTTTTACATTTTCCTGTCTCAGTGTTTAGGTTTGTACCTGAGTACCCGCCATTGCTAGGGATACCTTAATAATAAATGTATTTGTTATGCAAGGCTTCACTATCCACAATATTTTGATGTTACCCGTCTTCTGTGCTTGTAGCTTTTTTTATTATAACATAATGGATCATATAATTCATAGTCATAGAAAGAATTCTGTATTCCGAACCATGTATGAACAAAAGTTCCTTTCGCTAAAAGCAGTCCAATACAGAACAATGGCAGTTTTATGTACGTAATAACCACTATTAAAAATACTCTTTTGTATGTCTGGAAAGTAAACTGTATAATCATAATGGTACATAACGTGTTTAGTAAAGTGTAACATATATTAACGGAGCAGAGTTAATAAATACCAGAAATTAGTGGCTGTACCTCTCCAGCATTCATTCCTTTAAATTACATATTTATGAGACATAAACAAGTTCACATTTCTGAGGAAAAAAAACGCTACATTACTAAAAGTATAAGCATAAAATCACAAGTAAACATAAGCCAATGAGAGGTCAGTAGGACTGGGGCAGAAGCGTCTATAACCTATTGTGTATTCCCACCATAATACATCAAGTTGTATAATTTCTCCTGTTGCACGAAACAGAATTTTTTCTTACTGCAAAACCTCCGATTATTAAAATCCAAGATTTTTTTTTGTTGTATGTACTCAGAATATTAAAGTAATCTTAATCTTCAGGTAAAGCAAATAGCTTAAACATTTTACTCTAATTTAAGGTGAGCAGTTACAAGCCAGAAAGAAAGTCCACCATCTCTGCTTCCTACTGTCAGTTTTGCCATCCAACGTCCCTCTCATTTAAGATCTCAGTTCTGTTTATATTTAAATATGGTACCAAAACTGATTACATTATCTTCACAATAAATAAAGTGTGTTCAATTTAATTTCCTCTTTTAATTAAATTAATTGTTAAATACATTTAATGGGAAACTGACATTTCTGATTAATTAATGTTTTGGTGAGAGGAGGAGGGAGCATGACGATAAACTTTGCTCTTCGTCCAACTTTTTAATGGCTTTTAAATATGGATTTGAGAAGTTCAATGAGAGCTTAATAATCTATTGAGGTACCAAGTTTAATAAATTCATCCATGGAAACTAATTGGTACTATAACAAAATTTCATGTAAATAACTTGTGTTATAAATGGTTATTTGAAAAAAATTTATATAACAAAATAAACTACGTTTATTATGTACACATTTGCCGAGAAACCAATAGGAAACTAAATATAGCGATTTTTTTTTTTTTATTCATACCTCCCATGCAACCCCTCACTCCTGTTCATTCCTAAAAATATTAATATAATTTATATTATAACCAAGGAGGTGTTAATACTAACCCCAAAACAGAGTTAGTAGTATTGACTTCAGTTTAGTATTTTTTGCCCTTTAAAATTGTTGACCCCTTCTAAAGTTTTTAGTTTATATCTCAATTATAGTTCGTTAGTCGGCAAAAGTCCACATAAAAAAAGTTTCTTTATATAACAAAATAAACAACTTTCATTTTGAGTGAGCACGTTTGCTGGAAAACCAATAGGCTACGAAATATCAGGTTTTTTCAGTTTAGACCTCTCTTATAATCCCCACTCCTGTTCATTTCTATAGTCTAAGTTGGGTTAGTAGTTATAAATGTTTCGTTTCATAAACTTTGGCTCAGTTTAGTTGTGAAAAGGTCCCAACAAACTGGCATCAAAGCCAAAAATGGTTAATATCGTTTTGTTTTTAAAACAAAAGAAAAACTGGTTAAATATTTTGATCTCAAGTAGTTAGTTTAAGGCTGAGAGAGAGGTATCTAAAACTGACTTCACAGCCTTTCATCGGTTTTTAAGGCCCATTCAAAAATGAAATAAAACTGATAGGCTAAGGACACCACAACTTTTGGAGGCCCATATTTGTCCTTGTAAAGGATTTATTTTTAGGTGTGATTTGTTAGGGGTTTAATAAAACTCGACCAGCCCTGAATGTTTGCTTCTTGCACTGCGTGTGTCTTTTATCTGGGAAAGCTTGTATATACACACACGCACAAAATTTTGAACAACCTCCAGTTTCGGTATCTACTAGTTAGGTATAGCTCGTGAAAATTTGAAAACATTTTTCAAAATGGAGTTGTTGCCTACTGAAGGAAATTTGCTGAAATGAATAATGAAATAAATAAAAAATTGTGTGAGCCTCTAAAATACTAAGTGGTTTGACCCCCAAAGGTATTTGTTTATTCCACAGTAGTGTTGTTGGAGAGAAGAATATTATGTACTTAAAGAGTCCAATTCTTCACAATTTTTATTTCTTTATAATAACATGTGAAGAATTGTACATTTTCTTCTCTTTCACTCAATTAACAGTCAATTCAGTTAATAACCTCCCAATGGAATGCATCTGAATTGTAAACAAACAGGTCTGCAAACCACTCAAAGCTGAACAAATAGATAGAAATATTCTTCACCTGAAAGGAAGACAATTACTGAAATATATCTGAATATAACATATTAATTTTATTGAAAGCTACTTACTATATCTAGTACTGTAATTTATAATGAATCAGAATAATATTAATCTCAATCACTCAAATTTTAGTAATCCAAGACTAAGAAAAAAAGGGGGGGGGGAGTACCAACTATATCTATATATATATATATATATATATATAATTTTGAACAGATCTCATTTTCGTCATCTGGCTAGAATCGATGGACATTTAAGGAAATTTTTGAAAATCGCATCATGAGTACAAATGAGGTTGAAGTGAAGACTGAAAACTAAAAAGTTCAAATATCTTAGAGGGAAGAAAGAGAACTCTCCATCATAAGTTTTTATTAGAAAGCTTTGTTGTTTTCAGCTCTCCCTTCAGAGCTTTCAAACATAGCAACAAAAAAATGTATGAAAAAAACATAAATCCAATATTTTTTTTAACATTTGAATTAGAGAAAGAAAAATATGAAGAAAGTATAGGTCGCCTATTGAAGAACATTACATTTTGGAGATGATTGGTTTTATAATATTTTTTTATAAGAGTCATAATGGCTGATGGGTGGGTCAATAAGTCTATGACTTTGAATTCCCAACCTATTAACTGAAATGGCATCACTGCACCTTTCTCCTGTCGAAATTTGAACAAGATTCGCCTTTTAGTTTGTGTTTGGTAACCATTACCAAACACAAACTACCATGGTAGACTACCCTACCATGTGATTATAGGAGAAAATGGAAAAAAATGAATTGTGTTCGCTCATTAAGCATTATTTTTTGTGGGGAAAAAACCAACCCTCATACTAAGGCTAAACTAGATAAATACTATGGGAACTCTGCATCATCAATTTCAATGGTAAAAACTTGGTTTACTGAATTTTATTGTTGCCATCCAAGAATGGAAGTTTCCGAATGTTCTGAACACCCAGTTGAGGTCTCAACACCTGAAACATTTGGAAAAATTCACTATATGGTGTTGGCTGATCGGAAAGTGAAAATGAGAGATTGTTGAAGACAGGCATCTCACATGGCTCACTGGTTTCAATTTTGAATGATCACTTGAGCAGGAGAAAGCTTTCATCAAGATGGGTGCCTGGTTGCTCACAATGGACCACAAACATAATCACTTGACATTTTTCAATTGCACTGTGGACAGGTTTTTGCAGTTTCATAACTGAATGAAACGTGGATCCACCGCAACATACCAGACACTAAATAGCAGTCACAACAGTGATATTTTCTGGGTGGAGTGGCGCCTAAGAAGTCCAAGGTGGGTTTATCAAACAACGAAGTCATACGTACTGTTTTTTGGGATGCATGCGGTATAATACACATTGACTACTTCAAAAGGGTAAAACAATTGATGAATATTATGCAAACTTATTGGGTGGATTTAATGAGGATTTGAAAACGACTGCATTTGGCCAAGAAAAATTTTTTTTGGCACCAGGACAATGCAAGGTTGCACACATGTGCAGTTTCCATGGCAAAAATCCATAAATTTGGTTTCGAATTGCTCCCTCATCCACCCTATTCTTCATATTTTACCCCGAGTGACTATTTCTTGCTTTCAAACCTGAAGAAATGGCACAGTGGAAAGAGATTTGACTCCAATGATGAAATCATCTCACAAACAATTAACTATTTTGATGCCCTTAACAAATCTTATTTTTTGGAAGGGATAAAAAAAAATTGGTGAAACGTTGGACAAAGAGCTCAGAGGAGACATTGAAAAATTAAGAGATTTTTTATCCAAAAACTTTTATTTCATGCAAAAAGTCACATACTTATTGACTCACCATCGTATTTTGAATTTCTTTAGTTTGTCCCTTCTCTGAACACCCCACCCCTCTTATCCATGTCTGATGAAAACATTTTTGTATTTATGCTTTAAATTAGGTAGCTCTCATGATATACTGGCTTATTGCTAATGTGAAATAAGTAGAAATGGGAGTATATTATGGACTGAAAACTAAAAATGCAAATATCATGATTAACAAGAATTATAGAGAAAAAAAATCTGCCTGAAATCAGATCTGGAAGAAAAATATGATTAAAGGAGGTAAAATAAAAAAAAGTTTCCATTATTGTGTGGTGGGCTGAAAAGCATTGTATAACCAATCTTATTGCAAATTTAATGACCTACAATTGTTCAACACATTTTTCTTTAAAATTTTAACTGAGATATTTGTATTTTTTTGTTTTCAGCCTTCAGTAATCACCCACTCCTACTCATATCAGATTAAATAAGCCAATATCATGACACATCTTTCCAAGCTTAATTAATTATTTTCATCCGACCTTTATTATCTGAGGTACACGCAAATATGTTGTGTGACATCATCAAGATAGTAACTTTTATCCGTGAGATACACGGGTCACTTTGTGACAAGGTGTCATCAATAAAAATGTTATAATAAACAAAATTAACTTCGTTAAGTGCATTGTTTGTTTTCAATTGTTAATGTGAAATGTTTTATTAGGTGTAAATCTTGCTTGGTTTTTAAATGATTGATCTTGAAATTTGAACTACCCTTAAATTAAATTTTTTTAATATATAAATACTATGTAAAATAGCTAAAATACTACAAAATTTAAAATTCCCTGGACATTGTTGTTACTAACTGTAGGTAGATATATAAAGAGATCATAGTTCTATTATTCAATCCACTTATGGTTACTTGCCCCATTGTTCACGGGTAGAAGTAGAAATGGTTTCCTATGTAAATATAAAGATTGGATTAACTTTTTAACAAATCATTCTGTTATTTTCACCACCCCGATTAGCCTAAGTTGCAAAAAGTGGACGTTAATAAATACAAATATTTTCGCCACATAACAGAAATGTCCTTTAACATGTACAATAACTGTACAGTCATTTAGTTTTAAAGTGAAGTAAAATGTGACCATTGGGAGAATTGTATTAATAATGGTTTCCCATAAAATGTAAATATTTACTTAAGTAAGCTTTGAGTAATCCCTTTGTTTTCGTAAAATTGCTATGATATTGTTTTACAAGTGAAGCATAGAATGCCAATTGCACGAATATTGAATAACTTATTGTCTTTCATGAAGTCAAAAAAATCGAGTTTTCCATAAAAAAATAATGGTTGCATAATCCTTCTATTCAAAGAAATGATATGATAAAATTCTGTTCAGGGATTATCAAGTATGAGATGAAGTCCAAAGTAAATAACTGACTGTGTTACCTGTTATTATGGGTTGAAGGAAGACTGGTTTCCCATGGAAATTTATTAAGGTTATTTCAAGTAGTCCCTCATTTCTACTAATAGTATAGAGGCATAATATTGCAAATGGTGGCAAAATCACTCTCTGAATAAATATAAATAAATTTCACTATCTACTTAAAGCATTCTTATGGAACACTAATAAATTCCACTTCCTTGAAAAATAAATGTTAAACATAATGTGATCTTTACATCTTTTCTGATAAAAAAGAATAAAAAATAACGAAGATATTCATGAATGTATGTTCTGACATCAATCTAAACCTCAACTCCTGATTGAATTGATTCAATTGTTCTTAGAATGGTCTGAAATGTGAAAACAAAAGTTGATTTCTGCTGAACTTATATAGGAAATCAGACAAACCTTAGAGTTGTATTTATATAGATTAGGGGACAAAAATCTTATCAAATTTTTTAAAATATAAAAAAAAATCTCTTTTATCTTTCCTAAAAAAAACAAAATAAAAAACCCTCTAATCAGCAATGCAGCATATTATAAAGTAGAGGAATTGGTAATTGTTTTGTTAGAAATAGATTTTTAGTGTAGTATGGATAATGTTCAAAACTGAGAAATGGCTGGAAGTTATATTACAAAATGATAAAAAGAAACAGAAATATTAATTTTTAAGATAAAGAAAAAATCATTCTAACACAACTTACCTCAAAGTTTATTAGAAAGAAGTTATTTTTTAAATACTATTCCAAAGTAAACAAAACCGTAGTAAACCCTCATGCTATTCTTTAAACAGTTATATCTGTTATGAATTTCCATTGGAAACCTAAGTTTATTTTACAGATCTAATTTTATGGAAAATATATTGTTATGTGGAGAACGAAGGGGAAAAAAATTCTGCGGTTTTCCCAGGAAAAAAAAAACGGTACAAAAAACTGTACATTGAAACTTTTTTTTTTTTTACCACAGGACATTCTCCAAGAAAGTTTGAAATGGCATTTTACCCCCACTAATTATTTTCTTATCCATAAAAACTTTTGGTTTCTTTTATAATTATTTTCAGTACGTTTTTCCTTTTCCTATTTAAAATGTTATTTATTAACATCCACTTTGTGCTACTAAGGCTAATTTATAGGTTATCTACAGGTTACCTCCCTTTGATAGCCAGAGTGGGACTGATTATTTTATTTGATGAGTTCTTCACTAAATAAATTCCTATTGCCCAGGTGAGAATTGATCTGAAAAGAATTCTTAAGTGTTGTAAAGAATCCTTTAAAATATTTTACGTCTTTTATATGTATTGACACTCGTAAGTAATGTAAAGGAGAATTTCAAATGGAAATTCATAACAGATAAAACTGTTTAAACAATTCCATGAGGGTTTACTACTGTTTTAATTGTTTACTTTGGAATACCTATATCATTTTAAAAATATATTCTTAACAAAAAAAAAACTTATTAAAAAAAAACAACAAATGTATTTTTCATTTATAGTGATAAATTTGAAATGATTAAAGTTCAATTAAGGAGTTAATTTAACCATTTGTTTGCCATGAACATGTATAGTTATCAGAAGTTGTGCCCAAGAAATATTAAATATCCCATTGGACAATCCTGACAGCATGTTTTATTCTTCCCGCAATGTTAGAGGTTTAGGAATGTTCAATGCTTATTGGGAAGCTTTTTTACAGCATTCAAATATACGTTCTGCACTCAAGCGAGACGGAAATCCATATGTACTTTTAACCCGAAACATCAGCTCAGAAATAACAGACTGTTTGTCTGCACTCAAGTTAAGAGCTGATGAAAATAAAAATTACTCAGTCAAAAGTTTTCGACAAGAATTGCGCCAAAGTTCCTTCAATGAGTGGTGCGCCCTACCTGTTAAAGGAAAAGGCATCGAAACTTTTGATGAATGGAAAACATCAAATTCTTGGATGTGTGACAAAGAAGATCTTTCCTCTTCTGAATGGACTACAGCAATAAAGATGAATGCCAACCTTGTGCCAGTACGTTCTGTCCCAGGAAGGAACTTAGGAACAACCCCCTGCCGTCATTGCAGCAAGACCGAAACCCATCCCGCATGTACTAGGCTCCTGTCACTGGAGGGAGACAATGCGCATTTCTCGGCATCATAAGGTCCAGACTCAAATTTCTCACCTCTTGAAAAAGAAGCACCCAGATTGGGATATATTTGAAGAGGTGGCTTGCAATTTCTGACGGCACTCCAAGAAGAACGGATATTATAGCTATCAAGAAAAATGAAAAAAAGGGCTTAATTCTGAATCATACTGTCCGTTTTGAGATGAACAAAAATCAGCAGACGAGGTGGACCAGGAGAAGAAAGGCATATATGAACCTTGTTGCCCCTATTTCTCAAAGAAATACGAAATCCAAGACTGGACGGTTAAGGGGCTACTGTTGGGCTCAAGAGGAGTCCTCCATCAAAAAACGGTGAAGATACTAATAGAACAAGGGCTAACAAACCATGATTTGAAGAATTTATCCACACTTATCCTAAAATCATCAATCATCATTTATATATAAAATAAAGATGAAAATAATAAGCTGCACTCTCACTTGAGATACCCCCCTAATTTTCACCATTCAATTTATTCCAAATTTTCGTATACAATTTAAACCAAATTAAAAAAAAAAAAAATAATCATTATTACCAAGAAATTGGCAGATTAGGAGGTTGATCATGCAGGTACCCTCAGAAAGGCAGCTTATTTTGTTTGTTTGTTAAAAGGAGGTGCCCTTAGATCAGAGGCCATCTGTAGATAACTTAAGTGTATCAACATTAAGCATGGTCAGTACTTGAATGGGTGACCATAGAGCTTGTTCACCGGTTCACTACCTGAGTGCAGTGGTAGTGGATTGATGGGAGCCTAGTAAATTAGTCTGTTAGCCCATCCGTCAATAAAACGAAGGACATTGGCTCTCCTAGATACCATTGACTAGCAATTTGGCATATATATATATATATATATATATATATATATGTATAAAATATTTGTTTATTTATTTTTGTAGTATCAAAAATGTTTATTTGATTTATACCATACTCATTATTTAATCATTTTATTCAACATTAAAGATCTTATTTGTTATTGGCTGAAATCGGTCCTGGAATAGTGGGGGCATAGAAGGGGATTCGAAAATTCAAAATATCTCTAATAATAAGTCCTATTGGATAATGTTATATAACGAACCTTTTTAACTATTGATTTTTTAGGGTTTTTTCTTAACTCAAATATTAAGCGAGTTACTCATATTTTCTTGTTTTCTGTGCCTTCAGTAACCCCCCTCCCCTCTAATCATTAGTTTTTTTACCTATAAATAGGGAATATGTGGTGAGATGAGATCATGTGAGTTATACCAGCATGTGGCAAGTTAAAAGAAAACAATATTTGGTATTGAAGCTTCAATGAAAGCGTTTCATAATATATCAGGTTATTGTTAATATGATACGAGTAAGAGTAGGTATTTACTAAACTAAAAAAATTAATAAATGGAACTATCTTGGTTAATTTTCGAAATAGAGACTGTATAGAACAATATTTGTGTTAATTATCTACAGTAATAGAACTGTATAATAAGTGCCTGCTATTATATTCATTTACTATATTCATTTTTATGCCTGTGCTTTATTAAACCATGAATTAATCTTTGTTGTTGATAGATAACCTGTGTTATTTGTAATCACTCACAAGTTTTAACTCCTGACACCATTCCATCATTTTGAGGATACCCAAGCATAATTACGGTCAGAGACTCCGGGGTGCCACGACAACATTAAAACCAGTTGGACTTTAAAAATATGTCTATTACAGAAACAGATAATGTATTTTCCTGTTCTTTTAGACGAGTAGTAGTTAAAGGAAGCTATAAATGACTATCCAACATAGTATTTACTGAAACTTAACTTTTATATAGGGGGGGGGGATTGAAATGATATACATTAATATAAAAATCATCAATATGTCACTCAAGATGAATTTTGAACCCAAAAAAGTCTGTAATTAAGAGGCTTCGTAAACTTAAGCAGATTTCCCACATGCTGGTACACATACTTGTGTTCTCATCTCACCACGTATAATCTATTTATATGTAAAAAAAGAACAATGAGTAGTAGGGGGGGGGGTAATTAGATGAGGGCATAAAAAAGAAAGTATGAATAACTCGCTTAACACTTGAGTTAGCAAAAAATGCATTAGAGTAGGAATTGTAGAAAATCAAGAGTTTAACGCTAGAGCATTACCAGACAAATAATAATAATTATATATATATATATATATATATATATATATATATATATATATATATATATATATATATATATTCATATAATTTTGAACATACCTCATTTTCGGCATCTCCTATGTAGGATAGATGGACATTTGAAAATCCCACCATGAGTACAACCTCAATAACTGATTCGATTCCTAAGGGAAATCTCCTAATAAATTTTTAAAAACTTGCGTGTAAGTTAGTTAAAAAGAAAGTTTGATTAGACATAATTTTTCTCTAGATACATCTAAAAATTTTCCTGAGCATTCTCATGTACTAAACTAATTACAAAAATCTAAAATATTTTTGGTTCATATACTTATCATTTTACATCTGCTGTGAAAGTTTCTTAAAGTTGTATCCTTTGGAATCGAAAATAGAAGAGGGCTGGGAAGATACCAACTTCTGCAAATCAATCAATTATATCCAGCATTTTGAAAATTAAAAATTTGAGTGTTAGTGTTTTGAAGAGTTGGTATTAAGAGATTCATAACAATACATGGCAGCATTAAAATAAAAATCTTTGGCACCTATTACTGATGAAAAATTCCTACTTCTTTATTCAAATTGTCACTAAATTGCCTGACAAAATTCAGTTCTTACTGGGGAACCCAGAAGCCCAACCTCAAAGCCCGATAAACCGCAGTTGAACCAAATTGATTGAATGAATTGAATACCTGGTCTTAAACCTGTCACCTCTTGGACAGTAATTAATGTATTCTCCATACTCCACTACTTCTCCTCCCCCCTTACAGTATTGGAGAGGGGTAATAAAGAATACAGATTCAACTATATTCTGAAAAGAGACAAATATAACAGAATCATTCGTATTGTTTAAATTTTCAGTATGGAGCTTAATCACGCCCCTTAAAGGCTGAGAAATCTTTATTTTGACTTATAAACATACCTTAATTTAATTGAGGTGTCATCTGTAGCCTGTGTATAGATTTTCTATGTTAAATTGGATTTTCTATTTCTTCCATAATAAGACATCTAAATAAACATGATTTGAATTTAAGTTGTAAATAAGATGCATTGTAGTTATTTTAAGTGAACATTGAATGTGTAGGTGTGGGGGTTAACTGAAAAAAAAAAAAAAAATATATATACAAATAACTCTGTTAATATTTCTCTTATGGGAAAACATGTCTTGAACAACAATGACTGTGTTAATAAATTTGGTTATGTAACACTAATCTGATAAATAATAAGAAATAAACATGATTTGTATTTTACTACTCTCTTTTAGCAGATTTCCCTTAGAGGAAATCAGCTATTGAGGTTGTACTCATGACGCGATTTTCGAAATTTTTCTTCAAATGTAGGAGATGACGAAAATGAGGTCCGTTCTATATATTTGTCTGTTACCGCTCTAGCGGTCGCAATTATCGTTTAATCGTTACCAAACTCGATATTTAGTTGTTTTATGTAAAAATAGAATAAATCTTATTGTAAATTAAATTTACTATAAATATTGTTATAAACATTAATTCCCTATCTTGAATATTAAACGAAATATTTCCGTTTTTCAGTTTTCAGCCATCAGCAAACCTCCACTTCTACTCATGTAACATAACCAATACTCTGCTACATAAGAGATACATGCAAATATGTCCTGGCGACCCCCCCCCCCCCCGTCTTAAGGCTTTCGATTACTAAAATTTGATTGATAGGGATAACAATTATTTGACTCATTATTAATTACAGTACTAGATATAGTAAATAGTTTTGTGTTACCAGTATATAGATTTATCTATTACTAAACTTCACGAGGGAAATCTGCTTAGTTTACGCAGCCCCTGCGTGACGGACTTTATCCTCCTCTCTTTGTAGCCCAACTTTGGTCATTAACAAATTTTATCATTAGTTCAATATGAATTGGTTAAATATTGAGTATGGTATCTGATGAAGTAAAAATTGAGGCCTCATTGACAATGGATTGTTCTATTGTCTAGGGGCCTCAATTTTTGAGAAAACATAGATTAGAGCTCAATGAGAGCTAATTATTATATATGTTCTTATATATATATATATATATATATATATATATATATATATATATATATATATATATATATATAATGTATAAATTCTTCTTTAATTTTAATGCATTTTTTTCAGGCACAATATTATGGCCCCATTTCGTTAGGATCACCACCCCAGTCATTCAGAGTGGTATTTGATACTGGCTCATCGAATTTATGGGTACCCTCAAAGAAATGCTCAACGTTAAATATTGCTTGCTGTAAGTAGTGCACATTGTATTAATAAACTCTTGTATTCCTGGGCTTGTTAACTTAACCTTCTACCTGTCAAGTTTGAAAATTATTGGACATTTTTTATTTATTTCTTATTTTTGTTTTATTTGGTGCTTAAATATACCAATAGAATATTTTCATTTAAAATTTTGCAAGATAGTATCCTATAGGATATATTGCCAGCTTGTCAAAAATTTAGGCTAGTATATTATATATTATAGTATGGGTGGGGTTGCACTAAGGAGTTATATTATGAAAATCAGAAAAACAAATTTCACTTAAAAAATGGTATATACAAAATAAGTTTCACAAAAAGTAACAAAATTCTGCTTTTGTGAATGGCGAAATTCATAAAAGTAGTTGTGGATCCGGTTTGTAACATAACCTCATTTCATATTTTGGTAAAATAAATGTCTTTTTTCCCAGAGGTACAATGAAGACAATGGCCTTTGGTAGTAAATTTCTGCAAATGGCCAACATTAATTATCAAGCCATAAGCTGTCAGGAACCATGGACGAGATTGCTAAATTTTTTGCGCAAGGAATCTTCATCAAGGGGCCTACTTTTAACATGCCTCTCTATTTTAACCCTTTCAACTAAATTCAATTGGTGGCTCAGTAAAATTCCTGAGGAGGGGGCCCTTTGCTTCCCTGTCAGTGCTGGTTCTGTTTTTCTCATTTTGTTTCAGTTTTGCCATATTTCTTCTGTAAATTAACCAAGCATTATTTATGGTCATATCTAGGAATTGACTAAAATGCACGTATATCACTTACTACTCTTTTTTGCATCTATACAAAGAAAATAGCTGGTAGAAAACACCTCCCATGAATTCATTGTACTTTGAAATGATGGCTGGATATTAGATATCTACATGTCAGCCTTGCTCCTCTTTATCATTGTTCTTAACTTCAATGCTCAGTAGATGGTAGGAACATGGACAGGCTTATTGCTTAGCGGTTGTCAGAAATTGGTAGGTTCAGTGTTAGTACAACATGAGCAGAAACTCCAAGTTCTAGTGTCTTCTTTGCTGAGATTTATTTGCTTAAATGGGGAGGCACCTCCATACATGTTGAAATCTTAAATTACACAACTAACTACTTAATGAATAAACATTTTTATTGTCGATGAATATGATTTATCCTTTATTTACACGTAATGGGATGCTGTTCGTGCTCCTTTGTATGACTCCATCATTTCACCAATCTTGAACTTTTGCTATCAGGAAGAGCAATACAATTTCTTCTTTGAATATCTAATAAATGACGAACTTTGAAGTATGGTTCATCAGAATGAAGTTTGGAATTCTTGTTGCAGAGATGCTTGTGAATCTGCAGGTATTTTATACATTATATCATATGATCACCTAGAGTGGAGAGTTCGATCCCACCTGGGCAATAGGAATTTATTTAGTGGCTAGCTCATTAAATAAAATCCTTAGTCCCGCCTGGCTAGAAAGGGTGTTAACCTGTAGATAGCCGCCCCGTCCCAATTACCCATAGTAGCATATAGTGGACATAAATAAATAACATTTTTATATTAGCTGCTGCAATGTCCCATCTAAGTTGTGGGACCAAGGGTCCTCTAAATAAGGAAATGTTATAATTATAATGCCAGTAAGTGCTTTCCATAGCCAAGAAATCATAAATATCATGTCTACAGAAAAGTATGTTTCAATATTCTTTTCCGTGATATAGAGATTAGTGTGATAGTCAATATGTTCTATCAGATTTGGAGAAAATATTTTTCTAAAATAATTTATTGGCTCCCAGTTTGATACCTCTTTAAGGTTTTTTGACGTAACTGTTGGTAGATGGGTCACAAGGTGGAAGGTTTATGCTTCTGTTTTATTTTATGTAATTTTATATCCCCCTTGGAAATCAGCTATTGAGGTCGTACTCATGACGTAATTTTCGACATTTTTCTTCAAATGTCCATCGATCCTACCTAGTAGATGACAAAAATGTGGTCCGTTGAAAACTGTATATATTTATCTCTCTCTCTCTCTCTCTCTCTCTCTCTCTATATATATATATATATATATATATATATATATATATACACACACACACACACACACACACACACACACACACACACACACACACACACACACACACACAGATCTATCTATATTTGTCTGTTACCGCTCTAGTGGTCACAATTTTCGTTTTAATCATTACCAAACTCGATATTTACTCGTTTTATGTAAAAAGAAAGATCAAGTTCATTAACAGCTGAAATCGGACCAGGGGGGGGTTTAGAGGGGATGAATTTTGAAAATTCAAAATATCTCTGTTACTATACGTCGATCGAAAAATTGTATAGAAACAATCGTATTACAAATTAAATTTACTATAAATATTGTTCTATACATATTTTCCGTACAATGAGTATTAACCGAGATTTCTGAATTTTATACTTTTACGCTTTCAGAAATCCCCCACTCCTACTAGTATCATATTAATAATAAGCTGTTACATCATGAACCACTTCATTACAAGGTTAAATACCAAATATTGTTTTCTAAAAAGCTTTATTATAAGAGATACAAACAAATAAGTTCTGTTGATCCCCCCCCCCTTCTTTTGTTCTTGGATTATTACATTTTTAGTGAATGAGATAAAAATAATTCTGATTCATTGTAAATAATAGCACTAGGCTATAGTAAATAGATATAGAGCTGTCAGCTCTTGGAGGCTAGCGGGGGCTCTCAAACGTTGTCGGATTGCCACTCCGAGCTGGTCCCACAAGTGTTCTATCGGGTTCAGGTCCGGACTACGAGCAGGCCACTCAAGGGTTCGAATCCCAACTTCATTAAGATAGAGATTTACAATGTTTGCTCTATGAGGACGGGCATTATCGTGCATTAGTACAAATTCGTCACCGATGAATGGGCTAAAAGGGACGACATGGTCTTGTAAGATGTCGGAGAGGTAAATGTGAGCATTCAGTGCAGCCCTGCCAAAGACATGTAACTCCGTGCGAGCTCCTAAACAAATGCCACCCCATACCATTACTGAGCCTCCTCCGAATTGCACTGTTCCTGAGATGTTGCAATGAGCATACCGTTCTCCACACTCTTAAGTCATAAACAGTAAGTCTACAAATTTAAGGATTTGCAAATTAAGGATGTTTGTTTTCTTTAATGTCTATATTATCATTAGTTTTGATTTCCCCATTTCTTTTTGACTTAGTTAGCCTAAATCCAGTTGTGCTGTAAACATTTTTTATATATTAGCTGATGAGATGAGTAGGAGTGGGATTCACTTAATGTTGAAATCTATAAAAAGAAATAACTTAGTTTTTGTGTTATAGAAAAAAATGTATATTGTAAGATTGGTTATATAACATTTTTCAATATAGAAAAATTGTATATTGTAAGATTGGTTATATAACATATTGAGCTTTTAGTGATGAAACACAGTTTGCGATCACTAGAGTGTTAATAGATTAATGTATACAGATTTGAATGGACCTCATTTTCTTCAACCTTAGTTAAGGTAGATGGGCATTTTTTGAAAATTGTTGAACCTGAATAGTTGATTTTTTATAGGGGTAATCTAAAAATTAAAATAGTCATTTATAACATTATGGAATTATATAAACTATTAAGGCTAAAAATCAATTATACAGTCGTCTATTCAGCACCTCCTTGGCTTTCCATCGACATAAGTATGCTGGACCTGCAAATTACATTATCGGATTATTATTTTATCCTAAATAAAACTAGAGAGATTAAATTTCTGTGTATATTTCTCAGCATAACTACATTAATTTTTAACTAGAGTATTTTTAAATTGTTCTAGGGGTGCACAGAAAATATGACAGCAAAAAATCATCAACCTATAAGGAAGATGGCAGGAAATTCGCAATTCAGTATGGCTCAGGAAGCTTGTCAGGATTCTTATCCCAAGATACACTCTCTGTAAGTGAATCCATATGCATCTACTTAATACAGGGTGCGGCACAGAAACTTGCTAATTTGTAACGGTCGCCTTGTCGTGAGGACTGGGGGGACATAGGCGAGTCCAATGTCATTGGAGAGGGGAAGTCTTGAAGTTTAGTTTCTTTCCTCTTCATTCGCCATCATGCATTGGACGAAGCAGCAGTGTGTGTTTGCCTGCGAGGCTTACTTTTCTAACAGTCGTTCCATTATCGCCACTCAATGTGCCTTCCGTACTCAGTTTAATATTCACCCTACAGGTCCGGTGCCTGGACAGCAATCAATTGTTTCGAAGGTGAACACATTCAGATAGAGTGGATGTGTAGCAAAATTCGGTTCAGGAGGTCATCAGACGGCCAGAACTCCAGAAAATATTGAAAGAGTGAGAGAGTCATTCGTCCGATCTCCTCAGTGTTCGGCGCGGAAACATGCAGCTGCTCTGGGGTTACCTGACCGCACTGTGAGACGAATTATACACCAAGACCTTAATTTCCATCCGTATAAAATGGCTGTAACGCAGGCACTGAATGAAACTGATTTTAATGCCCGCTGAAATGCATGTGAAAGCACTCGGTGAAAACCTGCCTCACGACACGCTCGTGTTTTTCAGTGATGAAGCTCACTTTCACATTTCTGGTTGTGTGAACAAACAAAACATGCGTTATTGGCGTGCTAACAACCCACGTCAACTTCATCAGAAGCCACTCCATTCTGAACATGTAACTGTGTGGTGTGCAATATCAAGAGTAGGGATAATTGGTCCTTACTTTTTTGAAGAAAACGAACGCACAGTTTCAGTCAATGCAGTTCGCTACAGGGAGATGATTACAACATATTTGTCCCTAAACTGCAAGTAATGAACATTGGTGATGTGTGGTTTCAACAAGATGGAGCCACGGCTCACACAGCACCATGTTCAATTGAACTTTTGAAGGAGAACTTTCCCAATCGACTGATCTCCTTGGCCTGCGCGCTTGCCTGATTTGACTCCATGCGATTTTTAGCAGATTTCCCTTATGGGAAATCAGCTATTGAGGTCATACTCATGACGCGATTTTCGAAAAATTTCTTCAAATGTCCATCGATCCTACCCAGGAGATGACGAAAATGAGGTCCGTTCAAAATTATATATATATTTGTCTGTTAACGCTCTAGCGGTCGCAATTTTTGTTTGATCGTTACGAAACTCGATATTTAACTGTTTTATGTAAAAAGACAGATCAAGTTCGTTAATGGCTAAAATCGGACTAATGGGAGGGGGGATTTTCGAAAATTCAAAATATCTCCGTTATTATGCATCGGATCGAAAAATAGTATAGAACCAATTACATTGCAAATTAAATTTACTATAAATATTGTTATATACATTTATTCTCTATCTTGAATATTAACGGAGATATTTGCATTTTTATGAAGTCTGTGCTCGGGTATAGTTCTGATTAGATCGGCCATTTCCGTTGGCTCAGGTGGGAGGGTTCTTCTAACCTGTCGTTCCTAACCTTACCTTACCTTTGTTACTTTGTGAGATTTATGCAAATACTTTCTGTTCATCCGCCCCCCCCCTTGTTTAGTTCTTGGACGACTATAATTTGAGTTATTAAAATATAAATTATTATTCCAATTCAAAAGCCGTTTCAGTTGGGAATTTATTTTAATTAACTGAAAGATTTCTCATTACCGTTTGTATTTAATCACGGTGGTATTGTGTTACCAGTATGCAGATTTCTCTATTGTAAAACTTCACATGGGAAATCTGCTTAGTTTACGCAGCCCCTGCGTAACTATAAATATTGTTAATACATTTATTCTCTATCTTGAATATTAACCGAGATATTTGCATTTTTATTAAATCTGGCCGGCTAACGGACGAGTGACTTTCCCGCCAAACGCTAGTTCGGCCGTTTACGTAACTCCCCGGCTCTCGTGTAATTTCTCTATTGTATAACTTCACGTGGGAAATCTGCTTAGTTTACGCAGCCCCTGCGTGACGGACTTTTTTCTTATGGGGTTACCTCAAATCTATTGTCTACAATGATCGCCCACGGACCCTAGTTCATCTAAAGGACAACATTCGGAAAGCCATCGCCGACATACCATTTGATATGCTCGAAAGAGTTCATCAGAACTTCAAGAAACGCATAGCTCAGTGTATTGACAATGGAGGCCGTCACTTGTTCGATGTCATTTTTAAAAAAAGTGTAATAAATAAATTCTGAGAATGTAAGATAATATGTAAAACGAATTAAAACGTTATCTCTAATATTTTTGTTTTTGTTAACCTTTTAAATCAGTAAGTTTCTGTGTCGCACCCTGTATTAGTCTTTGTAGGGTCCTTTTTATGTAAATGGACCATATATATTTTGAGTTTTAATACACATCAATTCAAACATAATACTCTTTGGAACTCATCATCAAAAAGATAGATGATTAACTGAATAACTGAAAACACAAGGTGAAAATGGCATTTTCAAATAAGATATTTTTTTTCTTAGTAATAGTTTACATTGGGACTCTCTTTGATCTTCTGGAGTAGGCTTAGCCTGCTTATCTAATTTATTAAATTAGGTAGATTAAACGAAGAACTGAAAAAACTATGCATTTTACCTCTGTACCACTCCCCGTTTAACTTTTGTAAGAAATTCTCCTAGCTCAGGCTTCACAAGTTATAAACTTACCATTGTTTATTGTACACTTACAATGAATGACACATTTGTATAACTGATTTGTGTTCAGAGACTATGGGTTTTTGATTTTTTTAGCTTCTACAACTGGTATTGCTAATATTTCGTCCCTTCAATTTTTTTTTTTTTCAAATAATTTATGACAAAAATGTTTTCTTAAAAGTACAATACTAGAGAATCAAAAATTACTATATATTAGTTGGTAGTAAATTCTGATTATTTACTGGCCCTTCAACCTTATATCATAACTGCACCTATGATGCTGTGGTCAAACTAGCTTCCTTTGAAAGGTGAAGTTTTTTTTCTGAAATTAGCTAGCTGATATGCTACACTTAACTTGATTCAATAAGACTAAGATTCAATGGGTCTTAGAGTCATAAAATATATTTTGTCCTAACTTCACATCTCTAAAGTTTTACATGTTTCAATTTTTCTATTATACATCTCTTTAGGTGACATTCACTACAGCACACACACTACACTGAAAAATACAGCCAGCCCAGAGTCTAGTCCTTACATAGACACAACCAGGGATCACATTATACAATAATAATAATGAGAAATACACCCTTACCCTTAATCTTAGTGTATGACCCAATTTTGGCTGATTCCCCTTGAGTGGAGGATAAAAAAATTGAGATGTCTTTTATTATGAGACATTGTGTATGCCCCAAGAGGATGGAAATGGAACGAGAGAGTACCTGAGCTGTCCGAGAGGGCCGTCAGGCCTCAACTCCTATGACCATCTCAGAGTTCTTCGAGGCACAATGAAATGAAGGAAAAATCCTACTGATTCAGAAGACCTAAGTACTCTGGTATCGCCTCAGTAGATGAGACAAGAATTGTCACCTGTGACTGAAGGGATTTAGAAGACCCTTCTTTAATCTGTTCTGACAACTAAGTCTAAGAGTTGAAACAACAACCGCCGTGTCTGTGGCTGGCAACCATGAGCAAATCTAGGAACAACCCATCAGTTTCTGGTCTAACTGATTGTTGGCAAGGGCTTCCTCCGCCAACCCCGTGGTGCCAGTATGGTCTAAAGACTGGTCGCATGCTCCAGGACCATAGTCCTTGCAGCCCTCTCCCCTGTCATGACGACAGAGGATGCTACCTGCATACTCTGAAGGAATGGTTCTGCTGCCAAATCCAATTCCTCAGTATACCACGTGGGATCTACTTGGGAAGGCACTTCCACTATATCCAGACCAGATTTCCCCGCATTCTGTGTCTCGCCATGCCCCCTGGTGAGTCAACATCATACAGATAACTGCCACACCATGTAATCAAACCCCCGAAGAGATAGATTAATTATGAGACAGATAGAAAAATGTTATATAAGCACCTTGTTCAAATTATCATTCTATAATTGTTGTTCTATATATTTTCCCCCTAACTCTAATATTAGCCAAATTATTTTCTTATTTTTTTTGTTCAACCTTCAGGAAACCCTTACTAGCAATAAGGAAATAAAACATATATCATCTATTTTAAGCGTGCAATACCATGTATTGTTTTCATGAGATTTTTTGTTTGTGAAAAATGAAGATCAATTTTTTAATGATGTCATCAATGAACAATATTCTTCCTCTGGTTGAAAAATGGCATATAACTGATATTTTTGATAATATAGTGTACTACAATCTTTGCTCTATATGTCTTTTTCTGATTTGAGTATTAAGTGTTATTTATATTTTTGCTTTTCTTCCCTCACTAGACCTTCATTCCCATTCACATGAATCTCACTTTAAGCTACCGTACAACTTGCATAACATCTCTTGCCTTGATAACATAGGGCTGGAGGTTAGAACATTCGAATTGTTTAATGTTTTGAATATATAATTTAACACCTTC
Organism: Riptortus pedestris; assembly: GCA_019009955.1. NCBI lineage: Eukaryota > Metazoa > Arthropoda > Insecta > Hemiptera > Alydidae > Riptortus > Riptortus pedestris. The sequence continues at coordinate 202,376,742 of CM032228.1, read as the reverse complement.
ACTGCGGAGCCTCGCAGCATATGCGAGGTCCTGAGTCACTCCCTGGTGCGGGCCTCGCATACGTTGCGAGGTGTGTGTCGCCCCGCCCTCCATTCGTTCTAGAGACCTGAAGGTTGTAGTGGGGAGAACCTCCGCACTCACAAGCATTCAGTAGTGTTCTGACCACCGTCTGGCCAAGTCGTTTGCAGTTTCAAAAATTTTTGGGGTTGTTATTTTTTATGGGCCAACTTGTCTCTCCATGAGAGGCTCATTCATTATTGGAGGTCCATATTTCCCTATAGTACACCTGCTTTCCCTTCAATGATGTCACGAGACACGTTTCTCCGTATACTGAGAAGCCTGCACTTCGTCACAGAACCACAAGACCCGACCGTTGAGCAGGTTCCGCTGTATAAAAGGTGGCCACTGTTAAATTTTTTTGTTGAGAGGATGAAAGAGATATACTACCTTTTTCAAAGAATTAAGTTTGGACGAGTCCATGATGCTTTGGAGGGGTAGGCTATTCTATAGGGTATATCGCTAATAAGCGCCACAAATATGGAATAAAGATTTATATGTTGACTCAACCTGACGGTCTTGTGCTGAAGACGTTAGTCTACTCTGGGCCAAGGGATCCACAAGTTGGAGGGAAAGGACACTTGTATAAAGTTGTCAGACATTTGGTTGATGACTATTTCGGCCACGGCCACGCCATTTACGCTGACAACTTTTATATGTCTGTCCCCATGGCCCACGAGCTTCTGGATCAGGGTACCTATCTTACTGGTACTCTGAGAAAGACTCGGAAGAGCAACCAAGCTGTTATCGGGGGGGGGGGCTAAGAACAAAAAAGGAGAGAAAAAAGAGAAATTTACTGAGAAGAGTGTGTCCGTTTTCAAATGGTGCCACAAACGAGATGTCAATATTATTTCATAGGAGTTTGATAAAGGCGGTCACGAGCAGGGGGAAGACCGTCGAGAAGCCCAAGGCAATTATTAATTATAATAAATATATGGGCGGTATTGACAGGTCCGATTTATGATTTCATAACCAATTACGAAATAAAGAAATTTCCCATTACTAAACGAAAGTTTCTGTTCAGGTGGTGTATTTTCAGCTATATAAGTTCATTTTGGATCAATATAATTTTCATATAGATCTATTCCATTATTATGTTTACTTTATATGCATTTGTAACCTAATAATCGTATTTCTACCTCCCTATGCAACGTATGCAATGTGCACGACAGTGCACTAGGTAGGGAAATACACACAAAATGTTCTGTCTTGAGGGTTTGCCTACCTAATTCACTGCCGTGTGCGGACCTCGCATACGTTGCGAGGTTAAAAAAAATACGATTATCGTTGTTAAAAATGCATAAAAATTGCCACAAATAGGTTTTTACTTAGTTTGAACAACTTTAAAACAGAAAACAAAAAAAAAAAAAAATTCGTTTTTTGGAAGTGATTTTCGGTTCGGGCATCCGCAGCGAACGTGTTAAGTAAAACAATGTAGATAACCCTAAAGAAGGAGCTGACATTATAGGGAGGCTAACAAACTTAATTATTAACTTATTTCCTGTGAAATTTTGTCATTATTTTCCACCCACATTTATTATTATGTATATAATGTAGTGTATAAAACCATGATTATCAATATGTACTCGTATTGGTTTTTGACAGGAAACGTATAGGTTATAGATGGTATTTATTTATAGTAAATGCTATCCATGATCATGATTTGAATTATTCATGTTGTGCCAAACAGTGGAGAGTGATTGATGAAAAATTCATTTATTCTTCAAAACTAAAATTTCTATTCCATTAGTTTCCTTCAGTTACCTGACCTTTACGGAAAACAAAATGCCACGACAGTGCGTAAAATTGTTCACATTCAAGCCTTGCTATAAAAATTCCATCATTATTCAATCACCAATGCTTTCCCAAGCAATGCAAGGTTCCTTAGTTAGTATTGAATATGATGATAGTATATTCCCTCCATTTCAACAATGAAAATAAATGTGTCTATTGGGCGTTGTGTATTAATTGGCATGGATTTTATGATAATATAATATTTTTATTATATTATATCAAGTAAAATGTGCATATCAAATCCTCAAGATAACGATTTATTTTTCTATATACAATACATAGATTTACTAAAGATGGGGACAGGCATAGCCCAAATGGTAATGTGCTTGACTTCTGCACTAGGGGAGGGTATGTTTTGATGATGTGCATTTAGACTTTTAGCTATTCCATCACAGCCTATTCAACACCGTGAGATAATGAGTAGCTTTTAGTGAGTATTCGTCTTTTTTGACATAAGTTCAGCAAAGATTATCATAACTTGATCTCCACACACTAAAGTTATGCAATACAGGTTAGGTCATGTGACCAGTTGCTGATCTATTAATATTTGCTTTTAAAACAATTCTGGAAGTATTGGCATGTACAGAATCAATTCATTATCATATATGTTATTTTTAAACTAAACCTTGGCATTCACTATGGTCAATTACTAGACTTTTGGTAGGATTCCATTAGGCTTTCATATTGCTTCTCTTCAAGGAATAAATAAAAAAAAAGATGTGAAGATGGAACCCACTTAACTGTAGTTTAGAATGATTCAGGAAATCAAGTTTGTTGCAGTAATATTTCAGATTGCATCTTCCAACTCTGTGTCGTACTGCTGATTTTGATCCTGACATATTTTTCACTTGACTGTGGGCTCTGAGTTATGGGTTTATTTATAATATCATAAAAGTAAACATTGAAATTACATATCTTTATTATAATGAATATTACAGTTAAGGAAACAGTTACTGGGCTTTTGAATTTTGTTGATCAGTTCTAAAAAATCATTTTCTTCTTATCTTTGTTTTCTAAATAATATTATTGCCCCTATTTTTATTCGTTTTTAATATATTTGATATCATTAGGGATATCCTGATCTCTGAAAGCTGACGCATTTGCTATTCCAAACCACTGGTAAGTGACCCTACTATGCATTCATGAGGTGTTGGTTTTAGTATCCTTTTTGTCCATTTGTTTGGCTTTGTTAGATTTACTTTTTATTTTCAATGGTAGAGGGTTTATTATGTTTTGTTTGAGCTTTTATTTTCTTTGCTGGCTATCAATGCTTGTGTTTCGTGCTTTTTTCTTTGCAATTTAACTACTGGAGTGTTGATGATACATATTCAATGCATTCATCCCATGTACTGGTCAAATAAACAGTTATTGTTCTTTATTGAAGCTCGAATTAAATTACTTTTAGTTAGTTATTCCTTAATTCATTTTTGCTAGAAAACATCAGATGATCTGGTGTCCCTGGATTTTTACTGAGAATAGTTATTCATAACAGATGATAACGTTAGTTTCTTGGCAATTTTCTGTAGGATGTATTCTTTTATAGGATTTTATTATTCAAAGGGACCAGAGGCCAACATTCTTCAAGCCTCTAACTAAAAACAAGAAAAAAAATTATATATTGGAATGTATACAACCCCCGTTAGTCTGGAATGAGTTGTCTCCAATAGACTGATGGGTCCCATTGTACCCGGAGGGTCTGTGACCAATTCATTTTTTGTAATTTGGATTTCTGTTAGTAGGGAAAATGTGTTAAAAAATGTAGGTAACTTTCTGTTGTAGATTTGCTTAGGCGAAAATAGCAAATTAATTTTCTCCCAACTTAAGGCTTATATTAAAAATCTACCTTACAATATATTATATATATATATATATATATATATATATATATTTTAATGCCAGTTACACAACTGTAGGATAGTTAGGTAAAAGAAAAGCAATGAATAAAGATAAAAAATATTGACCACATTATTAAAAAGTCCGTCACTCAGGGGCTGCGTAAACTAAGCAGATTTCCCACGTGAAGGATACGATTTCAGCCGTTAACGAACTTGATCTCCCTTTTTACATAAAACGCTTAAATATGAAATTTGGTAACGATCAAACAAAAATTGCGACCGCTAGAGTGTTAACAGACAAATACTTATATATATAATTTTGAACGGACCTCATTTTCTTCATCTCCTGGGTAGGATCGATGAACATTTGAGGAAATTTTTCAAAACTCGCGTCATGAGTACGACCTCAATAGCTGATTTCCCTTAAGGGAAATCTGCTAATAAGGGTCAAGCAGAGAGTACCGCATTGTCTCCATGGTCGAGTGGAGCAACAAAGAAACTTATGGGAAGGACTTCAAGGAAATTAAAGAAAAGGTGCCAGGAGCATCTGTCGAGAATGGACTCAACGTTTTCCAGCATTTAAGAAAAGAAAAGTACGAAAATGCTCCACACGAGGTAGCTTTATTGACGAGGGAATATAACTACAAACTAATTCAGAAATTGGAACCTTTCTACATTGAGCTGGAGAGACAGAGGGGTGTCTGCCTAAATGTGCAATTGGAAATGCCAAGTTCTGTCCTGTTGAGTAGGCCTCCTCCATCTCTGCTAGTCGCCAGTAGTTAAGCTGTGGCGTTAACGTCAATTATACAGCAGAAGGTAGGATAATTGTTAATTTATAGTAACTTTTTCATAGGGTATAGATGTGTTGTTAATGTTTAGAGTATTTATTTATTTTAATTAATTGAACTATAATATATTCTTTTAATTTCTGACTGAGATTCTAGTAGTTTTAAGATAGTACGTTTTCGTAAGACTGACTTTAGTATGAAATTCTATTTTGTTAAAATATTTCAAAATGTAATTGTTGGATGCATAACTTGGCCTAAGCGTGTTTCTTTGTTGTTTGTTGGTTAGCACCTGATGATGGCACGTTAGTTCCGAAAGGCCTTGTGCGTGAATAAATAAATTGGTGGGAAGAATTCGCACTCCCACATCCAGCAACATACGAATTATATATATATATATATATATATATATATATATATATATATATATATATATATATATATATATATTTGTCTGTTAACGCTCTAGCGGTCGCAATTTTTGTTTGATCGGTACCAAACTCGTATTTCAAACCAATATTTAATCGTTTTATGTAAAAAGAAAGATCAAGTTCGTTAATGGTGAAATCGGACCAGTGGGGGGGGGTGTTTGAAAATTCAAAATATCTCCGTTATTATGCGTCCGATCGAAAAATTGTATAGAATCAATCTTATTGGAAATTAAATTTACTATAAACATTGTTCTATACGTTTATTCTCTATCTTGAATATTAACCGAGATATTTGCAATTTTATTAAGTGTAAGGGATGAGCTATGGTTCCCGCCGAAAGCTAGTTCGTCCTTTTCCGTATCCGATCGACACTCCTCTGGAGATTTCTCTATTGTATAACTTTACGTGGGAAATCTGCTTAGTTTACGCAGCCCCTGCGTGACGGACTTTTTAAGATATCAGTTCTGTTTACATTAAATTATGTTAATAATTCTTATTACATTTTCTTCACAATACAAAAGTGTTTGTTGAATTCATTTTCCTATTTTAATTGAATAAAGTATTAAATATATTTAAGGAGAAACTGACATTTCTGATTAATTGATGTTTGGGGAAAGAGGGAGGGGGGATGACAATATACTCTGGTCTTCATTCAACCTGTTAATAATGTTTGTTAAATTTAATGACAGTGTATTAATCCATCGAGGTACTAAGTTGAATAAATTCATACATGGAATTGATGACTATAACAAAACGTCTATGCAAATTACTTGCTTTCCAAAGATGTATATAACAAAAGTTACTCGTAAATATCAAATAAAACATCTTTTGTCATGTGCAGATTCGCCCAAAAAAACAATAGGAAATGAAATATAACGATTTTTCATTTCATGCCTCCTCCCACTATAGTTTTTAGATTCCTGTTGACCCATAAGCACTGCAGCACTACCATACTGTGTGTTGCGATCTTGTGAACTAAATTTCTCCCTTGGTGGGGATCGATCCTGCACCTATTTTTGCCTTTAGCTACTCCACAGCCACCGGTATTTCTTCATCCCCCCCCCCAACAAAAACCAAAAAAAATCATTATAAAATTTAAAGTTTCCTCTTAAAGGAAATCTTCTATTGAAGTTGCATTCATGATATTAATTTGGAAAAATTTCTTTAAATGTTCATCAGTCTTACTTAGGCGCTGATGAAAACGAGGTCAATTTTTTTCGCAATGCGATGCCATCAATGAAGACTCCATGCTTTAGAGGCCCTAATTTGTATTTTATGAGAACCGTACTTAATATTTAAACATTTCATGTTAAACTTAGGTTAATAACTGAAATCGGACCAGGAATAGGGGGATTTAGAGGAGTAAATTACAAAATTATGTATACCTCCAATACTATGCTTTTAATTAAAAGAAAGGATATAAACTAAGTTATTATTAAATAAATGTACTGCCTTCTATATATTTTTCTATAACTTGAATGTTATAGCTATTGAGGTTGTACTGATAACTCTTTTTCAAAAATGTCTATCGATCCTACCTGGGAGATGACAAAAATGAGGTCGGTTCATAATTGTATATGTATGTATTACATATATATATGTGTGTGTGTGTGTGTGCGTGTGCGCGTGTGTGTGTATATATTTGTCTGTTATCGCACTAGTGGTCACAATTATTCTTTGATCATTACCAAACTTGATATTTAGTATTTTATGTGAAAAGAAAGATCAAGTTTGTTAACAGCTGAAATCGGACCAGTGGGGGGTGGGTTAGAGGAGAAGAATTTTGAAAATTTAATATATCTCTGTTACTATATGTCAGATTGAAGAAGTATACAGAATCAACTTATTGCAAATTAAATGTACTAAAATATTGTTATTTCCATTTATTCTTTATCTTTAATATTAATCGAGATATTTGTATTATTCAGTTTTCACCCTTCAGAAAACCCCCACTTTTACTCATGTTACATAAACAATACTCTGTTATATAGTAAACCACTTTATTTGAATCTTAAATACCAAATATTGTTCTCATTGGGCTTTTACTTAAGAGATAAATGCTAATATGTGGCACACATGAGAAATCTGCTTAGTTTATGCAGCCCTTACGTGACGGACTTTATTTTCCCCTCCCTTTAGTTAACCCCCATTCCTCCGTCATGCAATTTTCATTTGTGGTAACTTGTTTCACTTAACATCTCATTGGGCAGGTTAAGTTTCAAGTCCTTTCTATACAGACTGATCAGTATGGAAGAAATAAGGAATAGAATGTGAGGCATTATCTGTGTTATTCTAGCACATCCACCTACATAACTAACTTTCTAGCAGATTTCCCTTAAGGTAAATCAGCTATTGAGGTCGTACTCATGATGCGATTTTCGAAAAATTTCTTCAAATTTCCATCAATCCTACCCAGGAGATTACGAAAATGAGGTCCGTTCAAAGTAAATGCATACATATATATATATTGGTCTCTTAACACTCTAGTGGTCGCAATTTTGGGTCTTTTGTACAATAAGCATACACTTTTCAAGAACTAGTAACAGTTACTCATTTTATTATTATTTGGAACATGTGATTCAGCTCTAACCTAATTTTGTATTTAAACGCATTCATTTATCAGATTTACATGAAAAACACTAACAATGAATTTGCTTAAGTTAAGCCAGTTAATATCTAATGTGAAAGTTTCAGTCCGGTTTCTTCAGAAGAAGGGATTAATCCATTCTGAAAAAAAGTGCTTTAGACTTCATAAAATGAAAATTTATTATAGAAGGAACAGAGGGCCGATTTGGAAGTGTAATCGGACAGGATGTAAGAAGGAAATTAGCATTTATAAAAGGTACGTGGTTTGAAAACAGCAAAATACCACTCAAAACAGCATTGCTGTTTATATACTCATGGTCAATGGGATATACCACAACCAAATTTTGCAAAAAAGAATTAAACATATCTAGTCACACAACTACAGACTGGAAAAATTTCATGCGAGAGTTATGCGCATCAGATCTAATCTCAAACCCTATAAAGATTGGAGGTGAAGGCTTAAACGTTGAAATTGATGAAACATGCTTCTCCCGGAGGAAATATCAACGTGGAAGATTATATCCATCGCAGTGGATCTTCGGAGGTGTTTATCGTGAGACTAGGGAAGTTTTTCTATATGCCGTTCCTGACCGTTCAGCTGTTACCCTAACTAAGTGTATAAAGGCATGTGTACTACCAGTATCCACAATATTTTCTGATTGTTGGAAGTCATACCATGGTCTGAGGAAGGTTCCAGGAATGCAATATAAGCACTATCCAGTAAATCATAGTGAAAATTTTTTAGATCCCATTACTGGAGCCCACACACAGAGAATTGAGTCTTTGTGGGCTAGTTTGAAGCGAAGGAACAAGATTGAATGCGGAACTAGTAGGGCATTATTCGATTCATATTTGTGTGAATTTGCGTGGAGAAGAAGATATGAGAAGGAAGACCTATTTCATAAAATATTGCATTCAATGTTTGAATATTGGTCACCTTCAGCATGATTTATTTTGTTCAGTATTAAATAAAGTTATTTTCTTTTTTATAAACAAGCATTTATTTTGTTTTGTAAACATAACCTATAGTTTATTGAAGTAACACATGAGTAACTGTTACTAGTTCTTGAAAAGTGTATGCTTATTGTACAAAAGACCCGCAATTATTGTTTGATCGTTACCAAACTCGATATTTAACCGTTTTATGTAAAAAGACAGATCAAGTTCGTTAATGGCTGAAATCGGACAAGAGGGAGTGGGGGGGATTTTCGAAAATTCAAACTATCTCTGTTATTATGCGTCGGAACGAAAAATTATATAGAGCCAATCTTATTGCAAATTAAATTTACTATAAACAATGTTATATACATGTATTCTTTATCTTGGATATTAACCGAAATATTTGCATTTCTATTAAGTGTGTGCCTGAGAACAGAGTTGAGATCGGCTCTAGTCGGTTCTATTTGGGATTATCCGCCGAAAGCTAGCTCGGCCGTTTCCTTAACTGTTCGGCTCTCGTGATATTGTTTTAGAGGCTCGTTACTACTACTGTTATTACTAGGCAGATTTCTCTTCTGTAAAACTTCAGATGGGAAATCTGCTTAGTTTACGCAGCCTCTGTGTGACAGACTCAATTATTATAATGCTTATCATTCTAGTAGTTTAAAAATGTCTGTCTCTGTATTTATGAATAGGTAGGACCAATGGACACTTGAGGAAGTTTCTCATAGATCGCATCTTGAGTACTACCTCATAGATCGCATCATGAGTACTACCTCAATAGTTGATTTCCCTTTAGGCAAATCTTCTAAAATGGTATTTTTGTTATTGGATTTAGGTTAACATTTTCCATGTTTATCAAATCTAATATTTGTATGGTTCTATGTTGCCATTTGGTAGCCAAGTTATTATTCTGTAAACTGTAAGTTATCATTCCTCTCTTCCTGCTTTATGAATGTTGTTACTCTTGCATAGAAAACCATTCTTTTTCTAGTTTATTAAGAGTCCGATGTCTTTGACACTTATCGTCTTACCATTTTGCCTGGTTATCTGTTAGCCACTGTCTTCATATGTAAAATCGATGCCCATTTATGTTGAGTGTATTTGAGAGTTATAAATATCCTCTTTGATTATGAAAAAAACAAAAAAAAAAAACAGTTTTTCTTTAGAAAAAGTAGCTATTGGGTTTTGTTATATGGCAAAATAACACAAATATTCCTTTAAGAATCATATTAAATGAATACAAAAAACAAGATCTGTTAGAATTTAAAAAAATGCTATATACATACACACACACACAGTGATATAGTAATGGTATGGACACCCCCTCCCGCTTAAACATATTTTTTTACACAACCTCTTTCATATTTTATATCAGTTATTTGAGTGACAGACATATTTTAAAATGGAAGGGTTTGGTAAACCTTTGTTATGATGGGGGAGGGGGGGGGGTGGATACGATATAGTACCATTAAAATAATAGGAAATGTACAAATTCTCAAATGTACAAAACCTGGCCTCTGGTTGAGTGAAAGAAATACGGAACGATCGCCTACAGACGAGGAGATTTTACTGATTGTGAGACAATAATAGATTAACTTGTAAATTTTTTATCACAGTACTAAAATGTATGAAGCAAAATTTTGTAATTACATATATTTTGTTACTGTAAAATTTTATGAAAATAGAAAAAAGTCTCTCACACTGTGGTTGTATAGATTTAACAGATTTCCCACATGCTGGTAGGGTTCTTAATTCTCCATTGTTCTTGTAGTAAGAAGCCTATTTAAACAGGAATTGAAATGCAAGCTGGACAGTTCTGTGACTGATTCTTCTAATCAAAGTAAAAATCAGATGAGTAGAAATGTATTGAAGGCTTATACCAGAAGCGTTTTCTGGGAGTCATGCTGGACAATATTTAACCAGGTCACCTTAAATCTCTGAAATAAGTACCAGAGCTACCAAAAAATGAGATACACAAGTGCTGGTTGTACACCTTGGGGAGCTGATTGGGCAAAATTAGTCTGCGTTTATCAGTCCTTCTTATGCACCAAAAACCCGATCTTAGTAGTCTGGTCTACTGTGCAGCAAAAATGTATGTTGTCATTCTCAACATTGTTCATTTTTGGAATATATAAGACTGGCTTTCTGTACATCCCCTTTCTTTAGTTTGTGTTGTGGCCATAATCAGCCCTGCTCCTTTTTCACAGGAATCGACTGGGAGCAAATTACATATCTAAATATTCATTATCGCGAACCACCATCCTTGTTATAAACTACTTTTTCTTTCAGGAAATTCCCTTTGAGCACCTCTTACTTCCCAGATATGGTAAATATGGCTAAAGCTTCCCAAACTACAGTAATCAAAGAGCTCACCTCAGTGCACTAATCTAGCTGAATCCAGAGGTGGTACGAGTAGGGTTGAACTGAGAATGAAGCTCCCATGAGCTACTGGACAAAGTCGAGGAGAACTAAGTCTTGTACACAGATGACTTTAAAAACTAGGCATCAGCCTCATGCACCTTTGTAGATAGAAATTAAGCACTTCAAGCAGGTTTTTTTCTGTTGTGCTTTTAGCAGATTTCCTTAAGAGAAATGGTGTTAAGTATTACCATTATGTAGATCTATTGTAAAACCACGTGGGAAATCTGCTTACACAGCTTCTGCGTCACAACTTTTTTTTATTTTATTTTTCTCTTAATGACTGCATGCCTTCACATTCGGAAAACGTAATTATCTGCACTGACTCCAGAAGCGCTTCTTCCAATCTCAACAGTATGTACAGTGTTAATCAAGATATTGAAGTTTTGCAGTTTTCCACTATGCTGCATCAGCCATTTTCCTTGAACTGGAAATCTGCTAAAAAATACCTAATATAATTTGATTCCCACAATTTCAATTTTAAATGAGTTAAATTTTTGTATGCATATCCGTTATAAAAACTGGGTGGAATATCACCCCCCTCCATACAAACGTGCATGCACACACACACACACACACACACACACACATGCACATGTACGTATGTTTATTTAACGTTCTGGAGTTGTCTCTTCATAGGGAATTAAGAAAGGCAGTTGTTAAAGAACAATGATTTCAAACTAAAATATATTCCATAAATTCTTGTGATAAAAGAAAAACTGGGGTGTAGCAATAGCTGTTAAAAAGCATTTATTTTCCAAAGAGATAACGAGAGATACACCTTTACAATCCATAGCTATTAGTGTAAAACTAACCTTTACCATTACCATTTGTATTATCTATTTACCCCTGTATGAAGAAATAAATGAAGCGGATCTTATTCAATTAATCAATTGCCTACCTGCTCCTTACATCTTTGTCAGAGACTTCCCACTGTTCCTGGAGCAATGATGGATTCACCAATACTAGAGGAAACATTATTCGAAAAATAATTGACTCAACAGACTCACTGCTCTTCAACATAGGTGGAAGACACATCTTTGTCCACGATATGGAACCATGACCGCAATAGACCTTCCTTTCTTCACCAAATCTTGAAAATCATTTAACATGGGACATATGTAACGATCAATATACACTCAATATGAGTGTTGTGAAACCGCTAAATTTAAAAATAAAGCACTTGAAATATTTGAGACAAATCCTTCCCCACAAAACCTTATAAATGATAAAAAAAAAAGCAAGGCCATTACATGGAACCTCATCAAGAAGAAAAAGAAAAATTCCTGGATCAAATACGTTGAATCTATCAATATACAAACTCCAATTAAAACTATTTGGAAAAAGATTCATACTGTGGCTGGCAAAAACCATGCAGAAGTGCCAACTCTCAAATTAAACGGTGAGATTGTTACCTAAAAAAATCTCTGAGTCTTTTGTTAACCATTTTTAAGACATATCAAATCAAAATACAACCATTAGTCAAGAAGAAATGGATTTTACAGAACCTAACCACGCAAACCAACTACAATATGATTACAATAGCCCTTTCACAGGCAGGTAGCTACAAATAGCAATAGATGAACTAAAACCTTCAACTCTAGGGCAAGATGATATATACAATTAAATGCTGAAAAATCTTCAACCAAATGCCAAGAACATTCTCTTGTATATCTATAATAGACTTTAGGAAACTTCTGCCTACCCAGATGCCTGGCGAGAAGCAGTAAAAGTTACAGTTTTGAAACCTGGAAAAAATAAATTGTCAACCAACAGCTACAGGCCAATATGGCCTACCAGTTGCCTATCAAAGTTAATGAAGAAAATGGTTAACAAAAGACTTACATGGATACTAGAAAAATATAACTTGTTATACGATATTCAATGTGGGTTCTGTCCAGGAAGATCTACAACAGATCAATTAATAAAAATTGAATCTGAAATCTTAAACACATTTGTACAGAAAAAGGAAGCAGTAGGAATATTCTTCGACCTAGAAAAAGTGTATGACACAATTAAAAGAGAGGCATCCTTAAAACTTTTCACTCTTGGGGGCTTCTGAGGAGCAATGCCAAACTTTATCAAGAGTTTCCTGAGTAAAAGATTCATCAAAGTAAGCATAGGAGACTCGATTTCTAGTTTAAAGGAAACTGTAAACCCCAGGGAAATGTCCTCAGCTGTACTCTATTTGCAATTGCAATAAACTCTGTTGTTGCAGTAATACCTAGGCCAATTAAAGCATTCCTCTACGTAGATGATCTCACACTTCTCAGATTCTGTGTACGAGACTGGATGCAGAGGATCCTTAAAGTGTTATCAACAATCTACAATCCTGGTCAGAGACAAATAATCTCCAGTTTTCCATTGAGAAAACAAAATGTGTTTTGTTCTCCAGAAGACGACCACCTACCGAAGCACCTTTACTGACTATAAATGGAAACACTTTGAACTTTCATGAAGAAGTAAAACTTTTGGGGCTAGTTCTTGACAAGAAATGGTCATGATGAGTGACATAAAATACTTACGAGAGGAATGCTTTAATCGACTTAGAATCATGAGAGTATTAGCCAAAACCTCTTGGGGCGCTGACCGCAAATCCATGATAATGCTGTTCACGAGCCTGATCCGCTCAAAGATCGATTATGGTTGTATAATATACTCAACGGCAAAGAATAGTGCACTTTTACTGCTAGATTCCAATCATCTTGCTGGGATAAGACTTGCCACTGGAGCCTTCAGAATAAGTAAGTAAGTCTTTGCACTGAAGCAGCCATACCCCCACTTGTTTTTAGAAGACAGGAACTTGTATATTCCTATATAACTAAAATAAAACTTCAACCAAATAATCTGGCATACAACACTATCTTTTACCCCCAATTTGACAGATTATATGAAAGACTACCAAACTATCGAGTGCCACTAGGTATCAGATTTAAAGTAATCATTAATGAAATCCAAATCATTCCGGTAGACCACAATAGTTAAAACCCAGAAAACCCTCCATGGAAACGAATACTCCCAAAAATAGACAGCCTTGCAGGATTAAAGACAAAGTCCAAAGCAAATAAGGTCAAAGAATATCTAAGGAACTACTCAGGATATGATATTTACACTGATGGATCCAAACAAGCAGATAATGTTATGTATGCAGCCATTAAAACATACACAGTTATTAAATTCAAATTACCTGCTTACACATGTATCTGCACTGCTGAACTAAAAGTTATTGCAACAGCATTATACATGGCCATCGATAGCAGAGAAGATAAAATACTAATATGCTCCGATTCCATGTCAGCCATCAAAAGTATTCTAAAATCCAATAGACCTAAGCTCACATTAAACAGGATCTACAATATCTCGACATATTGCATCAGCTTAAAAAATCTGTAATCTTTTTACGGGTCCCCTCACATATAGGAGTTGAAGGGAACGAGACTTCAGATAGAATAGCTAAAGAAATAACTAATTCAAATGGACCTATGTTGCAAATATATGAACAGACTGATGTAAAAAAAATGGTTGAATCAAAGAATTATAAACAATTGGGAATGTATGTGGGCAGAAGTTCCAACTACAAACAAACTAAGAATAATTAAATCCACGATCAATCCATGGAACAGTTCAATAAGAGGTAACTGTAGAGAAGAGGTTGTTATAGCAAGGTTGATAATAGGTCCCACCTATTTAAAAAAAAAATAAATAAAAATTGAAAAATCTATAAAAAATTGGGGGGAAAATGAAATAAAAAAAAAAGAAATTTTATAATAGTTTAGAAGTTAAGTAATTTCGCAAGTAATTAGTAACTTATGTAATTAGTTTAGTATATTTGTATTTAGTTAAGTAATTAGGAAAGAAGAATTATTAAAATGTATAAGTAAGAAAATATGAAAAGTCAATATATGAACAGACTACATTTACTTACACAAATTAACACAGAGACCCGAAAAACAGTAAACAATAAACTATGGAAGGGCGTAATAACCATGCAGTTGATCGTCCCGACAAAATCACATCTACATCTAAAAGAAAAACTGATAACTATGCAGCTCCTGCATGAAGGACTTCATTTTTTATTTATATGTGTCATAATTCTTTAACCCTCCAACCACGGGCGACGTGGAAATAGCATTCTGCTTATTTGGTTTATTTTTGCGGGCCACGTTATATCCGTGTCGCACGTAATTTGTTTGAATGTAGTCAGCAGGAAACGTTTATTTACCGTCAAGACGTTTACCATGGGAATTTGAAAAAAGGTTTACCTTGAAATTTGACAGAAAAAATGAAAATCGCCCTGTGGCTGGAGGGTTAATAGATGATGAGCTTATAAAATTCCTCATAAAAATTTATAATATATAATAAAGTTAACTGCATTCTGTTAAGGTTTATAAATACCTTGTACTATATTATTATATTATAAAAAATAAATTTCGGATTTTTTTACTTTTTAAAATGAACTTTATTGGTTGGGGGGGGGGGGCAACTAAAGCACTCTCTTAGCTCTCAGCCACATCTATGGTAAAGGCGTGGACATTACTTTATCCTAACATATTTCACTACTACTTGCCCTAACTGTTCTATACAATAAGTGTTATTCTATTTCCCACTATTCACAATGCAATTTCCCTCTATATGTTCTGCTGTGTCACCCCACACTTCCTCATGTAGTGCATAAAGAGTCCCTTCTAATTCCTATCTTCACCAAGGATCATCATGTCCTTCTAGTATTCAACTTATAATCCTCCTATATTCCTTTTCGCATATTTCCCTTAGCAAAATTAATTACCCATGGTGTTAACTGACTAGTATTCTGAAACCCTTAAGAATTCCATATACTTAACATCATGATGCATAACAAGAAGGAAATATAAAAATGAATAAGTTTTGAACGGACCTCATTTTCGTCACTAGGTAGGATCGATGGACATTTGAAGAAAAATTTCGAAAATTCCGTCATGATTACAACCTCAATAGCTAATTTCCCTTAGGGGAAATCTGCTAAAACATAACCTCAAAGAAACATACATGAAAATATATGATCAATGATAAACATTGTCTGTCAACATCTCTTCTTTTCCCAGTGATTTTTTTATTTACGTTTACAGAAATTTTCTATTTCCTATGGATGAGTCCCATTTACATCCACAACATACTTCCTCCCCAGTTTCTGCTCCATTATCTTCCCTTGAGTCCATGGTCAATCTACTTCTTGTATTGACCCAATTCAATCGTTGAATTACTTCTTTAGGAAGGATTTGGTTTGACTAAACATTTTTGACTTTTAGGCAATGTCTTTGTCCTCTGAGCCACGAGGAGTTGAGCTGTGCTGTTGTCTATGCCTTGTATTGTTTCCTAGCTCCATGAGTAACCGTCTGAAAGCTTTCTTCAGTCGTTTGTATTTTCAAAAATGTTCCCTGCCTTTCTCTTTGCATGGTGATAGAACAAGACGAAACATCCAACCCTTACATGTCAATTAAAATATCCAATCCTTACATGTTAACAGATTATTATTCAGAAAGACTTAAGCATTTTATATACTTTTTAATATAATGATCGCAAAACAAGAACAAAAGAAAGTCCATCATGTAATATTTTTATCTTTAAGCTTAGAATAGAATGTTAGTACAAGATGAGTCTGAGTGGGGTTTTACTAAAGTTTATAAACTAAAAATACAAATGTCTTAAGTTAGTTAATAATAGAGATAAGTAAAAATTTTAAATCATTGGGAAACAGTAACTATGGTGAAAATAATTAGCTCCTCTTTTGTAGTACTTATCCTGCTGGTCAAAAGTTTGAGACCACTTCAATTTTTTGTAAAAAATTGGATTATATTAAACAAAATAAACTAAACCAACAGGAACCTTCAATAAAACAAGAAATAAGTGAATAAACAATTTATTATAAACATATAATAAACAGTATAATACTTTATTGAAACACAATTTAAAAATATATACAATGCAGTTTACTTTCATTTCGTCAAAAACTCCTCCCTTGCTTTTTTCAAAAACTGCTTTGACCAATCGTGGTATTCTTTCTATTAGTTTATCTAATGTTTCAAATGGTAATGTATCCCAAGAACTTTTAAGAGGCTCCCAGAGGTCTTTTCGTGAAGTTGGAGCAATGTCTCTGACCTTACTATCAAGTTCTTCCCAAAGGAGCTCAATTGGATTGAGATCAGGTGATTGAGCCAGCCTAGTCATATTTTTCAAGATACCGTCACTTTCTTGGTCTTGCAAATACCACCTACGCAGTTTTGATGATTGCTCTGGATCGTTATCCTGCTGCATAATAAAATTAGAACCAATTCAACGAAGACTAGAAGGTATTGAATGGTCTTTCAAAATGTCTTTATAGTCTTCTTTATTAGGTATTCCTGTGATTTGTACAAGATCCCCTTGCCCAAAGCCTTAGAAACATCCCCGCACCTAAATTGACCCTCCTCCATGCTTTACTGTTGGAATTATGCAATGAGGAATGAACTTTTCCGAAGGCATGCGATGAACCATAATCCTACGATTAGTTCCAAACACCTGAAACTTTGATTCGTCTACCCAAAGTACCTCTCCAATTCTCCACAGTAAAATCCTTGTAAGCAAGTGCCCAAAGATACCTTTTCTTTTTATTGGCTGGTCTTAGAAGTGGTTTTAGCATACCGACACGACCCAATAAATTGGCTTCCCTGAGTCTTCTTTTCAAGGTAGAAAGACACGGACTTTTTCAAGGTGCTGTTGGTTTCAGCTCGAATCTCGGGACCAGTGAGTCTTCTATTCCTCTTGCTTTTCAAAATAATAATTTGATCTTCTTGAGCAGACGTTATTCTAGGCCTTCCAGGACAAAGTTTGTCGTGATGAGAGTGTTTCTCTTCATGTGTAGTGTGTAGATTGCACTACGCAGTTCAATGGAAAATTCCTTCTTTTTAACCATTCTTTAGAAAAAACAAACAAACGAAAATTACCTATGCAGTGAACTTCTTACAACTTCGGCAGTTTAGAAATCAATAAATCAAACTAAGAATAAAATGTATCATCTTAACCCTTTAACAGCTAAGGAGGCTGGCGGAGATTTGCAGCCAGTAGCTGAGGAGGGCCAGCCGGCTATCACCCTCCCAAGCTAAGGGGTCTAGGCCACTCTGGAGCTGCATCGTTCTATACCTCACTCCCTTTTCCGGCTATTTCTTAATGTTTTATCATCTTTGTATGATTCTGTAATACTTATATCATTATTTCAATAAATTAAAATGCTATTGTAATGAAAGATTACGTGATTTATGAAGGAAATAATGATTGTAATGATTTTATTATCTTATAAATAATTTTTTTATTTGAAGTAATATTTTAATAATTTACCTTTTTTTTTTTTTAATTTGAAGTTATATTTTAATTATTTACCAATATACAATAGCAGGTAGAAGAGGGGTGGGTTGGGTTTCCCTCCTTGGAAAACCCAAAGATTCCACAGTTACGGGATCGGTACAAATATTTCCCCAATAGAGACACCCCTGCAGCCTAGCGGCCGCTAGAAATATTTATTAACTCTCCGAGGATCCGCTAGGATGTACCCATAGTCTGGAGGAGTTATATTGTATGGAGCAGGGAGCGGTAAAACAGTGGGAAAACGGTGACGAGATATCTCGTCCTGCGCGAGGGGGTAGCGGGCAGCCGGGGACGAGTTATCTCGTCTGGAGCTGGTGGGCTTCGTTTCCATTGGGTTAATTCCATTGTTGGGTAATGGGTAAATGTAATGTCCCATTACTAGACTGTAAATAAAACTCAAGACACAACAAACACATTGTTTATTCTTATTTATTTTTATCATGTTCGTAGTCTCAGTGATAATAAGATTAAATCAAATTATGTTCTTGCTATTTAAGATAGCCCCAAACCTTTCTTACAACCAATTAGCAAATATGTTTATAAATACAAATAATAAGATTCCTATATTTTGTAACTATGTATTGATAATTAGATAAAATTGAGATTTTGCATGATTAAAGTAGATTAATTGATGTAAACATTAGGTGGTCTCTGGCAGTGTTTACTAAAGGGTCAGGAATATAAGAGATTACATAAGGAATCTTTGTTAAGTGTAATTTTTTAATAATAAAGGAGGTATTTTTTTTTATTCTAGGCTTGTAAAGAAATTCTTATATTTTACTAAAATTTTGACAGCTTTGTTTGGCTCTACTTGCTAAAATTTTTGTTATACTGGCGAGATACGATTTATTTCTACAAATATTTTTGGCTGGGTGATTTTTTTTTAACATCATTAAGAAACATATTGTTTCCTGTATATAAATCCATGTTAGTGAGTTCACATTGAAAATAAATTAGTTTAGAATTTGCAAATATTAATTTTTCATTCTTTGTAGGTTGGGGGAACAAATGTTAAAGATCAGGTATTTGCTGAAGCTGTGAATGAGCCAGGAATGACTTTTGTTGCTGCCAAATTTGATGGCATCCTTGGCCTTGGTTATGATACCATCTCAGTTGATAATGTTAGACCACCATTTTACCTTATGATTGACCAGAAAGCAGTTGAGGACCCAGTATTCTCCTTTTATCTCAACAGGTAAGCACTGTGCGCATGTTTTTTTAACTTTTATTTTATTCATTTTAGAATGGCTAGGTGTGTTAAGTAAGCTCTGCACGCATCCATCGCTTGCTCTGCAGGAGAGGTTACAATTTTTCTAATATATTATCTTTTTTAGTAGATTTTGAAGACCAGCTATTCAGGTTGTATACTCTTGATGTGTTTTTTGAAAAAAGTTCTTTAAATGTCCATCGATCCTATCTCGAAGAAGGCAAAAATGAGGTCTGTTCAATAAGATTTTGTATATGCATATATATTAATCCTTATATCCAAGCCAAGCTACCCAGTATTGCTCGAGATATCTTAATAAAAAAACGTATATGTCATATAAGGCTTCACTTCCAAAATATTTTTGTATTTCCCGTCTCCTGAATGTCTTTCTTTCAATACATCAACACTGTATAATTGATAATCATGGATAGTATTCTGTATTCTGAACCATGTAAGAAAAGTCTCTTTCCCCAAAAGCGGTCCAAAGCACAATGACGGCAGCTATTTTATGTACATAATAAACATTTCTAAAAATACCCTTTTGGAGAATATAATTTATATTCATAATGGAATATAGCATGTAAAGTATAAGATATTAACAGACCAGTGCTAATAAATAGCATAAATAACTCTGTACACCTCCCCTGCACTTTCACTCCAGTATTCTTCCTTTTAAAGTATTATTTTTTTTTTTTAGAATTAAACAAATTCACATTTCTGAAAATAACATTTCTACATTTTTAAAAGTATAAGGATCAAAATCACATATAACCATAAACCAGTGTGGGGCAGGGAGGAGCAGGCTAGAGGCGACAATATCTTTATGTACATTCCCACAATAATATGGCTGACTCAAATCTGCGTATAAACTGGTAGCTCAATATGATCCAAGGTTAGCAGTTGTGAGGAGACAGACTCACTTCCTTTCAACTCCGATTCCTGTTTGTCTTTAAAAATATTATTATAGCCTGATGTGTAAGTTGGGTTACTGGTAGTACAAATAACAACTTTCATCAAATTCAGTCCAGTCATTTAGGGGTGAAAAGCTAACAAACAAATTGACACCAGAGCCACAAAATGTTGATATCATTTCAATGTCATATGGAACGAAAAAGTATCCTGAAATTTCGAGAAAGAGAAAAAACAATGTACAGACAGAGGTTACAAATACTGTGGTGATATGAATATTACAATAATGGATATTACCAAGTTATTGCATGATGCAGGTATTCCTGGTTGAATGATCTTTTTGGCTTTTCCTAAGATATTACTCTTCATACTCTATACATGATATTTTAGCTGTTTACAAATATTTTATATAAACTTATATAATTGTACTGGATATTAGCAGGTGACAAATAAATATATAAAAGTTAAGGAGCAATAGATTTATTCTCATAACCCATCATGAAATATTTATGAATGTTTTTTTCATAAATATTTATCTCAAGAAATTATGTGTTTGAATCTGATATAGGTAGAAGTAATTAATAAATAGACAAATAAATTGGAAAACATTTTTAATGAAGAGCTAAATCAGTCTTATATATTTTATCAATGTGAGCTGTATTATTTGGTAATTGATAGCTGAATTGATAGATTGCAATATTCAGTAGCTTTTTTGGAAAGGAATAATTTAAAAGATTTTGGCCATTTTATGCGATACATTAGATGTGAAAAAGTGTTTATATTTACTATGATTCACTGTAAATGGATGAAGTCATGAAGAGATGATGTTATCGATGATTAACTGTGCTTCCTTGTAACTTCTCTCATTCAGCACATAGTCCCGAATTCAGTTTCTATTTTATGCAGAGTTTATTCAAATTTTAAGAGACGAATCAGCAGATGCAATTGTTTCAGTGAGACCTGAGATCAGGTATGGAGTGTACTAGCCTTCTAACCTATAATGCCCTCTCTAATTTTTTGATTAATATAAATGTAATTTTTGAAGTGTTATACCCATTAATTATGTTCTGTATATGTACACACATGCAGCACTCACCCACGCTTGCACACGCGCACACACAACACAACACATCTTTATTTTGTACATCCGATAGGATAAACCGTGTAGTTGCTGCCATGGATTCTTTCAGAAGTTGCTCTTTTCATATTACTATACCCAACAAAATGTATAGGATGTTTGTTGTGTTCAAAAAAGGATTTTTTAGTTCTCCCTCTTCCCCCTATGTCCAATAGAGAATAAATGTATATAACAATATTTATAGCAAGTTTAATTTGCAATAAGATTGGTTTATATACTTTTTCGATCCGACGTATAGTTTAGTTTCGGAGATATGTCAAATTTTTGAAAATCCCCCTCCCACTGGTCCGATTTCAGCCATTAACATTCATGATTTTTCATTATAAATATTTGCCAACACAAATCAACTACAATTCATCACACCTCTGTTTCTCAGTATTCCTCATCATGAATAACCATGCACTTATTCATTACCAACTTACCAAAACATTTATTATCATTGTCATCTGTCATTGATTCAACTCAAGCACGTATTTGTGCATATATATATATATATATATATATATATATATATATATATATATATGTATATAATATACACTAGTTCGGATACCCGGCTTCGCCCGGGAATTCATTTGAGGCTTTTGACATTTACCTGTCCCAGTGTTTAGGGTTTATACCCATCGTTGCTGTGCATTTGGTAATAATAAAATTAATTTCTTATGTGAGACTTCACTGTCCTCCATATTGTCATATTTCCCATCTCCTGTGCATTATACATAGCTTTGAATTGTTAAGGGCAAAATATTAACATAGATTTGAATTAATTTTTCCAGGTGAGGTACCTGGTAGTGCAAATTTGCGGAAAAACGAAATACCGCTAATTTTAAATTCAAGCCTCCCTTACGACCCCCACTCCTGCCTGTCCCTAGAAATGTTGGTATGGCTTATTATAATGAAGGTATTACTGCTTATACACATACCGAGTTTTATTTAGTTCGGTTGAGTCTTTTGTGCCAAATATAATTGTTCACTTCCACTATAGGTTTTAGCGTATATCTCGTTTATAATTCGGTATACGACTAAAGTTACTCTAAATAACAAAATAAACAACTTTTGTCTTGTTCATATTTGTCGAAAAACCAATAGGAAACGAAATATTTCTATTTTTAATTTCAGGCTTCCCTTATAACCCCCACTCCTGTTCGTCTCAGAGAATATTAATATAGCCTGAAGTCTAAGTTGGGTTAGTAGTAATATACATACCAAGTTTAATATAATTCGGTTCAGCCGTTTATGCGTGAAAAGGTAACAAACAAACATACACGAAAGAAACAAAATGCAGTTATGGTGTCTATGACATGTGAAACAAAAAAGTATTGTGAAATTTTGAAAAAAAAATCTATGTACAGACAGAGGTTACAATTTTGTGTGTGTATGTGTTTGCGTGCGTGCGTATTTATTCATAATTTATTCTTTATTCCAAACGAACTTTTACCATCTCCATCATGCCTATTTTACCTGTACCATTAATATCTTTAAGCAATGGAGCCATATAATCTCAACTGAGTATCTGAAAATTTTCATACCAAATCATACATATTTTTTACATATGCATCTTTATCCTCTTTGAACCTACCTTCACCATCACCATTATTAAACCACCATATGGATCATTATTTTCAAAATTAAGTTTTTATAATTCTCATCACCTAGAAAATCATTACTCTCAACATTGCCACTTATGTCGTGGTTTCCTTAATTATCCTAGCACAACACCACATCCATTGGTCTCGTCATTTACCCAAAGCATTGTCCGCCATTATTAATCACCAATAAAAGCTAACTTCATCATAATCAATTTGTCACCTTTTTCTAATTTTTTTATCATTATGATCATTAAAGCTGTCACAGTCAGGAGAAACATAAAAAAAACACGACCATCTTTTAGCATATTTCCCTCATGCTATTGAGGTTATATGAGCTACTCATGACATGGTTTTCCAAAAAATCTTTTTGTATATCCATTGATCTTTTCTATTAGACGAAAATGAGGTATGTTCCAAATTATATGTGTGTGTATATATATATATATATATATATATATATATATATATATATATATATATATATATGTATAAAATTGTAACCTCTGTCTTTACATTGATTTTTTTCGTGAATTTTCACGATAACTTTTCGTTACATGTCATAGACACCATAACTGCATTTTGTTTCTTTCGTGTCTGTTTGTTTGTTACCTTTTCACGCATAAACGGCTGAACCGAATTTTATGAAACTTGGTATGTATATTACTACTAACTCAACTAGATTAGACTTTAGGCTATATTAACCCTTTCATTGCTCAAAGCCATTATAGTGGCTTGAGCCAGACCATCCCCCATTGCGCAAAGCCACTATAGTGGCTCAGGGATGGCCGTGCCCCTCGTGCTTGGCTTTAGTCGTTCTCCATCCGTTTTCGTTAAACCACTGTTGTGGCTCGGAAGGGAATCATCTGTTGGCAAATAGGGGAACTAGTAACTACCTGTAGGCTCACTAGATTGCATCAACAGTACGTTTTGCTGCATTTGTGTGGATCTGTAGGGTGTAAGGGAGGCGGACCCTACCCTCGTCAAATTAGTTGACAGCTTTATACCTGTTATTGTCCCTGGCACTGTTTACAGTCTTGATTTGTGTATCTTTGTGCATACACGTTCTCTGTGCTATTTGCAGCGGAAAGCTTAATTTATTTATTTTAAACCTGCCAGTGCCGAGGTCCCAAGTCCCGGATCAAAAAAGGGGAGGGGAAACTTTCGTAAACACTAAAATGGATATATTTTATTCATTGATTAGTTTTCATTTCTTTGTGCTTACACTACAATATAATATGTAATAACATCTGTTTACATAAAAAAATGATGCATTTTTGACGGGCAGACTAGAACTTTCATTGAAAAAATTAACATACATCTTCAATACGTAACTAATATCTTCAACAACATCTACAATGACTAACTAATATCCTTGAATGCGAAAAAAAATCCGGAAAATTATCCAAAATTAGGGAAACAACAAACAAATGGATGAGGGGGCAACCGGGAATCCCGCACACAGAGGGGTAGCTGAACTTGGAACGGCCAGCGCCCCTCATCACTCACCCTCCACTACCTGTGCCGCAATTAAAGGGTTAATATTCTCTGAGACGAACAGGAGTGGGGGTTATAAGGAAAACCTGAAATTAAAAATAGCGATATTTCGTTTCCTATTGGTTTTTCAGCAAATATGTACATAACAAAAGTTGTTTATTTTGTTATTTGGAGTAACTTTTGTTATATACACTTTTGTTGTATACCAAAGTATAAATGTGTTATACGCTAAAAATTATAACGGGAGGCAACAATTTTATTTGGCACAAAAACTCAACCGAACTAAATAAAACACGGTATGCGTATTAGCACTAATGCCTTCATTATAATAAGCCGTATCAACATTTCTAGGGACGGGCTGGAGTGGGGGTTGTAAGGGAGATCTGAAATAAAAATTCGCGATATTTCATTGTCTATTTGTGTTTTTCGATAAAAGTGCACGTAACAAAAGTTGTTTACTTTGTTATTTAAAGTAACTTTTGTTTTGTGCTTAATTCAAATCTATGCATAATGCACAGGAAACGGGAAATATGACAATATGGAGGACAGTGAAGTCTTACATAAAAAATTAATTTTATTATTAACAAATCCACAGCAACGACGGGTATTAACCCTAAAGACTGGGACAGGTAAATGTCAAAATATTATGCAAAGTAAAGCCTTGCCAAAAAAATTCCATCACTATTCAGCCTCAAATGAATTCCCGGGCGAAGCCGGGTATCTGAGCTAGTATATATATATATATAAAACCACCTTAGTGATCACAATTTTTGTTTGATTATTACCATACTCTATATTTAAGAGTGCCATATTGAAACTAAACATCTAGTTCATTACCCCATTTCTTCCCAGTGATGCGTTTACACACTATCATTATTTATATTTTTCCTATATTTTCTTTTGTGCTATTTTTTTTATTCTTTGTTATAATTAAATTAAAGGGTTCATATTTAACGTATAAAATGGGAAATGTAAATTTAAAAATGATTACACTACTTACTTAATTCTCTATTTCTAAAATCAGATGTAGATGTAGGGTCTTACTGAAGGCTGTAATCAAGAAAGTACAAATAACTCTCTTAATATTTGAGTTGAGAAAAAATATATAGAACAACAGTTGTAGAGTACAAGTTTAACAAGATTCTTATTACAGGAGAAATAGAAAGTAGATGGTGAAAAGATGAAGAACACCTGTGTGTCATTCCAACACATGGGAAAGCTGGTTAACTTACGCAGCCCTTGCATGACAGATTTTTTAATTTCATTATTATCATCGTCTCACCTTCCTTTCTAGATCGCTTTTTCTATTGAGTCACCATCATTCCACAATTTTCTACTATTACAATCATCACCAACACACCAAGTTCAATATCTTTTTTGATGTCTTGTCTTCCTTTTATTATTTTTCTCTGATTTGCCTATGGACTTCTGTCTGTTTGTGATCAACTACAATATCAAGATTGGTTCTATACAATTTTTTTGTCTGACTAATTAAAACCGAGATATTTTTTTTCCGTCTATTGGTCCACAATTTTAAAGATACAAATGATTGAACAATACTTAGTGATTTAGTATCAATCCCTACTAGATTTATAAGATATATTAACATTTTTAGGTATAAGCAAAAGTGGGGTTGTAAGGGAGTTCAGAAACGATAAGCTTATTTCATTTCCTATTGTTTTTCACCATAAATGCACATAATTATTATTATATTATTATTTAAAGTAACTTTTTTTATATACATTTATTGTTATTGTCAATGATTCTTTTCCATGTATAAATTTATTGAAATTGTACAATTTGACAAATTATCACAGCAAACATTAACTTTTTTATTCAATAAGAATTTTTTTAATGCCAGTAATACAATAAAGGGAAAAGGAAGTTATGCTGCCGTCCTCTGTATATTGTATTCTCCTCCCCCCATCTCTTAAACATTAATTAATCAGAATCTCTTGAATGTATTTAACACCTTATTTAATAAAACTCGAAATTTATTTGAACATACACTTTTAGTATAATATTGTGAAGATAATGTAATAGAATTGTTAACATAATTTTACTTAAAAAGAATTGAGACCTGAGATGAATGGAAGGCTAGTTTGCTAACCTGTGTGTTGGAAGAGGAGGGAGAGCCTTCCTCTGTGGAAAATCACATCATGTGCGGGGTTCGGGGAGATGCAGAGTTGGACATGGTTGTAGTGGTTTCCTGTCTAGGCAGCCTATACTAGCAAATACAGGAGTTGATTCAGGGTGATAGGAGGATGGCGGGCCAGATGAAGTCAGGAATATACGACCAATTATGAGGGATTTATGACGTTATTAAAATGGGCCATGAATTAGTTAGATTGAGGGCCAAAAATGACTCCCTAATGGAAAGGATGTCTGACAAGGACACTTTGATAGAGAGAAGGATTGGAGTGTTTGAGGATGTGATTGACGCGATGTCGAGAGACCTGAGTCCCTCATCGGGAGACTCCCCGATGTCGGTGGCCGTGCATACAGTGTCCAAGCCTAGGTCCAAGGAGGAAAAGTCCTCATAGGCATCGATTTTCAGGGACAGAGTGAGCAGGGTAGTGATGATCCCTGAGGCTGGCTTGAATGTGGCCTCGGCAGAGGAAATTTGTGACAAATTAAAAGAGGGAGTCAAACCAAAGACCAAAGGATGGGATGTGATAGGCCTACGGAAGAGGAAGGATAAGAAGGCGGTTATTGTAACTCCCAACGTCGAGGCCGCTTAAAAAGATCCAGGAGGATTCGGTTTTAAGTAGCCTGGGTCTTGCAAGAAGGCGCCCAGGCTAATAATATTTGGCATCCCCAGGGCTAAATCTGACAGTGAGATCATTCAATTGCTTTCAGAGGAGAATGAGTTATTGAACTTATCTTTAGATAAGAAAAAATTGTTTACACCTCTATATAAGGCAGGTAAGAAGGATAGTCCTAGGATGCACTGGGGTATTGAAGCCTTGCCTGATCAGCGGAAGGCACTCTTCGCCAAGGGTGGTGTTAATTTAGACTGGGAAAGATGCCGCTTGAAGGATTGTCTAGGCATCTCCAGGTGTTAACAAAGGTCACCTGTACGGACATGTACAAGGTTGATGTCACCACAATGAGGTGAGTGATCACTGCGGTGAGGAAAGGCATACCTTCAGGGAACAAGCAGGGAGTGTGTCCTGCCTGTAAGCGCTTTGGAAAGACATTGCACCACGATGTTAGAAGCCTGACATGCCCATATTATCTGAGGGCCTATCAGTTGATGTTCGACCAGATAGACTCTGAATAGGATAGGCAATCATATAAGTGTGAGTACTGTGACCGCGGTGGTTCACAACTAAGAGACGAAGAGGACGTCACAAGAAATGTACCCACCCCAGAGAGTTCAATGATTCTACTGTCCTTGGTAGTGTACAGGCAAGATGGGGCCCAGAACAACTTCTCATTTTGGCACTATATGAGCGTAGACTGAGGCAGGAAGCTTATGCAGGCACATTGAACGAATGACTAGCTGAATTAATGCCTAGTCAAACCTGGCATGGTGCCGTAGATAGAGCTCGAGCAAAATTGGAGTATTTTGTGATATATCAAGGACTTAGTCAACCTAAGGAGCTAGAGCGACTGAGGTGTGAACTGCCACCTCCTAGGATCATTGAGGCATCCAGCATTTGGTCGCCTATCACGCCGGAGGCCACAAGGCATATGCCTGAAAGGATTCCGCGACTGGACTGGATGATCTTTCATCAGAGAAATGACTGGTAATTCTTGGCGTGCTGCATGCGGCTGTCCTTAAGTGTATCATGGCTATTGGTAAGGTTCCATGTGGCCAGCTTCGTGCGCGGGTCAGGGTGATCCCTAAATCAGACAATCCAGCTAGCCCTGGTGACTACCGGCCAATCGCTGTGGTCTCTGTTTATGTCCGTAACCTTGGGGATTAATCTAAGTTGGGTAACCGACCTATTGATTCACTGGGCATGGTTGGAAACAACCAATATAGGAGAGAATCTCTTTCATTCTCCTTAAATTAGATTTGATCATGTAACATAACCTTGTAAATTTAGCTGTCTGCATTTTTGCTATTTCGTTCAATTAATTATAATTTATTTTTTCTATTATTTAATTTTATATATTTGTAGTTTCTTAATTTTTTCATAAGTTTTTCTCTATATATACCACGTTGTCAAATAACACTAATTTTTTAGTGAAATTATTTTTGACCTTCTGTTTTAATTTTTTTTAAAATAATACCCATTAAAAAGTTAGCTATATTATTTCTTACAGCAATTTTACTTGCTTGTTTCAGGGACCCTTCTGCTTCACCTGGTGGTGAAATCATTTTTGGTGGCTCTGATCCTGCCAAATACGATGGAAATTTTACTTATGTGCCTGTTACAAAGAAAGGCTATTGGCAGTTTGCAATGGATGGGTAAGTAATATTTCATAATTAAATTTGCTATTATTCTTGATTTTTTGTTACATGTTGCCATGAGCAAATGGAATTCTACTGTCTTCCTACAAGGTATCTTCATGTAGTAATATGGTTTTGACTTTTGTTTCCTTGTCATTTTTGAAGTTTAAATATAAATATTAGAAACAAAAAAATATATAATTTTTGTGAGAAAGATTATGTACACATTTAGGGATGAAGGATAGTTAGCTTTTAGGAAATATGACTGCCAACTAAGTGTTTGTTTCTAAGGATATATTAACTACAGCTTTACTGAAAAGCTACAAAAAAGAATACAAAATTAACTTGTGTATGAATCGTACTCATGTGGTGTAGTAGTGTACCTAGGATCCTCCATTTTGAGACACCAGACTCTGCAAGTCCTCCCCATGGCATCCTGCCACCTGTTCTCCTACTCTTCCTCTTCACCTCCCCTGTTGAAAGCTTAAATATCGCTTATTATTTTCATTAAGCCTTTAATATGTGTAATAAAAGGATAATTTTTCGATTTGACAAACTCAATAAACATTTTATAGTCATACTTTAGCAGGTTTCTCATAACAGAAATCAGCTATTGAGGTTGTACTCATGATATGATTTTTTGAAATTTTCCTCAAATGACCATCGATCCTACCTAGTAGGTGATGAAAATGAGGTCCGTTCAAAATGATATATACAAAATTAGAAATATCTTCGTTCATAAACATCGGATCAAAAAATTGCATAGAGCCTATGTTATTGCAAGTTTAATTGCTTATCAATATTATGTACGCATTTTCTCTATCATGAATATTAACTAAGATATTTGCATTTTTTAGTTATAAACCCACACTCCTACTCATATCATAGTTCACATTGTAACTATGACATGAGTCATTTGATGTATTCATATTTTTTGCATTCTGTGGGTGTGGTGAGCGTGGGTGCATAATTATGTTTGTGTCTGTCTGTGTATTTTGTTTGATCATTACCAAAATGGATATTTAAACATTTTATATAAAAAGAAAGATGAAGTGAAAGTCAGTAATGGCTGAAATCGGACCAGAGGAAGGGGGGCAAATTTCAAAAATCTGAAATATCTCTGTTATTACATGTCGGGACGAAAAAGTTTATAGAACAAATCTTATTGCGAATGTTCTATAAGTGTTGTTATACTCGTTTTTTCAGTATGTTGGTATTTTTTTCAGTATTAACTGAGATATTAACAGTTCTTTTTTTCGGCCTTTTGTAAACCCCCACCCCTACTCATGTTATATTAACAATAAGCTGTTATATGATGAAGCTCGTTATTTGAAGCTTAAATACCAACTATTATTTTCATTGAACTTTTACTTTTTGAGACAAGTGCAAATACGTGGGAAATATGCCCCTGCATGATAGACTTTATGTAATATATATTTGTGTGTGTACACTCTATGATAAAATTAAAAAATTTGCAAGTAAAAATGTCCAGATTAACGTGCTGGTATGAAACACTCATCCTTCTTAACTACTCTGTATTTATCCCGTATTTCAATGACTTTATAGATATTGAAAAGTTGGTTGTAAACGAGACTTATAGTGATTCAGTTAATTAAAGCACAAACCAAATGATTAGAAGTGGGGGGGTTTATTGAAGGCCTAAAACATAAAAATACAAATAATTTTCTTTATATTTGACATATAAAAAAAATGTATTGAACAACTATTATAGAGAGTAAAATTTACAACAAGATTAGTTATATCATTTTTTTTTTAAATCAACTAATAATAACAGGAGTCTTTTGAATTTTTTATTTTCCCATCCTCTCCCTAGTCCGATTTCAATCATTAATGAACTTGCTCTTTAGTTCATAACTTTGCTAATTTATAAATATCAAAGTTGGTAATGATCAAACAAAAGAGTGTTTACAGACAAGAATATACATAGTTTGAAAATGTAGGTATCTGATCAATGAACTTAAACTTAATAACTTAAAATAAAGTGCCTACAGTTAAAAATATAAACTTTAATCAACATATATTCATGCAAAATACAATGAAATACATAATAAAAATTAAGAGCCAAGGACATAAAGAGAGCTCAAGGTTTAACTCCTTCAACTATCACCCAATAATAGGGAAAATGAGGTCCGTTCGAAACTATATATATGTCAACGTTCTAGTGGTCACAATTTATGTTTAATTGTTGCCAAACTCTATATTTAAACATTTTATGTAAAAATAAAGATGAAGTTAGTTAACAGTTGAAATCGAAAGAGGGTTTTAGATGGGGGAATTTCAAAAATTCAATATTTTTCATTGTTATGCTTCTTATAAAAAAATTGTATAGAATAAATCTTATTTAAAATGTAATGTTCTATAAATGTTGTTATTTACATGTTTTCTCTATATTGAACGTTAACCGAGATATTTCCATATTTTAGTTTTTGGCCTTCAGTAAACACCCGCTCCTACTTATGGCATATTAACAATAAGCTGTTATATCATAAGCACATTATTTGAAGCTTAATATTGTTCTCATTGAATTTTTACTTTTTGAGATAAATGGAAATATGTGGCGCACGTTGGAAATCGGCTTAGTTAACACATCCTCTGCGTAGCAGACTTTTACTAGTAACCCAACTTAGACTTCAGGCTATATTAATATTCTCAGAGATGAACAGAAGTAGGGGTTATAAGGGAGGTCTGAAACAAAGAATCGCGATATTTTGTTTCCTATTGATTTTTTGGCAAACATGTACATAACAGAAGTTGATTATTTTGTTATTTAAAGTAACTTTTATTTTATACCGAAGTATTAACAAGAAATATGCTAAAAACTATAGGAGGTGTCAACAATTTTGGCTCCGATGTGGGGAAATATAAATTCATCCTTGATTATAATCCATATTAACATATATTTTTAGGAACAAACAGGAGGCAGGGGTTAATGGGAGCAGGAAATGAAAAATCGCCATATTTCGCTTCCTATTGGTTTCTTGGGAAACATGCTCATAACAAGAGTTGTTTTATTAGTTTAAAACTAAGAAATAGAAGAATTAGTTATTGCTGTTACAGAGTAACATTTGTTATGTACACTTTTGTCGTATAACAATTTATAATATAAAGCAAGTAATTTGCTTAGAAATTTTATTAGTCACCGATTTTCTATTAGCTTTTCCTGATGATCCAGATTACTTTAATATTCTGAGTGTGTGCATATAACTCTGTTGTGGTGACACTTCTCTGGAATCTTGGCTAGTCTGGGTCCTTTTCCTTTGATATCTCGTGGAATTTTTGATTTCTTGATTTAGAAGCTTCCTAAAATTCTTGTCTGACTTCAGACTAGATTTTAGAAGCCTCCTGAAATTCTTGTCATGCTTCAGTTAATATTTTCTCGCTTATGCTTTTAGAAGCCTCTTGCAATTAGCTCTATAAATTTCCAAGTTTCTGGTTATTATCTGCTATTTTTTTTTCATCATAAAAACCAAAATTGAATTTATATCCAAATTACAGCTTGCAACAGGGGTATATACGGCAATATATTCTTTATTCTCAAATTCATATGTACTTACATCAATCCCCCGTCTTTGGAATTCATCTGTCAACCACCTTTGAATTTCAGCCTTATTTCCTGATGTTGACATATCCAGTTGACAGTCCAGCTCCTTCTTCAGATGTTTCACTTTTAGCTCTTCAAACTTCATTTTAGTTTACTTTGATTTTGCAGTCCCACTTCTGACACCAGTTGTTACGTTTATCTATATATATATAAAATTGTAACCTCTGTCTGTACATCGATTTTTTTTGTGAAATTTCACGATAACTTTTTGTTTCACATGTCATAGACACCATAACTGCATTTTGTTTCTTTGGTGTCTGTTTGTTTGTTTGTTACCTTTTCACGCATGAACGGCTGAACCGAATTTTATGAAACTTGGTATGTATATTACTACTAACCCAACTTAGACTTTAGGCTATGTTAATATTCTCTGAGATGAACAGGAGTGGGGGTTATAAGGGAGGGCTGAAATTAAAAATAGCAATATTTCGTTTCCTAATGAATTTTCAGCAATTATGCACATAACAAAAGTTGAATATTTTGTTATTTGGAGTAACGTTTGTTGTATACACTTTTGTCGTATACCTAAGTATAAATGAGTTATACGTTAAAAACTGCTGAGGAAGTCAACAATTTTATTTGGCACAAAAAACTCAACCGAGCTAAACCAAACTCGGTATGTGAATTAGCACTAACGCCTTCCTTATAATTAGCCATACTAACATTTCTAGGGACGGGCAGAAGTGGGGGTTATATGGGAGGCCTGAAATTAAAAATAGTTAATTTCGTTTCCTATTGAGGTTTCGGCAAATATGCACATAACAAAAGTTGTTTATTTTGTCATTTAGAGAAATTCGCTCAACAATTCTTTTCAATATGAGCTACCAGGTACCTCACCTGGAATAATTAATTCAAATTATAATATATTATTATAATATTTTTTCCTTAATAATTTAAATCTATGCATAATGCACAGGAAACGGGACATTTGTTTATATGGAGGACAGTGAAGTCTTACATAAAAAATTAATTTTATTATTAACAAATCCACAGAAATGACGGGTATGAACCCTAATCACTGGGACGGGTAAATGTCAAAATATTGTGGAAAGTAAAGCCTTGCCAAAAAAAATAACATCACCATTCAGCCTCAAATGAATTCCCGAGCGAAGCCGGGTATCTGAGCTAGTTACAAATATAATATTATTGTAAAATAGTTGATTAGTAGAGTTATTTTGAATTGCAAAATTAAACACACAAATTTTAGAGATTTTATCCCTGCATAATTTATTTAACAATTAACTACACACTTGGTAAATTACCTACTCATAGTATGCACTGATAACTTCCCTTCTTATTTCTACAGTACAGTAACTCATGATCATGTGAATCACTGAAGATCACAAAACACGGCACTGCACTGCTCTTCACAAAGATCACTGCACTGCACTGTTCTTCAAATAAACATGGCACTACACTCATCTTCACATAAAACACTGTACCACAGGTTAACTAAAATGCACTGTTCATTAAAGCGGCACTGTTATTCACTAGAAGAGAACTGAGAACAAACTGACTGTCGGCTGAGCTGGGCCGCTCTTATAGACAGTTGGCGAGATCAAAGGAAAAGGGCCCAGACTAGCTTAGATTCAAGACGGGTGTTGCCGAGATCATTCCAATGGTCCCTTTCATCCTGTAGGTTCCTTTCATCTACTTTGTACTTCTTAAATATGTGATTAACTGTGTAATTTTTCATGTACGCAGTTTTCACATCAATATTTTATACTTTACTAAACATATTTGTACCATTATGAATACACAGTTTACTTTCCAGACATACAAAAGAGTATTTTTAATAGTGGTTATTACGTATATTATGTGCTTAAAACAGCTGCCGTTGCTGTGTTTTAGACTGCTTTTAGGGAAAGGAACTTTTTTTCATACACTGTTTGGAATATAGAATACTTTCTATGATTATGAATTGCATGACCCAATTTGTTGTAAAATAAGCTACATACGCAGGGTACGGGTAATATAAAAATATTGTGGATAGTGAAACCTTACGTAATGAATACTATAATTATTAACTTATCCCCAGCAACGCCGGGTACTCCAGGCATAATCACTAAACACTGATATTGGGAAATGTAAAAATATTGCGCAAAGAAAAACCTTGCCAAAAAAGTACCATTCATCGTTCTGCCTCGATTTCCCTGGCGAAGCCCGGTACCTGAGCTAGTGTCATATTAACAATAAGATGTTATATCATGAACTGCTTTATTTAGAGCTTAAATTCCAAATATTGTTTTCATTGATTGATTACTGTGTGCGATACATGTAAATTTTCCAGTTTTCACTTGAAAATGTTTCTTTGATATATATACCTTGCCCAATATTTAACCTTTTAATTAAACTCTAATGTTCATATTCATTAATGGCTGATTTTCACCAGAAATAGGGGGGGGGGTTGAAATTTCAAAATATCACATTTATTATGAGTCGGATCAAAAATTTTATAGGAGCAATCTTGTTAAAATATTGCTGCTCTAAAATCGTTCCTCTTTATATTTATTCGTATCTCATATATTGAGAGAGTTATTCGGATTTTCATGTGTTCATCTTTCTTTAAATGCCCAATGCTACTCATTGGATTTTTACTTAGAAATAGAGAATATATGGTGAGATGAGAATTAGACGTGTGTCATATCAACAGGTGGGAAATCTGCTTATTTTATGCATCCCCTGATTTTTTTTTTTTTTTTTTTTTTTTTTTTTTTTTTTTTTTTTTTAAATTTTAAACTACTGTGCTCAACTAGGTTGACTTCAATTAGTTGGTTAGGCTCATAGTTCATTGACAAGGAAAGGAATTCCACCCCTCACTTCTTGTTTTGTCTAGAGTGCATCTGCTTACTTTTAATTCAATTCAATGTATACTTGATACTACACTTGATTCTACTTTTTCATGAAAGTTCATCAAAATAGATTATTTTTCTTTTTTACTCTATTTGTTTTCCCTATCTAAATATTTCATAGTTTCTCTGTCTTTTCTGGGATTTCATCATAATTATTATGACAATGCTTGTACTATAATCTCAATATACTATAATGATTATTAACTATATGTTAATGTGTATTATTATCATCCATAATAAAAGCATGTGCTTTAGTGTGGGTGTTGTGTGCAATGTGTATCCTGGTTTTTCTATATTTCTATGAATGAGTCATATCCATTCGTGTGAAGGTTAAAATTTACTATCAAAACTTTGTGTAACATGTGTGCTTTACATTAGTTTTATTGCCTTTAGACTGCTCTCGTCCATGTGCATGGTATGAGATTGGTATCAACATCTTCTTTGCATTTATTTAGTTTCTCACAACCAATCTCTTAAATCTTTAATTGATTTGGGAGATTTCCCTATGATTTATGAACAATGTCCACCTACATTAGCCATTTTTATCTTTATATGGTACTACCAACTCTTACTCACTGGCCATTTTTACTTCTCTTTTCCAGCTCATTGGCCATTTTTTACTTCACTTTTTTCCTATGCATTGGCCATTTTACTTCTCTTTTCCTGCCCATTGACTATTTTTAATTCTCCTTTTCTTGCTGATTGATGTTAAGGAAATATTAGAATAAAACTCCTGATCTGCTCAGTTGCCAAATTCTATGCTACTAGGTACCCTGTTTTGCTATGCAAGAATTTTTCTTTCTAAGGTTTGAAGGCCCAGGTTGAGAGTCTTTCGAAACCTTTAAAAATAATATAGAAAAAATTTGATTAATAGAGATTTGACCAACGAAAATCATATTCAAGATGTCAAATGCCTTTGCCATATTCAGTATGAGATGGATTTATATTTATGGTGTTTATGTCACTTTTAATAGCCGTTAAAATTAGAACATGAATTTAGTACAAAATTATTATAAAAATATGCTCCTAATATCTATGCTTGACAAAATATTGAAAAAGTGTGAAATATATAAAAATCATGTTTCAAGCCATAGTTCGCATTAATACATTTTCAGTTCTGAATCAGAAAAAATATAAATGTAATATAATTTAAGTTTAGGCAATTGGAAAGAAAATCTAGAAATACATGGACCAAGAATTCCTCCAGAGATACCAAGTTTTTTTTTTTGTTTTTGTTCAAAATATCAGTTGTTTTATTATGCATTCAGGACGAATATCTCAATTCTTTATCACAGCCATACTCAAAGTGTACTCCGCAGAACCCTAGAGTTCCGCGAAACCCCTCTGGGGGCTCCACAAGAATTTAGAAAAATTCAAAACTCCTCTGTTTCTGGTCGACAGTTCCACCATTCCTGCTGGGGAAACTCTTTGAAGCGACTATCACGAGGCACAGCCGAACCTTAGTTGCCGTCGCCAATAGGATCTACCTGTGTGCACACAGTCCCTTTGATAAAAGTCTTCTCTGAGATTAGGTGCTACAGTTGTTGACAGGCGACTCGGCTCTAATGCAAAGACATAAATTCAGGAATTTTTTACACTGCCAATTTGTACTTCTATTTTTATTTCGGTTATTTATTTATCAAAGGACGTTGAAAGTGTTCGAGTAACATTGAGGCCGGAACTATAAATGTGACCACACTTGTCCAAGAAGATATATGAATCTTTTTTAGAAATGGGATCGGACACGAGTATGGAGTCACTGTTCAAAACGATGCCTCCCAATGATTTTAGGTGCATAATCTGTGATGAGTATCCAATGCTTGCTAAAATGGCCCTGAATGTTTCTCTCTTATTCTCAACAACATAATTGTGCGAGACCTATGCAGCAATGAAAACAAAATAATCAATAGATTGAATGCCGAACCTCATATGAGACTTTAACTCTCTTCTATCAAATCTGATATCAACCAATTGATGAAAAATAAAAAACAATTTCTTACCTCCCATCAGATTTTTCTGTAACTTTTTCATTGCAGTCGTATTATGATTATTAATAAAGAATGCACATAAAGACATTATTGTTTTATTTTAGGGTACCATCAAGTATTTTGCTTTCCAAAAGGGTTCTGTCACCAAAAACGTTTGACAAACACTGCTCTATCAAATAGATTTTAACATGGCATTTAAGTGTGTATGTATATATATATATATCTCCAGGGGTACTGTAATGGTGGC
This sequence comes from Riptortus pedestris, assembly GCA_019009955.1. Classification (NCBI taxonomy): domain Eukaryota; kingdom Metazoa; phylum Arthropoda; class Insecta; order Hemiptera; family Alydidae; genus Riptortus; species Riptortus pedestris. Next base: position 202,339,069 of record CM032228.1, on the reverse strand, counting down.
TGTATGTGGGGTTGAAAATCTATCTGCTTCCCTCTTTATTATTTTCTTCTTTTACCGTTCCTTGTCTTCCTCAAATTTTTTTTTCCCTGGGTGATGACTGTTTGAATTTGAATTCAAAATCAAATTCCGAAATCTCTTGTCGACATTTTATTTGCCCTACCTGAGGAATTAATAAATGAAAAATTATAGTTCAAGAATATTTATTTACTGCACCAAAAATAAAGTGTGTTTTAATTACATCTAAAGAAAAGTAGTGAATGAACAATTGAAACTTGTCATATAAATAGTAGAATAGTGGCTTTGCGCAAGGAAAGGGTTAATTTATCGTTCTACTAATTGGTACATACAGTGGCTAAGTGAAAGTCTTGTATACATGGAAGTACCTATCTGTACCATTATAAACAAAAATTAAATAATAAAAAAATACCTAACAATTTCAAACTCGTCCCACTTAGATACATGAAATATTGATATTTAATATACTTGCAGGATGAAATAAGTGGGTGTGCATGTTATGATTGGTTAAAAAATAAAAAATAAAAAATAAAAAAAAATGTAAGTAAGGAAAGATTTACCCAACGAGTCGGTAGCACGTCCTTCGAGTCATTATCTCATCACTCATGGTTTTTGCAAGAAACTCTCCCCTTGATCCTTAGGCTGAAATTTCCCGGCTGCTAACATAGACAGTTCCTCTAACATTTGGTGCAAAAATCATTGTGAGCACTCGTGAGCTAATGATTTCACACCTTCCCAAATATGAATAATAAGGGTCAAAAAGTGTTTGTATTTAAAAAAAAATATTTCTAGTTCATGTGAATGGATGTTATAAATGTTAGGATGCCTCTACATGGTGTATTCCATGTACAATCAAAGAGACATAAATTAAAACTGATATATATTATCTGTTGTTTGATAGGAATGTTGATTACAAGTGTCCGGATCGAGACGTTGAGAACTTGCAACTTTGACTTAACGTAGCTCCCAAAAGGTTACCTTATTTATGATTCAACTATATTTTCAAGGTTCAGGATTAATATAGAAACAAAGAAAATATACTCCATGATGGATGAATCGGGAGCTGTTAGTTTCATTTCTTCAGTATTTTTTACTTATATCCTTAGATATTATTGTTTGATTCTAATTAAATCGTGTTAAATATTGTTTTTGCAGTTTATTAATTTAAACAGGTTGAATAATAGTAACAAAAAAAAATCTTCCTAAGTATAATATTAATGAATTCATAATTACAGTAGTATTGCATATATTAGTTCTGGACTTAAGATAAGGAAGTAATCACACACCATTTTTTAGTGCACAAAGTCTCTTCCCGCTAAAATTCCTTCTTAAACAAAGAACTAGTTGAATTTTCAAATTCAGTACACCTGAATAAAATGCTTTTGTTTTCCAAACAATATTTATTTGAACATATTCAGAAGTATTTTTTGAATAAATATTACGTGGAAAGTGATAATTTCATTCAATTCCTTTGAAGGTTCTGACAAAAAGAACAGTTATTCACATTTTTTAAAGCTAGCTCACACCAGCAAGAGAGATTTGCCTTAATGGGTCTTAACACTGTTGTTGGATACTAAAGTTATTCATTCTATAAAGCTAAACATTCTTTTGGTGATGCCATAGAAGGAAGGGATTCCTTGGTATCTTCAAAAAATGTCTTGAGTATCTCTCTCACAAAGTACGTACTATGAGATTGTGATATACAAACAACCTACCCTATGTGCATTTCAAATTTTATCTTCTAAATTCAAGTTTATTGCAAGTGTAACTGCAAGGGAACTGAATTTGTAAGTAGAATCACTGCATTATTACCTCTATAAACTTTTAGTTCATGGCACTGAAACAAGTTTTATACTACTAACCAAAGTGCCTGCCTTCGCTCGGGAAATCATTGGAGGCTGAATGATATTTTTGAGCCACGATTACAACACAGATAATTCAGTTCATTTATTTAAACTGAAATGTATTTATCTTTCTTCACAATAAAAATCTTGACTTGTGGTCATTTTAATTTTATCTTTGTGTAAATTCTGTTTTCTTTTTTATTAAATAAATTCATAGGTTGTTTAAGACTTGTTTATGATTTTTGGACACATTGCAGAAGGAATAATTTGCATATACATATAATTATGCATGTAAACCAATCTTTATTGTTTAATATGCACCATATAGAAAGTTCTTAATCTGTACAATGATATCAGGGCATGTTCCAGAAAAAATAATTTTTATGTAAATAAGTAAACCAATCTTTGACTTTCAATAAATACTTAATATAGAAACATTTAAATGTTTTTATCACCTATTACCTACAGAAAGACTAATGATTTTCATATTTATGTGCATAAATGGACGAAAGAACAAAATTAATATACCAGGTTCAATATTCATCATCATCGATGGGTAAAATTCGATGTTATAAAACATCGATAGTTAAGGAAGATGTTTTTAAAACATCGATAGTTATGGAAGATGTTTTTAAAACATCGATAGTTATGGAAGATGTTTTTAAAACATCCATGGTATTGGACGATGTTCTATGGTAAACATTGATGGTCCGTTTGCGACGCTCATGCTGTACCCCTTTCTTGCCAAATGCCGACTCAAGTCAGCGGAGGTATTCAGAGCTCGCCTAGAGCCACTTGTAGTTGTCTCTCCACAACTTGTTTGGTGAAATTATAACTTGAGTTATTCTAAAAATTTAAACCATGACAACGTTACAATAATTCACTTATTAGTGGAAAATATAAAACTCTAATAAATGTTACGTAACCATGACTTAATATACATTAAGAAAGTGAATGGGGGGGGGGAGGGTGCTGCGGATTCATTTTCTCTTCACAAATCCGATTGTACTTAGGACTATCATATAAGTTTAGAACGTTATGTAATTTGTCATAATATGCCAGAATAAAATAAAGTTTAATGAGAATATAATGTTTATGGATTTTTATTTTATAAAAACTTAAACAGTTACTCTAAATACGAAAATAAAACTGTTAGATATATTTTTGCAGAAAGCCCAATACACAATGAAATGTGGCGCTTATTCATTTCATACATACAATCCACTCCTGTTCGTCTCTAAAAAATGTTAATACAGTTTATAATCATGGAGGAGTTGGCGCTAATTCATATACCAAGAATTGTTAAGTTCGGCTCGGTCGTTTGAGCTAAATAAAATTGTTGACTCTTGCTGTAGTTTTTAGTGTATAACTCCTTAATGCTTTGTTACTCGAAAAAAAAATTACATAACAAAAGTTAGTCAATTAGCCGTAGTAGCATAATGTAGGCGTTTACACATAATATTATATTCACCTTCTGTTATGTGCATGTTTGCCTAAAAACCAAAAGGAAACGAAATATCGCAATTTCTCATTTCAGGCTTCTCTTATAACCCCACTCCTGCTCTCACCTATAAATATTGGTACTGCTTATAATCATGGATGAGTTAATGGTACTTCACATACCAAGTTTTGTTTAGTTCGATTCAGTCTTTTGTGCCTAATAAAATTGTTGAATCTGGCTGTAGTATTTAGCGTATATCTTGTTTATTCTTCGTTATAGGACAAAAATGTACATAGAAAAAGTTACTCTAAATAACAAAATAAAACAACCTTTGAGTGTGTGCTATGCAGAAATTATCCTTTGCTTCAACCATCTCTTATGTGCTAGCCTAGGAGACTGCTAAAATCATATCAAAGCCACAAGTCTACGAAGTACGACGTCTTTTGGCTAAAACACAAAGTGGCGGCAACGAAAGGAGTGACATAGAAGCGGTGGTCAAGCGAATACTCCAGGAGCAAAGGAATAGGATCACACGCTGAATGATCCAACTGCATAAAACTCTAATAAACAACGTTTATTATTTTTGTAATAAACGTAACAATATATATATATATATATATATATATATATATATATATATATATATATATATATATATATATATATAATAGGGGCTCAGGTTAGCCATGCGAGTTAAAGCGTTGCCTTTAATCTCACATTGTAGTCCTAGAATGGCGAGTTCTATTCCCGCCTGGGCAAGGGAATTTACTTAGTGATGAAATTCATTAAATAAAATCCTTAGTCCCACCCTGGCTAGAAATGGGTGGTAACCTGTAGATAACCCATCCCAGTTAGCCTTAGTTGCAAAAAGTGGACGTTAATAAATAATAATAATAAATATATATATATATATATATATATATATATTGTTATGTTTTAATTACAAAACCAGTAATAAACGTTGTTAATAAGAGTTCTTTTGGATTGCAAAATTAAACACACACAAGTTTTACAGTTTTTAACACTGCACAATTTATTTAACAATGCACAATACACTTGCTAAATTATTCTTAATTACTACTCTCAGTATGTACTGATAGCGTCACTGTTCTTCAGATTACACAGTCCAATAAGTCACTCGCGGACACTGAACTTCACATAAAGACGGCACTGCACTGTCTTATACACGGCACTATAATGTTACTTACAGACTCACGGCACAACACTGTTCTTCACATAAAAACACTTTACCGCACTGCATTAAGTCACACTGTAGCACTGAACATTACTTGAAGCCAGTGGAGCACCAACTAAACTCAGGCACTGTCAGGATCCCTTATATATAGCTTGTTGGCAAACATCAAACAGAATGGCCAGAAGGGGCTAGACACTCTCGATCACTGAAGTTCACAAAAGCACGGCACTGCACTGATCTTCGCAAAGATAACGGCATTGCACTGTTCTTCACATAAAACACTTTACCGCACTGCAATTAAAACGCACTGTTCATGAACACTGACCGCACTGTTGATCTCTTGAAGAGAGCTGAGAAGAAACTAACTCTTGGGACGAGCTGGTCCGCTTTTATAGACACACGGAGACATCAAAGGAGAACTCCCAGAATGGGCTAGATGCTTAGTCTAGACACTTCCGACGCCAACGGTCCTTTCATCCGTCGGCTCTTTTCATCTTCTTCGTACTTTTTAAATATGTAATTAACTCTGTTTAATTTTACGTGAACGTAGTTTTCGTGACAATGCCGCCCACTTGAGCCTTTTCGTCCCGAAAAAGCTCAATATCGCCGTTGTCATATTTGGCTAGTCGCTCTAGGTGAACCACTTTTATTTTAGACCTCGGATTGTGATATCTCTGTATCCTGTAGACCATGTCGTTCAATCTCTTAATCACTTTGTAAGGTCCCTCCCAGTGAAGTGCGTTTGAATTTAGGGGGTAATCCTTTCTTGTGTTGTAGGTTAAATAGTAGAACCATTTGTCCTTCAGTAAATCCCTCGGTATTTGCTGCTCGATCATACCTGGCTTTCATCTTATCACTGGCAATTTTAATGCGATCCGATATGTCAGTACCGGTCGGTCTTCTGTTGTCACCCTTAGCCAGAATAGGTTCAGCCTTCTGCGCCGTCGACCAGTCTCCTCCTGAGCCAACATAGCTAAGTCGTACATCAATGACGCATTCCTTTTTCTCAGCTTTTCTACACGGTTCCACTGCCCCTTTTACCAAATTGGGCCGAATTATGGACTGTGTCGCTCCCGTGTCTATGTTAAGGATCTGCTTCCTTCTGTTGACGAGCCCACGAGCAGGAAGGTTGCTGTTCTTCTGTCGTATAATGGAAATGGAGATTGTGGAGCAATCGGAGATTCGGGAGTTATTCGCCCGTTTGTTGTCCCTCAATGGTGAAACAGATCGCAACCTTTTTCTTGGTGCTTTAGAGTTACGCTGAAAGTCGCCGACCTCACCGCATTTGAAGCATTTGGCGCGTGATCTATTCATTTACTCCTCCAGTACTCGCTTGACTACGTCTTCTATGTCACTCCTTCAGATTTGGGCGTTATTCGCCCGCTTATTGTCCCTCCGGTGCGAAATAGATCTTGACCTTTTTCTTGGTGCTTGGCAGGTTACGTTGAAAATGGCCGGCCTTACCGCAGTTGAAGCTTTTCCAGCGTGATCTATTCCTTTGCTCCTCTAGTATTCGCTGACTACTTCTATGTCACTCCTTGAGATTTGGGGATCATTTTGGGTCGTGAAATGACTTTAACAGTCTCCTTGGCTAGCGCATATGAAATAGTTTCAGCAAAGGATGATTTCTGCATCATCCAAGATACACTGCAAATTTAACATCTGGTTCTTGTATACCATTCACAAATGCTTCAATCTTAAACTGATCCAGGAAGGAGTGATTTTCAACTTGGTAAGTCAGCTGGACCAGACGTTCAATTTCCATGGCAAAATCTTACAGCGTCTCATTTGGTTTATGCACTCTGCCCCGAAATTCCATCCTGTACAGTTCTTGCTTATGTTCACCACTGTACTTGCTCTGTAATGCCACTGTTATTATGCCGTACTTGTGCTGTAATGCCACCGTTATTATGCCGTACTTGTGCTGTAATGCCACCGTTATTATGCCGTACTTGTGCTGTAATGTCATCGTACTTATTCCTGAAAGCGGACGGTAAACTTTCCAGGATTTCTGCTGCTGTTCCCTACAGTGCCAAAATTAGTTCTATCGTCTTTTCTTCATTATTCCATCCAGTTTTACTGGCCATTGTCTCAAATTGGAACTTGAAGACACTAAATAGCACGCTACCATCAAAACTTGGGGTCTTTATCTTGTTATGTTCTGAATTGAGTCTCACTGGACCCTCTCAAACTTGTTGATTGTCCATTTAAAATTTAGTTCACGTATTTCTTCGTCCACCTTCCTTCCTAGGTTGGACATTTTCTCTTCAACCTTCTTCTGTTCCATAGAAATGCCGCAGAGTTTTTCATCAAACTCGCTGAATCTCTTCTCTATGGCTTCCACTTGTTTGCCCAATACCTCTGATATTTCGTGAAGAGCCAAAAGTTCGTTGATCTAGAACCTTCCTGAAATTTTTCCTCAGGTCTCTTGCAATTAGCTCTAGAAGCTTCTTTAATTTTTTTTTTCTAGTCTCTTGCGATTAGTTCTAGAAACTTCCTGAAACTCTTGTCTGACTTCCACCAAGATTTTCTCCCCGTTGCTTCGATAAGACTATTGGAATTCTAATCTGACTTCAGCTAAGAATTTCTCGCTGTTATTTCTTGAAGATTCCAAGAGTTCCTGGTTATTTTCCGTCATAGCAGCTAAAATTGCATTCAAGTCCAAATTGCTACTTATGATAGGAGTCATACAGCAATGTCTTATTTATCTTCAAGCTCATGTGTACTTACATCAATTCCTTCCCTCTGGAATTCTTCTTCCAACCGTCTTTGAAGCTCAGCCTTATTTCCTGCTGTTGGCAGATCCAATTTAATCAGCTCCTTCTTCAGATGCTCCACTTTTAGTTCTTCAAACTTCATTTTTGTTGATTTTTAATTTTAGAATCCCACTTCTGACACCAATTGTTACGTTTATTACAAAATCAATAATAATCGTTGTTTATTAGAGTTCTTTTGGATTGCAAAATTAAACAAACACAAGCTTTATCAGTTTTTATCGCTGCACAATTTATTTATCAATGCACTACACACTTGGCTAATTATTCTTAACTACTACTCACAGTATGCACTGATAGCTTCACTGTTCTTATTACTCAGACCAATAACTCACTCACGATCACTGAAGTTCACAAAAGCACGGCACTGCACTGTTGTCCACAAAAAACACTTTACCGTACTGCGACTAAAATGCACTGTTCACAAAAGCTGCACTGAACGCACTGTTCACAGAAGCTGCACTGAACCCACTGTTGATCACTTGAAGAGAGTTGAGAACAAACTGACTCTTGGGACGAGCTGGTCCGCTTTTATAGACACACGGAGACATCAAAGGAGAACTCCCAGAATGGGCTAGATGCTTAATCTAGAAACTTCCAACGAGAACGGCCCTTCCATTAGTCAGCTCCTTTCACCTTCTTCATACTTGTTTAATATGTGATTAACTCAGTTTAATTTTACATGTATGTAGTTTTTGTAACAATATTAAAAATAGCATTTTTTTTCACTTGGAAGGAGGGGGGGGGGTTACAGTGGTCCACTGTTTTAGACACTGAGTTGTGCTAGATGTTCATACCCAAGGCTCTAAATTTCGTTTAGTTATATATTGACCAACCTTGAAGGTGGCCACTCAGCATTATGTGCGAATTCAGTTGCTAATTGATATGAACAGGTAGTGTGCATTGGTCATGTCACCCATAATACACCAGGGAATGTAGCAAGCTGTTCTTGATCTCCGACCAAAGTCTTTACCAAAGTCAAGGCTTTGGCTTTTCAATGCTTATATATATTCAGTTTGCCTTTATTAAGTTGATTTCATTGTTACAGGCTTCAAATTGGTGACAAGCAGTTCTGCAAGGGTGGGTGCCAAGCAATTGCTGACACTGGCACTAGCCTAATTGCTGGCCCATCTGCAGAAGTAACAGCCATTAATCAACTGATTGGAGGAACACCAATTACTGGGGGTGAATACATGGTATGACAAATACATACTTATGCAATAATTAATCCTTTTGATTTGATATTCCATAAATTATTTATCTGTATAATTTTATTTATTTTCCATAGATCAGAAGAAATTCCTAGTGTTTTAAAAATATACTTTTTTAAAGATATTAGATTCTTATTATTTCCGGTTAAGGTGTACAAAAGAAATATCTGCTGATTACACAAACCTAGAATAATTCTTTAGTTTATTCAGATGACCTTTTAATTTATCCTGTTTTCATACCCTTTGCATAGTTTCATCTGGGCTACCACGTTAAGCATATTCAGAGGTTTGGATACCTCATTTAATAATCAGAACTTTGCCTTTTAACCTTTTCTTATTCCTAGTTAAGTTACAATAACAATTCTGTATTGCACATTTTGTCCAGAAATTAAATTATAATTAAAGACTTCCCTGTTACTTGCCTTAGAATTCCAAGGTGACCTTATCTATTAAGGGAAGTGACATACTCCCCCATTCTTTATTTATTCAGGTAGCTAATGACTTGCCTCATGAAGTTGAGTGAGTACCGGTGAAACAGATAGATAGGTCAATCATCAATGCTTTGTGATTGCACAGCTGAATAACATTTAGAGTACGGACCCAGGGTTTTAACATGGGAACTCTTGCATAGTAGTCCAATGGCTTACTATTGAACCACTGCCACCCCTACCAAAATGATGCAGGAGTGAGTAAAAACTTTCAAACACAAATCATTTTTTAATTCTTAATTACAATGCATTAGAGAAAGTAAAACACTGGTTACTGCCAAATTTTATGGGGTGGCTTTTCTTGAGATCCTATTAAATATGGAGAATATGCCGTCATGTTCATGTCAATATCTCTGTAATCTACGGTCTAGTCTTATTGTTCTTCTTTTAAAATAAAACAAACAAATATTCCTACTACATTGTGATATATATTTTTTGGCATTTGCATGTTAATGTGCTATGTATTTTTTATTATTGATTAAAGTCTTAAACTGAAATATAAAGATATTTACAATTGGTTTAAAATTTTTAAATGTATTCTCAGATTTCTATACTAAATATATGTTATACATTAGTAATAAACTTTACTATACACGTAATATAAGTATCTTTCTGATACATATACTATTTATGCTTTGTTAAAAAATAAATTCATTTTTACACTCAAACACATAGTAGTATGTAATTTTTTTTAAGCTGCAACTAAATGGCATACATTAAGGCCAGTTTGATTTGATTTTGTAAGTGATGCATTAGTGTTTCCATGAAAACATCTTGAATAAAAGAAACTGCTGTGGCATATTTTTATGTCTTCAATTTCCTACACAAAACTTCTTTAAAATTTTATGGCAATAGATCTAGTTTTAGTTATCCTCTATTTGGATTAAAAAAAATCCACTAGTTAAAATCCATTCTAAATGTTTTCTTCTTCAATTGTCTTTACAGACCTTGAATATCTTTAGCCACTGTTGCTAGCCTCCCCATCTTCAACCTATTATGAGTAATGGCTTTAATGCTCACTACATCTAACTGTAATGCCCTTCTTTTTCCTTCAACAAATCTCATCTTAAGTCTTCCTTGTCAGGTACCCACTACTATATTATTCATTGCCTTGTAGAAGTTTAGAGTACTTTTACCACATTTCAAGTCCATTGTAACCTCTTAGCTTTCATATTGTGTGAAATTGACTGTCTAATTTTAGATGTATTCCCCTCTGTTTAATTCTTTCCCTCCAGAGTCACCATCTCATGTTGGACCTATTATAACTCTGAGGACCTTATATTCAAACCTTTGAACCTTTTCTTCAAGGATCCCATCAACATCACTGTCTCTCAGCTATTGATCCGTTTTGTTTTTATGATTGAATTATAGACCCTTTAGTTTCAATGCTTGTGAGATTTTCCTTGACCTTTTTTTTTTTTTTTTTCTCTCCTCATAGTAACCCTGTGAGGAGTTATTTATTCGAATACATGTTCCATTGCCACATGGCATATTACATGTATTATTATGTTTAAATACATCATTATTTTACAATATATATTTGTTTATCAACTGTCATTCAAATATTCAAGAAATAAAATAAAATAAAAAAATAAATAAATAAAAATAAAATACAATATTAAGATAAGTATGGTAATTACAAACAGAATTAATAAATGAAATGAAAAGTAAATAAATAAATACAATAGGAACAAAAGCATATCAATTGAAATTAAACTTAAACTCAACGATGTTTAATTTGCGAGTCTATGTTAGGTAAATATATTGAATTATAATTCCCATTCCTCACAATCAACTTCACATTCTAATGAATTTTTGCTACATCCATATCTATACTTTTGATAAACTTTATAAATTCTTTATTATATTTGTTAAATATAATATGAGGTGGTTCTGGCCAATTACCTCCTTTTAAAATTATGTTCATTATTAAATTTGATCTATTTTGACTAAATGTTGTGCAGTCATAAAGTATATGTAAAAACGTTTGTGTTGTCTGTAAGTCGCACGTACATTTGTCATTGTCTTGAATTTTAAATCTTGTTAAATAGTGTCCTGTCTGTCCATGTTCTGTTAGAAATTGTGTGCATTTGTGATGGTGACTCTTAATTGTGTTGTAGTTGTTGTGAGTTATATTTGGTATGTATTGATGTAAACTGTAAGATTTGCTACATGTCGTCCATTCTCTGTTCCACTTTTGTATTGTGTCGGTACGTAAGTCTTTTAATAAAATTAATGTCCCCTGCGTGACGGACTTTTTTAATGAGAGTGGCACGAGGGCAAATTTTGGGTTTATGTTGGTATCCTGGGCTGCTTCCTTTGCTAACGTGTCGGCTTGTTCGTTTCCAATATTTCCTGAGTGGGCTTTTACCCATTCTATATGTATGTGTAGGTTTAAGTGTATAATTTCTAGAATATGTTGTCTAATGTTTTCTGTGATCGGGTCGTGTATAGTAGGGTTGCGTATTGAGTAAATGAGAGTCGTGTTGTCTGTGTGTATGGTCGTATATTTGTGTAGGTTATATGACGATTTTATAATATATTCGGTAGCTTTTAAAACAGCGTATTTCTCTGCTTGATTATTAGAGCATCTAGCATCAAGTCGGTATTTGTATTTTAGAACATGTCCGCTTGCAGTCTCAACAATTAATGCTGCTCCAGGTGTGTTGTTGTCAGTTTTGCTTCCGTCAGTAAATATGTGGGATGTCATAGTGTTTTCAGTCCATGGCTCGTCCAAATGTGATGTTACTTTCGCAAATAGTGCCGGGTGTAGCCATTGTGAGCAGTCAATGTGTTTATCTATTGTAATATTCATTATGTCTTTGTAGTTAGTTCGTTGTTTTTTTATGTTGTACAGAGTCGTCAGCTCTTCTGCTTTATATTCTGCTGGAATTATAGCTGCTAAAACACAACTGGCCTCGTAAGAAATAGTTCTATAACCTTTCGCGGTTTTAATACCTATGAGTCGTTGTAGTCTATGAAATTTCTTCAGGTTCCTTTTTCTGCGTAGAGCATAATGCCATACTGAAATACCGTAGAACATATTAGGGACAATTGCACCTTCATAAATAGTTTTCAGGCATTCTGATTTCATACCCCAGGTTGTTCTTGTAGCGATACTTAACGTGTTAATGAGTTTTGAGACTTTAGTGTATATATAGTCAGTGTGTCTATTCCAATTTAGTTTTCGGTCCATGAGAATGCCTAAGTATTTGATTATGTCAGTCTGTTCTAGTGAAAGGTCGTCAAGTAAAATATTTAGTTGAGGGATATTCCGTTTTCTAGAAAAAATAATGTATTTCGATTTTTCAGTGTTAAATTCAAGTTTGTTCTGTTTCGTCCAATTGGAAAGTATGCTAAGTAAATTGTTAGCAGTATATTCAAGAAATTTAAAACATTTATTTTCAATTAATAGTACTATATCATCAGCATAAGCAATTATGTGTGTCGCAGGAGGTAACGGTACGTCAAAAATAGTGTTGATTAAGATGTTCCATAGGGTTGGAGATAAACTTGACCCCTGAGGGGTACCAATAGTAACTGGTTTGGTGTAAGTATAATGTTTGCTCTGTATCATCAAAGATCTTTCTGTAAAGAAATTTAAGATAATTTTATATAAGTTTTTTGGACAGTTATATGATTTAAGATTTTTTAAGATAGCTGGCCACCATGCATTATCAAACGCCCCTTTGATATCCAGACTGACCATTATGACATTAGATTTCCCATTTAAAGCTACATGGATTATATTTGTTATTTCTGTTATTGCATCTGTTGTTGACCTCTGTGGTGTAAATCCATACTGGCGTTCATGTATTATTTTATTAACATTTAAATAGTGTACCAGTCTTGAATTTATAACCTTATCCAGAACTTTAGACATCATTGGCAGAATGCTGATAGGCCTACACTTGGAACTCTCTGGTTTTTGAATAGGTATGAGAATTGCCTTTTTCCATTGTTTAGGTATTTGGCTTGTTGAAAATACGATTTGATATATTGTTGAAAATAAGTCAGGGAAGTACTCTGCTGTGTGTTTTATTATTTCAGCATTTAAATTGTCCCATCCTGGCGTCTTCTTAGAGTCCAAATGTTTCACAATTTCCATAATTTCTGATATTTCGAGTTCTCTGTCATCTTCGGAGTTTGGTAAAATTTGAGTTTCGTGTCTTATGAGTTTTTGCTCGATAGTGTCAGTATTCATGTTATCCTCACTAGTAAGGGAGTGAAGTAAGTGTTCCAGAGTTTGAGCATAATTTGTTGTATAGCCTTGATCACTTATTTTAATTGTTTTCATGGTATTAGATTTAATTTTTCCTGAGGAATATTTATAAGGCCATGCCCAGGCAGAGCTTCTGTCTAGGCTATTGCAATATTCCTTCCATGCGTTAAATTTACTTGTTTTAAGAAGTCTCTGATATTTATGCCGTACACTAACAAATCGGTTGCGAGCTAGTTCTCTGTCTTGGGAATCTGATTTTGTTTTTTGATAAGCCTTTCTAAGTTTCTTGCTTTCTTTTCTTAGTTCGGTCAGCTCGTCATTCCACCACGGTACCGATCTATTTATGCATTCTCTGTTTTGGCCACATTTTTTAAGACTCATATTGCATGATTTAATCAAAGATATGGTGAAGTTATTTACTATTTCCTCAGGCGTAAATCTTGAGAGGTTTCTGGTTATCGTTTTTTCAAGATTATCAAGCTTACCAAGGTCCTTGACCTTGAGACTCGAGAAACTGAGAATAAAGCACTCTTGCACTAATTATTTGCCGGTCAATTTCAATGAACTTGTCTTGATAAAGATTTTTAAAGCTTTCTACTTTTGGTATGGATAGGGTCCTCTACATTCCAGCTTTTTTCCATGTATTGGTTACAATTTATTACCGTATATTTAGTCTACTCTCTGTTTACTTCCAAGCCTGTTTCTTTTCTAGTGAATTGATGATATGCACTGTATACAAGAAATGTATACATCTGTCTATGTGTACCCCTTCCTTTAGACTTGAATGCTTCATGTACTACCTTCTTCAAGTCTAGGGTTAAGAGAAAGGAAGACGCCCAATCACATTATCTCTATCCTGGCTTAACATTGAATATCTGTCGTCTTCCCTTGGACACATGACAACGGAAGCCATTGATGCACATCCTTGTCAATTGGGCTAACTTCTTGGAAATGCAAATCATAGTAATAGCGCAACTTCCTAAAAATAGCTTCTGTCAGCTGAATTCTATGCTACCATGAATTCATTGAATTGGGTGCATATATCCTTGCATAATTGCATCGTTTTGAAGTTTCATTATATTTTCAAGTGCTGGCAAGTACTAGTGTTCTAACCTCGTGATGGTTGGCCAATTCTATTTTGGATTTTGATTGCTTTTCATGATCTTTAACTTCATGCTTTATTCTCTTAAGCTTGTTCTCAGTCTTGTAAATCTTCTTCAACTGTAAGTGGCTGATTTTAATTCTTACCAAGAAATGATTGGAACTACAGTCGGCTCACCTGAAGCTCTCCTATCGAGCTTCAGTGTCTTGTTTTAATCAGCAGATGGTAAATCTGATATTTCCTCCTCTCCTGAGTACTTATTCAAGTATTTTTATGGAAGCCCCTAGGTGGGTACTAACCACCAGATTTTTAGCAATAGTAAAGCTTATGCACTTATTCTGTTATCCGAGGTTGTGCCATGAATACTATGTGCTCGTATTGCTGGGCAGAACTGAGACCTAATACTGAAGTTTCGTATTTTATCCTTATGTCATGGAACTGATCATAATATATATCTTTAAGTTCCTTCTTGTTGTCTTTAGATACTTACGTATTTATGATTGATATATTAAACGAATGACTTTATTTGTTTGCATACAGATTTGCTTGTTAATAAGACTGACTTGGGGGCAAATCCTATGCAAGGTAGACCATGTGTTATGTCTCTTTTTAGCTTTTTGACTGTGCTGATATCGAAGATTTTCGCATGACTTTCCACTTATTGGGATGCCCTCAAAATCTTCTCTATGCCAATGAAACTCCAATTGGTTATGGAGATAGATATACAGATATCTACATGGTCACTAATCTGCCTAGAGGTCCTTATATACTTTTTTTATTATTCTTGCTTTAGCTCCCAAAATGTGTACTCTCCCATAAAACCAGTTCAAGATGTGTAATACTTCTACCCAATTGTTCATATTTTATGGACACATTTAGCAGATTTCCCTTAAGGGAAATCAGCTATTCAGGTAGTACTCATGACACGATTTTCAAAACATTTCTTCAAATATCCATTGATCCTACCCAGAAATGACGAAAAGGAGGTCTATTCAAAATTATGTATCTATATCTCTATCTATAAATAGATAGAAAATGAGGTCCGCTCAAAAAAATATATATATATATTGTAACATTTACAATTTCCAAAGCTATAGTTTTCCGTAAAAAGTGCTTAATAAATAGCAAAAATACAAAATGTTTTTAAAAGTCATGGCTAATGAAGTTGCAAGAGTCGCTGTTAGGAGTGCTTCACCAACAACACAGCATATTTATACTTATTGAATGTAAAACAGAAGATTTGAAGAAGAAAAATGCTATATCAACTACAGGGATTTATGGTTTGTGTGAACACATATGTTTTCAAGGAAATCAAAAATCTACGAAATATGTTCTTTTTAAGGAGCGACATCTTTGAAGATTCTGTTTGTCTTTTCCACCACTGAAACCATCGATATAAGTCCAGACCAGGCCATACTTAGTACTCGAATGCTCTGAATTTCTTTAGGGCAACATTATTTTTTTAATGTATTATATTCAATGTTATATAATTATTCATAGCTTAAATGCCAATGTGTATTAAATGACTATCTGTTTCCCACTTATTAACCTGATATATTTTTGCTTATAAATAAATACCAATTTATCTGCAAAAGAGTCCTCAATATTTCCTTTAAATAAATCTGTATTAACCAAGCATAGGTTTGAGTACTATTTGTTCACTTACAAATATAAATATATATAGTCGTATATATTAATTTTTTTATTTGATTTTTTCAATATTATTAATATATATACACACACACACACACACACACACACATATATATATATATATATATATATATATATATATCTGTTAATGCTCTAGCGATCACAATTTTGGTTTAATTGTTACTAAACTCGATTTTTAAACGTTAATGTAAAATTAAAGATCAAGCTCATTAATGGCTGAAATCCATTTCAGAGGTAGAGGAGGAGGAATTCCTAAAATTCCAAATATTTTCTTTATTATGTGTCACATCGAAAAATTGTATAGAAACAATCTTATTGCAAACGTAATGTTCTATAGATGTTGTTATGTTCATGTTTTCTCTATATTGAGTACTAACTGAGATATATCCATAATTTAGTTTTCAACCATCAGTAAACCCCCACTCCTACTCGAGTCATTTTAACAATAAGCTGTTATATCTTGAACCACTTCATTCCAAGGTTTTTCAAGAACCACCAATCATGGTTTTTGCTAAAATTTTACTTTGTGAGATACATCATCAATTAAGATTTTTTGTTCTTTACTCGAAAATGTTTATCTGATCTATACCACACTCAGTATTGAACCATTTTAATCAACACTATAGATCATAATTGTTATTGCCGGAAATCGGACCTGGAATAGTGGGGTTTAGAGAGGGGGATTAAAAAATTCAAATATCTTTGTTGTTATGAGTTGAATGAATCGTAAAATGTTATGGAACCAATTTGTTAGCTATTTGTATTCTACAATTGTTTTATGTATTTTTTTGTAACTCAAATATTAAGTGAGTTGTATTTTTTCTGGTTTTCTGTAGCCCCCCCCCCACCCTTATACTCATCGTTTTTTTTTAAAATACAAATAGAGAATATTTGGTGAAATGAGATTAGAAGTATGTTATGCCAGCACTTGGGAAATCTGCTTAGGGTACGCAGCCCCTGCATGATGTGTTTTTTATTAACATTTTATAAAGAGTTCTGCTGTGATTTGATTTGGATTATTTCATTTTTTCAGGATGTCTTTCTTATTTGTAAATTTTTTGATGCCTAGCTTCTTTCCGTTTATGAAAATTCTGGTTTGCTAAGGTTTTTTATTTTTCTCCTGAATGCTAGATCCAGCATATATTTATGAAAAGAATGAAGGGGGTGATGGTTGGTTTTCAAAATTTTCTTCAGGAAATACAACTTTAGAAAATCAGCCCCGTGGACGACCTCACTCATCAGTGGAGGACCTATGCCTCCTGGGCAAATGCCAAAACAGAATCTCCATCCGAAGAAGTTAATGGTTACAGTATGGTGGTCTATGGCCGGGGTCATTCATTATTCTTTTCTACCAAAGGGCAAAACAATTGATTCCACATTATACTGCCAAGAAATTGAGCAAATGCATCAAAATTTGATCAAGCAATAGCCGGCATTGGTAAACAGGAAAGGACCGATTCTGCTTCATGACAACGCCCGACCACATGTTTCAATACAGACAGTGAACAAATTAGGGCTATGAAGTCCTACCACACCCCCCATTTCCCCTGATCTATCTCCTACAGACTACCACTTTTTTCGGAGTTTGGACAACTTTTTGCGAGGAAAATTTTTTACAGATGATTTAGACATTAAAAATGCATTTTCTGAATTTCTTTCAACACGTGACACAAACTTTTTCAAAAGTGGGATAGAAAACTTGGTAAGTCGTTGGCAGAAGTGTATTGAAAATGATGGTAAATACTTTGAATGAATAATATTTCAGATTCGATCTCAATTTTTCATTTTTTTCCTGATTCTACAAACGGTCATTTCATAAGTTACAACCCAATAGTTTCTATATATAACTAATTTCCTTCAAATAGATCGATCCATTGTCAACATAAATGAAATCCAAGTCTTTCCTTATTTGTCTCCTATTTCCTTTATTTTTCGATACTACTGTCCTCTAAGATCTCCAAATTTATTTTTACTGCATTGACCTATTCCTCTAAAAGGTTATAATATAAATTAATAAGTAATAACATACCATTTATGAGGAAGACCTTCTCCGGAAAAAGTTCATCTTTCATTTACACTATTATATTGACAATGATTATAAGGAGGGATTAATGTACATATTTTTAATTAAAGTCTTTTCTAGAATTAAGCTTGGTTGAATAAATACTATATTCCATAAAATAAAAATCATATAATTCTCTGTAGCCTCCGTTTTAATACAGTAATTTTAATATTTATTTATTACTAGCTAGGGTGGCTTTGCTCGGGAAATTATTTGAGGCTGAATGATGATGGTGTTTTTTTTTTTTTTTTTTTATCAAGTCTTTAATGTTTACAACTTCCCGTTTGGGCACATGGTTTTCCTGTGAGGTTCTGGCCTGGGGAATTATAGAATAGAAATTTCAATGCTGAAGAATAAATGAAAATAAGTCCCTCTCCACTGTTTGACACACCATGAATAATTTAAATCATAATCATGGATAGCATTTATTATAATTAAATATCATCTCTAATGTACATATTTCCTTTGAAAAACCAACCCTACCTTACTTATATACATAATAGTAAATGTGAGTAGAAAGCAAAATACAACATTTCACAGGAAATAAGGTAACACGATTAACTGTGTTAGCCTCCCAACCTCCTCTCCTGCTTGAGTGTTATCAACATTGCTTTAATAAAATTACTTCTTCAAACATTCAAAATTTCAAATTTTCTCGTAATTTATATTCCTATATATTAATTTATATTTATTTTTTATCCTGGTGTAAATAAATAACAGTGGTACCCAAAAAATAATTTAATTTATATTGTAAAAGTGAGGTGAAGGAAAGAGATTGCAGCAATCCCCCCCACAACATCAAATCATTGAGTTTAAACGCATATTGTCTTATGTTATAATGACATTACCAAGTAACGTTTAATAGTTATGTATAGTAAATAGTCATTTAAATATTGTCAAGATATTTGAGGAAATAAGATAATAGATAATTCAAGAGTTTGATTCTGCACAACTTCCGCTATCACAAGTTGTGCAAATTCAGCATGACATTGTTTACATAATACATTATACAAATAAAATTATCAAAGTGTTCTTATAGTTTAAATTTCTATAAATTCTATAAATTTCTATTGTAATAGTTAACAAAGTTATTTTCTAATTTAAATAAATAACAAATGAGTTCTGGAGATTTATTACTTGCCTAATCCAAATCACATTTAGAACTATCATATAAGTCTAAAAACATAACATCATTTATCATAGTATAACTTTATTAAACACTTTAATGAGTACTAATAAAATTATTGACTCCCGCTGTAATTTTAGCATATTTCCCTCAGCCATGCCATAGACTCAATATCTGCAATTTGTAGCTTTGGTGTCTGTTTGTTTCTTACCTTTTCACGCATAAACAGCTGAACCGAATTTTATGAAACTTGGTATGTATATTACTGCTAAAGCAACTTAGACTTTAGACTATATTAATATTCTCTTAGACGATCAGGAGTGGGAAAGGATTATAAAGGAGCCCTGAAATTAAAAATAGCGATATTTCATTTTGTATTGCTTTTTCGGCAAATATAGACGTAAAAAAAGTTGTTTATTTTGTTTATATACTTTTGTCGTATACCGAAGCTAAAATGAGTTGTTGACTATAGTGGGAGTCAACAATTTTTTTTTGGCACAAAAGACAACCGAACTAAACAAAACACGGTACTCGGACGAGCAGGGAATTAAAAATAGTAATATTTTGTTTCCTATTAGTTTTTCAGCAAATATGCACTTGACAAAAGTTGTTTATTTTATTATTTAGAGTAACTTTTGCTATATTAACTTTTGTCGTACAACAAAGTATAAACGAGATATAAACTAAAAACTAGAGTAGGAGCCAACAATTTTATTGGCCACTAACGATTTAACCAAACTTAACAAAACTCAGTATGTGAATTAGCATTAATTCTACCATGATTATAAGCTACATTAAAATTTTTAGATTCAAACAGGAGTGGGGGGGGGTTCTAAGGGAGGCCTGAAATAAAAATTCGCGATATTTCATTTTCAATTTGTTTTTTGGCAAACGTACACATAGCAAAAGTTAGTTGTTTACTTTGTTATTTAGAGTAACTTTTGTTTTATACATTTTTTTGTATAACAATGTATGAAGAAGTGATTTGCATAGAAATATTGACATGCTCAGCAATTCTTTCCAATATGAACTACCATGTACCATGTACCTTCTTTCCAATATGTACCTCACCTGGATAAATTAATTCAAATCTATGTTAATATTTTAACCTTAATTCAAATCTGTGTTATTTTTTATATGCCTTTAACAGATTGCACTAAGTAAAGTATACTGCCCCCTTCTCTTCTCCCAAAAATTAATTTATGAGAAACGCCAGTTTGCCCTTAAGTGTATTTAATACTTTATTTAATTAAAATGGGAAAATGATTTGAACAAAGTTTTCGTGTTGTGAACATAACCTTGCTTAACAAATAATTTTATTATTAACAAATCCACAGCAATGACGAGTATAAACCTTAAACACTGGGATGGGGAAATGTCAAAATATTGTGCAAAGTAAAGGCTTTACAAAAAAATACCATTAATTTGCCACTATGTGACTTCTTCATTTCTAAGGCATTCAAATATTTAACACTCCAGTAGTTGTGCCCAGCTTTGATACATAAGTAGTCGCGCTGTATCTGTCAGATCGCATTTCAATCCCAGTAATAGTATAACCTTATACTGTAACATATGAAAGGAAATTACAGTAAAATACTGTTACTTACAAATAAATTTATTTTATGACAAAAACATTAATTAAAATAATAGGAATGGTAGGAAACAAGTATAATATTCATATATACAAAATCAGTCTTCTATATTGACAAAGCAGGCTTTTTTCTTTGTAGATTCATTACTTTTCTTTCTTCTGAGTTTATTTTTACTGAACACCACCGGGACACACCTAGGCACAATGGCTAAGACATAAATATTGGCCACAGGAATGATACTTGTATTTGGTGAGTCTTCTGATTTTACTCTCTTCGTGGCACTTGTAGCATCTCTTCCGAGCGGTCTCCTCGCCATTCTTGTTCTGTTGGCCATTTTTGTTCTGGATCAAATAAAATTAAGAATTTAAAATTACAAGTACAAATTAATAAATTTTGTATTAAGTTAAAACAAAAGTGGTCGCGCTGTATCTCAGAGATCTTCTCCCTCCAGTGTAAACAAAATAAATTTACTATCATTATTATTGCTATAAAATGTTTTAATGTATTGTGTTTAGATCGATTTACAATGAAGGAAAATAAATATAAAATAAACACAAATACTTACAGGAGATGTTGCACTGTATCTAGGAGATCGATCGTAATCTGACAACTCAATGTTAAATGCTTGAAGGTCTGCACTAGTCTGGTTGTGCTCAGCACCCCCTCTAGCAAGATAGGAAGTACGACACCAGTCCCTTCGCAAAGGGTGTCTGGTAATAGAATATGATCTCACAATCAGGCATGACTACTGGAGTGTTAAAATATTAATATTTTAAAAAACAAATGGGTCAACCATTTCATATGGCCAATAAGTAAATAAAAAAATGTATTTAATTTAAACATTGCAGTTTTACCTTCTGGGGGCTCAGGTTGACCGTGCGAGTGAGAGAGTTGCTCTTAGTCTCACGTGGTAGACCTAGAATGGAGGGTTCGATTCTGGCCCTGGGCAGTAGAAATTTATTTAGTGATGGACTCATTAAATAAACTCCTTAGGCCCACCCTGGCTAGAAAAGGGTGGTAACCTGTAGATAAACCATACTAATTAGCTACAGTAGCATAAAGTGGATGTAAATAACAATAAACAAACAAACAAACAGTTTTACCTTCTGAATTATTTTTTGAAGGAATGAAAAAAATAAATTTCAAACTCTCTCACCAACTCCTCATATTCATTATGAAACAAACAGTTTCTGTTTACTGCACCAGCACCTTTGTATGCTACCTGTTTTGTCAGATTTCTTCCTGTCATATCATATTGTTTCTGTCTTTTCCACTTAAGTCTTCATGGCTGCATTGGACATGGGAGACTCCCTGTTAATATTTCTTACTGACATCCAAAACCTTATCCATCCTTAAATGGAATCAATAACATCTTTTCTTCCTCAGTACATGTTCCTTAACATAAAAGCTAAAAAATGGTTTGTACTACAGTCAGCTCACTCTTCATACTTCAGAAAAGGTTGGCCTTATCTGTTTCTCCAAAGTCGGCTCAGCATCATAAAATAATACAGTAGCTGATTATTGAGGTCTTCTGGTATTGATCATATTAAATATCATTGTTTCGCTAGTCATGTTACTTACTAGCTTCTGCAAGGTATCTATCTCAACAGACGATGTGGGTCAGCTATTCTATCTAATGTATTTATACTTGTCTCGTCTGGTTGAGATCCGCCATCCAGGTCTGTATTCCTCAGTGTTCTTGTCCGAATTCTTTTGGATTTTTTGTTAATTTTTTTTTTTTCATCTTTCCTATTAAAATTATACAGATGTTTCTCAATTTTAAATGCCTCTCTGATAATCCTTTCTTGATAGTTCTTTACTTTAGCCGAATCTCTATTTCGTCTCCCCCTCAGGAACCAGGCTAGACAAGTATTAATACATTAAGCAATACTTTATTTTAAGACCTAACTTTTCATGTCTTCTAATCTAATACTTAGGACTCGTCCTGTTTAAAGTAAAAAAACGTAGAGAAATATTGGTTTTAGTAAAACTGTTTACAAGAAAAATAATTACATTTAACGGAATATTATTTTTATTGATATATCCCTTGTATTTTTAATTGTTTAGCAAATTTGTTGAAAAAGACACAATAGTTGACAAAAAGAGAAAACATGTTCCCCAACAAAATGAAAAAATTACTTTATTTGACCTAGAATGACTGAAATTCTAAGTCTGAATCTGGCTGAAGTGAATTAAGAATTGTAATAGGATTATGCAAAATACGCTATGAAGAGAAAATGTAAAGACACTAACATTATTGATCATTTTAAAGATTCTTACGACTTGTCTTCCTTGTACTAATATTGAATTAAATATACAAAAGTCCGTCACGCAGGGGCTGCGTAAACTAAGCAGATTTCCCTCGTGAAGTTTAGTAATAGATAAATCTCCATACGAGTGACGATCAGTTACGGCAAAGGGCCGAACTAGATTTTGGCGGGAACCATAGCGCGTCCGTTACACTTAATAAAAATGCAAATATCTCGGTTAATATTCAAGATAGAGAATAAATGTATATAACAATATTTATAGTAAAATTAATTTGCAATAAGATTGATTCTGTACAATTTTTCGATCCGACGTATAGTAACGCAGATATTTCGAATTTTCAAAAATCCTCCCCTCTAAACCCCCCCTCCCACTGGTCCGATTTCAGCCGTTAACGAACTTGATCTTTCTTTTTACATAAAACGACTAAATATCGAGTTTGGTAACGATCAAACAAAAATTGCGATCGCTAGAGCGGTAACAGACAAATATATATATATATATATATATATATATATATATATATATATATATATATATATATATATATATATACAGTTTTGAACGGACCTCATTTTCGTCATCTACTAGGTAGGATCGATGGACATTTGAAGAAAAATTTCGAAAATTCCGTCATGAGTACAACCTCAATAGCTGATTTCCCTTAAGGGAAATCTGCTAAAATATTTCACTGCACTTAATTTAAAATTATTTTATTTGAAAGTGACATATTATAACATTGTTTCAATTATCAGATCACAAAATGTCATATATCATAAATTATAGACCCTTTTATGATAAACAAAAAAGTCCTTTACAAAGCTTCTGTATTCCAAACAATTTACAGTTTTGGAATTCTGTGACTCGTTCTACTTACATACATATGTACAGAAGTCATGCCCGAACTAATCTTGACGGGTTCAGGGATGGTCAAAACTGATAATTCATTGAAAACTGAAATTTTTCAAAATCACAATGCTTCCTTTTCTTCTAGGGAGTAAATAGACCTTAGATTGGCCAGTACGAAATGCTTGGTTTCTTTGGTTATAGCTTCAAATATCTTTCTGGTAGTCCTATAATTTCCTCATTAAATGAGCACATTTTTAATCATTAATATCAGTGGCAATTATTCATAATTTGCATAGCAAGTCCATTTTTATATAATAATAAATCAACAAGGACTGTATTATTATAATTCTTTCATTACTATCAAAATAAAATATATTTGCTGTGATCAGAAATATTTCTTTTACATATATAATATAATACAAAATTTTTATTGTAAAGTTAAAGATATACAAAATAAAGTGCACCAGTTTCAAAGAATATGATATTGGAGAATCATTCCAATTATTAAAAACCAATAATGTAACATGCTAAACGTTTTAACAAAGCTGAGCTCTATAATTAAAATTTGGCCTCATAGACCATGTTATAGAATATAGGCAGAGATTTTGACTGTTTTGGTGAAGGTCTTAGAAAGAAAAAAAAATAGGCTGAAAATAGAAGTTGTAGAAAAAGTTCAGATTGTAAAGAACAAAGAGAAAACTTTTGGTTAAAGAAAATCTTATTATTGTATTAGACAAATTATTATTTATGTTTGCTCTGAAGTATTTTATTTTTCGCACATTCCCTAACCACACATCTTGTGAGCATTTTCCTGCCATCCTTTGTGTAAGATGGATGCTGAACATGGATCACCATTGAACATTTTAAACCTTTCAGTTATAAATGAATATCTTTGGCTCAACTTTCCATAATGAACACGCATTTGACAAACTGGGATCACATATGCCTATCCTGAGATCCTCAACAACCTGAAAATTGCTTTAAGAGAAGAATAGCGTTGTCCAAAACGTTATTTTTACGTAATCCACATCCGGGTGAATACAACTTCATATTCTACAAGAGGAGGAAACACTCACTACTGATACCATGATCAGTAAATAAAAACCCTGAAATTTTCATTTACTAAATTTTTGGAAGTTGTTCATTTTTTGTTTCCTGCTGTTTAAAAGAATCTGAAGTTTTTATTGAAATCACAAGTAAAAAACGCTACAAACTTATTTTGCATCCATATACAAAGGTCACTAAAACAGTTTTGCATTACAGCTTAATTTATTTAATTTTCTCGAAATAATTTCTGCCACATTCAAAATACACTTCTCCATTTGTCGGAACCAGTCCTTAAACCAGCTCTGCCAAGTTTCATCCGGGAGTGAGGCACATACATTGTCCCAAGCCCTCAGAAGGTCCTCGTCAGTAGAAAAATGTTTTCCTTTCACCTTCATTTTCACGTGTGGGAACAGTGCAAAGTCACAGGGAGCAAGATCTGAACTGTAAGGAGGGTGCTCAAGAAGTTTCAGTCCAGTAGTGGCCAAATACTCTGTGCAAGCTCTGGCACGGTGAGCTGCAGTGTTGTCATAGTGGAGGTACCGGGTGTCCATACTTGACATTGGTCTCAGGTTTTTCAGGGATCCTATGACTTTAGGCAGGCATTGCTCAGTGTACCACTTAGCTGTAACTGACTTCTGTGTGTCCAAAACAACACGCTATACAATTCCATTCGATCTGAAAAATCATCGTCAAAGACCCAAACCTCTCTCGTGGCCTTCCTTCTCTCTCAGCATCCTCTAGAGTGAAATTGCCAGTTTTAAATTCTCTGTACCACCTGAATATAGTAGCATGATGTGGACAATCATTATGCAATGCGAGTTTCATTTCAGTCAAGCATTGATCTATGCTTAAACCAGGTGTAAAATTATATCTTAAAATTGTCCATACTTCACTACTTGACCACAATGCCACAGTACGCACTTTAATCTGTCCCTGCTTATGAACAACTGAGCCCAGAGATGCGCTGCTGCTGGCTACTATGCTTGCATAGACATGTCTGAACACACAGTAACTAGCCGCCGCCTGCGTCTTTCTGTTAAGACATATTGCAAAACTTTTGTAGTGGCCTTTGTACTTTGTAAGAAACAAATATGTTGTGATGATGTCATCAATTAAGGGTTTTTGTTCTTTACTCAAAAATATTTATACCATATTCGATATTTAACCGTTTCAGTTAACAATTAAGATCGTATTTGTTATTGGCTGAAATCGGACCTGGAATAGTGGGGGTTTAGAGGGTGGGTGATAAAAAAATTCAAAGTATTTCTGTTATTATAAGTCTGATCATAAAATGTTATGGAACCAATCTTGTTAAACTATTGATGCTCTACAATTGTTGTTCTATGCATTTGTTCGTAAACCAAGTATTAACTCTGTTATTCGTACTTTCTTCTTTCAGTAAGTCCCTCCCTTCTACTCATCAGTTCGGGGTGTTAACCATGTGGAAAATCTGCTTAAATTAAATTATTTTATTAAGGTCCACTTTTTGCAACTAAGGCTAATTGGGTCAGGTTATCTGCAGGTTACCACTCTTTTCTAGCCAGGGTGGGACTTGAGATTTTATTTAATGAATTCCGTCACTAAATAAATTCCTATTGTCCAGGCAGGAATTGAACTCGCCACTCTAGATTTACCATGTGACATTAAGGTTAGCGTTTTAACTCACACACCTAACCCGAGCTCCCTCAGGGAAATCTGCTTAGTTTATGTAGCTCCTGCTTGACGACTTTTTAAATATTTTTGTCCTCCGTATTCTGTTAACTTTGAATCCCACCTTTCTTTACTAAGCAGTAGTGGCTATACAAAGTCAGTATCACAGGTGCTGTGTAAACTAACAATTATCAGTTTTCCCTCGTGTTAGAATATGACACTTAAATGATCTCATCTCTATATCTCCTATAGTAAGAAGTCTATGTAAACAGGAATTCAAATATTAGCTGGACTTGAGATGTTTAGTGACTGAAGTACTTAATATGAAAATCAGATGAGTAGAAGTGGGAGTTTACAAAATGCTGGAACCAAAATAAAAACTAATATGCGGTTAATATTTGAGTCTGAGAAAACATGCATTTGACAATAGTTCTAGGAAATTAGAATTCCAACAAAATTGGATATATGCAATTTTTTTTCATTTGACTCATAGTAACTAAGATATGTTGAATTTTCAATTATTCCTCTGTAACTCACCCCTCCTCCAAGGTTTTGGCCATTACCTATTATAATCCTTAGTTTTCCATGGAACTATTTAAATATCTAGTGTGATGTTGATGAAATAGAAATCATTTAGTTCAATAATTATGTAAAATCTTAAATTATGATGTCACACAGAAAATATTTGCCTTTAGTAAAAGTCCAGCGAAAACAATATTTAGTATTAAAGCTTTGAATATAAATGTTCCTGATATAAGAGCTTATTGTTTACGTGACAAGCGTGGGGGTTTACTGAAGGCTCGTCACTACAAAAATGCAAATATCTCGATTAATATTCAACTTAGAGGAAAAATGTATTTAGTATCTATATATAATTTTGACTGACTTCATTTTTATCATCTGGCTAGGATTGATGAACATTATAAGAAATTTTCAGAAAATCATATATCATAATTACAACCACAATAGCTGATTTCTCTAATAGGAATTTGCTAAAATGAAAATTTTCATGACTGTTTTTAAAGTATTTCTATTTAATATATTATGTAAATTGCCTATTTTATACTTTTAGGTACTTGGATCCCCAATAACTATATTAGATGTGCAGATGATACTGTATTAATCACGAATAATGCAAACGATCTTCAGGAATTGTTCCATCATGTGAATGAAACTAGAAAACAAAGTTGATGGTCATGAGTAGGACTGATATCCCACATATCAGAATATAGGCGATTGACGAGAATATTGAACAAGTGAAGCAATTAAATATCTAGGACATATGTTAAACCAAAATTGGGACCCTTAACTACAGATTAGATGTTGAATAGAGCAATCAAGAGCAACCATCCTTGAACTCAGAAAATTTCTCACAAATAAGAATCTAAACTTAAATCTAAGATACAGAACTCTCAAATGTTATGTTTGGTCATTTCTTTTGTAAGCTGTAGAGGTCTGGACAATAACTATAAATAAATTGGAAGCATTCAAGATGTGGTGTCCTCTAAGAATGCTAATAGTATTGTAGGTAGATCACATAGAGAATGAAGATGTTCTCCTTAGAGTGCAATTAAAAGATCGTGAACTTCACAAAGTAATAGAACGGAGAAAACTATCCTATTCGGAAAATGAGAGGAGAACAGTATGAATTCCAGCATCTTATTCTGCAAGGTAAGGTCGAAGGAGAGAAGAGGACAATAGGAAGAAAGAAACTGTCGTGGTTGTGAAATCCTAGTCAATGGACAGAGATCTCCAAAGTGCGACAATTGACGGAAGAATTCGACAGACATACAAGAATTTGCACAGCACTAAAGGACATAGCTAGCTATAAGCTGTTATAATCATGAAACGTTCTATTCCAAGTTTGCATATCAAATATTGTCTTATTGTGTGAAATATATTCGAAGTGTTCAGTGTCATGCTGCATTTAAGGTTTTACATTCTAGATTATATGATTTTAGAAGATTGCCCTTCAAGGAAATCAGCTCTTGAGGTTGTGTCCATGATGCAACTTTCAAATGTCTATCGATCCTACCCAGGAGATGGTGAAAATGAGGTCCATATTTACACTATCTAAGATACCCAACGTAGCTCGAGATATGTTTATAATTTATTTGCTATGTGAGGCTTCACTATCCAAAATATTGCTATATTCCATGTCTCCTGTATATGTTTATTTTTTCAAGACATTGTAGACCATTTAAGTTGTAATCATGAATAGTATTCTCCATTCCAAACCATGGTTACATAAAAGCTCCTTTGTCCAAAAGCAGTCCAAATCACAATGATAGCAGCTATTTTTTGTACAATATAACCATTATTACAAAATACTCTTTTTTGTATCTGAAATGTAAACTTCATTATCATAATGGTAAATAGTATGTTCAGTAAAGTATAACATATTACAGTGAAGTGTTAATAAATACCAGAAATAACTGGGCAAACCTCCCCAACATTCACCCCCCCCCCTCCCCAGCCATTTATCCTTTTAAATTATTTATTTATGAGAAGTAAACAATCCCCCTCTCTGAGAACAACACTACATTACTAAAATTATAGGCATCAAATCACATGTAATCATAAACCAATGTGAGGCTGTGAGAGGTGGGATAGAAGTAATTTTAACTTTACCTGTGCATTTCCACCATAACACAGCTGACACGAACCTGTTTATAAACTGGGAGTTGTATAATTTCTCCTTACTTCAAATCTTCTCAGTATTAAAATGAAGAATTTTATGCATACCCTGATAACATTTAAGTAATAGCAATCATTAAGACAAGCAAATAGCTTAAATTGATCACTATGATGTAATGTTAGGAGTTGTGAGGAGACAGAGTCCCCCCTCCCTCTATATCTCAGTTTTGCCAACCAACCTTCCACTCATTTAAGATCTCAGTTCTATTTAGGAGGGGTGGGGGCAATATACTTTGCTCTTCCTGCAACCTGTTTATGGCTTTTAAAAAATTGACAGGGTTTTGAGAAGTTCATTGAAAGTGGGATTATTTACAAAGGTGAGTTACCAGGTACAAAGTTTAAAATTCATACATGGGAAAGAATTGTTTCCTGTAACATTTCTGCGCAAATTAGTTTCTTTATACATTGTTAAAAGTCAAAAATGTATACATCAAAAGTTACTCCAAATAAGAAAGAAAATATTTCACTTATTCTTTTCTGTTCTTGATTACAACTGCTTTTGGTGATTGGGGCTTGGGGGGTGAATCAAAGAAATTAATACGGCTTAAGGGTTGGTGCGTACTCAGATAATGAGTTTTTTAAGTTTTGTACACATTAAATTATTGACCCCATTCTGCAGTATTTAGTGTATATCTTGTTAGTATTACACACATATGCCGAAAAACCGATAGAAAACAAAATATTTCGGTTCCTAATAATGTTCACATAACTTATAATCACTGGAACCTACCTCATTCCATCTATTGATGCTTTTCAGTTGTTGTTCTATGTAGTTTTTTGTAGCGCAAATATTAAGCGAGTTATTCGTACTTTCTTGTTTTTAGCCTTCCTCCTAACCCCCACTTCTACTCATTGGAATTTTACTTGGGAGTGAAAGTAAATTTGTTTAATGTTTGAATCTTTATTTTATTAACCTGTTTGATATTTATTTCAATTGATATGTTAACATACCTTTTAAACCTCCTATCTTGAGTTGTTTTCTATCAAGTCTAATAGTGTAAATTTGGGACATCTGGTGAGGATTTATGAGGAGATAAAAAGTTAACATGGAGGATCCTGTCTGTACTAAGCTGATTTCCCATGATCTGTTATATAACATGCTATTCTGTCCAGTTGTAAAAAATCTAAGTAAACGGAATTGAAATACAAGCTGATATATAAGGTTTTAATTGACTCAGTTACTCAAAGTGAAAATTGGATGTGTTTAAGAGGGGGTTTTAGACACTGAATAATAAATAATAATAATAAATTTAAAGCTCTTGTTTAATATTGGAGATACAGAAAAAGAAACAATGCATAGTACAACATAGATAGGAAATTAAATTTGAAACAAGATTTTTTATATACAATGATTCTAACTGTCTCATAATGATATTTTGAATATAAAATTTGAGAGGTTAAATCTAAAATTGGAATTATCTAATATTATCAGACAGTTTGAACACTTGTATATAAAAAATCTTGTTTCAAATTTCATTTCCTATCTATGTTGTACTATGCATTTTTTCTGTATCTCCAATATTAACCAAGATAGTTGCAGCAACCCCTCCCCCCCCCATCACCATGATCTCATTTCAGACATTAGCAAATATAAACTTAATTTTTGCATTAAATTGTTAAAAATATAGATACTACTAGCTAAGGTACCCAGTGATGCCTGGGAAATATTTGTAAACTCACTAATGATGGTATTTTAATAGCAAGACAATGTGTACAATTACACTTCTCTCCACGACATTGTTTTTCCGAATTAGCTAATCCTAAAGGGTAACTTTTCTGGACTTCCTAATCTATTCCTCTCCACTTTTTGTGACACGCCATTTTTGAATAATCCACACCATAATCATGAATAGCATTTATTATAATTAAATAATATCTATAATGAACATATTTCTCATCAAAACCAATCCGAGCACATATAGTTTAAGCATAGTTTTGTACATAAGATTATATTCGTAATAGTAAATCTCACAATCAGTGGAAATAAGTAAACTCAATTAACTGATTTAGCCTCCTGTTGGAGTCTGCTCCTGCATCAACATTGATTTCCTTAAATTATTGATCCAAAATATTATTTTAATAATTTATCTACTTGATGGAATAGATAATAGTGGAACCCTAAAAATAATTTCATTTATATCCAAAAACCTAGGTAAGGGGAAGATATCGCTGCCCTCCTTAAAAAGATGACTCTGATAGGCAGGCACTCCAAGAGACCTCTATAATCCTTAACATTTTTATTATATTAAAAAATGTTGAAGTTGATTATGTTTGTCATTAATTCATTTACTCCAGGCAAAACATTGTCATATCCTTTATTTTTTCTATCCACAGTTCTATTTATTCAATTCCTATTTACATTTTTTTAAATTGATGTTTCAACTTAAAGCAAATGGTCAAATGATAAATAATCGTAATAGATTTAAAATGTCATTATGCAAATGTACTCTTATATCTCTTAGTCGAGTCAACTAACAGATATTTTGTGATTAACAAATTGGGGGCTCAGGTTGGGTGCATTAAGGTGTTGGTCTAAATCTTACTTGGTAAACCTTAGACTTGTGAGTTTGATTCTCACCCAGGCAATAAGGATTTAAATAATGACAAACTCATTAAATAAAATCCTCAGTTCCACTCTGACAAGAAAAGGGTGGACCTATAGATAACCTGCCCCAATGAGCCTTAGTAGAACAAGTGGACATTAATAAATAACATTTCTCTCTTAGAACTTATATCCTAAAAACAACACTGAATGAATTAGCCTAAGGTGACATCTAGATTTTGTCCAACCTTCCAGATACTCGACTTGGCTGTAGAAATACCTTATATTTTGGAATACATGTCTGTAAATGTACGTTAAATTTAAACATTTTCAATGTGATTTATTAAAATACTGTCTAAATGATTAATTTATATTTTTAATAGTATGGATATTCTCCTTTATTCTTTGTTTTATTATATTTCTTTTTCTCCCACCTTTAAATTATTAGTGTGAAAAATATATAATAAATCTTACTAATACTGTAATGTTCGACATTTGTTGGTCTATACTTTTTCTCTAACTCAAAAATTAAAAGTTATTTGTATTTTTCAGTTTTCTACTTTAACTAAACCCCTAATACCTACTCAGCTCACTTAGCGGTAAGCTACTATATCACAAAATGTCTTATTGATGCTCAAGTCCCAAATATTCTTTTTTATTGGGCCTTTAACTTTGTGAAATATATAAGTCAAAGATTATATGTCATGTAATCACTGATTGTACTAGTTATATTTTGCTTTAGAAGCATTAAATTTGTATATGTTCATTATCATAAATAATTTTCAAACATTTTGTGGAAAAGTAAACATTTGCTAGCATTGTAAATGGGCGAGATTGGGCCAGGCATTGGGGCTTAGAGAAGAGGTAATTTAAAACACAAATTGATGCAGACTAAGAATCTAAAGAATCTTTTGCAATTGATGAACCCTCGAAAGGTATAGAAATATCTACATTTTATATCTAAGGATAATTTACATTCATATACATGACTAGCTCAGATACCCGGCTTCGCCCGGGAATTCATTTGAGGCTGAATGGTGGTGGTATTTTTTTGGCAAGGCTTTACTTTGCACAATATTTTGACCCAGTGTTTAGGGTTTATACCCGACATTGCTGTGGATTTTTTAATAATAAAATTAATTTTTTATGTAAGACTTCACTGTCCTCCAAATTGTCATATTTCCCGTCTCCTGTGCATTATGCATACCTTTGAATTATTAAGGTCAAAATATTAAAATAGATTTGAATTAATTTTTCCAGGTGAGGTACCTGGTAGTTCCTATTGGAAAAAATTGATGAGCATATCAATATTTCTACGCAAATTACTGGTTTCATACATTGTTCCCGAAAAAATGTATAAAACAAAATTTACTCTAAATAACAAATAAAACAACTTTTGTTATGTGTACATTTGTCGAAAAACAAATAGACAACGAAATATCGCTATTTTTATTTAAGGCCTCCCTTATTACCCTCACTCCCGTCTGAACCTAAAAATTTTAATATAGCTTATAATCTTGGGAGAATTAATGCTAATTCACATACCGAGTTTTGTTAAGTTCGGTTCAATCGTTAGTGCCCAATAAAATAGTTGGCTCCCGCTTTAGTTTTTTGTGTATATCTCGTTTATACGTTGTTATAAAACAAAAGAGAATATAACAAAAGTTACTTGAAATAACAAAATAAACAACTTTTGTCATGTGCATATTTGCAGAAAACCCAATAGAAAACGAAATACCGCTATTTTTTATTTCAGACCTCCCTTACAACCCCCACTCCTGCCCGTCCCTAGAAATGTTGGTATGGCTTGTTATAATGAAGGCATTAGTCCTAATACATGTACCGAGTTTTATTTAGTTCGGTTGATTTTTTTGTGCCAAATAAAATTGTTGACGCTATAATGTTTAGCGTATAACTCATTTATTTACTTATTTATATGTTACCATGAGTAAAAGGTTAATGAAGACAGAAAACAAGAAAGTACGAATAACTCGCTTAATACTTGAGTTACCTAAAATGTATAGAACGATTATTGTAGTAAATCAAATGTTTAACAAGATTGGTTCTATAACATATAATGATCTGATTCATAATAACAAAGATATTCTGAATTTTGTAGTCCCCCCTCCAAGCCTTCACTATTCCAGGTCTGAATTCAGCCAAAAATAAATATGATCTTTAGTGTTGACTGAAACAGCTAATTATTGAGTATGGTATAGATCAAATAAACATTTTCGAGTAAAGAACGAAAAATCTTAATTTATGACATCATCACATGATGTATTTGCATTTATCTCACAAAGTAATAGTTCAATGAAAACTATATTTGGTATTTAACCTTGGAATGAAGTGGTTGATGATATAACAGCTTATAAATACTGGTGGACAGAAACTAAAATATGGAAATGTCTCAGTAACATTCAACACATTTTCTATACGATTGTATAGATTCTATACAATTTTTCAATCCAACCCCCTTCCCACTTGTCTCGATTTTAGTCGTTAACGAACTTGATCTTCATTTTTACATTAAATGTTTAAATATCGAGTTTTGTAACAATCAAATTGCGACTTCTCCTGGGTAGGATCGATGGACATTTGAAGACAATTTTGAACTCTGGGGACCAGTAAATCCACTAAAATTTAGGTAATAATGTCTCTTAGGTTTTGCAATGATATTACATAATAATATTTATTATAAGGCCTCCCTTATAACCCACACTCCCGTTCGAACCTAAAAATTTTAATATAGCTTATAATCATAGAAGAATTAATGCTAATTGACATACTGAGTTTTGTTAAGTTTGGTTCAATCATTAGTGCCCAATAAAATAGTTGGCTCTCGTTTTAGCTAATAGTGTATATCTTGTTTATACATTGTCATAAGACAAAAGTGAATATCAAAAAAGTTACTTCAAATAAAAAAGTAAACTACTTTTGTTATGTGCATATTTGCAGAATAACGAATAGAAAACGAAATATCGCTATTTTTAAATTCAGGCCTCCCTTACAACCCCCACTCCTGCCCATCCCTAGAAATGTTGGTATGGCTTATTATAATGAAGGTGTTAGTACTAATACACATACCGAGTTTTATTTAGTTCGGTTGAGTCTTTTGTGCCAAATAAAATTTTTGACTTCCGCAGTAGTTTTTAACGTATAACTCATTTATACTTAGGTACACGACAAAAGTGTATATAACAAAAGTTACTCTAAATAACAAAGTAAACAACTTTTGTTATGTTCATATTTGCCGAAAAACCAATAGGAAACGAAATATCGCTATTTCTAATTTCAGGCTTACCTTATAACCCCTACTCCTGTTCGTCTCAGAGAATATTCATATAGCCTAAAGTCTAAGTTGGGTTAGTAGTAATATACATACCATAAGTATCATAAAATTCGGTTCAGACGTTTATGCGTGAAAAGGTAACAAACAAACATACACGAAACAAACAAATTGCAGATATGGTGCCTATGACATGTGAAACGAAAAAGTTTCGTGAAATTTTGAGAAAAAAATCAATGTACAGACAGAGGTTACAATTTTATATATACCTGGAAAAATAAATTCAAATCTATGTTAATATTTTGTCCTTAATAACTCAAATCTATGCATAATGCACAATAGACGGGAAATATGACAATATGGTGGACAGTGAAGTCTTACATAAAAAATTAATTTTATTATTAACAAATCCACAACAACGACGGATGACGGGTATAAACCCTAAACACTGGGACGGGGAAATGTCAAAATATTGTGCAAAGTAAAGCCTTGCCAAAAAAATAAGAATTCTTGGGCGAAGCCGTGTTTCTGAGCTAGTGTGTGTGTGTGTATATATATATATATATATATATATATATATATATAGAGAGAGAGAGAGAGAGAGAGAGAGAGAGAGAGAGAGAGAGAGAGAGTGAGTGAGTGTGTGAGTGAGAGGGAGGGGGGACAACACACCATTTTTTGATGTAACTAATAATATGACCTAACGCCTATGTTGTCCAAACATTTGGTTTGTTTGGAAGCTGCTCATTTCATATTCGCTATGTACCAAAATATCTAAATTATTTTTTGTCTTCAAAAAATTCTATCCCTTTGCCCTATAAATAATCTTACCCTCAAATATATTTGTGATGAAACTGTTGTAAACAAATAACAAGAGGTGAATAATTTACTCTTTATTTAATTTGTAATTTCTTTTTAGGTGGCTTGTGATTTGATTCCGAAACTTCCAAATATTGACTTCATCATCAACGGGCAAAAGTTCACACTTGAAGGAAAAGATTACATTCTTAGGGTAAGATATTTTTTTTTTTAATATATTTATATTTTCTTTTTCTTTGTATTCAAATATTTAACTATTTTCGATTTTTTCAGCCAAGCAGAATTTCATCCTTTTCAGGGAAACTTCTTATGTTTAACTCGGGAATTTAAACATGTACAAACAAATGTTTGCTGTTTCATTATTAAATAAGGGACTTTGGCTTTTTTTTCGGGCTGGGCTGTCTCAGTCATTTTTTCTTTATAATTGAGGGTGAGAGTGCTTCTAATGTGAGCTATTTTACGCTCAGCATGAAATAAATAAGCATCTTATTTTTAAATGCTGGAGATACTCGTATTTGTTGCCTATCATGTTATTTTGTTAAATTTTAGATTTTTTTTAATGAAACCCAGAGATTTCGGGTTTTCTCTTCATGTGTGCATATACGCGCGCTTGTATGTTTTCATATATTCCCATTTACGGACTCTACATTACATTTCGTCCAAGAATAACTACTTTTTAAAAAATGAAAACGAATGTTAAATTTTTCTCCATTATGCAAGTAAAGGGAGTATATTAAGTCTGGAAAAGTTGAAAGTATGCTTAAGTCAGGAAGATCCACATTCCTTGATCTTTTTCTAAAGTAGGGGCAGTCTTTATTTTGTTCTTACAGGCTCAACTTATCTCAAACTTTTCCTGCAAAGTTTGTTCAATTTTATTAGACATACCTTCATTTTTTATTTTACTTTGAAAAATAAATAGATATTGAGTTCATTTATGCCATTGCCAATGATAATACATTTGGATACTGTCTGCAAATAAAGTTGTGACTTAGACAGATGCTTGCCTGATCATTGGACTCTTGTTCCCACCTCCCCACAGAGACGGAATGAATGCTCCAAACTCCTGCCTCCTCTTCCTGATGTTATGTTAGAAGAGCCTCTATGCTTTAATTTTTTCTGTGTAAAAATTTTTAATTAAGTTTATTCAGAAGGGAGGTTAGGGAACCCGAAAATTAAAAAAATTCTGAGACTATGTGTAACACAAAACTATTTTTTGTTCGTGTGTAACTACGATTTGAAGGAGTAAAATCACCATTTGAAAACAAAAATGTTTTTTATATTTCTGAGTGAATATTGTTAAAAGGGTAATAGATATAAAAAAAAAAGTTTCAATGATAGTTTCTATGGTTTTTAATGTACTTAAAAACTGCGTAGTCAAATTTTTTTTTAATGTCATAAAATTTTTTTTAATTTGTTTAATAATCAATCATATCGCATATTTAACGACAAATTCAACCATTTATGATAAAGTTGTATTCCCATCATATTTTTCAAAAAATTTTAATGTCATATTTTTCAAAAATTTTCTCTCCCCTCAATTTTTAAAATTTAATTTGTTTTATAATGAATCATATTGCATATTTACCGACAAATTTTCAACCGTATATGATGAATTGTATTCAGATCACAATTTTCATAAATAAGGTAAAAATACCTTTATTGTAAACCACTATGTGCACACCTTAATCAATGATCACTTCATGACTCGCTTCTTACGGCAACAGTTTCTTTTTTCCAATCCCCATTTCTTTTTTCCCATAGAGACAGCTATAAATTATCAATAAATAAATTACATATTGAATTTTATGTAATAATTCATGTGCTTTGCTTATGTGTGTTTATACATATATTAGCAGATTTCCTGAAGGGAAATCAGCTATTGAGGTCATACTCATGACGCGATTTTCGAAAATTTTCTTCAAATGTCCATTGATCCTACCCAGGAGATGACGAAAATAAGGTCCGTTCAAAGTTATATATATATATATATATATATATATATATATATATATATATATATATATATATTTGTCTGTTAACGTTCTAGCGGTCGCAATTTTCTTTGATCGTTATCAAACTCGATATTTAAATGTTTTATGCAAAAAGACAGATCAAGTTCGTTAATGGCTGAAATCGGACCAGAGGGAGGGGGGGATTTTCGAAAATTGAAATATCTCCGTTACCATACGTCAGATCAAAACATTGTATAGAACCAATCTTATTGTAAATTAAATTTACTATAAATATTGTTCTATACATTTATTCTCTATCTTGAATATTAACCGGGATATTTTCATTTTTATTAAATTTGGGCAGGACGATTGTTTCCTGCCAAAAGCTAGTTCGGCCCTTTGCCGTTACTGTTCGGCTCTCGTATGGAGATTTCTCTATTGTACAGGGTGCGGCACAGAAACTTGCTGATTTAAAAGGTTGATAAAAACAAAAATATTAGAGATAACGTTTTCATTCGTTTTACATATTATCTTACATTTTCTGAATTTATTTATTACACTTTTTTAAAAATGACATCGAACAAGTGACGGCCTCCATTGTCAATACACTGAGCTTTGCGTTTCTTGAGGTTCTGATTAACTCTTTCGAGCATATCAATTGGTATGTCGGCGATGGCTTTCCGAATGTTGTCCTTTAGATGAACTAGGGTCCGTGGGCGATCATTGTAGACAACAGATTTGAGGTAACCCCATAAGAAAAAATCGCATGGAGTCAAATCAGGCGAGCGCGCAGGCCAAGGAAGATCGCCTCTCAAGGAGATCAGTCGATTGGGGAAGTTCTCCCTCAAAAGTTCAATTGAACATCGCGCTGTGTGAGCCGTGCTCCATCTTGTTGAAACCACACATCACCTATGTTCATTTCTTGCAGTTTAGGGAGAAAAAATGTTGTAATCATCTCCCTGTAGCAAACTGCATTCACTGAAACCACATTCACCACACAGTTACGCGTTCAGAATGGAGTGGCTTCTGATGAAGTTGACGTGGGTTGTTAGCACTCCAATAACGCATGTTTTGTTTTTTCACACAACCAGAAATGTGAAAGTGAGCTGAGCTTCATCACTGAAAAACACGAGCGTGTCGTGAGGCAGGTTTTCACCGATTGCTTCACATGCATTTTGGCGGGCATTAAAATCGGTTTCATTCAGCGCCTGCGTTACAGCCATTTTATACGGATGGAAATTAATGTCTTGGTGTAGAATTCGTCTCACAGTGCGGTCAGATAACCCCAGAGCAGCTGCATGTTTCCGCGCCGAACGCCGGGGAGATCGGACGAATGACTCTCTCACTCTTTCAATATTTTCTGGAGTTCTGGCCGTCTGATGACCTGAACCGGTTTTTGCTACACTTCCACTCTCTCTGAATGTGTTCACCCACGAAACAATTGATTGCCGTCCAGGCACCGGACCTGTAGGGTGAATATTAAACTGAGTATGGAAGGCACGTTGAGTGGCGATAATGGAACGACCGTTAAGAAAAGTAAGCCTCGTAAGTGCTGCTTCGTCCAATGCATGATGGCGACTGAAGAGGAAAGAAACAAAACTTCAAGACTTCCCCTCTCCAATGACATTGGACTCGCCTATGTCCCCCCACTCCTCACGACAAGGCGACCGTTTCAAATCAGCAAGTTTCTGTGCCGCACCCTGTATAACTTCACATGGGAAATCTGCTTAGTTTACGCAGCCCCTGCGTGACGGGCTTTTTTGTACTATTGCCTTCCAGTTGTAAATGTTATGTATAGTTAGTGCATCGGCAGAAACCCAATTTTTTTAGTCTATGGCATCGTAGCCCAATGTTCCGTACACCAAATATGCATTCCGACAGGACTTTAGATGGGATATCTTTTGGATTCATCCTTGGAAGCGGCCTGTCAATCGCAGCCGGGAAAACTTGGACGATGTCTCAGTCCTTGTATAGGTCTTTTTAGCAGATTTCTATTAAGGGAAATCAGCTATTGAGGTTGTACTCATGACGGAATTTTTGAAATTTTTCTTCAAATGTCCATTGATCCTACCTAGTAGATGACAAAAATGAGGTCCGTTCAAAACTGTATATATATTTGTCTGTTACCGCTCTAGTGGTCGCAATTTTCGTTTGATCGTTACCAAACTCGATATTTAGTCGTTTTATGTAAAAAGAAAGTTCGTTAACGGCTGAAATCGGACCAGAGGGAGGGGGGGTTTTTTCGATAATTCGAAATATCTCTGTTACTATACGTCGATCGAAAAACTGTACAGAATCAATCTTATTGCAAATTAAATTTACTATAAATATTGTTATATACATTTATTCTCTATCTTGAATATTAACTGAGATATTTGCATTTTTATTAAATCTGGGCGGCTAACGGACGACGAATTTCCTGCCAAAAGCTAGTTTGGCCATTTCCGTAACTGTTCGGCACTCGTATGGAGATTTCTCTATTGTAATACTTCACGCGGGAAATCTGCTTAGTTTTAGTTTACCAGCCCCTGCATGACGGACTTTTTTATTTTAATTTGCTGTTCCTAAAAACATTTTTCTAATTATTATAAAAATGTGATCAAAATGCAACTTTATCATATATGGTTGAATTTGTTGCTAAATGTGCTATATGAGTCATTAGAAAACAAATTTAAAAAACTGAAGGGGTAGGGAAAATTTTTGAAAAATATGACATTTACAAAAATCTGATTGCACAGTTTTAAAGTACATTAAAAACCATTAAACTATCATTTGAAACCTTTTTTTTTTTTTTTTTTTTTTTTTTTTTTTTTTTTTTTTTTTTTTTTTTTTTTTTTTTTTTTATATTTATTACGGGGCTCAGGTTAGCCATGCGAGTTAAAGCGTTGACCTTTATCTCATATGGTAAACCTAGAGTGGCGAGTTCGATTCTTGCCTGGGCAAAGGAAATTATTTAGTGACGAAATTCATTAAATAACGTCCTAAAATCCCACCCTGGCTAGAAAAGGGTGGTAACCTGTAGATAACCCGTCCCGATTAGCCTAAGT
Organism: Riptortus pedestris; assembly: GCA_019009955.1. Classification (NCBI taxonomy): domain Eukaryota; kingdom Metazoa; phylum Arthropoda; class Insecta; order Hemiptera; family Alydidae; genus Riptortus; species Riptortus pedestris. Next base: position 202,298,163 of record CM032228.1, on the reverse strand, counting down.
TGCAAAAAGTGGACGTTAATAAATAATAATAATAATAATAATAATATATTTATTACCTTTTTAACAATATTCACCCAGAAATATAGAAACTGATTTTTTTTTCCTAGAGTTTATTTTCCTTCAAATTGTAGTTCCACACAAACAAAAAATATTTTTGTGTTATGCAAAGTTTGAGAATGTTTTGAATTTTCGGGTTTTCTAACCTCCCTTGTTAAGTTAAACTATTCTGGGAGACCCTTTGCAATAAAGTACACCTAATGCCCAAGGCAACCCTCCATTTCATTTCAACCCAATTAAACCCTCTTTGATCAGTGTTGTCAATCAATTATCAGGATGATCACAGTTTTCCTTTGGAACATTCACCTGAAGGGAACTTTTAACTATGATTTGTGTAATTCTAACCATTGGGCACATGATCTTATTTGTCATTTTTACTTCCAAGCCCAATCAGTCATATGCATGTTTTTTTTAAAAAAATACCTTAATTATTTGTTCACTTTGACTTTGAAGCTAGCAAGGAAAAATAATATGACCAATAAAAACAGGCAATTATAACAGGGAAGAAAATATGTATTCTAAATTGAAAATTTTACTATTCAAACTGCCACTATTTTTAAAAGCTTTATGTGTATCACATTAGCAAGCCCGTTTGACCCCCTTGCTTGTTTATCACACCCTATGGATGACACAGTGGCAATGAATAGTATTTTCCCAAGTGAAATATTCATAAATAATAAGCAGAAGGATATAAAGAGAGAAAAAATCATATTTAATTTGAACACTAATTTAATACTTAATAAATAATAAGTTAAAAAATGTGTAGCAAATTCAACTTTCTATAAAAAATGAAGTAAAGGATAATATGAGTAATTACAAGGTTCTGTGATTCACAGTTCAAAGATTAGTCTTATCTCCTAGAGCTACCTGAGTCAGTATTAAACAGTCTAGCCACATGTTAGGTCATTATATCCCCCAGAAAAGTGAAATATCTGTTGCAACCTGTGACAAGGTTGTCCTTCTTAGAAAAATGGGCAAACATACAGGGGAATTGGGGAAATTTTGAAGTTACAGCAAGATATGTAATTAAAAGGAATGAAGTCACTGAGTCCAGGCTAATAGTAAAGGAAGTGAAGTGAGTTGGGGGACAGAATCAGCAAGACTTCACAAAAACGGATGAGTGTCTACTGTCGAGAGGTCTCTCTATAAGTATAACTTTCATGGGAGGATGCCAAGGAAAAAACTAATATCTGAAATAAATAGGAAAAAAAGGTTGAAATTCAAATTAAACCAGCCAATTGAATTCTGAGAAAATGTTATATTTATTGATTTAATATTCTTGAAAGTGATGGGCAAAAATATATCTGGAGGAAGCGAAGTCAGGAAATAAGAAAAAGTGAAATCCCTTCTGTGAAGCATGGGAGAGGATAATGTTATGGTTTGGGGATGTGCATCTATTTAAGATTGCATATAGTTGCCGGCAAACTAGCTGTAATTGAAGATAAATTAACTATGTATATTTTACGCATATGGTATATATAAAAGCATGGTGCCATTTCGGAGACAGCACTGGCATCACCTGTAGCTAGCTAGCTATCCTACCCCTGTTTAGTAGTGAATTAGGCACTATCAAGGTCGTACATCATTAAACTAAACTCTTATTAGCAAAATTTATGCATTGTTATTAATAACTGCATATTATTTACATAATTTTTACGTATACTTAGCTATAGAGGGGTTTTTGCTGGAGTATTTTCTACTCATAGTTAGTAATAGGCACCCATGATTTTTATATAAAAATAAAATCATAGTTGTAAAATTGCTTGGTAATTACCAATTTTTTTCAAATTTACCATTATTCTGAAAATGTATAAAGAAAGAGTTACCAGCATTGAGGATTTTTGGAGAGTTTTTAATTATGTCATTGATGATGATGATGAAGATATTGTGGAAAGAAATTCAGAAAACAGTGACGATGACCCTGATTATTTTTTGTAGATGATGATGGATTTTTTGAGGGTATCGAACAGCAGGTTGTCCGCTATATGTCTTGTGAGAATCTAGGCAACAGTTCCACTCCTCCAGCAAAAAGGATATAAAACAAAGTTTCACAAAAGAAAAGACAAAACGAGTCTCCTTATTCCTCTGTATACCTAGTTAAGTTATATCATTATTACAGGAAGAGATAATAGGTAGAAATGGTTTCATCTAGCAAACCACCAAAGCAAATAGAATTTCTAAAATCCCTGCCAAAAATATAATACATTTCCAGGCGGGCGGGTCCTATTGGTGAAGCTCGAAGTTGTGTAACCCTTTATTAAATTTTAATTTATTTTTTTCCGAAGATATCTGGAATAAGATTTTATTGCACACGATTGAAGAAATTGGGAGGCAGAGGACAAGTTATAAAGCTCAACAATAATCTACTTTTTGGGATGTTTGTGAAGAAGAACTAAAAGCTTTAATTGGTTTACAGATTTTTTGTGCTGCATTACAGAATAACCATCTTTCCACAGATGAAATCTTTGATACAACATATTCTGAGGACATAATTGTTTCTACCATGCCAAAGGAAAGGTTTTTTGGTGAATTGTCTTAGGTTTGATAATAAATCTGATAGAGCAGAACAGCAGTCAGTTAACAAATTTGCTCCAATACTGGAAATATAGTGTAGTATGATTGAAAATTGTAAAAAGCATTATAAGCCTGGTCCTTATGTTACTATTGATGATCAATTAGTAGGGTTCAGTGGACGCTGTCCCTTTAGGATTTACATCCCTTCAAAGCCTGATAAGTATGGGATAAAACTGTTGTTACTCTGTGACAACAGTACAAAATATATGGTGGGCGCTCTCCCTTATCTTGGAAGAGGCAAAGGACCACCAAATATGTTAGCACTTTATAAAGGAACTCACTAAAAGTATCAGGAATACAAATAGAAATGTAGCAATGGACAATTGATTCATGGAAGTTTCTTTACTTAGGTCAATGCTGAAAGAAGTTGGTCTAACTGCAATTGGTATTGTATGTGGGGATAAAAAAGAGTTCCCGGAAGAATAATTGATACAAAATTTGAGCATAGGGCTCTCAGTTCATCTTCATTTTTATATGACGATGAAGAAACAGCATCTTGCATAAAATGTTTTAAATCCATATGGCACCTAATTAAGTTCTGTACTGAATGTAGATTAATTAAAAAAAAAAAAATACTTTTAATTAATTTTAAAAAAAACTTATTTTTACTAATTTTTAGCTTGTATTATTTAGTTATTATTTTTATTTGCACTTCTATTTGTTGACATGGTTCCCTGTTTAACATTAAATAAACTGAGAATATAATAACATATGTAAAGTACTCCCGCTAGGAGTAAAATTTATGCATAGTTAGTAATAGTGAACTACAAATTAAGGTTAGTGTTCTAGGGTTAACATGCCAAGGGGTAAATCTTTTTATGTCAACTGAAAAAGTGCATGAAATTTGGGCATGGAAAATTTCTTTATTATTCAAACAGGACAATGACCGCAAATACATAGCCAACAAAACAAAGGGGTTGACAATACCACCTCCCCCCCACAGATTTAAATATCATATTCTTGTTATAAGAATGAACCAAAATTGGGCCGTAAACTACAAAAAAACCTAGTATAAATGGCAAGGACCTCCAAGCTGCGATATATTTCAGTGGACTGGCTCCATACAAAATATTAAAACAATAAATGTAAGACAATGCGGAAAAATGTGATTAGTAATATTTTCTTTTAATTCATTAAAGGAAGTTTAATTTTGTGTACATTTTTATTATTATTATAGATATAAGTATTAAATTAGTGTTCAAATTAAATTTGAATATTTCTTTCTTTCCTTCTGCACATTATAACTAATATTTCACCTGTGCAAATACTTTTGATTGCTACTGTATTCACAGGTTTTAGCATGCAGTTGTCATCTCTTATTTAGGATTCTCAATTGAGTATGCATTTGTATCTCATTATTCATTATCTTTGTCATATATTCTTTCTCAATGTTGTCATCTCTTCTTAGGAGTCCTGTTTAAAAATTAAATAAAATTTAAAATAATGTTTTAAAATTCTATTTATTATTAATGCAACTTCATAGACATATGAGTAAACTATTTTTAATTTACCATGAAATTTCTCACATTATTCTGCAATGTATATATATTTTTAAAAATAATTTGACATTATGGAAAATGTCAAAGAACACAGTTCAATGTTAGAAATGGGAAATGTTTTAATACCTTTTTGGAAGTATAAGATTTATGTGTATTCCTGATGCCCAGGATGGTAGACAACTCTCTCCTGGTCATAGCCTAATTGTAAAAAAGAACAAAAAAAAAATGTCCACATCATCGTGACACGAAAAACCATTGCTAATGCCCTTCTTTTATATTCAGAAAATGATAATTCCTCTCACAATTTTTTCTCTTACAGTTCAGGTATTTTTTAAATACATTTTTAATTCTAGAATTTTCAACTGTTCTAAGGTCCCTTCTATTTGAACGCATTTTCTATTACATGGATCACCATCCTTTTTACTTTCTAATACAATGTAAGGATGTATTATAATAGTGAATATTTTTGGTAATTAGATTTCAATGGAACTATCTGTTTTGACCCTCCTTGAACCCATTTTGACTAGTTTCGGCATGATTTCTATACAAATGTATATATCTCTCCTAACTCAAAAATGATTAACCTTAGATGTTGAAATTTCATACTTGGGATCGCTGTAATATTAGCTTTGTACCTACCCTTTTGTTTAAAATCAATATTTTGGGGTTTAAAGGATGATAAAAATAAAAAAAAATTGTAAAGGATCTTTTTTGTTTATCATAAAAAAGATCTATAAATAATGTTCTATGACATTTTTCTATCCAATGTATTAGAACAGAGATATCATGTCACTTTCAAAAGAAATAAATTTTAAATGAAGTGAAACCAAACTTTTTTTTTTTATTTTATTTAATAGGAGGAAGTCATCTACTGCTCACATTAGAGTAGTAAGTGGGACAGTCATGATTCCATGACCTGAAGTGGCTCAATATTCCCTTACCCTCTACCCTATAAACACACACTCAAAACAAATGCAAGTAGTTATAATTATTTATTTTTTACAAAATTCAGCCAAAAGGGGGTAATTATTAAGAGCATCTTAATATTCAAGAAATTGTCTGTGTACCCTAGTTAAAAATTCTAGCTGGTATTGGTATCGGAAACCACTTATATCATGTGATACGAGTTAGCCACCCCAGCTTTACACTAATTCTAGTCTCATTTTTAACTATATGATATCTTTTTTGTATGTTCATTATGTTGTTAAAAATCTCAAATATATTTTTAAATATACTTCAACACTTTGTGGATCATTATTACTTTATAATAATATTGATTTTTAATTTCTGTTAAATACTAATTCAAAATTATTTTTTAAATAATCAGTAAAATAGTATGTCAAGTTGAAAAAATTTATAATAATAATTTGTAATAATTCCTACAATTAGAAAAGAATTTAAATTTATTTAGCTAACTGCCAACTGCTGAAGTCTTTGTATTACTAGGATCACTATTTTAAACCATCAGGATATGTCAAATTCATTAAATTATCAATTAAATATCTGGATTTTTTCATTTATAAAATAAATAAAGAATTATAAGAAGGTCCTTGCAGATAATTTTATTAGAAATCAAATTTTTACAGAATAATTTCTTACAAAATTTTATGAATTTACTAAGATTTAATTTTTTTGTTGACATGGAATTCCATGCACTGTAGATAATAAATATCACTACGTAATTTTGAAACCATGAAATAATTTTTACAATGAAGAATGAAGTTTGCTGTATGATGTGTCAGTGACACATTAAATAACTGATAATTTACTCTTTTTCCTGAAATGAATTAAAATACTCTTTCAAAGGATTGAAGACTTATACAAAATAAGTACATTCCTCTTAGAGATTCTATTTAATATTAAAAATGGTTTTCACATAGTTAATCACTAACAATAAAAAAAAATATTTGTCCCAATGATCATTGATGTTTTAGAGAAATAAATATTATTTTTGAGTTTAAAAATGTAGTGTGGGGGGGGGGTCAAAAATATTTAAGGGGTATAGAGTATATTTAATATAAGTTAAAGTTCAGACCATCATTACAAAGTTTCAAACCTCCCTTCTTCACTCTTGTTTCCAAATTGTATCAATAAGAAATGGGAATCCATAATTAGATACAAATGTGTGCTTTAATATATTTGCATCTGTAGTAAATAACTGTGATAAATGGACTTACTTAAGACACCACATCAGCAGTAACAGAATCAAACTTCCTGACTACATGCAAAACTAAAAATTTGAAGAAATGGAACTAGTTCCTTTATGGATCTATTTTTCTATTAATAGACATATTTTATTTTATTTTTTCCATTTGTTGTTACATAAAGCACTTTAATCATATTGCTTTGAAATTTAAATGTTGTGGAGATTGGAAATGATGACATAATAACATAATGTTGAAAATATGTGAATATAGTTCAGAATTATCTATCTGGAACAAGATGTACATGTTAAAAATCAAGGCTCTACAATTTATTCCAGAAGGGATTCTTAGTACATATATATCATACCAATAATAAGTATTCAAACTATTATTTGTATATACATAAACAAATTAAATACTATAAATAATGTTAATTAAAATTAAATATATCGATATGATAGACTTTATTGAAGACACGTTTAACGCTGGTTAAACCATAATTGACTGAAACCAAATTTTCATGTCTGTAAATACATTAAAATTTATTTATTGTGGAGTGTTCATTACGTGACAATATTGCTCATCAAAACACAACAGAAAAATAATCACTTCTATTAGAACAGGAAAAACTAAGAATGCAAAAAACAAAACAGGCAAAATCACGAATCAACAAATAAAAAATTAAACAATAATGAAACATAAAGTACAAAAACAAAAAATATCTTATAAAGTATCCAGATAATTAAAAACTATAATGACTAATAAATTATGAAAACAATAATATATGTTCAATGGTTAAAATTAAAACTAAAAACAAATAAATAAAATTTCTAATATTGTGACCATTCAATCATATGCTTACATTTTCTCTGTCACACATAAATACAAACACATAAACGGATTTGAAAATGGAGTTAAAACATTTCTTTTAAAAACAATTATCAATTTTAAAATGTAATACTTTTACATTTGTGAGTATATGTAAATGTTGGAGTATTATGGGAACTTACACGACTTACTGAAGGTAGCCTACACCTTCAGTAAGTCGTGTGTGATGTGGGATCTTTAGAAGGTCACGTCTTTTACAGTCTGTTAGCATGTGTTTTATTGTAAGCAGAGCATTACATATATAGCATGTAGGCATGCTTTTCTTTTCAAATAGATAACCATGGGTTAGGAGATAATGACTTAGTCTAGTAAGGACTACTTCGTCTTCGAGCAAATGCTTCATGTTTATCATTCCATGCCTTGACTGAAATTTTAATTTGCTGTCTGTTAATAACCAGTCATGTTGCTATTCTTGGAGTACGTTAGTTTTAACATAGTTTTGTAAGTCGTCCGAAGTTATTTTTTTAATGTCAGTATTGGAGTTTTTTGTCGTTAGTTTTGCGAGCATGTCAACTTCAGTACTTCGTCCAATATTCTGGTGTCCTGGTAGCCACACCAGTGTTATTTAATTATGAATTTGTTCAAAAATGTTTGTTATACCATTATTACAATAGATATGATACCCATGATGAGTAGAATATTTGTTTTTTTATGAAGACTAAAGAACTTAACGAAAATAAAATTACATTGCGATTTTGTAAGTTTTCTATAGATAGGAGTATAGCGTGTAAAGTACATATATAGTGTGTGTAAATACATTAACAATAAGTTTATGTTCCCCTGTTGAGTTAATTAACATATATTTTTAAAACACAGGAGCACAGGTGGTTAGCCTAATAAGATGTGAAGTTGGACTTATTCACTTGGGAACCTTAGATTTATGGGTTTCTTCAACCCCATGACAAACTCTCCAAATAAAATCTTTAGTCTCATCCTGGTTAGAAAAGTATCCCGTAGATAATCTTCCCCCAACCTGCCTTATTAGCACAAAGTGGACGAGTAAATAACTACAACTACAAATTGGTGGAGGCTCCTTGTGTGATATCCTTAAGATACAGCTCAAGCAGAGAGAGGTGAAGAGTAGGCTCATTACTAAATGTAGTAGTGCCAGTCTTTCCATATTTTGTTTCAATTTTTTAAACACCAATAAATATATTATAAACTATTAAAAATAACTTAAAGAAAAGATTATAATCATTTTATACTTTCAAGCCTTTGTTTACAAATAACCTAGTCTATTAGGTAAAACATGGCAGAAATAATGACCGACCCTCCTTCTTTCTTTATTCGAAAATCAATGTTTATTCTATTAGTACACTGTTATCCCTTTTTCATCATGAACTGTGATGACAATGACTTTCAAAGAGAAGTATTGTATTAGTACTTTCTCATTACAATGTATTGGGTTGTCCAGAAAATAATGCAGGATTTTGGTATCAAACAAAAAAAAAAAAAAACTAGTTACTTTAAAGCAATGTTCTTTAATCAAAATAATTTCCCATACTTTCAACACATTTCTCCCAACGTGTTGGTAACTTATTAATACCGTCTGAATAGAATTCAGATTTTTTAGAATTGATAAAGTCAAAAAACGCATTTTCCAGTTCCGTTTGATTTTTGAATATTTTGTGTTGTAAATAGAGGTCCAGGTGTCTAAAAAAATGGTAGTCAGTAGGCGAGAGGTCCGGAGAGTAGGGTGGGTGAGGCCAGAAATGGGTCATTTTTGTTTCGACAAAGAAGTGATGCACAAACATCAAAGCGCTGATTTTTTTGACGATCGTTTAATGAGTGTGGAACCCAATTTTCGAGTTTTTTCACCTTTCCAATCGCCTTGAGGTGGTTAGAGACGGTCGTTTTACTCACTTTAAGTTGCTCTGCAAGTTCTCGAACAGTTGTTTTGGGATTTTCTTCCACCACAGATTGAAGAACATCATCATTAAGAGAGGAAGGCCTTCCACGACCTTCTTCGTCTTCAAGACTGAAATCTCCCTCCCGAAATTTTTTGAACCACCTTTGCACAGTGCACTCATTAACACTACCCTCGCCCCAGACTTGGTTAATGTTTCTGGCCGTTTGGGCTCCGCTTCGGCCGAGTGTAAACTCGTAAAAGAAAATCGTACGATATTCACGCTTTGACATTATAAGGATGACTGAATTAATTCCAAGTAGCGGAATGCTACAGAGGTAAACAAACAATATCATTTGGAAGAGGATTAATAAGTGTTGACATTCATACACATGAGTAAACCTGTAAATGTAAACAGTTAATTATACCGAGGGGTATTTTAATGAAAACTTAAAATCCTGCATTATTTTCTGGACAACCCAATAGTTCGGACTATTTTATTTTTGTCATTCTGTAAAGTCTCTGTAATGCAAAAAGCTTTCAGATATAACATTAAGCTCAAATTGACTTAAATTTAAAAAAGAAATTAAAATTCACTATGAACATCTAAAGTTACAGTATTTACAAAATTCTTTTAAGCCCTGTTGAAAATTAAATATATCTCGTATTTGTTGTTATTTTACATTACATCGTATCCAAACTGGCCTTTAATTACAGGCCTATTATAAAATAATTCCAAAAATCAGAGGTCCTAAACTCTTATAAAGTCCAAAATGATAGTGCTTAAATTTACTTTGCTCAGCATGAGTTGACTATGATTAATCCACCTAAATTGGCCAAATCAAGGAATTAGTATTGGAAGACAGTTTATAATGTTACGACTTTTATACTACTACGTTTTTTCAAGGCTTGTTCAGTATGCACAAATTATGTCAACAAGCCAAGGAAAGTATTTCTGATTTAAATCGTTGCCCAAAAGACTAATGTAGGCCATTCCAGAATTTTAAAAAATCTTCAAGCTAAATTAAATTTTTTGTTTTTTAGATTCCAAGTTTCCAGAAAGATATATTTTAATCTGAAAAATGTCAATACACTATTGACGTCATGCAACCTAAATTATGGATACACATCTTTTCTTTTAGTATTTCTTTTAAATAAATAAATAAAAAAAAACATTATCATTAAAGTTGTCCATGATATAAATTTACTTCTTGCTACTTCATATAGGTGATGTTAGACAAAGCTATATATATCCTCATTCCCCTTAAGTTTCTTTTAGTTTTTCAATCCCTAGAAATTTAATTTGATCTACAATATTCTCATATGTGTGATAATATTATTTAACTTCATATATGATAACTGTCAAGAACATTAGTGTAATTTAGAATGTTTACTTTCATTGCACTATCTCGCTATTGTGCATGAGTGTTTTGTGAGAAGCTTTAAAAGCTCTAAATAAACTATGAATCATGGGAATGTATTGAGTGCTGCACCCACTAAATAAAGTCCTTATTAGTGCCCAACCTGGCTAGGAAAGGGTGGGTCATAAACCATGATCAGTATGGTTTATCCATTAGTTACCTAAATAGTGCAGAAACTGGATTTGAAGAATTGGAATAAGATTTTTTTTTTTTTCATAAATGTGTTTAGTGTTAATTATAGATCTGTTTTAATGAATGAAGCTTAAAAATGAGACCAATTTTTATTTGTTGCTTTCTGGACTATAATATTTATGTGCCTGGTCTTTATGTAATACCCTTTCAAAGAAATTATATGTCAAAACATTTTTAATATGTTTTATATATATATATATATATATATATATATATATATATATATATATATATTTAAAATGTATGTATATAATTAGTTGGTACTCAATAGATTTAAACTTCTAAAATCATTTTCCTTTTCTATTTAAGTTTAGTTGCCCTTTGAAATTACACTTACTATAATCTTCATTTGTTTATTCATATTTACTATCCGTATTACATGTGGTACAATCGTAGAAAATCTTAACAAACAAATACTCTTCATTAATTTACTATACTCTATTTAGGTACAAATGAGTCCTCTGATGTAAATATTAATATATTTAGCTCTCACTATTAGACAATAAAGTTATGTTGTGTACTGACCATGATTTTCTCATTATTAGGTTTCAGCAATGGGAAAAACTATTTGCCTGTCAGGTTTTCTTGGAATGGATATACCTGCTCCACATGGTCCACTATGGATTTTAGGAGATGTATTCATCGGGAGATTCTACACTGAATTTGACATGGGGCAAGACAGAGTAGGCTTTGCCCAAGCTAGGGAATAGTAATGATCTTATTTGTAACTCTTGTTCCTTCTGTTGTTGATATTATTTGAAACCAATGATATTTGATAAAATAGATCTGTTTATTATTATTTTAATAAAATTGTACATTGCTTAATGGAGTATCCTCATTGTTTTTTCTTTTTTTAATTGTTATTCCTAAGGCAAGTATTTTATTAATAATGAATTGTGTCAACTTGAAAATTTATATTATTTTGGGATGTCAAGTGGAAGAATTGATAAATAATTTCTGAATTGTAATAAATATATTCTTAAAATTTGTATTTACACTCTTATGACGTAAAAAGACTTAATATTCCTTTAATAACACAGACATAGAAAAAATAATAATAAAAATCTCTACACATTTCATAAAAATTGTTCAACTATGATAAATAAGCATAATTTAATTTATAATTAAAAAAAATAGCATAAAATAATTTCTCTTAAATAAATTAAAATAAATAGTTCAATTACACTAACAATTATGCTATGATACAAATGAGCCTTTTGTCAAAAGTATTTGTTTGTATATGTAGAACATCTTTGTTCAATTTTCATTGGAAATTCTCTATGCCCTTAGAATTTGCAAACATTAATGCGACTTACTAAATTTATATTTACATTTTTTTATACAAACCTTTCACAAATAAGAATAATTTATACATACATTCTTTAAAATACATTTTACAAGAGGAAAATAAATAGTTTTTACTTGAAATAGCAAGTGACATGTAAACTAAAATGAAAGTAAAATTTGCATGCTTTAACCTGAATAATCTTAAAAGTATAATTCAAGAGATCTAAATAAATTATAAATGAAAGACAATTATACCTTACTTTTACTAATTGAAACTGGAAGCATAAAGCGGTCGGGGTAAGTGTACTTCTTTTTTCCATAGCATGACATTGAAAATTAAAATATTTCATTTGTTATATAAACAAATTCTGGAAGTTCATTATAAGTAGAGTTCTTCAGACAATTATTTTCCTTTTGTAATGTATGAAATATATATTTATTTACATTGTAACATTTCTTACACAATAAAATTTGAGGATAAAGTTAGTTTCTCTTAAACTTTCAATTGCACATTTATACTGAAGGATGACTGCCTTCAGATATTATCCTCTAAATTAAATCACTGCCATTTTCAATGGAATGCAACAGACTTCAATCCCAGGAGACAAGGCAGTATGTGATCCACAGAAATATTTCCAAATAGTATGAGAACTATGATTTTGTACAACCACAAACCTTAGCACCACATAGTTGCTTTCCTGAGAAATTAACAACAATTATTTATATAGAAATATTTGAAAATGTAGATAATGATTATAATAGCAAACAGCAACTTACGGCTTGGGTTTAAGAAGTGGGATAGACTCAGGCGCTGAAAAGTTAGTCATTTTCCTTTTTTTCCTCAAATGTCTATATTTTTTCACATATGCCTCTATTAAACGCTGTATTTTCATTGGATTGATTTCTCCTGAACGACTATGACATATCTAATAATATATTTTATTAGTATTAAATTACATAAAATACTATTGATTATTATGGGTAGATCACTGAACATTTTTAGTACCTTGGGAACAGATTTCCTAAGAATTTCCTTATATTCTTCCTTGTTTACATGTTTCTTTGCATAATGAGGTTTCAGGACCATTTTCACTTCTTCAACTACTCTTTCTTGCCGGTTTAATTTCTTTAGGAACTGTAAGAAAAATTGTTTTTTTAAAGAGGTGTTGTTTATTACTTATTTGTGGTACACCACCAACATGATGATTTTAATTATGTTAGAATCAAGAAATTGCTCTTTCTAACTATTTATCATTATTAGAATACAAAATAACAGTGTTAAAACAGGAGACTATTTAAAAACTAAGAAGAATTATCGTTTTTATAATCATAAGAAATTGTAATAGAATTATCCATTTTGTCATAAAAAGATCTGTAAATAATGTTCTTTGACAATGGAACTAAGATATCTTATATCATTTAAAAAATAAAAAAAAATTGAATGAAGTTCAGAAAACAGTTTATTTATTTAATAGAAGTTCGAGGAAGTCATGTGATTTCAACTTCAGATTTCTCTTTACCCAATGAGCTCCAGGGAAAATGAGTCAGTTTCAAATAGTAAAGTGGGAACAAATCTATCACCCAATCTTTAATGAGCAACATTATAAACTCAACACTGCAAGTAGACCCACTTGAGAGTTAACAAGGCAAAATTTCATTCGCAAGTGTATACAGTGGTTAGTATCTAGGACTAAGCGAGCCAAAAATTAATGTCGACATTCATTTTTAGAACAATGGTTCATGTCAAACAGAGCTTTCTTTACATTTTCTCCCTGCAAATTCAATGCACGCGGGTGATCTAGTTTTCTTGTCATTTGAATGTAAGGGTTATATTCTTAGTGTGGGCCCAAGTAGAAATATAGGCTGCTGACAAATTTTCCCTAACTTGAATACTAATCTCAAATTTTCTAGAGATTATATAGAGGGAGTATAATAAAGTATTTCCTTTATGCAACTTTTGATTTTGTCAGTTGCCTATAAGTAATCTTGGTTTTTTTTTAAAAAAAAGGACACATCAAACCAATATAGAATTATATAGAATTGGCCATACATTGATTTATTTAGCTTCTGTGGACATTTTATAATAGATTGCATTAAACTAATTTATTCAATTCATAATGGCTAATTCTGTATAATTAATTTTATTTCATTACCAACTGTTACTCCAGAATAAATGGTTTCATCTTTGTCATTGCTGAAAATTTAACTTTAAAAACTATTGAAATATTTAATGTGGGCTATCGTTCTTTTTCTATTATTATGAAACAGCATTGGCCATTGCTTATGTATAAAATAATATTTTGTAGAGTGTATAAGACTTTTTCAATATGTTGCTCAGCAGATCAGTGCTGTCACCTGCAAAGCCCAGCACGATTTATCTCATGAAACCCTTTTCCTATACTTTGACTTGGAAATTATTAAAAGCATTGATGAATCATAAATTGTTGGGGTTATTCTCCTGATCACCTGATTTATAAACATATTTATTTTGCAAGTTGTTGCTTTATCCCTGAAGTTAAAATGTTTTTTCCAGTGATTGCATTTAAGGTCAATTGCTAATTGCTACAATCCGGCCAGAAAAAATGTGAATTTAGAGAAAGGGGTATAATAAATAAATATCTGGTATTATGAGTAGTATCAAAAAATGTAACAAATCTAGTTGACCTTGACTTGAACAAAGTAGTAAAGGTGAGCAGCTGGTTCCCCCCAAACCAAGCCATGGCCTCACATGAGGTCTATTCTTGGCATTTTGGCATTGCTGTTTTCAGTAATATTATAGTTGAGAACTTATCAAGGTTTTTGTTCCTTTTACTTATTGCATGGATTCCGCCATAACCCAGACTGATTTTATGAGGTGTGTGCGTGTACACACTTGTATATATATATATATATATATATATATATATATATATATATATATATATATATATAAAATTGTAACCTCTGTCTGTACATTGATTTTTTTCGCGAAATTTCACTATAACTTTTCGTTTCACATGCCATAGACACCCTAACTGCATTTTGTTTCTTTGTTGTCTGTTTGTTACCTTTTCACGCATAAATGGCTGAACCGAATTTTATGAAAGTTGGTATGTATATTACTACTAGCCCAACTTAGACTTTAGGCCATATTAATATTCTCTAAGACAAACAGGAGTGGGGGTTATAAGGGTGGCCTGAAATTAAAAATAGCGATATTTCGTTTCCTATTGCTTTTTCAGCAAATATGTCCATGACAAAAGTTGTTTATTTTGTAATTTAGAGTAACTTTTTTTAAATGCACTTTTGCCGTATACGGAAGTATAAATGAGTAATACGCTAAAAACTATAGAGGGAGTCCACAATTTTATTTGGCACAAAAGACTCAACCGAACTAAACCAAACTCTGTATGTGAATTAGTACTAACGCCTTCCTTATAATAAGCCATACTAACATTTCTAGGGACGGCCAGGAGTGGGGTTTATATAGAAGGCCTGAAATTAAAAATAGCGATATTTCGTTTTCTATTACTTTTTCAGCAAATATGCACATAACAAAAGTTGTTCATTTTGTTATGTAGAGTAACTTTTGTTATATGCACTTTTGCCGTATACGGAAGTATAAATGAGTTATACGCTAAAAACTATAGCGAGAGTCCACAATTTTATTTGGCACAAAAGACTCAACCGAACTAAACCATACTCGGTATGTGAATTAGCACTAAAGCCTTCCTTATAATAAGCCATACTAACATTTCTAAGGAGGGGCAGGAGTGGGGGTTATAAGGAAGGCCTGAAATTAATAATAGTGATAGTTCGTTTCCTATTGCATTTTCGGCAAATATGCACATAACAAAAGTTGTTTATTTTGTTATTTAGAGAAACTTTTTTTATATACACTATCGTCGTATACCGAAGTATAAAGGCGTTATACGCTATAAATTATAGCGGGAGTCAACCATTTTATTTGGCAAAAAAGACTCAACCGAACTAAATAAAACACTCAGTATGTGTATGAGCACTAACGCCTTCCTTATAATAAGCCATACTAACATTTCTAGGGACGGGCAGGAGTGGGGGTTATAAGGGAGGCCTGAAATTAAAAATAGTGATTTCCTATTGGGGTTTCGGCAAATATGCTCATAACAAAAGTTGTTTATTTTGTTATTTACAGAAATTTGCTCAACACTTCTTTTCAATATGAACTACCAGATACCTCAAACGAAAAAAATGATTCAAATGTATGTCAATATTTTCTCATTAATAATTCAAATCTATGCATAATGCACAGGAAAAGGGAAATACAACAACATGCAGGACAGTGAAGTCTTACATAAAAAAATAATGTTATTATTAACAAATGCCAACAACGGGTATTAACCTTAAACACTGGGACGGGCAAATGTCAAAATATTGTTCAAAGTAAAGCCTTGCCAAAAAAATACCATCACCATTCAGCCTCAAATGAATTCCCGAGCGAAGCCAGGTATCTGAGCTAGTATATATATATATATATATATATATATATATATATATATATATATATATATATATAATGTTTTGCCTGTACTGAATATTTAAGCATTTTCCATAAAACTGAAGGATAAGTTCATTAATCGCTGAAATATCCAATCAATCATTCTTAAAATATAGGTGAGTTATAATTATATGTCATCCATGTATTCTAAAATATTTTCTTTCTTTTGTCTAGTAATCTTCCAGAAAGAAAATATTTTTATTAGTTTTGGCATCATTCTTAAAATATTGTGAGGATAACATTAGTTTTTATGAATCAAAATTATGTACTCATATAGTTAGTTGACTAGATCCAGACTTCCCTTAAGGGAAATCAGCTATTGAGGTCGAACTCATGACGCGAGTTTTGAAAAATTTCCTCAAATGTCCATCGATCCTACCCAGGAGATGACGAAAATGAGGTC
Organism: Riptortus pedestris; assembly: GCA_019009955.1. Taxonomy (NCBI): domain Eukaryota; kingdom Metazoa; phylum Arthropoda; class Insecta; order Hemiptera; family Alydidae; genus Riptortus; species Riptortus pedestris. Next base: position 202,281,336 of record CM032228.1, on the reverse strand, counting down.
CGTTCAAAATTATATATATATATATATATATATATATATATATATATATATATATATATTTGTCTGTTAACGCTCTAGCGGTCGCAATTTTTGTTTGATCGGTACCAAACTCAATATTTAATCGTTTTATGTAAAAAGAAAGATCAAGTTCGTTAATGGCTGAAATCGGACCAGTGGGAGGGGGGATTTATGAAAACTCGAAATATCTCCGTTATTATGCGTCGATCGAAAAATTGTATAGAATCAATCTTATTGGAAATTAAATTTACTATAAACATTGTTCTATACGTTTATTCTCTATCTTGAATATTAACAGAGATATTTGGTCTTACTTTAACGCACGAGTTTCCCGCCAAAAGCTAGTTCGGCCGTTTCTTAACTACTCAGCTCTCGTATGGAGATTTCTGTATTGTATAACTTCACGTGGGAAATCTGCTTAGTTTACGCAGCCCTTGCGTGTCGGACTTTTTTAGCTTACTTTTCGAAAGTGAGCACAATTACTACTTCATACTTGGAACATCAATATTCTCTATACTGCCTAAATACTAGAATTTATATTTTTATGAGAGTCCATGATTTGATTACTCTTCATCTTATAATGTCAACGAGCAACTAAAAATATGTGCACATTGGTCTACCACATGAGCTGAAGTTTTAGACTCTACCACATAACTATTCATATGTGCCAACTCTCCTGATTTCCCAATAGAGCACCATTATATTTTTCCTGCCTAGTTCTTAGTTAACGCTTGTTGACTACAGCCGAACCATATTGTTTAATTTAGTTTTTATTGTTTCGGCCGATGATGGTAGTTAAAAGGTATTCTTTACATTATTGTGTCATCTAGAGGCAATAGGATAAGAATAACAATGTGGTGACTTCAGTATGCTACTATTTGGAAGCTGGAATATTTCCAAAATGTATGTTCAGTTAAAATTTCTAATTTATTTAGTGCCGCAATAGTTGAAAGAATTTTTAATTTTCAAGTAAATAAGTAAAATAAAACAAGGTAAAGAACATCTTACTCTTATGAAATTAGTAATAGAATAGAAACTCAACAGTATGCTTGCTGGCAAGAATGGAGTCATATTTCATACTTCCATATATTTCTAGAAAGTTGTTACCATGTATACTTAACCCACCCGTTACAAAAAAAAAAAATCTTCTGATTTTTCCATTCCTGAGGTTTGTGAGTATATGACTATAAAAATTTTCTTGAAAATACTGAATTTTGCAGACATCTGGTTTCCAATTGATAGTTAAATATATGAGGATTGTGGATTCAAAGGGAGAAATTGTGAATTATAAATATTACAGGGCGATGATAACCTGGTAGTTTTTCGCCCTTAAACCCTATACAACAACAACAACAACAAAGGGAGAAATCAACAAATCACAATCTGTCTTGCCTTTTACACTCTAGCGATCTCAACAAAAGGCATTTTAGCAAATATAGGTTGATTATTTATTTATTTCAATATATTAAGAATTAAGATAGATACAATTTTTAAGGTTTGAGATGAGAAATATCCTAGCTTCTTCTCAGTTGCACTGAGATTTTCTAATAATGGGAGATCAGAGGAACAAAAATCCCTATTAACCCATATTGAGTGTGATTTATTGAAATTCATTAATTTCCTTAACCATTAGTTGTGCTTTAAAATTTCTTTTAACATTAATCATTTTCCAATATATATTTTGCATAATATTAAGCAAAGTTATTTAATGTTTTGTTTCCCATGATTTGATTCAGACCATTAATGAGCTCTATCTTCTTGGTTTAAAAAAAAAAAAAATAAAGTAGAAAAGTAGTTTTGCTTATGACATTCATTTATTATCATTTGCTAACTTTTCAAGGAGTTTTGTCATGTAAATAACCTTAATAATATTTACTGGTATAAATTCCCCAAAACTAAGTTTTTTTTTTACTTCATTGCACAAATTAAAGAAAGTATTTTAATTGCAAAAATTTACGCCTTCCAGATTTCAACAGAATTACACGGGTTAGACCCTCCCTGAGGCCATTTTGTTGTCTAATTTTAGCATGACATTGGTTCGTATATATGTTTGTTTCTCATAACTTAAAAAAGACCAGCTTTAGAATGTTGAAATTTCATATTTCACAGACAGAACTGTTATACTGGCTAGTTATGTGTCTATCATTTTGATGAAAATCAACTAACAAATGATTCCATAAGCTTCAATCTATATACAAAAAGTTTTACAATTCTAGACACTTTCATGGAAAAAAATTCTTTTTAGTGACCAGACGTCGGAAAATGTGAAATTCATAAATTTACACACCGTTTTAAGACTGAAAACTGTATTCTAAACACAATTTGTTCTTTACATTTCCCCATTAACATCAATATTAATGATGATATCGCATGATTTCACTTAAAACGTAATCCCCACCTCCCTCTCTGTTGGAACTTCAAATTCTACAGCTTATGTTGGCACCTTGGGATAGTTGGCTCACAATATAAAGTCCATAGAAACCCTCAGACACATTTTTGAGCGACAAAGGAGAGGAAAGTCAAAAATTTCAATTTTGTTTCCACTGTTCTCTGAAAAGGGGAAAAATCTTATCCCCCAAATTTAAATAGAAAATCAGTTAAACCTTTTAGTTTTATTTATGAAGATAAATTTTAAATTGTTTATTCAATTTAATAGGAGTACAAGTAAGTTATTTGTTCAACATCAGATTTTTTATATTTCTCATTCATAATTCTTGCTCCTGTTTAAGAAAAGCCTCCATTTCAATTCTATACTAGAAATATGGTATTAAATAGAGATTTACTATTGATATTTTTTTTATGGTTTGCATATATTATACATGTAGAAAATGTTGAGTGATCAGTGTCCCTTTCTCTTGCTTTGCAGATTGCTTTGTTCTAAGCAATTCTAGTTTCCAAAAGTTTTATCAAAAAATATTCAAATGTAGGATCTAGAGGGACAGTCAATGAATTTTTGAAGGCAATGTTGCAGGAATTTATAAGTTGTATGATTGAGCATTACTATTATCAGTCAACAGCCAACTTGCAGCTTCAGTACATATAAGGTACTGTTTACCTAAAAATAACTTATGTACTTTCAAATGCAGTGGAAGACTCCATTCCAAGAAAATGTGACTTGAGTTTTATCTTAGGTGCCATTGATGATTATAGGTAACAGAGATTAACTATTTCTTCCCTTACCTTACTTGGCAACATAGTAGGTATTCAGATTTTGAATAACTTGATGTAATTATAAAAGGGACTCCATGTCTACTATACAGTGACTACTTTATGACCCATTCAAAAGACAGTTATTGAAGATGTTTTATAAATATAAGACAATTTTGAGAGCCGGTTTAGCTTGTAGCCAAGATCTTTGGAGAATAAACCCTACTAGATCAAGATGCAAGATACCCTACTAAATATTTAACATTAGATTTTAATTTTAGTACAACAATATTAGAATTCCATGGAAGAAAATAAGCCATCCAGATTGTATGTGACATAACTTTTGAAAAAATGTTTATAAAATTTATATATACACTTACTCGTATACACACATAAAGATAACAACTTTCCCACCAAAACAATCTAAGTACAGCAGAATTTAAGCCATATCAGATGTAATAATAATATAAAGAGCTACCTATCTTCCATTAAAAATACAGATTTACAAGCCTCAAACTGTTTAAGTATTTAATGTAAAGATTAAACAGTAAACTGTGGTAAATAATATTCATAAATGATTAAGCAATCAATGACAGTACAAATTACTGAGGGGATCTATAACCCTCCCCCCAACCGTTCATTTTCATTTAAAAGAATACTATTACAACTTGTCACATTAAAATTCTTGGGCTGAACTACAATTTTTTTACTTGTCTGTAATATAGTTAAACATATTTATGGCAAAAGTTCCTCTGAATAACAATATAAATCACTTTTGTTATTTGTTTGCACATTTAAAGAAATATGCAACTGAATGATATATCTATCCTTATTTTTAATTACAGGCCTCCCTACATCAACCTCTCCTGTTGGCCCAAATATTTATTAATGTAGTCAATAAAATTCTTAGTAAAACGTAACTTCATAAATTCAGTTCAGTTGTTTATGCATTATAAAATTGCTCACTAGAAGTATATTTTTATGCATACATCTTGCACCTACTCTTACACATAAAAATACTCAAAATAACAAACTAAATAAACTGTTGTTATATGAATCCCCACCCAAAAAAGTAATTAATAAAATAAAAATAAGAAAAGAATAATGGTTCCATATGAATGCAGAGCTTTTTTCTCAGAAACTGGAGCAGCTGTATGAAATTCTGGTCCAGAAAACGTCCTGCTTGGATCAGTTGGAAGAGCGTCCTTCTATAGTAAGATAATAATCATCCTTTATCCAAAAACTGCTAGAATAGCTGTATAAAATTGAAGAACTTGATTATCTAGAACTTTTACCAGATGTAGCAAACAGCCCTAGCCCCATACCCTCTGGCCACTACTTGTTTTTGCTCAATGGCTCATTTTTACGAAAAATGTTTGTTTGCAAGTTCTTTGGATCAAAAAAAAAAAAGCCTGGTACCTGCAGTGTCTTCAAGAGTTGGTTGATAGGTGGCTTAAGATTTTGAAATTCATAAATTTCAATATTTCTTGATAAATTAACAATGATATTGATGAATATATGTTTGATGTGGGAGGAAATACCCACTCTTAGATGAAAATTTGAAATCTCATAAAGCCTAGGTTGTGCTTCAGGATAATTGACTAAAGTCATTATCCATTTTATACTTAAAACAAGCAATGACTATTGAACGAATACTGACATACTTATACTTGTTATGGGTTCAAATAAATATTTTTTTCCATAAAAATAAAGATGATTTCATCTTCTTATTTTAGTAGAGAAAATATGAAAACATTGTGTTCCGGAATTCTTGAAATTCCAGAGAAATATGACATGGTGATGGGAGCCGGAAGTAATTACTAGCTGTATTATTTGTAGTTGGGAAAGGAAATTGAAATTGTTTTCCATGGAAATATACTTAACATTATAACATGTAAATGCTCACTCATGTGAATAGTACAAGATCATAAATTAGTGTTTAGAAGTCATAATTCCAGATTTATGACAAGAAAATATATTCTAATCACAATTGATTCTTAAAATTTGTTGGTAAAAATCAAAAATAAGAAAGGTATTGATGAAATGTGTTTTGCCATTTAAACCTCCACTCTTGAAGGTGGTAGTAAAGCATAAAACAGCATATGCTAACAATATTAATTTCTTCAATTCATAAATAAAAAATTTCTGAGTTCAATTGAGGCATTTTCACATGACTAATAAAGTCATTATAACAGTCGGAACTTCAAAATTGATAAAAGTGAATAACATCTTAAGACGTAATTGTTATTCTAAACACAATATCTACATTTTCTCTGGTAAATTAATATTAACAAAGATAAGTAAACCTGCATTGTACAAACATAAATCAATTAGAACCAAATATAAAAAAGTCCGTCATGCAGTGGCTCCATAAACTAAGCAGATATCCCACGTGAAGTTTTATAATAGAGAAATTTCACGAGAGCAGAACAGTTACGGAAACGGCCGAACTACCAGAAATCCACGACTTGAACCAAAATTAGCAAATAGAATCTCGACCGTTATATGCACAATCAAAATGCAAATATCTCGGTTAATATTCAAGATACAGAATAAATGTATATAACAATATCAATTGTAAATTTAATTTACAATAAGATTAGTTCTATACCATTTTTCGATCCGAAGTATAGTAACGGGGATATTTTTGAAAATCCCACTCCCACTATTCCGATTTCAGCCATTAATGAACTTGATCTTTATTTTTACATTAAACGTTTAAATATCGAGTTTGGTAACAATCAAGCAAAAATTGTGATCGCTAGAGCATTGACAGATATATATATAAAATTAATTTTGAACGGACCTCATTTTCTTCATCTCCTGGGTAGGATCGATGGACATTTGAAGAAAATTTTTGAAAATCACGTCATCAGTACGACCTCAATAGCTGATTTCCCTCAAGGGAAATCTGGTGACTAAAGTGTGTGTGTATGCATATAAAAATTGTAGTATGTTTACTTTTTTTTTTTATTTCAATGGGTAATTAAAATAAAAAAAAATAAAATTGGGGAAAATTTTGAATTCAGTTTAACTAATTAAACTTAAATTAAAATGTAATAGGAACATTACTGAATATAATATCCCTAAAAAAAATCATTGGATGCTTATCCTACCTTTACCAGAGGAGGCTTACAACAACACATTAACAAATAAACATATAACTAATAAAATAACAAAAATCAAACTTATTCTCAGTTAACATATTTTTTCCACTTAGTCGAATAGTTCTCTATTATTTTCAAAAATACTTTTAATAGCTGAAAAGGAGAAAGAAACACTATAAGGTTTTGGCCAATTTCTCTTAATTGGGAAGCCAGCTGTTGAGGTTGTACTCGTGTGGTGTGTGTTGGTATGTTACTGCTCTAGCGGTCACAATATTTGTTTTATTATCAAACTTGATATGTAAACAATTCATGTAAAATTAAAGATCAGTTTCATTAACGGTTAAATAGAAACAGGAGAAGTGAATTGGAAAATTCAAAATCTCTGTTATTATGAGGGATCAAACAATTCTATATAACCAATCTTGTTACAACTTAATTTTCTATAAATACTGTTATACATAATTTTTCTCTAATCTCTCTAACCGAGATATTTTCATTTTTTTTTCTTTTCTTTTTCAGCCTTCAATAAACCTCCCCCCCCCCCAACTTTAACAATAAACCAATATATCATGAAAGTCTTATTCCAAGCTTAAATGTCAAATATTGTTTTGTTTTCAACAGTCCTTAATTATGTGAGATAAATTACAAATACATTGTGCAATGGCAACATTAATTAAGATTCGCAGATTCTTGATTCTATTCGCAACAGTATTTGGTAAAAATACAGAAATTCTCCTCTATTCCTTTTACTTTACTCTTAGTAGATTAGTATTAAATTGTAACTTTTTTTAACTGTTAGCTTCCTAGAATGTGTGTTTCGAAGTAATGACAGTTCCTTTTCTCTGTGGTATATATATATATATATAAAACTACATACACACTTTTTGGTTTCAATATTTACTTTTAACCTGTATTTTAATTTGTGTTTTACTATTTTAAGGTAAGGTTGGTTTGCATTTTTTTGAATAATTGAAATGATGATTGATATTCAAATGATTTTTTGTGTAAACAGGCACTTAAGATGGAGCTGTTGCTCTGAAAGTGGATTCTGTCGTAATAAACACATTATAGAGGAAAACAGGCCTGCTTTGTACGTTCAGACAGGAATTTTCTGTTTTGTACTTGAAATGCCTGATAATGGGAATACGCTTTATTTTAAAAACACAAAATAAATTGTATTTTAAAATAATATTTTTTTCACAGATCTGAGAAAGATTAACAATATATTTATCACGAGCATTACTACATCCAGCAAGTATGAACGACTTTCCTCTTAACTTAATTATTAAAAATAATTAAAATATTAACAAATAAAAAAAATAATGGCTTTCTTTCAATAAGGTTGCTCAATTAATCAAAAATTTATAAAAAATTGTGTAGGATAAAATTCATTACAAGTTAATTCCGGAATGCCAATATATTGATAAAATACCTTATTTAGTTAATTTGTAGGGAATAGGAGGAGTTTCCTATCTCAATTTTTCTGGACAGGATTCCAGAAGTTAATCTTGAGATCGCAAAAATTGTAGAACATAATTATTTCTGAGAGGGTCACATGATTTTAGCAGATTTCCCCTCAAGGGAAATCAGCTATTGAGGTTGTACTCATGACGCGATTTTGAAAAATTTCCTCAAATGTACATTAATAGCGAACATGTCCCAGCAGATGACGAATATGAGGTCCATTTGTCTGTTGCCGCTCTAGTGGTCGTAATTTTTGTGTAATCATTACCAATCTCGATATATAAATGTTTTGTGTAAAAAGAAAAATCAGGTTCATTAATTGCTGAAATTGGACCAGTGGGAGGGGGAGGTTTAGAAGGGGAATTTCGAAATATCTCCATTACTATACATTGGACAGAAATATTGTATAGAATCAACCTTATTGCAAATTGAATGATCTATAAATGCTGTTCTATACATATTTTCTGTATCATGAATATTAAAAGAGATATTTGGAATTTACTTTTCCATAAACCCCCTCCTACTCATGCAATATTAATAATAAGCTGTTATATCATAAACCACTTCATTACAAGATTAAATAACAAATATTGTTTTCACTGAACTTTGTGAAATATCTCTGGAATATGCTGGAAGGTAGAGGAACCAATTGATAAGGATCAATAAGGCCAAGTCCTCTACTGTTTTTTAATATTATGCAGAGTGCACTTTCGGAGTCAACGCTCCATCCTCAGTGCCTGCTGATTAAAGCTGCGTAGCCTGGACCACGACCGCCGTGCGACTCTCCCCCGGACTTGGCGTTCTTATTGATCCTTATATGCAAATACATTCTGTTGACTCCCCCCCCCCTTCTTTTGTTCTTGGATTACTAAAATTTGAGTGATTGAGATAAAAATTATTCTGATTCATTATAAATTACAGCACTAGATATAGTAAATATTTTTCAATAAAATTAATATATTATATTCAGATATATTTCATTAATTTTTTTTTCTTTCTGGTCTAGAATATTTCTATCTATCTATTCAGCACTGTGAGGTTAGCTGACCTGTTTGTTTACAATTCCGACGCTTTCTGTTGTAGATTATTAACTTGTAAATTGACTGAAAGATTTTTCATTACTGTTTGTATTTATTCACTTAATATTCACAGTGGTGTTACCAGTAAGGTAGATTTATCTATTGTAAACCTTTGCATGGGAAAGGTTACATGCTGCTTAATGATAGACTTTTTTATACCTTGTTAAAATTGAAATGAATTGAGGAGAATTAAATACAGCAGCAATTAATTGATTGAATTGAACTGATTGAATGACTAAAAAGTCTGTCACGCAGGGGCCACATGAAGTTTTACAATAGAGAAATTTCACAAGAGCCGAACCAGTCAAAGAAACGGCCAAACTAGCTTTTGGCGGGAAAGTAACTCTCGTCCGTTAGGCTCCGAGATTAAATTAAAAACAATTCAATCTCAAAAAACAACAAGAACACAAAAGATGGACTTACCGTTAATGATAGCAGCGCTCTGAACACTTATTACACCAACACTAAATAGTACCACAGAATATCCATTATTTGTAAGACTTAATACTGCTGTGAATATTAAGTAAACAAATAAAGGGCAAGTCAAATGGTAAGAACCTTCCTGATAGCAAACAGCCTGAGTTCTAAACAATCAGGTTAGCCAGCTTTTACCGGAAATAAAAGCAATTACGGAAATATATTTGAATATAAGTTATAAATGTTATTCATATAACTATTTATTATATCTAGTACTGTAATTAATAATAGAACGTAACCTACAACGTAATACGGCTGGATTGTAAACAAACAGGTTAGCCAACCTTGTAGTGCAGTATCGATAGATAGACCGGAAAAACAAACAATTAAAGAAATATATCTGAATATAAAATATTAATTTTATTGGAAACTATTTATTATAGTTAGTGGAGTAATTTGAAATGAATCAAAATAATTTCTATCTCAATCACTCAGATTTTTGTAGTCCAAGAAAAAGGGGGGGGGGGTTCAACAGAACGTATTTGTTTGTACCTCGTAAAATAAAGCTTTGTTGAAAACAATATTTTGTATTTAACCTAATAATGATGTGGTTCATTAGATATCAGCTTATTATTAATATGTCCCTAGTAGGAGTAGGGGTTTACTGAAAGCAGAACTCATTACAAAAAATACAAATATCTCGGTTAATACTCATTATACGGAAAATATGTATAGAACAATATTTATAGTAAATGTAATTTGCAATAAGATTGATTTTATACAATTTTTCGATCCGACGTATAGTAACGGAGATATTTCGATTTTTCGAAAATCCTCCCCTCTAAACCCCCCCCCTCCCACTGGTCCGATTTCAGCCGTTAACGAACTTGATCTTTATTTTTACATAAAACGACTAAATTTCGAGTTTCGTAACGATCAAACAAAAATTGCGACCGCTAGAGCGGTAACAGACAAATATATATATATATATATATATATATATATATATATATATATATATATATATATATATATATACATACAGTATGAACGGACCTCATTTTCGTCATCTACTAAGTAGGATCAATGGACATTTGAAGAAAAATGTCGAAAATTCTGTCATGAGTACAACCTCAATAGCTGATTTCCCTGAAGGGAAATCTGCTAAAAGGAAGTTAATAAACTTTTGTTCCGATTTTCTACTGAAATACCACAGAAGGATGAGATGCTGATCAGAAATCAAAAGTGATCAGTTAAAAGTGGCACCCGAATTTAGAAGTTTCAAGTTTCATAAATCTATAGCAAGGATTAGACACAAAAAATATATTCTAAACAATATTTGTTCTTTACATTTTCTTAATAAAACCAATATTAACAAATAAGTCTTGACTTTAAAGTAAAATCGTATCCTAATTGTGGTAATAAAGTATAAAATAGTGCATGTTAGCAATATTCATTCATTTAATACATAAAAAAATATGTCTCAATTCTATTTAGGATAAAGTCTAAAGTATATCCTAATAGAACTCGAGTAAAGTCTATTCAGTACCCAAAAATCAAAACTTCCAAATTTGTAAATATAAATAAGGTTTAAGAGCCATAATCGGTTTAGCTAAAATATTAGAATTTGAAATACCATTTTTCAGATAAAACTGAAATGTATGTTTTGATGTTGAAGTAAACCCCCACTGCTGAGGATGGTGGTAAAGTATATTAGCGCATGTTAACGATATTCATTTCTTTAATACAAAAACAGAAAACTTCTCAATTATATTGAGACACTTACTGAAACAGGAATAGCCTGTTTGGTGCCCGGAAGAGAACATTTGGAAATTCATAAATGTAAATAATGTTTTAGAATCTTAATTGATTTTCTAAACCCAAGACGTCGAAGTGTCCCCTCCTAGTTTGAAATATATCCTATGTTGTGTTGTTCCTTGGGATAGATATAAAAGTCATTTAAAATTTTCAAGCTGTTTTTTATTTTGAATTGAGTAAAAAATGGGCTGATAGGATTTCTAATTTCGATGGCTACATCCCGAGTGGTGAGAAATGTGAAAAAAAAAAAAACTTGGCCATCCTAAATTTAAATAGAAAATCAGACAAACGCTACACATTTATTTATAATGATATTTATTTAAACAAAAAAATGTTCAAATTCTATCACTTTTAAATTTACAAAATAAAAAACAATAATTTTGTGTCTCATTGCATTATGTAAATTTGATTATAAAGTTTTAGAATAGTACTTAAATATCAAAATCTGTTACCAAACAACTTTTGGGTTTGTTGAGAGAAGTAAAACCTATTATATATGCATTTCTAACTCTGAAGAGACATACCATCCAGTTAATAGATTTGAATTTTTAACTAATAGTCCAATAAAGTAAAGCATTTAGTCAATCCTATTTATATGCGAAATAATATTCAATCATATGGAATATAGAGTTGGGAAGAGAGCAATCTGAGTTTGATGATGAGGAATGAATATCACCCTCTTGAGAGTGTCTCTGCTCATCATGGCCTCTCTGCTCATCATGGCCGAGCCATAAATGAGTCAACCCCACAGTCCTGTGTCTCTCATGCCTCAACATGGTACACCCACCAGTGCGTTTTGAATCAGTGATATGAACTATGGGTAAGATATATCAAATTTTGTACCTGTTCTTGATGTAACCTCCCTTCAGGGAAATTGATGTTAACAGCACTGCTATCTATTAGGTTTAGTTGCATACAGAAAATCATAAAGCTAATAAATAACATCACTGGAGAATAACATAAATAAAATTTAACCTTGATTACTTCATTTTTAGTTATTTTAGTCTAATTTATAAATAGCTTGTCCATACCACCTTACCTCATACTTTGTTTATGTATAACAGAAAATATAAAACTTGATAATTAAAAACAATAATACACTCAATGAAATAAAGGTTAATAACACCTACCAAGAAAATGTTTGTACCTTAAATGGCTTTAGAATTTTATTTATCATGCACTAACCACACTAATTTAAAATCAATAACTACACCATATAATATGTAAAATAGGATAAAAATTCATTTGGGTGCTTTCTTGCATATTGAAATGTTTCTTGATGTTCAAGGAAAAGGACAAATAAAAGGTAACCTTTATTTATCTTGGGATAGGATAGGAGAGAGCAAAGAAACAAAATCTAATGCTTAGCACCCTATTTCTCTACCCTAAGAGTCTAAATTTACTCAAATATTGAAAAGCATAATAGCTTTTATTACGCTGATTAAATTGTTAAAAGAGTAATGGGATTCTAAAGAATAATAGAGAATGGTGAATCTATAATAATTAGCTTAGTTGTTCACATGCTCGATATAGTAAAGACATTTGTCTTTTAAGTTCATTGTTGATTACCCATACCTATTACTGCTTGGCACAAAATAGTTTTCACTCTTAACTTGTAATTTGTGTATGACTTTCATTATGAAAAAATAAAATACAAATTGTTTGATAATATTGAACATAGAAGGTGGAGAATTTACATTCTCTGGAAAACTCTCAGAGAATAAATAATTAGTAAATATAAAATATTTATTCACTTTAAAATCCCCCAGTAAAATTATGATAATTCTATTTATATAGAGGCACTCAATGGTCAGATATCCATATTTATATGCAATATGTTAAGATTGAATAGCCTTAACGTAACCAATATACAGTGCAATGGCATGCATATGCGTATTGGGGAAGTGTGCATGATGTTGGTCCTGTACGTTTTATTTGATTTGAGGGAGTATGTACAATTTGTTGAAAAGTGATGGAAGAAATGGTGGCCGATCCAAATCTTTTGGAAAGAGCGATATCTGGTAATGAATCTTGGATATTTTTGGATTCTATTTAGAGAACAAATAGCAAAGTAAACTACCTCAGACGCTACTCTCCTCAACCAATAAACAATTTTTTCTAATATTTTTGTAATCTGTTCAATACTCACTAAGCTGTTTAAAGAATTTTCCCTACATAACTATTAAACAATGTTCTTCAAATATCATCATCTTAAATTCTATAATAATAAATAATAAAAATTGCATTGTTAATATTTGTATATATAGTAATTATTTTTTTCTTTCTTCAATTAGTTTCAATAGTTTAGAACAACATATAATTTTAATTGTATAATTCATTGCTAGTAAATGTTTCATTGACTATAAATAAAAAAGGAAAAAATGTGTAAGTGAACTCTTGATGTCTCAAATTCTTTAAATTTTTATACGCGAAAAAAGCCAGTTTAACAAAGGTGGGAGTCAAAATCAACAAAACTACATAAATGCATAATTAGTAAGAATCATTCTTACATTATATAACAAGAATTAGTAAATGCATTTTAGCCCAGGGGCATTTCCCATACTCAATAAATGAGGGTAGTGAATGTATATTATCTCACTTGAAATCATATGACAACTAATTATATTTTTTGTTTGTTGTGTATATATTTTTTTTTATTTATTTGAGGCTTCACAACTGTGGCAATGTTGCTTAGAAAAATAAATTGTATAAAATTTTTATTAGAAGAAAAAAACATGCAGAAACAAAACCTTATTATTTTCCTCATTTATCAAAAATGATCATAATTGTTGCTAGCATAGATAGCAAAACTTTGAATCAAAATTAAATTTTGGATTGTAACAAGGACTAATTAAATATTTTTTGTATATATATATATATATATATATATATATATATATATATATATATATATATATATATAATTTGCATCCCCAAAAAACTTTGTTTTGTAAGCAGTTTAAGCAATTATTAAAACTAGAAAAAGATTTACCTTATCTTTCACTTGCATTTCAACAGCTGAATTTGGCAAATCATCTAAGATTTTAAGTTGATCTTCATCCAGTTTTAATCCAACTGACTCCTTTTTACCTAAAATGTAAGCAAAGAAAATAGTATAGTAATTTCTATAAAATTATTACCACAGAGAGCATTTACTTTGTTCATTGTCATACATTATCTATATATATAAAATTGTAACCTCTGTCTGTACATTGATTTTTTTCGCGAAATTTCACGATAACTTTTCGTTTCACATGTCATAGACACTGTAACTGCATTTTGTTTCTTTCGTGTATGTTTGTTTGTTTGTTACCTTTTCACGCATAAACGGCTGAACCGAATTTTATGAAACTTGGTATGTATATTACTACTAACCCAACTTAAGACTTTAGGCTATATTAATATCCTCTGAGACGAACAGGAGTGGGGGTTATAAGGGAAGCCAGAAATTAAAAATTGTACCGATATTTCGTTACCTCTTGGTTTTTCGGCAAATATGTACGTAACAAAAGTTGTTTATTTTGTTATTTAGAGTAATTTTTGTTATATACACTTTTTTCGTATACCGAATTATAAACGAGATATACGCTAAAACCTATAGCGGAAGTGAACAATTTTATTTGGGACAAAAGACCCAACCGAAATAAATTAAACTCGGTATATGTATTAGCACTAACGCTTTCATTATAATAAGCCATACCAACATTTCTAGGGACGGGAAGGAGTGGGGGTTATAAGGGAGGCCTGATATTAAATATAGTGATATTTCGTTTTCTATTCGTTTTTCGGCAAATATGCTCATAACAAAAGTTGTTTATTTGGTTATTTAGAGAAACTTTTGTTATATACATTATCATCGTATACCGAAGTATAAAGGCGTTATGCGCTAAAAATTATAGCGGTAGTCAACAATTTTATTTGGTATAAAACACTCAGCCGAACTAAATTAAACACTGGGTATGTGTATTAGTACTAACGCCTTCCTTATAATAAGCCATATTAACATTTCTAGGGACGGGCAGGAGTGGGGGTTATAAGGGAGGCCTGAAATTAAAAATAGTGATATTTTGTTTCCTATTGGGGTTTCGGCAAATATGCACATAATAAAAGTTGTTTATTTTGTTATTTAGAGAAATTTGCTCAACAATTCTTTTCAATATGAACTACCAGGTACCTCACCTGGAAAAATTAATTCAAATTATAATATATTATTATAATATTTTGTCCTTAATAATTTAAATTTATGCATAATGCACAGGAAACGGGAAATATGACAATATAGAGGACAGTGAAATCTTACACAAAAAATTAATTTTATTATTGTCAAATCCACAGAAACGAGGGGTATTAACCCTAAACACTGGGAAGGGTAAATGTCAGAATATTCTGCAAAGTAAAGCCATGCCAAAAGAATACTATCACCATCCAGCCGCAAATGAATTCCCGGGCGAAGCCAGGTATCTGAGCTAGTTTCAAATAAAGTGGTGTTAACTGTCTTCTATTTTTGATTAATATACTTATAATAAGATGAAATTAAACATTGAAATTTTGTTTTCATTTAAATATCAAATTACAAAAAAAAAAAAATCTGCCACACATGGCCTGTGTAACCTAAGCTAGATTTCCCACATGCTGTATATAAAATCATTGGCTGGAAAAAGACCGAAAACTAAAAAATGCACATAATTTGTAGAATTATTGGGTTAGAGAGCAAATGTATAGAACAAAAATTGTATAAAATTGAATTTGTAACATGATTAGTAATGTAACATGATCATCCAAATAGATTTATATATATACTAGCTAAGGTCTTCACTCGGGAATCATTAGAGTCTGAATGTTGATGGTATTTTTTATTTGGCAAGGCTACAATTTGTACAACTACACTTCCCGTCTGGGCTAATGGTTTTCCCGTAAGGGGACTTATAGAATATAAATTTTAGTTTTAATAATAAATGAAAATCAGTCCCTAATCAGCCCCTTTCTACTGTTTGACAAACCATGAATAATTCAGATCATAATCATGGATAGCATTTATTATAATTAAATTCATTTATAAAGTACATATTTCCTGTCAAAAACCAATCCGAGCATAACATTATATGTAATATAGTACTTGCGAGTAGGAAAAATAAATAAATTTCACAGGAAATTAGTAAATACAATTAACTGTGTTATCCTACTGACAACTTCCACTTCTGCTTGAGTGTTATAGTTCATATTGGAAAGAATTGTTGAGCATATCAATATTTCTACACAAATTACTTTCTTCATACATTGTTACGGAAGAAAAAAAAAAAAAAAAGATTCTCTAAATAACAAAGTAAACAACTTTTGTTATGTGCACGTTTGCCTTAAAACAAATAAAAAAAAAGTATTGCGAATTTTTATTTCAGGCCTCCCTCATAACCCCCACTTCCGTTCGAACCTAAAAATTTTAATATAGCTTTTAATCATGGAAGAATTAATGCTAATTCACATATCGAGTTTTGTTAAGTTGGGTTGTCGTTAGTGCCCGATAAAATTGTTGGCTCCCGCTTTAATTTTTAGAGTATATCTCATTTAAACTTTGTTATACGACAAAAGTGAATATAACAAAATAAACAACTCTTCTTATGTGCATATTTACCGAAAAACCAATACGAAATGAAATATCACTATTTTTAATTTCAGGCTTCCCTTATAACCCCCACTCCGGGGTTCGTTCCAGGGAATATTAATATAATAATTATAGCCTAAAGTCTAAGTTAGGTTAATAGTAATATACATACCAAGTTTCATAAAATTCGGTTCAGCCGTTTATACGTGAAAAGGTAACAAACAAATTGCAGATATCATGTCTAAGGCATGTGAAATGAAAAATTATCGTGAAATTTCGAGGAAAAAAAATCAATGTATTGGCAGAGGTTACAATATTATATATATATATATATATATATATATATATATATATATATATATATAAGAAACATTTCCTCAAATGCACATCGATCCTACCCAGGAGAGTAAAATAAGGTCCATTCAAAACTTTATATACACACACACTCAAACAGTTTTTGATGGACTTCATTTTTGTCATCTCATGGGTAGGATATATAGACATTTGAGGAAATTTTTCTTATATATATATATATATATTTGTCTGTCAATGCTCTAGTGGTTGCAATTTTTTTTTGATCATTATCAAATTCTATAAATAAACATTTTATGTAAAAATGAAGATCAAGTTCGTTAACGGCTAAAATCAGATCAGTGGGAGGGGGGTTTAGAGGGCAGAATTTAGAAAACTCTTAATATCTCTGTTATGCGTCAGATCGAAAAATTGTATAGAACCAATCTTATGGCAAATGTAATGTTCTATAAATGTTGGTATGTGCGTTTTTTCACTATCTTGATTATTAACCGAGATATTTGCATTTTTTAGCCTTCAGCAAACCCCTAATCCTACTGATGTTATGTTAACAATAAGCTGTTAAGCCATGAAGCACTTCATTTGAAGCCTAAAGACCAAATATTGTTCTCATTGAACTTTTACGTTTTGAGATAAATGCAAGTACGTGACGCATGTAAGAAATCTGCTTAGTTATTGCTGACCCAGGTTGCCATCCTCAGAGTTGAAGATATAAAAAATTACGTACTACAATGTAATAAAGAACTTCATAACAAATGAAATTTGTAACAAATCAAAAATTATGCGCTCAGTACTGAAAATGGTGACAAGTTTCTGATACTTCCTAAATTTGGAAGAAGAAAAAAAATAATAATAAGTAGGGAAAATTTCTGTCCTCTCTATATAAGATTTCCTTCACTCCCAATAAGAATTCTGGAAATAAATTTTTCTAAAATATTATGTTATTTACTGATATGAGTATTACCTTTGCTATTCTTGAGTGGAGTTGACGTCTTATTTCCTGGTTTCCTTTTAAGTGGAGATGGAGTAAGTTTCTGAATATGTTTTTGAACAGGTCTTGATTTAACTTTAGGAATGGGGGCGGGAGTTGTAATCTGTGGGAGAGGAGGTTCAAACAAATCTTCACCATCTGAAGAACCAGGAGAATAGGGTGAATCACCACCACCCATATCCATATCAGAGTCATTACAATTATTCGGAGGTGATAGAGGTGCTTTTTCCGGTGGATTATCATCAGGAGGTTTTGGTGGCGGGGAATGAAGAGGAGAAGGTGTTTTGGGAGTTTCAGGAGGAGGTTTAGGGGGCGATGCAGGCCTCTGAGTCGGCTCTGGGGGAAGAATCTTATCTCCTGGGGGAGTTGGAGGGTTTCTACTTTCCTCCATCTCCTGAAGTGGAGTAGGAGATCTTGATTTTGTAGGCTCAAAAGGATCATAAGGAACAGGAGGTTCAGGTGGAGTATTTGGTCCTTTATGTGGTAATTCAACTCTTTCATCTTCCTCCTCACCTTCTCCCTCCATTTGGTCAACACTATCAAGCAATGGGTTGGCCAAGCTTCTAAGAATTTGTGGCTTCGAACTAACTATGTTAAATTTTATGTGTGGCTCAGGGGGTGTTTTAGGGCCTGTTACTTGACAGGGGGCTAAATTTTTATCATCGTTCTTTCTTTTATCATCACTATCACTATCTGTTAAAACTATCACTTCTTTTGGTGATAGTGTTTGTTCTCTAAATGGAGATTGAGCTAAATCTATTATTGCAACTGGTTTAAGATTTTTGGCATTTATTCTTCTTCTCTGAGATGTTTGATTTGAATTGCTTTTTGAAACAATGCTTCTTAATGGTTGGTTTTCTTTTGAGCTCTTATCTTTTTTCTTTTTTTGTTCATCATCTTTCTTTTTCTTTGATGACTCTTTCCTACTCACTTCTCCAGACTTTGAAGATTTAAAATTTACACTAACAAGAATATTATCACCTGAAGTAAAAACTTCTTTAGAGGGAACTGGAGAGTCAACTCTTCTTCGCTTTCCTTCACTCCTGTCTTTATATTTACTTTTCTTTTTATCTTTATTTGCAGTGACTGGTTTGTTTGGAACTATAACTGTTAACTTCTTGCTCTTCTTTCTTTCTCTTTCACAACTACTACAAGAACAACTGGAACAGCTAATGGACGAGTCACGTTTTCTCCTTTTTTTTTCTCTACTTTTAGCTCTACTGCGCCTTTCTTTATTCTTACGAGGAGTTCTACTTCTTCTCCTCCTGCTGATACTTCTACTTCTAGATAAGGTTCTCCCTCTTCTCTTGCTTCGATCTCTGCTTCTTACTCTGCTCCTTCTTCCAACACTCCTGCTTCTTCCTCGACTCCTCCCCCTGCTTCTGTTTCTACTCCTTCTTTCACGACTCCGTCTTCTTTTACTTCTAGATCTACTTCGACTTCGTCTGCTCCTTACACTTCTTATGCTTCTACTATTACTTCTACTGTCACTTAGACTTCTACTTCTAGAAGGAGAAATATCTCTTCCAAATTCATCCACTCTTCTCTTTTTTGGCTTGTCACTTATTATTTTTCTTACATCGTATCGCTCTAATTCTTTTCTCTTTTCTTTAGGTTTCTTCTCCTTTTTTTTGCTTTTTTCTTTTGAAGTATCCTTTTCTCTATAGCTTCGTTCTTTAGCCTTAGTAATTTTCTTCCAAGCAACTGGTACCCTTTTTTCATCAGATATAATCTCTCCTTCTTCCTTGGGCCCATTTTCAGGAGCTACTTTTGGGATAGGCTGTCCATCCTCTCCTAAATTGTACTCACAGTCTGATATCGCTTCAGTTTCAAGTCCTTCTAAACCTTTAGTCTTCTCTTTCGATACTCGGTTATCCTCAAGCTCCCAACTTTTCTCATAAGTGCTAATTTCTTCATCAGTAATATCTACCAGGCCATCTCGTTCATCATCTCCACATCCCAATTCAAGAACATCTTCTCCCTCTTGGTCATCTTTATGACCATTACGTTTTCTCGGAGGTGTACTGTCAGGACTTGATCCAGCATCTCTACTTTTATCATCAGGCTCTGAAGTATTTAAATGTGATTCAGCATTTTCAGGGCTTTTTGAGCCAGATTTGTTTTTTTCTTCTAGGTCTTCATCATTATCCTTTTCACTTGGACTTGCAGGTTTGGAGTTATCATGTTCATTGATAGTTTGTGTTACCATATCATTTTCAGTTTCTTCTTTCAATTCACTCTCTTTTGCTTCCTTCAATCCATTTTCTTTTTCCTCTTTCAAGTTAGTTTCTTTTTCTATGTCACACTTAACTTCTATTTCTTTCCCTTTGCACTCCTTCTCTTCCTCTTTTATTTCATTTTCTTCATTAAGATTTATTTTACATTCTTCATCAGGGTTCACTTTATCCTCTTCATCAATTTTATCTTTATTTTCTTCCTCAGTTTTCAATTTATCATCATTCTCTATTTTCAATTTATTTTCTTCCTCTGTTTCTATTTTGACTTTGTTTTTTGGGAGTTTGACTTCGTTATTTACATCATCTTCATCCTTATCTTCTGATTTTAATTTCTTATCTTCATCAATGTCTGTATTATCTTTTATATCATTTTCATTCTTTACATTGTCACCAGAAGCTGGAGCTGCATTCTCTGTAATCTTCAGTGATGTATGCTCTTTCTGCTTGTCATTTAAGCTTTCAACTTGTTCTTCAGGCATATCTGGGTCATTCTTTTCTGTAACTTCAGTTGTTTTTTCATCTTCAATTTTTTGTTTTTCATCTGACAGCTGGATTTTACTTAGATTTTCTGATGTTTCATCAACATCTGTTCCTTTCTTTATTTTGCTCGAAGGACTACTAACACTATTATCAGTATTTTTAAAGTCAATTTTCATTACTGGCTCTGAATTTTTTTGGCTATAACTTGGAGAACAAGGAGAATTTTCAGATTCTGAATCAGAACTCCTTTTGGTCGCAATGTTAACACTTGCTGCAGAATACATGACTCTATTTGGGCAATCATCAATCACTGCTTCTGGTGATGGTAGCCTGATACTTGCAAGGTCGACGACTGAAGGAAGTTTCGAGGTTTTGTCTGTCTTTTTTACGTCTGGTTCATTCTGGGGATTCTCGTCATCAGATTTATCTAGAAATACAAAAATAAATAAATAAAATATTAGTAATTATTCCATTAAATTTTCTAATCCAAATACAGATACCATGAATGACATTGATTACAGTAACAAATCGGTTATAATCACTAAATAAACTTAAATTTTATATTGCTGTTATATTTAATTTTGACTGTACATAAAGACAAAACTTGTCAACCTGTTTTTTGTAGGTATTGGGGGTTAAAACTGGTTATAATGGAGTATGATACTTTATTTATTTTTAGGATGAAATAAGCCATCAGTAAATGGTTAATTTATTTTGCTCTCGAACAAAAAAATAATGGAATTATTAATTGGCAATATTGTATATAGCTAACATCATTTTTCTAGAATTTCTTTTTTCCTCATCCATCCCTCTAGCATACACCCTCTCTATGCTCTAAAAACAGCTGTCTTGTTATGATCTCAGTAATATTTTAACATTGAATCAATCTACTTGAGTAATATAATTGCGGAACAGAGGATTTTAAATCCTAGAACGTGTATCCTGTAAAATAACACAGAAATGAATAGGTTTATTATTGACAAGAAACTTTTTATGTTTAATAACTGATTATTAACAACTTTCATATTTACATTATATAGTTATTAAATTATTATTTTGTTCACATTCATGATACTTTTTCCCTTTTTATAGTCAATGAATATCGATTATAACAGCAAAAACAAATCCCACAACAAAAAATGTCATAAATTATATCCAATAGGTAATAAATATTTATTACCTCAAATTACAGTTGGCAAAATAAATGTCTTAATGAAATACTAACATAGTCTGTTACAAAGTGAAAATTATTATAAACTGATATGGAATATATTAAAAAATATCTGGGGATTGTTAATAATTCTATAAATAATGTTTTACAAATATTTTTTATAAGCTCGGGAAAAAACATACGAAGAAAGATGTAAAATCAGCATTGTGCAAGAGTGATGAAAGACTAAGAGAAAGAAAAGAAATGTGTTTGGCTTATAGTTGATCAAAAAAGAAATTTTCATTTTCTATTTCAAATATTCTGTTTTCATTTTTTACACTTAATTCAATAGTGATATCCATTATTAGGAATTTCTATATCGATGATTACTGATTTCAACTAAGATCATTTTTACCCTACATTTGACAAGTCAAAGTAGGTTTAGTTTTATCCTACTAGAAAATATATTCAATTATTACCATTTTCCAAAACTAGCATTCTTCTTATCAGTCAATAGACATTATTATTGTTGGTTTTACTATTTAATGACTATTTTTATTTCTAAATTTCTGAAAGGTTTGAAGCAATGAACAATATACAATTTGATTCACTAAGACAACCCTTTAACTTACTTGTGAGAAGATGTCTTATTATATTTTAATGTTACTATTTAGAACAATTAAATCATACAAAATTGAATTCAATGAAATATTTATTCGTAATGTGTTTTTTATTTTACATAGTATTTATACATTGATTCAATGTCAATGGACGGGTGAAAAATTAAAACTTTTGTTAATTTTTTCCCCCCAAATCTAGAAAACTAGTTGAAATAAATTTTGTTCATTTGTCACATTAAAATGAGAAAGTAGAAATTCAGGAAGTTGTTCTTAAAATAGATAAATAGAGTAGTTTAAAACCTGGACATGGTGGTGGAGATGGAGGTGGAGAAGTAGGAACGTCAGGATCATATGTTTGGCGGTCATCTATAACCAACATAGTATCTTCTGGAGAGCTCACTGCTTCATCCCCTTCTAATGCAAGCAAAAGAGCTGGAGGCTCTGGTGGAGGTGCCAACCTTAAAAAGTAAAAAAATGGAAACCCCTTAAAAATTCGGAAGATGAAAGTATTATTCATGATATATTTATCATTTTAAAAAATTTCCTATCCCAGATTTCAAACATTTTAGGCCATTATTAGTGAACAAGAATATTAGTCAATGGTGGCCATCCAAATATTAAGAATATATCCTAGTGATACTATAAATAATCGATTTAGAACACATGCTGACTATATGAAAATAATTTATATATTAACATGTTGAAAATAATGGACCCGAAAAGTAGTTAATTTTATTCTTTAAGCTCCAACACAAAAGACTGATAAACCTCATGGATTTTAAATTGTACCTACTTACATGTCATTTGAGCAAAATATTATTATTACAAATACTTCACATCAACTTCTCACAGGCTTGGACCACCATTCTAAATTCTGTTTCAAGGACAAGTCAAAGATTTTTACCTAAGCTGAGACTTTAGTCAGTTTGTAACCGAGGATTTCATTTTCAATTATAGGATTGTTACTTATTCATATTTACAACTTTCCTTCCCAAGACCAATTATAAGTAGAATATGTTCTATAAAAGATCATCAAATCTATCAAGCAGTATTTCTGTCCATTATTATGTATGACAAAACGACTAATAATAGGAAGGTGAAATATCTGCTACCTGTGTTTATTAATGATATTAAAATTGGCAATTTTATTTCTTACATTCACCTGAATTAGTTTTTATATTTGGCATCAATTGGTTAAGATCAGTGTTTTAGTTATGGAGTTTATAGAAGTATGACCAACCTTTTACTTTTAAACCACCATTTATTAACCAACTGCCCAAAGGTGATTTTAACTTCATTCAATATTTATAGGTTTAATATAGAAATCAAACAGTCACTCAGGGGTTACAAAAATTAAGCAAACTTTCGTTAAAATTTTTTATAAAAGACAATTGTTATTCATTATAATTTATGTAGTATGAATATAGCTAAAATCTTTAAGGAACTCTAAAATGCCTGTCAAACCAGTTCTGAGAGATGAGCTCTTAAGAGTGTGCATCCTCACATAATAGTTATTGCATTTTTAATTTTCAGTCTTAATTTATTTAATTTAAGCATATCACGTCCAGCTTAAAATTAAACTCCTGTTCACATAAACTTATTACGCACGAAATATAAAATTGAAAGTGGGACTTCACCAGCATATTGTTGTACCACAACAAAAAATAACTTGCACTTGCGTGACTGATTTTTTTTTTTTTTTAAATTTGACAAAATAAAATAAAATAGTGATCAGTTGAACACTAATAGGTACATAAATTTACAATATATATAACAGGGCTAATTAGAATTACAAAGTAACTAATATTAGAAGAAATTAAAGTAATTTTGCAAAATTGCATCTTGAGAGTAACATTAGTAGCTGAGTTCCATGAAGGAACTCGCTAAAACAATCAATTCTCTTATTCAAGGTTCTGAAAAAGTATAGAGTGAAAGTTATTCCATTAAAATTTTCAGAACGTGATGATGGCTATAAAATGTTAACTTATAAAGAAAAAAAAAAATTGTTTCTTGTCTCTAAGTATGTTGGCTAAGGTGTGCAACCTTAGCCAACATTCTTAGAGGCAAGAAACAATTTTTTTTTTTCTTTATTTTAACATTTACAGCAAGTCACACAAGATTTAATTTATTATTGAAATAAATATAATAATGAATATGGTGATAGAATTGTCCTTACTTTCAGATCCTTTTACAGTTATGTAAATTTCTTAGTCAGTTCTATTTATACTTTTTAAAAATATCTGAATAGCATAAACACTATTACAAAATGATTTGATTTAATTTATAGTTTTTGGGGTCATAAACTTAACATAAATGCTGATTTTACTTCTAGAAAATACAATCCGACAATTTAAAATATCCATTTTGGGATATAAGGTTGAAAACCACCTGTTTAGAGTAGTTTTTATTTAAATGAAATAAAAAAAATATTTTTATTAAAAAGGTTTTGATGGTTTACAGCTGATTTCATATTATTTTAGTAGGGAATTGTAAAACAATTTTTAGCAATGTTTGTATAAATACTTTTATGTGTTTTAATAAGTACTGGCAGTGTATTCAGATAATAAAAGTAATTTAGCATACCTTAATTCTCATCTCCACTGCTCATTTTAGTAAGAGTGCAGCTATATGCCAGCCGGAGATGGTCATTAAGTAACAAAAACATCTGTTAAACTGATACTGATCCAACTGGAGATGACACTTGCTAATATTTTATTTGAGCAACATTGTTTTTTTATTTCCAATAAAAGGATTATCAAAGTGAGACTAAATGTCATAATATATTATTGTTGAACCATAATCTACAATAATAGACTGTTTGATTCTTGTACTTAAAATCTCAGATTCTGGTATTAGAATCCTTAGGGTTTTTATAAACAGTACCAAAGGCCCCTCGAAGTAATGTGAAATCCTATATCTATCACTTAAGATACTGAATGGTTGCATAGGTGAATATTAAGACACCCGGAAATAAGTTGGATGCAAAAATGCTTAGTAGGTAGTTAAAACAATTTTTTCTTTTTTTTTTAAATGATCTTTTATCAGGGAAAAAACCTCTTTAATTTGGACAAATACTTAGCAATAATTGGACAAATACTTAGCAATAAGCATCAAATGAACCCATAGGTTCTATAGTGTGGAACATTTTATTCTATGCCTAAATACGACAAATTATTAAACTCGACCTTTATTAGGTGAGATACATGGTTAAATTCCTGACGAAGTTATCCATGAACATTCTGTACTCCATAGGCTACAATGTTCATTTCATCAGTTCATATAATTTTCATTTAACCACTTCATATAAAAATAAAGATTGGGTTTGTTAAGAATCAAATACAGACAGGAGTGGGGGTTTAAAGAAGAAGTGAATACAAAATTATTAGTAAAGTATTACACTTTCTGTCCTGCAAATGTTCTCCTAAGAACTAATTAACTGACTGTAATTAACTTAAGTATTGATATAATTATTTATATATATATATATATATATATATATATATATATGTATGTATACTTAATAGTCTTCAATTAACCCCTACTTCAATTCAAGCAATTGTATCACTAAATGTCTGATGCCCAGCTTAAATTTTGAACTATGTTTATAATGGCTTCATAATATGAGAGATAGAAATTTGAATTTGAGATAACATCATCACAGTGTTATTCCAGAACTTTAGAAATCTACTTAGTCTATCAAAACCACTGTGATGGAGTATTTTTATTTTATTTATTTCCCCCCTCAATTGCTCAAATTGTTCAATTTATCAAATAGAGTTGGACCAAAAGGTTTTTTGGAACATCACTCATTATATGGTCCAATTTATAAATGAGAGTTCTTTGAATTAATAAGGGGAAACATATAATACATAATAAAGGGACATTTGAGGCATTGGGTCTTAAACTCTCACTTGGTAAGAGAGTGGTGGATTCGACCACCTGAGAAATAAACCTAATTTATTTATGGATGAAATCATTAGCCTCCTCACCATGGGTAGAAAAGAGTGGTAACTGGTAGATAACCAGTCCTTATTAGCCATAGAAGCACAAAGTGGACATAATGAATATTTTCTTTTATAATGTATAGTAAAAGAGATATATCTCTTTTGCACCTACTTAGTATGCCTGAGAATGCTAAAATGAAAAATAAGTAAACTCCATTACAAACTAAAGCTCCCTTACCAGTGCTGTTCAATTTTGCTAACAGGGGGAAAAAACCTACTCTGAATTGCATATCCGCTGTGAGCAGCTGATTTATATAACTCAAAATGAGAATCAGCTTAATGTACAACATGATTACAATAAGATTTATACCTGCTTCCTATAATCTGGCCAAAGCTCAATTAGTACAGTAAGAATAATAAATAAAGTTGGTTTAATGAGAAACAAATATAAATTACCTATTCACAGATCACAATAACAATTTCAACAAAGATTAATGATTATATATTTTAGTATCAAGTTGGTATTTTCCTAGCCCCATAGTCAATTAACTTGATTTCGGTTTTGTTATAATTGAGTGAACATACATATTCCTCAAAAACTGACTATTCATAAATTTAAGATTATTTCACCTCATACAAGAAAATTTAAAATATAATATATACTTTTAAAATTAATTAATTTAAAATTAAAATATAATTTTAATGACAAGGTTTTCTTTATTTGAGAGATTAAAATAGCACACCAATTTGCCTTGGAATCAAGCTATATTTCAAACACAATTATTCCAACCCAAAGCATTTTATTGATATATTTAAAACAATTTGATCAAATATAACATAAATTCAAACCATGCAATAATCTGTCATGAGGCAATTAATTTCTATATCAGTTCAATTAATTGTTTTTTTAACTTTAAATTTTTTTTTTTTTTCATTATTTCTCAATGAATTCTCTACCTAGCAATGCCATATTTACCAAAATCATTTCAAGGAGACAGTATAAATATGAGTAAAATTCATGGCTACTAAGCCAAATATGGTATACAAAACACAAAACCACCTAAGGTATCTCCTGTAAAAGTTATGAAAATGTATTGAGGCCACTGAAACAAATCTCATAAAGATAATTTAGAAATTAATACGTATAAAACAAAGTCATTTAGTAAAAATGGTTTCTTTAATTTTTCAGGCTTCTTTAAAATACAATTTTAGGTATTTTAAATTAAAATAATCACTCTTAAAGTGTATTATTATTTATTTTTTTAGTATGGAATATTATTTGTTTTGGTTAAGTTGTTAAAAACCATGTTTTCTTAGTTATTGGCTGAAAAAATACTGAGGCGTGCATAATATAACAGAATTATGAGATTTATCTCACATAGATTTTGAGAAAGCCTCCAAGCTAAAATTTAACATTAAATTCAAACCTCTTGGTGGGATATGTTTTAAGTAGTTCATCTAGGGAAATGCACTTTTAAGGTAATAACCTAAAATTAAATGGAGGAGCACCTTTAGCTACAGCTATAAGTTCGGTCTAATGGGGCCCTTGGAATACAGAATCCAAAAAGACATTGGAATAAGTAAAGATAACTAGTGTTCATAATACCTCCCCCCCCCAAAAAAAAAATGTAATATGCTAAGCAAGTAATAAATTAACATAAAAGTAGCTCAGGTAATATGCAGAGGTGGCTGGATTACCTGGGAAGGCCATAGAGGTAGGGGGGTGTGGTATTGGAGCATCCAAGCTGTGGAAAACACTGAATAGTTTAAGATGGTGGAAGAGGCCCAATTTCTTTCTATAAGACGTTTAGTGCCTAGTAATAAATAAAATCAATGCAGTCGCTATAAACTTGATGATGTCGATAATCACATCATTCTAGAATAATTGTTAAACATGATTCATTCCTTCCCTCAAGGTCTTACACATTTTGAGTTGTATTGGGTATGAAATAAAATAACTATTGAAAAATAAGTCAAATTTTCCAATGTATCTTATTTTAATTTGAATGATGTCAGTATCTAGTTTATTATAAAACTGAAATGAGATAATTTTTGAATATGAGACAAGTCATTTAATCTTGAATTTTAATATTATTAAGTATTTTTGTATTTAATTAGTATTACTGCAAATATCTTGCGTGTGATGACTAAAGAATCCCTTTGTACAAATTGTTAAATTAATATTCATTTATTTTAGACCAATAACAACCTAATTGTGATGCATTATCTTGTTTTCAAGACATTTTTATCTTTAAAAAGTCATTAATTATGGTAATATGGCAGTAATCAAAACACGTACGCATGCACTCCTCTTTATTTAATAAAATCCAAAGCTTGAAGCTTCATTAACTTTAAAGTACTGTCATAATTATGAAATTCATTCAAATACATATTAGCTCACAATCAAAATATTTTTACATTTACTTCATAGTTTAAAATATTCTATTCTTCATTGTAGCTTAAAGCTCTTCCAATACTTACTAGTTAAAAAAATAATATATACAAAATAAATTTCTTGTTTTACTTTATGAATTTGAATTCTGGAGTTTTTTTTTTTTAAATGAATGACTGTTCATTTATTGAACTGTGACCTATTCCACGAAGAATAAATACTTATTCCAGAATTTCAAATATCTGAGGTTCCATTAATTTGACTTATTATACTCGTATGAGTCACATCTCAGAGAATGTTACAGCTTCTAAATAACAAAACACTAACAGTACTCAGGGGTGTGAGAAACTAACAGTAGTATCATTGACTATTACTTGGTAAGGCACTTCCCAACATACTTATTTCAGAAAATCAAGTTCCCTATGTTTTTTTTGTTAGTTCTAAAGGCAATTGACTTGGCAAAAGTATTCTACTCTCTCTTCCATCTTGGTTTCTATTTAAGTTTATATTTACCAGATCTTCAAATAACTGATAAGACTTGGCACACATCAAAAAATTGCAAATATCAAGCACAAAAATTAATAAATAAAATAACTGCTAAATAATCTAAAATTGTTTAGCACAAGAACCCATGAAGGGCAAACACTTTGCCATAAGGAATTGTAAGAAAGTCAAATGGTCAGTCCCTACATATGTTGGCATTACAGACTAAAGATTGCTACTTCTTTATACAAGTTGCAACTCATTTGCCTAGTAAGTTAAGACTAAGGCACGGAGGGGAACGGAAGAAGCCAAACTTCAAAGCCAAAATAAAGAAAATCTAGTATGCGATCAAAGCCTTATACTTAACGCCTCAAATACAGGAGCTTAGTGCTTTTGCTCACTAGACAAGCCATACTCCTGCTCTACTCGTAAATGAGTATTGAAAGTCTCAAGTATGAAATAATACTTATAAACTTATTGCTATACAATGTAAGCTTGCATTGTTTTCATTAATTTTTTTCCAACATTGGGGGGGAAGGACTTTTCTAACATTTATGTTTTGGTATCTTTAGAACTTAAGTTTGTTTTTTTTTGTTTTTTATTTATAAAACAGTGAATTAAGAAACTGAGACCATTTTTTTTAAGTGTTGCTACTAATTCTTTTGAAGACTAATTCTATGATTTTTTTTTTTACTTTTTCATTATCAATACATAATCATAATTTCCTGTAAGTGAAAACTTAAA
Source organism: Riptortus pedestris (assembly GCA_019009955.1). Lineage (NCBI taxonomy): Eukaryota > Metazoa > Arthropoda > Insecta > Hemiptera > Alydidae > Riptortus > Riptortus pedestris. The sequence continues at coordinate 202,251,334 of CM032228.1, read as the reverse complement.
ACAATCTATTTAGGGGGGAAATGATCTTCATGTAATTTAACAGTTCAAAATTTAAAAACATTGTAATTCATTTATAACCACTGTGTTTTTCCTCATTTTATCAGTATTGTTACGATATATTCATAAACAATTAGCAATAGGATATTGTCAACTTTCAATTATAGCATTAAAGGGGTTGAATTTTAACATAAGACCCCTAAAAAGCAAGACTGCAGTCTTAGCAGTATTTTGAAAAGTATAACATAAGAAAACTTAGCTTTTTCAAATAAATACTACAATAAAATAAAAAAAAAAGCCTAAAAATAAATTTCAGTTAGTCAGATTTATCCAGTGCTTCTAGTGTAAATTTGAGAAGTTCCAATACTTTTAATTAATAAAAATTGAAGTCATACAGCACAGAAAATTGACTTTGGCATTTGCTGCTTTGAGCCATTTTAAAAAATATTTCTAGGTAATTTAAGTAAATGAATACTACAACCATTATTTTTGCATATAATTATATTTATGATTTCACACTATCCTTCTATTTATATGAACAAGTGAAATTTTAGAATACAAAACAATTTTTCATTAATTACTTGCTAATTACATCGCATAATAAATACTACTTTAAGTTTAAAAAAAAAATATTTTAACATGCCACCAATTTCAATACTGCAATTTTTTTTTTTTTTTTTACAAAAAAAAGTTAATTAAATCCAATCATATAAATTAGTAACATCTTAATAATTAACTGAAATGTTTCCAAATCCTTGTAAACAGCTTATAGTAGATCATTAAAGTCAGAATATAGCTTCGTCTACATTTTAAGGTATCAATTGAAATTTGATCAAGTCCCAAATGTCTGTGACATGATGGTAAACTACCTGAAATGGAATTCTAAGAAACTACAAATTCAAAAAGTTATAACACCTTAAAAGTAAATCACATTAAAATATAGAAAAATCATTCATAAAAAAAATAACAATTAAGTGAACGTAATGGCTACTTTAGTGAAAAATTCTAACAATAAAATCTAAATGATTTAAGCAGTAAATAAACAAATACTATTATTCAGATCACTGTTATATAATGAAAATTTAGAAAATAAAATAACTTCTGGAAATGTGGGTAATAAAATAAAACTGAAATGTATCTAGAAACAAGAGAAATAAAAGTTTTTTGGAAGTCTCCAGTTATTTTGTCAAGGAAATGAAGTCTTCAAAGAATGTATCAATGGCTGTATGGAATAACCAGATAAGTTGGGCTACTGCAAAAAAGAGATAAATGTAACAATTAATCAGCACTAATCACCATTCACAATGAAAAGGTTTTATAGTAACTCTAGTAGAAACTTGGATTTAGCTATTTATTATTTTGAAGTATTTTCTGTTGGGACAGATTTTTTTCCACTTTTATATTTTTATTATGACCTATCTTCCAACCTAATAAAAACTTCACTATTGAGATCACTTTCAAAAGAATCATACTCCAGAGTGAATAAAATAGTTCATAAACTATAAAATCCAGAGGGTAGGATTTCTTATACTCTAGTTGTGATGAAATGTTCCATATGGAAACAGACGTTTTTCAACTGACTTACACAGATATTTGAGAACAAATACTTGTTTTTATTGAAACATATTAAAATTGTTATTTTCGAGGGTAATTTTGATAGAAAAGTATAATTTCCACTTAAAGGAATTAGTACTGCTTTAATTGCTTTGCTCATCCATCAAAAGATGGTTGTGTCCAGGGTTTGGAGGAGGCTTACAATTTTGAAGAGGTGATAGTGGCCTATAGGAATAGTACAGTTAGACTCTAGGACAATAGCAATTACTGGATAATTGTAGACAATATCAATACATTCATTTACCAAAAGTAAGAATACAGACTTACTCATGCACACATACTTTAAAAAAGAACCCCGTATGTTTTTATTTCATATACAAAAAAACCAACAATCAAGCCCTTGCACATTTCTCAGGAGAATTAAACTAGGAATTATGTGGAACTCTATCTCAATTATACTTGGGTTCTAATTTAGAACAATGATCTTTACTCTGGCTAGCCAACTTCTAACCAGTTCTCAGATATTCTGTAATACCAGAAATAAATGATTGTTGAAAGGCCTAGGTTCTTCACATGGCTTTTGAGAAGAAGATGGGCATATCACCTCCTGTGCGATGTTGGTAGCTATATCTCTTCAATTTTGTCATGTTCCTAAGTAACACTTGGATGATTAATACCCCTCAAGACAAATTCTTTATATCACACTACTGCAGAACATTAAACATGTAATAACTAAATTTAACCCAGATCCTTTCAATTTATAATTCAGTGCATTACCACTATGCTGACTTACCAGTATAATAAAAAATGTGGATTGTTGAGTCAAAGATGTTCTTTAAAAAAATGTTTAGAACTGAAGAAATATTGAAGGCAAAAAGAATTTGCTATACTTGAAGGAAGGAATTCAGTTTCGGGTGATTTAGCTTTTCCTTGCCACGCTCATTAACATTTACGTAAAATTAACATATTAGCTAGAATTTAGCATTTATAAACATATTAGTGAGAATTTATTTATTAATAAACTAATGAATTGATTTATTTTATGTCTTACTGTATTAAGACATATTCTTTGAAACTCATCATGAAACTTTAATCTCCAATGAAGTAATTGGAATTTTTGTTGGCGATGGATGAAATAAGATCCTAAAATATAACAATGAGCATGTACTCTCACACATGCACGTGCGCATTGTGCTTTTGAAAACTGTTTACCTCACCATTTTTTTCTTCATTTTATTATAAACTGTCAAGCGTGAGTAGGAGAATTCTGGCTTTGTTGGAGTTGTTGATTTATACAAAAAAATTGTTTCAAGAATATTAATGTTCTTTAGATGTTATCTTATCTACTAGCTTAGTGATGGAATTCATTAAATAAAATCCTTAATCCCACCCTGGCTAGAAAAGGGTGGTAACCTGTAGATAACCTGTTCCAATTAACCTTAGTTGCAAAAAGTGGAAGTTAATAAATTATCTACTAGCAGAGTCAATACAGTAATAAGATTTGTGCCAAGCAGTGTTGATGTAAAGGTGTATGTTGTAATAACTCACTACCACACAAAAACTTTGGTTGGTCTTCAAGTATGCACATCAGTTGCTATCATTTCAGATTGAAAAAGTGTACCTTATAGCTTTCAAACATAACAAATTTTAAGATAAAAGGTCTATTATTCCACTATGCAACCATAACAGTCTTCCTATAATAAATGTTTATTTTTGATAACAAGTTCCACCATATCAGTACAAATTTTAACATCAATATGATTATATAGTTACTGTCATATGATAATATCAATAATATGATACGGTTATTGATATTAAAATTTGTATATTGTTGAGCTTAAATTCATAATTTTGTATTTTTCAGCCTGAAGATGCCACTGATGTGGTGAAACTGATTGTCAAAAATAAACATTTAATGCAGGAAGACATCTTTCTTTTCCTAATTGCTGGAGCCTGCAACATCGATCATTCAACTTTATAACACACAAAAGAAGCTCTTTCCAAATAAGTCTGGATCTTCCAAATTATTCAAACTATGTTTCTATCTTTATCATATAACTTACTTATTAGCCCTTAGGGAGTGTAGTTCTCAGAGGGGCGAATAATCAGCTGTCCAGGATAGTCTAGCCCTGTGTGTTAAATTATTTTTGCGTTCTAGCTCTATCCGTATTATTCCATCTATTCTACTTGAAACTTCACTAGTTCCGGGCATTTTACCAATAGACCCATTTTGATGTCTTCTTATTGCCTTCATTTTCACTCGCACTCATAAAAAGTTCTAATAAAATTTCTTCATCAGAAAAAAATATTTTCTGAACATTTTGAAGCACTTAACTGTTTACTTGAAAAGCAGAAAATATACTGATTAAATATGCAAGGGTCAATTGCAGCTTATGAAAGTGATATAGTAAGTACAAAGGGAATCCCTTTAAGGGAAGCTAAAAATGAGAAAAGTAAATCCCTATTCCATCTATCGGTTTTGAACTGTAGCTTCTATTAAAAATAAATAAATATATATATATATATATATATATATATATATATATATATATATATATATATATAAAAGAGCACAATAGAAGATGAACGAATCTAATAGCTTGTAGGAATCGAGCACTAAATACGCCGGGCTATTATATTACTCTGTAGCACCCGGGGCAAGTCTCTTTCCAGACTAATATATCAGTTCGTACACATATAGTAGTAATAGGCAGCCTAAGGGTTAATGATTACTGAAGTGTAGTCTAATCCAAGATTCATTCTTTGTGTGCAATATCACTTTGAATCATTATGTGTTATGTGTCATTATGTTTTTTGTTCTTATACCCAGAACATACTTCCAATTTACACTCAAATAATTTTTAAACCCATCAGTCACCAAATACATTGACCTTAAAAACTGCTGTTTGTTTGTTTTGTTTTTGCCTTCAATAGAGGTCTAAGAGTATAAATCATTTTCTGAGGCAGAGGTAAAATTCAAATTAATTGGCAAACAAAAAGTTTTAAAAAGAAAAAAGTTTGGAAAAACCTATTGGACGCATTGAGTGAATGGGTACATACCTTCTGTCAACCCTAGCCTCATTCAATGAATTAACTTAAACAATAGCCCTACACATAAAGTAAAAAGTAATATTGAAAATTAGAAAGGAAAAATACTGTAAACATAGGATAACTGCTGCAGACAAGAAATTAAGTATTGCAAGACTTTTAGAAAGAACAATTTTACTTGCCTTTAGTACCTAAGACATTAATTAATCATCTGCAGATAAAGCAGAAACTTCTTCCAGAAATAAATAAAAATTCAATGAGTCAATATTTACTTTATTGCCTGAAATTATTACAATTTACTAATTATCAAAAAAGAAAGAAAAAAGGAGGGGGAATGCTTCACTAAAATCTAAAAAATAAACAAAATTAATTATCCAAAACCAAAAATAAAAATAAGATGTTAATGTTTTTTGTAATTAAGTGATTTCTTAACATACGGAGGTTCAATATCTGCATAAAGATCAAAATCCTCATCCTCGTAGACCCGAGAAAAGACTGGCTGAGGTGGTGGCTGCAAGGGAGGAATAGATCCACTCAAACTATCTCCATTTCTCTGACTTTGGCCTTCTTTTGGAGATGTAGATTTCACGGTGCCACTGCTACTAGACGCTCCTTCGCCATTTCCAGCACTTCTTTTAACTGGAAGACTTGACGAATTTTGTGGAAGCACCACTTTCACCTCACCTTTACTGTTTAAACAAAAATTTAAAAATTAAAATTTGCCTTGGAAAAAAAGACCATTAAAAAAATTTTTTATTTATAAATAGAGCTAGCTAGTTCATGTTTGATAGTGAATTTTAATCTCTTATGAAGCCATACCTTTCCAAATTTCTTTGAGAATTTGTAGCATAATATAAAAGTTGGTAAGTATTATGTGCATATTAATCTTATAGATGATATTTAGGTCTATTACAATTGTACGAGGTGTGTTCAGAAAATAACTGGAACTTTTGTTTTTTGAAAAAAGAAAAAAAAAAGTATTTATTATAGTATTATTTATTTACACTTGTTCCAGCGCTTCTTCCAATCCTCAAAACACTTCTCAAACTCGATCTTTGGGATAGCCTTTGGTTCTTTCCGTGATGCACTTTTAACGTCATCTACACCTGTGAAACTATGGCCCTTTAAAAGGTTCTGTTTATTTTTGGAAATACTAAAAAGCCACACAGAGCCATTTCTAACGAATATGGAGGCTGGGACATCATTACAGTATTGGTTTTAGCCAAAAATTCACAAACAAGCAATGGAGTGTGATCAGGTGCAAAAGCCATGAATTCTTTTTTCACAAATCCAGGTTTTTTTTTTTTTTTTTCATTTTTCTTTTTCGGATTGCACCACACAAACTGCATTGAACTTGTAGATAGGTACTCCTTATTGACCTCATGGTAAGAATTCATCATGCACCGTGCCATTAAAGACAAAGCATGAGCGTAACCTTCACGTTCGGCTTGTCAAGCCTTCCTCCATCTTGGCAGACCAAAATACCTCCACTGGGACATTTGAGCCTTAGTTTCAACGTCATATCCATAAACCCCTGTTTCATCAATTGTTATAATACTTTTCAGTAATTCTGCATCATCGTTGACATCATTTAGTGATTCCTGAGCAACTTCATTCGCCACTGTTTTTGTTCAAACTTCAACAATTTTGGGACAAATTTTGTTGTCACATGTTTCATACTCAAAAAATTTAAAAACATTTCATGGCATGAGCCAATTGATAGGCCAATATCAGCAACTCCTCTGATGGTGATTTGGGAATCATTCATAACCATTTCTTTCACTTTTTCCAAGTTTTCATTGATTGTTGATATCCTGGGGTGACTGGGGTTTTCGTCATCATCAACATCTTCACAGCCATCTTGGAAACGCTTATATCACTCGTTACTCTTCTTTTACTCATAGCAGACTCACCATAGGCCTTTGTTAACATTAGCACACACTTTGTTATACTTCATTTAATTTTGTATGCCACATTCGATACAAAATGTAAAAATTACACTTCTTTTAGCAAACAAAAATTGGCGAGTTCATAAAACACATTTTACCTTAGCGGCTGGCAAAAGTAAACAATGAATACAACAGAAAATTTTATCATACGTCAGAGACATATATACCAACATAATACAAAAATGTTGACAATCTGACTCTCCAACCCGTGAAATTTAAAATTCCCCATTATTTTCTGAAAACACCTCATATTTAATTATATGATCCCACTCGATTTTTTCCAAGGGAGAACAGGAAAAACAGGGTGGGTCTTACATTTGAAGCAGTATGGTACAAGTTGGATGAATCCAATATTAATACGACAACTGACATTGTTTTTTGACAAATTAAAAATAAAAAAAAATTTCTATATTACCTATTGCTATGAATGACAGCATTGGGAGAATGCCATTTTGTCTGTTCATCCAAGATGGATGATACCAAATCAGGAGGAGCTGATGATACAGCAATCCTAGGTGTAGGTCTCCGAGGAGTAGATCTGAATATCTGAGCTGCTATTTGTTTTCTATTAGCCATCCCCCTACCTACTCCTAAAGTTCGTGCTCTTAATGTTGCCACACCACCTTCATCATCAAGTTCATCTTCTGCTTCACACCTATAACATTAATTATGCCAGTTGAGATCAACAATGTTATAACCTGAATTAGTATCAGAAGGTCAAGGCTGAGAAAGATAGGGATTTATATCTTTGTCCACATTACAAAAAGCAGAAACTATAGTAGAGTATAGGAATTTGTTTTCTATATTGTTGAAATCCCTATAAATTAAATCCTATTACTTGTTTTGATTTTATGCATAGAAAAAGTTTGGCCTTCCTTGAAATCCCCACTAGCATTGCTCTATATCCACTAAAATTTACATACTTAACTACTTCGCAAAATTAAATATCTTATAAGAATGTTAAAAGAAACAAAAAAAAAAAAAAAAAAACCACTCCAGCACTACTGGTAAGGGAAAGAGCAGAGTTTAAATATCAAATTTTCTCAGATGAAACTGTATATAAATGAAGGAATGGACAGGCTACTCAAGTTTTAAGATGGAACATGTATTTCTTCTTGACTTTCTCTTTGCTTTATGGTCTAGCAGTTGAAGATTAGAAACAATAGTAACCAAATTAATAAATAAATCACTTCCTCTTGATTTGAAAGTGATTTCAAAAAGCTAAAATAAAAATGTTACATACACATTCATTGACTTTTCTATAAGGATCTTACACAAAACTGTGTGATAATCAGTCCACAAATTTGGTTTAATCATAAGAAAAGCAAATGAAATGCCAATAAATGACAACTGCAAATTATTATTATTTATTAAAACACACTTTTTCCTACTATGGCTAATTGGGACAGGTTATCTACAGGTCACCACACTTTTCGAGCCAGGGGTGGGACTAAGGATTTTATTTAATGAGTTTGTCACTAAATAAATTCCTATTTGCCCAGGTGGGAATCGAACTCTCCACTCTAGGTTTACCATGGAAGATTGAGGCCAACGTTTTAAATCACATGGCTAACCTGAGCCCCAAGTAATAAGAAATTTAAATAACATATTTATCAAATATTTTAATAAACAGCAAGTCAATAAGATGTAGATGTGAATTTGCTTCATCTGTAATCACAATTTTTTTATACTTCAACCATTTTTCTTTATTTGATTTTTCATACTGTCCATCATTTTAATGTATCAATGTATTCTGCATATTAAAATGATTGGTTTTGTCAGTCTCCATTTGGTCCAAACTTGGTTTTACCATCTCGGAGGTAAGGTTGAATAATTTTGTAATTCATGTACAACTCCTGAAGAGGCGTCATACATGACGTGAAACGTGCAGTGAAAAATAAAGAAGTGGAAGATATTTCATGTGTTTTTTTATCCATTGTCCTTCTATGAAGAGATGGAGGTTGTTCAACAAAGATGTTTGTCTTCAAGGATTGAGGTCACATTTCGACAATGTGGAAATTAAATTTTCCATATCCAAAGAAGGCTGGCCAATGGAGGAATAGTGGGCAAAAGTGCAGAGACTCTACATTCTGCATTGTGACAACCGGGTCTTAAGATTGAAGTTCCTCCACTCAGCTTCAAGAGACAATTGGGTAGCTACTTGAATAAAGGAGCAGTGTAATATGGCTGAGCCTGGCCAATGCTGTCACCATGGCAGGCCTTCAGAGCCGAAGATTTCCTCCATTTACATTTAAGTATCTATTCAAAATGCTTATATAATTCTTCAGTTAAAAGATGGCCACATTGAGTTACTTCTTATACTTATTTCTACTGATTCTATCTAGGGTGTCCAGTGCACTCTTCCGCTATATCCGATCTTGGATTTCAATTTCCATCCAAGGTTCCTCAGGGAAACTAGATATGGTCAAACAACTACCTATCCATACTTGATATCATTTTTACATTGACTTTACTACATACATTATTTAAAAAATTCCTGTTCTAATAATTGTTTTAAGTACCAGTAAAAATGTACAATAATCATAAAGAATTATTATGTACTGAAGAAAATATTTGTCTTAACAAATAAATTTACTACCCAAATAATAGTAATGAAGCAAACTATAAAAAAATGTTGATAGCCAGTCGTAATACATTTTGGAGATCATTACATATTCTCTGCCTTATTATAAAGAATTTTTAGCCCAAAAGTTTTATGCCCTCTCCTGACAACTTTTCTTTCTAAAACTGCACCTGTTCCTAATATTTTTCGAAGTTTTCATGAATATATTTTTACTGAAAAGATGAAGATTTGAATTTGTTGGCTTGTAATCATACTTCCAACATTGTGATTATGAGCCAGTGAAAAAAAAAAAAAAAAATTTAAAGAACAATGCAAGGCATTTCCAATTTATTTATTTCTAAAAATGTAAGGACCAATTTATTATTGTGACTATTTCATGTACCATTTAGGATTCTATTTTTACCCTCAATGAAAGAAATTTTTAATTTATTCATTAATTATATTTATTTATGTCTACTTTTTGCAACTCAAGCTAATTGGGACGGGTTATCAACATGTTACCACCCTTTTCTAGCCAGGGTGGGACTTAGGATGTTATTTAATGAATTTTGTCATTAAATAATTTCCTTTCCCCAGGCGAGAATCGAACTCACCACTCTAGGTTTACCATGTGAGGTTAAGGAAAACGCTTTAACTCACATGGCTAACCTGAGCCCCTATTCATTAATGAGTTGCAATATATTTTCTTCCCTCTAAATAAACTCAAAATCTGACACACATGTATTTATTAATTGTTATGTTATATTTTTCTAGCTTTTTTTATTTCCCAGTACACAAGTTTTCAGAGGTAGTTTTAATAAAAAATTACAAATTGTAGTTTATTTATTTATTATTGGTTTCTGCAAATCATCACATCTCCCAAATGATATATTCTTGTTCACAATTTTGGGCAAAGCATTTTTTCTATAATTGGTTCTCTGAGTTTTGACTTCATAACTGAGATACAACGAGCATTTAATAAAATATTAGCCAGCCACAATCTTAACTCAAGAAAAAAAGTGTTAATTAATAACAATAAATAATTAATTGATTTAAGTTAAGAGAAAGTATTGAACTGTATTTGTGGAGTCAATCTTTTTTGAATATATAATACTAACTAAAGGGAATCGACATTTTTCCAATTCAAAGTTGAATAAATATTTGAAAATTGCACATTAATATTTAACTGAAGAGCTAATTTTTGACCATTTTCCAGATTATCATAATGAGACAGTAGAGTTTGTTTGGTCTTCTTACATACAGTTACATCCATCAAAATGTGCTAATAAACTTACCTTAAAAATATAAACATGGTATTATTGGAGGGGACCTGGAAATAAGTTGGAAGTTGAACCAACAATAAATTATTGTGGAATTAAAAAGCATTTTGTCAACCTTGTATTATGGATATAGTGTGGAATTGTCATTTATTTATTTAAATTATATATAGTTTCTATTGTGAGAAATTCAGACTAAGTATTTTTTTCCAACAGACCTTCTCATGGAACAAATTTAAATTATGACTTTTTTCTCCAAATAAACTTCTCCCAGCAAAGGAATTTATTACGATTAGTAAAGCACAAAATATTCTAAATTCATCAATAAGCTATTAAAGATCTTTCTATTAGATGGTAGACTTATCACTTCAAAAAATTAATTTTGAAGAGTAATTATTTCTCTTACCCTGAAAAATATTCAAGTTGTGGACGTGATCCAAATATATCAAGGCTTTGAAACGGGCGTTCACTTCTTGCTGACCTATGACTATTATCATTGACCTCGTTCTTAGTACCCGTCCGCTTTGATGAGCTCATCTAAAAAAGTCACATAATGGAGAGAAGGTCTCAAAACTGTGACTCAAGAAAAAATTTGATACTATTTACCCTTCCACGTCCACGCCCACAATTATTAGATTTCCGCTTCTTCTTTTGTCTCCTAGTGTTAACTGCCACTTTGACTTCTATAGTTGTTCCATCTTCAACAGTTATCAGTTCAACTTTATAACGTGTAGTTCGTCTGCGATGGGATTTCTTTCTCCTGCGAGTACGACTAGTCGTTGGGCGGGACGTAGACGATGAAGGCTGATTTCGTTCACTCTAAAATCATTTTTAATTAAATTTCGGTGTATTTTTAATTGACTAATGTAATTAGGTATTATATATACCTCTTCAGCCATTTGTCGAATACTATATATTACTCTCTGGACTGCACGTGTACGTGGTCCAATTCTAGGCGTTGCAGAAGGCCTCTGCCTCTGTCTCATTCTGGTAGATACAATTGTACCATCTCTCAGCAGATCATTAATTTCATCATCATCAATTTCACTCTAAAAAGTGGTGCAATAGTGAACAATCTTTTAAGAAATCAGATTCCAAAAATAAAGTACAAGACAGTTAAAATTATATTTGAAATGTGCTTTCTTAAATATTTGTAGGAACAGGTAATCATTGGAATCTTGCTGTTAAGTGATGATACACCACGGGATTACCAAATTAAAAGTGGTCTGAAGAATCTTTAACAATGATTTATTTAGGATAGCATAACTGCAGTTTTATAACTGAACTTTAGATTGATAAGTAAAGTAAATTCTCTTTTAAAACAATTTGAAAATATCAGAAAATAATGAAAACACTTTATTTATAATAGATACTATGGACATTTATTTTTTTAATAACATTATATTTAAGTTTTCATTAGGTTACAATGACTTCTGTCATAGTTTTTCATCTTTTTTTTCTCAAAAAAGTTAATCCAGATACTGAAATTACAAAGTATATTTAGCAACGAAATAATAATGAAACAATCAATGAAAAAAAAAGAACATAATATTGAAAAGAGAAAAAAAAACATTGTCAACTTATCTTTATTTAGATATTATATTAACATTAAATAATTAATTTTAAAAACAAAGAAGAAACTTTGAATTGTTTGCTATTGAAAAATTGATTGTACTATGCAACTAAACAAAATGAATTGTCATCAGTACTGACATTATGAAATCCTGCACAATCTGGACAAAACCAATCACCAACAGGAACTTCAACTAATGGAGGGTCCAAGCAATTCAGGTGGTAACCAGCTTCGCAACGATCACAAAGAAGCATTTCATGCTCCCTGTCATGTTGACTACAAACCTAAAAGATAAAAATTAACATTTAAAAAAAAAGAGGCACAGTACATTAATTATTTTGCCCTATTTACAATATAGATGGCTTAGTCCATGTACTGAACCCCACACAGCTTGTGCATAATTAACCCTTAGAATATGGGAGAATAGGAAAGGACAGAGGGAGACCTCAAGGAGATGCGGCTGCAATCTGTCCTCCATTCCTGTGGACGGAATACTTTTATGTCTCTCTCCTCGGGCCTGCATTGAGAAGTTGCAAACTCATTGTTTCATTACGAATTCAAGATTGGTATTTTCTGTTATTTAATTATTATTTAGTGAAAAACATCGAACTGCTTTCGACTACTAGTGTAAAAATAAATTATAAGGATTCTCCAGAAATTAGAAGGAATTAGATTCAAGAAAAAAAAATCTTAATTCCTGATATATATACTGAACCCAAAACTAAAACAAAATAATAACATTAAAGTGAATACTGATGTCAAAATAAAATTGAATGCCATTCATTAACATCTGGGCAATAAGAATTTATGTAGTGACAGGCTCTTTAGAAAAAATCCTTCGTCCCACCCCGGCTAGAAGAGGACAGTGACCTGTAGATAACCAATCCCAATTAGACTAAGTAGCAAAAAGTGGAAGAGTTAATATATAATGCTAATAAATTGAATACCATTATTTATGATATTAATTAACATGAAAAAATTAATATCAAATATAATTGAATTATATTTATATTATTATTGAAAAAATAATAATAATAAATGTACGTAATCCTTTCTCTTTCTTTGGACACAACACTGGATAAATAATTCTTTTTATGTTTTCAATTTTTTCTTTCTTTTTAATTTCTTCTAATACTTTTAATTTTTTTATTGTTGATATTTAAAATATTTGACTATATAAAATTGTAAAAGAAATTAATAATAGCATAAATGCATATTAACACTGGAAAACAGTTGAACAGAAGTGAGTAATAGGGACCTGGGATTCAGATAATGGTGAATACAGGTATAAAAAATTCAGCCATTGAAGGATTTTCTTGGAGGCAATAAACTGAATGTCATACCCTAATAAGTACCCCTATCTCCAAGCTTGAGCCTCCAGACTCAAGCTTGAAGATAGGGGTACTAAAATATGGCTACATGCTTCCAAAGTTATACTAGCCTGTGCATTAACTGTGAGAGAGAAAGGCCCAAACTTTGAGTGTTTTGAACAGACCTCCTCGGCAGGATCGATGGACATTTGAGGAATTTTTTTGGAAATCGTGTCATGAGTAGGACCTCAATAGCTAATTTCCCTTAAGGGAAATCTGCTAATAATAATAAAATGAAATAAATAATAATAAAAATCAAGTCATTAGTATCACTTCAGAAACTGATTTCTCTATAGTTTATTAATATAATAATTTATTTTTAAGGCATGGAGTAATAAATAAGCAATTATATGGAAAGACGAAGTAGTACTTACGAGACTACGTATAGGTTCATTCATTGTTTTTTTATGAACAATATTGCCTCGCAGCGAACGCTCCACAATAAATAAATAAATAATAATTGATTTTTATGTTTTAAAATTTAATTATCACAACTGTATTTACCTCACAAAAGGTAGGATCATCAGGTTCAATGTCGTCATGATTTTGAGGGGGAGGAGTTGAAACATTGTATCTCTCTACTGCACCATTGTCATGGGTCACCACCACTTGAGTATATTTCACACGATCAATAGGACAAGTATTGGATGTCTGAAATAAAAGGTGTAATTGAGAATAGAGAAAATTGCAGAGTATTAACTTAACTGTTATAGACAGTAAATAAACAACAAAGTCACTTAACTATAATTCCTTTCTTATTTGATGAAAATACTGTAATAAACCTTTTGCTACATACATACTATTTAAAGTAAAAGTAACACAAATATATTATTCTAAAGAAAATTTACTTAATATCTTATAAACAAATACAGTTGAGAACATTACCTTAGACCATGTTAAGAGGCATTCTGAATGAAAATTGTGACGGCAACCAGAAGGATTAGCAATTTTTCCACGAAATGCTTTGAAACAGATAATACATTTTTCACCTTCATCACTGTCTGAAGATAGACTTCCACTCTAAAAATAACATAAAACAATTATATAATAAATATTATTTATTAGCATCCATTTTATGCTAATACCTCTAATTACAGGTTGCCTTCTTTCTTAACACTTTCGCTACGGATGCCCAAATCGAAAATCACTTCCAAAAAACGATTTTTTTTTTGTTTTTGTTTTCTGTTTTAAAGTTGTTCAAACTAAGTAAAAACCTATTTGTGATAATTTTTATGCATTTTTAACAACGATAATCGTATTTTTTTTAACCTCGCAACGTATGCGAGGTCCGCACACGGCAATGAATTAGGTAGGCAAACCCACAAGACCGAACATTTTGTGTGTATTTCCCTACATAGTGCACTGTCGTGTGCGGACATTGCATACGTTGCATAGGGAGGAAGAAATACGATTAGGTTACAAATGCATATAAAGTATACATAATAATGGAATAGATCTATATGAAAATCATATTGATCCAAAATGAACTTATATAGCTGAAAATACACCACCTGAACAGAAACTTTCGTTTAGTAATGGGAAATTTCTTTATTTCGTAATTGGTTATGAAATCATAAATCGGACCTGTCAATACCGCCCATATATTTATTATAATTAATAATTGCCTCGGGCTTCTCGACGGTCTTCCCCCTGCTCGTGACCGCCTTTATCTGGGCATCAAACTCCGATGAAATAATAATGACATCTCGTTTGTGGCGCCATTTGAAAACGGACACACCCTTAACAGTAAATTTCTCTTTTATCTCTCCTTTTTTGAGCTTAGCCCCCACTATATCAGCTGGGTTGCCCTTCCGAGTCTTCCTCAGAGTACCAGTAAGATAGGTACCCTGACCCAGAAGCTCGTGGGCCATGGGGACAGACGTATAAAAGTTGTCAGCGTAAATGGCATTGCCGTGGCCGAGATAGTCATCAACCAAATGTCTGATAACTTTATACAAGTGTCCTTTCCCTCCAACTTGGTCCAGAGTAGACTAACGTCTTCAGCACAAGACCGTCAGGTTGAGTCAACATATAAATCTTTATTCCATATTTGTGGCGCTTATTAGCGATATACTGGCGAAAGAATAGCCTACCCCTCCAAAGCATCATGGACTCGTCCAAACTTAATTCTTTGAAAGGGGTAGTATATCTCTTTCATCCTCTCAACAAAAAAATTTAACAGAGGCCGAATTTTATACAGCGGATCATGCTCAACATTCGGGTCTTGTGGTTCTGTGACGAAGTGCAGGCTTCTCAGTATACGGAGAAACGTGTCTCGTGACATCATTGAAGGGAAAGCAGGGGTGCTATAGGGGAATATGGACCTCCAATAATGAATGAGCCTCTGATGGAGAGACAAGTTGGTCCATAAAAAATAATAACCCCAAAAATTTTTGAAACTGCAAACGACTTGGCCAGACGGTGGTCAGAACTCTACTGAATGATTGTGCTTGCGGAGGTTCTCCCCACTACAACCTTCAGGTCTCTAGAACGAATGGAGGGCGGGGCGACGCTCCTCGCAACGTATGCGAGGCCCGCACCAGGGAGTGACTCAGGACCTCGCATATGCTGCGAGGCTCCGCAGTGAAGGTGTTAAACATGATGAATGGCCTTATTTAGTAAATTAGTCACAAGATAAATTCCAGGCTTTTGCAAGAATCAAACCCAAGACTCAAAGTTCACTAAAAATATTAACTACACCTTAATGTTAATGACTATCCATTTGCAACTGTAGAAATCAGAAAGGACAAAGTTGGGAGCCCGTGCTGGTTAACTACAGTAACAGATAAGAAACTCTTGCACTCCCTTTTTTTGTGAGTAGTGAGCTGTTTAGAAAAATTAGATCTAAGAAGACATTAACTATCAATCAAGTTCTAAGAAGTTTACTACTCATTCCACAATAAAGACTAAAACTTAAGTTATTTATCATTCAAAATATTGGTCCTAAAGACACAACCTCGTCACCTATCACGAATTCACATATCAATTCCCCAAACCAGGCCAGCAATATAAGCTAATTTAAAACCATGAAATTGTCATATATATGAGTCAATAAGGCTCAATTGAGTGAGAGCCGTGTTTCACACAAAAGTATACTGGCACAGAGTCCCACCTGCTAGCCATTAAAGTCATATTATTAAGAAAATCATAAATATTGTTATAGAATCGAAGTATAAAAGTCAATGTAAAGGCAATTATAAATTAAAAGTTTATGACTCCTATTCAAACCACTCTGATCATTAATTGTCTTCCTTGGAAGTGTGGTAAGGTCCACATTAAGAGTGCGAGAATCTAGGTTCAAATTGAAACCAAATCAAGATGTTTTTCTTATATTAAAATAATGGCTTCTAGCCTTTGCAGATTGATTTGTCCTACCTTCTTGGAGAGACTGCAATATGATGCACCAAGATCTATGAAACGAGTGAGGGTAGTTAGATTAAAGTATGTTACTTAATTTTGCAGGACTGAGTAGGGTTATGTTTATTTAATAATTTTATTCTTTGATTATGATAAAGAGGACAGTGTTGGCAAGAATAGAGCTTTAGGTAATTGGTAATAATGCATAATGAATTTATCCCATATTTATGCTTAGAAGAAAAACTATTTTGCCACTTTTAACAATGTGCATATCTAAAGTATGAATCATGCAAATTAATTTACCTCAGCTTTTTTAACTCCAGAGTGCTTTACTGGGCCCAAATCTGCAAGAAACAAAATAGTAATTAAATTTTAAATAATAATAAATAAGACTATGAAAAACTAAAATTGGCTGTTTCTCGTATTAACTGTTATTATTATTACAAATATTGACCCACTGTTCTACCTATTCAAAAAAAGGTTTTGATAACATGAAGGAATCAAAGTGATAGAATTCAGAATCTTCTACAAAATGGGTATAAAATATAGACTTTAAACTATAAGGCAATTAAAAATAAATAAAATAGTGAAGAATCAGTAAGTGCTTTTTCACTCTTTAGCAAGTAAAATTGGTCATTTGTAACAAGATTTTTATCTAAGGGAAATATTCATGGGTCAGATTTTTTGTTTTGTTTCCTAAAGTTTTGAAATAGAGAACACTCTTATAGGGAATAAAATTTAAAACGTATAAGCCCTTTATATTTCTAATTGAATCAGTAAACTTTCAAAATGGCTTGAAAAAATTAAGATATAAAAATTCCACAATGGACTGTAGAAAACTGACCATTCCCTTAACACTAGAAAAGATCTCAACATTGATGACGATTCTTGAATGGGATCCACAGACTGAATGCTGACAACAACAGTTTTTGTGTTAAAGACATAATACATTTTAGAAAGAATTAAAAAGAACAGCAAATGATAAGCAGGCTAGTTTTGTCAGTCTAAGCTAGTGAGAAGTAAACTTTTATCTACATAAACAAAAGTTTTGATATATATGTTGGTTTATCCAGAAATATGACATATAAGTCTATGTATAAAAGCTCATAAGATTTGATATGAAAGTGACAGCAGATGTTCAAGATATTTTTCATGTTAACTGCTAAATTTGCAGGATACTATAGCATAAGGTCATCCAAGAATCTAGGATACCATCATGAGCTATATTGGCCAAGAGATCAATACTATTTCATTTACATATTAAGTTTAATATTTGTGAGTAATTTAGAATCTCTACAAAAATTGATAGCAAAAATAAAAAGTTTGATGGGACATTATTTCATTCAAATCTTAATTTAAAGCTATGTACTACTCCCATCACCCTAACAATATTTTAGTGCAATTGAAATAAAAAGAAAGTCTTATATAGCTTATCTCATTACCTTCAGATAAATCAGAATCCGATCCAAAAGCTTTTGATTTTCTTTTCTGTAAAAAAATAAGATAAAATGAAACTTTCTTATATAATGTTGTTTAAAACTATTTAAACTAACATGGTTTAGATACGTTACTTTGGAATTTAGGCAGATTTCCCTTAATGGAAATGAGCTATTGAGATTATACTAAGTGACATGACTTTCGAAAAATTTCATTGATCCCACCCAGGAGATGAAAATGAGGTCCGTTCAAATCATATATATATATATTTCCTATGATACACTAGCAGTCGTAATATGTTTGGTCATTACTAAACTTGATATTTAAACATTTTATGCAAAACTAATCAGTTCATTAATGGCTAAAATCAAACCAGTGAAACTGCTATATCATGAACTATATTATTCGAAGGTTTAATACCAAATATTATTTTCATTCAATTTTTACTTTGTGAGATATATGCAAATACGTTGTGAGATAGCATTATAGATAAAAATTTTATGTTATTTTTTCAAAAATATTTATTTGATCTATAACATAAACGATATTGAACCACTTTAACACACGACTTTAGTGTGTTATTAAATACATAGTTTCATAGTCGTTAATGGCTGAAATCAGCCAGAAACGGGGAGAGGGGGGGGTGTAGAGAGAGAGAGAGAATTCAAAAATTCATTATGTCTCCATTATCATAAGTTGTATCGAAATACATTATAGAACCAATCTTGTTAAATTACTGATGCTATACTAATATTGTTTTATACAATTTATGGTAGCTTACATATTAAGCAGTTTTCCTGTTGTCAACCTTCACCCTACTTCTACTCATCGAATTTGTATTTAGAAATAGGAAACATATGGGGAGAAAAGATCAATAGTGTGTCAAAACAGCACGTTGGAAATCTGCTTAGCTTATGCAGCCCCTTTGTTACAGTCTTATTTATAACAAATTCAGCAATACATCTGAGAAATTTCTAGAACAGAAACTAGAGTGTAGGGAATAGATTTTAAAGAATTTACGTTTGAACCGGACCATATCCTTGGTTTTTAATTAGTCGGAAGAAAAAAAAAAAGTCACTAGAGGGAACAAAAATTTCAATGTAGTCTTTCATAAAAAATAAGTAACTCATATTGATACCTTTGAAGCCCATGACCTGAATGCCTCGTCAACTTCTGAGTCTGTGCTGCTACTGCTGGTTTCTGATTCACTCTCCGACAAAACCTAAATACAAGAGTTATTATTTTTATGAAGCTTCTAGTAATTGTGCCAGTTTGTTTTGTTTGAAATTTTTACCCATTCATAGGCTCAGCAGAATAAAGTCTATATTAGTTTTTTAAGCTAACAATACATATCAAATATATTAAATGCTTTAAAAGTTGGCCCATTGTTAAAACACAACCAAACTTCACTATTGGCAAATTTTATTATTTTTAAAAGAAAAATTTTATATGACTAAATTGGAAGTTAAATATGAATTTGACTTTAGCTCCTTGAAAAGGAGCACAAGCTCAAAATACATCGGGGATATGTGAAAATAAAAATTTTTAAATGACAGAATTTTATGAATGTGGTGTTTGGCCCAGAGGTTCGTAATTAAAGAAATATATTAATAATAAGGAGAGAGGGTCATTGGACAAGGAAACATATATATACATTAACTTTGGACCATATCTCTGAAATTTCTTAGTAACTAATTAGTTTAATTAAATTAGCACTTCTGGTAATTGGAACACAACCAAATATTACACATCAATTACCACAGTGCTCACACTAAACATGTATACTCCTTTTCAACTCAATCCAATAATGAATGACACCACGACTGAATTACAAGAAGGGATTAAAGAACCTGTTATGGTAAATTATTAGTTTGCTGCTTTTGTTTTTTTAATTTAGAGTGTCAATATTCCAAAAGAATGTTATACACTTTGTTGGAATGTTAATACAACATGTACCACCTTTATTTGTTACGTCTATTTTAATTTTAGTGTTATATATTTTTATGTCATGTGATTGATAATTTTGCTGTGTAATCAGCAACTACTAATATATATATATTGATTATAATGAAATAAACGTTTCCCAACACCTTTAGTATTTTTTCAAAATAATTTTATCCACATAAATATTAGTAAAATATTTCTGAATTTATACTTCAACAAAAACATTATTATTTATTAACGTCCACTTTTTGCAAATATGGCAAAAACATTATACAAATAGTTTTAAAATTGAATACTTACTCTTAATCTCTTTTGGGTCCTGATAATGCCACTTCCATCAGAATCACTTGAACTGGAGACCTAAAATAAATGTGACAAAAAATTAAGAAATTTAGCCACAGGACACGTAAAAGCCAATTTCACTGTAAGGATATATATACATATATATATATATATATATATATATAAAATTGTAACCTCTGTCTGTACATTGATTTTTTTCGCGAAATTTCAAGATAACTTTTCGTTTCACATGTCATAGACACCATAACTGCATTTTGTTTCTTTGGTGTCTGTTTGTTACCTTTTCACGCATAAACGGCTGAACCGAATTTTATGAAACTTGGTATGTATATTACTACTAACCCAACTTAGACTTTAGGCTATATTAATATTCTCTGAGGCGAACAGGGATGGGGGTTATAAGGGAGACTTGAAATTAAAAATAGCGATATTTTGTTTCCTATTGGTTTTTCGGCAGATACGCTCATGACAAAAATTGTTTAGTTTGTTTTTAGAGTAACTTTTGTTATGTATACTTTTGTCGAATACATAAGTATAAATGAGTTATACGCTAAAAATTATAGCGAGAGTCAACAATTTTATTTGGCACAAAAGACTTAAACCGAGTTAAACAAAACTCGGTATGTGACTTAGCAGTAACTCCCTACATGATAATAAGCTGTACCAACATTTCTAGAGGCGAGCAGGAATGGGTGTTCTACGGGAGGCCTGAAATTAAAAATAACAATATTTCGTTTCCTATTGGTTTTTCGGCAGACAAAAATTGTTTATTCTGTTGTTTAGAGTAACTTTTGTTATATTCACTTTTGTCGTATAACAAAGTATAAACGAGATATACACCAAAAACTAAGGCGGGAGGACCTATTTTATTGGGTACTAACGGTTGAAGCGAATTTAACAAAACTCGGTATGTGAATTAGCATTAATTCTTCTTTGATTATAAGTTATATTAAAATGTATAGGTTTAAACGTGAGGGTTATAAGGGAGGCCTGAAATAAAAATTTGCGACATTCCATTTTCTATTTGTTTTTCGGTTATGATGTATCTAAAACAGCTGTCACCATTAAGCTTTGGACCGCCTCAAGGGAAAGGAACTTTAATTCATACATGGTTTGGAAAACAGAATACTTTCTATGACTATGAATTATACTGTTCATTACGTTATAAAAGAAAACCTACATGCACAGGAGACGGGTAATATTATAATATTAGAAGATTGAAGTCTTAAATAACAAATAATTTTATTATTAACAAATCCACAGCATCGACGGGTATAAACCCTAAAAACTGTGACGGGGAAATATCAAAATATTGTGGAAAATAAAGCCTTGCCAAAAAAATATCATCTTTATTCAGCCTAAAATGAATTCCCAGGCGACGCCGGGTACCTTAGCTAGTGTATATATATATATATATATATATATATATATATATATATATATATATATGGTGTTGTGTTGTTATTGTTTTTGAAGTTTTGGTCAATGTTGGTGAAAAAATCTTAGTTTGTGCCAATATTTGGAGAATATTTATTTTTTCTTCTTCATGGCTATAAATAAATAAATAAATAAATATATATATATATATATAAATAAAAGGATAAGTGAAAAGGGTACTGTGATACTTCATAAGAATCCACTTCTAGGCATTATTTTCTTTTTCATAAGTAGTATTCACTTTTTATCCTATTAATTTAATTTGAAGTTTTATACACTTAAAAAAACAAATCATGCTCTTGAGTTTGGAAATTGTGGCAACAATTTTGTCTCTATCTAAAGTAGAAGCAAGCATTATGCTGCTAGGGTGTTCCACATTCAAATGTAAAGTAAGACTGGACTATACACATGAAGGCTCAGTTCTAGACGGCCTAGGGCAACCAAACAGGTTGGTTTTATGGTAACCCAGACCCTTAGAAACTGCCACCAATCAGTTTAAGCGACAATTAAAAAAGCAACTGCTTGCCAAGTTGGTGTTAGGATGGCAACAGCTTTCAGAAGCTGGGATACATACGAGGAGCAGTGCCACCAAGTTACAATTAACACCAGCACACCGGAGAATCATATACATAACGGAGTTATGGTTTGGGGTGACAACTTTTCAGAAGACTGATCTTCATATATTCTGCAGGATGCCCAAGAAGCATTGTGAGCATTAGAGAATCCCAAGAAAAGCATGTTGTCCTATTGAGCCATTGAACCTGATGACATGCAATGGCTTTGACTTTTGATTAAGACTGTCCAACTATAATGAAAACTACAACTTTAATATATCTTGTCTTGTCCCATTGAAAAGAATAGTATTCTTTATATTACACCCAACAATTCATCAAAGGATAAGTGAAAAGGGTACTGTAATACTTCATGAGAACCCACTTCTACGCATTATTTTCTTTTTCATAAGTAGTCTTCACTTTTTGTCCTTTTAATTTAATTTGAAGTTTTATAAACTTAAAAAATGAATCAGGCTCCTCAGTTTGGAACTTTTGATTAAGGCTGTCTAACAATAATGAAAACTACAACTTTAATATATCTTGTCTTGTCCCTCTAACTCGATGTCAGTGTTTTTTTAATTATGGATTTCTCAATAACAAAGAAATTAAATTAAAAGCCAGATGCCACTATTTGGTTAATTATAATATTTCTACATATGTGTGTGCAGTGATCTGGCCTTCATATTTCAAAATAAGTTTTATTGCAACTTCAACCCTTCAACTACAGCTCATCTTGTACAAATAAAAACAAAGTTAGGTTGTTAATGCAAATGTTGATGGGGCATTAAAAGTGAGTCTTTTTTCCCTAATTTTGTAGGACGGCCTTCAGAAAATTTTCAAAATATTCTGATGAAGTTATTATTAACAGAAATTCTTCATTTGAACTGACTATAAATTTATAATATAGAGTACTACTTCATTTTTAAAAACAATTTTTATCATAACTATTCACAATATCTGAATACTGAAAAAAGGAATCTGGCAATGTCTGTCAATAAAAATCAAAGATATCATAAAGTATAATCAATTAATTTAACTCTAATTTTTGTTAATAATTATCTTAATAATAAAATACTTAGTCTCACTCTGGCTAGAGAAAGGTGGTAATCTGGAGATAACATCCCAATAAGCCATAATAGCACAAAATGGGCATTAATAAATAACTATTATTTTTTTTTGTATTGTTATTGTAATTTATTAAAATCCACTTGGTGCTGCTAATATGGTTAAATTGGGACGGGTTATCTATAGGTGGAACCCTTTTCTATCCAGAGTGGGACTAATGACTTCATTACTAAATAAATTCCTACTGAACTCACCACCTAGATTTGCCATGTCAGATTAAGACTAAATAACAGTTAATAATAATTATTATAATTTGATTTTATAATCACTTGAATTAAATATAAGCGAATTAAAAATAACTTGTTACAGGTCCTTCAGCATATATGAGAAAATGATGAAACTTGGCTAAAAAGATAACGCTTCGTTATGACAGTTCTAACCTTGTGGTTACAGTTACACCTTACTCCTCTAAGATCTTTCCTTTAGTACCTTGTAAGCCCTGTTTGGTTCATCACCATTATTTGTCAAGTTGTAAGTAATCAGTTTTCTTTATAATAAATTGGAATATACCTCCCTCAAGATGGCACCTTTAAATTAGAGGTGGCAGTTTTAAATGTTTCATTGCAGGAAGCTGATTCTTTATCCAGTGATTTGAAATTGGTTTACATTTCTATATAGAATAGAACTCCTGTGTAATTTTATTAAAAAAATTATATTCATATTGGCAAAATACCTGGATGCCAATATGAATCACAACTCACTACATATAAACTATCTGAATTCTTAAGTAGAAATATAACAATTTTGGTGCATGCCAACTCTAATAATTCCGGGACAAATTGTAATTTGTATATTGACCTACAGAAAGTAATAAAGAAATTACTAAGTGCTCCAGTATGTAAAAGTTCAACTGTGTTTCTATGTATAAATAATTCACTAAAAAAATATAAATAATAATTACTTAATTCTGTTGGTATATATCATTACAATGTGACAAAAAGCATAGTCTGTTGGAATCTATCAATGCAATGTAACAAAAAAATATTTTTATTTTTTTTTAAAATTACGCTTAGGATCATTTACTTTATATACATATATTTAGGAAATAAAGTCTGCATTAATAAGAGTGTTTTCTGTTGCAGTTATTTTTCAGAATTGTATTCTGAAAAATAACTGCAACAGAAAACACTCTTAAGTCAAGTCAATTGCAGTGGGAAAATGTTAACTTAAATTTCATTATAAAACTATCAGCAATTCTATCTATATCTATAATTTAATTTAATCTAATAATAAAGGTGAAATTATTAATAAATAAACTCTCCTCCTGCAAAATTAGGAAAAATTGTATCTCAACAGAGTTAATTTTATCCCTCACATGATTATATATGCACCAATAGTCTTGCTGTTAGGCTCTTAGTAAACTAGCTAAGCTGTAGTTGAAGGTACAATGAATTTCTTTGGAAATATAGAAGTCAGAATACTTCATACACAAATGTTACAAAAAGTGTAAATGACATAACAACAGTAATGCCTTTAATACTGTGTAAAACAGTAGTGCCTGCTTCTTAACAATACATTTTAGCACTCTCTAGCAATAATGGTGAGCAGATCGATAACTCAGCCCTCTTTTGGTAGTTACAAGAAACAGTAAGCTCATAATGCTCAGTTAATGCCTACAACTCTCATCCTTTTATGACTCGGTAGTCAATAAATAATAATAAAGTTCATAATGCTCAGTTAATGCCTACAACTCTCATCCTTTTATGACTTGGTAGTCAATAAATAATAATAAAGTTCATAATGCTCAGTTAATGCCTACAACTCTCATCCTTTTATGACTCGGTAGTCAATAAATAATAATAAAGTTCATAATGCTCAGTTAATGCCTACAACTCTCATCCTTTTATGACTCGGTAGTCAATAAATAATAATAAAGTTCATAATGCTCAGTTAATGCCTACAACTCTCATCCTTTTATGACTTGGTAGTCAATAAATAATAATAAAGTTCATAATGCTCAGTTAATGCCTACAACTCTCATCCTTTTATGACTTGGTAGTCAATAAATAATAATAAAGTTCATAATGCTCAGTTAATGCCTACAACTCTCATCCTTTTATGACTCGGTAGTCAATAAATAATAATAAAGTTCATAATGCTCAGTTAATGCCTACAACTCTCATCCTTTTATGACTCGGTAGTCAATAAATAATAATAAAGTTCATAATGCTCAGTTATTGCCTACAACTCTCATCCTTTTATGACTTGGTAGTCAATAAATAATAATAAAGTTCATAATGCTCAGTTAATGCCTACAACTCTCATCCTTTTATGACTTGGTAGTCAATAAATAATAATAAAGTTCATAATGCTCAGTTAATGCCTACAACTCTCATCCTTTTATGACTTGGTAGTCAATAAATAATAATAAAGTTCATAATGCTCAGTTAATGCCTACAACTCTCATCCTTTTATGACTTGGTAGTCAATAAATAATAATAAAGTTCATAATGCTCAGTTAATGCCTACAACTCTCATCCTTTTATGACTTGGTAGTCAATAAATAATAATAAAGTTCATAATGCTCAGTTAATGCCTACAACTCTCATCCTTTTATGACTTGGTAGTCAATAAATAATAATAAAGTTCATAATGCTCAGTTAATGCCTACAACTCTCATCCTTTTATGACTTGGTAGTCAATAAATAATAATAAAGTTCATAATGCTCAGTTAATGCCTACAACTCTCATCCTTTTATGACTTGGTAGTCAATAAATAATAATAAAGTTCATAATGCTCAGTTAATGCCTACAACTCTCATCCTTTTATGACTTGGTAGTCAATAAATAATAATAAAGTTCATAATGCTCAGTTAATGCCTACAACTCTCATCCTTTTATGACTTGGTAGTCAATAAATAATAATAATTTCAAAATGTATCAAACTATATCACTTGGACCACAAATAATAGGTTTATGAAGAAAAAAAAAAGTGTGGGGTAATCCTGTCCTAAAAAGGGTTAATGGTAAGGAATGAGTCAAGTTGAGTACAACTAAAACAGTTACCTATAATTTCTCTTCATTCTAATTAGAAAATGATGTGCGTACATTAAAAAAAGAAAACGCCCTCCTTGTCTTAATATTTTGTCAATAGGGCAAGACTGAAATAAGTTGCACTCAGCATACCTATCTGATGAAAGCTTCACATTTGTTGGCTAGTAGGGTAAGATTGGAAATGTACTGAATTTGTAGCTGAAATGCTCATACACTAACTAACTAGTTAAGTCTATCATTAGT
The DNA here is from genome assembly GCA_019009955.1 of Riptortus pedestris. Classification (NCBI taxonomy): domain Eukaryota; kingdom Metazoa; phylum Arthropoda; class Insecta; order Hemiptera; family Alydidae; genus Riptortus; species Riptortus pedestris. The sequence goes on along the minus strand of CM032228.1, from coordinate 202,224,609 downwards.
CCGGTAGTCTATGCAAGCCATTGAGGGGGTAGCTCTGGGGCTAGAATGCTTGTTTGTAACACTAAGACTTCTTCCTAATGCTGATGTTATTAAGTACAGTGCAAATTGTGGAAGTGGGAAACTACTACATGTTCTAGTGGCAATCTTCCAGAGTGACTACCTGGGCTCAAATCTTTAAATAATGCAACAACTCGAAGATTCATTCGAGCTGTAATAGGGCCTGCCATAATCATGTCATCTATGGTTAAATAGTAATACATTTTCAATGTACCTATTTGGGATTTTAAATACATTCAAGATTTAAGATTAGATGAATAAATCACCAAATAATTTAAGGGAAATCTGTTAATAAGTCTAAGCTCAACAATCTATTTATTAAGCATTAAAAAATAAAAACAGCCAAAAAAAAAATATCATTGTTGCAATGTTATAATTTTATACCATTACACATAAATAGTACTATGAAAATCTTAAGTGAGTTGACTTCTTGCCCTGTTTTAAAAACAAACTAGATGTGATTGACTGATTGATAATAATCTAGTGACAAAAATATTTATATACATTATTAATTTAAAAGCTAAAAAAGCATATATAAATTAACTAATGAAGAACTGCAATTACCCTGGGGCGAAACTTCCTTTTGCGTACAGGCACATCTGAATCATCGTCTGAACTAGACGAGGTCACCTTTGAACAAAAGTATAGGTAAGAATATTCTTTTTTAAAAGAAATATATATATATATATACATTTCCAATTTGGCATAAAAACCCTTACCAATTGCCTAGACTTCACTTTTTTCTTTTTAATGGGTGAATAATCAGAGTCACTCTAAAAAGTTAAATGCATAAATTAGGAAGAAGAAAAAAAAGAACATTAAGCATTAAATATTGTGTACTATACTCACTAGCATGGTTTCTGCTGAAGTTGCAGAAAGCTCACTTCATATCTACAATAATAAACAAAAATACAGTAGTCAAAAGAGTTCAAGAACTCTATATACAAATAAACTTGACAAGTTTAAAACAATATTGACAATTGTAAAAACAAGCCATCTCTTCAAAAAAATCATTTCAACTTAAATCCAACCACAAATCAGTGATAAAATAGGTCTGACAATTACCTCGAATAATGATTAATGCTGAAAATGAATTCGATTAGAACTATTGTGCACTAAACATGTAATTCCTAAAAATGGGACTCTGGCGAACTACACACAGTGATTCTACAAGAACCGTAAAACTTTGAAGTTAAGCCTTCAGTTAAACGCATTAATAAGAAGTTTCAGGTGCTTAAAAATACCGAAATCCTACATCGTTTGATAAAATCACTAAATTGCAAGAAAAAATACACCAAGCAGTTATGCTCTATATCGGCATCAGCGGACGACAGATTTCATCAAAATGGCTTCCAATTTTTGATCAAGATAACACAATGAGAGAAATCATAGAAATTAACTATACATTGTACGAATGTTCAAGAATACTTAAATAAATTTATAATTTATAAAAATATTTAGAAGAATTTTAATGAAATTGCTCTCCTTATAATGATCAAAGTTTAAAACACAAGCCAAAAGTTGTATGAGTTTAACGATTATGTTGTATGGGATTAACCTTCCAACATTGTTACCGTTGATCGTGTTTGGCTAGGAATCTAATTCAAATAAATTGAACTTTACTGCGAAATTACCATTATGTCACTGAAATTCGGGAATCTAAATTGTTGCGTTAATGTATGCAAAAGGGTAATCTGACATTTTAGATATTACTTCTTATTTAAATCCTACGTAATCAGTATTTCCCCACTTACTACATTCACTCTAAACTATAGTTTACTAAATTTTTGATTTTTTTTTCTGGGGCAAATAACTTCATCTTTAATACTGTTGTCAATGTGAATTTTAAGAATTTACTTTTGTATTTCATGGGGTATTGTTTACTCATCTATTTTCTCTTTCAACAAATTATCTAGGCACTGATTTTTCATTTCTTTAAGAATAAAAGCGATTAATTTCCATTGTAATTTAATAATGCAATGCTGTCCTGGAAACAATATACTAAATATATATATTTCTTTTGTCTTGCACATTGCATATACCTTGAGTTTAAGCATTTATTATATCCTCTGATGACCTTCCTAGGAACAAAGTTGCTATAGACTGGTTGCACTTTTGTACTATGTGTGTCAAGATCAAATCTGGGAGTTGCTCACTATTTTGATACTTGTGAAATTTTCATTATAATTTATATGGTTGACAGGCTTTAAGATCGATATCCCCCCATTTACTTAGCACCTGCCCCACATGTTTTGGTAATCGAGGGACAACTTGACAAAATAAGAATTTTGGTAACATGAAAAACATGGGGGGGGGGCACTTTACACTTAAAATTTCTGTAGTCTGTCCTACTTCTTCATTGATTGTTGAGCCAAAGATTTTCAAAGAAATTAAGTAGTTAAATAAACTGACGTTTAGTATTATGCAATAAGAGTTTGCAAATTATAACTTTTATATTACTCCAGATTTGCCTAATTGATATGGAGTTAGAAAGAATTGAGACAGGGAGGTCTCCCTGTTTTAATGTTTTAGTACTTTTCCAAAGTCTTACTTTGGCCTTATCTGTATATTTATAAATAGGACTTTATTTCTCTTGGATACGTCAGGCCAGATAGTGAGCTGTTATGAGTGACTAACATAATGACAGGTGTAATCAGTATTTATATATTGTTGCTTTTGTGATGAATGGTTAAGAGAAATTTCTATGGAGTAGCAAAAAGTTTTTCTGTAACTATTCCTACCTTTTATGGCTAAATCTTGGTTATTTTTAAATGTTGTACACATTTAAAATATAGAAATTGTTGTAAAGAAATAGAGATATATTTTTAAAATTTAAATGAAAATATTATATCACGTGGATGTTCTGATTTCCCAAGGACTGAAGTCCCTACAGACTACTTCATCTTACTTTCTGTTATCTTTTTTTTTTCTTAGTTGGTATCCTAAATAAATTCTACTTGAATGTAAGCTGCATAATAATATGGCATCTTAAGTAAAGCTTAACTTTTGCAAGAAATCCAATTCAAACAAAGTTAGCCCGTCTAAGAGTGTAGAGGTTTCTACCCAGTTCATATAACAAAATGTTAATTACACCGACAACATTAAATTTTCAAAAGATTTCTTTTCTTTTTTTCAAAATTCTCAATGTCAAGAAATCAAAAAAGTCAGGTTATTTTTAAGGTATTACGCATATGACATTTTATTAAATGGGAAGGAGATCTGAAAAGACCAGTTCAGTATGCTCATATGTCTATCATATTAAAATTTGGAAAACGAATATTGGCAGTTTTAAAATGAACACTGAGAAAGCTTTTCAAAGATGTATTACATTTCACGGTGTTTGGCAAAAGTTTCTGCGAACCTTCAAAGTGGAGGGTATGAGGAATTTTGCAGTAGTCTCAGGCAATGATAACCATTATCAAAACTGAAGTATTTCTTTAGTTATGGTTCAGCAGTCTCACTATGTTAGATACAGGCAAAATTCTGAAGTTCATTTTCAGTGCTTTTGAACTTCAATTTTATTATGTTTAGTTCTGTATGTGTGTCTTTAAGGTGTCATGGGCCTGATGATGGACTTTGAGCTGCTGAATGAACTTGCTCTAATAAATATCTTGTGTGAAGGAGGGCTTTATTTCAGCTTTCTGTTGGATTGTACTACCTTTGCTTCCATCAATAAAACAGGAAAAGATCAAATTTGTTAATGGCTAAAATCAGACCAAATATCTCTATTATCTTGTATAGAATTGAAAAATGTTATATGACCAATCTTGTCAAACATTTAATATTGGACAATTGTTGTTCTATACATTTTTTTGCTAACTCAAGTATTTATACTTTTTCCTTTTAAGTTTTCAGTAATCTCATACCACCTACTCATTTGAACAATAAGCCAGTATATCATGAAATGCCTTATTAAAAATTAAGATATGAAATATTGTTTTCATTTACTAAGTGAGATTCATGCAAATATTTTAAATTTTACCCCATCAATAAACATTATATTCTCAATTTTTACTTGATTGATACTAAACTCAATTAACTGATTCATATAAAACTTAGGATACAATTTGTTAATGGTCAGAATCGGACCAGGATTAGGGAGGTGATTTTAGAAGGGGTAATATAAAAAAAATCAAATTTTCTTTATTTTGAATCTGTTCGGAAAATGTTATTTAATCAATTTTGGTAAACCTTTAATTTGTATTTTTGTTTTCTGCAACCAGATACTGGCTCCTGCTCATGGGATTTTCACTTAAAGCAATTTTAACACTAATTGTCTTATTTCCAACATGAATTTCTAGTCATCTTTCCACAGGTTTGTTATCACAGTAAAAATGGAGAATAAAATTTGGGATGAACATGTGGGGAATCTGCTTAATTTATACAGTCCCTGTGTAATGGGTTTTAATCCACCACCCCTTCCCCAATCAGATAGGCCTGTGAATGATTAATTTAAGGGTCATTTAGGCCAAGTGAAGGAGAAACAGAGCTCCTTCTTAGTGAAGCTCTTGCTAAACAAATGATTCCTCATAAACTTTATATATTAGGAAAATTATATTACATTCTTTACCACTGAAGCTCATTTCAGAGTCAAATCACATTCTTAATCATGTATGGTCACCCTTTTAGGGGAAGGGGCTCGAATACATAGGCAAGAAATTAAAATCTTTGGGCTCTACAGTCTATGAAAGAAGGTCTCAGGCTGCCTGTTTGATGGAGGATAAGTGGTCATGAAAAATGACTTGCTGAATTATTGGAGTACACCAAAGATTTCTACTTTTTTTATTTAAGTACCTGCTCTATTGCATCGCTATATTATCTGTCCCATCACAATATATGAGCCATTTAAAATTACTTAAAGGCGTCATGATCTTTGAAACACTTAGTTTTAGCTGGAGGAATGTATGTTGTTTCTTAGAAGTTTGTATTTATTTAAAAAATTGATGAATTTTGTTTCATAACCTTATTGAAACAAACTGCATGGGTTCATTGATCAACCAGTTTGTATATTTTTAGAAACTGGATGATCACAACCATTGGGAGTTTTAAACGTGTACCACTTCAAGTACTTGAAACATTTTTTGACTTATAGCTGTCCATAATTAGCAAGTTCGATAAATATAATAAAGTGTTCCATTTCATCATTCTTTTTATTGTTCCATGAAGAACATTAAAAATTAGCTGCACGTTTTGTAATGATATCATTTCAGATGGCTTTATTCACTAGTCTGGTAGTAGCAGTGTGGGGGAATAGTCATTTTTCTATGTGAACATAACAATATGATTTTTATTTTTTAGTTACAAATCTTAATGAAATTTCTTATAAAATTTTGCTTCTTGTTTAGGTAATTATTTGTATTTATAATATTTTCATATTTGTACAATATGGATCAGAATTAAAAATACAACAACATATGACCTGCTGTTTTCCATAAGTACATCAGCTTCTATTGTATATTCTAGTGATAAATATATATGTGGTATTTTGAATTGAAATTTATTGGTGTTACTTATTGTTTTATATTATCTAGGTGCCTCTTTTTTAATGGTTATGTAAAAATTAATATTTGTCTAAATATGTATTCTACTCATTAGAACTTCTACTATTGCTCTTCACTTTACATTACATGTTGGTTACTAGGTAAATAAACCAGTAGTGCATTGTTGGTATAAAGTTTCCAGAATGCTATCGCAACCTATTTAAACTATGTCTTGAATCAAAGTTTGCCCATTATTAAAATTCAACCTAGCAAATTAATTTCTCTTATCTTTTCCTTCTCTAAATTTGTAACCCAGGACTCGCTAGCATTTCTTCTGTACAGCTTGTTTTCAAAACTACCAAAAATAGTATTGAAATCAGCAATTTCATTTTCTTATATATTTTGCTTTAATTTTAGCTATTCCTCATTTCTTTGGTCTGCTGATAATGACTAACAAGTAGATGCCAATACCCAAGCAGTTTTATTTGTATTATAATACATTCAATTTCAAGTTAATATATGTTTTCAAGAATTATATTTTTTAAATGGCTGAAGTAATGGTTTATTACTTTGTAGTTGTTTTAAAATTCAGTTTTAAAAATTGGCGATTTAATGTTTTGATTTTACAGATTGCAGAAACTTGTGGAATTAAAGATTTTACTTTTTTGTTACCTAGTCTTACTGTAAAAAAGACAAATGATTCAGCACACATTGGGCTTGAAATTCCTATAAACTGTCTTCCGTCAATATCAAATGACAATGAAAAGGCTCTATTAAGTATGAAGACTGATGGAACAATAAATAGAATATACAAAAACCCTAATAATGATAGTATTATATTTGATATTAAAAAAGTGGAGTTAATTAGGTCTTTATTAAATTCACATTTAAATAAAAACCTTGCAGGCAGAGTAGAGGAATCCAAAGTCAACCAAAACACTGTCATAGTGGAATTTAGGTACCCTTTTTAGAATTTACTTTTGATAGCTTTAGAAATCTTGTAAAATAATATTTTACTCATCATATTTAGTTATTTATGTCTTTATGCTATTTTACAGTTCACCCAATATTGCTAAGCCATTCCATGTGGGGCATTTGAGATCAACAATTGTTGGAAATTTTGTGGCAAATATACTTGAACTAAGCCAACCAGTTAAACGTTTGAATTATCTTGGTGATTGGGGTACTCAGATTGGACTTGTTAAAGCAGGTTTAGAGCTTTCAAATATTGGTGATGTTAGTCTCCTTGAAAACCCTATGAAAGAATTGTACAATGCTTATACACTTGCTAACAAAGATTCAAATATGTTAATTAAAGCAAAAGAAATATTTTCAAACTTGGAAAAAGGTTTGTCTGATGATTGGCAAAATGAGTGGGAACAAATTCGACTAATAACGATAGAGCATCTGAAAAAAACATATGATAATTTTGGTATACATTTTGATGAATATGCATATGAATCAAAATATAGAGCTTCAAATATTTCATCAGTAATTAAGCTCCTTGAAAGCAATGGATTGTCTACAATTGAGGATAATTGCTTGGTATGTTATCACTTCTTATCAACTAAAATATCTTTTTGTTTAAACCCATTAGTGAAAGTTACTCTGTACAGTAAAAAAAAGGATTTTTTATTGATCTGTATTTAAAACATAACAGAAACCCCTCCTTGCATGAATGGAAGTGGGGGTTTATTAAGGCCAAAATGGCAAATTTGTCCTTGTATCTCATATACTAAAGGCCTAATGAAAACCGTATGAGGTGATTGGGCTTTAAATAAGATGTTGTACCATGTATTACCTTATTGTTAATGTGTGATGAGTTTGAGTCTAGGTTCACTTAAGGTTGAAAACCAAAAATTACATATTATTTGGTTAATATTGGATTAAATAGTATCTATAATGCACATATTTTCTGTTAAACCCGCTCCGGGCACACATACTTCAGAAATAGTCGGTTGTAAGTAGACGTCAAAATATAGGAGGAAATAAGCTACTATATACCAGAATTAAAGAGTTTGATTCCCCACAACTTCCGCTATCACTCCTTGTGTAAATTCAGCATGACTTTGTTTAACAATTAAGTAATAAAAATTGAATAATGAAAATGAATGAAAACTTTTTCATTATTCAATTTTTATTACTTAATTGTTAAACAAAGTCATGCTGAATTTACACAAGGAGTGATAGCGAAAGTTGTGGGAAATCAAACTCTTTAATTCTGTTATATAGTAGCTTATTTCCAACTATATTTTGATGTCTACTTACAACCGACTATTTCTGAAGTATGTGTGCCCGGAGCGGGTTTAACAGAAAATATGTGCATTATAGATACTATTTAATTATAATAAATGCCATCCGTGATTATGATTTGAATTATTCACGGTGTGTCAATCAGTAGAGAGGGATTGATTGGGAACTCATTTTCATTTACTCTTTTTAATTCAAATTTCTATTCTATAAGTCCCCTACAGTTACCTTGCCCTTATGGAAAAATAATAGGTCCAGACGGGAAGTATAATTGTACACATTGAAGCCTTGCTATAAAAATACCCTCAATATTCAGCCTCTAATGATTTCCCGAGCGAAGCCGGCTACCTTAGCTAGTGTGTGTGTGTGTGTATATATATATATATATATCTGTGCGTGTGTCTCATAAGGCATGGCAACATCAATAGTTGATTTCCCTTAGGGTATTCTGTTAAAACAAGCAGCCTTTTATCCCTGGAGGTCCAGCTTCCTTATCAGTCAAAATTCCTTATTTTTGAATACTCCAGTTAATGAACTTTTTTATGAAACTCTTAAATAAAGTTTGGTGAAGATCAAATGACAATTTTGACTACCAGTACATTACATAACTGAAATCTTTCTTGATTATTCAATTAAATTATTCAAACAAAATCTAAACTCTATTACTTGGCATAACCCTATACAAAAAATACTTGAAATATTAACTAGAGAAGTGATAAGATCACATGACATCCTATGAGTAGGCATACTAAAAGCCAAAAAGGAAAATAACAATATTCACATTATTGCAAAATTTATACAACCTCAATTGTAGGAAATAAATTGTTTATTTATACATCATTTTTCAATGGGACATAATAATAATGATATTTACTTATTGTTTTATTTTCCAATTCTCTTGACACACGTACCACATGAGCAAACCTAATTTTTGTCATCCACTAGGTAGGGGCAATTGGTAGAAATTTTTTTTCCAAAAATTGTGTCATGAATATTCATTTATAATTTAAGTTTTACAAGTTCTATGACTGATTTTCCTATAGGGATATCGGCTAATAAACTTTTATTGCTCTATTGTTGCATCTGCATTAGTGGTAGAGACCATTTTTGTCCCTAAATATCTGCTAGGACTTGTTACAGAATATAACTTGATAATTTTGGGTTTTGAGGTACAGTTGTGTCACCCGTGAGATAGAAAACTGGAGTTTTACGTCACCATGTAGGTGACACAACATTATCCAAAGGAATGAACATATAAAATTAATGTATTAAATTCTCCATGAAGAGTGGCTTACATGATTTTTGTACGTATTAAACCTTATGACCTCCTTTACTAATTTAAATATTATTGGTTCTACCCAAACTATTCATAAGACAAACTAGAACTCGGTGGTTGTAATTTTCATATTTTAACTGAAGAGGCATAATTTTGGTTAGAAATGATAGCAGAAATATTATACTTGTAATTGTCTTTAGTAGTGAATGATCTTTGCTGTGGGCCTTACTTTCAAGTTTAATTCGTTTAAAAGCTCTGGACTAGTGGCGTGTTTTTCTGATAAGGTTAAGACAATGCTCATATTCTACCTTCTCTGCAAGAATTTAAAATTAGCAGTATTTCATTTTCTAGGCCGTGAACTAAAAATTGCAAATATCTCGGTTAATATTTAAGATAATGAAAACATGTCATAACAACAAGATCTTTTAATTTGCAAAAAGATTGGTTCTATACAACTTTTCGATCTGGCATACAGTAATGGAGATATTTTGAATTTTCGAAAATCCTCCCACTGGTTAGGTTAGAATGGGAGTGGAGGTTATAAGGGAGGCCTGAATAAAAAATTCACGATATTTCATTTTTTATTTGTTTTTGGCAAAAGTGTACATAACAAAAGTTGTTTTTTGTGTTACGTAACTTTTGTTTTAAACATAATATTATTAAATTTATTATCCTTATCGCTTGAAATATCGTGCAGGATAACGTCTGTTGGGTCCACTAGTATATATATATATATATATATATATATATATATATATATATATATATATATATATATTTATATATATATATATATATATATATATATATATATAATTGTAATCTCTGTCTGTACATTGATTTTTTTTTGCGAAATTTCATGATAACTTTTCATTTCACATGTCATAGACACCATAACTGTATTTTGTTTCAATCAATTGTATTGTTAGCCGTTATTATAATAATTCAAAGTAGTAGGTAATAGTTGGGTTTCGGCTAATAAAGTTTTCTAAATTCTTCTTTTAGAAATCCTCTATCTTTTCTCTAAATTCTTATTAGCCGAAACCCAACTATTACCTACTACTTTTATGTATTTTGTTTCTTTTTGTTTGTTTATTTGTTTAAGGTAGTAATGTTGATTAATCGTTTGACCTACAGGAACCCAGTGAAGGTTCACAATCCCTTGATTATCGATAAAAACAATCAACATTGCTTTGAATTTTGATTTGCTCATTCGAGCTTTTTTGGCTCTCGGTGAAGATGGGCTCTTCCAGTGCATGGATTGGCGCTTTGTTTCAGGATCATAGATAAAAAACCATGATTCGTCACATATTATTATCCTTTCCAGTAAGTTTAGGTCATTTTCAATGGCATTCAAAGTGTCACTACAAACATTTTTGCGAGCTTCCAGTTGTTCAAATGTGAGAATTTTAGGCACCATTTTGGAACACACCGACGGTCAGATCGAATCAGATTACTGATTTTTTCGATATTGTCATCCGTTTTCGACGTGGAAGGGCGACCCGGGCGTGAATCATCTTGAACGTCTTCTCGGCCATCTTGAAAACGCTTAAACCACTCAAAAACACGTGCACGCGATAAACATTCATTGCCATACACTTCTTTCAATAAATTATAAGTTTCAGTAGCGGTTTTTCCAAGTTTCACAAAATTTCACAACAATTCGTTGCTCTACTGTTACACTTAACATTTTTCTGCCGAAACAAAAAAAACAACTCTAATGCGAACGAAGGCTACGGCTGTACTGATTTGTTTACAGAAGCGAGAGGCACTATATTCGAAAGAGGAAGCTTCAGGATAACAGCTGTTAGTTGCTGGCGTTTGACGCATGCGCACTTCTTCTGTAGCAGCGTCAGTCTCGTTATTTAATAGCCACACCCTGTATGTATATATATATATATATATATATATATATATATATATATATATATATACTAGCTCAGATACCCGGCTTCGCCCGGGAAATCATTTGAGTTTGTATGGTGATGGTATTTTTTTGGCAACGCTTTACTTTGCACAATATTTTGACATTTACCAGTCCCATTGTTTAGGGTTTATCCCCTCATTGCTGTGGATTTGTTAATAATAAAATCATTTTTTTATGAAAGACATCACTGTCCTCCATATTGTCATATTTACGTCTCCTGTGCATTATGCATAGCTTTCAATCTCTCATTTATACATTGTTATAAGACAAAAGTGAATATTACAAAAGTTACTTTAAATAAAAAAAATAAACTACTTTTGTCATGTGCATATTTGCAGAAAAACCAATAGAAAACGAAATACCGCAATTTTCAAATTCAGGCCTCCCTTACATCTCCCACTCCTGCCCGTCCCTAGAAATGTTGGTATGGCTTATTATAATGAAGGCGTTAGTGTTAATACACATACCGAGTTTTATTTAGTTCGGTTGAGTCTTTTGTGCCAAATAAAATTGTTCACTTCCGCTATAGGTTTTAGCATATATCTTGTTTATAATTCTGTAATTGGGTTGTCTGTTACCACTATACCGGTCGCAATTCTAGTCTGATCGTAACCAAACTCGATATATACACCTGCTTAGATCGTGCCACCCTCCCTTAAAATCTCCAATTATTTTAATCCAAAGCTGAGCCTTGGTGTGACATAATTGTGACCACTGAAGAGTCCTTTCAGTTCATATTTAACCTTCTCCAGTACTTCTCCAGCCACCATAAGTTTGGAATTTCCAATGGAATACCCTACTTTTTGTGGCGGATTCTTCCTTCTTCTTCAAGAAAATTAAATTCTTCAACGAGTTTGTATCGGTCGTATATCATCGATTTGACGTATCGTTTAGCCGTAAAATGTACAACTCTTTATTTCAGAAACGTCAAATTTTATTGAAAAATACTGTGACATAAAAGTTGTAGTCAAAGAAATTATAGTTTAAACAAGTCTACGGGGGACGTAATGCGTTCTTAGATTATAAAAAAAAACAATTAAAACGAAATAACTCAAAAGTATTCCTGAATGAGTCCATAAAAAAAACGTTTACTTTATAAGACGTTCTTAGAATCAATTTATTTAAAACTAATTACATAGTAATTATTTGTAAAAGGAATACATTTTTCCATCTGCACAGTTTCACGTAAGAAAACGTTGCGATATCTTCCAGTGAAAAATATTCGCCACACATTTTTTTGATAAAACATTAAATGGTACAAACTTTAACTGCTTCTTAAATTCTACACCATATCCGATATTTAACTGTTTCATTCAACACTGAAGATTTTATTAGTTAATGGCTAAAATTGGGGGTGGAAAAGGTAGTATTGCATAATGTTATAGAACCAATCTTGGTAGACTATTGATTCTCAATAATTGTTTTTAGCAGATTTCCCTTAAGGGAAATCAGCTATTGAGGTTGTACTCATGACGGAATTATCGACATTTTACTTCAAATGTCCATCGATCCTACTTAGTAGATGACGAAATGGAGGTCCGTTAAAAACTGTATATATATCTATATATATATATATATATATATATATATATATATATATATATTTGTCTGTTACCGCTCTAGCAGTCGCAATTTTTGTTTGATCGTTACCAAACTCGATATTTAGTCGTTTTATGTAAAAAGAAAGATCAATTTCGTTAACGGCTGAAATCGGATCAGTGGGAGGGGGGGTTTAGAGGGGAGGATTTTCGAAAATTCGAAATATCTCCGTTACTATACGTCGGTTACAGAATCAATTAACATTGTACAGAATCAATCTTATTACTAATTAAATATACGATAAATATTGTCATATACATTTATTCTTTATCTTGATTATCTACCGCGATATTTGCAGTTTTCAGCCTTCAGCAAACCACCACTTTATTCGAAGCTTAAATACCAAATATTGTTTTCAAGAGACTTTTAATATACGAGGTACATACAAATATGTTCTGGTTCTCCCCCCCCCCCCTTTCTTAAGTTCTTGGACTACTAAAATTTGATTGATTGAGGTAAAAACTATTCTGATTAATTATAAATTACAGTACTATCGTAAATAGTTTTCAATAAAATTAATATGTTATATTCTGATATATTTCAGTAATTGTTTTTCTTTCTGGTGAGAGGTTGGCAGTCCTGTTTGTTTACATTTCAGACACTTCCTGTCAGGAAATTATTAAAATTTACTGAAAGATTTCTTATTACTGTTTGTATTTTTCACTTAATATTCATGGTGGTGTTGTACCATTATGTAGATTTATCTATTATTAAACTTCAGGAGGGAAATCTGCTTAGCTTACACAGCCCCTTCTTGACAGACTTTTTTTTTTATCAAGCTAGTATGAGGAATGTTATATTGCAAGTTCAAACATATCTATTGCACATATGTATGATATTTTATTTACACACAATTTCACATGACTTCATATTGTTTTAGGTAATGAATATGAATGAAGAAAAGGTCCCTTTATTTAAAAGTGACGGAACTAGTCTTTATTTAGTGAGAGATATTGCTGCAGCTTTAGAGAGAATAAAAACTTATAATTGTGAAAGTATTATATATGTAGTTGACAAAAGTCAATCAGAACATCTTAATAAGCTCAAATTCGCTATATCAAAACTAACTCAATTGGATGTCATAAAGTTTGTTCCATTTGGTAGAATTACAGGAATGAGTACCAGAAAAGGAACTGGTATATTTCTCGAGGATATATTGAATGAAACCATAAATAAAATGGCTGAACAACAAATGAAATCACCAAGTAGGCATTTACTGTGAATTTATATTTCACTTTAAAAATGAATGCTTAGTCTTCACTAAGCCTACAGACTTAATATTTAAATAATTCATTCAGAAGAACTTATCAATGGTTAAATAGGTACTTAAGCTGACAGTTTTTATCCTGTTCTTTATTATGGTTACAATTATGAACAGGCCATATATATATATATATATATATATATATATATATATATATATATATATATATATATACACATATACATACGAGGGTCGTCCAGAAATAAGTTCCGTTTTGGTCTGTAGGGCGGTAGGAGTGGTTTTTGCCAAATCCGGCAACACCGCTCAAAAGAGGAGAGGTGGGGGAATAGAATGAGAGGTGGGGGACCTCAGTCGGTCAATTACCAACGTCAGGGCAGGTAGTTGAAATGGAGCCCTCCATGTCACGTCCCGCCACCTCGATCCCCGTTCCCTCTCGAGTTGTTTTGCGCGGAGTGATTCAATTTCTTTATGCACAGGGTTTCAAATCAGTTCAAATTCACGAACAGCTCATTTCTGTTTATGGAGAAGGTTTAATGAGTGAGTCAATGGTGAGGAGATGGGTACGTGAATTTAAGGCAGGAAGACATTCACTTGAGGATGAAAGTGGGAGAGGCAGACCCTCAGTTGTGACGGACGAAATTGTCGCAGAAATCGACAATGCAATTCGCAAAGATCGTCGTTCAACCCTGGATGAACTCCACCTGAGTTTCCCAGACATCTCACAATCCCTCATCCATGAGATCGTCTCGGAAAAACTTGACTTTCTAGGTGGGTCCCTAGAGAGCTGACGCCCGAACACAAGGAACAACGAGTGACTGCAGCTCGAGAATTTTTGGACCGCTACAGAACTGATGGGGACGCATTCCTGAAGTCTATCGTCACTGGAGATGAAACCTGGGTGTCACACTACACTCCAGAAAACAAAAGACAGTCCATGCAATGGAAACACCCCACCTCCCCAAGTGCCAAAAAATTCAAAGTCGTGAAGTCAACCAGGAAAATCATGGCTTCTGTTTTCTGGGATCAAAAAGGAATTCTCCTGATTGATTTTTTGCTTCAAGGTGAAACAATTAACGCCAACCGTTATTGTGAGACCCTGAAGAAGCTTCGTCGGGCCATACAGAGCAAGAGAAGAGGAATGTTGACTTCCGGTGTTTGCCTCCTCCACGACAACGCTCGGCCTCACGTTGCTCATTCCACAGCGCAACTTTTGGATGAGTTTGGTTGGGATGTTCTGACCCATCCACCTTACAGTCCCGACTTGGCCCCTTCAGACTATCACCTGTTTACCAAAATGAAGGCGGAATTGGCGGGAGAACGTTTCACAAGTGACGAGGAAGTGAAAGAAGCTGTCACGAAGTGGACCAAGGAGGTGGCGGCAAGCTTCTACGAGGAAGGAATTTCGAAGCTCATTTCGTGATATACCAAATGTATTGACGTCACCGGGGATTACGTGGAAAAATAATACATATTTTCAAAATTAATACCTGTAAGTTTAAATTTTTTTCAATAAAAACTTGATTTTTTTTTTAAAAACGGAACTTATTTTCTGGACGACCCTCGTATATATATATATATATATATATATATATATATATATATATATATATATATATATATAAATATATATAAATATAAATAAATAAATGTTTGTGTGTATGTCCTTTATAGAATCGTAAACAGCTGAACCGAATTTTTTAAAATTGGTATGTATATTACTACTGAAACAGGTTAGGTTTCTGGCTATATTAATATTCTCTGAGACGAACAGGAGTGGGGGTTATAAGGGAGGCCTGAAATTAAAAATAGTGATATTTCGTCTCTTATTGGTTTTTCAGCAAATATGCTCATAACAAAAGTAGTTTATTTTGTTATTTAAAGTAACTTTTGATATACGGACTTTTTCTATATAAAAAAAGTATAAATGAGGTTTACACCAAAACCTATAGAAGGGGTCAACAATGTTATGGGACTCGAAAGACTAAATTGAAATCAACGAAACTGTATTTTTGATTAATCAATGATTATGTTATATATAAAAAAAAAGATACATGCACAAGACATGGGTAATATAAAAATATTGTATATTTTGTAGAATTAAGCACATAACAAATAATTTTATTATTAACATATCCCCAGCACTCCGGACTCAGGTGTAAATCCTAAGCATTGAGACTGGAAAATGTAAAAATATTGTACAAAGTAAAGCCCAAAAAAAAATATCATCATCACTCAGCCTCAAAGATTACCCGGGCGAAGCCGGTATCTGTGTGTGTGTGTGTTTTATATATATATATATATATATATATATATATATATATATATATATATATATATAAAATGAACTTTTTCAAACTTTCATTTACTGTTTCATGGTTTATTTATATCCTGTTTGTCATTTTGCTATAGGAAATTAATCCTTTAAATGTGCAGGTGCAAGGAGACTGTAGTGAGCAGGGATACTTTACCTACTTACTGGTGACAGCATTTCCCCAATCCCTGCTCCTCTCACTCTCTCATTTTTTATTTCGTATTTCGATGTTTTATAGTAAACATTATGTGTAAATATCTGCTTGGGCTTTTACCAAGTAACAGATTTACCTCATTTTTGATGAAACATAGCATAATAAAAATTGTAAACAAGATTTTCATATTTGAGACTTTGGACATGGTGCTGGTAGGTTTAAAAAAATATTTTATTTATCTTTATTTTTTTATTAATTGCCCTTTATGACAATTTTTTTATTTACATGAAAACTGTAGAGAGCAAAGTATTAGGAAGTAGCATTCACCAGATATAAGTTCACAAAATATGGGAGCCCAGTGAATTTAATGTGTGACCAATAATCTAATTTATTTTCAATACTTGACTCATCATGATGCCATTGAAATAAAATTACAAAATTCCTCTATCTGCTGTCTTTTTATCTTTAGAACCTTGAAGGCGTTGGCAGGGCATTTTCTCCTTTTACAAATGTAAAATATTCATTCGTTTTCATCACAACTTCAACCACGGTTTCATCCACTAGAACAGTGAAGACTGATCCGGGTGAAACGTCTTCTTGAAATTTAATCATGTACCACTCTCGTCAAACAGGAAAATTGTGGAAAATAAATTGTATCGATCCTTTCTTTCTCACTTTCAAATGAGGCTTCTACTTGTCACTTGAAATCAAAATTTCAGTTCAAGGCTTAGATTTATCCAACATAAGTCAATCTAACCTTAATCCTCAAAATCACTCTCTATCATCCCTCTTCCAATGTGAAGTATTTGTCTATACTCATAATTAAATGTATACTGAAGACAAAGATAAAACTAACTGTTTCTAGAAGACAAAAGTAATGGAATGGCCTCGTCAACGCCTCCTGGCACCTAGACATTATTATTCTAAATCTTGCAAAATATTTGTCGGCTATAGACACGAGTGAGAATACATTCTGAACCAGAATCTCGGAATTACACTGTTAATAGGAAAACACCAATGTCATTATACTGCACTGCACAGCTAAAGGGTATATTTTTTCCCAAAAATTCCCATAGGTTTTACCTGGACTCGAGAGATCTTTTAAGTAAATCTTTAAGAAGTGTTACGTAAGTTTTCTCCTTTGTTTTCAATAACTGTAGGGTTTGCAAATTTTATTATTATCATTATCAAAAGAAATTCATATTTCCAATGTTTTTCTTTCATTTTTATTAAATGTTCAGTGTACAAATATTTGGATAATAATGATTAAAATAAAATGGCAGTCATAATTGTGCACCTAATAAATCATTAAATTCTTTATTTTTTTTAATAATTATTACTTATTAAATTTATTTACATTTTGAAAATTCTTTTGGTTCAAGATACTCGGACATCTGATCCTGAAGTTACTAAGATTCTTGGTGTGACAGCATTAATGGTATATGTATTAAAACAGAGAAGGAATCGTGATTTTAGTTTTAGCTGGGAAAATGCCTTGAAGGTAATTATTTCGGAATTAATTTTCCTAATTTTTTTTTATGAATAATATAAAAATAATAATAATAAATAAGAATAATTGTCTCTATATTATTAATAAAAATAAAATGAATTAAACTCAGTAGAAGTAAACTCATCATCATCATCTAAAGGCTACGCCTTGTCTTTCAGAAGCTGATCTTTTTATATTTCAATTCTGACTAAAATCCGTGAGATGGTTGATGTTTTCAAAATAGGATTTTCTAGACCTCCCTCTTCCCTTATACCCAAGGACTTTACCTTCAAATATATTTGTGATGAAGTCGTTGTGTCTTATGACAGGCCCAAGAAGATTCTCTCTCCTTTTTTTCCATGGCCTTGATAAGACTTTTGCTATCACTTACCTCATTTAGAACTTCCACGTTGGATTTTTTTTTAGTCCAACTTGTTCTAGTGATTCTACACCAGATCTACATTTTCCATTGTCTCCAATCAATTATATTCCCTTATGTGTAGTCCAACTTTTGTTCCCGTAAAGCAGCACACTCCATACAAAAGACTTAGCATACATTTTTTTGGTATCCATGCTTATATGTTTATTAGACAAAATAGAAGTAACCTACTTGTATAGTAATGGAGGGTTATTATTCGTTTGATGAATTTTTCAATTTTATTTCTTAACTTATTTTTTATTATTGAACACTATTTTGTTAATTGAACATTACATTGATGAAGACCAATTTTGGTTTCTATTCGGAAGTTTAGCAAAGAAAGCAACTTTAGAATTGATATTTATTATGGAGAGTAGGGGTAGTTACATTTTTGTAGATTTAGAAATAGCTTTTGATACTGTGAACTGGAAATCGATATTCTATTGCATGAAAAAAATACGAATACATTGAAAATACAGAACGTTAATTTGGGTTCGTTACTGAAACCATAGTACACTTATGAATGTGAAAGGGAAGCTAGAATTAAGAAAGGTGTAAGACAAGTGTGTCCTCTGTCACCTTCTTTATTCAATATGTTCAGTTTATACACATTAAAAAATAAAGAAGAAACCTAAGGAACAAGATTAACCATATGTCAGTTCTTCGCGTGAGATTTGCATGACAATGCACTGGTGGCAAGATTTGAAGTAGAAGTAAATGGAATGATGCAAGTTTTAAACAACACCCTAAATCCATTTAAAGCCAAGTTAAGTTACACATAAAATAAAATATTTGGCAGTAGAGAAGAAACCTGAAATATAAATATTAAAAATGGAAACAACATACTTGAAAAAGTGAAACAGTTTTGTTAGCTAGAAAGCAGTATGATTGGAGAATATAATAATAAACCTAAAGTTGATAGTGGAACACTACTAACAAAACAAAAGGAGTATTTTAACACATCCCGTGCGAGCTCCTTGCCAGGCAAGGAGGGCCCTCCCAACCCAGGTAGCGACGTCCTTCCCTGGCAAGGACCTGCCCTGGGTATTCCCAACTGGAATTGGAGGGGGTACGCTCCTTAAAACCGACTCCGGATGCCTTCATTCGCCTCAGACAAGTGTCTTGCATCTAACAATGTAGTTCGTTTCCGATTTTAGTGGATTTTTTTCAAGTTTTTATCAGAAAATTCTTCTTTTTTTTAAGGTAAGCATTATTACTGTGATTTTTAAAGTATTTAACACATTATAAAGCATATTATTTTTATGGGTTTTTAAAATAATAATAATAATAATGGTTTGTATTATTTATAGGTATCAAAATTTTGAAAGATGGAAAAACGAAGTGTGAAAAAAGGGGTTCTGACCAATAGAGGATAAATTAATATCATTCAAAACTCCTGTGATTCCCTTATACCCAAAAATACCCACAAAATGGCTGCATATCCCTAGTTTTACCCGATTCACGGGTAAAGGGAATAAGCGGTTGCAAAAAAACTGTATGCAATGCAGTAAGGGCATCGGAGAAGACGGGAAAAAAGTGAGAAACCAAACTATTTATTATTGCCCCGAATGTCCAGAAAAATCCGGGCTTTGTCTTGTGACCTGTTTTAAATTGTACCATGGTAGGAGAGATTAAGTTATTATAGTATAATATGTATTTGTATATCTGTAAACTGTTATCACCTGTAAGAATAGTATGCAATTGAACAATTGATGTTTATTATGTAATAGGTAATGCAATACACAATATAGAAATAATAAATTTATTTGTTAACGAATACTGTGTTATTTTAACCCGTTTTCATTGCTTGTTATTTTAAACCGATCATGTGCTTTGCGGGTTGCCTAACCGGCGACGTCCGCTGGTAGCGAGCTCCTTGCCAGGCAAGGAGCTAATTAAATAAGTTAATTACCATTAAAAAATGTGTTGGTAGGCATATAAACTAGGTTATTTGTTAAATAAACATGTTTTTGATTTAAAATAGTAAAAAAAATAAATCGCTCCTGAGAAAAAAATAATAATTTCACAATCGCACGCAATGTGTTAACTAACAAGCATACAAGAAAATGTTTGCTATGTCACTTATTTGGAGTGTACTGTTTTATGGAAGCAAAACTTCGACCCTTCAAAGGGAATATAATCTATAAGAAGTTCTAAATGAGATTATTGAAAGAAAAAGTTTTATCAAGATCATGAAGTATAGAAGAGTAAAGTTTTTTTGGTTAAAATATACCCAAAAACTTTACTCTCCTTTTCCACCTTGGCACACGTCTTTTCAGCTGATAAACGGGCTAATACATTTAACTGTAATTGCTGGAAAAAGACCTACTTACATTGATATTTCCCATGTGTAGGAATGAAACATGGCTGGTGTCACCATTTGTCTTGTTAGCACAGATGATTTCATCTCCAAATACTATTCTCTTTTTCTCCTTTTTTATAACCCCTACATAAACTAGACTTCAATGGTAAGCTGAGTATGAGATATTTAATGATTTAATATATTACTAGGAGTGGGGGGTTTTCTGACCAAAAACACAAAAATGAGAATACCTCTGCTGTTAGTATTCGATAAGAGAAAAATGTATAAAAAACAATTGAAATAAAATACTTTATTAGAAAAATTGGTTATGCAACATTTTTTTTTTTTTTGGAAAAATAAAGAGGCCATTTTGCTTTTCACTCCTTCCCAATGAGCCCAACTAAGATCAATTTTCTATTTGATTTTCTAATGAATGGTTTTGAATTTATATATTCTTAATCTTTTAAAACATCAATTATTTACATTCAAAATCTTATCCAGTCAAATCATCTATATGTCTTATTCTTTTTTATTCTTATTTGGCCTTCTTTCAGGGAACTGGTGATACAGGAGTTAAACTACAGTATACCCATTGTAGATTGTGCAGTCTGGAGAAGAAAAACAGAATTAATTTACCTGCAGAAACTGACCCTACAGTGCTCAGTGAGCCTGTGATATTTGATTTAATTTTTGAATTAGCTAGGTAAGTTTATGGCAATCCATACAAATTAAAAAAGACAAAACTGTGAATTAATTATATACATCTTCACATGCTGGCTTTATTGTTTTATTTTTAAATTCATTTGTTTTTTATACTCTTCCTTTATTTTATAGGTCCACTTGAGTATTTAAAATATTAATTTTTACTAATTGTTCTTCACTTACTAATTAATAATTTTTGGTAAAATGAAACATAATTAACTGTTTTAGAAAGCAGTGCTTATCAATTATATTAAATTAAGTAAAATTTAATGAATATGTTATCTTAAAAGTCTTACTAAATCTACCCATAATGAAACTTGAGGTGTAAATATGTTTCCATTAATGCTGAACTATCTAAACGAACTACTCCTCGAAGGCCTTCATTCATTGTTATTAAGAAAGCTCAAAGCTAGAGCTGAAAGGGGTTATTTCTCAGTCCACAAGTACTCCCTGATCATTTTAAAGTAGGAACTTTAAATACCTAGAGATGTCAAAAATACATGAAAAATTTTAAGATAGTTTCATATCCTAAGTTTGCAAGTAATGAAATCATTTTTAAATAACACAAATAAATGAAGAATCTGTCAAATATTGAGTGTAATTTGAAAGTTTTTCACTCAATTTGAAAGGTTGATTCTACACTTATGTTACAAAGAAAGTCCCTAAACATTAACTAAACAGAGCCCCCACATACGCATTTTTCCAAGTACGCATCGTGAGTACAACCTCAATAGCCCTTAAGGGAAATCTTCTAAAAAGGCTCAATCTATTCAACTAACTGTATCAAATATCTACTACGTAACCTCTAAATAAATGAAAAACATTTATAGACTATGCCTAGTAGTAGATTGTTATAATCAGATTCCTGTGTGATCATTACCAACGAAGTAAAAAAAATAATATGGTGGGGTTTGGACATTTTAAGTTTTTTTTTCACATTTTCAATGATAATGATAATGACTAATCTTCTCCGTCTTTATTTCGCACTTAGTCTGAATGTTTCATGGCCTAGGTGCCATCACTTAAATGGTCATTCCAGACTGAAGAGATCATTACCGTAGACAGTGTCAACAACTATCCCAGAGCAGGGTAATTTCTATATTGTAGAGGTTTGCAAGCTTAAAATGGCTCTAGAAGAAATGCTATTTAGGCCCTGTAACATATAGGGCAAGTATGAAATAAAGGTGAACAAAGAGCTAAGATATTTCTATTGGTTGAACCTCTCCATGAACTTGATTATTGCGTAATTAATTTCTCCATTTAAAAAAAAAAAAAATCCGTTAATCCTAGAGTTTTAAATTCTTATATTTAAAACACTGAATTTGAATGTTGTTACAGGTATTCAGAAGTTGTAAAGAATAGCCAAGAGGATTTGGAATCAGCCCAATTAGTTTCATATTTATTTAAGTTGTGGTAAGTTAAATATATTCTTTCAAAGTTCAGGATTTGTAGTAAGGTAAGATTGAGTAGTATTAGTTAGTTACTTTTTAGGATTAAATACAGAAGATTTTCATTTATTAAATACCCTGAACACCTCAATCTAATTCTATGACTAGCAAAACTATAACTATACACTTTTGTATGAGCCTGTAGTCATGTTTCTAGCTCAGTTGGTAGAGAATATGGGACTAGATATCCAGAACCTAATTCCACCTGAATTAGGTGCAGACAAATTGTTTTCAAATAAAAACTTATTAGGTGTACAAATAAGTTTCCATGGTTTGACAGAAGATGGCCCCACCAGAAGGTTATGTTGAAATTGCCAGATGTAAAATGTAATATCCCTAGTTTCATCACCGGGCAACCCTGTAACCTTGAAGTACTAGCTACTCCACTTTAACATGAAGTCATTTTTTTCATCCGAAAATGTCAAGTTTTGGGTCGAATAAGGATCATTTGCAGGAAATTTTGATTTACCTCTTTAATTTGAAAAAAACTACAGCTGAGGTGCATTGATTGCTTCTAGAAGCATATGATGAGGCTGCTTTAAGTGAGAGAAGTTGTCAGGAGTGGTTTCAAAAACTTAAGAATGGTGAGTTCGACGTGAAGGACAAAGAATGCAGTGGAAGGCCGAAAATGTGTGAAGACATGGAATTGCCAGTATTAATAGATCAAGACTCGCCCCAAACACAGAAAGAACTTACATTACAAGTGACTCAACAGTCAATTTTCATCGTTTAAAAATGTTTGAAGTGATTTAAAAATAACTGAACACTGATTATGCATAAGTGAAATGCTGCTTGCCAGGCATAAAAAAAAGTGTTTTGCACCGTATAGTCAATGGTGATGAAAAATGGATCCACCACAATAAGACAAAGAAGAGCCTGTTGAATCATCAACATCAACAGCTAAACCGAAAGTCATGGAAAAAAACTCATGCTTTGTATTTGGTGGGATCAGCTTCGTGTTGTGTATTATGAGTTGCTCAAGCCGGACGATACCATAATTGGAGCTCTTTACCGAACACAATTAATAAGATTGAGTCAGGCACTCAAGGAAAAGATCCCCCATTACTACTCCAGGCACAACAAAATTATTGTCCTTCACAATAAACCTAGTCCACATATTGAGGCACCATTAAAAATCCGTCACGCAGGGGCTGTGTAAACTAAGCAGATTTCCCTCGTGAAGTTTAGTAATAGATAAATCTTCATACTGGTAACACAACACCACTGTGAATAAATACAAACGAAAATAAGAAATGTTTCATCCAATTTCAATAACCTGCTGACAGGAAGCGTTAGGTTAGAAATGTAAACAAACCGGTCTGCCCGCCTCACAACAGAAAGAAAAACAATTACTGAAATATATCAGAATATAACATATTAATTTTATTGAGAACTATTTACTATATCTAGTACTGTAATTAATAATGATTGAGAATAATTGTTACCTCAATCAATCAAATTTTAGTAGTTCAAAACCTTAAGACAGGGTGGGGGGGGCACCAGGGCATATATGCATGTATCTTGCATAATAAAGGTCTCTTCAATACAAATTTTGGTATTTAAACTTCGAATAATGTGATTTATTATGTAGGAGAGTATTGTTTATGTAAGATGACTAGAAGTGGCGGTTTCCTGATGGCTGAAAGCTGAAAAATGCAAATATCTCGGTTAATATTGAAGATAGTGAATAAATGTATATTACCATATTTATAGTACGTCTAATTTGCAATATGATTGGTTCTATACAATTTTTCGATCCGACCTATGGTAACAGAGGTATTTCGAAAATCCTCCCCTCTAAACCTCCCCCCCTCCTCCTGGCCTGATTTCAGCCGTTAACGAACTTGATCTTTCTTTTTACATAAAACTACTAAATATCGAGTTTGGTAACGATTAAACAATAATTGCGACCGCTAGGGCAACAAATATACATTACACATTATACAACAGACATATATATATATATATATATATATATATATATATATATATATATATATATATATATATATATATACATACATACATACATATACATATACAGTTTTGAACGGACCTCATTTTCGTCATCTCCTGGGTAGGATCGATGGACATTTGAAGAAAAATTTCGAAAATCGCGTCATGAGTACGACCTCAATAGCTGATTTCCGTTAAGGGAAATCTGCTAAAACATACTTGGAAACAATCACATGGGAAGTTTTACCCCACCCACTATATTCACCATTTTTAGCCCCTTTTGATTATCACCTGTTCACCATGGCACTTTAAATACCTGTCTATCTGAGCAGTGCTTCACATCATATTGGGTAGATTTGTGAATAGCGTCAAAAAATGGGGAGAAGTAGTGTCTAGTGATGGAAACTACTCTGAATAATACGTAAAGTACTGCTCTTTCACAAAAAGTCCTAATTATTTTATTAAAAAATGCAGAAACTTATTTGTACGCCTAATATAAAGTGTAATTATTTGCTGTTGGCCTACTCCATCCTAAAAATCAACAAAATACAAATATCCATAATTTGGAATTTGTAGTTATTATAGTAAAATTAAGAAACAATAGAAAACAAACTTTTATATGCTTAACATGGAACTCACTTGTACATATCCATTAGATTGCAAATTAGCATAAATATATTTGTTATGATCATTTTAATGCAATTGTTATTAAACTATGCCAAATTGTACAGTTTAGAATCAACTGTAGTCGATGAAATCTAGTGTAGGACACACTGCTAAGAGAGAAAGGACTTTGCCTGTTATTCTGTTAATAAATAGCAGCAGAGTTCACACTAAATTTTATTTAGTTCTGTTTCAAAGTTAGACTATACATTCCCTCGTGCCTATTCATCATCATAAGGCAATTCAGGAGCTACTTGAACAATGAAGTTGCAACCTTCACCTGTAATCCCACCACAATATGGTGAGGAATGTGTTAAGTTGATTCTGAAATAAATACTTTTCATTTTCAAACATATTTATTATACTCTGATTCATTGCTGTATAGGTTTTAGGGGAAATTCCAATGATTGAATTCATTCTTTATAGCTCATCACATATACACGGATATCTTTAATTACAACTTACAAATAGAAGTAGTGTTTTCAACTAATAAATAAAGCATTTAGAATAACAGAAATTTAGGGAGAGAAAATAGCTGCCATTTTTTAATGGCCCTTCACTCTAAGCCCACACTCTCTCTTAGTCAATTTTAATCAAATACTGTTTTATTATTTGAAAACAGAAATGCATAACTAGAGAGAACAATAGTCCTGCATATTAAATTTCAAGAGTGGTAACCTGTAGATAACCCGTCCCGAATAGCCTAAGTTGCAAAAAGTGGACGTTAATAAATAATAATATATAACATATTAAATTTCAATATTCTAAGGCTAGTTCTTTTTGAGTTATGCAAGATATGTACATACATACCTACAGACATCACACCAAAACTAGTCAAAACATATAATTCCGATGAAATCTGAAATTTTCTATGATTACAATACTTCATTAACATAGATAATCTTGTCTTTGAGATATGTGATGATTAAAATATTTACATGGAATTATAAAGGAGGCATTAAAGGCCAAACAAAAATAGGGGTGTCAAATTTTCAATAAGTAAATAATGAGTACATTTTTATTAAAGTCACCTACTACTGAAATGCATAATAGTTGTCAACTCTGTTTTCTTTTTTTCATATTCAAATTTGATATATTGACACATGTTTTATTTCAAGGACCAAAAAGTCAGTTTTTTTGGCTTAAATGCTGAGTTATTTCAAACCATAATAGCAAATGCGCTCCAGAAATGGAAGACTCTAACAAAAAATACCCCTATTAAATGTGTTAGATATAGTTTTTTTAGATATCATCATGTAGAATTGGAAAATATTTTTTTAACCAGCAATAAAGAAAAAATGTATTATTGATTATACTTTTAAAAGAGTCAAATAATCTCATTTTTATGGTTTGATAAAAGTCCATTGATGTAAAAATTCGTTTTCATGTTTTGATCTAATTATACTGATTTATTTATTTTTTAAGTTCTTGCACACTACACTCATTTGTTTTATATAATTTTATATGTTTTCTTTTATTGATATTTTCAGCAATTTAGTGAGTCGGTGTTTAAAGGAGTTACCTGTTAAAGGCCAATGTGAACACATAGCCTCTCAGAGGTTATTACTCTTCCATGCTGCTCGCTCTAGTATATCCTCTACTATGAAACTCTTAGGTCTTAATCCTCTCAGGGAAATGTAGATTCTGTGATTTAACATCTTAGCAAATTTTGTTAATCTTATTTTATAGTACTTATGGTTGTACATATGTAAATAAAGATATTTATTTCATAGAACTGTATAAACGTTTTTCTTCTTGATATTTGCAGATTTCTGTTTAGGGAAAATGTCTATCAATCCCACCTAGGAAATAACAAAAATGAGGTTTGTTCAAACTTAAATATATTTATCTGTTAATGCTGTAGGATCTGTAATTTTTGTTTAAGCATCTGTTGTATTTCCAGCCTACAGTAAAACTCCTCTCATATGAATTTCATGTTGAGCTATTATATCAGTC
Source organism: Riptortus pedestris (assembly GCA_019009955.1). Lineage (NCBI taxonomy): Eukaryota > Metazoa > Arthropoda > Insecta > Hemiptera > Alydidae > Riptortus > Riptortus pedestris. The sequence goes on along the minus strand of CM032228.1, from coordinate 202,197,396 downwards.
AGCACATATATTAAATTTTGTTTACAAAGGGTTCTTACTATTGGAGTTTGAGGGTAGTTTATTATATGATGTCATCAAAGATGACTTAGTTATGTCTAGCAGCCAAAATGTTTGGTTGATTTTTAACAAAACTCGATATTTATATGTTTCATATAAAACTAGAGATCAAGATTGTTAATGGCTGAAATTGGACAATGAGAAGTGGGGCTCTAAGTAGGGTTAAAATGTACAACCGCAAATATCTCTGCCCTTATGAGGTGGATCAAATAACTATTCCTATTAGGAAAATTGGGACTCACTATGAGAGAAGAGGGGGGAGGGGACAGTGATTAAAACACTGAATTACTATGTCTTATTGTTATTTATTAACATCCACTTTTTGCTACTATGGCTAATTGGGACAGGCTACCAGGTTGGGACTAGTGATTTTATTTAATGACTTCATCACTAAATGAATTCCTATTGCTCAGGTGGGAATTGAACTTGCCACTATACTTTTACCATGTCAGATTAAAGACAACTCTTTAACTCATATGGCCAACCTGAGCCCTCCCCTATGCCTTGTTAAACATTTAACTTACCACAATTATTGAATACATTTCTTTATTAATGCAATAATTTTCATTTTATACAATTTTTCGATCTGATGCATAATAACGGAGATATTTTGAATTTTCGAAAATCCCCCCTCTAAACCCCCCTCCCTCTAGTCCGATTTCAGCCATTAACGAACTTGATCTGTCTTTTTACATAAAACAGTGAAATATCGAGTTTCGTAACGATCAAACAAAAATTGTGACCGCTAGAGCGTTAATAGACATATATATATATATATATATATATTTATATATATATATATAGTTTTGAACGGACCTCATTTTTGTCATCTACTAGGTAGGATCGATGGACATTTGAAGAAAAATTTCGAAAATTCCGTCATGAGTACAACCTCAATAGCTGATTTCCCTCAAGGGAAATCTGCTAAAACTGCAACCAAAATATTTCCAAGTGCATTAAGGCCAATATTAAAATTCATTCAAATCGAGTGATTTGTTTTAAAATGCCATTAATTATAGAATGTAAAAAATAAACCCCAAAGAAGTTGGAAGGAAGTAAAGATACCCTTAGTGCTTTATAGAAATTATTTTATTTGATATATTTTTATCATTTTAAATGTTCCACAAAATGTTTCCTGGTACAGGATAAGAATATATAAGGAAAACTAAAACTTTATTTATTGCTGTTATAAAAAGATATATAGTTAATTATTTATCTTCTCTTCCATGTAAATTTCCTTCTAGCTCCTGCTTGCCCAGGTTTTTTCCTTTCTCTTCTACGATAATCACGAGTTAAGAGTCCAGCTAAAATAATAAAATAAACACAAATTCAAAAAATAATAATCAAATTCTCATACATGTGCATAAAAATAACAAAATTAATTAATACTATTTTTAATTATACTTAAGAAACAGAAATATAAACAAAAATTAAACACAAGCTTATTTTTAGGCAAATTATTTTAAAACACAAAAAAAAATGTTAAATTTTTAATGTTATACGAATAAGTCGTTTGTGTGATAGGTTTAAAAAATAATCATAGAATCATTACTGTCCATAAGTTAATTTGCTGTAATGTCGTTTTAAGTAGACGTTATTATTTGATGGTTTTCATAAAAATATAACTCGTTACTATTGAGCAACAGGCTTTTGGTCATCATTCCCTCCTGCTACAACTAAATTTTCTTAAGTAGGAGAGCTATTATCTAAATGAGTGACAAGTCAAATAGTACTATCTCCCTTAAAACTATAGTTGTGCCTCAAGAACATTTTAACTAATAAGCATATAAGCATGGGTACAAAAAAGTCTGTCACGCAGAGACTGCGTAAAATAAGCAGATTTCCCACATGATGGTATAATACACTTGTGATTTCATCTCACTACATCTATTTATTTGTAAAAAAAAAAAACCGTCAAGCATGGGCTGCGTAAACTAAGCAGATTTCCCATGTGAAGTTTTACAATAGGGAAATCTGCATACTAGTAACAGTAGTAGTAACGAGTCTCTAAACCAATTTCACGGGAGCCGAACAGTTACGGAAACGGCTGAACTAGCTTTCGGCAGAGTCACGAATAGAACCGAGATCAGCTGGTTTTTGTTTTTTTTAAATCGTGTCATGAGCTGATTTCCCTTAAGGAAAATTTGCTTTTAGAAATGTGGGAGGGGGGGGGGTCACTAAAGGCAGAAAGCATGAAAGTACGAATAACTCCCTTAGTACTTGAGTTAGGAAAAAATGGAACAGTTGTAGAACATGAACAGTTTAACAAGATTGGTTCTATAACATTTTACGATGTGACTCATTATAAAAGAGATATTTGGAATTTTCGAATTCCCCCCTTTAAATCCTCACTATTTCAGGTCCGATTTCCACCAATAACACATATGATCTTTAGTGTTGACTGATATGGTTAAATATCCAGTAAGGTATAAATCAAATAAACATTTTCGAGTAAAGAACGATAAATCTTAATTGATGACATCATCACATAATGTATTTCCATGTATCTCACAAAATAAAAGTTCAATGGAAACCATATTTGGCGTTTAAGCTACGAATGAAGCTATCTAGCGTATAAATACTTATCTTTAATATAACATAAGTAGGAGTGGGGGTTTACTGAAGGCTGAAATCTAAAAAATGCAAATATCTCGGTTAACAACAGGCATATATATATATATATATATATATATATATATATATACACATATACAGTTTTGAATGCACCTAATTTTTGTCGTCTTCTGGGTAGGATCAATGGACTTGAGTCAATTTTTCAAAAATCGTGTAATGAGTAAAATCTCAATAGCTGATTTCCCTTAAGGGATCTGTCTCAGAATCACCAAAACAAGTTGGACTAAAAAAAATCAAACATGGAAAAGCAAAAGTCTTATCAAGGCCATGGAAAAAAGGAGAGTGAAACTTCTAGGGAATATTTTGACGATTATATTGTAATGAATCTGGATTACATGAACCTATCATACATGACCATACATTTATATTTTGAATAATGGCAGCACAAAGCTCATTTAGATTATTATTTATGAGTATTTGAATGTAGAGTTTTTACTTGTAAATTAGAGTTTTATCCAATTTGGTGTTAAGTGCCCATGTGCTCTGGCATTTTGATAGATAACACCGATGGATTTTTATAACATTCACTGCTCTTAATGACGATACAATAAACAATATTCCAGACAAATTTTGATAATAAAATCACGTTAGACTTATTGAGCATATTTGATCGGCAGGGGCAAAGTTCGTCATGGGCTCATGCTATAAAAGGGCGACCTCACAAAGGGATTAAAGATAGTCATAGCTCAGAGTCACTGGACTGGAAACCTTTGCTGTGACATATAGCTAATTCCTTCAGCATTCAGCCTGCCCATAGTCAGCTAACAGACTATTCATCCTCACGGCAGAGTCTGATCTTAGAGAACTTCTATAAATCAGCTAAATTCTTTTATTGTAATTTAGTTTAAGTAGATATAAGTGTCCCACTCGCTATATCGGTAAAAGGTGCCAATCTCATTTTAATTTATATTTATTGTTGTTGCATTTTTGATTATAAATAAATTTATATATATTTATATTTTGAGTCAAGAGTCGATTGTTGGTGAAAACCTTCCTAAATTCTTTGTTAGTGATTTGGATGCGGGAGTTATTATACATCATAAATACATTTGTAGGTAAGGTCCTTGAACACAAGGGAAGAGGTGGTCTAGAAAATCCTATTTTGAGGGTATCAAACATCTTATGAATTTCAGTGGGCATAGTTAATATCGAAAGAGCACAATGATTGCCTACAAGGCATACCTTTTAGATCATGTTGATGATGCTTCAAAAACAAAATTGGGGATTTTCACTTTGTATCTTCCATTGTACACTTCAATTTTGCTAATTTCTTGATGGGAATATATTAAGTCAGAACATACAAACCATAAGAATAATCTAAAATTTATGTATCTTAAAATAAAATTTATTAATTTTAAATCAAATCCTCTATCTGGCAATAGCTTATCTCCACAATAAAAATCCAGAGTGCTGTTTGGGTTAAAGAAATTATTGTTAGGGATTACGAAGCCCATGATGCAGGAAGCTGCATAAACTAATCAGATTTTCCATATCCATATGGTGTAATAACACAATCATGTCATCTCAAAATATACTCTCTATTTCTACCGAAATATGAAGATGGAATGGAGGAGTGAAGGCTCCAAAAAAAAAAAAAAAAATCATTTGTAGTAAGTAACTTTAAAAATAACACTTTTCAAACCAATTATTACTAATGGGAGATATAGAATATTTTTTTATTTTATTCCTTTTTAAATCCATACTACTTGATGTTAGCCATTAACATACAAAATCTTTAGATTTACAAGAAACAGTAAAATATAAAGTATCAATCAAATAAAAAGTGAGGCCTCTAGAGCTTAGAATGGCCATTAATGATGTTACATGCAAATTTATCATATTTAAGCTTGGAATAAGACATTTTGTGATAAAGTAACTTATTGTGAATTTGAGATGAGTAGAAGTGGGAATTTGTTTAAGGCTGGAAACTGAAAGATACTCGTACAAATAGGAAGATCTGCTAAAACTTTTTAAAACCTAGGAAAAATGAATGTCTAAAACAGGAAAAATAACATCTTATTTTCTTTTAATTAATTTTTAAGATTAAATGTATCTAATTGAATAATAAATATATTTACCAAGTCTCATTGTTTCAAAAACTTCGGGAGAAACAAAACAGCGAAGGCCCCAAGATATACCCCAGCGAATAGCTCCAGCTTGTCCTGTTTCACCACCACCTCTAACTGTTGCTTCAATGTCGACACTTCCTCTTAATCCTGTCAGCTCCAATGGGAACAATAACTGTCACAAGTAATGATTGTAAACACAAGATCATCAAGCAGATAGATCGAAGGCTCACAAGATATAAGACAAAACAACATATACGACAACATATAAGACATAACACAATTATTATAGGCCACAATTAATTTTTGTATTCATGGTTTCACATTAAGTTTGGCCACTATCTCAGTTAATAGTGACTTTTGCTGTTCTAAAATTGCTTCAATGTTTTCTATTCTGTGGCATAATTGTGCAGTAGAAGGCTTCTCATCGTTTGTATATCGATGAGATGTGCAAGGCTTCTTTTGCCGAGCTATTTCTAATGCTTCTAACATGACATTTTTTGGCAGTCTTTTCTCTCTTTGGTTAAGAGGTTTTACATGTAACACTACTCTATATGCTGCTGGTGATATAAGGGCTGCTTTCTTTAAAACTCTCATAATCTGTTCAGGTAGATAACCCTGGAAAAGTGATAGCTCTAAAAATGAAATAAGTTCTGTTTGCCTGACAAGCTTTGACAAACCTGCAGTTTTATGTAACCCCTGTATATCATGGACAGCAATACCAACTAGAAGGTTCATAAGAACTACAGTTACAAAGAGTAAAAATAGGACAAATATTATATCAGCACTAATGCGCAAAGGCAGACCACCAGGATTTCTCTCCTTCAATAATAATTCTATGTCTAACTCTCCAGTCATCATCACAAGAACTTTAACAAAACCTATAACTGGATTTTGAAAAGAATCCGATGCAGGAAATATTACACAAAAACTAATGGTAAACCCTATTAAAAGGCATGAGTAAGCAAGGAAAAGTTTAAAAAATTCAGCTTGAACTTTAGTAAACATTTCCACGTAAGTCCCAAAAAATGGAAGTTGTCCAATAATTACCATTAAATTTGTCCAGCCACAAAGAACTGCAAAGGCACCAACATGACTTTGCCAACAATATGTTTGGCCAGTATAAATTGAAGAAATAGCAAACACACTAACAATTGTATACCATTCAATAATATTAACCCACTGTCCAAAATATTGAGCTGGAGATGTATGACCTGCTATACCAAATAACTTCCGACAAATTTCAAAGAAAGTAATGATTAATAAAATATACCACATGATTCCCTTTAAAAATGGATTCACTAACAAGTCCACTCGTATAGGGTTAGAGAATGTTTCATTTTGATCCCGAGCTGATGTTATGTTACAAGTATCAGAATTGTAGGAGTTAGGAACTAAAGACGTCATTACATAAAGAGTCAAACAAATAACAAAAATACTACTTATGAATAAACGACACAAATAGAATCTTCTTATTTTTTGCCATTTGAGATGTAAAAATGCACAGCATAAAGGATGGTGTAACATACTCTTTTGTCCTTCATCAACAAGAGTTTTTAAGAGACCAACCTCCCCTCCTGAAGAATGTTGCAAAAGATACCTGAAATCCAGCTTCAACTCCACCTCTCTATATGCCTTTTCAGGATCATGGATAGATATAGACGAGTCTAGCTTTTTACTGATTGTCACTAAAGATGCTGGAGTTTTTCTTCCCACAATACTTAAAGCAGTGAGACCACCTTTAGTCCGAGCACTCACATCTGCACCATTCATAATCATTAAATCAACACAATGGCTCTGCTCATTAACAGCAGCAATATGCAAAGGAGTGTATCCATAGTTATCTTTTAAATTTACATCTGCTCCATACCTGACAAGTACTTCAACAGTTGTATATGCCAACAAGGAGTTGCCTACTGCTGTATGTAGAGGTGTTCTATTTTCACAATCTTTGGCGTTAATGTCAGATCCTGCTTTTAAAAGAATTTCTACACACTCAGGATTTTGAGATCGAGAACCTGAATGTAAAGGGATTTGCCCTTTCTTGTTTTTGCTTGATAGATTTGCCCCTCTTGTTAACAATAGGGTGAGCATTTCAATATTTCCAGCTTCTGCACTAAAATGAAGAGCTGTATTTTCCTTCTCTTTGGTTGGAAGATTAATATTTATGTTACGAGAATTTAGTAATAGTTTCACTAGTTGAATATACCCTCTATCAACAGCAATATGTAAAGGAGAAAGGCCATGTGAATCTAGTGTATTAGGGTCAGTTCCTTGGGACAACAATATTTTAAGGCAGTCAGGAGAATTGGCTAGAACAGCTGAATGAAGTGTTGTATTATAAACAAAGCATCCTGCTCCAAGAAGAACTTTCACTGCTTCTGGAGATTTTCCTAGGACAGCATAGTGAAGTGGAGTCACTTTGTTTATAGTCAAATTCAAATCACATCCTTCATTTATCAACCATTTTATACATTTAGTGCTACCACTGAAAGCAGATAAGTGTAAAGGTGCATACCCCTCAGGCAAAACATAATTCACATTGGCACCTTTTTGGCATAAAATAGGCAAAAGATCATCCCTTTTAGTAAAACAAGCCCACAATAATATAATGTCCACAGGCAAATAATTTTCTTCTTTAATAATTAACAAAGCTCCCTGTTCTATATCCAAAAGTAATTTCACGTCACCAGATAAAGTTCTCATGTGATCAAACAATGTCTGTCTAATAGCATCTTTACAAATCTTGACACTTAAAACATCATCAATGTGTTCTGGATTGACATCATCATCCATTGAGACCTCTGAAAACTGAGTATCTATTAAAGGTGGTCTTCGAATTCTGAAACTCTTCCACTTGTTTATGAAACTAGACCTCTTGTTCGGTCGCTGTCCCAGGGTGACACTGACAGCCCTGTCTAAAGCTGCTTTCTCCATGATTCACACTTTACTGGAACTAGTTGCCCCACTTCAAGGCTGGTTAACTGTATACCTTCCCCCTCTACCAACAGGAGTATTTTCCCACACAAACTATTCTAATTAAACTTTGTATAAAAATACAATTCTATGCAATTATTATTTGTTGTTATAAATAATACAATTTTAAATTGTATAATTCTGTACCAAAATACTGATAATCACATTTTCTAACAGAAAATAAATTCCAACAACACAACATAAGCTAACAATAAAAATAAGCTAAACCCTAATAACACTTTTAAAATAAACTATTTAGAATTTATTGACTTAGAAAATATTTAATAATAATGCACAATAATTAGATTTTGCCAGATATAAAGAAAATCTTTTCAGTGTGATATGGTTTCTAGCTGCCCTCAGTCCAAAAATAGGTTCCTTAGACTAAGTATGTATACAACCTCATATATACAATCTCAACGAAGCTTTCCTCCAGATGACTGCATAAACAAACATTTAGAAGTTATGGCTTTTTGAATACTATAAATGAATACATTTTTACTTACAAATTAGAACTGTAAATGTTTTTTTTTCTTGAGAAAAAAAAATTTATAAAATTGCAGATTTTTTTTTTATTTTTTATATTTTAATCTTTATATCAAGTTAATAACACATTCTTAGAAGTTTAACTCTTTTCAAATTATTTCTTGGATATTAAATAAAAATCTCTATTACATCCAAATATTATTTAAGCTTCTTATCAATAAATCACCACTTTAATTTTTATTTTTTTTTTAGAAATAAAATAAACCAGTAGGTGTACATTTAGAACTACATAATTCTAATGTTTAACATACAAATAATTTCAGTGATATTGCCAAAGTCAAATTCCTTACCTGATTTCTACATTGCATGCTAGGAAAATATTCTATTCCTTGGCCATTTATTGTAATTAAACCTGTACCAGGAGAAATTACTTTTACATCAGCTCTTGCATTTTTCCTTGGGCAATCTATATTTAAAAAAAAAAATAATATTAATCATAAGAAACAAATCAAAAATACAAAGAAATATAAGTAAAAAAAAATTAAATTCTAAACCGCAATTGATGTGATCCTGAATAATAAAGTTAACATATTAAAACTTGTTCTGAATGTAACATTCAATAAGATAAAGGCTAAGGCTGCAGATTACAACATCAGAAATCTTCCTTTCCTTCTTTAATTAAGGCATATCTGATAGAAGAAAATGATGGTTATAATTTATTCACTAGTTAATAAGAGAATATCTGATTGAAAATAATAATGGATATAATTTATTCACTGAAGAGGAAATGCCAAAGGACGTTCTCATTAAGATAAAGCAATCCTTGAAGTGAATGAGTGTTATGTGGTCAAAGTTATATTTTTCCTGTATAGTCAGAAAAGATTGAATCAGCTATGCCATCAGGGTATTACCATTGTCATGAGGAGGAAAAAACCCTATCACACAGGTTCACTATGTAAGAGGGCTATCAGCCTTTCATACACTGTTAGAGAAATTCTCACCATTGTCAAAATTAGTCACCCTTCATTAGGGAAATGTATGTAATCTACACTGCAGGAATTTCCCCTTCACAAGGCTAAAACTATTTAAGCAGTTTTTTGTTATTTTGATTTTTAAATCCTTTAACAAAATGAAAATATAAAACCATAATATGTATGCAAAAATGCAACTACTTTCAACATATCTTTATATATTTTTTTTATTATCAAAACCCAACAATGCGAAATTGATTTCAGAATTCATGTATAATAAAAATAATCATTACAGAGAGGGGGGGGACTTGAAAATTATAAGGGAAGTGGATAAATAATACTTAATATATGTGCAAACTCACTTTGTTCAATTAATAATACAATAGAAAAAAAAAGAATAAATTTATTTGTAAATCAGAAACAACTATATTTACATTTAAAATATAGATAGTCATTTTCAATAAATTTAAATTTTCTCAGAAACTTTCATTGTCAAAGGCATTTACAACTAGAATAATTACTAAAAATCCTCTCAAATACAAGTCAGAATTATTTTATGAAAAATAGAGCACTGAAATGAAATATTTTGGTTACATGCACATCTGAATACATAGAAACATGCCCTCAAAAGTAGACATCATCAAATAATGTTTAAATTGCGCCTTCAAAATTAAAAACATACTACGAACTACATATATTAAACAATAATTAATATATATATATATATATATATATATATATATATATATATATATAAACATGTACTAATACAATAATGAATTAAGTAACCTTTAAATTTACTATTCCTTATGGGGCTACAAACAAAAAATTAACTTTTCACCCTTCTAGCATATAATGTTATGTACCTAACATAATATGACTAGACAGAACAACAAATGGAACTACCACAAATAGAATGTATTATATAACTCCAAAGTCAAAATTAAAACACTTTATGGATGATATTGTTAAAGTGGAAACACTTCCCAATATTATTTTTTTTTAATTGGAAATGTCCTCATACTTGATAATATCTTTTGGTTTCCACTCTTATGCATGATCATTTCAATTTATCTTTGGAGGAAGAAGTAATTGTTTCTGACCTACTCTCTCAATCTCAAACAAGTAATGAATGGCAAGTTTATATTATAATAATATATATATATATATATATATATTTATAATATTATATATTTCAAAAAACATTTTTCAAAAACCGCATCATGAGTACAACCTCAATAGCTGATTTCCCATAAGGGAAATCTGCTAAAAAGAAATTAAACTTGTGCTTTTAAAATTTATCTTAAAATTTTATTACATAAAAGAATTCAGCTCAGTTTATTTTTTAATAGCCATATTAATTAATATCGCCTGAGTACTAATAAAGACTTCTCATATGAAGTTTTAAACTGTTATTTTAATTTGATGAATTTAGTTTTTAACAGTATTATATACCTGATGAAAATATTTTTATTTTTTATTAACCCCCCATTTTATGTTATTATGGGTAATATAACCCCCCTTATACCCTTGGTAATAGTTTTAAATAATTGAATTTTCATACTATGCTCTCACCCCCTCTTACATTAATTGAGAAAAAAAAGTCTGTCACACAGGGGCATAAAATAAGGAATTTTCCACATGCTGATGTGGCACACTAATGATATCTCTATTTCTAAATAAAAATCCAAGGAATAGAAGTGGGGGTTTACTGAAGTCTGAAAACCAGGAAGCACAAATAACTCGCTTAATACAAAATTTTAGTTACAAAAAAATATATAGAACAGCAATTGTAGGACACTATAGTTTAACAAGATTGGTTCTATAACTCTTTTCAATCCATCATCTAATCATATCCACCTCCATTCAATTAATCATATTAACAGTGATATTTTGAATTTTCCTATTTTTTGTCCCCCTCTCGCTAAAATGCCCCTATTCCTGGTCCAATTTCACCATTAATGAATATGACCAATGATGTTGACTGAAATGGTTAAATACTGAGTTTGGTAAGGATCAAATAAACATTTTCAATATATAATTTTGAGCAGACATCATTTTTGTCATTTCCTAAGTTTGATCGATATACATTTGAGGAACTTTTTCAAAAATTGTGTAATGTGTAGAACCTCAAACAGCTGATTTCCCTTAAGGGAAACCTGCTATAACAAAAGTTAAACACAGTGAAAAGAAGATCATACCTTTTGTAAGGATAAATTTTCTACCATCAACATCTACTTGCGGCTGGAATAGAAAGAAAAATTGTATTAGGCAATCTAAGACAATATAAAAGTATAAATACATATATAAATTACTAATACAGGTAAATAATACATATTTCCCGTTTTATAACAGTACACAGAGGGAAAAAGAGTTCACCAAGCTCTTTGCCCACAAATCACTTTATCAGTGTGGAATTTGTTTTTTTTGGTTTTTTTTATTAGAGGTTAATAATTTAAAAAAACATAATATATTAAATAAAATGACTTTCTTAATAACATATAAATCATAACACAGTAATACTAATTAGGAGAAGTATTTAATAGTGTATTTCATGATAACAATGAATTATTCAACAATTATATCCACATCTTGAATTAATAATAGGAAAACAAATTTTTATGAAGAGACTTTGTTTATCAATTCTTTAGATTTGAAGAAAAACTCTATAGCTATGATGTCATATATCTTTTTTTGGAACATTTCCTGCTGGACAAACACAGCTGATAAAATATTGTAATAGCCAGAGGGGATTTCCACTTAATTACGGGTATGCATACGTGACTAATTGAAAAAAAAGAAAAGAATGGTTATTATTCATTGTAAGAATCTATTAAAACTATGTCTTTTTTTATGATTCAATGAACAAGGAAGCCTCTACGTGCACAGAATTGGGGTGGAAACAAGGCTCCAGATTGGCTTGCTCTTGCCCTCTGCCAAAGTCTAATTAAGATCAAAAGCATCATTAGTTTACAATAAAGTACAGAAAAAGATGACATAGAATTTGGGTAAAAGAATAGTAATTATACGTTTGAAAACGTGCTTGTTTCCTCTAGACTCAAAGCACTAATAATAAAGCTAAAATAAAACTTAGATGAGTAAAGATATTAGCTTCATTAATTAAATAAGCTAGAATCAGATAGATGTAGAAAGTAAATGTGGTAACTTGGAGTATTTAAAAATATTCTGTTGTTCATTTCATGCCAGTTGTTTTTTAGTTATAGATTAAATTGAATAAACCTTTTTCTGCCTCCTTTTATCAATGAAAAAACTATAGCATATTATTTAAAATATTTAACACTTTTGTCTTGATTTTTGCCTGTCAACATAAGCTCACTAATGTTTAAGAAACTTGGAAGAAAAAATATATTGTGAGTGCAAACTAAAAATTTTACTAATGAATGAACCCTTGAAATATAAGTACTTTTGATATTAGGCAATTATATTTTCAGTTTGTGTAATTACTGACGAGTCATTGTTAAAAATATGAATACTAAGATGAAATTTAGTGGTGACATTTAATATTAAAAAAATACCTCTTTTTCCCTAAAGAATTTGATGTCATATTGAGGTGTTGACATTATTTTAAATTCATTGATAAGTAGTTAGTATTGTAACTTACAACAATTTTTTTTAATTAAAATTTTTATTTGTTTTTAATTACATATGACACATATTCTACTTCAAGACCACAATAGTTTACAATTTACTTATATAATATTATTAATAATAATAATTATATAATATTTAAATTACAAAATTCTCGAACAATAATTTAGTGCGGGGAACAATCATGTATGTTTTCCTCGCTCTGCATCCAATATGACTTCTTTATTATGAGTTTTTTTCTATACTGCAACTCAAATAATATGCGACATCGTCTTCTTTATTTAATATATTTTATTATCAAAATGTGTGAATTAAAAAATGAAGTGATTTATTGGAATAGCTAGTAGGGAAGGAAAAGAAACTGACAATACTAGGCAGCCTACTAGTCTTTGTATGGAACAGCCTCACAATATCATAGATTTCATTAAAATATTTTCCCTTTCTATTCTTTTCAAAATGTATACCAGTTCTCTTGATATTGCAAAATTACTCTCAAAAACAAGTTATATATGAGAACAACAAGACAAAATTCTTAATTTTCATGAAATTTCTTAGTTTACACACATGAAGAGAATTTTCGGTGCAATATATTTAAGACATCACATTTACTGTAAGATTTTCAAACATGACATTTAGTAGTGCCAGAAATGGTAGAACGAGCCGGAATATTCAAATTTCAAATGTTCATCCATTTGTCTTTTTAGAATTTTAAAAAAAAAATGTATGCTGGCACCTTAAAAGATCACTCAACATGATCTTTACACCAATTTATTACAGAAAATGGAGATCAACAATCAAAAGTTTTCAAGACTTTCCCTTTACACTTGGTATAGATTAGAATATAGGTGTGGATAAGAAGTATAGCAAAATGATTGTAAGTAATGGACATCCATAATAAGGTACAAAATTTGTACCTAACCATCCATAGTAAGGTACAAAATTTGTAAGTAATGGTCATCCATAATAAAGTACAAAATACCGTTGAGGGCTATTAACAGTGTTAAAAAGGAATACAACACTAATAAACCAAATGGTACCTCAGAAGGTTGAAATGACATTGATGATTCCATTAGGGGTTTCCTTTGCTTCAAAATGAATTCCTTTACCTCAGCAGCATAAATATGAGTAGCTAATCGCTCCATTACTTGCACATAGTTATTATACTGAAAGGAAAGAGATAGATTATAATATCAGTTGCAGTAAATAAATTAGAAAATAAGAACATTAAGAAGGATAAATCAAAGTAAATATTAACAGAAATAAATAAAAAAATATTAAAAAAATCCTAATGTTAGATACAAAAAAAAATTAAAAAATTTGGCTCAACAGCCATGAAGAGAGAAAGATCTGCCACAATGCTTAGTAACTGCTGTATTTTAGTGGGATTATAGACCTAAGATTACATTACACACTTGCTTAGCATATTTTTTAAATTGTTTATTGAATTTATCCCCACATAATATCGTCTCTATCAGTGGACTATTCACCTCACATTAGACATTAAAGCATTTTGTGCCCTACGTTTCTTTGCTACTTTTTATTTCTAAAAGTGTTTTTTTATTTCAAGTGTGCCCAGTTTTCTGCTTTTATTTCAAGTGTGCAATTCTTTTGCATATCATGGAATTTTAATATCTAAATTGCAAAAGCCCTTCAGAGGACTTGGGATATTGGAGTTGTAGGAATCAAGAGGAATCCTTTTGAACTAGGTCTTCCTTTGAAATTTAATAGAAATTAACTCCACATAAAAACTATGTTACTAATATATTATCGTTATTTCCATTGTCAGATAACATACAATTTTATGTATGAGGAAAATTTAAAAAAACAAAAAGAAATTTTAATATTTCATTTGCAAAACCTTCCAGAACTTTTATGAAGATATAATCAATCCTATATACTCACAGAAGCTAAAACAATATAATATTAACTATTTCTGGAAAAAACATTTCCCACACAGAACGAGTCTCAAGCGCCCCTCAACCTGAGGAAATGTATCACAGCTAACGAGTTAAAAGAAACCCAACTTGGAAATAAAAAATGAAATAATAAATACTAATAAAAAAAACATGTAAAACCAGAGAAACAGAATCATCTGGACTATAAATCTTACACAAATAATAAACCTGGTGAGCTCCGATAAAAAAAAAAGATGGACAAAGTAAACGAAAAATATTATAATAAATTTGTCTTCCCTCTACACCAATTTTATCAAGAAAACTGGGAAAAAGGGTGAAAGAAAGGAAGGAAAAGGTTCAAGTGGAATTCATTTAGATGGCATACCCAAATTTTCTAGAATCTCAACTTGTAATATCGAAGGGAACCAGATTACCACAGAGAAGGAGATAAGGCCTCTGCCAGTTAAGGAGATTGATAAAAGAATCATCTAAAGCAACAGGGATATAATTCCTCTACTTTTCTGAAAACAGCTCTTGATCTTCAAGTTTCTTCATTAACTTTCCCCTTACATCTTATAAAAGGATTTTTTATTTATTCACCCAGCAAATAGTTGTAGAAAATAATCTACAATATTACATCTATGACTGTGTCATTCACTGAGAGATACAGGAATAATGATTACTTTCTAATAACATCTGATTTATATAAACATAAAAAAAAGGTTTAACTGTATACATTGTAATTCATAAAATAGTATTTACCTCAGCATCACTCAATGTTTCTACTAAATTACGTTCAAGTTCTTCTTTTGGAAGCCACACACTTCCAGTTAAATCTCTAAAAAAATATATACATATAAATGTACGGGACAATAAAGTTTAAATATCATTATAAAAAAAGGAGTATATTAGGCCATATAAATGGCTTTAGACTGTAATGCAGATTTTTTTAACTTTCATATAATAAAATTAAATACATATTGGGTATGGGAATAAGTTTTAATTGTTTTTCCATACACAGTATTGATGGCATCACATACATTTCATCTAACCTTTCGATACATGAATTTAAAAGGTGGTGTGTATGTATGCTGCTAAACACAGTTTCAGACTTTTGTTTGGAGTCAAACAGCAGCTATTCATATCACATCGAAATACAGCATTCGCGGGAAGTTCTCTACAATCCTTCGAAGAAAAAACAAATTATCTGCAAGTTGTCTCTGATGAAGCGTGGTTGCTATAAACATTGCCAAGCAAATGGCCCATTTCCGCAGCACTTTTCTTCGAAGGATTGTAGAGGAGAACTTCCCACAAAAGCTGTATTTCGATGTGATATGAATAGCTGCTGTTTGACTCAAAACAAAAGTCTGAAACTGTGTTTAGCAGCATACATATACACCACCTTTTAAATTCATGTATCGAAAGGTTAGATGAAATGTATGTGATGCCATCAATACTGTGTATGGAAAAACAATTAAAACTTATTCCCATACCCAATATATCGAATATAAGTATAAAAACTTAAATCATATTAAATATTTTGGTTTGGACATGAGCCTGTCACACAATTGTTCAGAGGCTATATGGTCATATGATGCTTCCTGCTGTACAAGTGGCATCTCAACCAAAGTTAGTTACGTTATTATATTCTACTTTATTCTTGATTCTACACTATTCTTACGGAGCAGGCACTGGGTACTGATAGGCTTGGTTAAAATCTGACAGTCAAACAGATGTTGCTAATTTTTTTTTTTTTTTTTTTTTTTTAATACTTTCATTCACCTTATAATTATTTATTGTATATTTATATTTTATGATTATTGTAAATTATATTGATTTTTGGTTTTCATATTCAAAATAATAAATCTATTAGATCCATTGCATACATTTACGAATTTGTGTCATTGCTTCTCAAAAGGTTTTCAAGAAACCTTAACAAGTAACATTCGATACATAGGAGCTAGAATTCTTTATACAAGATAAGTTGACATTTGAAATTAGATACTCACATACACATGAATAGATTACTCACATACTCATTTGAAATTAATTATAACTAGAATCATAAATGTAATCAACAGCTAGAATCACAAATATAATCAACAGCTAGAATCATAAATGTAATCCCTCATTAAGAAGTGTGGAGAAATTTAAAAAAATATAATGTTCTCATCTTACTTTTACATTAATATTGATTATGACTATGAAGTAACCTGCACATATCCAAATGTAAAGAATAATGAGCTATGTTATAACGAGGACCCACTGTATTTACCATCTATTCTGTTTATTAACATTACAAAGAATAAAATATTACTTACAATGGTGTTGGCTTTTCAGCAGTAAGTTTCCCACGGCGTATTTTAGTTTCAATATCATTTAGATGTTTTAATTTTCCAACAGTATCCTTGAAAATAAGAGAATTAATTATAAATACCAAAGTACATAAAAATTCATATATGGCCAACGATTTTGAAATGCACTATGCTATAATACAAAATTGACTTACATGCATTATGTTATAAAAATTGGGTTTTCCTGTGTAAAACAAAAAATGAAAGGGACGACCAGTCTCATCGAATTCAGCATCCTTTTTAGGAGGAAATACTAAATGTGGTGGCTTCATAAAAGGTCGAGCCTTTTTCTCAAACAATCCTGAAGGCAGTAAATATTCTATTGCTTCCTAAAAAATAAATAAAAAATCCAATCATAGGCCTGATTTCTCTCGAAATACGTGGCTAAACTTTAAATATAAAAACTAAAATTCTCTGCTTTTGGCAGATTTCCATTTTTTGTATTTTCATTTTTCAGCCATAAGTAAATCCAGTCTTCATCTCATATTGAGAATAGGCCAATAATCACATGGCATGTTATTTGAAGATTAAATACCATATATTGTTTTAAACTAACTTTAACAGTGTGAAATACAAGGATAAATCTTTGACCAATACCATACTGTAAAACTAAAGATGGAGTGTGTTAATGGCTGAAATCAGGCCAGAAGAAGGATAAAATACAATACCATCAATATCTACATTATTATAAGTAGTATTGAAAGATGATATATCGCCAAACAAAGTAATATACTCCAATTGTTGCCCTATAAGTTCCCTCTATCGCAAACATTAACTAAGCTATTTTCTGTAGAGTTTTATTTCCAGCCTTTAGCACTTAACCCGCACTCCTAATTATACTTTTTTCCCATCAAAGTCCACATGTTTCACTAAAAACCTCATGTCCAGCTTAAATTCCAAGTCTTATTTATTTTGGGTATATGATGATATCACATCATCTATAATATGATATGACATCATCTGCATGACATTCAAGCCCATGGGAAGTTTATGCAACAGTGTTACAGACTTTTACTAATTTATATGTTATCGCTGCGTGTAGATAATGTAACCTGATTGTCACATGTAACAATCAATTTATTTATATTATATTTTTATTATTTCACAAGCATATTTTAAATTAGAAAGTAATATCTCATCCAAAGTTAAAGCAAATATATAGGTTCTGGAGAATTAAGGATTCTTTAATAGAAAACACAGTGGGCATTAAAAAACACTACAAGATTTTGGTCTGAATGAGAAGGAACTAAAATTCTTATTTATTAACATCCACTTTTTGCTACTGTGGCTAATTGGGATGGGTTATCTACAGGTTACCACCCTCTTTTAGCCAGGGTGGGACTAAGGATTTTATTTAATGAGTTTGTCACTAAATAAATTCGTATTTGCCAAGTGTGAGATTAAGGCCAGCACTTTAATTCACATGGCTAACCTGAGCCCCGAAGGTACTAAAACATTAAATAATATGGGCTCGTTCTCCAAGCCTAACAAAATATATAAACAGAACTATAAAACTTCTTGATAAAATATTTCAAAATTCATTAATTATGCGATTTCATTAAAGTAAAATCTATAGTATATAAATCTAAGAGTGCATAAAGGTTTTAGACCAAACTATAATAATGATTATTAAACAGATGTACCTACGTCTATTTGATCTTGAGTAAAGGTTTCAGGATCAACACCCATCATATTAGCAAGGTGACGTTTGCCAATATTAAAGGAATCTTCTTCTTTCTTCATAAATTCATCTATGGAAAATATGGAAACATTTTTTTTTTATTCAATAATGAGCCTAATTCATGTTTATATTCCATTGATAAATAAAATAAGAGAAAGTATTTATGAACTTATATTTTGTTAAATATATAGATGATTGATATTTGAGTAAACAAATAATTAAGAGATTTCCCTTAAGGTAAGTAAGCTAGTAAGGTTGTACTCATGACGCGATTTTCAAAACATTTCCTGAAATGTTCATCGATCCTACTTAGGTGTATGTGTGTGTGTGTGTGTGTGTGTCTGTTAATGCTCTAGAGGTCGCAATTTTTGATGAATTACTAAATTCTATAATTATGTGTTTCATGTAAATCTAAAATCAAATTCGTTAATGTCTGAAATCTGACCAATGGAAGGGAGTTGAATGGTTTGGAGGGGAATTTCAAAAATTCCAAAATGTCTGAAAATGAGGTCTGTTCATAATTTTATATATATATTTTTGTGGTTGGCATTATAGACCTTTGAGATCTCAAGCCCCATCCCAAGCAAAACTTGAGGGATTCATGATTAGAATATTTACATACTAAGTGATCAACTCGATGTACAACCCCCCTTAACCAAGGAGGGCATAGAATGATTTGTCTGTAGGAGACTGACCCCATTGTACCCACAGGGTCTGTGGCGAGTTCACACTGGCAGCCTGCCTGTGGATGGATCAAAGAGAATCATATTTTTTAGTCATCCCTAGGCTCTGCTGATGCTCTACAATTGTTGTTCTATACATTTTTTCCTTAGCTCAAATATAAAGAGAGTTATTTGTTGTTTTCTGCCTTCAATAAACACACATTTCTACTCATCGGAGTTTTACCCAGAAATATAAAATATATGGTGAGATAAGATGAATAGTGTGTTTAACTTGTGCTTCGGAAATCTGCTTAGTTTACATTGTCCCTGCAAAGCAGACTTTGCCCTTCACTTATTTTCCTATTTCTCAAGTGTAAAATACTATAGAAAAATAAATCCCTGAATACCTAATAGTAAAAGGATATGATTTTGTTCCTGAACTCGACTTTTATCAATGAAAAATAGAGATCCCTAAGTTTTTCTACTCTGCAGAGCGGAGTGTTAAATCATATTTATGTTTTATTTTTTAGAAATACTGTTTATTAATTTATTTCTTTTTTGGCTTGTTTTCTTAGGGAAGTGCAATCTTCAACTGTTTGATAAAAAAATGATGTCCATAAAAAAATAATTGCCCAGAAAGGTGCAGGAAGGCACGTAGAAGTTTAGGGTTTTTTTTTGCTTTAATGTTTTATTGGATTAAAGAGACATTCTATTGATTTCAGCCTTCAGAATCCCCCCCCCCATCTCATTAACAATAAGCCAATGTGTCAGGAAACATCTTATAGCAAGCTTAAATACCACATATTGTTTTCATCGGGTGAGATCCAAGTATAAATAATCTGTGTGATGTCATGAATGAACATTATACTTTATACAAGCCACAATGTGTTATTTGATCAATACCAATACTTGATAGTGCATTCAGTTTTATATAAAGGAATGGGGGACTAAAATTCAATATCATATATATCTCAGTTGCTATGTGGCAGAACAAAGAGTGTTACAAATGAAATTTATTGATCTATTTTTCTCAAATATTGAGTTATTTTTATATATATATATATATATATATATATATATATATATATACTTCATTAAACCCCCAATCCTATACTTTGATTTTCATTTAGAACAACAAAGTCATTTAATATTTCATTTCCAGCCCTATTCATGTAGGCCTCTTATTAAGCAGGAGAAGAGTGATAAAGAACAGAGATGATTAGAACAGATCATCAGCATGTCATTCCAGAACTTGGAAAATCAGCTTAGTTTATGTAGCCCCTTTTAACAGACTTTTTAATTGTGACAGATTTTAGCCAAATTAAATCTTACCCACTGCAAAAAACCAAAAAATGAATATAGTTAGGAAAATTCAAAGACAGATAAATTTCTGTCGATGGCTTAAATTGATTTGTATAAATAGGAAGAAAACTTTCTTTATTTTCTTTCCTTTAAATGAATTAATTTGAACAAAAAATAATTTAAAGTATTTAAGAATACACAACAAAATACATACTGTAGTTCTTTGCACGTTCAAGATATGACTTCATAGCCTTACTAAGCTTCTTTAAATTTGTTGGTTCAATATTTCCTTCACTTTTTATTGTGCTATAATGTACAACTGGCAGTTGCTTAATAGACACCTAAAGGGGAAAAAGAAAATAGATTTTTAACACATGTTTTCCACAATGGCTAATAAAAAAAATTAAATCTAAAAGCATATTTTTAATTTTTTTTTTTTTAGCAGATTTCCCTTAAGGGAAATCAGCTATTGAGGTTGTACTCATGACGGAATTTTCGAAATTTTCCTTCAAATGTCCATCGATCCTACCTAGTAGAAGACGAAAATGAGGTCCGTTCAAAACTGTATATATATATATATATATATATATATATATATATATATATATATATATATATATATATATATATATTTGTCTGTTACCGCTCTAGCGGTCGCAATTTTTGTTTGATCGTTACCAAACTCGATATTTAGATGTTTTATGTAAAAAGAAAGATCAAGTTCGTTAACGGCTGAAATCGGACCACGGGGAGGGGGGGTTTAGAGGGGAGGATTTTCGAAAATTCGAAATATCTCCGTTACTATTCGTCGGATCGAAAAATTGTACAGAATTAATCTTATTACAAATTAAATTTACTATAAAAATTGTTTTATATATATATATATATATATATATATATATATATATATTAACCGAGATATTTGTATTTTTATTAAATTTGGGCGGGTAACGGACAAAGTGACTTTCCCGCCAAAAGCTAGTTCGGCCGTTTCATTAACTGCTCGGCTGAAATTTCTCTATTGTAAAACTTCACGTAATATATATCCTTCGGACCTAACAATGAAATGCAATTTCATGTATATAATTATGCACCCAATAGTTTGTATAATAGTATAGAGCTGGAGTAATATTTTTATTGTTGCTTTATGAATTTCCTTCTAGGGAATAAAGGCCGCTACTTAGAACTAAAACCAGGGCCAAGATAAATAACATTTCATTTGGATACCCCCAGATACTCAAAACACTATTTGTTCAAGAGGTGTAATGTGTGTGTGTGTGTCAAGCAGAAATTAGTTGAAATATTATAAGTTGATAGCTTAAATTAACCTTCTGTCAAAAAGGCAATATTCAAGGGCATATATATTACAAGGTGGACACAACTCTTATTTTTTTTTAACTTAATGCTCCAAAAAGGTACCTAATTTTTAATATGTGTATTTTTAAAAATAAAATTGTGAATACACACTTTTTAATATAACTTTACAAAATAGATTAATAATAATGAAATAAAACTCGCCAAAGCATAACATTAGTTATTTAAAATAAGGAAGAAGAAAGTTAGGTCCTCACTCATTTTTTTTTTTAAACAAATCGAACAATTTTGGTGCCCTTTCCTGTCTTTTGAGAATTCACAGAAATCACAGTTTTGTCGGATCACTTGTTTCTCGGAAGGTTTATAATTTTTAACCCTAATACTTTTTAATTGTTGAATAAAGCTCTTTGGGGATATGAATATTCATCATTCTTCTTTTCACTAGTGTTTCAACAAGACAAAATGAGCAATTGAGGAAGTCTGTGTGAGCTTGGTTTAAATAACTCTCCACTTGTTCAAGACAAAGCTAATGTCAGCTGCAATGCCCAGTATAACAATTAAATATTTCCAACAGCAATCTTTTTTATGCTTTTATCGTAGTACAAGATGTCTAGAACATCCAGTCCTCTCTTAGTTGGATTGCAGTTCTCTACAATTATAGTCTTTAAAGCTTCATTAGTCATTTCACAGGTATTATGGATAGAAGAAAATAATAATACTGTTTTTGTTTCTTTTATGAGTACATGACAAGATCATTTGTCAAGCTGGTACAAGAAACGTGTAAAATTAAATTGCACATTACCGAATAGCATTGAAGGTGGTGTCTGTAGTTTATTTTTCTTAACCACAGTAGTCTTAATTTTTCTTTAGTAATTTACTGACTAGTTTGACTAATGTGAACCATTTATCACATGTTATATTTCTCTTACTCCCTCTCAATGGCTCTGTGTGGTACTTGCTACATTTAGGTAGGTCAATCTTGCTGTTTGCATTTTCCTTTTCAACACATGGAACCCCTCATAAAAACAAAATGTTCTTCTATCACACAGTGATACATTCTTGAGTCCGTATTTATCGAGCTTTGCTGTTAGTACATTTTAAAGGGATTACTTCCACAAAAACTAAGCAGTGGCTCATCTAATGTGAGATGTTCTGAAGGTGTATAATATTTTGGAGTTTTTCTGAAATTTATTTCACATTTCTCGGAATGCCCCAAATATGCAACACTTCCTCAATTGTGTGAAAAACATTTTTTGCCTCCATTTTATAGGATTTTTTTTCTTTTAAGCACATATCATTTATTAGGTTTTAGCATATTTACCTCATGGGAATATATATATATATATATATATATATATATATATATATATATATATATATAATTGATTTGTCCAGCGATCATAATTTTTGTTTGATCATTAAACTAGACATTTAATACTTTTATATAAAAAGGAAGATCAAGTGTGTTAATGGCAGAAATTAAACCAGTGGGACAGGGGGAATTTAGAAAATTAGAAATATCTCTGTTATTATACATTGGATCAAAAACGTGTATAGAACCAATCTTATTGCAAATTAAATGTTCTATAAATATTGTTATATACATTTATTCTCTTTCTCTAATATTGACTGAGATATTTGTACATTTTTGTTTTCGGTTTTCAGTAAACCCCCGCTCCAAGCCATGTGATATTTGCAATGAGCTGTTATATACTGCTCAAAAATGAATAGGGATATTGGCTGTTTAGTGGTATGTATGGGGCCTAGCATATTTTTTTTTTTTATTATTATAAATATCATTAATATTTATTAGAAATTATTGTCTTTTTTCCCCCATAAAAAAGAAATTTAATTAAGATCAATTTAATTAAAATTAATAGGATAAGAAAAAATAACCAACATCCCTATTCATTTTTGAGCAGTTTATAATGAAGTACTTTATTCCATGCATAAATATTGTTTATATGAAACGTTTATTGTGTGAGAACCCACCTTGTTGCGCTAAAAGTTACTTTTATTATGTGAAAATAAATTTCTTTGGCCTCTTAGTCCATTATAAACCAAGGGTGGTGGGAGGGTGTCAAAAGAAACAGTTCGATACATTCACTGCCTGAGAATTCCCACTCTTATGGTTCAAAATAAATATAAAAAAAAGGTTAAATAAGTTTCTTAGACCTTTGTTATAAAAATGAATCAATCACAATTTATAATAATTTTGTTGATCCCAAAGTATACATCTTAGCATTTTCATTTGACATTTAAAGAACTAAAGAGGCACATGTTAGACCTATACAAACACTCGAGATAAAACATTTTTTGCCGAGCTTCAACCTGAAGCTTAATTAAAATTCTTTATAGGTTGCTGGGAGTAAAAGTATTATAATACAGAAAAGTACAAAAAAGAAGAATTCTTCAATCCCACGGTTTTAGTTTGTATTTGAACTAGTACTTTTGGCAAACTATGTTGAGAAGGCTACAATGGCTTATAAACTGTAGAAGAAAATAGTTTCCAGTTTTTGCAAGATTACTTAAAAGGTGTTATATGCCTATAAACAACAGCATAGTTTAACAAAATTACAAGCCCAAATAAATAGATACATGAACAAAGAAATTTTTTCTCCTTTAGCCTAAATAAAACTAAAAATAAGAAGCAATTATTTTATGTTAAAATGATAAAATACATAAAATATTGTTTAATCGGACATAAGAAGTATTTAAGCATAAACCAGCAGAAGCAGTTTTTGAGTGTGATCAGATCAGAACCATCAAACCATTGTGTTGAAATGTTTCTAGTCTCAACAAATTTGCCCAGTTAATAATAAAACTGAGTTTAGAGAATTGTTTTTTTGTTTTTTTTTTACAATAAATATGAATTTTTTTTTTTTTGTCAATAGTAGGATCAGTTTACATAGACCATCCTTTTCCTGCCACTCAACCTGAAGTTGCCCTATCTCCCTCAAACACCTCCACATTTAATTATATTTCGTAATACAAAATAAGCAAAGTTATAAAATTATGAGGGGTTCTGGTCGCAAAAAAAAATTAAATGTATATAAACATTTTTTAAATGTGTACATGATAGAACTTTTAATATATTTAATAATATTACTATTATAGTTTGCTTTTATAAGTAATTTTAGTGAGGTTGACAAAGAGCTGATAATGCTCCACATGAAGAAAAATATTTTAGGAATATAATATAAGGTAAAATTATATAAACAATGGTATCAAGTAAATGTTATGATGTGTCACAATTTTCATAGACTGTATAATTTTGTGTTGACAATGAATAATTATTTTATAGGATTATCTGAAGATGGCCACAAAGGCCGAAACGTTATAACGAAGTAAATAAACAATTTATTAGCAGTGGAGAACTGTATACTTAGTAACTTCTTATATGAATAAATTTAATTTTAAAAAGATCACTTACTCGCTCCAAAGCCTTGTAGCACAGTTTGCACTGAAAATATAGTTTTCTAAGACCAGTCATGATTTTTTACTTGTCAGTCTTCAGAGAGGAAAGTAACCTATAATAAAAATATTTAAATGGTAAAAATTAGGAAAAATTATGAACTATATTACAAACTAAATTATACTTTTTAATCAAAACATTGATATAATCTAAATGAGCTAATAATTATTATTTTAAACTAAATGAAGCCATTGAAGACGCCTTTGATTATCCATCAGTATTTGTCAATGGAAACTTAAAACTTATTTTAATGATAATATTTCCCATATTTCATTGTTGAAAGGATAACTTCTACATGAAAAAATTAAAGTTCACTATTATTTATAAAAAATCGCCCATATATAATTGTTGATTTCTGTCTATTAGTTAATAATGTTTTTTTCTGTTTATAAGACAAGAAAGAGTAAGAGTATCATACATAGAGACTTGTGATACATATAAAAATTAGTAACACGTTTTTACTGAGCATAAATGTATCTTGATTGATAAATGATTGTGTTGTCAGTGTGCGAATTATGAATAGTTCTACAATCTAAGCTGTACAATGTTTTGGTGAGTGCCTATTAAAATCAACTCCTTAAAAGCCCTATTGGCTGATATTATTTTATGTATATTACCTAGTAAATGGTCTCTAAGTAATAATATTGGTCACCACTCATCACTAATGAATAAACATAGGATGTTATACATTTTCAATAGAGCTAAGTAGTAACTTTAATGTGAGCTGAACCACTATTTCCTTTACCAAAGTTACATAACTATTATTTAGTCAGTAGGAGAACAGATTTACCTAATATCATAATAATACTTAATTTAAACACCCAAATAAGAGAAACTGTCTGTCTAAATTTAATAATGATTCGAATATGTCCTACCCACAATTCAGATATCCCCAGAAGATATTATTTTTATAACATTTTTAAAAATGTATTGTGCGACAATAGTAACTTCTGTTCGCCAATTCAGCTGTAACTAAAGTAGTGAAAACTATAACAAGACTTTAACATGCTGCAACCTCCCAATTCAGATTAAATTGATATAAAATCGATATATTGGGTTATCGATATGTTTAGGAGAGTATGACACCTTCCACGCCATTCTCTGTATTTTTTCTCGAAAGCTTCCAGAATTATCCTTCATTCAAGGTGCACTTCTCTATGTAGAAGTTTTGTCTCGTCGAATTTAATTTGGCTAGAAAAATACTAGCTTGTCTATCTTTGTCGGACGTTTTTAATCTCTGGTGTTTAAAGCAGTCACGTGTTGGCTAACACTGGCTATCCTAAATAAACTTTACCACAATGAAATTATAAATGTTATCAAATAGACACCGATATCTTGTAAAACTTAGGTGTATTTCGTGATTTTAAATATTATTGAATATTTGGTGTGGCTTGAATACTGTTCGTAAATTATAATATACTTGCCAGTCTTGAAAGTCCCTCCTATATAGGGAGGGGTACAGTGTTCAAGGGGAGTATTTTCATTTTCAATATCTTAGTAATTATTATTAATATCTAGTTTAGTCTTAATTTTTCTAAATGCTCTTGTTACTTCCCTTTTTTGTAGTCTTTTTTTTTTTTTTTAAGAGTTCTTGGTAATTCTGAGCTATTATCCGGTTAACTTCAATTCCCTCCATACTGTAATATTACATTAGTGTAGTGCTGAATATTAATATTCAGTCCTAATTATGTGTCGGAAAACGAAAATATATTAATAAACTTAATTTAGTAGTCGTCTGGCTCACTATCGGTATCTGGCTCATGAACGACGCGAGGTAAATTTTGTAACACTAAAATTTCCAAAATACGCCATCGGTGGTTAAAACCGAGGGTGGGGGGTTTTCTTGTTCTAACTTTAGTATAAAACAAGAGTACATCACATTTTTAGGGCGATTGGTCAGATCTACAATGGCGAGGACGAGCAAACTCGCGTCTTTCATGAGCCAGATACCGATAGTGCCAATCTGACCAATCGCCCTAAAAAATGTGATGTACTCTTGTTTTATACTAAAGTTAGAACAAGAAAACCCCCACCCTCGGTTTTAACCACCGATGGCGTATTTTGGAAATTTTAGTGTTACAAAATTTATCTCGCGTCGTTCATGAGCCAGATACCGATAGTGAGCCAGACGACTACTAAATTAAGTTTATTAATATATTTTCGTTTTCCGACACATAATTAGTACTGAATATTAATATTCAGCACTACACTAATGTAATATTACAGTATGGAGGGAATTGAAGTTAACCGGATAATAGCTCAGAATTACCGAGTTCTTGTTTTAGACGTATTATTTCATTTTTTAAATGTGTTTCATTACTGTATAATGAAATAGCCCTGTTTACTAAGTTGTGAATAATGCAATGTGTTTGGGCTGAGTACTGGTGGGATGGAAACATTTAGATACCTACTTGAAGCTATCAGCTATCTATAAACTGTGTGACTGAATTTATTACTGCCTTCTTTAATTATTAAAAGATCAAGAAATAGTAATTATCCTTCATTTTCTAATTCTATTGTTAATCAGAAAAAATGCCCGTTAGAGCAGATAGCCGATCTTCTCAGAATGAAATATATATATATACTAGCTCAGATACCCGGCTTCGCCCGGGAATTGATTTGAGGCTGAATGGTGATGGTATTTTTTTGGTAAGGCTTTAATTTGCACAATATTTTGACATTTACCCGTCCCAGTGTTTAGGGTTATACCCGTTGTTGGCATTTGTTAATAATAAAAATAATTTTTTATGTATGTCTTCACTGTCCTCCAAATTGTCATATTTCCCGTCTCCTGTGCATTATGGATAGATTTCAGTTATTAAGGACAAAATATTAACAAAGATTTGAATTAATTTTTCCAGGTGAGGTACCTCATAGTTCAAATTGGAATGAATTGTTGAGCATATCAATATTTCTACGCAAATTACTTGCTCCACACATTGTTCCTGGAGAAATGTATAAAAAAAAAAAAAAAGTTAATCTAAATAACAAAGTAAACAACTTTTGTTATGTGCATGTTTGTCGAAAAACATATAGACAATGAAATATCGCAAATTCTTATTTCAGGCCTCCCTTATAACCCCCACTCCCGTTCTAACCTAAAAATTTTAATATAGCTTATAATCATGAAAGAATTAATGCTAAATGACATACCGAGTTTTTTTAGTTCGGTTTAATCGTTAGCGCCCAATGAAATAGTTGACTCCCGCTTTAGTTTATAGTGTACATCTAGTTTACACTTTGTTAAAAGATAAAAATGAATATAACAAAAGTTACTCTAAATAACAAAATAAACAACTTTTGTTATGTTCATATTCGCCGAAAAACGAATAGAAAACGAAATACCGCTATTATTAAATTCAGGCCTCCCTTACAACCCCCACTCCTGCCCGTCCCTAGAAATGTTGGTATGGCTTATTATAATGAAAGCGTTAGTGCTAATACACATACCGATATTTATTTATTTCGGATGAGTCTTTTGTGCCAAATAAAATTGTTGACTCCCGCCATAATTTTTAGCGTATAACGCCTTTATACTTCGGTATACGACGATAGTGTATATAAAAAAGTTTCTCTAAATAACAAAATAAACAACTTTTGTTATGTGCATATTTGCTGAATAAGCAATAGGAAACGAAATATCGCTATTTTTAATTTCAGGCCTCCCTTATAACCCCCACTTCTGTTCGTCTTAGAGAATATTAATATAGCCTAAAGTCTAAGTTGGGCTAGTAGTAATATACATACCAAGTTTCATAAAATTCGGTTCAGCCGTTTATTCGTGAAAAGGTAACAAACAAACAAACAGACACGAAAGAAACAAAATGTAGTTATGGTGTCTATGACATGTGAAACGAAAAGTTATCGTGAAATTTCGCAAAAAAAAATCAATGTACAGACAGAGGTTACAATTTTATATATATATATATATATATATATATAGATATAGATATACAGTAGCACACAGTGAAAATGGTTCATTTATTATGTACAATAATATATTTTTTTAAGAAAGGTTCTCCCTAAAATATTACACATTTTATCTAGAAAAAAATAAATCTCTCTTGAACAATAATTAATAATGCCTGAGCATAAAAATAACAAAAATGAAATTCCAGACCTCACAGTGAAAATGATACATTTTAATAAAATTCAAATTAAAAGTAATTTTATATAACTAATATCTTGATGGAAGTCCTTTGTTGTTGATTACTTCTCTCAAGCGGTTTGGGATAGATTCCACGAGTTTTTGGGTAACATCTGGGGTAATTTTCTCCCATTCTTCCAAGAGTGCCTTTTTTAGATTTTCTTTGTATGAAATATTATGTTTTCGCATTTTTGTCTCCAATTTTGCCCACAAATGTTCAATGACATTTAAATATGGTGACTGCGGAGGTGTCTTTATAAGTTTGGGACAGTTAAATGTAAGCCATTCTTTCACTATCAACGAAGAATGCTTGGGGTCATTATCTTGGTAAAAAGTAAAAATATCTTTTAATCCAAGTTTTTCAGCACTTACCTTCAGATTTTGCCTTAATATGTCCACATATAAATGTTTATCCATTATACCTTCTATAAAATGCAGACTTCCCACACCAGAGGCTGCCATGCATCCCCACACCATCACACTCCCACATCCATGTTTCACAGTCTGTAAGAGATTTTGCTTGTAAAATGCTTCTCCAGATTTTCTCCAAACGTATGCATGCTCATCCGACCCAAAAATGTTAAATTTGCTTTCATCAGCAAAAATAAAGTTTTTCCAAAGTCAAAATCTTTGGAAATGTGCTCATTTGCAAATTTTAGCCGGCCTTTTTAATTTTTTTTACTAATGAACGGCTTTTTCCTAGCAACTCTACCATGAAAATTGTTTCCTTAGGACGCGACGAACAGTTTCAGCACTAACAATCTTCTTTAAATAATTTTCCACTTCACTTGCAATTTTTGGTGCACTCATTCTTTTTTTTTTTTTTTTTTTACGTACCTCAGAATCCACCTTTCGTCAGCATCGGAAAGTATCTTTTAGGGCACTTCCTCTTCTTATTAATAAGCCTATTTTCCCTTTTATATCTTTCTACAATGCGTTGTACTGTTGCATAACTTTTCTGAAAAAATTCGCCAATTTCTCGATACGATTTTCCTCTGTTGAACTGTTGTATAATTAGTTCTCTTTCTCTTACCGTTGTGTGCCGACTCATTATAATAAAACAAAAAGAATCACGAAATAATATAATAAAATTGTCTTAGAGACTGATAGCACAGAAGACACTGAAAGCCTGGATAGAACTAAAACGGATTAAAGGCAACATGAGTGGTGTATCATTTTCACTGTGAGATAGTTCAAAGGTTTGTATTCCTCTTATGTAGCTTATTTAATCCTTGCTAATGTTAGAGAGCTTGGCAAGTTAATCTGTAATCAAGAATATATTCTCATTCCATATACACTTATACATTATATAAAAATAAGTGCAATAAGTTATTTTTGACATATAGACGAACAGGAGTGGGGGTTATAAGGGAAGCCTTAAATTAAAAATAGCGATATTTCGTTTTCTATTGGTTTTTCGGTAAATATGCACATAACAACAGTTGTTTATTTTATTATTTAGAGTAACTTTTGTTATATACACTTTTGTCGTATTCCGAAGTTTAAATGCCTTATACGCTAAAAATTATAGCGGGAGTCAACAATATTATTTGCCAAAAAAGACTCAACCGAACTAAATAAAACTCGGTATGTGTATTAGCAGTGAGGCCTTTATTATAATAAGCCATACCAACATTTCTATGGACGGGGAGGAGTGGGGGTTATAAGGGAAGCCTGAAATTAAAAATAGCGATATTTCGTTTCCTATTGGATTTTCCGCTAATATAAACATAACAAAAGTTGTTTATTTTGTTATTTGGAGTGACTTTTGTTATATACACTTTTGTCGTATACCTAAGTATAAATCAGTTATACGTTAAAACTTTAGCGGGCACTAACGGCTGAACCGAACTTAACAAAACTCGGTATGTCAATTAGCATTAATTCTTCCATGATTATAAGTTATATTAAAATTTTTAAGTTCGAACGGGAGGGGGGTTAAAAGGGAGGCCTGAAATAAAAATTCACCATATTTACATGTATAAGAGACGGGAAATATAAAAATATCGAAGACTGTGAAGCCTTATCGAACAAATAATTCTATTATTAGCAAATCCACGGGAAAGACGGGTATCAATCCTAAACACTGTGACGGGTAAATGTCAAAATATTGTGCAATGTAAAGCCTGCTAAAAAAATACATCACCATTCAGCCTCAAATGAATTCCCGGGCGAAGCCGGGTATCTGAGCTAGTATATATATAAAATTGTAACCTCTGTCTGTACATTGATTTTTTTCGCGAAATTTCACGATAACTTTTCGTTTCACATGTCATAGACACCATAACTACATTTTGTTTCTTTCGTGTCTGTTTGTTTGTTTGTTTATTTGTTTGTTTGTTTGTTACCTTTTCACGCATAAACGGCTGAACCGAATTTTATGAAACTTGGTATGTATATTACTACTAGCCCAACTTAGACTTTAGGCTATATTAATATTCTCTAAGACGATCAGGAGTGGGGGTTATAAGGGAGGCCTGAAATTAAAAATAGCGATATTTCGATTCCTATTGCTTTTTCAGCAAATATGCACATAACAAAAGTTGTTTATTTTGTAATTTAAAGCAACTTTTGTTATATGCACTTTTGACGTATACGGAAGCATAAATGAGTTATACGCTATAAACTAAAGCGGGAGTCCACAATTTTATTTGGCACTAAAGACTAAACCAAATTAAACCAAACTCGGTATGTGAATTAGTACTAACGCCTTCATTATAATAAGCCATACTAACATTTCTAGGGACGGGCAGGAGTGGGGGTTATAAGGGAGGCCTGAAATTAAAAATAGCGATATTTCGTTTCCTATTGCTTTCTCAGCAAATATGCACATAACAAAAGTTGTTTATTTTGTTATTTAGAGTAACTTTTGTTATATGCACTTTTGCCGTATACGGAAGCATAAATGAGTTATACGCTGTAAACTAAAGTGGGAGTCCACAATTTTATTTGGCACTAAAGACTAAACCGAATTAAACCAAACCCTGTATGTGAATTAGTGCTAAAGCTTTCATTATAATAAGCCATACTAACATTTCTAGGGACGGGCAGGAGTGGGGGTTATAAGGGAGGCCTGAATTTAAAAATAGCGATATTTCGTTTCCTATTGCTTTTTCGGCAAATATGAACATAACAAAAGTAGTTTATTTTTCTATTTAAAGTAACTTTTGTTTTATTCCCTTTTGTCGTATAGAAAAGTATAAACGAGATATACACTAAAATCTAAAGCGGGAGCCAACAATTTTGTTGGGCACTAACGATTGAACCGAACTTAGCAAAACTCGGTGTGTGAATTAGCATTAATTCTTCCATGATTATAAGCTATATTAAAAATTTTAGGTTCAAAGGGGAGTGGGGATTATAAGAGAGGCTGAAATGAAAAACTCGGTTTTTCTATTTTCTATTTGTTTTTCGGCAAACATGCACATAACAAAAGTGGTTTACTTTGTTATTTAGAGTAACTTATGTGTGCATTCACTTTTGTCGTAAAATGAAGTAAACACGGGATATACGCTAAACGGGAGTCAATAATTATATTAGTACTCATTTAAGGGGTTTTAATAAATGAATGCTATGACAAATGATGTTATGTTTTCGTCTTATATGATAGTTCAAAGTATGATTCGGATTAGTGAGGTATAAATCTTCGTCACCCCCTCCTCATTTATTTATTTTTCCTAGAAAATAGCTTTGTTATTTATTTCCAATAGAAATATAAACTATAAGAGCATTTCCATTATTTAATTTGTATAATGTACCTTGATGTTATTGAAACAAATATGTGCTATCATAATAATTAAACGTTAATGGTAATGTCATTATGATAAAAAACAATATGCGTATATATGATATGATATTTTCAGGGTACCTCCATTATTTAATTCCATCCAGTAGATAAATTATTAAAATAATGTTTTGAATCAATAATTTAAGTAGAAGAATTTTGAGAAGTCTCATGCGGGAGCGGAAGATGAATGGAGCCTTACTAGATAATTGAGTTTACTAATTTCCCGTCTGGCATTACTGAAAGTAGTTTCCAGTGTGATTCACTATTACAAATATAATCTTACGTGCAAAAACTTTGCCTAATATTATATGAGCTCGGATTGGCTTTTGAAAGGAAATATGTTCATTATAGATGATATTTAATTGTAATAAATGCTACCCATGATTATGGTTTGAATTACGAGTATTGAAAAAAGGTGAGTCAAAAAGAGTAAAGGGATAGATTAGGAACATATTTTCATTTATTCTTCAAAACTAAAATTTCTATTATATCAATCCCCTGAAGTTACCCTTCAGGGTTGGCTTTTTCGGTAAACCATTACGTCTTGGATGGAAGTGTAATTGTACACATTGAAGTCGTGCTATCAAAATACCATCATTAGTAAGTCAACAATGATTTCCCGGGCATCGCCGGGTACCTTAGCTAGTATATATATATATATATATATATATATATATATATATATATATATATAATTGAATTTTTTAGTCTTAAAGAAAAAAAAAAGTTCTTAATCAATCTCTCTCGAATGTTCGAAATGTTTACAATATAAATAACTGAAGAAGAAATGTTGTATTTATAGTTTACTTTCTTATGCTATGTGTAACATAGTGGATCAATGTTAATAATTAGCAGACGTAAACGAGTACACTTCCCCAGCACTTTCAATCCCCTTAAACATTGTTTTATTTAAATATTTTTTATATTTAAAGAAACTTTTCTGGGAGAGAACATAACATCGACAATTAAAGTTTCACTCACGGATAACTTCAAAAAAAAACTTTATTTGGTAAAACACAAACAGACTCAGGTTCCTGGAGCTGGAGTACTTTGATGCTTTAAGTCCTCCCACCCGAAGATTCGAAGTCCCCTGAGAATCAAGTAGAAGTAGGTAGTTGCCAGGGGTTGTACCAAGAAGGAGCCATAGTGGATGGGCTGGTGATGTGATGAAACTGGAGTTCAACTGGGGTTCGAGTTGTTGTAGATGATGTATTCTGAGTTTTGGGTAGACACTTTGACTTACAATGATTAGTAATTAATATAATATGGAAAAAGAATAGATAAATTACAATAATATAAATTACAATGTGAGTTGTATTAGAGGTTATATAATTAATCGTTTCTAATTGTTCTAGTAGAATATTATCTAGTTGAGGTATATCTAATGTGCTAAAAGTGATATTGTAAGGCTTAATACCAGTTGGTGTGTGGTTGAATAGTAGTATTTGAGTGTCAATAGTGTATGTAAAAGGCTTAGGGCACTCTAATAGTGTTTCTGTATTGTTGAGTTTAACGAGAGCAGTGGAAGGTAGGAAGAGAGGTGTACCTGTATGTTTTAGGTGTACAACTGGGGTCTTAAAGCTAATATACAAGTCTAATTCTTCTACATATTTAATAAATGGTAATGAAAAAATGGTTGTGCTTATACAATATTTAGAATTACCAAGAAAAATATTTTCTAATATTCTTTATCTGCTAGAGGTTTAATAGATTTACAGAAATAATTATCTATAACTAAGCTACAATTACCTATGTACAAGTGAGATATATTTCTTAAGACTAGGGTGTAAGGTGATACAGTTGTAAATGTCTGGGATTGTCTCATTACAGGGGCTTGAAGAAAGTAATATGTAGTCAGTGGGTCTGATTTTAAAGGTAGAGAAATGAAAATGTGTAGCAGTCCGTTTTTCAGAACACATCTCAGTTTGCTGAGTAACCATAGTTTTTCTTTGTTTAATGTTATGAGGGAGATGTTAGGAAGATTAGAAAAATTAATTTGGCTAAGAATGGAAGAGTGTGTTACGCCTAGTTCACAAAATTCTATGGTATTTTCGAGGTCAGTGAGTCGAATGTAAATGTAATTAATCGCTGAGTAGACTTCAGTAAGGTGTATTCGCCGTTCGTCTGTGTTGATAGAGTTTACGAGTTTGGCTGTTTTGTGGTTGTTTGTGTTTATCAGGTCAATGTCATGTCTCATAGTTTTGATCAAATCTTGACTGGAGTGTGTCTGAAGCTCGATGTTGTGTTCAATATGGTACTCATTTCGTTCGAGTTCTTCTAGAATTTTGTCATATTTTTGTTTGTCATTGGCATCCATGTTTCCTGTAAGCCAGTTGATAGCGGACCCGAGGCCATTTATAAGTCCTCGCCGTAATCGGGGATTTTTGTCGGTTTTGAATAAGGCTTGGAGTTTGTTTAATGTGAATTGGAGTAAGTGTTGAGTAGTATTGTACGAATCCAAATCTGTGAATTTCGCTAGGAGTGATTCTGTTTCGAGGAGTTCTTTGTATAAGGTTTTATAGTTTATGAAGTACGTGATAGTAAAATATTGGTCCATGAGATATGCGTCAGGTGCTTTAATGGGAACTATTCCCGGTGTCTGGGAGATGTCGGTGATTTCATATTGTATCGTCACTGTCAGAAGTGTGTAGAGACATATGGTCCTTATATAAGTCAGCATCTGCAACAGAAGTGCGAGATTTCCGTTTGAAATAGTCTTTTCTCTGTCGCTGTATGTTATCTTTGTGTATGGTGACGTCTCGTTTACCGTCCGTCAGTTTGATAACTGGTTTGTATGGGTTCTGTGCTTTTGTTCGTGTTTGTACTTTAGCATATGTTTGAGTAGGAATGTCGGGATCTTCCCTGGTGGCGTTTAATTTGTCAGTTCTTGTTTGTTTTTCGGTTATAATTTCATTTCGAATACAGGATTGTAAAAGTTTGAGTTTGTTGTGGTATTGTTCAACTAAACGTTCTGTGATTTGTACGTCAGTTTCGGGAATAGATTTTTTTGTTGTGCCAAAGGTTATTTCGTTTGGCGTTAGTTTCAGCTTTTGGTTTAATGAATTATTATAAGCAATTACACTGGAGCGGAGGCGTTGTTTAAGCGAGTCTTTAGGGAATTTTTCTTTTATAACCCGGAGAAGTTCAATGAGTGTTGAGTGTGTTCGGTTGAGTAATCCTAGGGAGTTGGGATGATTTGGAGTAACGTAATAGGGTTCGATGCCCTGTGATTCCAAGAGATTTTGTATCAGGCCGTTTTTGAATTCACGTCCGTTGTCCATTTTAATTCTGTCGGGAGCTGGAAAGGTTTCGAGGTATTTCATGATGATACTAGAAATGTTTGTGCTGTTGAGTGTGCGAATCACTTTCCCAAACAACTTTTTTGAGAAAGTGTCAACAATTGTGATAATGTATTGTTGTTCGTAATGTAGTGTGTCAATCATAATTTCTTCAAATGGTTTTTCTGGAGTTGGGGTGAGGCAGTACTTAGTTTTTATTGGTCGTCTGTCATATTTGGTTTTCCTACACGTATCACAATTATTTACATAAGTCATTATATGATCTTTCATTCGTGGAAAATAGTAGTGGCATCTTAGTTTATTGTATGTTTCGAGACCTCCACGATGGCATGTTTTACCAACGTGGTAATTGTCAATAATTTCCTTTTGTTCGTTTGTATCTGTCACGTCTAAACATTTGTGTGCGTATCTTTTGATTTTAACAGTTGGGTGTTTGTCCTGTATGATGCGAGTTAATGCGTTAAATATCCCTTCGAACTCTGGACGGACAGTTTCTACAGTAGGTTCACAGTAAACACCATATACTGTGTTAGGTTTAACTATTTCCAGAAGTATGTCATCTAAGTCTTGTGTCCAAGGGTAAGCTGTATCACCTGTGTATCGGAATTTATTAAATGGTCGGGTAAGTGAAATATTTTTTTGTCCACGTTGTATAAATATTTGGTGTTTCTCTATGTTTATTGGTTTGTCGTTAGTTACTATCCAGACTTGTTGATTGCTAGAATCCTGACTGTGCGCGGTCGCGAGAGAACAATCGTCCCTATCAGGAGCTAGAAGCTCGTGAATGAACTCATCCGCGATAGCGGTTGATGTCGACTGTTGTGCTGTTTCAGCAAGTACCTTCTCAAGTTCCATGTGGGGGTCAATGTCCTCATTATCATTTTCAAGGGTATGTACATCTGTGTCTGTATGGATAGGGTTTCTTGATAGAGCGTCAGCAACAAAGTTCGTCTTACCTTCTATATGTTTAATGTCAAATTCAAAGTCCGCGAGTTGAAATATCCATTTCATGAGTCTATTGTTTGAGTTTTTCATTGTGAAGAGTAAAGTGAGCGGTTTGTGGTCTGTTTGTAAAGTAAATCGTTTGCCAAAAAGATAAGGTTTAAAATGTGTACAAGCCCATACAACGGCTAACAGTTCTTTTTCAATCGTAGAGTATTTTTGTTCAGTGTTAGTCAATGTCCTGGAAGCGAATGCAATGGGGTGTTCCGTATTGTTAGTTAATTGAGATAATACAGCTCCTAAGGCTACGTTACTAGCGTCAGTAGTTAGAGTAAAGGGTAAGTTCCAGTCTGGAAATTGTAAAATTGGGGAGTTAGTAATGATGTCTTTGAGTTGGTTAACACTATGTATGAATTCTGGCGAGTGAGTGACAGTTTTGTTTCGTAATGCTTGTGTAAGAGGTTTGGCAATGTGAGCATAATTTCGTATAAATCTTCTATAATAACCACTTAAGCCTAGAAATTGTCGAATTTCTTTCTCAGTAGACGGTAGAGGGAAGTCGAGTACTGCTTGTATTTTGTCTGGTAATGGTTTGAGTCCCTCCGTGGATACTATGTGGCCTAAGAAAGGGAGTTCTGTTTTAAGAAATTCAGTTTTGTCCAGTTGAAGAGTCAGTGAATGTTGACTTAGTTTCCGGAATACATTTTCCAAGTGTAAGAAGTGTGAGTCGAGGTCTTCCGAAAAAACAATAATGTCATCAATATAAACGAGTGTGTTGGGGAGATTTTCGAGTAACATTTTCATAGCTCTTTGGAATGTTGCCGGTCCGTTACATAAACCGAAACTTAAGCGCAAAAATTCAAAATGTCCTTGGTCAGTACTGAATGCTGTCATGGGTATCGAATCTTTATCCATTTCTATTTGATGGAATCCTGATGCTAAGTCAATTGTTGTGAAGTATTTGGCACCTTTTAATTTACATAATAGGTCTTCAATGTTGGGTAAGGGGAATTTGTCGGGTATAGTTTGTTCGTTAATTTTCCTATAGTCTACTACCATCCTGATTTTTGTTTTTCCACTTGCATCAGGTTTTTTTGGTACAATCCAAACAGGTGAATTGTAAGGTGAATTACTTTCTCTGATTACTCCTAGAGCTAACAGTTTGTCGACCTCTTGTTTGATAGAGTCTCTAAAGTTATGAGGATATCTATAATTTCGTGTATATATAGGTCTATCTGTTTTTAAGGTAATTTTGTGTTTTAGTAAGTCGGTTGCTGGAAGTGGTTGTCCGTCGTTGTTAATTATATTTTTATATTTTAGGATTAGGTGAAAAAGTTTGTTACGAATGTCCTTTTCTAAATGATCTGTTCGCACAAGATTTTTTAATTTTTCCGTTTCTATATAATTCAATTCTTCTGTTATGTGACCATTTTTTATAATTAATGTATTAAGAATTTGTATTTCATTGTTTGCACAGTTTATTTGGCAATTTAATTTCTTCATACTATCATAACCTAGTAATAATTGATACTTATCGCTAAATGGTAATATATAAAATGTTTCTATTAATTTTTCGTGCAACCCAAGCAAAGGAGCAATGTCTAGCTCTACAGCAGAAGTGACTTTTTCGCGTCCAGCTGGAGTTTTTACAAAAAATTCTTCCGACTTCGTTTTGATTCCCTCGGGTAAGGAATTAGGGGTAATAAAATTTTTTGATGAGCCTGTGTCCAAGAGCCATGTCTGTCCTATTTTATCATTAAAGTGAGGTAGGTTTTCAGTTAGCATTAGGGAATATTCGGGGCAGATGGGTGGTTGCCGATGTCTAAAAAAGTATTGAATTTGTCTAGAAGCGTTGTCATTTGTGTCTCTAGTTTTTGTATTCTGTCGTCTTCAACATGGTGAAGGGGTTGGCTATTAGATCGGACAGTCCTCATTGACACGGTGTTTTGGGATTCTTTTTTGTTATTAAAAAAATTGTCCTGTTTTTGTTTGTCCCATTGTTGATTGTGTAAGGGGACGTACGTGGGGTGATATTCTCGATGTGGAACGTCATGTTGGGCTACGTATTGGGGAGGGTCTTGTCTGTCCCATTGTGGTCTGGAAAACTGGTAATTAGGTATGTCGTGTCTTTCCCAATTTTGGGAATTTTGGTATGTTCTGTCTCTCTGCGGGTTGTATTGGGGTTGCTTGTTTTGGCGGTCCCATTGTGGCTCGTAAAAGTGATTTTGGTAGCGTCTAGGGTGAGTGTAATGTTGTGGTTGTGGTTGTTGTCTGAAATTTTGGAACCTAGGTGGTTTATGCCTTTGTTCACCAAAATTGTGTGTTCCGTAGAGTCTTTCTACAATATGCGATGCTTCGTTTTGTATTGCGTGCCGTATGTCATCTAATGTGTCTGTTTTTATGTGGCTAAGGAAGTCGCAAAGATTTGGGTGTAGGTTTGATTTTATATAATAAAGAATTTCTAAATCTTTGGTTTTTATGTATGAGTCTTTGTCTGTAATAGTGTCTTCCATATGAACTCTGGAATAGATTAGGGCTCTTACTTTCGCTACTCTGTTAATAAAGTCCATTGGGTGTTCCCTAGCATATGGCCTAATTTTTATTAAGTCCATTGTTAATTGTTCTACTGTTCGCGAGTCTTTGAAGGAAGATTTTAAGTATTTTAGTAAAGTGGGTATGTCTTTAAAGTTATTAGTTAATAGACAGTGGCAGGCATTTCCTGTAAGTCTTGCTTTGATTTTGGTTAATAAGCGTGCATGATTATGGGTGTGGCATGGGTTATCAGTTTTACACACAGAATCGT
The DNA here is from genome assembly GCA_019009955.1 of Riptortus pedestris. NCBI lineage: Eukaryota > Metazoa > Arthropoda > Insecta > Hemiptera > Alydidae > Riptortus > Riptortus pedestris. The sequence goes on along the minus strand of CM032228.1, from coordinate 202,156,936 downwards.
AAACTTCTTGAACAGCTTTTGTAAAAAATATTAAATCGTCTTGGTTCCCATCAAACTGAGGGATATGTTCATAGTCATCTTTGGTCATAGAGTATGCCATTGTGTTGGTAAGTGAGTGTTCTTGTGTTTCGTTAGTGTTAGTAAGTCTTAATTGGTTTAGTCTGTCTTGTAAGGATGCTGGCATTAAATATAAATCTTATAATTAAAATATTAGTAATAATAAAAGAAAAATGCTTATTCTAAAACATAAAATTGTAATTGTCTAGTGTCTACCTCAAAAGTAATTTCTTGAAGTCGTGGTGTTGATTTTTGGGTTGATCCGCTGGGTTGAGCACTGGAGTGATCCTGCCGCTGAGGGAGTCTGGAGCCTGTTGCTATTTCTTCGGATCCTCTTGACTTCCTTCTTTTCAAAAGCGGTTCCGGTGTACTTCACTGAACTTAACTTTTTACTTTCGGCAGTGCGGAAGTCCCTAAGTTCGGGCGCCAATTAAAGTTTCACTCACGGATAACTTCAAAAAAAAACTTTATTTGGTAAAACACAAACGATTACAAAGACAATAATAGTTAATACAAGTGCATCAGACGGGAGTCGGGAGACAAGTGACTGGGAAGGGAAGAGGCAGGAGTATATATACTAGATAAGTAGCTGCTGACTCAGGTTCCTGGAGCTGGAGTACTTTGATGATTTAAGTGACGAAAGAGCAAATAATAAATGTTGTATAAGTCATTATCAAGTAAAGTTTAATGAGTACACACGTTCTACTTGTTTAAATACGCCATTTCGGACTCAACAAAATAAATTCCTTAGGTCCACCCTGGCTAGAAAAGGGCGCCATAGTAGCATAAAGTTGACGTAAATAAATAATAACACGCCATTTAATGTTTAGATGTAATTTAAAACAAATATCTTTACTTTCAATTATTAAGCATCAACTACCTCTTCCTGCCAAAAGAAGCCAAACTCGGCTGGTCAAAGGCAATCTGCCGGGAACCGACTGTGTTATCTCCTCACAACTTCCGCTCAATTATTTGGTTTAAATTATAGTTATTCTAAATATTAATAGGAATGCTTAAATATAAGTCCAAGTACATAACTTCATTGTTCATTCTATGCCTGTATTAAAAACACTTAGATGAGTACTAATAATATTGTTTAATCATAGTAGCAAAGAGTGGACGAAAATTAATGATATTGTTGACTTCCACTATACGCTAATATCTCGTTTATACTTCACAAAAGTTACTCTAAATAATAAAATGAGCACGTTTAGTTAGTTATATGCATGTTTGTCGAAAGCCCAATAGAAAGCGAAACTTCGTGATTTTTCAGGCTTCTCTTATAACCCCCACTCCTGTTGGTTCCTAAAAATGTTAATATAGCTTATAATCAAAGAGGCATCAATACTTACCCATATATGGAGTATCATTAAATTCAGTTGAGTCTTTTATGTCCTTTAAAACTGTTCCTGCGCGCATAGCTTTTAGCGTATATCTTGTTTATACTTCGGTATACGACAAAAGTGTATATAACAAAAGTTACTCTAAATAACAAAAAAAAAAAACTTTTGTTATGCGCATATTTGCCGAAGGAAACGAAATATCGCTATTTTTAATGCCAGGCCTGCCTTATAACCCCCCCCCCCCCTCCAATTATTGGTACAGCTTATCAATCATGAGGGAGTCAATGCTAATTTACATAGGTATATACATCCTATAATTCTAATCTTCCTTCAATAACCTCCCAAGACAAATCCCTCTAGAACGCTACCCGTAAAATCCTAATATACCATCCAAAGCCTACCCCCCTTCGCCGAGAAGACTGTACATAGGCATTTTCGGATAATGACAAATCCGAAGTTTTAGGGCGACACCTAAGTCAAACCTTCTCAACAGCTCATCCAGATCCTCAGGACCTCTCCCACTTCTAGAAAATCCAAGAATTCATCGATCCACCATTACAAATGTCCCTTCCCCCACGTCCTGTTTTGCCATGAGAGATCAAACGTTTCATTTGCCGCCTTCCTCGCAATAAACCTGGAGGGTTTGATCTAATTTCCTCAAAAATTGTTTGAGGCCCACCCAAGGTCATTACATTCTTAACATGCCTGGACAATTGCATATTCCTCACTAACCTCTACTCTGGAAATCCGTGATTATAGTCCTCTTCCCAAAACCTGGAAAATCGTCCCAGAATCCATCTTCCTATTACCCTTCTTCCTATTTTTTCAAAACTTTTAATTAAGCGCCTTCTCCCAATTCTCCACAGTCAAAACACACTTCCTTCTCATCAATTCGGATTTCGCTCTCGTCATTTAACAGTACAGCAATCCCTTCACATTGTAGATCACATATCTGCATCTATCGAGCGAAAAGAGTATTGCACTCCAGCCTTTCTTGATGTAGCGGAAGCTTTTGACAAGTTTTGGCATGATGGCTTACTCTATAAGCTCAAGCTACTCTTTCCCAGCTCATTCTACCTAATACTTCGATCCTACCTTTCCAACAGATTTTTTCGAGCCCGACAAGGAAAATGAATTCTTAGATTAGGGCCACTAATGTATCTCATATGGACATTTGACATCTCTACATCACCAACAACTCTCTTAGCTACCTATGCAGATGACACAACAAACCTTTCATCCGATCCCGATCCTACTACTGCATCATACTGAATCTCCAATTTCACTTATAACGAGATTGAAAAATGGTGCAATGCTTGACGCGTAAAGAATAATGAAAGTAAATCTCACCATATCATTTTTTCCCTCTGGCGAAGTTCCTGTCCTCCCGTTCATTTCAAGAATATTCGGTACCACCAATTGTGTACCTTAACTTGGACACCAGACTTACTTGGAAATCCGACACAATAATTAAAAGACAGTAACTTAACAGACAGACAACTTTAGGACTGCTAAATAGAAGATCTCACATGTCTACCAAAAACAAACTAACAATATACAAGTTACTACTTAAACCAATATGGAGATACGCAATAAAAGTGTGGGGTACAGCAAAGCCTTCCAACATCAGATGCATCCAGACTTTCCAATACAAAGCAGATGCTCAATATTAAATTACAAACCATACCCTCCATAAAGATCTTAATGTCCCATTTGTAAAGGACCTAATTCCCTTAAGATTCAGAAAAATTCACAGCAGGCTATCCAATCATCCTAAACCAGAAGTCCAGCCTTTTCCAGTACCACTCATCCATATTCCCCTCCACGGCGACTCAACAGACAATGGCCCAGAGATCTCCTATAGAAGTGTAAAGTGAAGTGATAGCAGTGCCTATTTTCTTATCAAGTGCCATTCCTCCTTAGCTCTTGACTTCCTTGCCAGACAGGGAGAGGCTGCTCCACTCATTGTGGTAAAGGGGTGTAGCTTCTGTCGAGAGTGATGGAGGATGATTGCATTGTTCATTCACATTTCCAAATGCATTTAAATGCAGACTGTAATATTCTTAATATAATAAAATTATATATATATATATATATATATATATATATATATATATATATATATATATATAATTTACTTATAGAATTTTGTTTTGTCCGGTTCAGTCTTTTGTGCCTGACTAAATTGTCCCACTATAGTTTTTAGCGTACATCTCATTTATACTTTGGTATACGACAAAAGTGTATATAATAAAAGTTACTTTAGATAAGAAAATAAACAACTTTCGTTATACACATTTTGCTGCAAAAACCAATAGGAAACAAAATATCCCGATTTTTCATTAATGCCTTCCTTACAACCCCACTCCTGGTCATCCCTAAAAATTTTGATATAGCTAATAATCATGGAAGAGTTAATGCTAATTTGCATGCTGAGTTTTGTTTAGTCATTAGTGCCCAATAAAATTCTTGACTCTCGCTATAGTTTTTAGCGTATAACTCGTTTAAACTTTGGTATAGGACAAAAGTGTATACAACAAAAGTTACTTTAAATAACACAATAAACAACTTTTGTTATATGCACCTTTTCACACCAAACCTACCAACCGAATTTTATAGAACTTGGTACCTGTATTACTACTAACAGAACTTAGACTTTAGGCTATATTAATATTCTTAGAGATAAACAGGAGTGAGAGTTATAAGAGAGGTCTGAAACAAAAAATCGTGATATTTCATTTTTCAATGTTTTTTCAGCAAACATGTACATAACAGAAGTTGTTTACTTTCTTATTTAAAGTAACTATTGTAAAATGAAGTATAAACAAGATATACTCCAAAGATTCCATCAAGCAAGGGCTGTGTAAACTAAGCAGATTTCCCACGTGAAGTTATACAATAGAGAAATCTACATAAGAGTGCCAAACAGTTACGGAAACTAGCTATCGGTGGAAACGAGTAGAACCGATCATAGCTGATCTCATCTTGTCCTTTTTCCGCACACACTTAATAAAAATGCAAATATCTCGGTTAATAATCAAGATAGAGAATAAATGTAGATATTTCGAATTTTCGAACAATTTTAATGGGCACAAAAGACTAAACCAAACTAAACAAATATCGGTATCTAAATTAGTATTAAAGCATCCATGATTATAAGGTATATTAACAATTTTAGGGACAAGCAGGCATGGGTTTATAAGAGTAGTGTGAAAAGAAAAATCATGATATTTCATTTCCTATTGTATTTTCAGCAAACATGCATATAACAATAGGTGCTTGTTTTATTATTTAGAGTAATGCTTGATATATACTTTTGTCTTATAACACAGTATAAGCATGATATACACTAACTATTGCTGGAAACCATTGTTATTAGAACTCATTGAAGTTTATTTGATACAGGCTTATTAGGACAAATGATGTTGTTTTCAGACTTATATGATAGTTCTAAGTATGATTCTCGAATTAGTGAGGTTTTAAATCTCCCCCCCCCCTCACCACCTCATTTGAAATTTATTTTCCCTAGAAAATAACTTTGTTATTTATTTCCAATAGAAATAAACAATAAGCTATAATAGAATTTTGATTATTTAATTTTTATAATCTGTTATTTAAACAAATTCATGATGAATTTGCACATTGTGTGATAGCGGAAGTTGTAGGGAATCAGAATTCTTTATTCTGGTATATATCTATTATTCCCTCCAATATGCAGATGTTATTGAATTATCTATGTTCTACTATTAAACATTACTTGGCAATGCTATTATGAAAAAAGACAATATGTGTTTAAACTCAATATCAATTGTTTAAAGTGTTTGCCAGGTTGCAGGGAGGGCTACGATCTCTTTCCCTCACCTCCCTTTTTGAATATAGATTATTAGAAAATTTGAAGTGTTTACTGTTTTGTTGTGGCTTGTGCTGCATTCTTGCCTTTATGGAAATAAAAAAGTATCAAGTGACGAAAATGAACTCCCTTGTTCTCCATAACTATCAGGGTACTGAAGGGAATGATTTAAGGGAGCTTTCACAGTGATAGTATTAAAACACTGAAGAAAGCCCTCTCTTCCTCAAAACAAGTGATATCAAACTGAGATATCAAGGACTTATCCTTTATAGTAGGTCAAGTGCAGTATTGCAGAAGTACACGGAAACTTTCCGAACAGCCTAATATATTAAAAGCAGGACTATTTATCCTCTTTTGTGTTTCTGGAAATTAATAGTACTACAAGGTAAAATAAAAATGGACTCTGTTAATCTACTTTTTAAATTTAAAGTAATTTTAGTCTCTTAATTATAACCTCACTGGAGAAAATAGCCATGATCCTGAAATAAACTTAGCAATCTAGGAGCTGAATAGTCCAAAACAGTCGAACAACAAAACTTGTTAGTATTTCCATATAGCTGATGAATCTATTTACTTTGAAGAGGTGAGAACTGGTATGAACAAATAAACTAGATTTCTGACAGGAGAATACACTTAAATATATTTCTTTTTTATAAATACAGATAAATTACACAATTTGAATAATGTTAATATAAGAATTGTAAAATAAAATAAACTAGATCATATAAATAACCTCAATCAACCAGATCGGAATGAATAATTCTGGCAGTACAATGGCAGTTACATGAGGCAACATGTAAATGGAATTATTTTATATACAATTTTCAACCTGTCAGATCGTTTCGTTCATTATTCGTGACATTCAAGATGTTAATAGCCTGCCCTCACTCAGACCATATTTTTACATTCTGGTTTATTTTACAGAATGATATGTGGCATTTAAAATACACTATACATAAACTCCTCCAAATATTTAACAGAATGAAACATAGTTCTATTACCATAAGTAATTACAATAGAATTCAGTCAAATAAACTCGATAAATAATTAATAAAAGAAAACAATTAACCGAAAATAAAATATAATCTGTATTAACAATGATACAACTAATTCTAAATAAATTATTTTATAAATATATAATATAGTATTTCATACAATGCAAAATAACAAAACTTATAATTAATTAATATGACAAAATAAAATAATAATAAATAGGATTGGAGGATAGGTGGGACTGACAAAATAAATTATTAAAAATATACAAATAACTATAATCTTTATCTTTGATGCTATCTCAAATATTTGAAATTGTGCTTTTTTTTTTTTTTCATTTTTTCCTAAATTAACTCTACATTATCTGCAAGTTTATGCTAAAAATAATACCAGAACGTAAGAAATATATACATGTAATGCTACAAAATATTTTGCAAAACTATCTGGAACTTGCAAAGTTAGAAGATTCATTGAAAAATAACAATAGAAAATAAATGACATTGAATTTTTTTTTTTTTTAAATATATTAAAATAATTTGATCAAGTGTTCATAAATCTACAAGTCCAGAAGAGTTAAGCAATATGATCTACATGAGTAGAATACGGTAACTTGAATTGATATTATTTTTTCCACCATGATCTAATTTGCGGGAATTGGAGGTGGTTTAGCCACCTAGATAATTTTAAAAATTAATGTTTCACATTATTTTTTTTTAAAATCATAAGAATTATTAAGTTTATATAGTGCCCTTATATAAACAGGATTTTTAAATGTTTGGAAATAAACAAATATAGATTATTCTAAATGAATCTTCATCGTAGAAAATATATTATCTTTGTGAGCTTTATACATTTCAGGTTAAAGGTTAAAATACCTTTTTTATTTTACTTTTTAAATTAAAACTGATAATAAATAGATAAATTTTATTTTTGAAAAACTCCATAGGAGGTTCGACTAGAGGTCTGACTCGCCATAAAGAGCAGTAGAGAATGACATGTAGTCTAATGCACCAGGAACTCCATTTGGTCCCTTGTAAGGTGGCATCCTCTTAATGCAGTACTCAGCTTGGTCAGGAGGCAATTCTCTTCTCAATTCATCAGGCAGGATATAAGGCTAAAATAAAATAAAATATTAATATGATAGGGAAATAAAATGTACAAAAGCTATGGGTCATATATACACAGTATCTGAAGAGAAAGATAGATGCTTTTTTAGCGCTAAACTCCTGCCACTAGTTTTGTCTGCAACAATGTTAATTTTGTAACTACCTCATTACTTCCTTCTGCTACACTGATTTTATTCTATGAATTGATGCCAGAGATTTGTTGAAAATAAACAGTTTGCTAAAATATTAGAACAATAAAAGACTGTTCTGGTAGAAGCCATGATTATGGAGGACTGGTATTAACCATGGCCTGGGGTATTCTACTAACATTTTTCTAGTCGAACTGATGCTTACTCTGGGTATCTCAACTCAGAAACCCACAGTTCTCCCTTCCTCAATTGAGATATCTCAAGAAAAATTTAACAGAATAGCTAGTGAAACTCCAGTAGAGAATCTCCTGACAAAGCCAATATCAGAAGATTGACACTGGCAATGATGATTTAATGACCTTGAAAAGGAATTTAGGAGGTTGGGCACCCATAATTGCAAAAGCCTAAACGGGAACTTTGAGGAATTTCAACAATAGTGATAGCAGAGACCAAGGTCTTTTAAGAACTGTGGTGCAAAGCAAGCGATAATTTTTTCTCTTTATCCCTTTAGATAGCTATCATTTTTCTTTAGTTTACAATTTTAAAATTAACAAGTAATTTACATACCTTATCAGCAGCCAAAATGCGGAATGAGTCAATGACTTGTTCAGCAGTATCAGTGTCAGTAGATTCACGCGTCATGAAGTCCAGGAATGCATCAAAGTGCACGTATCCTGAATTATTGGGGTCTACAACAGCCAGTATTCTCTGGAAGTCAATTTCACCCTGTAAACATAGAAAATCCATTTATACTTATTGCATATTACGATGAATGTGGGTTTAAAATGCAGTTAATCCACAATTTTACCATTTTTTTTAGTTAATATGATGATCACACTCTAGCTGAAATATAAACCACACAATTCAAAAAGTCCACTGTGCAGGTGTGTAAACTAAGCACCAATGAGATTTTTAATGGCACAATAGCTTTACATGAAAATGTTTACGGTAGGAGTGGCCCTTTAAAAAAAGTCCATTACTTTTTGAGTTAGAGAAAAATGTATTGAACAACAGTTATCGCACATTACTTTAATTTAATTTAATGAATTTGTATCAATACCAATAGATAATTTTCCTTAAGGAAAGTATATTAAGATTAAGAAATTATAAATTATTTTTATAAGAAAATAGTTTATATATAGTTAAAAACTCAATTCTCTATTGACTACTTATCATAACTTATAAAAAAAATATTAGCTTAAAAAATATTCTGTAAATACCTGTCTGTCTTTGCCGATGCTGTAACCAAGTGATACCAAGCAAGACTTAAATTCATCAGGAGCAAGCTGGCCAGTCCTGTTCTTATCAAAGTGGTTGAAGGAAGCTCGGAACTCATTAAGCTGTTCTTGAGTTATTCCCTTTGAGTCACGGGTCAGAATTTGGTTTTCTACTTCATTGATGTTCCTGTTAATTGAAGTCAAGAGTTGTTCCCATCCAACACGAAGAGTTTCCATAGTGTACTGAGTATACCTGGAAACAACACAAGTATGAAATAGTCATGAAACGATAACATACATAGCTATAAATCGACAGATATTAAATTCATCATGTTTGGCTACAGACACTTCTAATAACATGTTTTTTATAATTTTAATTGCACGTATTAAGCAGAGATCAATAAAACACACATTTTTTGTTCCTATAATAAGATCGACATTTCTTAATAGTGATTTATATTTAAAACAGAAACAGAGTATACAAGTCTGTATTAGCTTGACAAAGGAAAGATAATATTTCCGAAAGTGGCTACCAACTAAAATTCAATCCATATAAGATACTGAATTATCAGCAAAAACAAGTTAGCAGCTAACATATATTTGCTGTATTAATATTTGAAGTATATTAATATGAACCATATTATAAGTGATTGATACTAAAATAAACAACAATTAAAATTAAACTGTGTAACTCATGAATCTCAATTTAAAGTTCATACCTGTTCTCAAAGATCATGCCCTCTTGTACAGCTTGGTGGATCTTTTCAAGCTCTTCAATGTGTGGTTTGTAAGCAAAAACTCCCTGTTCATACTCCTTCAGTCGATGAAGCTGATCTTCAAGGGATCCCTAAAATTAAAATGTAGTGCAATATTTGTATTTATAAAGTGTATCACACCATGAGAGGAAAAAATCATATAAAATATTTCAAAGGAAAAAGCCAATGTAATAATTAATTAAGATTAGAAATTTTATTGTTTCAAGTTCAGCAGCTACTGTAGTGAGTAGCTAATGGTATTCTTCTAAAAGCAATCATCTTATGTTTTCACTGACTCTTGGAAAAAATAAAGCTGTTAAAAACCAACCTTTTAAAAAATAAAAAAGAGCACAGGAAGAATCAAGTTTTTAAGTTTATCATAGTTATTCAATGTGTCCATATTATGGTAAACCATCTATAATGACTTCAATAAAGTATACATGGTTTTCTTTGAAGAAATGGCTGAACTCAAGCCTATAGTTTAAGACTGCCAGTGGGCATAAAAAATATATTAATTTTCTGCTATAAATGGTATACCAAAACATGGACAGTTGAGAGGGGCAAATGTTTCTTGTCATATGACATGACATCTTGGATTTCAAAATATTTCTTACACAGAAACGTGTAATATTGTTTTATTAGAATTGGATGTAAAGACAAATTGTCTTGTAATCAAACAAATTAAGAACCAAGAAAGGTTATTAATGTTAGTATTTAAAAACAGGAATAAAGTCTTTGTTTATACGTAGAAAACTAATAGAATAATATATAAAGGGGGAAAAAAAACTATGTAAAATTCAATAGTACGATGATTAATCTTGGGGAAGGTAGTTTGAGAATTATCAAAACAAAAGATGACATAAGCGCTGTTGGGCACCATTGAATCAAGGGTTGAAAGGTTTGAACTCAAGGTTCTTAGAACCATAATAGACCCAAAATGGGATAGAGACTTACGACTTTGGAGAAAGAAGACTAGGGAAAAAGTAATTTAGGAAATTAAAAATTTGAACAATATAGAAGCTTAAGAGTTATGATAGGTGGAAAGGACAATACAGAGTTCCAATGGTTGACTGCAAAGCCATAATCAGGACAGGTAGGAGTAGACAAAGCTGGCAATGACAGATAATGATATTTTTATGTATTAAATCAAATAAATAGTAATTCCTGTACCTTCAATAAAATAAAATAGAGTTTAATTTTAAAGTTTTACAACTTATAATGTACACGTGGCTTTGGTAAATAGCTAAGGAAACATTACCTAAAAAAAAAAAAACATTACCTGCAGGCCCATTCCAATAGCAGTAACAGCATCCATCTGCCTTTCGATCCATGGTCCAACTTGGTTGGCTTTCTCAGCAAATTGTCTCCTCAACATTTCATTATCTTTATTCAATTGTTAAGAAAAATATAGAATATTTATTGAAATACTGAGGTAAACAATACATCATTTACAATGTAGAAAGTACAGAAAATGTATAAAACGATTTATCTTTTTCTCCCACCTTCTTCTACTTGACAATCAGGTACAATCCTGACAACTATATAAACTTCTAATTTATATAAATTCATGGCTGAAAAGTGAATATTCTGGATTATTATTTCAACTTTTCTATTAATAACAGCAATAATAAATTATTTCTTATTTAAAGGATACTCTGCTGTTTTCTGAGTTCAGCTTGTAGGGTGGAGTCTCTTTGCGGTACTAGCTGTCTCACTTCAGTCCATTTTCTTGTAAGATCCTAGTGAGAATAATTGTTGTTGTTTAAACATATGAAATTCCAACCAGTGTTTAATAACTAATAATTTTTAGAAATAGCTTACATTGGCAGTAAGGGTAGTGTACGGATTCTCCAATCCTCCAGGGATATGGTATTTGTGGACTGTAGCTTCAACTTCCTTTACGAGACCAACAATTGAGGTATATTCTTTATCTGCTTCACCAAGAGTAGCTTTAAATTGTGAATGAGCTTCTAATAAACCTTGGATTTCTTCCATTGTATGGACGATGAACATATCAACAAGATCCTCGCGAGTTCCATCCAACCAATTGTTAAATGGCTGAAATGAGACAAATATATAATAATTAATAATGCTATATTATAGTTGTAAGTAATTATTATTCTTTTAATTATTTTGGCGTTTTTTATAAAACATGATTAGTAAATATATACTTACAGCAGCTCTCTTTGCGAATTCAAGATGAAGAATATCAATTTTCTCCAGTATTTTCTCAGCCTCATCAAGATTTTGCCTTCTTTGTTGTGTGAGTGAACCAAGTCTGTCCCACTGATCACAAATTCTCTTACATCTGCTGTTAACTGTGTCACAATCATGATATCGGAGAGTGCTGAAACCAAAATAAAAAATGTAAACAATACAATATTATGTATAAATCACTAATTTAGCTAATTACCTATTAAAAATAAACTTGTTTTGAAACTAGAAAATAAAAAAAATTCAATCACCACGTCTAACCAGGAAGATGTTGTCTAAGGCTGGTGTCAAGTTGGCAAGTACGAGCTATATCCCACTCCTTTTGATCACTGTCCTTCAGTGAAGCTCACCATTTACCATTCAAAAATAAAATGCTAAGTTCCCAATCTTCAAATATAAATAATCTTGTCAATCGACCCCCTTACTCGATGGAATTCTTTTTCAAATACACAAATACAAACACTGCGAGACACATTCTTCAGTTGAACCACTCACTCCTTATCACAACTTTTCAACTTTCTTTGAATTAACATACAATTGTAGCCCAAAATCCTTGCAACAACCAAATATATCAATAGGCAAATATTTCAGTATAAATGTAACCATATCAGTATACTTATTCATAAGTTTAAACTTACTATATAATAAACAGATCCATTGAGTCTATGAAATTGAATTAATAGTACAGTCCTCTTTTAATGTATTTTTTAATTTTTACTTGAGCAATAGTGCAATAGTTATTAATTATAAGGAAGGTAAAAAAGTTTAATGATGAAATAATGATATCATGGAAGAAGTTCTACTGTATAAGTTCAAAACTAACTGAAAAATATCAGTTCTAGATTTTAAAATACGAGATGAGTTTTATCACATTTAATTGAGTTAAATGAACTATTAATTTACTCACTTAAGTTCTCCTGCAATGGCTGCAATTTGTTCTACTCTGTCTTGGTGTGCAGCAAGGTCACTCTCAAATGCCTCATGCTTCTTTTTCAATGCTTTCAGCTCATTGAGTTTGCACTGCCTAAAGTCTCCAGATTGGAGCATTTCTTCCTTCCCTCGTGTCCATTCTTCATGAATGTCTGCCTTATGCTTGAACTTCTGAGCAAGGTGTTCAAGCCGCTCCAACCTGACAGCAAAGATATAAAAATGAACTGGTAATATAAGCTAGGGAAGCTAAATATTTGAATATAAATTCAATTAAAAAGTTGTCAAATTATATTAACAATTTTGCAAAATGTGTGACTTATATGTTTTTGTCTGATTATATAAAATAACAATAAAGTGATGATACCCTATTCACCATTTATTAAGTAATTGATAACCACGAACTGGAGAAATCTATAAAACGGCACTTTTCAGAAAAAAAAGTGACTAATCAACTATAGTATATTCCAAAGGGAGTAGTTGTCATCCCATGGGACATGAAAAATACGTCGGTATTTTCCATGATCAGTAAAAATATTTATTTCTCACACAAAACATTCAGGGTAGTATACCTAGGTTAATTATCTATAGACTGTGAGTTTGAACATATGTATAATGGTATTACTAAAATTTGAAAATAGAGAGCAATTAAACTTCGTTCCAGGAAGAAAGGGCTTTCTGACCACACCCTTTCTAGACAGTATAATGTTGAGTGATATTGCAGGGTCCAACACTTTATTCAAGTTGTTTTTTGACGTCTCGCTTTATACTCCTAAGGGTAATCAGAACGGTTATGTACCAGTTACACCCTTTTCTGCCCAGAGTGGGACTAAAGATTTTATTTAATTAGTCCATCACTAAATAAATTCCTAGTGACATATCATTCATCTTGAGTATTTAATAAACTATTTATTTGGAAATAAATTAAAATAGTGATTTGTTCTTTCTGCTTGGTTTCAAGAAATACGGAAAGTAACAATTATAAAGTTTTTTTTTCCTAATAAGGTATGAATTTTGAAAATGATTGCAAGTAAATGATTAAAGAGTAATTAATAAATAATAAAATTACCTCATCATTTCAGAGAGGAGCCATTCCTCAAAAGATTTTTCAGCTGTTTCTAGTCCTTTCCAAGCATTAGCAATATCCTATGAGATTACAAGAAAATAGTTAACAGACAAGAACTATTTTAAGAATATATATATATATATATATATATACATATATATATATATATATATAAATTTTATCTTGTTAGATGGGGAAATGGAAATGAGTAAAATGTTTAAAAATAACTTACTGAAACCATTTTTCCTTCAGTGGGCATGTAAGCTGGTCGGTTCGAAAGACGCAATTTTGTCTGTAAGGTATTAAAATTTGTTTCAAGTTTAGCTTTCTGTTCAACCCTTGGGGGTTTCAACTTCCTTCTGTATGTCCTATACTCTTCCAATTTTTTCTGCACACCAGCCAAGGAGTTGTCAGTAACTCGAGATTCCAACCATGGCATTGTTCGGCGAATCCATTCAAGTAGCTAGAAATTAGAAAATTAGTTTTAATTATTAACATGAAATATAATGAGAATTTACACCTTCAGTGAAATTCTTTTTTAAACGAATTTTTTTAGCTCTCTTTTAGTAGAATAGTAAATTTATGTTTTCATAGCCCAATTAAATTTCAATGCTTTTAATGCTCAAATTGCCTTAATGTGACAGGACCAGCCCCTTTAAAAGTCTTATCTATGCAGGTCTACAAAAAAACATTTTTGCACCCGCTTTGACAAAATCTTGTAACCATGATATCAAATAGATTTCAACCTAATTATGTGTACTCACGCCCCCCCCCCCACTCTGGCTCCATTCCTCTTTTATCTATTGTTTTGTGCTTAACATGCAATAGAAATTTTGGATGTTTTTTATTACTGTGCACTACTTACAAGTTTTCTATATATTAATTATTCATAATCTGAGAACTGAAATGATAAATCTAATATATTTATTTATTTCTTATGTATACCACATCTACTGGTAAGATGTTAGCAGTAGCTGGATCTAAAGAAAGTCATAAACTATTGTATGCCAGCTTTGTCTTTTCCAAAGAGTTCTTCTTTAAGCTTGATTTAAGATTTATTGATTTTCTTGGATGATCATATTTTTCACAAGTTAGAAGGAGGTGTAAAGAGGCCTTTCAATAGATAAGTATGGGTTAATTTGGTGTGTCCAATTTGAACACGAGCAAGAATAACATCCTCTTTTTGAATTTTTCTGCTTACAGTATTCCAGGGTGCGATAGTTTCCCTAATTTGTTGGTTTATTTCCAGTTTTCTTGGACTAGTCAGGCTCCAACATTTTACATGAGTTTTTAAAATTTCTTTCTCCAATCCTTTGGAGACACATAGGTAACTGTCATAACAGTTTTATGTTTTTGAGTGCAATGGGCTTCCATATCCATTGATATATTTAAAACTATAATTTAAATCGGGTCTTTTTTACTTAACACATGCCAGTGATTTAACTCATTATTATATCAATAACAGTGAAGATTTTTTGTTAACAATTGTTTATTTAAATATAACCAAGGTTTCTAGTAAACATGAATATAACCATAAATGAAATTAATAACATTTTTCATTGTGGAGGCCATTTTTGTTGTACCCGGTCGTATTGAATTTTTTATGCACTCCGTTAATGTTTCAGCTGTTCTGTCCGATACAGCATAGAGGAAAACTTCTCTGTTCTCCCTACATACACCTCCAAAAACCCATTGATTTGGGTAGAGTCTTCCCTTTTGGTATTTTCTTTTAGAAAAACAACTTTCATCAATTTCAACGTTTAAACCCTCTCCACCAATTATCATTGATTTTTCTAAAATATCCATAGCACAAATTTCTCTGAGCATATTCTTCCAATCTGTTATTGTTTTTTTAGATATATTCAATTCCTTCTTACAAAATTTTGTAGTTGCGTATCCATTTGCCCATGCGTATATGAATAGTAAACATTTCCTTAATGAAATTTTACAATGTTTAAACCATGTACCATTAAGCGCAGCAACGTATTGCCTACAACTTCTCATATTGGATTGATAAAATGGTGATCTAGTTTTGCTGAAATAAATCTTCATATAATGTCCTTTTTTACACTTTCTCTTTCTGTGAAGTACTCCATACTTCTGTAAATATTGAAAAGCTTTTTCTTCGGAATAGATCAACTTATTAAGTTTTAAAAGATTCATAATAAAAAATAAACACTCCCTAAACTTTTAACCTGAAAGTATACTGAAGATAAATGATCACATGGTAGTAGGCGTATCTAATATCAAATGATATGTTATCGTGATCACCTTTTACTTAGAAAATTAACTGGCATGTGTTAAGTAAAAAAGACCCTTTAAATCTACCTATTTTTGGTTCACATAATACAAAAATAATCAAATAAAGTTATTTATTTTGTCTCTGGTAATTAATAAAGATGAATAAACATCAACTCAATCTTAAATTTTTGAGGGGTTTGACAGCTCCCCCTTTTAAAACCAGCACTGATTATTTCTATGACAAGCAAATGTATTTCGTATTTCATTAAGAAACTGAAAATTCTAGATCTGGGTCTAAGTAGGCAGCAGATGCTAATGAAAATTACACTATACAATTCCGTACTTTTTCATAAAGTACATATAAATGTTTTAAAAAAGTACAAATATAATTATTGAGGAGGAGAAAATATACTTACATCACTTGCAAGACGCTCGTATTCTTCCATAAGGCGCTCATTCTCTTGGTTAACTTTCAGGACTTTACAAATCCTGTTAGCTGCTGTTTCAGCCTATATTAAAAGAAAACACTGAAATTTATAACTTTTTTAAATAATAAAATGAATGTTATAGGCAGAATAAATTTTAGGGAAAGCAAAAAAGTAAAAGCAAGATTTAAATCATTCCAAGTGAATTGAACCTGATCATTTTTCATAAGTTATGTGTACTTTATCATTTTTTTTTTTTTTTACATATTTTTAATTAACAGAATCCTACACTTTGAAATGTAAACCATGATTTTCTACTACTTCTTCTTGGAGCCATTTTTGTACCAAATGTTCGATCACATTTGGCACCATGATGAATTTGGTAATCCGCAGATGCCTGATCATCTGGCTGGATGAGGAAGAAGATCAAATTCTAATTCCTTGATTTTTGCTGTAGTAATCTTGGATTTTTGGGATCTTATTCAAAAGAACTTGCTTCCATTCCATGAGTGCTGGGTACAATTTGACTAGAGCTGCATGTACTTTCCCATGTTGGGGAGAATAAATCTCTGAAAACTTCTGAACCATCAGGGATTAACTAAAAAATGAATATACCCCCCAGAATTGCACCATGAACAGATCATAACTATTTTTCTAAATTATTTTCTTCACAGGAAAGGGGAAGCTAGTTATTAGGATTTTTTAAATACAATTATTTTTTTTTTACCAGAAGTTACATTTCACTTGATAAAAAGAACCTTGCTTGGGTTTTGTGGAAGCTGCTGCTGTATGAAATAGTGTGGACCATTTCTACAGCTTCTGGAACTAAAGCTTGCTTTGGCAAGTAATGAAAAACTGCACTTAGGGATACTTCTATGTCTGAGAAACTTTCCGAATTCTTGGGTATGAATCTTTTGCTACACATTCTCCCAAAATCTCTGAATCAAGAGATCTAGAGGACTACAGCTATATTTTTCAAGAGCAATATTTCTTTTATTGAATTTGTCAAACCAACACTGTGTAGCGCAGATAGACACTTCATCTATCCCCTTTACTTCGCAGATTTCACAAGCCGCAACTTCATTAAAGTATATACTTTAAACTATGTATGCGCCTCAGCATAGCATAGTTTAAAAAATGAAGAAAAATAAACAATGAGTGTCTACTCTTTAACACAAAATTTAAGACTTGACTAAGTGTTTTAAATTTTTAGGAATAATACAACAAAGATCAGTATTAAAATTCTTTGTTTACAAATTTTAGTTTATGAATTAGCAACCCCCCCCCCTGATAAAAAAAAAATTAATGCATTTAGGTCTGCATAAGCCAAAAAGCCCAGGGTTCATATCCCAGCGAGTCTAATCTTTTAGTCTCATTTAAAAAACATTAAGCATTAATATACACTATTTTATAAGTAAAGTGCTTTCATAACTTCAAATACTTATCAATATTTTTTTAAAATTCTCCTTACATATTGATCCAACTATATATGTAACAAAATACATAAACTTTATTTTTGCTAACTACATACTTATATTGTTTAGTAGTTAAGGTTCCACTCCACATGTATTTAGGCTAAATTCACTTGAAATGACATTACATTTTAGTAAATGCACATAAATTGCAATAGCAATTGACAAGAGAAACAGTTATTTTAGATTTGGAAATAAGCTTCAAAACGCAACATTAATTAAATGAAGAGGAAAGACAAAAACATTTTTTTTAATTGCCAAGAATTGCTGAAATTTTTTTAAAAAAAAGTATATTAACAAATTACTGTATTTATTTGCCTTTTACCTTAGTTTTGTAAAGAAATCAAATATTAATATCTGTTCAAGAATGATTAAATAAAAATTATCTATAATTTTGATACCTTTTGAGCTCCTGAGAAGCAGTGGTAATAAGACGAAACGTAGGTCATAATGACACGTTCGTCAGGCATTGCCGTATTTGTCATGTCTGTTCCGGCAGCAAGATAAAAAGAAAACATAAAAAGTAGCAAACAAATTAGTCACAAACAGCTTGTTAGTAGTATAGAAAAAGACTGACAGATATTAGATATAATTTATATAGTGACTAGGGAACACATAATAACTACTTAATTTTTGTTATAATAATGGGATAAATGGAATACAAATTCAGAAAATATTGCCAATTTTAATATTATTTTTTAATCAAAGAAACCTCACTTTCAGACATAAATATAATTAATTAATTGTCTTCTCATTGAAATTTGCCTGGGACATCAGGTTTATGGGGAATGGCATAGAGAGAAAAATGTCTGAATTTCTCATCGCAGGAATATGCATATTAAACGGTAGAGTATTGGTCTAGATAATCAGAAGGCCCAGGTTCAAGTCCTGGGTAATGCAAATAATTTTAATCCCCTATAGTTAAATATTAAAATATTCACTACAACAATGTTAAGGCATTTCTACATGACTGTCTCATTAAAATTCTTAACAACACTTCACAAGGGATGCTGCCATTTAGGACATTTTCAGTCTCAGAAAGAGCCCTGAAGTGAAATATTAGTAAGAATAATGATGTCGCAGTGAATACTGGAAGACCTTAACATTAATTTTATCAATGGCCAAGGAAGACTACAAGTATATATGACTAGTTTTTTAATGTATATAAATTCATTCTAAAATATGATTATTGTTTAAAAGAACAAACAATTTAAAAAAAAAAAGTCAAACTAAACATTCACATTATTAGTATGTTTCAAAACCATTCATCAAATGCTTATTAAAAATAAAACAATATAGAAATTTATTAGTTTTGTAAAAAAAAATAAAAAAAATGGAGGCAATCTTCTTTTTAGGCACTACCAATTTGATTAAATAATATTTCATAATATATGTCAGCCACATGTCAAAAGAAAACTTTATTGAAATATAGTTAAAAAGCATGAAAACAGTATCACAAATCTCTTTCAAAAAAGCAATTTCTCATTTAGGGTCACTGGATACCTGCTGAGCACCCTGGAATGCGTGGTAATAGCAAGAGACGTAGGTCATAATAGCTCTCTCGTCCGGCTTAGGAGTGTTGATCAAATCTGCACCAAGATGATTTGTCAAAAATAATTTCTAATCTTTATAATAACTCCATACTCCTCAACAGATAATAAATGCAATTTTCTTTTTCACAGAGACAACAACAACAAATTATTTAATAGTTAATAGGCTGACTTAAAAAAATCTAAAGCCGATACCGCATGCAAAACATTGGTGATTTTGATCTGGCATTTAGTTTTTAATCACCCATAAAGAACTCATTTTGATACATTTGAGCATTAGACTCAAAGATTAGATATTGTATTTTTTTTTTTTATGAAGCATATAAACTATTTTTGATAATTAATTTTAGCCAGTATTGCACAGTACAAAAAAAAAACCGCCTACAATTGTATTTTTTTTTTTTAATTTGAAGCCATTTACAAATCAAATTCATAATCTTTTTATTCAAATTAATAACTTTGTTAGTAGTGAAATTTTTTGGTGTTCCTGTAAAAAAAATTGATTGTAAATGGATATTAAGACTCATTAACAATGGTTTACCCAAGCACTACAAAAGTTCAGGTGGGAATCTGAAAGGTAAATAACCTTATGGGTGCCTTGTGGGAAAATAAATCAATGTTTAAAGTAATGATTTAAAATTTATGAAACTAGTTATTCTGATAATGGCCACACTTCCAAGGTGGTATAGTACTAGACAACTACTAGTAGCATAAGTCTGTAATTAATTAAGAATAATGAAAGCAATTTCTATGGAACTTACTTAACTTTTGCCTATTTACTTTGCTAGGCTAGACTGACTGATAAAAAAAGTTACATAATCATAAATTCTCTATAAAAAGGATTTTAGTTAGCCTTTAGCTTTTAAATGATTTTAGAAAATAGTTGGGTAATGGATATTGAAGTACTCAATCAACATCCAGCTTGTGAGCAATTATATTCCACCGGAGGAACAGGGAAAATATACTCGAATATTCATGCTGGATAATTGAAATTACTCCTAGAGTTTAACAATACAAGTTATTTTCAAATACTCGGTTCTCACTATAAAATTCACGCACCTTCTGGATCCAACATGCGAGGTATATCAAGGTACTTTTCAGCTACATCAAATGCAGTATTCAGATTCTGGAGTGGATTGTCTTTTGAAAGCTTATTATAGTCAATGAGGTCTGGGCGATGACGGTGAATGAGAGCACAGAAGGCCAAGCCATCCTTGAAACTAAAAAAATATAAGAATGAAATTAAGAGGTTCATAATAATAATAATAATAATAATTCGAAAATCCCATGCCGAAAAGTTAAGAAAATATCAAGAATTGGCTATCGAGCTCAAAGAGGTATACAAACTGAAATCTGCCATAGTTACGCCTATTATAGTAAGTACAAATGGACTAGTGCCAAAAACAACGATAGCAGGCACCAAGAACTTGAATCTGCCAACAGCAATTATAAAAGAAGCACAGCAAGGGGTACTTCTTGATACTGCTAGAATCGTGCGAAAATTTTTAAATTCCCCTTAATATGTCACACTCACAAACTCCATATCGGTTGGATTTTCCCCCGATATGGATTTTACTCCAGTTTTCACTGAGTATAAACCTCCCCCATAATAATAAAAGAGTAAATTGATCTTGAATTTTTAGCACCTGAGATGGAAGTTCTGGACATTCACGTTCTTGTAAGGAGCTGTTTTTCTTTGACACCAAAGAAGTAGACCCTCTTTAGCAGTCATTTCTTCAACAGAAATGTCCTGAATGGCAAACCTCAAAATGATTGTCCAAATCATTCCCAAAGTCATCTTAAGATTGCCATCCACAATTTCTGAAAAATAGTGAAAAAAAAAAGAATTTAGTATACAAAGAACTATACAATTTTATATATATATATATATATATATATATATATATATATATATATATACACTCAACCGCAAAAAAAGCGGACACTTAGATTTAGTCTTATAATTTTGTTAAATACTTAATATGTATGTATATTAATCTTTTTAATTAAAATAATTGGTTAATCTATAGGTTATTTAAACAAAATCTGCCAAAAGTGAATAATTTTTATTGATTATTTACAAAAAAATACAAAATAAAAAAAAGAAAAAGATAAATTAACACATTTAAAAAAAAAAAAATATTCTTCATTTTTATTACAGTGAATGGTAAACTTCGCTACCCCAAGCGTTTCGGCAATGTAACGTAAGCTCCGGCCTTCCATCTAAGTTTGAAAGACCCATTATTCTGGACCGAAATAAAAATAAAACATTAATTAAAGAAAATGTTTGGTTAATAATAAAGAAATAATAATAAAAGATGTTTAAATGTGCGGAAAACTACAGTTTAGAATAGATCAACTTCACGACAAATAAATCTAATCTGAGTTTTATCTAATTGTTTACTAATCCTGAAGGGATTAGTTCAATGGACTTAGACTCTAAATTCTCTGTAATAACTAGAATACCCACATAAAGAAAATTGCTGAAAATTAGCTTTTAATACGACAAAAATGAAGTGTCCGGTTTTTTTTGTGGTTGAGTTTATATATATAAAACTATAAGTATATAAAGTATAGACTAGAATTATGTAAAGTATAGGTAAATTTGTGATGTTCAATATGTAAGGGCTCAAAAACCAATCATTTTTAAGATTGATTGAATTTAGTTTTTTTTTTTACATTCACTAGATAATTTTTTAAAAGCCTTTTAAGCAGTGAAAATAACACAACATCTAATTGTTTCTAATCATTCTTCTTCTTTGTTCAGTAGAAAATCATTCTCGATTTTGCTCATTTTAAGCTCAAACACAATATGATATTGATTGAATAAATTGTCATTACAGCTTGGTCATTTAATGGCCAATGTAAAGGTTCATGAATAATATAAGAACACTATACTAAGCATTATTTACCTCAGAAAACGATAACATTGTGTAGGAAATTGAATAATAGGAAGTCATATCCTAGTGTACAATTCATCCTTGCCCACTACAATATGCCTCCTTCTTGGCCTTATTATAAGATTTCCTATATAGTTTTACCATTTTCTGTTGTGAGATGCAAAATTTCATATATTATTCATGTGTTATTATGAGACAGAACCATGTAAAATAGTGTGAGCTACAAAGCATGAATTGATAACTAAAAGTATCATCTTTATTATTTTTTTCTCATTTTGTTTCTTAATTTGATTATTTATTATTATTATTTATTAACGTCCACTTTTTGCAACTTAAGCTAATCTTAATTTGATAGTAAATATGCTAAGTATTTAAAATATGGGATAAAAATGAAAGAGATTTTCTGTTGGCTAATAAATTTCATAGATGTTGAATAATTTCATAAAACCTTGCTAACCATTACAAAAATTGCCTTCCCTTGTCTTCTAGCTTAGTTTAAGAAAATTTTAGTTAGATGGTATTGTTCCTAGTACATAATATAAAAAGAAAACTAAAAGGATTCTTTCAACTATTTAACCTGAATATATTAATTTAAAATAAAAATATAAAATTTAAGCTGTCTTTGTGCTATACATAAAAAGAACAACAAAAGTGTGTGTGTGTGTATGTGTATATATATATATATATATATATATAAAACTTGTAGAAGAAAAAGGTCTTCTCACAACAGTATATTAGGCACTGCCTATGGTCAAATGTTGGAGGCGAATAATTTAGGTGAGGGATTTTGAAGTAGATATAAAATCCCGAATAGTCATAGAAGACTAAATGCTTAAATTTACTGTAAAACGTTTTCTACTTTTAAATATTCTCCAGGAAAGCGCGGGAGTAAATTTATTAAATCTGATGACCAATTCTATATTGTATGGCAGAAAATGTACGTTCTTACCAAAGAAATCAGAATTCTAACCAAGAAACTGTTCAGGAGATTTGTTATTATCTGCCATATTCTGCCTTTCATTTTTATTTTCTTTATTTGATGAGTTAGAAAGGATCTTGGCAGCATAGAGTGTTTTAATTTAATTGATTAAAAAGGGCAATAATGGAAGTGAGACATTAAATAATTAAAAATAAAAGATAAGCAATTACCCTCAGCTCCAATGGAAACCAACTTGACGCCCTTGCTAGCAATGAAGTCCAGAGCTTTGTTGACATTGGCAATTTTGTGGAATCGCATTTTGCCTCTGTCAGGTTTGGGAAGAGTTTCACCAGAAATGACTTCAAGGAGTAGCATAAGCTTGAGGCCATTTCGGAAATCTTCCTCAATGTTTTCAATTGAAGTTCCAGCTTTCCTCAGATGGGAGTTACACCAGGCAGTAAAGGTCTGGAAAACATAAATAAGAGATAAAGAAAGAAATCTGACATACCTATTTTTTTTTTTAATTTAATAGAAAAATGAAGATTAAAATGTCCTTCTCACAGGGGCTACATATACTAAGCAGATTCCCCCATACAGATAACATATCATATTCCCTATTCCTACCTCATTTAGAATCTCTTATAAACAAGAGTTTGGTATATTAACCAAACATATTTTGATGCTTCATTTTAGCAGATTTCCTGTAAGGTATATCAGCTATTAAGGTTGTACTCATGTGTTGCAATTTTGAAAAAAAATCTTCAAATGCCCAACGAGCCTACCTACAAGATGACAGAACTGTAAACATAAAGGGCTTAATTTTAATTTTATTGATCGAACAATATTCAATATTTAACCAATTCATGTAAAAGGTAAAGGTGGCCAAAATTGGAAACTTGCGAGACTGGGGGTTTAGACAAGAGGAAAATAAAGCTTTCTAAATGTCTGTAATTATGAGCTGGTTTGAAAAATGTTATATAACTAATCGTGTTGAAAACATAATTCCTACAACGATTGTTTTATACATTGTAACTCGAATATAAACCAATCTATTTTTATTTTCCAATCTTCAGTCATCATTAAACTCTAATTCTACTTATCCGATTTTCACTTAAAAAGTATCAATAAACATCTCGTGTACAACTTAAATTTCAAGACCTGTTTACAAGGGCTCCTTTATATGAGAGAAATAGAATATAGGATAATGGCATTGCAGCAGTTGGGGCTTACTTTTTTTTTATCTAGTTATTTATCATTTTTGATAAAATCACTTTTAAATTGGCTATGGCTTCAGGATCTTGCTTCATTCAATACTCTCTCTTTAGTGATAAATAGTAAGTAATATATTAGAAACAAAGGAATCAAATGTAAAAGTTCTGAATGAAGTATGATAAAGTGGAAGCATGGATAAATGGAGTCGAAGCACATAGACAGGAACTGTGTGCATCCTAGGTCACAGTATTGTAGATGTACAGACATGATTATTGACTAATGTAGAAAATGGGAGCAAGACATTTTATAGGATTTTGAACATCCCATGTGTAAAGAAATTGTAAATGACCCCCCCCCCTATAAAACCTTATTTGTTTATTAAAAAAACCTATCTTTCAGGGGCTGCATATACTAAGCAGATTTCCTACTTCCTGGTATGGCACACTACTGCTCTCTACTAGCCATGCCAATAATTGTAAGGTTTCCTCTATACAATCTAGATTCTTGATCATTCTAAATACACACATACCAGACACATACAACCCACTCTCCCTCCACAAACACACTCGCATGCACGCGCACACACCTCAAAGCATGACTTTTAAGCCAGGCCCTTTTTGATTGATGCCCTTATTGCTTGATTATGCTGTTTTCCGCTCCGATTACAGTTCTTGCACTCAGATACATGAAGCTCAGACAGATACTAACCAAAACTCATAAGCATTAGGAACATACTTCAATATTAGCACATTTATAATACATAAGGGTATATATCATAAATGCATTATATAATAATATTATATATTATTAATATTGTATATAATTCCTTATTCCTGAATAAGGATTCAGTCAGTAAATTTGTTTTTATTTATCTACTTTTTAGTTTGGCCGCGTTTCAGTTACTAAAGAACAGGATTATTATGCAACCCATGAGATAAAAATGAGAAATTTTATTCTGTGCGCCATGCCGAACATTGTGATTGGCTCATATAGGTTCCTCCGAGTCCAGTTAGTATTGTGAAGCAAATGAGCAGCTACTTGAATAAAGAAGTGACAATATTTAATCTCTAATGCCACCAGAAAAAGGCAGGGGAACGCGTCAAGCTGACCACATGACCTCCTACAAGATTTATAGCAGACCTTGATGCTTTATGGCATGCTGAGCTAAAGATTTTCAGATTTGACCAATTTCATTTTCCTAATTATTCTCTTATTTTTCGATGTATACAAAATTTGGTAAAATGATTTCCCCCTTTCTTATTATTTATTTTTTATTCTATTATTCTTTGTTTATACTTAAAGCTGTCAATAAGATACCTATTAAGACCATAGCTACCGCAAGACATTTTATTACCAAATTTGTAGACGGATGATGTCATTACTAGCAGATCATTGAGTACACTGGGCAAGGGCTTTCGGTGAGAAATTAATATCTTAGCCTCCTAAGGTATTACATATCCTCATAAATTTCGAAATTTCATTTATGAATTTATATTTAAAAATAGTTGCAGTTCTTAATAATTAATTTTAGTAGATTTCCCTTGAGGATAATCATGTATTAAGATATAATCAGTTACTGAGGCTATTCTCATGAATATTTACTAAGTTATTTGTCTTTTTTGGTTTCTAGCCTGCAGTAAACATACTCGCCTTGTTACGTGATGTTTATATTAAGCTAATGTCTCACTAAATAACAGATGCAACCTTACATTTTATCTTATATGCATATAACAAAGGGCGAAATAAATAACATGAAGTAAGATTAATATGTTTGTAACGTTTGTAGTGGGAAGTGTGCTTAGTTTACAGAGCATCTGCATGAGAATTTTCTTAACACAAGTTGATAAAACATACAATTGCATTATCCCTTTAAATAATCCTTTCATAATGTGCATATAGGAAGCGAAACTAGCCAGAGGGTAAAATAGTGTCCATTAGTGCCTATTATGATACAAGCAAGTAGGTAAGGTTTCACTAAATCCAGTTTAAAAGAGCACAACATGAAGGAAGCCCAAACTAATATATAGAAACATAAATTGAATTCACCATCACAGTATACCTGCCTATTCAGTATTACGCCTACTGTGCAGTTACCATTTTCAATACATCTATAATTAGAAGGATATTGTCAAAGAGGTATGCAATGCCCGTAATTTTAATCTCATGAGGATGAAACCTAGATATTAAAACGTTTGAAAGGAATAGTATAATATCTGCAGTTTCTGGAACGTTGTAAGCCGGAGGTTTGGGTGAAGAAGTGTAAAAACACAAAAGCTTTAAAATTAAAGCGGTTTTGTTAAAACGTTTTAGTCACAATTGTAATAAGTTTATTTCATGTGCTATTCGAGCTCAGATAAGTTCATGTGAGTTAAGGCGATGGTTTTAAGACAGTTGGTAAACAGAGAGCCTAGGGTCCATCCAATCCACAAGAGCAATAAGAATTTATAAGAATATTAACGAATAGAATTTCCTCAAAATTGAGGTGGTCCTAAACTCTTCATCGGTAGTGTATATATAAATATTATAATTGATGAAAATCTTTGGCTCAACAGCCCATGAAAAGTCAAAGACTGGCACATGTTATTGGTGGCAGGGAAAAGTGGTCAGTATGACTCATTCAATCAATTTCGTTATTCAAATATTTACTCAATTTCCTCACGATACTGAGTGGGTGATGGGAGAACGGTTAAAAGCCCAACCTCAAACCCCCGTCTCATTGCACAGCTAAATAATAAAACCTAGTGTGCAATCCCCGGAGTTGAACCCGGCACCTCTGTACGGGAGTATAGTGCAGAGTTTGGTGCAGTTACCCATTACACCTCCGCCGTTCCCCTGACTATAGAAGGACCGTATAAGTCTTTTAAGGTTGATGGCCGACCAGCCGAATAAAAACTGTTAAAGGCGAGTGGAAATGTTTCAGCTTAATATCAGATGAAATACTATTGGAAACTACATTCTGAGAAAATAGGTGAGTTACTTCCACACGCCCGATAGAAACGGGAATCCCAGTGGTCCCTCTTCTGAAGAGGTGGGTTCCTTATTATGAGTTCTCTGGAATTTAGAATAAATCCTGGATTCATCCAACAGAAAGTCTTAGGTAAACGTTTATTACAACTTTGAATGCATGATGGAACAGTCAGTACGAACTGTGAAATTAAATATTAATAACCAAAGTTTTTCATCTTAACTAGGAGCTAGTGGCTGAGGTGATTACGGCGCACAGGATAGGCTAAACTCGGAATGCAAGATCCTACTGTAAAAAAGACCTACTCATAGGAAATCCCATGTTCATAATTACTAGGTATAAAATCAGCACAAAAACATACTTTTAACTTTTAAATTAGCCCTCTTTAAGGACACTAAATTAAAAGGAAATTTTGGTAATAATAAACGTTAATTTTATTTTATTAATATTAAGGTGAAATTAATAAAGAAATGATACCTGTTTTAATTTCAAATAACACAAACATTTTAGACAGACTCCACGAATTACATGCGCCTTTAGCCCCATAATGGCTAGTGGCGATTATTCTTAGTACAATGGTAAGAATTAGTTTAAAAACTAAAATCGAATAATAAATTGCTTAAAAAGTCTTGTTGCATTTCTAATTCTCGATTGTAAAACAATAATTCTTTCTTTTGTTACAAGTACTGGGGAAGCCTGTATTTTTGTAGGAAACGGTAAAAAAATATGTCAATAAATTTTTCGCAGTATTAAGTGGAATCAATCTTCATAGGAGACTCGGGCGAAATCTGGAGATTGTAGACCGTGGTTTGATTATGTTAATCGGATAAACCCCCAGAATAATATAATATATTAAACACACTGATGAAGAAGTTTTTTATGAGAGGAACTAAATATATATACTTTATTTATGAGAAGCCTCTAACGCCCAGAATTTTAATTTTATCCTAGTAACACGATATTTACAAGTTTCATTTATAACTAATGGACTAAATCCGAACTAGATGAGTAGGAGTTTAGAGAAAGAAAAAAAAACTTTAAAGTCGTTAATCCCTTATTCGTTAAAAAAACATCGGATAATAAAAGTAAAACTTTTTTATACCAATCTTTTTTTATAAAGTAAGGTAAAAGAATTGTTATTCTATGCGTTTTTTTTTTAACTAGAAAATTATGAGATACGTTTTTTTTCTCTCTCTCTTCCTTTTGGTCTTCATTAAAATACCTCTTTTTCTCTCTGCAATTTTAACATTAAGCCACTTAAAATGTCACGAGAAGCGTAGTAGGTTTCAAATAAGTACTGTTTATATAGAGTCCTTATTAAAGGAAAAACAGAGGGTAAAAAGTGCTGATGACGTTACTTGCACTGGTGTGACACAGACAAGTATATTAGCCACGTACTAGCATGACACATACTGATTACATCTCACCATATATTTCCTAATAAAAATTTGATGGGTACAAGCGGTCAGTCAATAAAATCTAATTGATGTCATAACACAACCTATTTACATGTATCTAATCCAGAAAAGATCTGCTGACAACAATCTTGGGTATTTAAGCTTGGAATTTGACGTTTCATGATATAATCGCTTATTGTAAAAATACGATGTATAAATGTGACGGATAAAAAATTAAGAATGTAAAATTTTCGGTTAATATTCAAGGTAGAGACAAAGTGCATAGTTTAATATTTATAAAAATTAAATTTACAACTAGATAAGTTATATATGATTTTCCGATCCACTCATAGTAACAGCGATATTTCGAATTTTCGATTTTCTCCCCCTCACTCCTCCCCCCCCCCTTCCCTGATCAGACTTTAGCCGTTAACGAACTTGATCTTTAGTTTTACATGAAATGTTTATATATTGCGTTTAGTAACGATCAAACAAAAATTATATACACACGCATGCATATATATACATCGATGAACATTTGGGGAAATTTTTCGAAAACCGAGTCATGAGTAGCTGATTTCCTGTAAAGGTAATCTGCTAAAATAACTCTGGCTGTCCAGGCGAGCACGATTCTTAATAAACTGGAATGAAAACATTGGATTCGGCAAAGGGTTTTAATTTAGTCATGGACTCACTAAATAAAATCCCTTATTTACCCTTACTAGTAAAGGGTGAGGTTGCCTTTGAGTAACCCGTCCCGATTACACTTAATTGCATTAAGTGGACGTTATTTGGTACAAATATTGTATAAGGAGAATTGGAATGTAATGGTGCGGGTTTTTTGTAACCTTGAGATTTATCTGAGGCAAGCAATAAATCGAACATGTCTATTTCTAACTGCTCTTCTCATTACCAGCCAAACGACATAAATACACGAATGTACCTTGTCAAGGGGCCAAACTCACTGGGCACCTTCACTCAAGGGTTCTGCCTACATTAGACCTCCACGTCACTCACACAATCATAAACACTATAATACCAAGGCCAGAATAAAATGTATTACATCTAATTAATGTATTGGAACGCCTACAACATTCTGTGTCCACATCTCTCAACTTTTCTCTTTGGGTTGTTATTTGTAACTGGGGATTCATTATTATTTATAAGTTTCATCATAACGGACCCTAAATACAAGAGTGGTAAAAATAATACTATGTTATCATAGCATTATGTATATATATATATATATATATATATATATATATATATATATACATACATACATACATACATACATACATACATACATACATACATACATACATACATACATACATACATACATACATACATACATACATACATACATACATACATACATACATACATACATATATTAGCCGTGATAGTTGCGGATCGGTTGAAATAAGAATGGATTCAGAAAATCATCCCCTACTATTCCTGGATAACACAAATGCCCTTTACCATGAACAGTAAAAAAGTTCCCAATCATGTGTTTTACAAGAGATATAAGCAATTAGATGAATGTATAATTAGAATTGCTGTTATTCGGAAATTAATCGATACAATAATGGTTTACCGCCTAAATATAAATATTGGATAATACTAAATATTCCATTTATATATTGCCTTTATATTTATAGTTATACGAACGAGGCGTGGAATGTCAACTGTGCGAATTTATCGTTCTTGAGATTAAATAAATCTAGTTTCCTATTAACTGAGAGAAAATATTATAAAATTTTGCATATGCATTCTGTAGTAATCCTATAGAAAAATGTATGAGGTTAGAAATAATTAGAAACGTTACCTGTCTTTGTCGGTTGAAATCCTGTTAAAGCTCAAAAATATTCGCAAATCTTTGAAGTCAAGTCTCATAGAACAATAATGAATTCAATTTAGTGGCCGGAAATCGGAAGTCAAAATTAGAAAATGTATAAAACTAAATAAAGTTTTAGGACACCATTCTAAACACAATAGATTCATTACTCCTTCCCGACAAAATCAATATTGATGAATATATGTTTTGAAGTCGAAGTAAACCCCCACTCCAGACGGGGTTAGTAAAGTATCAAATCCCTTATATTAACAATACTCATATCCTTATACATATACAAATAATTTCCCAATTCTATTAGATATTTTCATGAAACAGGAAAATTCATAAATGTAAATAACGATTTAGGGCCAAAATCGTTATTCTAAACACAATTTGTTCTTTACTTTCTTTTGCCAAAACTTATACTAACGAAGATATTGAAAAATATGTATTCTCACGTCGATGTAAACACACTTCTCCCCTTCCAAGATGAAAATTCCTTTGAAGTGCCTTGAGACAATTGACTAAAAAATATAAAAGTTCATAGAAATCTATTATTATTATTCTAAGAATGGTCTGAAATAAAAAGAAAGTGATCCCCGCGAAATTTAATAGAAAATCAGACAAACCTTACAGTTATACATGTGTATGTATATATATATATATATATATATATATATATATATATATATATATATATAAAGAAAAACAATGTCCAAGACCTCAGTATATGCAGTTTCATGAAACCTATTACAAAATTTTAATAATTAATGGACGATGGGTATTAAGTTTTAAAATAGATAGGACTATTTCAAATCAATTCATAACTTCTACTATGTTTAGTGGAGTTCATAGTACAACTTATAAACATAAAAGAATAGCTGGCTTCTCAGAAGAAATATCCAATTGTTAGAACTTTAATGGAAGTAGTTTGAATAATTCATTTGAAGGCTGAAAATCGCAAGCCATTACACTTTATTAGCACTTCGGAATATCATCAAGGTGCTTCACTGTCTGTAATCAAGAGCATATTTATATTTAACGTAACTCATGAAATGTGAGCTGTGGATTGGATTTCCACGCGGGCAAACTAAATTTATTTAGTGACAGACTCACTAAATGAAACCCCTAGTCAACGATGGCGAGAACAGAGATGGAACCTACAGATGATCCATCACGATTATCTTTGTCTGCATAAAGTAGATGAGTGATTGTGGACATATGAAGTGTTTTTATGTATGCATACACACACAAATATATATATATATATATATATATATATATATATATATATATATAGAGAGAGAGAGAGAGAGAGAGAGAGAGAGAGATTTGAAGGGGTTAAAATATGTTGTGTTGAAATCCATTTTTTAAAATCAAAACAGGTCATAATTCGTTCACAAAAAGTAATAAAATGGTTCTCGTTAAAATGAACAAAACACGCCATTCTAATTAGAATGGTGACGAGAGGTTTGAGAGTTTATAAAAACAAATGTTATTTGCGATACAACTACGGTATATTGGAAAAAAAACAATAGATTGAAGATATACTAATAATGGCTTAAGTAGGTAAATAATAATACCACACAATGACCACTACGATCATTTTGTCTAAAAAGTTGCCACTTTCATATCCTCGCCCAGGGTTTCTCTTCCATGGGAAAGGAATTAAAATACTGACCTCCTTTTGAATTAATTACTCTAGGCTTCAATGAAGGTTTCTCGCATATTGCCCATCAAAGGAGCACAATAACTCTGTCCCCTAGCTCCGTCCATTCAAGAGACTATTTCAAATTTTCTTGTTCATTACATTCTAAATACATTATTTTCAGACTTTCATAAAAGAAATTATATTTTCCACGAAATTGATTTATTTCGAACAAATTATTATTTATTAACATCAACTTTTTACTAATATGGCTAATTGGGACGGGGTATCTTTTCTAGCTAGGGTGGGATTAAGTATTTTATTTAATGAGTTCCTCACTAAATAAATTCCTATTGCCCAGGCGGGAATCAACTCGCCACTCGAGGTTTACCATGCGAGATTAAAGGCAACGCTTTATCTCACATGCCTAACCTGAGCCTCAGAAAAGAAGAAATTATTAGGAATTGAAGCGTTCGACTTCATTAAATTCACCTTTCGTCACGAACTATGTTAGACGAATTTTCAATAAAAAAATAATAATATCTAATTTCCATTAAGGGACCGAATATAAATAGTTAGATACTAATCCTAATAGAAGTGTTCGGTTAGGTTTCTAATCTCTGCATTACATTAACTGCAATCTTTAGTCCCACCCGGACAAGATAAAGGTTGAAACCTGTTGATAGACCATCCCAATTAGCCAGAACAGCATAAAGTGAACATTAATAATTAACATAACACATAAGCTAAATACACTAAACAAATTAAATGCAGAATCTAGTAGATGAATTTGCCTGTAATTGGTACTTTAATAACAATAAAAAGGAAAACTTCCCCAAAAGAACAATACCATGGAATACCTTTTAGTAAGCAGCTCCATTAGCTTTAGTGATTAACAAACTAAAAATCAAAATATCAAGTATAGAGTTTGACTTCACTCAACGTTAGGGCGGGAAAAAGGACAGATGTAATCTTTAATTTTGCTAGAAACATTATTTACAGTTTACAGTTCTATCTTATAAAATGAATGGCGGAAAACAAACAAAAAAATAATTCGAGAAAAGAGAAAAAAACTCTATGGATGTATTTGACAGATCAAAAAACTTAAACTTTAAACTCTGTTTTCTTGGTCCATTATAGAAATGTGAATAATTGCTTCTATTAGCACTTAGTCTCTGGCAACAGCTAATAAAACACTAAATCTAGCCACCATCCAACACATTACACTCAGTTAGATGAGATTAAAGCTTGCTCATCGGAGCGCTCAGCTGGATTAACAGGCTGGATTAATATACAACACAGACGCCCACAAGTGCAAACAATAATGTCTTACTAAAATGCTTGCGGGATTTGTTCCAAAGCTTGTTGTACGATGTGTTCAACATGAAGACAGAAAAAGCCGTTAGGAGGAAATATGACACTATGATTGCTGGGTGTCGTTCTGCCTTTTAAACACAATTCTCTAACCATGAAATGCAGTTCTTGTTGTTTTGTTCATGTTTATTCTTCCATAGGTACTTTTAGCAGGTTTCCCCCTAAGGGAAATCAGCTATTGAGGTTGTACTTATGATCCCAGGAGATGACGACACAAAAGTACGCCACGCAGGAGCTGTGTAAACTAAGCCGATTTCCTCCTTGAAGTTCTGCAATAGATAAATCTGTATACTGGAAACACTTAACAACGCCGTGAATATTAAGTGAATAAATACAAACGGTAATGAGAAATCGTTCAGTCAATTTTAATAACCTAAAAAGCAATAGTGTTTCAATTTTTCACATTGCTCTAGGTTGCTAAAACCTAGAGCAATGCGAAAAATAAAATTGCAAATATCTCGGTTAATAATCAAGATATTGAAAACAAGTAAATAACATTTATAGAGCATTAAATTTGCAATAAGATTGATTCTATACATTTTTCTTTTATCAACGGAGATATTTCAAATTTTCGAAATTCACCCCCTCTAAACCCCTCCCCCTACCATTGGTAAGATTTTAGCCGTTAATGAACTTAATCTGCATTTTTAAATAAAACGTTTAAATATCGACAGGCAAAAATTGCGACAACTAGAGCGTAAATAGACAATATATATATATATATATATATATATATATAGAGAGAGAGAGAGAGAGAGAGAGAGAGAGAGAGAGCGAAAATTTCGAAGTGAACTCATTTTCGTTATCTCCTGGGTAGAATCGTGGGACATTTGAAGAAATGGTTCGAAAATACCACTATGGGCACAAACTCAATAGCCGATTTCCCTTAAAAATCTGAGGTCCGTTCAAAACTGAAACTAACTGTTTCTGTTGTTGTTGTTGACTAACTGTTGTTAGGTCTCTCCAAAAATACTAAGTTCTACTACCGATAGGCTACAGACCAGATCATTGTTTGTACAAACAGGAATTACAGGTATCACATAGACAAATGATATGAGAAGGTCGAAAGGATTTTGAGTAGCCCCTTATTGCTTTCTTCGAGAAACTGACTACCATTAAAGTCATTTGGAATGGCGAAAATAACTCGACTGGAGCTAAAGTTTTATCTTCCTCTCTAGCCTGTATGAACTGATAGATGATGCGCATTAGTCAGTATGAACTACTTACGAGTACCTCTAGTACACTTTTACCAGTCTTTCAATGATATGGCCCCTGTAAGAATTTTGATAAGGAACAAATACTGTACATGAAAGTGTAATAGAATGCATTCATATAACTTGAGTACGACCTCAATAGCTGATTTCCCTTAAGGGAAATCTCCTAAAAGGATGTTTAGGAAGCTTCTTATCAAGTACTTGTGCTGTGAAATAGGATTTGGTTCAAGTAGTCAGCCAATGAGTAAGGAGAGGCTGTGTTTCATATGGTTAGCTTAGAGTAGAAAGTTTTAAACAGAGTAGACTTAGGAGCCATTCATTATATAAATGACGATTCATTTATCTCAACCTCCATATGGGTCTTGCTTAAGAAATTATGCAGCTATTTAAATTGATAGGCAAATACTTTCGCAAAGTAGCTTTGCTTTAATACATATCTCGTTAGGTGCGGAGTAGCACCTAAACCAAGTATTGACTGGTAACGCAATCAAGATGGAGACCGTTGTCCAGATATTTCAAAAGGTTATTAACATTTTTATAGGAATATTCATGACCCATGAAGAATCGTAATTTTAATGTTCTAACAGATGCAATTTCCCGTGAATTTATGCCTACTTGATAAAAAGATACATGACAGCCTGACGAATTAAAGGTACAATGACCAAATCAATAACACGCATAATCACATTTTAATGGCACTAACACTAAGTAGACAAAACAGAGAATTAGGCTAACTAGGACAGGATCTTAACAGAGAAAGAAAACCTGCATCCAACCACCAAGCTCAAAACAACTAATGAATACACACGCATTTATTACCGAGTCTAAGAGGTCAGAGTGCCTACAGACTCCGGAAAACAATTTTTAACTGAAAACATTACGTCTTGTAAATAGTATGTAACAAACGGGCCCGTAAGGCCCCTTTTACAAACCAGAATAGTTACTCCACTAAAAACACTAATCTATTTAATCTTTCTCTTTATATATTTTACAAACCGAAAACGTCCTCCCAATATTTCATATTATAACGTCAGAAGTATGAAGCAGTTATTGGATGAGTACTGATGAATTCATATTTCAAACTCCAAGTAAACCTCAATTCAAAAATGATAAAGCTTTTTCAATTCTCTTTATTTCACTTTCTCATTTCTCTAGTAACAACATTATTATTATTTATTAACGTCCACTTTTTGCAACTACGGCTAATTTAACAACATTAAACAGCGCTTTCATAGTGACCATCAAAGTTAGAAAATTATACTTAAATCAACTTTTCAGCGCCGAAAAATATATTCAAAACACAATTTTCTTTTTTCATAAATTAAATAAGAGTTATTTTCTTGAGTTCCATTGCCCCCCCCCCCCAATCTAATTGGGATTTCCCATGCAACCAGTATAGTACTTTGGGGCAGGTGACACAAATATGAAACTCAATGAAAACCCTCAAGCTGCATTGATGGACACAGGCGATATTCCAACAATAAAGGTATTAGTCTTGGCCTATGACGGGACTGAAAACCGAGCAAAGGTACAACCACCGAATAACTTAGCATACAATTTTTCGGAGTATCCTATGGGATTTATTGATGTAGACTTCTTATTAATCACTGTACTGGAAAAAAGGAGAGGACGGTTACCCCCGAAAATAGACCAGCGACCTTGGTAGCAGTGGAGCGTGCCTCCTAGCTTCGTACTCGTGTAGACAGGCTCTTTGTCGGCCTCCCAGCAGCCGTTTTAGTACTCCCCGCCATCATCAGCTTCCCTCAACAAATGTCTTCAAAACTATCTGGATGTGAATTAGAATCTAATCTAACCTGCAAGTTTGCTCAGTGTTAAGAATGAGGATTCTTTCAGGTTTTAGCAACAATTGAGGAGTTATTCATGAAGCGGTTTTCGAAAAAAATCTTCAAATGTCCATATATCCTATCTTGGAGACGACAAAAATGATGTCCATTTATTTGCATTTTTTTTAGTTTTCAGCCTCCGGGACCCCCCCCCCCCTCCTACTCATGTCATTAGCAATAAACTGTTATATTATAAAACACCTTATTTTAAGCTTAAAGTCCAAATATTGTTTTGAAGAGACCTTTAATACACATAAAAATTCGTGGTGATGGCGTCATCAATTAATATTATACGTTATTGTCTCGAAAATGTTTATTTGATCTATGCCATATTCGATATTTAATCGTTTCAGTTAACACACAAGATCATGTTTTCTATTGGCTGAAATCGGAAATTTAATAAGGGGGGGGGATTCGAAAATTCAAAATATCTCCGTTATTATGAGCCAGATCGTAAAAGGTTTAGAGCATAAAAAATACTGCGAAAAATGAAAACCACTAACACCCTACGAAGGACCAAAGGCTGGGCCACTACTTCTTGTATTAGAGAAAACGTTTTGAATCAGCTAGGAGTATTAGGCCAGTATTCTTCCGTTTCAGAGATGGAAGAGATTAGCTAACAGAGACAATTGTGTTGTATTGAAGCAGCTACTGACTGGTATCGTTTGGTGGTACGGGGTCTTAGTTATTGCTCCAGGAGTTATTGTACTGTAAAACATTCCGGGGTATTGAGAATTACTGCGAATTTCTTCTTCAGACAGGTTCTTCATCCAGGAGTTTATAAGCTCCTTATAAGATGAAGAACATAGCAGGAGCTTCGAGCCTTACCCGATTTATAAAATACTTCTCTAATACAGCATTTCTAAATCAATTCAGGAGATTTCCAATTCCAAATTAGACTCTTTTAACTCAATTTAAGGACGCTGTTAGAGGTAAAAGACTTTAGTGCTTCTGGGAAATAGACAAAAAAACTCGATTCTACACATAAACAATCTCCTAAGTAAGTGTCAGAACATTTTGAGGAATCTTCGTAATATCCAATGGGTAACTAATAGATGCGCCATCCTTACTTTTTAGTATAAGGCACCTTCAGGACTATATTCATCAACCGGTAGACATTCATTAAAAATGCTCCTCACAATATGCCACGCACGCAAATTAAACTTTCCTTACGAGAAATCAGCTATTGAGGCTGCACTCAGGACGCGATCTTCGAAAAATACTTGAATTGTCCATCGAACCTACGTAGGAAATGCGAATTTAATGTTCTATAATTACTGTTCAATAAATTTTTTTTCTAACTCAAATAATAACCGAGATATTTGAAACTTTTTGGAGTCTAGTTAGTGAAGTATAAACCGCCTCCTAGCCTGCATTCAATCAGAGATGGATCAATCCATCGGCGAAAAATAAAAGATTCATATGACTTGCTCTCAGTAAAGGACAGGTTACTGCCTTTCGGCTGTCAATCGATTACCGTAATCTAAATGTATAACTTAAAAAATGTAAGGTTGGCACAATGCCCCTTTAGTGAGAGATATCAAAATGTCGAAGACGATTCAATAGATGTACCAGAGGGAAACAGGATGGAAGTTTAGACAGATTACGCATGGACTACGCACTCTCACGGAGGGTTACAAAGTTAATTTTTAATAAATAAATAAGTAGCCCTAAAATGAGATGAACCGAGAAAAACAATAAAATGTAAAACATAGGGCCAAAACGAGGAAGAATTTAACTGAAATGAATTAGTTCGTCTATATGCCAAGGGTGTGCTGGGTTTAATGGGGATTATAAGCTACTCTAAAATGATTCAATAGTAATAGGCATATATATAGGTTGAGTGGACGGCCCAGGTCTGGTATGTGTCCTCCGCAGCACTGGCATCTACAAACAATGACATCACTCCTAGGAGGCAAGCCAGATGGCAGTGCCTTTTCTGGCGTCGAATTAAACCCACTAGACAAGCCATGATTCAATACCCAATCCAGATACTAAGCGAAACGCCATGTCAGCATCCACGCGATACCCCATAGGTCTTCACAAAAAGAGGATCATCATTTCTGAAGAAATTAAATGCAATTTGGAAATACAAGTGGAATATACTAATAATGCGAAATAAAAGGATTTTTTTACTTGTTCATTTTTAAGAAAAATTGAAGCCTAAATAAAATACGGTATTTTTTTTCGTATAAGGATGAAAAATAAAATGATAAAAAACTTCTTAATAATAAATTAACTATTTTCAAATACCAATTTTAAGTAAGATTTTTTAAAAAGAACCATAATGAGTTCCATGGAGTAAAAGAATATAATAATAATTAAGTAAATTACATAATTTTATTGTCTTCATTTGTAGTTGTTTTCGTTACCAAAGCAAATATATTTAAGAAATATCATATTGTCTGCTTACTTTCAAAACCACCTGCGTGTGAATTTCAAAATTGGAAAGGTTCGATTTATTTTAATTTTATCTTAACTGAACATCTTGTTGAAACTACCAGTCTGTGTGACCTTGGACTATATAATATACATCGAATACCTAGGAAAGGTGAAGTGTTGCAGGATATTTTGATAGTAAGCCGACAATTTAAAATTAAAATTTCAAGTTGTTCGCTATGGCCATGATTAAGTGCCCATAAATTTCTGTCACTTCACCGTCGCCCAATGTCATAGATGTTTTCCATACGATCGACAGGGATTTAGCATCTTTTAGATGAGATTGTTGTCGAGGCGATCAACTGCATGGTTATTACGCCCTTCCATAGTTAATGATGTACAGTTTATTTGGGTCCCTTGTTAATTTGTGTAAGTAAACGTAGTTAACCCTTTATTTGAATTACTATACGTAGTTTGTTTATATATTGCCTTTACATAGTTTCTTTCTTATACATTTTTGTAATTCTATACTGCATTTTATTTTTCCAATTGTTATTGGTTATTCTATCATTTTTATTTAATATATACATACACACACACATATATATACATATACTTTTTTTATATTTTATTTTTGATATAATAGAAACTAAATTAGAATTAACTATTTACATGATTTAGCATCTTTTTAGAAACTTATTAAAAAAGAAACTCGTATTAAAAATGTCCGTCAAGCAGGAACTACGTAAACCAAGCAATTTCCGTGGGGGTAAAATACACTATTGATCGCATCTCACAATATATACTATTTTTATATTTCTTAGTAATAACCCGATGAATAGAAGAAGGGTTTTATTGAAAGCTGAAAACAAGAAAGTACTAATAACTTGCTTAATGCTTGAGCTGCGAAAAAATGCATAGCGCGACAATTGAAGGGCATCAATAGTTTAACAAGATTGGTCATATAATATTTTCGATACGACTATAACAAAGATATTTTTAATTTTCGAATCCTCCCCCTATAAACCCTCCTTACTCCCTAGTCCGATTTTAACCATTAAATGCTATGAACTTAGGTGTTGCAGGAACTAAAAAAAAAAAAAAGTTTTAAACCTTTAACAATTCATGTTACTTTATCATTAAAATTTAATAATTTAAAATAAATAAAATAAAATTTAGATAAAACACCAGTTCTTTGTGAAAAAGAATATCATCAGAACGTAAAAATTATTGCAAACATTCCTATAAATTATGAAATAAAGAAGAGTATCTTATGCTGAATAAAGTAACTCATTTTTTTTTCTCCAAATAATAACGTGAATGTGCAGAAAGTGATTAAAATAGAAGTTTCCAATATATGAGCTTATCGAGAGGAAAGCTTGCTGAAAGAGATTAGCGTGTGTTGACTAACTTATCTCAACCAAGCTCCGATTACAAGGGAATTTCACCACCGATAAAATCCGTCTGGTTAGAAATAAATCCTTGTAACGTAGGATGGTGTAATACAATATATTATTTTACATAAATTTTCATAATTACTAATGAATTTAAGAAATAAAGAGCATTTAGATAATTAATTATTCAGCGAAAAAAGACACACAATTGCTTTAAAATTTTATTGAACACAGGTCCGTTTTTATAACATCGTAAGTGATATTTAACAGTTAAGAAATTACTCACAGTGCTATTTCCAGAAAAGTGATGATAGCTTCTCTTATTAATTAAGAGCATGGGCCTCCCTGATATTCTAAATTATTATACATTCTACTATTAAAACAAGAATTATTTTACAGATTCCAAACCCCTTAACCTCTTTCTCTATCTTGAGAAGTTCCTCCCAAAAATTGACAATCTTTTGGGGAAAAAAAGAATATGGTGGTGGCAAGTTGTAAAGAGATGTTAACACCGCACAATGGATTCGACATTCAAGACCTATCAGTCAACGAGTTAAATAACTATTACAAAACTCAACGAACTTCCCTTCCGGACAACTATACGCTGCCCACCTTATCCTTCGGAACCTGGAGCGTAACCTCATAAAGTTTGGGTCAGAAGACTCTAATTCAAGAGGTTGCGAAAACTAAACCCAAATTATTGCTAAGAATAAATGATAAGATACAGAAAGGA
Organism: Riptortus pedestris; assembly: GCA_019009955.1. Classification (NCBI taxonomy): domain Eukaryota; kingdom Metazoa; phylum Arthropoda; class Insecta; order Hemiptera; family Alydidae; genus Riptortus; species Riptortus pedestris. Next base: position 202,115,752 of record CM032228.1, on the reverse strand, counting down.
TAAATCCTATCATTAGCAAATGATCAAGACAAAATTTTCAAAAGATTTCTTCAAATGTCCGTTGATTCTACACAGTGACAAAAATCTGGTAGGTTCAAATTTTTCTGTTACCACTATAGCGGTCGCAAGTATTGATGAAGCGTCACCAAACTCCACATTTACGAGTTTTGTGTAAAAGGGATGATCAAGTTCGTTAATGGCTGAAATCGGACAGGGAGGTGTGCGGCGAAAATTCAGAATATCTCTTGTGTCTTGCATTTTACACTGACTCAGCTAAAGCAAGCACGTGGCGATGTCAATTTCTCAAAAACTTCCAATGCACAACACCCAGCTAATTCGTATCTCGTAATTAAAAGTAATAAGTCGTGATAGTTCTTACTCACTTTCTCTAGACCTGCTTAGCTACAAATGAAAATGAATATTAACGACATTAGCGTGGTACTGTGCAGAGTTTACGCAACACCTGCGCGGCAGACTTTTTAGGGGTAATGTTTATCAGGTTAATTAACGAATTTGACCTTTAGGTTTATATGACTATTGAGATAAGTAACCATAAAACAAAACTTGCAGCAGTGCCTGCAAGTTTTGTTTTAGTTAAAACGTCAACAGAAGCACGCTTATATATACATATAAATCTTTACTGACCTCTCGTAGGTACGACCGTTAGAGATTTGAAGAAGTTGTTCGGAAATCGTCAGATGAGTACAATAGTGTATTCCCGTTAATGGAATTCTACTAAAATGACACATTACGTGTGCTACTTATTATTTATAACATTCAATTGTCAGCAGATCTAGAGTGAAGTAAGTGGAACTATCACGACTTATTACTTTTAATTAAGAGATACTATTTAGCTGGCTGTCGTGTCGTGGAAGCAGGTTTTGATCAACTCGATAATTCACATCGCCACGTGCTGTAGCTGAGTCAGTGTAAAAGGCAAAGTGAATCATCAATAACAGCCCTTAAACGGGTAAGAGGACGTTCACCAAAAACGGTGAATACATAAATGAATTATGAAACAATTAATTGGTTAATAATAATATTTCCTGCAAGGACGGGTTTATGTTGTTAAGCATCATGTAAGTCAGGATTACAGGGGAGAGAACTGGGAGCTGTTCATGTTGCAATGGGAGAACTACATCACGCTTGCAGAGACTTTAGGGTTTAAAGCATCCAAACTGTCCACAGAGGTAAAGTTAGCTTTATTGTGTAATGGGCAAAAATGGATTGAAGTTGATTCGAAAGATATACGAACCTCATGCAAAGGTTGATATTACATCAACCCCCGGGGCATTGCCCGTCTATATAAGTATTTTAGCGACAAAAAAATGTAACCCACGAGCTTTGTTTTTGACGGTTATTGATGAGTAGAAGAACGAATCCATCAAACCCCGGTCTCCTTAAGCCTCAAGTGCTAAGGGGAGTGGTGGAAAGTTAGGAGGAACGGAAGAAAGGCTAAACCAGCCTACTACTGGGGAGCTCGACCCTGCCTCCGTTCCAGGTCGGGCAGAAGTAAGGAGACCCCCTCAAACTCGAGGCGTCCCCTGGGTGGAAGGCATCGTAGCCCAGAAGGAAGGAGAGGAGTGGTCGGCGGCGGCAGGTACCTTCGTAATAGAACGTTCATTCCAACATGAAGAAGAGGTCTGATCTTCATGAAGAGAGAGATGTTAGGGAATGAATTGATCCGTCATATTTAATAATATCTCGTTGGCTAAGATATAGGTTAGGCGAAAACAGATGTTTTTGTGAACGCTATTCATAGAGTATAGGCTTTTGTTTTATGTGACGATATGAAGAATAAGACACACATTGAGATAAAACATACTAAACTTTTTTTGGGCTTAAGAGCAGTTATAGAACCAAACCCTACGTACATTTTCTCGTAATTCAAATATTAAGCTAGTTATTCCTACCTTGTTCAGCCTTCGGTAAATCCCCACTTCTATTCATCATATTATTACCAAAAAAATAGAAAATATATGGTGAGATCACTGTTGAGTAATATCAAGACATGGGATAAATGCTTAGTTTACTCACCCACTGCGTGATATACTTATTCTCAATTATGTATGGAGCCTTTCTTCAACGCTCTAAGATCCATTCCCACTCCAGATCTTTACCGATGTTTTGATTACGGAATTGGCCATCCTTGCTCGCTTAGGCAACCCCCACGCTTACATTTAGAAGCGTACTCCATTATTGCTGTTTGTGTGCCTTTGTAGTATACACCGATTCTTATGGTCACATTATTTAGCCAAATAGAACATGAATATGAATTACTCCAGAACTGATTCTGTTCAATCTCATTTTATAATATCTTATAAGCGGTGGAAGAAATGCAAAGTGAAAGTAAAAAAAATGAGCGAGTCAGTTAAATATCATTTGAAAGAGAACCTTTTAAGGAGTCAATGACAGATGGAAGAGACCTTATAAGTGGACCACTTAACCCTTTGTTTAGAAATAGGTCCTACATTTGCCACAGCGCAAGAGATTTTTATTGAGTAGGCTCTTGCCTCTGAAAGGCCTGCCAGCAGCATTAAAACCTCCTTACTCATTAAACACTTGTGATTCCATCTCGAATAAAATTCCCTGAATTATTAAAATGGAAAGAAATAACAAAAAGCTACGTTTATAAGCACCACCATAAATTAACTTGAAATTAATGACTTTTAATATATTGCAATATTAGCACTGAGATAGAGCATAATACTACAATCTTCTGTAATAAATCATATCTAATATCGATTATATTTTTCAATAATAACTCACATTAAATGTATTTAGCTATTATTGTCAACACTACGATTTGTGATGACCCAAGATACACAAGCCGCTGATACAACTTAACTTAAAAATGTACTTAAACTCACATAAGTCATTTTAACAATTATTTACTATTTTTATTTGGCCTTGTAACTCTGCCAATGAGCGAATTATTGAAAAATTAGAGCAAACATTTATGACAGGAAAAACATTTCATTCATTGTGAGAAATCAAAAACTCATTAAAATGAATTACTTTCATAAACTTTCCGCCAAAACAGAACTATTCTCGTCTGACGTTTTTTAAATGCATATTTTACTAGCATTGGATATTGTGTTGTAAACCTCTTTTAAGAAGATTGTACAGTTAATGATTAAAGGTCCTATATGTGATGAAAAATAATAGAAATTAATAATTTATTGAAATGAAAATCTCATAATTATTATTACTAGATCATTATTATTTCATTAACAACACCTAACCAATGATATTCCAATTATGAATCTAAGGGACTAGTTGTCCAATAGAAAAACGTTTATTAGTAATTATTAAAACTATCAAAAATAAGGACACTTTATCCTTATTCAACTGTAGTATAATAAATTAATAATAGAACTCACAGTTGTAATTGACAGTTCTTACACACAGCCGTCCTTGGACAAGCCACACAATTCTACGCCATCAGCATTCCTCACCTGAAATAAACATTATCCATGAGAAAACAGAAAGCAAACAATACCAAATGAATATAAACTATAAACTCTCAAGATCATCCTATCTCAGGGCTCATTAAGCAATTAAAAGTTTTAAAACCTTTCCAAAAACAAATGCTCGGAGTATTTAGAGTGAAAAAAAATATTATTAAAATCTCCAAACTAACACTGAATTATAAGATATATTATAAGATAGAATTGAGAAGACATAAGAAAATCTCTATAAGATCTCTTATGAATGCCATGTTCATATGAAGAAAGAAGTAAGCAGTAATAAAACTATGATGAAATGATAGTTATATGATAGACAGAATTGAAAATATTTTGTTTCTACAAAGAAAATCAACCATCAAATGTATGATTATTAGAACTCTCCTAAAAATCAAAACCAGTTTAATTCAAGCAATTTATCAATTGACAATATCATAATTAAGGACTGCATAGGGACACTCGCTAAATGACAACTTTAAATTAGGTCAATATATCAGATTCTGGACAATATTTTCATATGAAATGTCGTTGTTACTTATTAACGTCCATTTCTTACTACTATAGTTACTTGGAATGGGTTGGGAAACAACAGATTACCACCATTGTCTAGCAAGTGGGGGAAATAAGGATTTTATATAGTGAGTTCGTCATTTAATAAATTCTTATTGTCCAAGTCGGAATTGAACCCACGACTCTAAGCATATCTCTAGATCATAAGAAAACAGAATAAAACTTAACGGTAGAAATTAAACAGTTATTAAAATACAATAACAGGAAAGGTAGGTGTATGTTTGGAACACTTTTCTTCTAGGTTGTACTCATGACGGAATTTTCGAATTTTTTCTTCAAATGTCCATCGATCCTACCTAGGAGATGAAGAAAATGAAGTCCGTTCAAAACTGTATATATATATATATATATATATATATATATATATATATATATATATATATATATATATATAATCAATCTATCTATATATTTGTCTGTTACCGCTCTAGCGGTCGCAATTTTTGTTTAATCGTTACCAAACTCGATATTTAGTCGTTTTATGTAAAATATATATATTATCAATCTATCTATATATTTGTCTGTTACCGCTCTAGCAGTCGCAATTTTTGTTTAATCGTTACCAAACTCGACATTTAGTCTGTAGTCTGTAGTTTTATGTAAAAAGAAAGATCAATTTCTTTAATGGCTGAAATCGGTCAAGGAGGGGGGTTTAAAGGGGGGAATTTTGAAAATTCGAAATATATCCGTTACTATAAGTCGGATCGAAAAAGTTTATATAATCAATCTTATTGAAAATTAAATGCACTATAAATAATGTTATATACATTTATTCTCCGTATTAAGCGAGTATTAACCGAGGTATTTGCATTTTTCAGTTTTCAGCCTTCAGTAAACCCCCATTTCTACTAGTGTTACATAAACAATGCTCTGTTATATAATAAAAGATATTAATTGAAGTCTAAATACCAAATATTGTTTTCATTGAACTTTTACTTTGTGAGATAATGCAAATACGTTCTGTTGACCCCCCCCCCTTCTATTGTTTTTGGGTTATTAAAATTGGAGTGATTGAGATAAAACTGATTCTAATTCATTACAAATTACACAACTAGCTTTAGTAAATTGTTTTCAATAAAATTAATATGTTATATTCAGATATATTTCATTAATTGTTTGTCTTTCCTGTCTATCTATGCAGCGCTACGAGGTTGGCTTGCCTGTTTGTTTACAATTCGGCCTTGTATTGTACATTTACTGAGCATTCACGGTTGTGCTACCTGTATGTATATTTATCTATTGTAAACCTTCGCGTGGGAAATCTGCTTAGTTCACGCAGCCCCTGCGTGACGGACTTTTATAAATAAAATGTTAGAATATCACGTACTGTATGCAATTCCAAGATGCAAAAAATGCAGGTATGTATACATTGTGGAATGGACAACAATGGGAAAAACTCCCGTGAAATGGTAGGTTTGACGGTCAGTTCCGCCTATAACTGACTCCCGACCTTCTATTTGGCGCTCGACAATGCTCCATTCACATCGACATTGCTTCCTCATCGTCTCGCGGCCATAAAGGAAAGAAAGGGAGCATGCGATCCCAAATTGATATCCACTTTACAGAACTATTATTATACAATTGCAATAAGTCTTTATAAAGGTTTAAATACAAATTAAGTATTCGAATAAATTATTTCCATACAATTTAATTATAATGATTACCAAAGGAATGACATTACTAAAAGTCTAGTCTTTTCAACCTCTCAAATATTATAGTCATCCCTTATTGTCATGATTCAAATGAACGGAATACAAATTTAGTAAAAAAGTTTTTTTCTTTTTTTTTTTAATATCCTTTATTGAGTTATTATAAGAAATTTGCAAAATAATTTAGTGTTCCTTCTGACCACTACAATATTTCAAATAGTAGTAAACATTAACTTTTATGAAAGTTGACAATCCGTCAGTACATTAATTAGTTAATAATTTTAGACATATATCATTGTTTGATCTGACACATAATAACGGAGATAATAATGACTTTTTATTTTACTGTATCTCTAAAGCCTCAGTGTTGTTGCCGATCCGATTTTGATTATTAACGAAATAACCTGTAGTTTCACAAGAAAAGGTTTCATTTAAAAAAAAATAAAAATAGAAAAATAAAAATTGAGGCCTCTTGAGTATAGAATACTACTTGATGACGTTACCTCGTGCATATATATACTCTAGCTTAGGCTTGGCTCGGGAAATCATTAGAACCTGAATGATGATGCTATCTCTTTGGCAAGGCTTTACTATGCACAATATTTTAACATTTTCCACTCTCAGCGTTTAGGGTTTATTACTATATCTAGTAAATTAAACGTATTTATTATTATTAAGCATAAAATAAAAATAAAAAAATGATTTCCTGATCAATCTGTTTTCACTGATCAAAATATGGTTGCCAATATTAATCATAATTATGGATAGCATTCATTCATTTATTATTATTATATTATTGGGATATAACAAGGGCTATTTATTTACATTTCCTGTCTGTGCATTTACAATAATTTTATTAAATTTTACAGCTTTCTTTAACATGGGCACTCCATGTACTACGGCTGTGTCTGTCCGACTAAACATTAAGCGGTTATTATCCAATCCCAAATTGTTGATCAAAACATTATGGATCATAAATATCATAATAAAATATATTATTTTTTAATTATAATTTATGAAATATCAACAATTTCTATTCACAAAAGCGGTCTTAATCTCAACATATGAATTAATTTTATTTATTCAATAACTGTTGTTAAAAATATTCTATTGTATGTTTGAAGAAGAAGCTTAGTATTTATAATTCTTAAAAGTATGCTGTTATATGTAACATATTAACAGATTAATGATGACAAATAGCAGAAATAACTGGGTACACCTCCCCAATACTTTCAAACACTATGTTTTGATTAACAATTTATGATATTTAAACAGTTTTTCATTTCTGAGAATAATACATCATTAAAAGAGTAAACATTAAATGTAGTGGAAGTCATAATGTAAAGTTTAATGAGCACTTAGTTACTTTATATTTGTTTCAGAGCATCATTTAATGTTTAGTTGCAGTTTACAGCGCATATCATCACTGATTTTATTACCCGATATAACGTAAGTGTATACGAGGAAAATTACTCTAAATCTCAGTGTTTATGTGTCTTGAATTAATAGCTTTCTTGTAACTATGGCGACCACTATATTTTACTTGGGACTTCACGAGAATAATCGTGAATCAAAAATAAATAAATAATTAATCCAAAGAAACAACTTCCCAATCAATTACAATCATTATTTTAAAAAATTTGGACTACGCAAATAATTATCATTGATAGTATTCGTCATTAGTAGGCATCATCTACCTCTTTCCCACCAAAAGCCGTTAGTGCCCATTAAAATTGTTGACTCCGGCTATGGTTTTTAGCGTATATGTCAACAAAGCTTATAATTGGGTATTAATACTAACCCACATAGGCAGTTTCATTGAATTTCGTGAGTCTTTTGTGCTTTTAAACTTGTTGACCCCTTCTAAGCGTTTTAATGTAAATCCCGTTTATACATCAAAAGCGTATATAAGAAAAGTTACGCTAAATGACAAACTTGTTACGAGCATGTAATGAGCATGAAATATAGCGACTTTTCATTTCAAGCCACCTTATAACCCCACTCCCGTTCGCCTTTGAAATGTTAATATAATTTATAATCATGGTAGAGTTAATGCTAATTCCCATACAGAGTTTTGTTTAGTTTGGTTCAACCATTAGTGTACAATAAAATTGTTGATTCCCGCTATAGTTTTTAACGTATTCCTTTATATATTGTTATAAGAGTAAGAGTAAAAGTGCATATTACAAAAGTTAGTCTAAATAACAAAATAATCAACTTCTGTTATGAGCAAATTTCTCGAAAAATCAATAGGAAACGAAATATCGCGTTTTATCATTTCAGGTTTCTCTATAACCCCCCCCCACTCCTAGTCGTTTCTGAGAATATTAGTAAAGGCTAAAGTTGTGTTAGAAGTAATATACGAAGCAAGTTTCATAAAATTTGGTTCAGTAGTTTGCGTGAAGACATCAAAGCCAAAATTTCTTGATGCCGTTTGAAAGGCACGTGAAACGAAAAAGTATCGTGAAATTTCGAGAAAAAAAAATCAATGTACAGACAGAGGTTATAATTATATATATATCACTTAATAAAGGTTTGTTGAAAACAATGTTTATACGTTTCGTAATTTTAAGCTTATTATAAAGGTGACAAAATTAAGAATGGTGGTTTACATAAACTAAAAAATACAATAAACTAAAGGTTTACATAAACTAAAAAATACAAATAACTCGTTCATTTTAGAAGTAGAGCGAAATATATATATAACAACAATTGCAGGTATTATAAGTCAACATTGCCATACAAGATATAACGATCCGACCACATCAGAGTCATATTTTTCGAAAATCATGTCATCGGTACAACTTCAATAGCTGATTTTCCTTAAGTAAAAAGTATGTTTCATCCAGTTAAAATTACATTCGCTGACCGGAATTAGAAATATCATATTTTTTTAAAATTAATTGAAACGGAGTAAGTTCGCTAAACCCAAAAGACAAGCTGAAAAAAATGTTACTCTACAAACTGTTTGCTAAACATAATTACACAGAGACAAAAAGAAAAGAAAAATTAGCAAATGTGTAGGCCCATTGTGCCAGGCAGGAATGCACCAGCATCAGGTGGGGCTCATAACTCAAGGCTACGGATGACTAACATTAAACACGGCTTCTTCAACACTGTATCCAATGACACGACACAACACATATCGTCTAATCATGTTAGAATACCCAATGTCAAAATATAATTTAGGTTAAATGATCTTTATAAAATTACTTCTAGTGAATTAGGGAAGTATGCTACTGCAGTAGGAGATCCTAGACTCGGGAGGAAAATAACATTTTATTTTAAGTACTTAGATGAGAAAAGGGCAACCAGCAACTAAGCACTGAAATAATACTAAATAACTACCTGATAAGCACTACAGTCCTATTTTACCTTCTTTAGTAACCCCTACAGTCGCTGGTGGGTAAACTATATGAGCTCTACTAATCCATTAAACCATTTAAATATCGCGTTCATTCACAAAATTTCAAATAGCAAATTACTTGGGAAATATTAAAATATTGAAAAGTGGTAAATGCAGTGGGAATTTTCTGCGTTTGCAAGGGTTCTATTTTTTTTTTAATTATGGTAATTACGGTGATGAATTAACTTGTGTTAAAGTTACTGCATTAATTGTATTAAATCTCAAAAGTCACAAGTTTATTTGAGGAGCATGGCTTTTCTAAATGCGTTTTGTTTTTTCACATGCCAATTTTGGAATAGTCTTCTATCAAATAACTCTACCTAATGTAGCACAGTGAGAATAGTTCATTAATTAGAAACTTATTATTATTTAAATCTTTGGTTCATCAGTTCATGTAGGGCCAGTGTCCCCTTTGGTGGGAAAGCCAAGTAGTCAGCAAGACATGACTCCCTGGTGTGTATTGAGCTGGCATTACAGGCAAGATTGCTACCTATTTAATTAAGTTGCTGCTCAATTACTTAATGATGCTGGGGAAGGATACCAAGGAAACGAATAAATGCCCAACCTCAAAGCCGTGTGCAATCCCGGGTCTTGAATCTGCGGTATAGTTCTACCTACTAGACCACTTACTGATGGGGCCGGTGATGGGGTTTCTTGGTTTGTACCAGATGCCAACACAATTGGAAGGGAACGAATGCGTTAAAGGAATCATTCTATGCCAATCCCTGTTCTCCTATCAAAGTTGTTTGGTAAGCCATGGGATGTTCAGATTTTGAAATCTTACACATCATTCTAACACCTTGATTACAAAGTCATTTACGGGGTGAAATCGTACGAACACATCTCTCTGAAACCATGATTATAACGTCATTTACTACAATAATAATCACAGAATTACTTGTATTTTTTTATTGAAGCGTTGGCCTTAATCTCAAATGGTAAACCTAGAGTGACGAATTCGATTCCCGCCTGGGCAATAGGAATTTATTTAGTGATGACCTCATTAAATGAAATACTTAGTCCCACCTTACCTAGAAATTGGTGGTAATCTATAGAAAACACGTCCCAATTAGCTATAGTACCAAAAAGTGACTTTTAATAAATAATAATAATAATTTTTGTTGATATGCTTTTACAAATTCCAAGCAGTACAAAATTACTCGTAGGTCATTTATGTAGCTCCTCTGTGGCCGAATTTTTCTCTGGCTTTAACTGATATTTACGGTCAACCAATTAACAGTACACAAATTTACTATCCAATACTGTCTAAAGAATTATAATCTATTCTCAAACTATTCTTTGTCCTCTGGCAACTTAGCATCTGAGCAATAGAGTAAAGCCCATAGTTCTTTGAATTTATCTACAAGTACCGGGTTCCTGTAATGACACGTTATTACCGACATGTATAAAGACTAAAGAAATTGGTGGGAAGACTCCAGTTATTAAGAACTGTTTCCCAAATCTAGGCATCCAACAACACACGAGTTATAAATACTTTTCAATTTATTTTAAGAGATTATGAAGACGAAAAAGAGCTCGACTTCTTGGAGTTGTAAATCGAAGATCTTGGGAATTTCTTACCTGCACGTTGTCAGATAACAGTTACATTTTTTGGAATACAAGTTGAAATGATCCCATAACGTAGAACATGTTATTTACACCTTCAGTGTGTTCGGCGAATATGATGGATTAGCTTCCAGGCAGGGACCTGTTCTTTTAAATCTGTGCATTCTTTAATAATCAAAAATATTAAAACAAATTACTAAATTTAATTGAACATATTAAAGATACGATTTCAAACAGTAATTTGTTATAGTATAATGAATATAAAGATCACCCCAAAAAAAAATAAATCACTCGAAAGTAGGGCTAGCTGTCACATTGGAAAAATGATGGACTATTATTTTAGTCACTTTTTTTTTAGCTCATGCTCTTTTTGAGAGGAAGTTAGTGAATTTCCTACAATTACAGGTGACAGGAAAAAGACATAAAGTAAAAATAGAAACACAAAAATGAATAGGTTGGGTGGATGAGTAGGAGGAGATAGACAGGAGTTGCCAACTCTAAATCCGCCCCACGGCCTTGGGCTCCGGTTACCTGCCTTCCTACTAACTCTGAATAGTGACACCTAATTGTCTACCAAACTCTTATCTGAAGCAGAAACAGTTACTTATCAGCTGATATGTAACAGTCCTTTTTTTTTCGAGACTAACTTACGAAAATACAAAAGTAGTGACTTTCAAATTAATTAAGACATTTTAAATTTGTAAAACTATTTCAACGGAAAATACTCAGAGAAAGATATCCCTTACAATAATATATACTTATTATACACAATTTAAATGATCATAGAAACTTATACCAATTGATGAATTGATTTCTATTATACTTGAAATAAAAAAATGAATTACACTTTAAAGGCAGGAGAGAAAACGCGTTCATTCATATAAGGAACCCTTTAGCTCATGCACCGGAAGTTCAGCAATACATATTAGTCTTAGAGTCTTCTGCCTAAACATTACATTATCATGGAAATGATCAAAAAAATTAGATAACTCGTAGAGAAATAAGGAAGAAATAAAACCCTCTAGTTTAGAAAGACACGCCTGTTAGCAATTCAATTTTTTTTTTTTTTTTATAAGGAAAAGTTCTTTTTTATAAGTAGTGTTGATTATCACATATACTCCTTTCCTCACGTGTAATAAAAGGTCGTATTCTAAATTTCCTCCTGAAAATTCTACGAGTCAAATAGTAAAGTTTTAGGATAAATAAAATGTCTGTCGCGCAGGAGGCGCATAAACTAAGCACAATTCCGCGAGCTGGTACATTGCAAGCTGAATATCTCTACTCAACATTTATTTTCTATTGCTCAATAATACAAGTTGGAATTCGTCAAAATGGAAATCGGATGGGTAGCAATATAGTCTCTTCCACATCAACTTCCCTCACAAATGGTCTTCTGAATAAACCCAATCGACATCTCCGCTCCTCACTTGTCCGTAACTTCTCATCTTGATACTGACCAGTTATTTATATAAAGTATACCTTTCTGTACTGCGTACAACCTCTTCACCAATCGCTCCATTTTACATTCACAATTCGGCGATATACGTAACTCTAATGATAAATTAAATTCTATCAGATACATGAAACCTTACTACTCACAGGATGAAATATTACCAACAGCCGTAGCAATAACTAGGACTTTATTCAGGAACTTTATTATTGTGGACTTAAAAAACATAAAATGTCTAAGAACAACAAACGAATATATTGAATCATTATGAATCCTTTTATGTGAATTTCTAACAATCAGAAGTAATTATAACCGAACTGGTTTTAAGTTGTAGAAGATTCTATTGAATGAGTTAGAAGTAGGAATGCAATTATGAAGAGGAGGTAGGTAAATGAACGGGCGAAGCAGATTACTAACGGAATCTCAGGAGCTAAAAGAGAACAGGACAATTAGCGTGAGAACGGGAGGCATGGATTGTGGGGCGGAATGAATGAATTGGATTTAGACCAATCTCAGGACCTGATTTAAACCTTAATACGCTCTCAATGAATATCTTAATGCGTATCAAACATATGATCAAGACAAGAAAAACAAATTCATTGAATTTTGAGAAAATTAGAATAATATAATAGTTATAAAAAAGAAAATAAACTTCAGCCAACATTGTAGACTGCGTAGTTATTGTACTGTAGACTTTCTGCAGCATTACACATGCGAACAATGTTTTGTACCGACAATTTTGGTGTAAATAAATTCATTCGGGTGTTGATGATGTAGAATTTCCCCCGCTTATGCATGTTCTATTCATCAACGTATAAGTACAATTTTAGCAGATTCCCTAAAGGAAAGTCTCTTAAAATGTTCATAGACCGGAAGGGTCCGTTCCAAACATGTGTTTGTGAATATATATATATATATATATATATATATATATATATATATATATATATATATATATATATATATATACTAGCTCTGATACCCGGCGATGCCCGGGGAAATTATTATTTGACTGACTTATGATGGTATTTTGATAGTAAGACTTCAATGTGTACAATTACACTTCCCTCCACGACGTAATGATTTTCCAAAATAGCCAACCCTGAAGGGTAACTTTTGGGGATTAATAGAACAGAAATTTTAGTTTTGAAGGATAAATGAAAATGTGTTCCTAATTAATCCTTCTACACTTTATGACTCACCGTTTTTCAATAATTCAAACCATAATCATGGGTAGCATTTATTACAATTAAATATCATCCATAATGAACATATTTTCTTTCAAAGGCCTACCCGAGCTCAAATAGTTCAGGCAAAGTTTTATATGTAAGATTATATTTGTAATAGTGAATCTCACTGGAAATCACTTCCAGCAATGCCAGACGGGAAATAAGTAAACTCAATTAACTGGTAAGGCTGCCGTCATCTTCCGCTCCCGCATTAGACTTCTCGCTTTTCAGCCTCTTTTATAATCCCCACTCCCGTTTGGACCTAAAATTTTAAATATAGCTTATAATCATGGAAGATTTAATGCTAATTGACATACCGAGTTTTATTTTGTTCGGTTGATTCTTTTGTGCCGAATAAAATTGTCGACTCCCGCTATAGTTTTTAGCGTATAACTCATTTATACTTCCGTATACGGCAAAAGTGTAATTAGCAAAAGTTACTTTAAATAACAAAATAAACAACTTTTGTTATGTGCATATTTGCTGAAAAAGCAATAGGAAACTAAATATCGCTATTTTTAATTTCTGGCCTCCCTTATTACCCCCACTCCTGCCAGTCCCTAGAAATGTTAGTATGGCTTATTATAAGGACATCGTTAGTATTAATTCACATAGCGAGTTTGGTTTAGTTCGGTTCAGTCTTTTGTGCCAAATAAAATTGTGGACTCCCGCTATAGTTTTTAGCGTATAACTCATTTATACTTCCGTTTACAGCAAAAGTACATATAACAAAAGTTACTCTAAATAACAAAATAAACAACTTTTGTTATGTGCATGTTTGCTGTAAAAAGCAATAGGAAACTAAATATCGCTATTTTTATTTCTGGCCTCCTTATTACCCCCACTCCTGCCAGTCCCTAGAAATGTTAGTATGGCTTATTATAAGGACATCGTTAGTATTAATTCACATAGCGAGTTTGGTTTAGTTCGGTTCAGTCTTTTGTGCCAAATAAAATTGTGGACTCCCGCTATAGTTTTTAGCGTATAACTCATTTATACTTCCGTTTACAGCAAAAGTACATATAACAAAAGTTACTCTAAATAACAAAATAAACAACTTTTGTTATGTGCATGTTTGCTGTAAAAGCAATAGGAAACTAAATATCGCTATTTTTAATTTCTGGCCTCCCTTATTACCCCCACTCCTGCCAGTCCCTAGAAATGTTAGTATGGCTTATTATAAGGACATCGTTAGTATTAATTCACATAGCGAGTTTGGTTTAGTTCGGTTCAGTCTTTTGTGCCAAATAAAATTGTGGACTCCCGCTATAGTTTTTAGCGTATAACTCATTTATACTTCCGTTTACGGCAAAAGTACATATAACAAAAGTTACTCTAAATTACAAAATAAATAACTTTTGTCATGTGCATATTTGCTGAAAAATCAATAGGAAACGAAATATCGCTATTTTTAATTTCAGGCCTCCCTTATAACCCCCACTCCTGTTCGTCTTACAGAATATTAATATAGCCTAAAGTCTAAGTTGGGCTAGTAGTAATATACATACCAAGTTTCATAAAATTCGGTTCAGCCGTTTATGAGTGAAAAGGTAACAAACAAACAAACAAAAAAATAAACAAACAAACAGACACGAAAGAAACAAATTGTAGTTATGGTGTCTATGACATGTGAAACGAAAAGTTATCGTGAAATTTCGCGAAAAAAAACAATCTACAGACAGAGGTTACAATTTTATATATATATATATATATATATATATATATATATATATATATATATATATATATTTGTATGTTAACGCTCTAGCGGTTACAATTTTTATTTGATCGTTACCAAACTCATTATTTAATAGTTTTATGTAAAACTAAAGATCAAGTTTGTTAATGGCTGAAACCCGAGCAGTGGGGGGAGGCATTTAGAGGAGGAATTTCTAAAATTCATAATATCTCCGAAAAATCATACAGACCTTATTGTAAATGTAATGTTCTATAAATTTTGTTATGTACCTGTTTTCTCTATATTTAATATAAAACGAGATATTTACATATTTTAGTTTTCGGCCACCTCCATTACTACTCATGTCATTTTTAACAATTACCTGTTATATCATGAAACAGTTCATTCAAAGGTTAAATACCAAATATGGTTGTCATTGAGCTTTTACTTTCTGAGATACGCAAAAATTCGTTGTGGTGACGTCACGAATTAATATTTTATGTTCTTGTCTGGAAAATGTTTATTTGATCTATACCATTCCGTTTCAGTCAACACTAAAGATCACGTGGGAATTCCAAAATTCAAATTTTTCAATGATTATGAGTGGGCTCGTAAAATGTAATATAATATATCTTGTTAAACTATTAATGTTTTACAATTGTTTTTCTATACATTTTTTTCCTAGATAAAATAGTAAGGGAGTTATTCGTATTTTCTTGTTTTCAGCCTTCAGTTTCAGTTTTTAGCGGAAAAAATTTTAAGTACAGTGCTAAAGAGTACCAAGTGCCAAGAGGCAATTCTCAATAGACGACAAATACTAAAATGGTAAATTTCATTCCAGCCAATCGAATACTTTGTTTAAATTTGATCGGCATAATTATGTGCACTATATGGAACAGATAATGAAAGCTAATGTAAGAATAATCACAATGCCCAAAACATTCCATGAACAAAGCTTGTTATAGTTTACTATAAATAGGAAGGTATAATGAAACTTTGATGATCTAAAAACTTACTATTTCAAATTACTGCACGCTTTCTCAAAATCTTGTTTTCTCGAGGGAGATTGGGAGAGCAAGGGGGGAAAATAATACAATTGTATCCTTTAATGGATAGTTTCTAATCAAGACACATTAAACCTCTTAACTAAAATGGTTGGCCTAGACCTATAAATTGCCTAATGACTCATACTAATCATGTTGATGCCACGCCAAATTCCTCCTATTATCTTCAAACAGAATATGAGGTAGGTCTAAAAGCATTATTTAAAGATGTTAGACTAATTTAAAATTACAACAACAAACGGGTCTAAAACAACGGATTTTTCTGGGCCACTTAAAACTACTGGAGATGATGAATTACCTGATTTTGAAAACCGAAGATGAAAAAATAAATCCTACACTTCCTGGGGAAAAGGGTGTTTTGTCTTAATACGTCAACTTGTTTTTCGTAAACAAAAATGATTGATATAAAAAAATATATACTTTGTTATATAATTTAGAATTAAAGTAGCTTAAGTGACTCTATTATCTAGTTACTAGGTTTTTTTCGTTTGACATGAAAAGATACTATGTTCTACCGACATTTTGCAGGGGAACGGAGATATCGTATATACCTAATTTTCAAAAGTAATAATTTCAAATGATGTGCAGGAAAGCTTTTTGTATTTTTAATTTAATAAGAGTACAAGTAAGGCATGTAGTGCCCACATCAGATTTTTACTTATGTGCGAAGGCAATAACAATGAGTACATGATTCTATTTAATGAACGGAAGTGGAAAACCAACATTTTGAAATTCACAAATCTAAATATCGCCTTAAGGTCGTAAAATATAACCTAACCAAAATTGGTCCTTTATATTTTTCTGATAAATCAATATTAACGGAGATATTGACGAATATATTATGACGTCGAAGTATACCCCCACTCCTGAGATTGGCAGCAAAGGATAATACAGAGCATCCTAACAATATTCTCTGCTATAATGCATATAGTAACAATTTTCCAATTCGCATTTTCATTAAACACAAATATTCTATTTGGCACCCTGAAGTCGGAAGTCAAAACTTTGAAATTTAAAATGTAAATAATGTTTTATGACCATAATCGGTATTCTAGACACAGTTTGTTCTTTACATTTTCTCAACCACCAATAAAATAGAACCAATATTAATGAAGATATTGACACCCTTTTCTAGTTGAAGATTCAAATTCCCACAAAGCCTATATTGAACCTTGGGATAGATGGCCCACAAATATACAAGCCCATTGAAATATTCTGAGCCGCTTTTTAGAAATGACCAACAGACAGAAAGACAAGATTTTGAATTTTGATTTTATTGGTCTTAGTTTGGTATTGAACATGAAAAAAAAGTATACCCGCTGAATTTAAATAGGAAATCAGACAAAACATTTTTGTGTTAACGTAAAATATTGAATGTAATTTTGTATTTTTTTTTTGATTCGATGAATTGGAACCGAGAAAAATTCAATATTTTTAAAATGTAACTGTGGGTTATGTATATTTTACATAGGTTGATATAGTGTCTTGGATATTTTTTATTCACAATGGATTTAGAACATTTGAGATATCCAAAAATTGTTCCTCTATTTAACAATGTATCTACCGCATGAGAGAGGTAGCCTCATGAAAGAGTTCACCCCACGAATCAGTACAGCATCTATTAACAAATCGCCTCCGTGTAGACTAGATTAACAAGTAGGAAATGACTCATGTAGTATGTCCAACAGCAATGATGTGGTGTACTTACGACACTACCCTGAAGACACCTAAACACATCTGTGTAGCAAGTGCCAATTCTTTCTGTAAAAGCCCTGTTCTAGAAAGAAGAATAAATATTAAGATTTTTCTTTGAACATTCCGTCCCTGCAAATTCAATACAAACACATCGTGACGAAGTATGCCGAATACCTTGCGAAATAACGCTATTTATATTAGAAAAACAAATAATAATAAGAGGAATCTCGAAAAAAAAATCCTAAAAGTTATCAATACAATAAAAAATTGTGTTTAGAATATAAAAAGGCATTATTATTTAAAATTAGTTCTTCTTTACTTAGTAGCTTTGGCAAGAGAGGAAGTTTACCTCCTGGTGAAAACATCAATTCTTATATGTGTGTTATTAATAGGTCTGATGAAGAACTATTAATAGTAATGTAATTTTAGAATAATGTTTGAGGTGTACATATAGATTACATTAGTGATATAACTATATAATACTATATAATATATATAAATATAACTACGGGAATTCGGGAGAGGAAAGGTGACTATGTAATTTTTGGTAACTATGTACAGTTCATAGGGACAATATTCGCCAGTATTAATTTGGCAATGTTGTTAAATCCACTTTACCAAAAATTCATCAACCTGCTGGAATGTAACTTGAACATTTGATCATATCATGAGTTTTCCATAGGCGATATAACCTTCAAATTTACTTAAAATACTTCTTACAGCAATCAAGTCAGACATAAATTGAAGATTTAAATATCTCATCGTATGCCCCAATTGCTGAAGCCCAAAAGTAAATTACTACCGTACATCTATTGGGACGAGAAGTAGAGGCATGTCCATGTAGGCTTAAGGAAAGACGATTTCTACAATTGGAAGATCCAAGCTGCTAAGCATATTGAATGATCTAAGATGACGGTAGAGTCCCTGGTCCTACAAGAACTGAATATGAATAAATATGTGATAAGTTAGATAGATAGAAGATAAAATCGATAACTGTAAGGCCAAATAAAAATTGACTCTGAAGCTCTTGCAGCACTACAAGAACATCAACACGAAAGAAATATACAATCGCATGTAGCATGTGTATTTTTGGAATTTAATGTGTTTATTCTATTGTATAAACATTAGTTAGTTATATTGGAGTTAAAAAACAACAAAAAAAACGGGTTTCGACAGAAAAAAGAAAGAAATTGAATCATCTTAGAAGCCAATGCACTATAAAAATAATAGTTTTTGACTATTTATAGAGAGAAAGTTTATGATAAAGTGTAATCTTTTCTTAAAATTATAGGTGACATCATTGCTAAGATGACGAATAATGTGAGTAGAAAGTATACCCTTGAGAAATGTTTATAAGAAGTGCTGCTATCAAAAATGACAAATCAGAACAGGGAATGTGAGTAAAAATTGATAAGGAGTTTATTACCACATTTAAAAATTGATTTGAAAAAGAAGATCAATTCGTCTGACGGTTATAGTACGAAGGAATAATTAGTAAAGGAATTTAAAAAAGGATAAACTACGAAGAGGAAAATTTCAAGCCTGTATAAATAGGATATCAAGTAAGGACATCAAAAGTGTAATTTAAGGACGAAATGATTGTTGTTCTGGGTAATTATCGTACGACTGCACTGAAAGGTGATAGGAAAAGAAAGGGATGAAGAACATGCTCTAAAGGAAATAAGGGAAATCTCGCCAGTCGCCGCAGATGAACAGGCTGAAGAAGTAAGTGCTGAAATTCGGGCGTTTGTACCGGAGGAACCTAATTGTATCTACAAGAGTAGTTGATTCATCAAAACCAAAAGCAATGATTCGGGAGAATAGAAAGTACTCAGTTTGATATAAAACACGTAACAAGGAAATATTTGATGGCTTTTTACAATTAATAATCCTACATAATGATAACGATAAAAAATATTTTAATTTGAGCTAAAAATAAAGAGCACACATATAGTACACATCATGAAATGTTGTGGCTATAGTTTTATGTACCTTTCTGGTTTATACGCTGTTGTACAAGCAAAATGTTGATAATATATGATAATGGTGTTACACAAATGATGAGAAATTGAATTTCATTCAAAATTTACTGCTGACTACATAAATTGAGCCAATGACAAATGTCAGGCACTAATTCGAAATTATACTGGTTTTAATGAAGTTCAATCAACTTATTGATGTCATGGCCAGATTGTAAATAAACAAAAGCAAAGAGCCTCAGTGTCTCATCGTTCGTTTCTTAACCTCCAAAATGATTAAGAGGTGATAAATATCTATGGCTACTAAATAGGAAAAAATCTCTGAAAACTTGTGTGGGCAAAGGGAAGTGACGGACTTTTTAAAATAAAATATAGATAAACCGTCCGGACTAGTCATAGTTACATAAACTTGACATTAATTTAAATTTTGAAAAATTAAATGGCAAGGTTAACTTACGATAAAAATTCACGAACTGTAAATACTCAGGCTTACACATATTGTGATATACATGCAGGATATAATACGAAATATAATGCTAATGTCAAATCTATCGGTAGACTACTACTGGACCATTAATAGCTAATGGTCGAGTGCACAGGACAAGCGCTTTCGGTGTGAAAGTATCATTATCAAGTGTGTGTGTAATTTAATAAGGAATAAGATAGTACCTTTTTATTTTTATTTTGGCAGTATAAGCTAGATATGAACTCAATACTTGGCTGATATTTTCCTTCAATATACATTCTACCATACCAAGTACCACATTTTTAATGAGATATAATCAGTTGACATTGGCAGTCATATGACAAGTGCATAATAATAGCTGGGAGTGATAGAAGGACTGACTGGAATGCTGAGAGGTAAGAGTAGGGAAATAATAATAAACTATCCTTGGCCCGGATATTGAATGGAAGCAACTACAATAGTGGCTCTGTAATGACACAGTGAAGGAGTTGATACGTGCCTGCTCTTTGACAGTGAAGCCATCTCTCCACGCCTTCTCGCTTTAAAGGGAACCACATTTCCAGCCTTCAAAACACAATCATACTCCATAATGAAGCTCATCCCTCTTAAAACACACATTCACTCGGCTGAAGAGAGCCATCCTCACCTACACCTGCCTTACCAGTTCATCCATACACCCATATCTTAAAAAAATAAAATACATTTATTTTGTCCAACGTTTTGTTTTTTTTTTAAAATAATGCATTCAGTTCGTACTCAATATGAGTTTTCATGATTCTTCCGACACACAGAATCTGAATCTTCACATTTACCTTTAAGTTGGTTAAGCACAAGTAAGTTTCGAATGAAGTGATGATATTGCATCAAAATGTCCTATGCTGGTTCATTGTATTGATGCAGTATAGCGAAATTTTCACTCGTTAGCCGGTGAGTTTACCAAAAGTATGATGATCAAATGTTAATCATGAAGAAAATATGAAGTTGAGTACTACTGCTATAGTCTCTGGAAGTTTGGCTATATTAGAATCTGTAGTCTGATATCATTGGGAGTCTCCACTGACTGATTTCCGGGATTCAAGAGGGTCCATAAAAAATAAACATTCATCCTTCTCTATTTGAACTATGCTGACAAATATGAAACATATACATAACAAAATATGATAAAGGAACATCTTATCACCTGTGAAACGGACTAGGCGAGGCGTTGAGTGGCGAGTGTCCGAGCAGGTACCGAGTGTCTATTGGATTAGGTATCTCATAAGGGCCTAGGTCTGCCCAAGATGATTTCCCCATGATCATGAAGTAGAGAAAATGAAATGTGTAATGCTATGAGAGTATATGAATACTTTGCCAACAATCCTTATTCAGCCAAATGCCACTGAAATATATTTTGCAATAAAGCAGTGTGGTTTGAATCACTCCAGATTAAACACATTGTAGGTTCCAGAATGAAATCCCTCCGGGCCTCCAACCCGGGTTTCCTGGCTATGGCATCTGGTTCTGTTTTCTGTCTTTTAAGGTACTGGGTAAAGTAAATACTTCTCTTCAAACCCAGCTCCCAAATATGAAGCCCGATACGCTCGTTTGTGAAGGGACAAATTATGACGCTTAATGGAGACTACTATTGTAAAAACTATTGTTTATTCATGTTATGGAGGGAATACAACGTCAGCAAAAATACAATTATTTTTATAAGAGAGAAAACCTTTTCATTCCACAGGCCTCGATCTTCTGTTTATATAGGCCAGTCTTTACCAATTCAGCCAAGGATAGGGGCATTCACTTGTACGAAACATTCTTCTCTCCAACAAAAACCCCAACAACACACCGAACTTTTGTAAATGAACAAATAATGCCATTTTATGTCTTAATGTAAGATACTTCTTCTGAATACACTATCAACAAATAATTATCACTTATTATGTTACAGGAAATTTTTTTCCACCAACTGGGGACTCAAACAGGGATGGCTAACTAAGTCCCTCTACTTATTCATCCAAGGATGGGACTAGTATAAAATATTCTTCTCCCCAACGCAACGTCTCACGGTGGTCATTTGAGAAGAGACAATTTATAACAATTGAAGGAGTACTAGTGCAAAGACTGCATCTTACTGACGTTTAGGATGGAAAACACTATCCCAAAATAACTAGCGTTTTGGCCCCAGGAGTACTTGATCACGAATCTCCTAGCTATCTGGGCCAGCGCTCTGCACGTTAAACCTGGAGTAAAAGTTTAAGCCACAGTGTATAAGTATCCTCTCCAAAAGAACATGCATTATACGAAATGGTATAAAATGTTATTAAAACAGTTTTATTGCAAAATTAATATATTAGAAAGTTTTAAGGTCTGAAGAAGATTAAGTGCTACTGAGCTAGTAACGCTTGGCTTCAAAATGTACCGGATTGGGAATGTCAACTCATACAGAACACACCTGATAGGAGCCGTTACTATGTATATATAGGCTATGTATAAGCTGGGATAATAGCGTGGGTAGGAAGTACTCAGGTCACGTGATATATTCTTGTCGTGCTGAAACCTGTTCACGATTCTCCAGTTTAGCAGACCCTAGTCACAATGACCATACTTCTACAGAGATCACTGAACTCCATTCTCAGTAAAACAGCAACCCCCCCCCCTCTTATCAAAGGTCCAATTCAAGGCCAGCTTACAAGAGGGTTGTTAGAATTCAGAAAGCCTAAAAAAAATCGCATTTAATGTAATAAATTGAGAAAAAAACAGAAATGTTAAAGGCACAAATAATTTAAATGTGCATGTACATACTAAATGTAGCTTTACCAAATTTTGTGAAGTTTACGTAATAATGATAGTGGTTTGTGACAGACATACTGACGGTCTTTGCCGGATACAACAGCTGCTAAAAATAAATTCAACTACAAGTTCCAAAAAATCATAAAGACCTGGCACAGATATAAGGGCTGATACGTGATCAGTATCTCTTTCCCTTCCTGTGTTATTTAACCTCAATCCGCTATTTCTTTCTTTACGTATCTCCTCAATTGCATCACAGTTCTAAGAGGTCACTTGGTGACAAATGAAGATTAGAAAATTACGCCAAATAATCGCACTGCAAAAGTAATATCATCGTTATTACGGTTCTAATCTACTCCTCCAATCGCATATCTTAACACAACCCACTGAACTACCCCCGTTCTCGAATAGGATTTTAAAGACTCACCAGATACGTCATCACACAATCTCTATTTTCTCTTAGTAAGGAGTATACGTAGAACATACTTGAAACTGATAATTAGTTTGCGAAATCGCTTAATGTGTACAACCTAAATAGCTGATTTCTCTGGAAGCAAATTTGCAAAAAAGTTGAAGCACGAAATATTTGTCAATATATTAGCAGAAAGTCAATTACAAATAATAGCAACTTCTCTTTAAAACTCCTTAATTCCAAAACTATACATGATTTGATTCAAGAGAACATGAAGAAACCCCTTCAGGGTTTTAATGTCACTAAACCAGATCTTAAGTATTGCTTAGCTCTCTGAGCGAAACGCAGAGCAAGTGGGTGTTAATTAGGTTAATTCATATGGAACTCCTGAAGAGGGGTTATATGAAAGTGAAATTGCTATTATCTGTAGTTGACTTTCTACCGATATATTTACAAATATATAATGATTCGAGTTTTTTTCTTTTTTTCAGATTTGCGTCACGAGGTATCAGTCAGAGAGGTTTTACTCAGGACGCGGTTTCAGTAGGTATCGGAAAGACATTGGTGTAATGTGGAATCAAACTTCTTATTAAAAATTGAAAGAGACACGAGTCATAATTTTGCTAATACAACATAGTTGGCACTCACAGTTCCAATGAAAAGATTGAAGAACAATATAATAAACCCATCTGCCTCTACTTTCAAGATAAGTTTCGAAAGACATTAGTGGATGATAAAATAAGAATAGCCTGGTTGAAGATGAGACGCACTGACCTGAGAAGAATGCAGTACATGCAGAAGGTCGACCGAGATAAGTACCCTTGCACAATTTCAAAGAACGAGACAATAATTTTTCCGATAGTAGCTTATTTATTTCAGCAGAGTTTATCACTGTTTCAAACAAATAACACTACTGACCTATTTTGCAATAATAATAATTTTTAAAAAATAACAGTATATCAATGTGGTAGATATTTTATCTCTGGGAATAATGTCTCATTATCGAATACAATTAAAAACATAATAAATAGTTTAAAAAAATATAAAACTGTGTTATGCATTAATACCATAATTATAACCGATAACTTTGTACGTTAAATATTTCTGTGAATTATCAGCAATTGCTTCATCCTATCAATGCCATTATTCTAATCCATCATTTAAATGTAACTGTGTCTAATATGACAAGAAAATTTTAACTGCACATGCATCAATCATCATTGCGTTTATGTAACTGAAAAAGAAAAAGTCCATGGTAGAGGCGTGTAAACTAAGCATAATTACCATGTGTTGAAATAAATATGGATAACACAATATTACTTTTTGTCAAATGTATTGACCCAACTACACCCGTATGCTAACAAGGCTTAAAACGTAGCTGAAAATATGGTATGTAATGATTTGATGGCTTAACACAGAGGGTAAAACAATATATCAGCACGTCGGGAAAATCATGTCGCATTTTTCTCAAGTTCAAAAATTTAACTTTTTTAAGCAAAGAGTGATGATCAATAAATTATATGAAGTCTATTTCGCTGGATGACCTCGTACGAAGGACCTTTGAACAAGGTTTGCATTCAGTTCCTTATCAGAATTGAAGTTCGCATCCTGCAAGGAGTTTGTTGATAGTAAAACAGGTCGAAGTCAGATGGGAGCGAGTATGTTTGGTGTGGCAACATCCTATCCAGTTTCAATATGTTTTGTCGGAGGATAAAGCTCTCATGTGGTCTCGCGTTATCGTCTCGTCATTCCTCTACGATTAAAGAGTTCTGCTCGTTTCTGTATGATGATGTACGATTACGCTTCAATCAAACTGCTCAACTGCAGGCAGTAAACTTCGGAATTGATTATTTGGTTGGAAGGTCGTTTATTAGCTTCAGGAAATGAATCAATTGGTTAACAATGGAGTCTCACTGTGCCCACGGTGCCCCAGGCATTAGGGAAAAATATGTTTATTAAATACTTCAGACACTATATGCGCTGCAATGTGAACAACTAATATACAATGGAAAGTCTTATCATGTATTTCTCACGTCCTGGTATAACACTTGTGATCTCATCTCATCACACATTCTGTATTTATATGTAAAAAACCAATGAGTAAAAGGGTTTAGGGGGTGGGGGTTACTAAATATGAAAAAAAGAAATTACAAATAACTAGCTTAATATGTTTACGAATAAATGCATAGAACAATTGTAGAGCATCAATAGCCTATAAAGATTGGTTCTCTAATATTTTGCGATACAGCTCATAATAACGGCGATATTTTGAATTTTCAAAATTCCTCCTATTCTAATCTCGATTTCTGTAATTAACTAATACAATCATCAGTGTAGTATGATTTCAATATCGAGTATGGTTTAGAAGAAATAAATATTTTCAATACATGACCACAAATCTTAATTGATGACGCCATCGCACTATTTGAATGTATCAGTAAAGCTCGATGGAACCAATATTTGGTATTTAAGCTTGGAATAAAGTGGTTCATAATAATAACAGTTAGGTTTACAATATCTTACATGGTAACCCTAGAGTGGCAGGTTCGATTCCCGCCTGGACAAAGGAATTCATTAAATAAAATCCTAAGTCCCACCCTGGTTAGAACAGGGTGGTAACCTGTAGATAACCCGTCCCAATTAGCCATTTTAGCAAAAAAGCGGAGGTTACTAATAATAACAAATAATAATCATTGTATTAAACAATATTCATTACCTTAATAGATGTACAAAAATTTGTACTCCGTAAGTAATATGACGTACAAGCCATGCCCCCTCCCCCATCTACAACCGCAGGCAGGTATCCCCCAGCTACTCGTCTTGAATTATTAAGGGCGGGTAGAAGTATCCCCCACAAAACTGTATTTTTACTGCCTCTAAAAATGTAGGACTCAGTTCGTAGGATTACCTTCTAGGTTATTTTTCCAACAAATAAAATGTTCTGAATAATGTTCCACGTTGTGCCTTTTCCTGTGGAACTTCAAAGTGGTATTTCTAAAGCCTCAGAACAAACAAAATTGCGGAAGTCCGCCAGGCAAAAACTTTGTAAACAAAGCAAATTTCCCACGTGTGTCACCTATTTGCATTTATCTCAAAACCTAAAAGTCCAATGAGAACGATATTTGGTATTTAAACTTCAAATAAAGTGCTTTATGATATAACGGGTTAATGTTAATATGACTTCAATAGGAATGGAGGTTTACTGTAGGCCGAAAATTAAAAAATGCAAATATCTCTGTTAATAATCAAGAAAGTGAAAAAACGTACATAACAACATTGATTGAACACTTAATATTCAATAAGATTTGTTCTATATATTTTTTCGTTCCAACGTATACTAACAGAGATATTTCGAAATTCTCCCCTCCCACTGGTCCGATTACACTCGTCAACGAACGGGTCTTTATTTTTACATAAAACGTCTTAATATCCAGTTTGGTAACGATCAAACAAAAACTACAACCGCTAGAGCGTTAACAGACTAATATATACATATATTATACACACACATAAAATTTTGAACGGACCTAGTTTTCGTCATCTCCTACGTAGGATTGATGGACATTTGTGGACATTTTTCGAAAATCGCGTCATGAGTACGACCTCAATAGCTGATTTCCCTCGAGGGAAATCTGAAAATAAAAATGTTAAGCCTCTTACGTTGTTGTGAAGTAATGATTTACTTCTAGGTTTAGGGACCACTGTTTTTTGAAAGGGAAATAAATGAGACATCAAAAGGGAGGAAAATTTGAAAGGCCCGATTGGTGGCTAAGGCGAAATCAAGGACAAACAGCCTTCTACAGAGTAAACAAATTGATTACCCAAGGAGACCGCCAAGATGGCTTTAGATAATCAACCTCTGTAATATTCCTCATTATCATTATAATTTATATTCGATCAGCACATTTCGAGGTCAATTCATCATACTAAGAAAATTCAAAGAAATGCATCAATATTCAAAGCTTTCTATCAATATTGAAACTAATACTATCAATTGAATTATAACAGTTAACTATTTTTATATACCACGAAAAGAAAATATTTGTATTAGGAAGCACCATTCTCGTTTATGGCAACGGCACCCTGCGTGACAGACTTTTTTATTTAGGAATCTTTTATTCTTTGAGTTATGGAAAAATCATGAAAATATTTTTGGGCTTATATAATACTTCTTTATGGTAAACATCACTATCTTGGAGGAAAGAATAGGACGATTTCTTCCCTCCAAGTAGAGGATATTCATCACTTCCAACAATACTACTTTTTATCGAAACATTTCTTCTAATGTCCATGGATGCTACCCAGATGACAAAAAAAGAGGTTCATCCAAAATTATTTATTTTTCTCTGTTAACACTCTAGCGGTCGCAATTTTTGCTTGATCGTTAACAAACTCGATATTTAAACGTCGTATGCAAAACTAAAGATCAACTAATAATAAATTTAACGGCTGAACTCGTACCAGTGGGAGAAGGGTTTAGAGGGAGAGAATTTCGAAATTTTTGAATATCGCCGTCACTATAAGTCGGATTGCAAAATTGTATAGGACTAATCTTTTTGAATATTTTGTGGATTATAAACGTTGTTATATACATTTATCTTCTATCTTGAATATTAACTAAGATATTTGCATTTTTAAGTTTTCAGTTTCTACTCATGTCATATTAGCAATAAGCTGTTATGTCATGAGCCACTTTATTGAAAGTTTAAATACCAAATATTGTTTTTATTGAGTTTTTACTGTGTAGGACACATGCAGTATGTTGTTTGATGATGTCATCATTTAAGAGTTTGTGCTATAACTCAAAAATGCGCATGTAATGTTTGTGTAAATTTGTTCTTTGCTCGATATTTAACTGTTTCGTTCAACACCAATGCTCATATTAGTTAATGGCTGAAAACAGACTCGGAATAGGGAGGTTTAGAGAAGGAGGAACTTGAAAATTCCAAATTATCTCTGTTATTATGAGTCAGATCGAAAAATGTCATTGTATTATAAGATTGTTTCTGGTTAAACAATGGCTGATTCCCTAGAAACGTTGTTCAATTCGTTTTCTCTTAACCCAAATATTAGTACTTTCTTGAATTCAGCTTTTAGAAAACCCCCACTACGGCTCATCGAATTTTGACTTAGAAATAGAGAATATATGGGGAGATAGTGGTGGATGACATTACACGTTTGTCATACCAACAAGTGGGAAATCTAGTTAGTCTAAGCAGGCCTGCGTAATGGACGTTTATAAAACTCATATTTGTTAGCTACAAAATTAAAGCTAACATATATGTTTTTCGTTATTAATTGTGTATGACCATAATCTAAACAGTGCAACCTTATTTCTCAAAAGTAAGGTTTTTGAGGTATGTTAATATTGCATTGGGGGTGCGATACGAATAATTAAAAAGTTTCTCAATGTAATATGAAATGCCTAGATCCAAAAATTAGCAAATTACAGGTTATTTATAAAAGTTAACAAAAACGATATGCATGACTGTATGTACTATTATGAAATAATTGTAGTGACAGTTTAATACTAATGAGTAGAGGATCACTTATTAATTCAGGGCATGTCCGCCTTCTCATGAATCCGCTAGCCCGTGGGTGCAAACCAGTGTCTCCCACATACTTCATCTGCGCAGTATGTGTAACACTTCTCTAAATTATTATAAATGCTTTTAATTTAAATCATGCTCTTACATTTACTTAGTTCGTTTGCATGTTTGTTAGCAATAGTAAATTTATTCAGTGCTTGAAATTAGAAAAAAAAATAGATTTTCAAAATCAGTGTTATCGTTGCACATAGGAAAACGTTTTGAAAATCCGGATTCAACCGTTTTGGATTTTGTTATTTACCTTGGAATTAGAACACGTTCAATAATTTGTCAGCTTAAATTAAATTCAAGTAAGCTCTTTCGATTTCGCATTTAACCGAGCATAACTTACTTTAACTTTTACTTTATGCTACTAAGAGCAGATTATCTACAGGTAAAATATTTTTCTAGTCGAGGAAGACTAAGGATATAATTCAATGTATTCTTGACTAAATAAATTCCGTATTACGCATTTGTAAATGAAACTGAATTATAATTAAATTAGAGACTCTAATTTATCACTGATTTGGGTCTATTTAAAAAGAAAAAATAGGGATGATGCGGCATTAACCCAGTGGCACTAGAGTTCATATTCCTTTCACAAAATAATGAATTCGTCTTATAAGTACTGTGTAAGAAATGTTAACTCGTAAATAATTCCACGGTAATGAAGAAGAGCGTAAGTAAACAATAAGACAAAAATAAAGATAAATTACCGTTACTTAAATATATATATATATATATATATATATATATATATATATATATATATATATTAATTCCGAAAAATGTTTAAGTAACATTAATTTTTCATAACCACTCCTTAGCTTATTGATTTTCAATTTAACAATACTCCAAAATGTACACGACTTACGTGAACGAATTTTAATTTACAAATGGTAAATAGGAACAAAGGCATTTTAATTTATTTCAGAGGGAAACTCAAACTGTCGGTCCTGTTTGAATATTACTTTCTGGGCGTTACAGCTCTTGAATGACCTAGGTCTTCTAAAGTTAAGGATCCCCAATCTCCCCAAGTCCAACTCCAGCGCTTTGCCGAGTCCTGTTAATCTTTCACCATATAACATATTCCGTACGATAGAACAGCTAATGTGGTTACTCGTTCCTCTATTAGTTTGGTATAGTGATGCGACATCTGCGTTGCTCTTGGACACCTATAAATATGTTAGTTCGTCTTCTGACTCATATTTTTTTCGAGTACGATACGGCACTTCAGCATGGGTCTAATGGCAGTTTTTAAACATATACACATCTTTATCTCACATGGTAAACCTAGAGTGGCGAGTTCGATTCTTGCCTGGGCAAAGGAAATTATTTAGTGACGAAATTCATTAAATAACGTCCTAAAATCCCACCCTGGCTAGAAAAGGGTGGTGACCTGTATAGGTAACCCGTCCCGATTAGCCTGAGTTGCAAAAAGTGGACGTTAATAAATAATAATAATAAACATATACAAATTCATTTTTCTAGTGAAACTGTGGAAACAGAAAGCAAATCGCTTAGTAAGACGCATAAGGGTCCTGCAGCTATTATAGTTATCACAAAATCTATGTGTTTGTCCTCTGTTAACCTTCCTTACAGATTCATAAATTATCTATTAAACCGCAATATGACCATCTTTTCGTTATCACTTCTTATGTCCAGAGTGAAAATTAAAAATCTTTCCATCTATCAAAGCACTTATAAGAATTAAATACATAATACAGATAAATATATAATATTTAAATGATTCAGCAACCCTTCGTGAGTGAATCGAAACTAGAATGCTCAAAACATAGAGTTGTTAACCAATTTCTTTGTGAAAAATAAGAAAAATAATATTTAAAAAAAATCCATATTTCATTAAATCGTCTTCTAATAAAAATTAAGAACAAGAAAAGAAGTAGATTTAAGTATTTAGATAGTAATAAAAGCAAATTGATTAAACATTCTTAAAGAATTTCGAGGCAAAATTAAAACGCTCTAAGTGAGCAAAGGCCTGATTCGCTTTGAAGCTCGTGTAAACATGGACTAATGAAGAAGGAGATGACCAAGGAAGGCGAAAGGCCTGCAGACGATTAAGATGTATGGTAGGATCTATGTAAATTGCTCCGGCGTGCATTTGGAACGCGTAGCAATGAACGTGCAAGGCTCGTGGTACGACTGTAACGGGCCTTCACAAAGACGCCACCAACTCCAAGATGACCCAGTTCGATTGGAACTCTCCTTCTCTTTGTTTGTTCCTTCACAATTTTGTCGTGACAATGCGAATTTACAGTCATTGGACGAGATCTTGATTGATTCCAGAAATGAGATCTCTACCGTGAACCATCAATCAGGTGGGTGATGAATTATCTATCCTCTTTCGTCTGTAGAAAAACAAATGGAGGTATGTTTATACCTGTAGTTAATGAAGGAAGCCCCAAGAAGCTGAGCAGACTAAGCAGATTTCTCACGCCACAGGCATGCTGCTTATCTGACACAATCTATTTCCATTTTCCTACAAGAAGCCTATGTAAACATAACTTAAAATTTAACTAGATACGAGATGTTTTGTGGCTCAGGTTCACTAAGCAAACATCACAATAGTAGGAGGAGGGGGGGGGGCTAAGGAAGACTGAAAAGAAACAAGTAGAAATATCTCGATCATTTATTTCACTCCTTCTCTAATCCCCCCCCCCACTCTGTTAGTAAAAATAATATTTAGAGGATTGCATACATTTGTAAAGTCTCTATTCTGCGAGTCATATATCTTTTTCCCTCCACTTCTAGGAAATAAACACCCTGAATTATGACAAAGAGAGCATATTTGGTTTTTTTTTTGTTTGCAAAAAAAAGTAGTTCAATTATCTCAGGCAAGAAAGGAAAAGCCTCGTTCCTTCACAGTTATTTATTATTTGCGACAGATCGCTTTCAGAGCATACGCTCCATCATCAGTGCCCTCTAGAAAAGGATCCACAGGGACTTGGTATATAAGAAATCGCCCTAACTAATAATCAAGCTGTTTAAAAAGAAAAAAATGATTGTTTTCGTTTAATGGAATACTAACGTAGTTATTCGTATTTCTTCGTTTTCAGCCACAGGTTAGACATTTGGCAACAAATAAGTAGCGTGTTTAGCACAATGAAAATCTGTTAATTACATGGAGCCCCTGAGTGGCGAGCTTCTATCTTTTAAAAAGAAAATGCAAAGGGTATTCAGAAGAAAACCCATAATGACTTGTCTCAATTATGTATTGGCAACCCAGATCCTCACCAACCACACTTCCCCTCATCTGAGTAATTAAATTGAAAATACTATCCTCTTCTAAAAATTAAAAAAAAAAAAAACCGTTAATTTATTATTACAATAAAAATTATATATCGAAAATGTGCGGCGATAAAAATTCTTTCTTATTTTGAACTAGTTTGAACTAGATAAAGCAAACGGAAATATATTCGGCTCAAAATAAAGTACCTACTTAATTTTCAAAATATTATCTCTAGTAGGAGGGAAGACAAGGGAAAATATTTCAACAGTCGTCCAATCCCAGCCATTCTGCAATTTTAAAATTTAAAAAAAATGTATTTGTAAAGAGGGCTCTAGAGGAGTTGAAATCTGCGGATCTACAAGAAAACGTTATTTAGTTCCCCAACATTTCGCATCACTGGTTGATTTTGTCTGTTATTATTGATAACGATCGAGAATTAAAATCCACAAATGAATACCAAATTTCGTGAATTCAATTCTAAACGTTATAAAGAGGTCTTTTTCCCAAAAACTGAAATAATATAAATGTATTTTTTAAAACTCTTAGGGGGATATTTTAATCGAATTGTTAATTTTGACAATTAATTCCTTGAAAATAACTCTAAAACTAAGGTATCCTCAGGGGAGCAAGCTTCAGTTTATCTATTCTCTACTTCGATTATTGAGTTCAACATTGCTACAGAGTAAAAGACATTCCGGACGGCGATTAACCTCGTTGCATAATACGACATTAGGCGTTTCAAAGCATTTCTCAAACTCATAATCTCGAGGAGCATGAGGAAAGAATTGGGTCGCCTTTGAATCAATTCGATAGTTCAAAATTACAATAAATGTAAGGAATATTCCAAAATCTTATTTGGCACGAGGCAAAAGTCAGTTTACTTTATGAAGGTCGATTCTTTGAAATCTATTAACCATGCTTTTCATTGGAAGATGTTTTCTTACTTCACTATTCCTCCTCTTCCTTTCAGTAAAATCTTGTAAAAAAAAAAAAAAAAAAAAAAAAAAAGAAAAAAAAAAGTAGAAAGCAAAAGTAAGGAAAGAGCCATGCTTGAATCACCCACAATTGTAGTTAGTCAGCAGGTATCCCAAGATTTGTATATTCTGCATGTACGGCGTAAAAATACGCTTATACTATATAAAAAATGTTATATCAGTGAGAATAGAGCATGTTAATCAGTTATCTCGTATATTGATTCCCTTTTCAACATTATACAGTAATGAATAAATTAATATAGGGTGTAAAATTTACGATTCTGACCAAATCCGGTTAAAATATAATATTGATTTCTTCAAGATCTGAGGTTAGATTCAAAAGATTAATTAAAAAATGAGAGAAAATGAAGGCTTATTCATGTCTCGGAATATAGACAGTGATTTTAGTGGGAGAATATAAAAAGGAACTGGGGTTTAAATAGACCTTTTTAAAATAGATACAGTTGAATATACCCAGACCAATGAACGAGGAAAATTTATCTTTTAAACACATATCAAATGCCTGACTCAAAAGTTAAATTTGGAGGATTGCATACATTTGTAAAGGCTGTATGCTTCTAGTCAAATATCTTTTTTTTCTCCACTTCTAAGAAATAAACATCCTGAATTATGGCAAAGAAAGCAGTATCTCAAAGGAGCAGTCCGAAAAAAAAAAAAACTATTTTCCTAGTATGTTTTGGTGAAGAATATAATTCAATAAAATAAATACCAATGATTAATAGTAGCCTGTGTGGATTACACAATATTTTTAAAACGAAACGTAGATATTTTTAAAACTCAGAATTAGATAGGCTGAAATGCTATAACAGGCTTGTTAAATGTAAAATTATTAATTTTCCTTGAATTATACAACAATCAGAGCATTGAATGTACTAAAAAAATATAATACGTAATTAATAATATCAGCAGTGCCAACCAACAAAGAAAGCCGCCTCTTTAAGAGACCCCTTGTTTTGTTAAACCTACGTAAATTCATAACCGGAAGTCGGAAAAATCACCGCATCAATAAAGTTTTGTTCTAAATTTAATCTGTAACCGATAATGTGCTAAATGTTTATTTGTTGAATATATTAAGTAAACGGGATATTTTTAATTTTATGTTTTGGCTTATAAGTGAATACTTCTCACCATAAGGATATATTTGTGGTTTCGTGTCTTCTCGTTACTCTTCAATGTGCTCGGCAGCTCTACTGCTCCTTTCTCAAGCTAACCATCGCCACTATTGTTCTTTGATGAAATATCTTTGAAAATTATGTTAAGGATTTCAATATTTGTATTAAAGAATTTGTATAAAGTACAGTAAAGTAAAATGTGCAAGGGCAAACATTTTACTTGGATAGGTCAGGGAACAGTATACAGACAATTTCCTGTCATTGTTTGGTAAATTAGTGCAATTTTGTCGGTCCTCATTCACAATGCTACCCGACTCAACAGTGATTACTATGATTCAATGACATCATATTAATGAAATATACATACATACTCGTATTAAATGAAAAATTCCTAAAGATATTATAATCACGAATAGAATGAAAGCCAATCATGAATGCAAAAATCATTTCCTTCCAAATGACATCTAGGAATGTGCAAGCCCAGAGCAGGAGGAGAGACAAGTTAAACTGAACTTATTTTCATCCAAAAAAATATTTCAAACAAAAATAATTAAATTGTAATTGTCATTAATACCTTGTTCTAGCTAACCACTACTAAGAAAAGTTATCAATATCACATAATCCAGAACCTATAGGTTTGATGACCATAAAAAAGAAAGGTAACAAATACATTTTAGTGGATTAAAACGAATCTTTGGTTCCGGTTACCGGAGGCCAAGATAACACTTCCAAGGGAGTACTACATTTTGGGTATCTAGAAGTAGGCACTAATCCTTGGAACTGGAATTTTGTTCTATTCCATGAAGTACAGCTAAAATGGTTCACTATCCCCTAAAATGTGACTTGTTTCAATCCTTGTACATAAACACAGTAATATTTAAGATTTACTTATGTGGCCGTAGAAAGAGCAGTTCTTGCTTTAAGTAATAGTATTCCTACCAGTCGTAGATGGATTACAATAAAAACGCAATATAATGATTAGATTAAGGTAAGGAATAAATAATCCTTTCATCACGTACCGAAAATTCCCTTTTTGGTGAGCTCTCTCTCTCTATATATAACAATTAAGTTTGACGTTCGACAGGACGAATATTCACAACTTTTGTATAGATTTATTTATTTATAGAGAGTAAACCCTTAATTCAGGCAGTGCTAGTAAAGTAAAATATATTGAATATTCCCAAAGCTCAATTATTTTATAGAAAAACAAGACCTTTTTCCTGTCATTCTGCAAAATACCAGTTAAGCTAAGTTTGACAGGAATTTACAACGAACATTGGATTGAATAGCTTACACAGACAAACATAAAATCATGAAAATCCTTCGGACTGTATTTAATTATTGCAGAAGACTATAATTCAAATTTTCGCCTTCATCAAATGGCCTGAAAAGCATAAATAAAATGGTGGATATCCCACCAATTTTAAATAAAAACCCTGAGAGTTTTCAGGCGTACCCTCAAGATTTAATTAGGTGCAGCATCGTGACTCAAGGTTTTCATATTGATACATCATGTTATGACTTTGAAACAAATGAAGGAGAAGCTTGACCTAACGTTGGTCATGATAAGCCAAGTTCTTCCTGCCACGGTGAACGGTTCCCGCTCTGGCGCAATGTCGTTTCAACTCGGAGGTCTCCTACAGGGTCATTGTTTGCCGCTCACCGTTTCAGCAGGCACAACGCAGGAATCTTGACTCACTGATAACTACAATTAATGGATGTCATAACAGGAGTAGAGCGCAACCTTCGGACACCTTTAAAGGTAAGGGCTGCTCATTCGTTTCTAAAGAAGTTATTTGAAAGCTATATTATGATTGAAATCTATGATTCTAAATGCGAAGGGCGTGAGGGAGTATGATGTCAACTAATGACATAAAACATGATACATATCTTTACAATGCAAAACAAAAATAGCTCCCCCGATACGCCAAATCTTGGACTTTGCAAATAACAAAGTTTTCAGGCGTGCCAACTAATGTAAAATTGATAAGAAATACAAAAACAGGTCATTGCAGAGTTGTTGAGAAAAATGTATACCACAATTCAAAGAATATAAACACCTAAATAAATGCAAGAAGTGCCAGAAATAAAAGTAGAAGTATGTCTGTCAGAACTGGCTACAGAATACTTGTGCGTGGGAGTTTATCTGTTCGATATAAAAATAATTTGGTATGGTTGAAATATTGCCCAATGCATGGGTTGCATTACTGTCTAACACAAATGAAATAGAAAGACAGGAAGCACGTTTTAGCAATAATTTATACATGGGAAGTATTTTCATATGACTAATAAATAGAACATCAGCAAAAACTTGAACATATCTTCAAAAGATGGGGATTGAAAGGTGGGAAAGACATTCTGTCAATGATCGCTACATTTTAATACATCCTTAGGAAGCTCTCGTTCAGGTCTCTTAAGAAATACAAGCATGTCAATTTTCGAAATCCAGGGAGGTAGAAATATGGCAGTCCTAAGCTCCAATTGTGTATGCTACTCGCCTTATAACTTGACGGATATTAGGTAGAATAAATTGATGTGTTCCTTGTAATCCTGTTAAATTAAAAAACAAAATGTTTGATTGCACTTCATTTAAAATTAATTCATATTAAAGAAATAAACGATATCGCCATTCTAATGCACCGGATAGAAAAATATCATAGAACATAATTTATAGATCTTCTTCTTACAAACAAAAAAGATCCTACGCATTCCTATGCATTCAAAAGAGTAGGTTCCTAATTAAACGTTACAAAAATATGAAATTTCAACATTCTAAGGCTGGCCGTCTTTTTGAGATAAGTGCGGTCACACTTATTTACAAACGAATAGACGTCACATGGAAAATAGTCATAATAGTTACCGGAAGGTCAAATCTGATAATTCAGTTGAAATCTGAAAACCGAAAATTTT
Organism: Riptortus pedestris; assembly: GCA_019009955.1. Lineage (NCBI taxonomy): Eukaryota > Metazoa > Arthropoda > Insecta > Hemiptera > Alydidae > Riptortus > Riptortus pedestris. The sequence continues at coordinate 202,078,494 of CM032228.1, read as the reverse complement.
CGAGGTTACAATACTTCCTTTCGTAATGTAAGGGAAGTAAATATCTCAGAGCTAATATAAAATTTTAAGTGTCCACAAATATTTTAGTTCCAACCTTTTAAATTTATGAGAAACCCTCTTTCGATTTGGTGACGAAACGTTTATAATTATATTTTCCTCTAATGAAGAGAATAGAAATCAAGCTTAAAAAAATACATTCAATACATAGCAACAGTGATGTCATGGATGAAGCAACTTTCTTGACCAACCTGCAGTTTAATTACTTAGGCGATGCAACCTATTGGTTTGTTGAAATGTTTCCGCAAAGAAGAATACATAAACACTTTGATTGCACCACCACTGATTCATTAATCACTCTTATTACAGAACCTTTATAAACGTGAATTCAGAATTTTTAAATGCGTTTTAATCAACTCCTTTATTGTTTTAGCAGATTTCCCTTAAGGGAAATCAGCTATTGAGGTCGTACTCATGACGCGATTTTTTTATTTCTTATTGGCATGGAGCATTCGGATCCTTGATTCCATCATCAGTGCCCAACGAAACGAACCTAGGCCGAGGCTCGTGTTCCTAGGAGTTTGGTTTGCAATGGGAAGGAAGAAGACCAGAGGACATCGATTTTTGGGCGTAAATCCTGAAAGTAGTATACCAAATAAAAAAATACCAAATGGAGGTACTGGCGTGTACTTTATCCCTGATTATCATGCTACATAGATTCACCATCATGCAAATATTGTATTTATAATGAGGTCGATTTGCTAGTGAGTAAGCGTAGTTTATAAGTGATGTATGCAGAGGGAGTTGGTAACAAGAAATATCCCAGTGTTGGGTTCCTGCAATCTTGGCCAAGAGGCTCATTCCTCGGGTATTTTAAAAGCACTTAGACTTCTATTTTAAGACGACTTTATAACTCCGTTTGCGTTCCTCTTATGTTACATTCCTAATTTGACAACCTTCTTGTATTCAAAGGTTTGAAACACTACTCTTTTAACTTTACAATACGTTCGTCTAAAAAGAAATCCTGGGGACACAACAAAGAGTTTCCGTCTAAAAAAAAAAAAGAATTGTTCAAAGAGTTAAAACCCATTGAATTAAATTCTATTCCTAATAACATTTATTTTATTTTTTTCGGCTCTATAACAATGGAATGTTTGTTCTTTACCTAACAACAACAAAAAAAAAAAAGAACTTAAGAATGTGGAAATATATTGAAATTAACAATCTTTGAAAGTACTGATGAAAACACCTGCTACTTAAATTCATTTCACTCACTTAAAAGAGAGAAAACCGCAGTTAGTTTTTACGTCCTTAATCAGGGCGGTGGGTGGGAAACTTCCAACCGCACTCAGGCTCTTCAGTCATAAAATTCATTCAACTCTGGTCAATAGGATTCAAACGATAACTTTATGTTTATCAAGTCCAAATTCATTTCAAATAACGCACGCGTGCTTTATTTTCATTGTCCTATGCACCGAATGTGTAGAGGAACAATACATTCATATAAGATTATTATATAAAAGATATGAATGATCAAAATTATACATACATACATACATATATATATATATATACACACACACACACACACACACAGATTAGCGAATTAAGACCTAAACGCCTGTAACATTATTTGATAATATATTGATATAAATAGTTAATAGTATGTTGCCACGAGTCTAAAGTAGAAGAAATTAATTTATTACACGATAGGTATTTCACAGCACGTTAGCAAGACATTAGTGAATCACTGGATAACTCATAAACACTGCAATGTTGATCTCTATCAGCTTGCATGACTAATAATACGTCCTAATAATTGTTGCCAGAGAGGACTGTTCAGGATACTATGAAATATTACCAACACATTTATTAGTCATGTTAATTAAAACTGAATTGCATTTAGTTTAGAAATCACGCTTTATTAATAGACGGTAACATCCGACTTATGACAATTTAGCAGAATTCTCTTAAGGCAAATTACCTGTTGAGGTTCAATGATTTTTCCAAAACTAATGTCCACTAACAATATCTAGCAGGAAATGAGGCGTTGTCAAATGAAATGCTAATTCGAAAAAAAGAATTATTTCAATCGAAAAAAGAAAGTTTTCACATTTCAACGGAATTATCTGTGTTGTTCATCCCTGAACACATTGGACTAGTTTTGGCGTGGTCTGTTTCTACCTATCCTCGAAAAACTAAAAAAACGACTAGCCTTTGAATGATGAAATTTCGTAGTTAGAGAGTGTGGAGTGGAGGGGAGGTCAGGTAGCGGCAAAAATAAGAAATTCGGCATTTCTCCGTACATAAAAAAATAAAGAAGACCTTATAAGGAAATAAAGAAGAGATTATAAGGACCTAATTTCTTTATCATAAAAATATCTATAAATTATGTTCTATGCCACTTTACGATCCGAGGTAATGGTGAAATAGTTTTGAGTGAAGTACAAAAAAATAAAATATGTTCAGTAAATTGGATAGGAAAAGTCATTGTTTGACTTCCCAAACCTTGATACGAAGGACCACGTCGTTAATAGCCGAAAATTCAGAAGTGGGGAAGGGGTAGATAACTGTTTTTATGTAAATGCAGACTAGCCAAAATAAATGAAAAATATCGAATATAATAAAACCCCGTAATTTCACATAATCCCTGATGTAATTTGAATAGCTCTTTACAAGTTGCCACTGTAAAGAGAAGGAATACTTGTACATATTCAACGGATTCAAAAGTTAGTTACCTTCCGTACTGAGCTCATCTTTCAAACAATTGTTAATTATGTTATTTATTAACGTCCATTTAGTGATACTGAGGCTAATCTGGACGGGTTACCTACAGGTTACTCACCCCTTTCTAGCGAGGATAAATATCAATAAAAACAATTACCAATGTTTTTTTTACTTCATCAATCACTATCATTATCTAAAGACTACACCTTGTAGTTGCAAGCATTGGGTTCTTTCGGAAGATGTTTTACATAATAAGAAACAAACAATTATTTATGTAGTGTCTTGCAACTATTCTAATTACAACTATTCAGCTACACGTGGTATACGAATTTAATATATTAAACACTTAGGTTGGGAAACATGGGGAAAAGAAGAATATATTACAAGGGAAATGAAAAATGAATTAATGAGCAATTAAGTAAATAAATATAACAAACTATATGATATAGAAGTAGTGGTTTGAATATATGGATGGACTTACATTTAGCTTCAAATCTTCATTCCGTGAATTTGGAATATGAGTTAACATCTTTTTAATTTCCATACCTGGAAAAATAAGAAACAATAATTGAATAAATACTGTCAATCTATAATTATTTATTGATTAAGAAATTATATTAAATGAAATATACAAGAAAAGAAAGAAATATATATAATTCAGAATTAGGGGACGTATCATTTAGGAAGACACGTAATGTGCTCCTTTCATGAACCTCCAACAAAAAGACTCTCAAGCAATGGTAGCATAAACTAACTAGACTTCTCACTTGTTGTAATAAACGCTATATTTGAGAGTCATATGAATTGTTGAAATCCGCAAATCGCCTCTTCTCAAGAGGACAAATTTAACTTCAGTCATAAATTCTTTCAAGTTGTAGGTAGTTTAAAACTAATTTCCTTCACTTAAATAACCAGGAAGATAGATTATATAAACCATAGTAACTAATGTTAATGAAACAGGCATTAAAATTTAGAGGGAGATCTAGATTAAGCTAATAAAAGATCTCCATTTTAAAACAAAAAAAAAATAGTTTGGGAACTAGGAGCAGTCTTAAGGAATTTATAAAGCATTATGAAGTTTTTAGTGGGAAGATTTGAAAAGTGGAAGTAGAGATACAAAGATATATACCAGCCCTCGACATTGTTCTACGCCACAGAACGTTTCTCATGCAAACCCTTGAGGCTTCAGTAAACACACACATGGTAGTCACCACCAATGAAGTGTGTTCAAACAGAATGGTTAAATGCCAATCTAAATAAGGGCGTCGCCCTTGAACAGCTCGCTCCACTTCAATTGTATATGAACGCCAGTTTCTATTCCCAGTATGATTTCCCGTTATTGAGGCTAGCTTTGCACGGGACTCAGGACATACTGTCGGACATATAGTGTGTACGTCCGAGCTAATTCGACGGGAGCACCAGCTGTTGCCGTACATCTGCGTCCTACACGCCCACCTGCCCTCGTGTAACATATTTACGAGTACCATATACCCATCACATAGTTACTCTCTACAGTAGCCTTCAGAAATATTTCAATCATAATTTTCACCATGAATATCAACAGTAAACAAACGCTATGAAATATTGTGATGGTATTGTAAAAAATATCTTCATTTGTTACCTTTTCACGCCTAAGCAACCAAACCAAATTTAATGAAACTTAGTATGATGAGTATTACCAGTAATTCAACTTAGACTCTAGGCTTCATTAAAATTCTTAAAATCTTTTAACGAGGGGTGGAGGGGGAGAGAGAGAGGGAGAGAGAGAGAGAGAGAGAGAGAGAGAGAGAGAGAGAGAGAGAGAGAGAGAGAGAGAGAGAGAGAGAGAGAGAGAGAGAGAGAGAGAGAGAGAGAGAGAGAGAGAGAGAGAGAGAGAGAGAGAGAGAGAGAGAGAGAGAGAGAGAGAGAGAGAGAGAGAGAGACAGAGAGAGAGAGAGATGGGGTAACTGTCCTAATAGAATTGTTTTAGAAGTTTCCAACTCATCTCTTACTGAGAACCTCAGAAAAACAGATTTGACAAGGTACTTCGGAGCGACCATTAACACACATTCTCCCGGCCTCGAAAACGTTAGCAATTTTTATAGACCGGCTGGTAATAAGGAAGAATATTGGCGAGCAATAGAACAAACATCAGGCCGCCCTACGTTTGATTCAACCTACCGTTAACGCCAGGTACCGTTATTGTCCTCCTAGCTCTGACGTCACGGATCAACATTTACAAGACCCCCCCCCCCCTTCAGACCTGATTCATCTTTAAAATCCAAGCGTGTAGCACAAGTTTCAAGCAAATTACTGGCTGCAGGCCCAGATTTTCCTATAGGCTATGTAGGCTTCAGCCTAGGTCCCCAAGATCAACAGAGGTCTACATTCAAATTGTATAGCTAAATTAAAATTACACTATTCGAAAAACAGTGAACAATAAAAAGCTGGGCTGAAAATAAGGAAAAATTCTGTGCATATGACTAATAAATAAACAAAAATGTATTGGTTAAGATTCATGTTTTAAACAAAAATTTAAATTTCAGCTGGACATCATAAAGTTTAGTAATATTATCAATGCAAAATGTTGTCGCTAATCTGATAACGGAAAAATATAACGATCGTATTTATTAAAATGAATATTTCTTAAAAAGGTTAGATGATTTTTAGATCACTACATATAATTTAAAACTTTTAACAGACAAACTTAAGGGTGGGAAAAGGTAAACACTTTACAGGTTAAACCAACTACTGGCTTCCTACCTCACACCTTGGTCTCCAGCTTTAGGGAGACGTCTAAGAGGAAGATGGAGCATAGTGACAGAAATGCAAACGCATCAGATTTTATTAGTACATATACACGTATATTCGTGGGAATGCATTGGGACTCCGGCAGAGGTTCCGTCGAAATAGCAGATAAATAAAATAAACTCGTTAATTTATGTGGCCATATAGATCGTAAACTACTAGGTTTATTTTCTTCAGAGAAGTGGAAACGGAGCCATTGTTTTCTAAGAACAATCAAGGACCTTGTTATTTTTATCTCGAGAAAAGATGCAATAACTCCAATAATGGATGAGGATGAGGCAACACGCGCATTAAGTGCCGAGGAAGAATGCATAGATGATGATTATAGATAACAAATAAATATCCGAACTAGGTAATCATTCAACAGAAATAAAGTTAAGCAGAACCAAGCGAATCTTTCTTTCCGAACATATTACTCATGAGATAAAAATTACTTCTCTTCGTTAAAAGAGATGTTCTTTTTTTTTCTCTCATATGGAAACCAAAAAGAGAAACTAATGTGTATATTCTATTGAAAATAATACTGCACATAAGTTGTATAGTTGCTTAACAGATATCTGATGATCTACGTTTCCTCTTTTTAGCAGACTCAGTCCTCCGGCTCATAGAGAAAAGCATGGCGGGCCACAAAGCCAGGACAGACGTAGCTCTTCAGGATGGAGGCTAGAACTTCCAAAAGTAATAGGCACTGAAAAAAGCCTATGTATGACAGACTTTTAAATATAACCGACTGTTGGATTCTGCCCTTCACACCCAACGCATGCAGTCACATATAAATAGCATTTCTATGTTCTACAATCATACACTTGTATTTAAAAATATTAGTAAATCCTCCGTTCATACATTTTTTATCTCTGTTATCATATATCTGTTATAAACATTGTTTCAGAAATAATAGTAACCAATACTAATTAAATTTCTTCTTCATTCACAAAATCATAAATATGATTAATAATTAATAAAACAATAAATTTACTTAAAACTAATGAGTAGAAATCTGTTTTATTTAGGATTGCATGCGACGTTAAATTACACTGATGGCGTTCGGAGAAATAGGAGTGTAACCAGTTTATTTGTTGAAATTGTCATGCCAAGCTGCTCTCTCTCTCTAGGTAACCTCGGAACTCCACGACCCGCATTTCGGTCACGATTTCAGAACGAAACCTCTTTTCTAGATGAGTCCTTTATAGCCTACTACATAAATTTCTGTTCCTAACACATTAATAACAGGCCATCTGAACTCGCCACTCTAGGTTTACCATGTGATGATGGCTAACCTGAGCCCCAATAAAGGGCCATCTGATATACAATGGCAAGGCTTTATTAATTACGTCTGATGTGAATTGGAACAAAAAGTTCCATATTATGTCTACGATTGTGATATTTCTAACGAATTCATTTCCATAAAATATGCTATTGAAGTTGTTCATATGGCAAAATTTCTCAAAAATGTCTTAAAGTTGTCGGAAGTCGTAGAACATAGAAGTCAAAATTACGTCAATTTATATATCTATCAATCTAATAGAATGTTTGTTTGTGGGTCATTAACGGTCTTAGTTGTAACTTAATTTTGGCTAATAAAGTAAGATCGAGGCTGATAATCGTAAGGACGTACTAACTACTTACAGGGAGAGAAAATTACAAATTTAAAATAGATGAATTGAATAAATCAAATTAAAAGAATCCTGGCACGTTCATGATATACCCTGTCTGGGAAAATGCCGAGAGTATGCACTATGGACTTCTAGAACGGCACGACCTCAATAGTACTCACAACGCGCTTTTCGAAAAAAAATTTCAAATGTCCATCGATCCTACCTATGAGATGACGAAAATGAGGTCCGTTCAAAATTGTTTACGTGTGTGTGTGTGTGTGTGTGTGTGTGTATATATATATATATATATATATATATATATATATATATATATATACTAGCTGACCCGGCAGACGTTGTCCTGCATTATATATCAAGCGATTAGGATATTAAATTTAATAATATTATGTTTAAAAAAATCTACTTTTAATAACGCAAAAAACAACATTTGTTATATGCACGTATGCCTAAAAACAAATAGTAAATAAATTATCGCAAAAACTTGTTACGCAAAAAGTATAGGAAAAATGAGAGAAGGAAAAGAAGACGTTTTAGTTCTGAGATTATCTGATAGAATGCGCACTACACGCTCTTAAAAACAAACAGTTGTAGGCCAATAAAAGAAATAAATAAAAACCCTCAACAATAATAATGCAAATACATAAATATAAATAAAGAAAAGAAAATAATTGCAACAATCAAATCAAATTAAAATAAATTTGGAAAATAAATAACAATGTCTGAAAGTGAAAACCTCTCGCAGCTGAAAACATCATTTTATAGATGACATACTTAAATTCTAAGGACATACATTAGATAAACATATTAACATTTCATTACATTTCCAATAACCTCGCCCTTCGCCCTTCGACCGGAGACCTGCTCCATCTGCCTGGCCGATCTGCGGCGCTAAACCATCCGGGGCGTCACTCGAACGCGTATTTAAAAATTCAATCAAATCGGTCCATCCGTCTAGGAGGAGTTCAGTGACATACACACGTACGCTAGAATTATATATATAAAGATATATATTTACACACACACACATACATATATTTGTCTGTTACCGCTCGAGCGGTCGCAATTATCGTGGTTATCGTAACCAAACTTGATATATAAGCGTTTATTGCAAAACTAAAGATCAAGTTTAGTAACGGAGAAAACCAGACACGAGGAGGGGGGTTATAGGGAAGAAATTCGAATTTTCGAAATTTTACCGTTATTAAACGTCGGACCGAAAAAGTGTTTAGAACTAATCTTATTGTAAATTTAATTGTCAATAAATGTTGATATATTCATTTTTTCTCTTCACTATACCCCCACTCCTCATGTCCTAATAGCAATAAGCTCTTATGACATGAAACTCTTTATTCTAAGCTTAAATTTCAAATAATGTTTCCATTATGGGACCTTTATAATGCGGGATACATGCAAATTCGTTGTGGGATGACGTCTAAGGTTTTACGTTCATGTCTCGAAAATGTTCATTTGATCTATACCATGTTGGAATAGGGGGAGAGGTATAAGGAGGAGAATTTGAAAAATCAAAATACTGTCGTTGTTATGAGTGGGATTGTAAATGTTATAGAAACAATATTGTTAAACTATTGATGATTAATGAAAGCGAATTATTAGGACAATCTTGTTTTGTTTCTGCCTTCTACTGATCGGTTGTTTTAAATAGAGAATATGGGGTGACATGAGTTCACATATGTTATACCAGCACACGGGAAATCAACGTAGTTTCCGCAGCCCACGCGTGACGGACGTTTTTCATATTGTTGATGAATGAACAAGGTAAAAGAATGACCAAAGTTGATAAAATCACAAACGCATTTAAATCATGCATTTATTCAATATACTCATTTAGGTCAGCACATAGAAATAAAGGAAATATAGTCACTAAGAGTCAGCCTTCAGAGACGTGAATGAGTCCTCTCTACAATTTTTACAGCTTATGATACATTTGCATAAACTAGAAAGTGCTTTAACGTTTAAACAAAAAATCCACGAACCAATCAAAAATTGTTCAATAATTTAATTTACAAAAAACTTAAAAAAAAAACAAGTTTCTTCTTGACCTGGATGACCCGCAAATGAAACCATATTACAATCTATTTCCCATTTGTTTTTTAGATAACACAATGTAAACACAATTTGAGTTGTAAGTGAGATTATTAGTAATATAATAAGACTAAGTGAAAACTAGGAGACGCATATGCATTATATGTCAATTTGAATGATCCTCATTTTAGTAACCTAATAGATAGGTCCAATGGAAAATAGAATATTTATTTCTAAAACCGTGATGCCTTGAGTCCAATCTCAATAGCTGATTTCCCTTTAGGGAAACCTGACATAGCTAATGGAATCGCAACACTTGTAACGTAATGAATATGCTATCATAAAAGTAATTAAACGGGATATAGCTCTGCTCTTATAACTGAGGGTAGACGAAAGAGAGAGAGGCAAGTGGACTATAATATGGTAAAAACCGGGCTTTAAATACTTCTTACTTTGAAATTTACAAATTCCAATTCTAATATTTTTGATTCCAATCCTCCGAGAATGGAAGGGTAAGAGAAATTATTTTGAAGCACGAAAATGAATTGTAAAAACATTGCATGGTAAAAAAATAAATCAAATCTCTTGAATAAAAGAGAACAAAAAGGAACAAAAGAGATCTTCTTGGAATTTCAGTTAATTAGCATATTTTATTATTCTAATTTTATAAGTTTATTATTAACATATTTTAGTTAGCAATGTAACGCACAGGGAGAATTAATACACCTGAGGCCCGGTTAAGGGAGCAGATTGAAAATTTTAAACTAATATTCTCTTAAGTTAAAATAGAAAGAAACAAGGTTTCAAAATAAGAGTTTTACTACCACCAAACGTAACAGGACAACTTACTTCTCTATCAGTCAGAATCCACAACCACAAAAAGACGAAAATACGTGAAGTTGGAAACATTTTGAAACATGAGACCTCAGATAGAAGGTATACTGTATGAAACGACTGTAACCATTATTATAGCTTTCCTTGGGAGCCATCCAGTAAGGAACCTTAAAATGAGAAAGCTCTGCCTAATTATCCTACTCATACTACTTAATAGAGTTGTGAAAGAAAATATGTCTTACCATACAGTAGAAACGAAAGCCAGCTCTCTCTCCTTGGAAAGTACCTTTAATAAATGATGCGAAATATTCTTTGGGTGTGATTAAGGCTTTTTAATGGGAACGCAGAAACTAATTCTTTATAAATAAAACTCGTAACGTATGTTGGCTATCTCATCAAATTTTTTAAAGCATTTTACGGTTCTGTTCAAAGACTAATGAGGATATAAATAAAATTCTTGTCGTTTTGCCCGGAGTAATAGAAATCAGGTAAGAATCGCACAAATTATTTCATTTATTTCATGAGCATCACATATTTCTATTTATACCATATGGTACAAAAAAAAACTTATACTTTTACCAACAAAAGTTGAATACTTGACGTCACCTAATCATTCAGTGCTGATTATATACTGTAGTATTGTTGTATAGGCTCATATGATCTACAGGTTCTCATTTTTTCGAAGACATATAATACTTATATGCTTATGAATTTCATTTAATAAGTTTACGACTAAAGGTTAATCACCAATCTCATAGAACCGTCTTAACTGTAATTGTCACTCTGAAATCCGGTTTGTTTCTAAATAAAAATCAATATTCCGTCTAATAAGTAAATAAATGTATTTTTCCAGTAAATTGCATTACCATTATTTTAGGAATAGATAATAATTTACTAAGGCCTTGATATATACATTTAGCATGAGTGGAGTGTGATAAGAGTACATAATAATTTATTTATTTAAGTATGCCGCAATTTTAGCGATTCAAACTGACACATAGTAAATAATAAAACATTCTTCATAGTACATAATAAACCTTTAAAATATGATTATATTAATTACATGAAATGATATTACATAATATTAATATTTAATAAAAACATAATAGTAACAGTAATAATTTTTCCGTAATATAAAGTGATAAAAAAACAAAAAAAAACAACTGAAGTTATAAATTACACTCAAAACAAAGGAGTCTGCGTTATCTTCCAGCGCTCTTCAGATATATGTATATAGGAGTTAATGTAATTTCCTCCGAACAGGATGACTATTGCTTCATCCCTGCTGATAGTAACGTTAAATGCACTTGTTGGTGCGTGTTCTATTAATAAATAGTACAATGAATAATCTAACCTCATGATTTTAAAAATACGTATCTTCATTCGCTCAATAAAGTGCAATACAGTTAAGAGGTAAATATATCCGGCTTAGTTATTTTACGTACTCGGTACAAGATGCTGGTTAGAAAAAGCTGTTTGACTACAATCTAACCCACTTTTAGAGGCTAATAGTAGACTAAAACAACCGGCTCGCCTGGAGACCTTAGACAGTGTATAAGGTAGGACGAGAAGAGATAGTGAGAGACAGGTAAAAGAGAGAGGGACTGAGTGAGTGAGTGGGGCGTAGCTAGAAGATAGTGTAGCATAGCTAGGAGAAAGGACGATTCAGGAGCAGAGGTCAGTGAATTCCCTCACCCTCGCTGCACCTCTTCTCTTCACATGTTCCTAGCCATAGCACACTTAGGCGTACCGTTATAATTCGTTAAAAGAAATGCACAGTGGAATTCGTGTTCTTTAAGAAACAAGAGTACTTTATTTAATAAGATTGTTCATCGGAATTATAACAATAATTCATCAAAAATAAATTAAAGTCGTTGACTTAACAGCCCATGAAGAGGCAGCCAACCAAATGGCATTTGTGGGAGTTTAAGCTGACTCATTCTCTGAAAGGAGGGGGTGGCATAACAGTAAAAAAAAGTTACTATTTATTGGTCTGTTCTAGTAGATATTGAATTACCTCAGGATACTGAGTAAACGGGTGAACAAATTGAAGTCCCATAAATGCAAAATAACAGTTAATGTGCTTCCTGGTACATCTAGTACAGTGATCTAATCCTTGGTAGATATGAGTACCATTTCTCCCACTGGAATTGAACTTTTTTTCGGAGTGAATGAAAGAGGAATAAGTTATGGAAAATAACAGTTGAATTTTATACGGCGGATAGCCGCAAGAGCCAGGGAAGTTATTTGGTAAAGGAATCACAAAATAAGATACCAGAGTCCCAGGCCGACAGTGAAGGGTGAATAGTAACTTGCAGAGATATGCCATTTAGAGGAGGAGTAAGTATTAAGATACAGAGAAATAAATCGCACAAAGCAGAGTACTCTAAATGTAAGGTCACGGATCGGAAGTTTTCATAATTAAGGGACACTCCAGATTTCCCAGGAAAAGGTTGCAGAAATTGGACACCTTCAAATAATAAATTGGTCTCGCAAAAAAGATCTTTATTGTCCAAGGAGTCAGATCCTGGGCAGAATATTCCTTAACAGCATACATGTCAGGATGCTTTATATAGTAGTAGTACATTATGTAACCAGTATACGTTATATAGTAGGATTTAATGTTATAAATAACATATACCCTGTGCGCCCTAGTTAATGCAGAGGGCTGGGTGCTACAGTAATACGAGGTAATTATGTAAGCCTCCCAAATCAGGACATGCTTATCGCGTTGCTAGAGCAACTTCATCATACATGAGCTTCAATATTCGTTCTTTAAGCTATGACAAGACAGTTTAGCACTCAACTTCCCCTTGTCTTAAAAAGGGCATATACGTCTCTAAACCCTATTCCTTGTCCCTTTTTCCATGAACAGAGCACTACTGAATTAAACACAAAGCACCATAAATAACAAATGAAATTTAAATTACAAATATTAACACATTGGTGACGTTATTCACATAAAAAATACCTTTATTCTTTATGTGAATAAGCAACACTCGATAAAGAAGAAGTAGTTCTCTGAACCATTTTTCAGCTCCAGAGGTCACGTTCAGTTCATCCATGCGAATTTCGGGAAGAACACTATTCTTGACGCTCAGGGTCAAGAATAGTGAACCAAAACTATGAAGAATAGTTCTGTTTAAGATCTTAGTCCGAAAAAAAAGATATTCAAATTCGCTTTGATAAACTAAATGATAATACTAGAGCAGATAGCCAGTAAAGAGATGAACAAATTTGAAGCATAGTGATACGGCATAAATATGTGTGTGTAATATATTTGCTTGTAATGTAATTAGACAATCTTTTATTAATGATTATGCCAAGAACATATTTTAGTATAGGATTTTAACGTTAACCTAATAGGTTTAAAACATCTTTCGATCCATATTTGAAATAACCAACTCAATTAAAATGATAAGAAAATGGAAAAATTCTTGCTAAGGTAGAGCAAGAGTTAGAGGAACGAATTAATCTGGATGTACACAGTAGGCCTAAGGCTGAGTCGCCCGGGAGCCGTTGCTCTGAAAGTGCACTCTGTCAACGTATTGTAGAGGAATTAGGCCGTGTACATTCAGATAGAGCATTCAACTAGGATGCAGCAATATAGAATGTGAAATTATTGACTGTTGGCTTGATCCTTCCTGGAACATCACTAATCTTGAAACTGATCAATATAAATATTGTAATATTCCATTGGAAGGTTAAAAACGTTTATTGGGGTTGTATAAATTCATCTATTTTTTCTCCATAAATAGAAATCCATTAAAATTGATCATTTGAAAAATTATATTAAACAAATAAAAATTCCTTAATTTAAAACTTGGAACTTAACATTTGGAGATGGTTTTAAATATTTGGGATAAATTTAAGTTTAAATAAGATAAATTAAAATAAAAAATGCTGAAAGAAGTCCACCAAAAAATGTTTTGAGGTTGAGGTAAGATTATACGACTTGAGTGGGACCCAAAATGAGCCGTTAGTGGCCTCATTAATGCAAAAGTAAAAATAAAATATGGGAGATATAAGAAAGTCTGTCGAGCTAGGGTGGAGGCTGTATATTTAGCCATCTTCTCTCTAATTCTCGCCCGGATTCCCTTTCAATCTGTCATCAAGCTTAATTTAACTGTTATGACAACCATTTTAGCCCTCTTCTCTCATTTCCTTAACAAACGATTGAAAGACTATCTCCAATGCAATCGCAGGCTTATATCGCAACACATCCTTCTTTATAAGCACTGAGTAAGCTTACTTTTTTTGACTTGATGAAAAGGTTATAATTTATACTTCTTTCGTATGGGTATGGCATATACTTTTAAAAAGTATATACATTGGTGATTTTGGCAGATTTGGATCTCCCATACGAAAGGCTCCCAGAAGCATAAATTAGAAGCAGAGAAAAAGAGATGTGTTACAGTCAAATAGTCCGATGTCCAAGAGTGTGCCACTGCTCCAAGTGGAAAAGGTACAAATATGAAATGTACTTGAATATGCCCACTATCCCTGCATAAATTTACTATACCAAACAATGATACAACTCTGCAAAGTTAAGCACTGTTCAGATATAAAAAAAACTCCTTTATTCAGGGGCTACGCAAACTAAGCAGATTTCTCACGTGCTGGAATCATAGACTGATTATTATGGCATAATACATTCTTTTCTCTATTTCTCACTTAGAATATAATGTAGCCAAGGCTTGAAATTTAAGCTGAACACAACATGTTTAGTTATATAAAAAAAATGTGTTAAAGTCCACTTTATACAAATTTGGCTAATCGGAAGTTATTATCTACCGGGTACCCTTTTCTAGGAAGGTTAGATCTACAGATTTAATCTAATGAGTCCGTCACTAATTAAATTCCTACTTGATGCGCGGAAATCGGAACCACGACTCTAGGTTTACCAAGGGACCAAAACTAGCGCTCTTGGTTAACCCGAGTGATATAATAATCATAAATAAAAATCGAATGAGTAGAGTGTTGGTTAACGAAAAAGGTCCGTTTATCACTCGAATTTTCGCATTTCATCTTTTTGTATAACATAAGATTACAGTGTGACTGTGTAATTTGATGCCTAATACAAAGGCCAAACGATGTATGCACGGCTATTAGCAAATTTCCCTTAAGAGAATCAGCTATTGAGGTTGTACTCGTACATCGATCCTACAAACAAAAAAGTGGTCATTCAAAAAATAAAATTAAAATATTTATATATATATATATATATATATATATATATATATATATATATACACGTAATTGTCTGATACCCCTCTAACTGTCGCAACTTTTGTTTAATCGTTACCAAACTCAATATAATCCTCACATATAAAACTGAAGATCAAGTTCGTTAATGGCTGAAATCAGATTGGATAAAGGAGAGGGGGCAATTATACGTCGGATCAAAACATTGTATGGAGCTAAACTTTTTGAAAATTTAATAGTCTATAAATGTTGTTATTTACATATTTTCTCTATAATGAATACTAACCGAGATGTTTTTATTTTTTAGTGTTCAGCATTCAGTAAACCCGTACTCCTACTCATTACATATAATCTATAGGCTGTTATGTCATGAACCATTTTATTCGAACTTTAAATTCCAAATAATGTTTTCATAGAATTTTTACTGTGCGAGGTACAAGCGAATTCGGTGTGTGAAGTCATTCATATAACTATTACTTATGTGATCTATACTACTACTCCTACCTCACGTGATGGACGTTTTTTGAATACTATTCCATTGCAAGATGGTGGGGCATTTAATTGAAAACTGTGATAGCAGCCTGAACTAAACTGTACTTGCTAAACTGTTCGTCCAATTGACATTTTAACAACTTTCATAATATAGAACTTTTCTATAATTTGACAATATTGCTACAATATAATTTCGTATTTATAATAATAAATCTGATGAGATAATTTTATTTCTATGCGTGTCAGCTCATACAGCCTCATGGTAAGGATCAATATGTCATTAGTGAGCTCGGTAACTTCACTATTTTTTTGTTTTTTCTCTATTCGAAATCAGGTAATACACGCGATGCGATCCATTCCTATTTTTCTGTATTTACCTTCAATATACATCCAGAGAATGTACATAAACTCAGAATGTGAAGCTTGTTTATATCCATAACTTCTCTCTTTATTTAGGAGAATTAAAGTGGGAGGCAGAAACAAACCCACAATGGAAACCAGGTCCTCTTTACTATCTACATTGATAAATAACAATAGGCATTGTAAATGCTAAAAAAAAACAAAAATAAGACTACTGGGTTTAATCTCTGATAAAGATGCAAGAATAAAACGTGCAATCTTAATTAAATTGTAACAAATATCCGTTAGGAATTATTGACCAATTTACTGAGTTGTGACTGTTATACTCGGCTGTAATTATTATTTCTTTATTATAGGGCTATGTTTGGCATTGGTTTCAAAAATATTAATTTTAATGGCTATGGAACCCTAAAACAGTTTAATAAGCAGATCAATTTTATTTATTAACAATGTCACACATTTTTTTTTGTAAAAGAAAAAATATCTAAATATTACAAATACATTTGTATTTATTGTAGGTCTCGATAAAGGTTATAATTGTAGTTTGTAATATACTGCTTAACCGATAACCCCAAGAAATAAAAGAGAAAATATATCCATCTGCAATCATCAAAGATATTCATTGAAACTATTTTGTACGAGAAAAGGAACAAAGCAGTAGAAATATCAATTTAAAAATTGAGAATACCACAACTGGAAGTAGTTTTATTACCTAGGAAGTAAAATCACTGAAGAACATGACATTAGAACTATAGCTGGACATTTGAACGATCTGCACTATCAAAGAAGCCATTAAAAAGTTAAAGCAGTCTTTTAAGAGCCATGTACATATGAATACTAAAGCAATTTCAAGGTGCTCCTATACAGTGTACTACTTTAAGAGAGTAAACATTTTACTTCACAAAAGGGAATATAATTTGTTTATAGGTTTCTGGACAAATTATCAGAACCAGTAAGCCTAAAAAACAAAAAGTAAAACCTAACGTGAAAGTCCAAAAGTCCGTCACGCAGGGGTTGCGTAAACTAAGCAGATTTCCCACGTGAAGTTTTACAATAGAGAAATTTCACGAGAGCCGAGCAGTTAAGGAAACGGCCGAACTAGCTTTTGGCGGGATAGTCACCCGTTCGTTAGCCGCCCAGATTTAATAAAAATGCCAATATCTCGGTTAATATTTAAGATAGAGAATAAATGTATAGAACAATATTTATAGTAAATTTAATTTGCAATAAGATTGATTCTGAACAATTTTTCGATCCGACGTATACTAACGGAGATATTTCGAATTTTCGAAAATCCTCCCCTCTAAACCCCTCCCTCCCACTGGTCTGATTTCAGCCTTAAACGAACTTGATCTTTCTTTTTACATAAAACGACTAAATATCGAGTTTGGTAACGATCTAACAAAAATTGCGACCGCTAGAGCGGTAACAGACAAATATATATATATATATATATATATATATATATATATATATATATATATATATATATATATATAAATGCAGTTTTGAACGGACCTCATTTTCGTCATCTACTAGGTAGGAACGAAGGACATTTGAAGAAAAATGTCGAAAATTCCGTCATGAGTACAACCTCAAAATCTGCTAATATATAATGTATCCCACGGCGTAGGAGGTTATATCATAATAACGAAAGGATAACAACACACCATTTTAGCAGATTTCCCTTAAGGGAAATCAGCTATTGAGGTTGTACTCATGACGGAATTTTCGACATTTTTCTTCAAATGTCCATCGATCCTACCTAGTAGATGACGAAAATGAGGTCCGTTCAAAACTGTATATATATATATCTATATATATATATATATATATATATATATATATATATATATCTATATATTTGTCTGTTACCGCTCTAGCGGTCGCAATTTTTGTTTAATCCTTACCAAACTTCATATTTAAGCGTTTTATGTAAAAAGAAAGATCAAGTTCGTTAACGGCTGAAATCGGACCAGTGGGAGGG
Organism: Riptortus pedestris; assembly: GCA_019009955.1. Classification (NCBI taxonomy): domain Eukaryota; kingdom Metazoa; phylum Arthropoda; class Insecta; order Hemiptera; family Alydidae; genus Riptortus; species Riptortus pedestris. Next base: position 202,060,446 of record CM032228.1, on the reverse strand, counting down.
GGGGTTTAGAGGGGAGGATTTTCGAAAATTCGAAATATCTCCGTTACTATACGTCGGATCGAAATATCATACAGAATCAATCTTATTACAAATTAAATTTACTATAAATATTGTTATATACATTTATTCTCTATCTTGAATATTAACCGAGATATTTGCATTTTTCAGTTTTCACCAAACCGCCACTTCTTCTCATGTTACGTAAACAATACTCTGATACATAATAAATCACATTATTGGAAGTTTAAATACCAAAAATTGTATTCAAGAGACCTTTATTATACGAGATACATGCAAATATGCACTGGTGACTCCCCCCCCCATCTTAAAGTTTTGGACTTCTAAAATTATATTGATTGAGATAACAATTATTCTGACTCATTATTAATTACAGTACTAGATATAGTAAATAGTTCTCAATAAAATTAATGTGTTATATTCTGATATATTTCAGTAATTGTTTTTCTTTCCGGTGTGAGGCGGGACCCGTTTGTTTACATTTCTAACCTAACGCTTCCTGTCGGCAGGCTATTGAAATTGGATGAAACATTTCTTATTTCCGTTTGTATTTATTCACGGTGTTGTGTTAGCAGAAAGTATATTTATCTATTACTAAACTTCACGAGGGAAATCTGCTTAGTTTACGCAGCCCCTGCGTGACGGACTTCCCTTTTCTACTTCCTTTTCGCTGTACAATAATGAATGTTATTCAAATATGTATCACAGTGTAAGTCGAAATTTGTAAATTATCAAATATTCTTCATAAAAACCTTGAATAAAAAAGTCCGTTACGCAGGGGCTACGTAAACTAAGCAGATTTCCCACGTGAAGTTTTACAATAGAGAAATCTGCCTAATAACAACTGTAGTAGTAAGAAACCTCTAAACCTAAAACATTATTTAGGGGGTAATAACCCAGTAGTTTCTAGCCCCAAAAAACAGTTAACCTAACCTCTAAACCTATTCACGAGGGACGAATAGTTATGGAAACGGCCGCCAGAGCTCTCGGCGGAAAGTCCGAACATAGCCTACTGATGACCACACGCAGAATACAAATGCAAATATCTCGGTTAGTATTCAAGATACAGAATAAATGTATAGAACAATATTTATAGTAAATTTAATTCGCAATAAGATTTATTCTATACAATTTTTCGATCCGACGCATAATAAAGGAGATATTTTGAATTTTCAAAAATCCCCCCTCTAAACCCCCCTCCCATCATGAGTACGACCTCAATAGCTAATTTCCCTTAAGGGAAATCTGCTAAAACGAGATAAAACTTATCAAAGCCTTTGGAAAAAGGAGGGTGATGCTTATCCGGCACATTTATATCACAGATGCATTTGAAAGTACGATTATTGGCCAACGGGAAAGAGGAACCCACGTAACTATTTTTCGAAGAAATCAAACCTCTTAAGGATTTTAGAAGGCATAGTAACATGAAAGGAGTAGGTACCATCAAACAGAAACCAACTACTGCAACTTCATCTGCAGATCTAGATAACTGTAGTGAATTCATACCAGTTAACGAATATCTTTAGGATAATGCCCCTGCCATATTATAACAAATAATGAAACTATTCGAATCAATACCTAACATACAGTCCGAAGAACAAATATTTATATAATTAAGTGACACAAATAAAAAAATTGTGAAAGGAAACTAATTTTATACACGAGATTTATGAAGTAGTCAAATCAACAGACAAGAACTAATATTCTAACAAGAAACTGATTTATAAAAAAAGAAATATAACGAAGCAAGAGGTTGAACAGTGATACAATGTCTGAAAGAGAAGAAACATATTCGAATAGACAGATAAATATAAATGTGTGCCATTCTGTAAAATATTTTATTAATCTGGACGTTTGCCCGACAATTGGTCTCGATTGGAGAACTAAGAAAGAGTGATGAGTTGTCTATTCTTGAAATGAATTAAGGCTAGCCAGCATCATTTTTCAATTCACATTTGTTTTTTTTTAATCGGATTAGCAGAAAAAGTTAAAAATATTCTGGGCCAATCTTCATAATATCGATTACATCCAGCAAAGTGGGGGGGGGGGGGGTACAAAAATTATACTATTTAATTATACGACTTTTTGTTAATCCTAATGTCTGCTAAATGTAGCATATGCTATGAGTATAATATTAAACTGGTCGAGTTTTGTTGCTATTTATTCCCTTGTGATACTAAGGCTAATCGTGACGAGTTATCTACAGGTTAACAAGCTTTCCTAGCCAGGAAATACAATTTTTTTCCCATGAATTAGCCACTAAATAGATTCCTATTGCCCACACATAAATCCAACCCACGAGGTTTACTAAGTTTAATAAGACCTAACGCCTTAACACACCTCACGCACTAACCTCAGGCCCAAAATGGTTGAGGTATATAAATATGGTAATAAATTGGGTTTCAATTGGATTCTAGATGGAGGACACTTTTGCTTAAATTTGTATGTACTTAGAATTCTATAAAGATATTAGTTTCTTTTAGAAGAAAAAAAAATTAAAATAATCTGAGAGTCAGTCTGAATGACCTGAGAAACATACAGAAGCTAGAAGTAAGCAATTGAAGAATCATAACGGCTGACCTCATTGAATCTAAGATAGGGCAGGGAGACAAAGATCCTCAAGGTCCTTAAGATGTATTGCCAAATAAAGTTATGCACATTATATTATCAATTTGAAATTTTGTTATTATTTACAGATTTATGATTTAATCAATCCTCAAAAGCCAAGTGGCAAGAAAGTTGCCTTCTTAAGAGTACATGAGAGACGAGGCGACGTAAGGAGATAACCGTGTTCACTATTACTTTGTTGCTGATATTTGTTGATTTATCGGCATTTTGTATTGTATATAATTAATACATTGGTTACATTAAGAAAATTATTACTACGTGAAGCTCTGAACAAAGTAGACAACAGATGATGATGGCAATAAAGACAATTAAGGAGGCATTCTAGATTTCTGAAAGGTTAACTGGGTGAGGAGGTGGCATGTATTCTGTTATGCATTGTGTTATTGCGCACCTTACTGGTATGCCGATGCAATAAACCCGTCATCTTAAGTTCAACTTAAAAATTAGCCGTGTTTTTCAAAAATGTTTGAAGGAAATAAGGAAGAATAACACCAGAACATGTTATGTAAAGTGAGCGAGTGATCGCTTGGTCTGAGCACTGCCAATCAAGTGAATAGACTCGTATTATCCAATTGCATTAGCCTTAAGTACACCATCCATGGATAAGTTGACACTAACCTAATAATAATTACGTTGCTTGCAATGTTTGATGGTGTGTAACATTTACTTGAACCATACATTGGCAGACCCAGTTGCTCGATGCAGAACGCTATCTTGAATGACCTTGAAAGGTACTAGCCTGCAACAATTGAGGGTCTTTATGGCGTTTGTGGTTTGTAAAGTGCGACAAAATAGAGGAGAAACTTGTATCAGAGTGGTAAGGGGAGAATTGGCAATTGCATGCAAAGGGGTGAAAAGAAGCGGAATATGGGTCGGCGATTAGAACAGAGGGATTGGAGAAAGCAACCCCATCCTCCCCCGTAGGAACGGTCCATCTGGTACGCTCCACATATAAACAGCCGTGTAGCACCGTCTAACACTACCTCTTTTCCAACCTTACTCTTCAATTCCCTACTACAGTTTGTTTAACATAATCAGACCATGAACAGTCTCGGATATTCATACCTTAAAGAAAAATTCTACCAAAATAAATAAATACCATACTAGAAATTGACCAATGTAAGAAATGAAACATTGGTTGGTAACAGGAGATCTGTTATGTTTTAAACCACCAGTAGTTCTTCCTAATGCCATTCAGGGACTTAAAAATAACAAGGCATTAGGAAGAGATGGATTGCCTGGGGAGTTATTCAAGTATGGCGGGAAGGAAATTGCCAAATTTATGCACAACCTACTGATGGAAATCTGGCAATGGGAAATAATGCCAACTGAATGGAGTGAGACACTAATATGCCCAATATATAAAAAGGGGGATGTGCTAGAATGTGGTAATTACCGGGGCATATCACTTCTCTCGTGTGCATACAAGGTTTTCTCCAAGATTCTCTTTGGAAAGTTCCGACCTTTTGCCAAGGGAAAGAATTGGAAGGTACCAAACAGGTTTTATGAAAGGGAAGTCCACTATAGACCAAATTTTCACCCTAAGAATAGCACTGGAAAGAGGAAGAGAGTATAATATTAATACTCACCACCTATTTATTGATTTCCGTGCAGCATATGACAGCATAATAAGGGAAGAGCTCAATAGTGGACTGCTGAATTATAAACTATTATAATAATTATAATAATTTTGAATATTAAAACCACCCCCCCCTCTTCCACCCCTGATTGGTGTTATACAATTTTTCAATCCTATATATAATAACGGAGATATTTGAAATTTTCTAAGTTCACCCCTCCCACTGGTCCGATTGACGAACTTGGCGTTTAGTTTTGCATGAAACGTATATATATCGAGTTTGTTAACGATCTAACAAAAATTGCGACAGGTAGAACGTTAACAGACAAATATATATAATTTTGAAGGGACCTCATTTTCGCCATTGTTATAACTTAGGTGTACAACTAAGACACCGTCTCTGAGTTAATACGGGTATATTAGGGTGTTAGGAATATTTTAAATTTTATAAAAGAAACTGTCTAAAATGTTGGTTTAAAAAAAACAGGTTAAAAATAAAAAATACGATAAACGAAATTAGGAAGGAGAACAATTCTAACAGGAATCACGAAGTTAATTGTTAGCTTAAATGGTCCATAACAGTTGTGCATTGTTTGTTGAAACAATATAAGAACTAAATGTAAATGATTGCAATTTGAATTTACTACATGCGCTTGAGATATTGACTTGGTATACTTTTTTTGCCAAAAAGAATGATATTTTATGAAAAGTGAAGAAACCTCTTTTATCTAGGATTTCATGCAAAGAATCGAGAAAACAAAAATAATATTGCATACATTCATTCAAGAGAAAAACTATTTCAAAAATAGAATATAATTACATCCTTGTTAATAATGAATAGTATTTTATGAGAAATTATTTCAATGAAGATATTATCAGTGTAATATCAGAAGATGAAAGACAGGCAAACTGGTCAATAGCCCTAAGCTTAGCTGAAATTTATACCGTAAAATAACTCTAGAAACCTAAGTATTCTTGCTAATATCTCCTTGGGAGTACCCATGGAAATGGAAATAGAAGTTCAAAATAAAAACACACCATAAGAAGTGGATGTCATACACCATAAGATTATCACAGGTCATAATTAAATTCGGCTGAAAACAAACAAAAAATTTTAAATCAATTCCTAACATCATTCATGACCCATTGAGCCTATCTGGATGAGACACAAACACAAACAATAGGTTATTATTATCATTACAAAATATATAGAAATTGAAATAACGAAAAGAAGATTTAAAATCGAAGCAGCTGAACAATGCATATTAGTAAATGAATGGAAGTGTATAAATTACGAAGGAGCTGTGAAGGCTCACGTAAATTAAGCCACACCTGACTGGCATGTATTCAATGAAGCTACCCTTGGGCATAGTAGGCAAGGACGTGATACCTCTGCTAGTACTGGGCCAGCACAAACAATTATAACTAACAATAAACTAAAGAAAGCCCTGAGGTGGGTGTATAATCACGTTTACTGTTTTATTGTTATTTATTTCGTTTTTTAATGGCTATCTACTTGAAGAAAAATAAATAAGATATTACAAATCCAAAAGTTATCTGTACAATATTGTTAAAGCTGCAGCACTATATATGTTGGCCAGAAGATTTTATATTTCTCATATTTTTTTTTATAAATGCATTGGAAAATATGCACAGTCTTTAGTGGTTTAGAAATTTATAATGTTTAAAACAGACGACGTAACTTCAAGGCCACACAAGCTTTTATTTTTTTTTCTTATAGTTTAGACGTTTAGCTCCTCGCATGAACATAATCAGGAAGTTTTAAATTCATCCGTATTAGATGTAATCACTGAACAGTGGTTTTTAACAAGGGCCCGACACAGTGAAGGTTAAAAATATAGACAAGATGGACCAATGTTAAATTTAACCACTATTAAATACTTTCCTAGAGCCCAACGTAAACGAAGTTAAATCCGTTGGGTGGGATTCGAAAGTAAGAGGTTAGCAGTGTGAAGCGTAGTTTATTATCAAAGGAAAAAACAATAACAGTTGTACCAACTCTGAAGAGTATTGTCGAAACCTAGTCGCCAACCGCAGTGAAGAGAGTCAATCAGAAATCTGGTGTTTATTAATATAGTTCACCAATTTTATTAAGAGGTTACAAAACATAATTACTATCTTATAGATGCAAGGTAAAATAAATTAAAACAGAGGTTCTACATAAAGAGTGCTGACCCTGAAAATGAAGAATAGAAAGTTTTACTTCCAGGCGATTATAAAACATATCAACTATGCTAATTCAACATGAATGTGATAGGAACATTAATATGTACATTGGCAGGTAATAGGAGAAATGCCTCATTGACTTTGGCTAGATTGTATCCTAGATAGAATCTTGGCTACAGGCAGCAGTGACGGGCGAGATGTTCTGGCATTTTGCCTCAACTCAAACCTTCTCCTCGAATATAATTTGAAATTAAAAACTAATATAATTAAAATCAGCTGCTTACTAAGACTCTATACTACTAAAATTATATAAATATCTAATTAAAAATACGTTAATAATTTATTATTTTTAAATAAATAACAAAGAACAAATTATTTAAAACGTGAGCTCTTTTTTAACCTAGGAATTTAAAAAGTTTGAAATGGAAGAGTAATACTAAGAAATATTAAATAATTAGAAAGTGGGAAGTACTTACAACATAATACCATCCATCCACAATCATTAAGACAAATTGTTTACCTGAAAAAAAAACATCCGCACAATTAATAATTATAGGATTGTATGAAGTAATAATGAAAGAGACTATGAAAGTATACTTAAAGTATTCCAGAAAAAATAATTCAATGGAATAGATATTTCATTATGACATTTACAAATTCATTCCGTTTGTTAATTTAATCATAGGGGCTCATATTGGCCGTGCGGGTTAGGGCGTTGGTCTTGATCTCGCGTAGTAAACCTAGAGTGGCGGGTTCGATTCCCGCCCTGGGCAGTAGAAATGTATTTAGAAACGGACTTATTAAATAACCTCCTTAGACCCAACCTGGCTAGAAAAGGGTAGTAACCTGTAGATAACCCGTCCCGATTAGCCAAAGTAGCATAAAGTGGACGTATATATTAGAAAAAAATTAATTTAATCATATTATTTATGAAAGCTTGTGAGAGGAAGACTGTTTTTATTAATTTCAGCTCTACTACATAAATGTTAATAAGTTTCTGAAAGGATATAAGTTCTATTTCTCAGAAATGACGCCTTTTAAATTTTAATAAATAACACTTCCTCTTCAAAACTTAACGTGCCATGCACAAAAGACAGTAAGCAGGAGACATTTAGAAGAAAGTAAATAATGGAGTCTATTTAAATAAATAAATAGTTAATTAGTGATGAAGGCAATTTTATTTAGTGGTACTCATTGTCGATTATTGTAGTTTTTTTTTTGTGAAGGTAAGATTGAAGGCCTGTAGGACTAACGGTCCAGGCGATTTTCCTTACAGGAATAGGAGTTTACATAAAAGAAAATTCGTTATTAATAAAATTAAAAAGTGTATTGGTCCAACTTCATTACACGTTGATTCAATTGGCGAGCAGATGGTTGATATTGACGGAATCCCACATTTAGGTGGGCTATGCTAGCAGAGGTTTTTGTTTAGAGTGTTTACATGACAATCGGCACACCCGTGGTCGCAGTCTTGTTAGTTAATGACTATAATCTGCTGATCAACGTAGGATACACATCTTGCCTTAGGTTTTTAGTCATCTATTAATATAATCAAGAAAAGGCACAACATTGACAGAATTGGCACACTACCAATTGTTTGAAACTTCTTACATTACTTGACAGTAACATATAATTAATCACCTATTAACAGTCAACATTAACTAGCGGTAATAAGAGTACACACTCAAAGATCGGGGCAAGACTTCGTAGTTCCGAAAAGTCTATTTTTGTACATACAAAAGACATCCATTCAGTAGAATTGCAACTAAAAGACCTCATTCTTGGAGTACTTATCGACTCTTGGACCAACTAGTGTTCTGAGGAATACTTATAAAGGATATAAATCTGCCAAATGGAGAACTACATAAACACACGATTTCAACAGTTCAACGGATATTATTATCATTTTCATCTGGTTCCTTGGCCCTTCAACCTTTTATTTTTTTTATTTTTATGATTAGCCTAGAAGACAGTACAGGAGATAAGTGTAATGCTTGTCTTAATACTCTGGTATACCCAAAATTAACTTACTCTTACAGTGAATAAAAACTATATGTGATTTAGTTATATATTTATCTTCATGAACATGTAAAGTTTGATGGGTATTTCGAGTACTGCAACACTTGCATAAACTTTACTTGTACATATATCATAAGCACCAAAAAACGATACACAGGAGATGCAGATATTCACGTCACTAGTGATACAATATTAATTAGACACGCACGCAATTAGATGATAACACAAACAATGCTGTCTAGCTAGTACCTGTATACCTATATTATCTATCATAGGAACACTCACGGAGACCAATATTATCAAAATAGATATGCAGGGTAGGACTAACCCAAAATCTTCCCAGAGAAAACGATGTATTAGTATAAAAATCGGCATTCAGATCCAGAGTAATCTACTGACATAGAAACGTGGACTTTCAAAAAGAAACTGGTTTAGGCGAGAAGAGTTTAAATATTTCCAGAGTAGTCAAAGACATTAGAATGAAGGCTTACAAGACGTAAAGCAGAACCAATTGTGATGAATGACGATTGTTGGTCTCTTCAGTATCAAAAGAGCAATACATCCGTGGTAGAGAATGTAAACAGAAAAGAATACTACAGGCCACTCTGGAAGACATTAACATGTCTATGGTGCATACAGCTGTAGGTAGATGACTGAACACTCCTCGTATCTGTGTGCGCGCGCGCCTATTTATATATATATATATATATAAAAGTAAAATGAGTTTGTCGAAAGATTTCCGTTTTTCTCAAATTTTAGCCCATTTCATAGCATAAACAATTTGACACTGATATCAGTATAATCAGCTGCCTGTGAATGCGCTGAAATGTGTAGCTATACCTTTTGTGCATAAATAGAATGATTTATTACTGAGAAAATACAAAATTTCCTGTAGCTCTCAACATTGTCAATAGTAGTATTCTTCGTTTTTCTACTGCAATTAATTATATTGTTTAAATAGCTGTATTTTAGAGAAAAATTTCTAGGAGGAGTAAAAGTCATATTTTAGTATTGTTTCTGTTTCTTTTGCTGTTTAATATTAACAGTTATTTCTGTTGTTTTCAGTTTCCATTGTTACGAGGATCCTTATATTCACAATCCATACACAATAATATCGCTGTTCTGTCCATGGATTCGTTTGTTTTAGTTCAGCAGATTCTCCTTAAAGGGTGTGTGTGTGTGTGTGTGAGTGTATATATAGACATTTGTATTTATTGTCTGATAATGCTCTATTATTTTTTTGTCGCTATCAAATTCGATATTTATACTTTTTGCGTAAAACTAAAGATGACGTTCGTTAATGCAGAAATCCGTCCAGTGGGAGGGAGGAGGGTTTAGAGGGGAGATTTCAAAAATTTCTAATTTCTACGTTATTATGGGTCGGATCGAAAAATTGTATAGAACCTATCTGCTAAATGTAATGTTTAATGGACAAATATTTGTATTTTTTAGTCTTCGGCTTTCAATAACCACCCCCCCCCACCTACTCCTACGTATGTCATATTAACAATAAGCTGTTATATCACGTACCACTTCATTGCAAGGTTACATACCAAATATGGTTTTGATTGAACTTTTATTCTGTGAGAGACACAAATTCGTTGCGTGATGAAGTCACTAGTTAAAATTTTACATTCTTATCTCAAAAATATTTATTTATCTATACTATATTTTTAACAGCTTCAGTCAATACTCAAGAACGTATTTGTTATTGGCTAAGTCTAAGTTGGAATAGTGGGGGTATAGAGGGGGAAATTTAAACTATTGATGGTCTACAATTGTTGTTTTATGTGTTAGTTTTTTTCGTAACTCTAATGCTAAGCGAGTTATACGCACTTGTTTTCAGCCTTCGCCCCCCCCCCTTCTCATCAGATTTTTACATAGAAATAGTGATTTGTATTAAGATGAGTTCAATATTGTGTTATACCACCACGCAGCTACTGCGTTACTGACTTCATTTATATCCTCAAAATTATGTCCCACACCAATAATACTTAAATTAGGAAAAATGTCAGTGGTACAATAATATTTGGAAAACCTCCTCCTTGGTTTACTCACCCAAAGTGTTATTATTTTTTTCGTGAAGTCGAAGGACACTCCTGGCCTACAAAGGAGAAGTGAAACATGGGGATGAGTATACATACAGTGGAGTAAAGTTAACGTCAAAAGCAGGAAATAATAAATACAGCAAGCACTATATATTTACATAATTAAACAAAACATTTACCACTCGATCCTAGATAGTAATTAGATACACCTCAATGTAGCCTGGCGCTTCATCAAATAATGAAAGTAACATTCTAACAAGCAAACTAAGAAATTAAAAAATGAAATATCATTTCAAAATCAGTACGTTTAAGGAAATAATCTAATGGGGAACAAACTCTAATAACATTTGCTATTTCTACATACAAATTGTAGAAAAAGGAATATGAATACAAATGATACTTGTATGAGAACTGAGTGTTTTACCGCTCTGAGAATATACTTCTTAAAAATCAAAATTCAAATGTCGTACACTTTGTTAAATATTTCATTGGATGTCCTTCATAGGTGTTTGACTATTTTACTACATGGATAATAATTATATAGTAGAAAAGTACATGTGCTAAGAGGGCATGACAACTTGTGCAAATCGCTGGGAATTAATTAGGTGAATAGATAAGTTTCCACCAACCTTCTTTTTTATTTTTATTATTCTGAACAGGTTATTTTGGGAATTCCGACAATGCATAATAGAGTATGTGTGCCATGAAAAACACAAAAAGGTTCTATGCTCCATCCCCATTTTGGCCTTCAAAATCGACGTTCAGAGGAATTTTTGGGAAGTCTCAGTAGGGAATGATCATTCATAACATGGTGCATACTCTTGTCAAATATGAATTTATGCTTTATCATTATAAAGATATAAAGGTGTGACCAATGGGGGTGAGGAGGTGGGCTGGATATGCTGGTAAACTAAAAGTAGATAATAACAACAATGTATTAAAAAACGAAGTATACTAAGCATATCACGGACAAGAATAGGGCAGATCGCTCAACGTTACAGAATGAAAGGGATCGCTCCACACATGCATTGATGATTTATGTTTGCTGTAGAAGATGAGAGAGAACCACTGGGAAAAAATAGAAATGGTCGGTGACTGCAAAATATATGCATGGTGTTTATAAGAGTTGCTGTTTACATAAAAATAAATTAAATGATATAACAACACATAGACCTCTGAGGATGAAAACCTTTATTTTGACAGAAAAGAACGTAAGTAGAAAAGAAAAAAAAACAGTTATCTGAAGGTTTGATAAGGTGTGTAGGAGAGAAAGGGACTAAAGGAAGAGCCTAAGAATAGAGAGAAAAGCTAGAGCGAGCAAAAGATAAATGTGTGGGAGAGGGGACAGCGATAAGAGAGAGAGGTCCATGTTTGGCTGGGGTAACTCGAGTCGGGGATCCAGAGCCCTGGGTATTTTAGGCCTACTCCTCGCCTCCTCTACCCTTATCCTTATTATATATACGCCAATCGCACCTCTAGCTAGACGTCCGCTCTGGCATCGGCTGCCATCCTTGTCAAACAGGTACCAGGATGAAATATGAATTTATCGAACAATAACCCTCCCTCCTACAAAGGAAAACAGCAAACCAATTATTCAAAATGATCTTCTGAACCTCTATGTGCAATTATTGAAAAGTTCAAAAGGCCCATGCTCAAAGTGGCAGGAAAAGAATTCGACTTATTTTTAGGTTTTGCTCAATTATCTAAAGCAACTAACTTTAACATATATTGATAATAATATACCATAAAAACAAGTACCACATATAAATATAATAGGGTTATATCTGCTAAGCGGCGTAACGTGCTATAATTCCCAATTTACTAGCAATATAAGCTGCCTTGCAACTCGATACAAGCACAGCCAAGGCTCTGCTATCTCGTGAGAACTTGCTATACTTACAAATGATAGGCACTCATTTTTGTACAGGCATCCATGGTTGTTGGCTCCTGGTTTATTTAGTAATATTTACGTGGTCTTGCTCCTATTCCAATAATCCCTAATTGTTTTTTTAAAAAGGAATCGTAATTTTAAGGAAAATGAGGAGAAGAAAAATACCTTATAAATATCAAAGGGCACAGGAGTGGTGTGTTCTCTCGAAATGAATAAAACACGCATGGCGCAGGCTAACAGTTGCATGAACACCTCTTACTAATATAATGTTTCCAAAATAATCAGTCGATTATTTTTTTTTTTTTTATTATTGTACGAAAGTTACATTTGAGTAAATCAAAACAATGCGTTAACTATTATAACATAGATAACATCGATTTGAAACAAATTTAAGAATTTTATTAAAGGAGTGGACGAAAAAAACGACAATAAATATAAATATATTTTTTTTTTTTTTAAAAACATGACATGATACTTCAAGTTTGGGGTGGCTGGCAAAAAAGTCTAAATGTTTGAGTTGGTCGTTACACAAATCGGTGGCTTAGCTGGTTGGATTGAATTAATTAGAGAGAGAGAGAGAGAGAGAGAGAGAGAGAGAGAGAGAGAGAGAGAGAGAGAGAGAGAGAGAGAGAGAGAGAGAGAGAGAGAGAGAGAGAGAGAGGGAGGGAGGGAGAGAGAGAGAGAGAGAGCGAGAGAGAGAGAGAGAGAGGGAGGGAGAGAGAGAGGGAGAGAGAGGGAGAGAGAGAGGGAGAGAGAGAGGGGGAGAGAGAGAGGGAGAGAGAGAGAGAGAGAGAGAGAGAGAGAGAGAGAGAGAGAGAGAGAGAGAGAGAGAGAGAGAGAGAGAGAGAGAGAGAGAGAGAGAGAGAGAGAGAGAGAGAGAGAGAGAGAGAGAGAGAGACAGACAGACAGAGAGAGAGAGAACATTTTTTTTGTATTAAGTCTAAAACTTCTAACAAAGGCACAAGACAAGATTAAAAGAGTTTTAGTACAAGAGCAATTATCTATTATACATAAAGATATTTCCCTCAAAAATCAACTTCTATGAAGCCATAAATAAAACACGTAGGACCATTATTTCTGTCAAATTTCATTAAAAATGTTTTGTTTTGTTTTTTTTTAATTTAGGTTACTAAGTAATGGATCACATAAAAAGCTTCAAAACGTTCTACAAGAACCTACTGGGCAGGTTAGTGTCCATTTCGATGATAATACTAGGCCCTGAATATGGATATCAATCAAGAATGATTAAATGTTCTGATTAGTTAAAACCATAAAGCGGACATAAAAAAAAAAAAAAAATAAAGTCCGTCACGCAGGGGCTGCGTAAACTAAGCAGATTTCCCACGTGAAGTTTTACAATAGAGAAATCTGCCTAGTAATAACCTATTCTCACGAGGACGAATAGTTAGTGAAACGGCCACACTAGCGCTAGTGCGCTCGGCGGAAACTCCCAAACATAGCCAACCACACTCACAATACAAATCCAAATATCTCGGTTAATATTAAAGATACAGAAAAAATGTATAGAACAATATTTATAGTAAATGTAATTTGTAATAAGATTGGTTCTATACACTTTTTTTGATCCGACGTATGGTAACGGAGATATTTCGAATTTTCGAAAAATCCCCCCCTCTAAACCCCCCTCCCACTGGTTCGATTTTAGCCATTAACGAACTTGATCTTCCTTTTTACATAAATAGATTAAATTGCTATTTTGGTAACGATCATACAAATATTGCGACCGCTAGAGCGGTAACAGACAGTATATATAAATATATATAGATATATATATATATATATATATATATATATATATATATATATATATATATATAGATATATATATATATATATATATATATATATATATATATATAGATATATATATATAATTTTGAACGGACCTCATTTTCGTCCATCTCCTGGGTAGGATTGATGGAAATTTGAAGAAATTTTTCGAAACTCGCGTCATGAGTACGACCTCAATAGCTGATTTCCCTTAAGGGAAATCTGCTAATAAAAAAAAAAAATCACTCCAGGTGGAAATAGCACTCCAACTTTTTAAGGTCAATCCACCATTCCGGATTTTGAAATAATTCGGAATTTTATTATTCAGACTCAGTTAATAAATTTTGACGTTTTTAATATAACCACTTCATAATTAACTGGCCACTACCAACCTGAATTGGTCATATTTTTTTACTCCATTATGCGTTAAAAAATTAGCAGAGGAAATGATACTAATGCCTCCATAAGTTGTTAGAGAATTTTCAGAAGGAAGAATATTAGAGTAAACCCATTTACTAAACTACTACTACTTACTAAACTCTAAATTTTCAGGGTGGATTTTGAAAAAAAGGAGGAAAGTGCGTGAAGATTACGAGAGTTAATAAGAAAGTAAGGGTATTTTTATTTTACGTATGTAAAATTTTAGTAATTAAATAATGAACATGAAATACTTATTTAGGGGCTAAAATTGTATTAAAGATAAAGGATAAAAAACTGTTCAAGTTTATTTAATAATTTAAACCAGCAAAAGATGGATATCATCTATAGTTAAAAAAGTGCATTATGTAGGTACGCTTATGAGGTGTGATATACATAAATACACACAGTTTGGAACGGACCTCACGTTTATCATTTATTCAGGATCAATGTACATTTGAAAAACTTTTTCTTGAATACTATCTCAATAGCTGATTTAAGAGAATTCTGCGAAAACGGATCAGTCTTGTAGAATAATTTACTATTTGCAAATTCTAATATCTCATAATAAAATGAAAAAATAAAGGCAATGTCCAATGTCCTTGAAGCGTATTAAAATAAAATAACAAATTAAATAACTGACATTGTCATTTAATAAAAAGTTGGAGTTCAATACTTATTTAACAGGGTATTTCGATATAACTTTGTGTAGGCCATCTGTCGAATCAAACGACAAGACTGTTACTGCTGTTAACATTTACCGTTAGCCAATCCTCATAAAAAAATAATTATAACCTATTGGCACGACTATTACACTAATAAATTATTCACAAAACGCTAACTAATTTATGATCCTATACATTTTTAGGTTGTTCTCATGAAGCGATTTTCCTCAAATGTCCATCCATCGATCCTACCCAGGATATGTATGTGTGTGTGTGTGTGTGTGTATATTTATTTATATATATATATATATATATATATATATATATATATAGCATAAATTCGTCATTCACTACCTCCCCTCTCTCAGTTAAAAACGTTGTCATGTTTCGGAATCCATCTAAATTTAAACTTTAAATTTAACTTCGATTCAATTTAAAATTTAAGCATTAATATTTCTAAAGATGTTTTAGATTTCGCTCATTTTGATATTTCATATATTTATATTTGGCCTCGAAAGTCCGACATTTTCCTTCTGCCAGCCCTAATAACTAAAAACTAAAATTATAGTTTAAAAAATGTATAGGACATAAATTGAAGACAACAAAATTTTGCTTTGAGAAGAGTGAATTTTTGGATACCCGTTTTTCTTTTTTCAACTTCAACTGAACACTAAATTTCATGTCGTAATAAAGAGAGTAAGATTCTGTAAATATTATGTTTGCCCAACTCTTTCTAAAAAAATAAGACGGGATTTTTGGTCCAAAATTATCAATTACGTTTTGAACTGTAAATAATATACCATACTATGTGCTCCTCCAATAATCATAACGTTTAGTCGCCAAAAATAGAGCACATACTTTTCATATCTGTTCCATTTATTATTATTACTTCTTTTCTTAATTAGTCCAATAATGGTATTTTATCCTTGAGGCGATACTCAAGGAAGTAAAAAGCCTTATGTTAAAATGATATACTGTATGTAATTTACCATTTATTCATACCCTATAAAATCAATAAATACAAGGAAAAATCAATTGAATAGTAATACAGGGTTCTTTTAAAATTGTTAAATAGACCATAAAGGGGAAAGCTTAAAAGTAATGGTTCAACCAGAAACGGTAAGATTGAGAATCCAGTCAATGTTTTGTTAGTATAATTGGTTTACTTTCCCGACTAAAGGAAAGTGTGTGTATGCCCTTCAAGTATTGGCAGCGTTGGCTCACGTCAGGCAGGTCCAGCATGTTAATTCTACTACCGGATTGCACTTTCAAATATATCGTACATTTGCATTTTCTCAACGTCAAAAAATGGAAAAAATAAGTGTAAGAGATCAAATAAAAGTGAACATTTTAAAAAATAAGTTAATCAAAAATGAAATACATATAAAATCATACTGTACATAAAATTGATCGTTTATTATAGCATAAAAGAATAATTTATCAAAAATGACTCCGCTGAGTATATTTTTTTAAATGATGATCCCCGACTACACAATATTGCAGTGCAATGAAAGAAAATAGTTAAAGATGTTTTGATGAAAATCACTGACAGGGACAAAAGAAAACGATATAGCAACTTTTTCCTTCACTATTAAAACACGATTAGAAAAATAAAAATATGAGCTTAAGCAAGAAGATTAATAAGATAACATAGATTTGAATTAATTTATCCAGGTGAGGTACCTGGTAGTTCAAATTGGAAAACATTGTTGAGCATATAAATCGGCCTAGAGGGAGGGGGGATTTCGAAATTTGAAATGTCTCACCCGGGGCAGAAAACGGTGGTAAATTGTAAATAAGTGTATTATTATTATTTATTAACCCGCATTTTGCAACTAAGGCTAATTGGGACGAGTTATCTACAGGTTACCACCCTTTTCTATCCAGGGTGGGACTCAGGATTTTATTTAATGAATTCCGTCTCTAAATAAATTCCTATTTATAAGTGGATAAAGTGAGCTTTAATAAATGAAATAACTGAACCATTAATGATGCATTCCATCTAGATGATTTCGAACTAAAATAAAAACATGTAGAAATATATTCCAAAGGATATCCCATATTATTGTTGTTATTAACGCCGACTTTGTCCTACTAAGTCTAAATGGAACGAGTTATTTACAGGTTACCACCCTTTTCTTGCCAGGGTGGGACTAAGGATTTTATTTAATGGACTCATTAAAAAAATCCTATTGCCCAGGGGAAAATCGAACTCACGATTCAAATATTAGACTGCATAATGAACCTACTTTAAAATCACACTTCCTGTTCAGTATATACCATTAGTTCTAAGAATCCCACTTTGTTTTTTTTATTGATCCTTTCGTTATTTATGCTAATATTCGTGTAAGCTATATGAAATCTTATTTTCCTAATAATTTGAAACTATACCACTTATATTAGGTCTATTGCAGGGAGGGCATGAATATTTATTATTTTTTTAATAGGCTAACTTTTAGCAGATTTCCCATCAGATAAATCAGGTATTTTGTTAGTTCGGAAGATATCTGTTTTGCTATAAACGCGTAGACTGCTGTTGCCAGTCGCTAATGCTATATCAATCCCAATGAGTCATCAGCCCTTGTCGATACCACCTCCAACAGAGGGCATAAGGTATCGCGACTTGGAAGCCTTACTCAATCGCTCTCTCATGAGTTTATTTCACACAGCTGTCTAATCGTTTTACTATATCCTAAACCATTTTTCATCTTAGCTGTAGTTTTACCTCACATAGTTTACCATCCAAAAGATTAATGTAGATTGTAACACCTGATTACTTTTATGTATAAATTCTCGGGTGGTACCTCAAATAGCAGAATAATAATCCTCAGGATAGAGCGTAAACGTATTTACATCTCCATTGTCATCATTCTGATACTCTGAGTCGCCCAAAAAACATCCTGGTTCTGTAGACCATAATTGTGATATGGTATTTATCAACGTCCAGTTTATGATATTATGGCTAAAAACCATAATTAAAAAATATTTATAAATTAAAAAATGAAAATTTTTATTTAACAATCATCGTCATCATTTTTACAATAGAAAGCAAGTGAGATAATCGGATAGATATCTACGTGAAGACCAGCCCATAATAACTTACAACGTACCCCACACCCTTTCCATTCTTTTAATTATATTTAGCTTCTGCTGATGCTAGGAATAAACGATGAGCCTCCTAACCCGGATCTTCGAACATAATACAATTTTACACTGAAAAATAATTTACGTTTTTCCCCCGAACTAAAATATTGAAACAAAAGATTTTTTTAATGTCTTCTTCATTCAAGTAGCTACACAATTACGCTCACTATGTTGAATGAGTTTCCAAGAGACCGGGTTGAAGTGCAACTCAGAAGCCGCCTAATCTCGAAACTAAATATACTCCAGGTTTAATCCCAGGCTTCGAACCCACTACATTTAATACGGCAATCTAATACGTAAGCCTTTCAATCATAGCCACTTACCTAAAGCAAATAAAGTAATTCTGATTTTCTTCACATTAATCTAAATATTATCTGAAAAACATAACTCCCAAAGAATTAAAAGGAAAAAAACAAACTATTTTACAGCTTATTTTATTCGCATAGTAAACATAAATAAGCCCTATATAAGACTCGCATCTCGTAAAATTAAATACGTAATAAATAAAGAAATTACCATTCGGATAAAAAAAAAAAAAAAAAAAAAATCTGGATCGTAATACATTAACAATCTTATTAAAGAAACTGATTCAATTTTTTACACACGTCACAATTAAAACTGTCTGTCGTCTTCACATTAATAACAATTTATGGTAGAGTTCTATTTTTAAAATACTTTTTAAAAGGGTCTCTTTGTCTTTGGCGATGATAAATGACAATTATGTAGACTCCAAGACGGAACTTCCTTATAATGTTTTATTTTTAAATAACCATTATAGTTTGAGTCAAATCGAAGAACAGTCAACAGACCAGGTCGAGTTTACCGAAGCTATTTATCAGCTAATTTGAATTCCCCTATCACTATCTAAGTTATTTTTAATAGGATTATAACTGTTTAGCCTTAAGATGGTCCCTCTAGCCAAGGCCATTATCACACCACTTGAGATCCCAGGAATGATGTGGACAAATGCCAAGTGTAACACAATAAGACATTAGATTACTATAAAATACATCTCATGCTTAAATTACTTTCTCTTGCAAGTACACTTAAAAGCATTTCACGTCATTCGTCCCTAGTGTTACAAATTTAAGTGAAAAATGTCAATTATGGAATTTGCCATAAAATTGGGATTCAAAATATATGGCATTCACCACCGCAGTTCACATAGAATTATTCACTAATAAAACTGATACCTTCTAAGGTTTATGGACTAAACCGATGAGTCACAATGAGTCAAGGTTTACGATATTCAACAGCAAAATGACAGATAAGTTAACGCGATAAGCGTGAAACTCGGTATTTAAACTGTTTTAACAAAACAGTTAAAGGGGGGGGGCACAGAAAATCGCTTATTCCTCCGTTCTTGTTTAATAATTTCTGATATGACGAATAAGAGCTGTAGTATTTACGGTTTTCTTTTTAACCTCCCTTACAAACTCCACTTAGATGGCTCAGAAACTGCATATATTTTACAACTCTGGTAAATCAAGTAAAGGGTTGGAACCGCCAGTATAGATAATTCTGTAGTCATATCTGTCGGTGCATACCGTCGTCACTGGCTGATGGTCGAGTACAGTTGGCAAGCGCTTTCGATGCAAAGGCACCATCTTCAAGCCGTCTAGAGTTGTACAACTCCTTTAAAAAGTTCTCAAAAACTCGTCACTCTAGATTTGCCACGTGAGATAAAGGTCAACACTTTAACTCACATGGCTAACTTGATCCCCAAAAATGGTTTTAAAGTGATTCTAAATAAATAAGTAAATTCTATTTTTTTGTATTCACTGACTGAAATTCAGTTTTCCCTCAGGGAATGGCATCATCGCTAATAAGGGATGAAAATCTAATTGTCTTCTGTGGTGATGTCGCAGACCGAAGCCACAACAGACGTTTACCACTACTAAGCCAGAATCAATTAATAAGAGAAAACTGGTCTAAAAATAGACAGTGGAACCTTACAAGGGGAGAGGGAGGTAATAGGGCGGGGTGAAAGGCCTTACATGTAAACAGCCACGATCCCTCCTCCTTCGCCGAGACAATCAACAGGTGACCGACCAGTCCCCATTAACCAAAGCTTATCAACAACTTCCCCCCTAAATGTCAACCATCCCACAAACAATTCAAAGAATGTTTCGGAACGTCACAAATTATTCTTACAATCATCAATTTTAAAGTCTATTACCAGGATTAGAAGTGTTAATGATATAAATGGTTTTACTGTAATATAATTCTGACGTTGGTCGCCACTATTTCATGAAATAAGAATCAAAAGATAATATAACGGAAGCTATATATTGCTTATACAAACAGCAGATTGTGCTAACTAGGCCTGATTCTTTCCCACGAGTAAAAATGTTGCTCTCAGCAAGAGCGTGAACGTCTTAGCCTACAGTATACATGAGCCTTATTTACAGGACAATCTATGAAACCACCTATTGATACCGAATTAAATGCAGGTTGCTTTCAAATAACAAGTAATTCATCTCTCAAGCTACAAGCATTTATTGTATATTTCCGAAATTCCAGCTAATGTTATCAACGGACAGATAATACAACTTGTGTGCGTCCCTCAAAGACTTCAAATTGTTTTATATAAGTATGAGTTGTGTTTATTGAAGTTTAATATGACTAAACTCCCAATTCAATTGAAAATATAATTAACCTATACCATCATTCCAGTAATACCAATATTGTAGTTTTAAAAAAAAATAAAATCATTTATAATAAATTCTACACCTCGTATGACTTTGAAAAGAGGTTAGTTCAGAAGACATTAAAGTAAAAACTAAATGAGCTATTTATACTGACACTTCTAACCATATTGCAGGTTGTACAGGGACAAAGAATAATGTTAACCACAAAGATATATTATAGCATAATTCATTAATTAAAGTGTATTTAATCTCTTCTATTTCATAGTTTATCAGCATTTTCCCAGCTAACAATACTTTTACCATAATTATATATTCTTATGGCACATATTGAACATTGGCGGCGATAAGGTTTGGGGCACCTAAAAGATTTATAAGGTATCGTGTCTTAAAAATACTTAATCCGATACATAATTATATCTATCACATATGAAACATAAATAAATAGGAATTTACAGGAAACTTTAAATTTGTTCATTTTAATCTGTAATATTTTAATTTTGTATGGCGGTGGACCTCCCAACATGTCAAAATATAATATCATTCGTGACCCTTAAAGAGTATATATACGCAGAAAGGGTCTAGCCTCACAAAATGGGGATAAGAATATAGATGATGGGTGAGCAATGTTTGAAGATCGAAAAGCCATAAGCTGAGCATCTTCCAACCCACGGATTATATTATTTCACACGGATTATCTACAGGTTACTACTCTTTACTAGCCTGGTTTAGACTTGAGATTTTACATAGAGTCCGGAACTAAATAAATTCCCTTTGCCCATGCGAGAAACAAGCCTATGATACAGTTTTCCAAGTGCTCTAAGACCAAAGACTTAAGAATAATAAGTCCAAAACTTAATTAAAAATTAGAGATGCATTATTAAAAGAGAGAGAGAGTAGATCAACTAGCTCAGACATTTTACGGTGACGATTAAACACAAATTGCGGCCTCTAGAGTGTTAACAGGCATATATATATATATATATATATATATATATATATATATATATATATATATATAATTTTGAACGGATCTCATTTTCGTCATCTCCTGGGTAGGATCGATGGCCATTTGAAGACATTTTTCGAAAATCGCGTCATGAGTACGACATCAATAGCTGATTTCCCTTAAGGGAAATCTGCTAAAATATACATAGGAAGTTCACAGGCAGTCACTTGCCATACCCGTCAAGGAAAAAGTGGCCATTGGACAAATGTTGACAAATATATATATATATATATATATATATATATATATATATATATATATATATATATATATATATATATATTGTCATTATGAGGATTTCGGCTATCTGCTCCAGCGGTTGGAATTTTAGTTTTGCAAATTTTCAATGGAAATGCGTCCATCTTCGTCAGGCATTAATTTGATTTGAATGGCTACTTCTATTGATCATATGTTTTTGGAGTTTTATTTCAGTATGGCTTTCCACGTTTCTGAAAGTATGACTCCGTCCACTCCGTTTATAGTATTTGTCCTCTTATTTATTTCTAAGGCTTCCAGGACTAATCTTTTTCCGAGGTGGTCTTCTCTATGTAAAACCTTTGTCTCGTCAAATTTAATTTGGTGCGGACAAATACTTGCGTGTTTGGCAATGGCGGATGTTTTTGTTCTATTATGTTTTAGGTCAGCCATGTGTTGGTTGACTCTTGTAGTTGTCTTCTTGCCTGTCTGCCCCACATAAACCTTACCACAATCACACGGTATCATATACACTCCACTGTCCTGTAATAATTGGGTGTCTTTTGGGCTCTTTAAATATTCGTTGAATATTTTATGGGGCTTGAATACAGCTCGTAAATTATATTTTCGAAGTATTCTTGCCAGCCTTTCTGAGGTCCCCGCTATATAAGGAAGTGTAACGTTGCTTAATGGTTTAACTTGAGTATTTTCAATGTCTTGTTGAATCTTGTTATCCAGTTTCTTCTTAATATTTCTTAATACTCTTGTTACTTCCATTTTTTTGTAGCCGTTCTGGTGGAGTTCTTCTTTCAATTGTGCTATTTCATTTTTTAAATGGGTTTCATTGCTGCACAGTGAAAAGGCTCTGTTTACTAATGTATAGATGATAACATGTTTTTGGGCTGGGTAGTGGTGGGATGAGACATTCAGATATCTACCTGTTGCTGTAGGTTTTCTGTATACAGTGTGGCTGAATCTATTATTGCCTTCCTTAATTATTAAAAGGTCAAGAAACGACAATTTCCCTTCATTTTCTAATTCTATGGTGAATTTGATCTGTGGGTGTTGCGTGTTCATGAAGTTAAAGAACTTCATTAGTTTTTCCTTGCCGTGTTGCCAAATTATGAAACAGTCGTCTACGTATCTAAGCCATAATTTGGGTTTCAATGCCCATTTTTCAAAGGCTGACGATTCCAGATCTTCCATAAAGAGATTGGCCACAACTGACGACAGGGGGCTTCCCATAGCGAGTCCTTGTTTTTGTTTGTATATGTTATTATCATATTGAAAATAACATGAAGTTAGTACTAATTCAAATAATTCTAACATCTCATTATTTAACCAACCTTCCATAAATAATGAGATGTTAGAATTATTTGAATTAGTACTAACTTCATGTTATTTTCAATATGATAATAACATACACAAACAAAAACAAGGACTCGTCAGTAACCAACACATGGCTGACCTAAAACATAATAGAACAAAAACATCCGCCATTGCCAAACACGCAAGTATTTGTCCCCACCAAATTAAATTTGACGAGACAAAGGTTTTACATAGAGAAGACCACCTCGGAAAAAGATTAGTCCTGGAAGCCTTAGAAATAAATAAGAGGACAAATACTATAAACGGAGTGGACGGAGTCATACTTTCAGAAACGTGGAAAGCCATACTGAAATGAAATAAAACTCCAAAAACATATGATCAATAGAAGTAGCCATTCAAATCAAATTAATGCCTGACGAAGATGGACGCATTTCCATTGAAAATTTGCAAAACTAAAATTCCAACCGCTGGAGCAGATAGCCGAAATCCTCATAATGACGATACTTCCCAGCGATGCAGCCTCAAAAATAGAATATATATATATATATATATATATATATTGTGTATGTGTGTGTTTAGAATTGTTATTACCTGTCAACGGTGCGATAAAATATAAATTTGTGTATAAATGTAAATAAATGTAAAGGTTGGCTTAACTTAAGCACTATACAAGTCCTTAATTTGTCTAACACATTGAACAATTTTCTCCCTTAGAGTAATTATATTGTTTTACAGGCGACGTTTGGAATGGCTATTTAACGGAAATATAGGAGATTATGCGCGGTCATGAATACAACTTTGGAAATATACAATAGCTTTCCGTCAAAATATAAAGACGATTGCTTCATCTTAGCATTAGTATAAATAATCTGATCAAAGACTGTTTAGGCATTCTGTGGTAATACCACTCGGCTACCAGTACGCGGAGGCAATCAGGTTGTATTCTCTGCCGTCAAACAATCTATTGTAATGACTGGATAATCTTGAGGTGGTGACCACAAATTGGAAGTAATAATTTTGAATCGCACACTGCAGTGTGACTTGTAATACTGAAAAATATATTCTAAACCATAATTATAATTTTCATTTTTTTCTTCAAAACCAATATTAACAATGGATTATATTGACAAGCATAAGTAAGACTTCCAAGTAAACCCCACTCTTAAATGTGGCTAATAAAATACATATATTGATAAATTCATTCCCTTAATAGATATCCAAAAATATGAATAATTCTACTGGGGAATAGGAATAAATATCATTTGTCGACAGGAGATAACATTTTGAAATTAATAAATTTAAACGACTGTTTAGGACTGGAAAATAATTCTAATCTTCTAGTTATTGTTTCTTTAAATTTTTCGATTAAAATAAATATTAATAAAGATATTCACGAATACACATTCTGGCGCCAAAGTAACACCCCCCCCCCCTACTCCTAACTGAAAACCCAAATTCTCATATAGCCTAACTTTGGATAGTTTAGAAACAAATATCTAAGATTACCCGCATCCTCTGAGACATTATTAAGAGATAGAGAAACAAACGGGTGGACAGGCAAACCTATAAGAATTTCAGTTTAGACGCCATCGTTCTTGGAACGAACTCTAAAAAGATTTTCCCTGAAAAATTTAAATAGAATTTCAGACAAACAAATACATCATGAAACGCCTAGTTCATGTACTGTTATATCAGATCATAAGAGGGGCGCGGGGACCATCACCTATGCTCAAGTTACCTACCTAAATCTTGATTTGATGGATCCCATACTTGATATATAACCGCCTTGTGTAAAACTAAAATGATTAAGATGAGAAGTAGTAAAATGCATCCATTATTATGCGATACGTTTGCTGTTCAATACATTTTTCCTAAATGGAAAATTCTTGGAATTATTTGTTTTCAGTCTAATTTTACACTCATTCCTACACATGCGATTTTCATGTCTTCTTCTTTTTTTTCCACCATTACGCAATTAATTGTTACTGGAATTAACAAGTCATAAATGCTGAATAAGTAGGCTTTTTATAATAGGGCAGAGTTCATATATTTCTTGCCACAGGCTGTGACTGTCCCCTTCATGTGCAGTTGATCTTGAGGGCTTGTTTTTCAGTTGATAAACCACATAGATTATATTCGATAATCATGAATGTACTATATCTGGAATCGTGGACTCTCTCTCTCTCTCTCTCTCTCTCTCTCTCTCTCTCTCTCTCTATATATATATATATATATATATATATATATATATATATATATATAGATATATATATATACAACTTTTTGACGGGCTTGAAGATGGTGCCATTGCATCGAAAGCGCTTGCCAGCTGACCTCGACCATCAGGCAGTGACGACGGTCTCCACCGACAGGTATGACAACAGTATAATTTATATTGGCGGTTCTAACCCTTTAATTGAATATATATATATATATATATATATATATATATATATATATATATATATATAATCTCGATATTCAAACCTTTAATCTAATTTAATTTCGGTAATCAAACCTTTGACCTAATTTAATCTCGATAACCAAACTTTTAGAGGATTAAAACAGTATAAAAAAAATCGGAGAAAACAAATTGGAAAGGACGCTGGTTGGCCCAGAACGACTTTCGATTTTTTGGATGATTTTCTCGGACAGATTCTCACCTTCCCTCGAATGTACATCGGTTACCATTCTTGAAGCTCCTTGATTATCTGGATTTGGTTTGCGCCCATTACACTCCGTAAACAAAACAGATTTCCCACGTGCAGAAATGACAGGACGAAGTCACCTGATCATTGTAATTCCTATTCTCCCTTTCCCATTACTCTGCCCCGGTGTCGGCCATTAAAAACGTTGATCTTCATTTCATGAAAGGTTTAAATATCGATATACATTTAAAGAAATGTTTTGAAAATCCCGTCATGATAAACACCTCAATAGCTGATTTCCCTTAAGAAAATCTAATAAAACAAGTTTAAAATGGTTATCGATGTTTTAATTCGTCTGCTGTTCTAATACCTTGGTATTAAGGCCGGCTTCGAAAATGTCGTCTTTGTCTATTTTTTTAAAGGTTTTTCTCTATTTGTGTAGTCCAAAAATCATTTGCAATGCTCTACTCATATCGAATAACATATAGGAACGCTTTTATTTTCGTGCGTGGGCTGCATCGAAAATAAAAATGAATGAAGTAGGTCACAGTTTATTTCCGTTCCACTTCAGTCCTGTTGTAAAGCAAGTTATATTTCTCTAGCTAAACTTGATTTATTTTATTTTCTTTATTACTCTTTGGCATTAATATGCTATTCGATTTAAGTATTTACTTGAAAAACACAGATGCAGAGAATTGTTTAAGATACTTCAAGCAGAAGGAAATTTAAAAATATTTCGGTAAAAATTAATTACAAACATTAACCATAGGATAACGTAACGTACTTTAACGTAACATGCGGCATATTACTGGAAGCCAATCATTACACAGGAAGTAAGATATCTTTCAGGCAGATTACAGAATGAAACGCAACAACTGTAGCTAGGATATACACAACATACATGACAATAGTTAATAACATAAGAATTATGCTTCTTTAGGAATAAACTGAAACTTAAAGCAGCGAACAAATTGGTCTGCACACTGCTTAAGTCCCGTGTCGTGGACTTAATCACAGAACTATCGTGAGATTTTATTTGCAGGTGGAATGATTAATGTCCTTACTATACTCCTGACAAGGAAAATAAGAAAACCGTCCATGATAATTAGCAAAATACCCGTAACGCAGATGCTGCGTGAACTAAGCAGATTAAACACGACTAAATGGTTCGTTGATGCTGCCATTACAAATTCATTTTCCTACTACCGCTAACAAAAAACGGATGCAACCTCAACTCCAAAAGTTGGGCAT
This sequence comes from Riptortus pedestris, assembly GCA_019009955.1. Lineage (NCBI taxonomy): Eukaryota > Metazoa > Arthropoda > Insecta > Hemiptera > Alydidae > Riptortus > Riptortus pedestris. The sequence goes on along the minus strand of CM032228.1, from coordinate 202,032,979 downwards.
GAAATAATTTGTGATACAATTGCTGAAAAGTGAAAATCCCATAAGTAGGAGGGAGTGGGTTTAACTGAAGACTGAACATTAAAAAATGCAAATACCCCAGTTAATATTCGATCAGAGAGGAAATGTATAGAACACCATTTATAGAAAATTAAATTTGCAACGATTGGCCCTTACGCTTAAATATCGAGTTTGGTTGCAATTATACAAACATTTCGACCACTAAAACCGTAACAGAGAAGTTTGTGAGTTATATATATGTGTGTGTGTATATATATATATATATATATATATATATATATATATATATATATATATATATATATATAGTACGAGCCAATCTCCCTTATGAGAAACCTCCTAAAAATGGGTCTAAACCTCAATAAACTCGATATATATAATGATGACATATCTGTCGGTCAAAAGACCGTAGTTTCTGACTGATTTCTGGGTGCACACTTCTTTCGATGCGAAGGTATACTACCTGGTAGTATCTTCAAGCATTTCGAATTTTATAGCGCTTAGCTGATTTCAATCTTGATTTTACAGGCACCTACTCAGGTACTATGTTAACTTATTGTTGTTACTTTACATAGTTGATACATTAAATAACACCGGTCTCTACCGACAGATTTGACAACGATGATACATATAAAGGCCGAATCCAGCTGTCATGTGAAAAGTCATGAAATATACACTTCATCGTTTAATTGAAACACCTAACTAGAGAAACAAAGTAAGAGATGTATATATTGAATCTAGAATGTTATTCTTTCACTGGAGGGAGGGTAAGGTCAGAATAAATCCAAACTTGTTGGCCGACACTCTTCTCTGCATACCGAAGGGAAGAGGAGAAAGACGAAGCATGAGGCCATCACCGTTAAATAACACAGACAGTTTTAAGCTAAATAATCAATATGCGAGGGAAGGTTGAATGGGAGGGGGGGCTGTATAGCTAGAAGCCACCCCCAACAAGAAGGGGTGTACAGCTTGCGGACCATCCCCTTCCACTTCTATCCTAGGGCAGACCAAAACTACCTACATGCAATATTGCCTCTGTCACAATTAATTTTATTGCAAAAATCAGTGTAAAGATAAAGAAATAGGATACGGTCTCCTAAATTTAAAGGAGTTTTGAATTAAGCAATGAACAAATAGTTTCCCCTCAAAGAAATCTTATCGGTGAATAAAAGTAATTATTAAGCTTCCTCTCATCTTTATATACAACAATAGAGACATTGTAGTAGATAGAGGCAAGATTACCTTTACATTACAATTAGTCCAAGATAGGTCCATGAATAAAATTCAGGGAATATGGTATATTTTCAACCAGGACTAGGAATACCTGAATATGTAAGATATATATTCATATGAACCACCTGTCGGCATAAGAGTTATCGATGATTCCTGCATTCGATGTAAGATAGCTTGGGATTTCTTGGACCATAAACTTGATGGGATCCTCAAAGCTGAAAAACTACAAATATCTCAATACTCGAGTTATACAAACATGTATTGAATAAAACTTGTTAGACATTATTCCAAAGAGAGGATTAAAGATATATCCTATAAAACATTGTTCTATTAGACGCGTAATAACTTAAGATATTTACTCCTTCTCTAAACGGCTCACCTCTCCTAGACCAATTATGGTCATCAAAGAACTTCATCTTTTGAGTTTTGAAGCAATCAAATACACATGCGAGAGGAAAAATATATATACTTCTGTTTATTTAATTTAAAAAGAGTACAAGGAAGTCATGTGGTGCTCACGTCTGATTTATTTCATCCAAATTACAAACACTAACTCCCTGGCATAGCACGCTAATGAGCGTAGACCTCCTTAAAATACCTAATAAGTTTCATACACAATGGTTTATTATTACTACCAATACCAAAAATAGATATGAATTCGAATAAATTATATTTTCAGTACCTACTCGTCAAGATTGATGGTGGGTGAAAGTTGTCAAATAAATTTCTTTAGTGTGGAATGTGCTAAAAAATTCCACTGCTTGAAACTCTTGGCTGCCTCATAATTTTAAATACATATTTTACGTAAACATCCACTAGAAAAATACTTTATTGAGGTTATTAACTTTGACAGAACTACTAAACATTTTCTGTTAAATCCTCAAAATCATTTGAAAATAAGAGAAAAGATCTGCTACGGCTTCAGTAATATTTGTGTAAAAGTACGTACAAGTAATTTAATTTTATTACTGAGTCCATGGGAGTTAATTGAAAATAAAAGTGGTCACGGAGTTCATGTAGTGATAACAGACGACATTTTAGGGCAAGTCGTCTGTTATCACTACATGAACCCCGTGACCACCGCACTGGGAGTGAACGACATTTGACAAGAATGGTGGAGATGTAGTGTAAATGTCGACTATCCATGCCAGGACAGTTGGGTGAAATATAAGTAATATATTCGTTAATATGACTATAAAAATGTTATTAAATAGATTGCAATGTCAATTGTGAGGGTTTAGTTGTTTGTTTTCCCCTATCAAATAGTCGCCTAAGAATATTTTAAATGTTTTTGATTGTAATTTATATTGTAGAATTTAAATTTAATAAAACTGCTGAACTGCTTTTACGGATTTATACTCAAAAATAATTTCAAAATATATTATAATTAAAACTTTATAGTACTCCAATCATTTGAAAAGCAGAGTTCTGAATGGGAATGATCAGAAGTCTACTTACTATAAAGAAGAAGGTGGAATGTGGGCATCCTGAAGAAGTTAGATGTGAAGAGACTGAGGGAAGAAGCACCCGCTCAAAATGAAACTGAGCAGGCAACCTGTCGCCGATGAAGGAAAAACGGTCGGCTAAAGTATGCACCGAATGGATCCCACGTTGTGGTATGATTCACTACTGATCTCATTTCACCATATATTTTAAATGTCTAAGTAAAAATCCGAATAGTAGAGGTGGGAGTTTAATGGAGGCTGAAAACTAGAAAATCCAAATAACTCGCTTATTATTTGAGCTGCTAAAAATGTATGAAACAAAAACTGTACAGCATTAACAGTTGAACAAGATTGGTTTTATAGCTTTTTTCGATCCGACTCATAAGAGCGGAGGGAGATATTTTGAATTTTCGAACCACCCCCTCCTTATTCCTGGTCCAATTTCAGCCAATAAAAAATATGATATATACTGTCGACTGAAACGGTAAAATATCATGGTTTAGATCAACTGAACATTTTCCATACAAGAACGTAAAATCTTAATCGATGACGTCATCAAAATGAATTTGCACGTAACTCTAATGATAAAAGTCTCTTGAAAACAATATTTATTATTTAAGAAATTGGGGGCTCAGGTTAGCCATGTGAGTTAATAAATAATTTAACTAAATTTAAGTTATTGTTAATATGACGTGAGTAGGAAGAGGGGGTGTATTGTCGGCTGAAAACTAAAAGATCCGTCACGCAGGGAGATATATATTTCTCTGTAAATGCTGTTCTAAACATTGTTTGCGTATTTCGAATGTTAAGGCCGTTATTTGTATTCAGACTAGAGTAAAGCACAACTTCTGCTCATCTCACTTTAACAATAAGCCAATAAATCAAGAAAGATTTACTTCGTAACTTAAATGCCGAATATTGTTTCCATCGTATCTTTAGTATACGGGTATATAGGCAAGATGGCGCCATCAATTTGGATTTTATGCTCTATACTCTAAAAGTCCGTCACGCAGGGGCTGCGTAAACTAAGCAGATTTCCCACGTGAAGTTTTACAATAGAGAAATTTCAGAATAGAGAGTCAAACAGTTACGGGAACGGCCCTAACTAGCTCTTGACGGAAACTCACGACTAAACCCGAAGTTAGCCGATCTCATCTCAGAAGCTGAAAACAGAAAAATGCAAATATCTCGGTTAATATTCAAGATACAGAATAAATGTATATAACATTATTTATAGTAAATTTAATTTGCAATAAGATTGATTCTATATAATTTTTCGATCCGACGTATAGTAACGGAAATATTTCGAATTTTCGAAAATCCTCCCCTCCCACTGGTCCGATTTCAGCCATTAACGAACTTGATCTTTATTTTTGCATAAAACGTTTAAATATCGAGTTCTGTAACGATCAAACGAAAATTGCGACCGCTAGAGCGTTAACAGACAAATATATATATCTATATATATATCTATATATATATAGATATATATATATATATAATTTTGAACGGACCTCATTTTCGTCATCTCCTGGGTAGGATCGATGGACATTTGAAGAAATTTTTCGAAACTTGCGTCATGAGTACGACCTCTATAGCTGATTTCCCGTAAGGGAAATCTGCTAAAATGTTTATTTGAATAATACCAAATGCGTTATTTGTTTCAAGGAACACTAAAGATTATACTCCTTAATGGCTGAAATAGACCAGGAAGAGGGATAGAATTGAAAATTGGAAATATCTTTTCTTATGAATCGGTAAAATATTATATGACCAACATCTTTGTAAATTTAATTTTCTACAACTGCTATTTTGTAAATGTTTCTTGTAAGAGATCAATGAAAACTGTTTTTCTGACGAGATCAATGAAAACAATCAGTGAAATTGTTTTTCTTATTCTTATTGTTTTTCTCTCTTTTTTTGTACTGATCGGATATCGGGAGGCCACCCATTTAAAGAGTAGTATTCAATCATAATTAAAAGATCGGTTATAGACTTTATTAAAAAACAATTTATTCTTTAAAATAATACTTTTAGAATTTATAAATGACAAAATGGTTAACGGGAGGCTACTCATTATTTACAGATAAAATATTTACTGGTTCAAAACTGGTTATCGCTATTCGGTGTTATTGCTATCGCTTTAGGCTGTTCATACTTCACTAGGTTATCTTAGTCATTCTGTTTCTTTTGCTATCAGAAAATGAGTGATAGTTTATGAACAAGACTTAGTGTCAATAAACAATATTTGGTGTTTATTATTACCATTTGGCGATAGTATATTATGACACCACTTAGACAGCTACCTTGCAGAGTTCATGTGGCAGACGACGGCCGGGGACGACCGCTTTATGCAGCTACTCAGCGACGTCGTCCAGTTTTGTACTAACTCTAATTTATAATTACATGCTGTCATTCAAATAAATTTTAGAAGTGTTATAACTTTGAGTATAGCTGACCATCTAATGTCTAACCTGGTTTGGATGAGAATGGGGAACAAATGAGATGTTTCACCAGCAGATTTGAAATCTGCTTAGTTTACTAAGGAGATGGCTTGTTTTTTATTTGAGTTTGACACTCGCAAATGAGCTTGGTGCTGAGCAAGTTCCCAATTGACAGATGGAAAGGAAAATTAAAGTATCTCAGTATCTGCCAAAGAGAGGAATGAAGGCAGCTGTGCTGGAAGCCCAGTGCTGAGTTTGGTAAACCAAGGAAGGCAAGAGTCTATTTCCAGTCAGCTAGGAATAGAGCAGGCAGAGTTCTTACACCGCGACCTATTAATACTAGGGGCCACCTCCGCCTACCGATGAAATTCGATTATAACAACTTAAAATTTTCATGAAGAATTATAAGGTTAGTTTTTCTTACACTAAAATAGAAAATAAAACATAAATATTTTCCCCATTCGGAGTACCTACTAAAAAAAATATTATAGGAAATGAATCACGAGAAATTAAATAATGGACGGTTAGTCTTTTAATATACATTGCAAAATATTGAATAATTTATAACTATAATCAGATCAATTATTAATTAAGCACGATAAATCAGCTATAATAAATTTCACTATCAGAACTTTAGATTTGGCGTGTAGCATGCACTTCACTACAGTTTAACGCCATTTAAAATTATCTTAGGAGACTAGCTGAATACATTTAAAAGATTGTCAAATATTTCCCAGTTAAAATGAATGTGGGGCAAAGAATGTTCAGGGTGAGATTAATGGTTTAAAATAACACCAAAGAGATTTGTGAGTCTCACAGGAAAGAGATTTGAAACTTAAAGTACGAAGAATAAGACAGTTTAGAAAACAATAATGCCCTATTGTGTAATGATACGTTAATTGACGTTTGAAAAAAATATATTCAATGGAGTAAACAGTACTGGAAGGGATGACCATTTTTTGTACAAGGACAATCTGTCAACTGAAATCAGCTCACAGACAAGATTAATATCGTACCAAAAGAGGCAACTTAGTTCAAGTGATAATTTCAGTGCAATACTAGTTTTATAATAAAAAAAAAGTTTCCAGAAGATACATTTTTTCTCTAGATAATAGATAGTGGTAGTCAACCAAAACTAAATTACTTATCATTGTCTCTCACTATATTCCTTAACATACTTTGGCCCCAGAAATAAAATAAAATTTGAAATTTAATCCAATTATAGATATAAAAGGTTATCAACACTTTAAATGAAATGAACAACAATTATACCTATACACTGAAACAAAAAGTAAATAATTTAAATTTAAGATGAACTAAAAAAAAAAGATTTTACTGGACCGAACAATCGACAGACAATAAGTAAGGATATTTAAAAAAACATGTAGAAATATAAATTGGACGATTCCAAATATTGTCGTCAAATTAAATTTTAATAAATCTGTAAATTATAATTATTTTTAAAAATAGGAAGAGGAATAAACTACAAATCAAACATCAATAAAATGTATCTCTAAAAGCCTTTACAAGGATGATTAGGTTGCTAGGTAACGAAAGATTCAGGATTTACACACTGCGTAAAATGTCATAATTTCAGTTCTAAAGGACAAAAGTTACTAAGTTTACCAACTTTTCTTTTTAATATAAACTATGCTTAATGCTTTATTCGCAGCAGAAATAATAAACAATCTAACATATGCTTTGGAGAAGGTTTTCACCATTCAGATATGATTGGCAACTACTAACATACATAAGAGTGACAACTACTAATATAAATATAACAGGAAAAGAGAATGTGTGTTTTAAATTTGAAAGTCTTATTAAAGTAATGTTCTATGCGAAACGCCAAGTTTTAATTAGTGAAAATTAATTAAACACGAAAATATCTTTTACTTTTAACAATATAAAGGTCCGTGGGGAAATAGTAACGTTTGAGAAACATATCCTTCTAAGTGTCAAAGTGATCAAAATAAGATTTATTTAATTTGTAGCGTCAGTATAGAAATGAAATACGATGATTAAAGTAAGCATTCCCGACATTTTGCATAAAGTTAACTCCTGAAATGTTTATTGTATTGACCTAGAGAAAATTAAATGAATTCTTTTTTCCTTTTTTTTAAATAAACAATGTACCTTTTTCTGTTGTTTCTCCCAAGCCGGATCAAGAAGCCCTTCCCGCTCCCATTCTTCCTCTGGCTCCATGTAGCCATCTCCATACTGATCGATCCCGTTGTTCATCATGTTTGGTTTCTAGATTTGTACAAGACCAATGAGTGTTGGGCGGCGCAAGCAAAGGCAGACACGACAATGTCTACATACACGAGTATGAACCCTCAACAGGGTCCGTCAACTACTAAGCCAGGCAACACGAGCGAAGCCTCCTTCACCCCTCCCCTCTACCTTTCGACACTTGCGCCATCTACTCGCAAAATATAGAAGTTTCCTAACATCTTTCATCTTATAAATTAAAAAAGCAAAACAATTATGTTCAATTTTAAATGAAATTTGAGATAAAATCTTTATTCAAAAGTAAAATTGTTGTCAGACTTTTTTTGAATAGATGAAAAATCGCCATTGAAAAATTATTGCCCATATGTCATGCTCATGGCAACACTGACATAAGTCTAAATGGGTCCCTGATGTTTGTGTTAGATATTGAGGATTTTTCTCGCAGTTTATTTGATAAGAATACGTTAGGATAAAGCACCTAAGGAAAGTTTAATTGAAAGTATGCGTTCAGAAAATAGTGCAGGTATGTTAAAAGTATCATATTTCTAAAAACATTTCCCATGATTTAATTATTTCACCTTATCTGTGTACCCTAGTCTTGATTTCGTTTACAAACCGATGCCTTTATTTTTAATCTTACAATTTGTGAATTATAATGATGAGTTTTTACGTCTGCGTTTTCGAGACGTAGTTGAAAAATTTCTTCTTTATAAAAAAATATTCAAACAATGATTATAGATATAATTAATTGTAAATGATCACATTAAAACAAAAAGTGTATGATCTTACAATCCCAACTTGTTTTGTTTTAGCTTTGTGGCTAAAATTCTTCACAGCTGCTGGTATCAGTCATGAACAGGCTGAAAATTATGCTGTCACTTTTTCAAAGAACCAAATTCAGTTTGATATGCTTCCAGAAATTAATAAAGAATATTTGAATGATATGGGGATTACCTTGCTGGGCCACATTATAGCAATTTTACGCCATGCAAAGACAGTGTATGCTGATGTAAGTAAATTCTATTTAAAATTTATACTTATTCAATTTTATATATATTAGGCACTAACTAATTTTGTTTGCTACTTTTGGAACAAAAGATGACAATGTATTTTTATAGAACACTTCTATTCTGACCAAAATTTACCTAAGACTCCTGGTACACTTTTACAATACCTTGTAAGGTGTTGGGTTACAGAAATATGAAATTGACTACAACCTATAAATAAAATACACAATAATATAGTCAAAAGCGAAGAATGAATTGAACTCAAATGCAAAACAATAATTCAGGAGTAATAATATACTTAAATATACTTTGAATTGTCAACATTCTGGCGGTGAAGTTAATACATATGTAGGAACAAAACAATAACAGAAAAAATTTGAATTTTGGAACTGAGACATCTGATTCCCTGTTTTAGGGAAGGGTAGATGATATGAGCAATAAAGTTGTGTTCTGTAAATTATGATATTTAATTATTTATATGTGTATGTATATAAATACTGTATCTCATTACTACTGAGTTATTGCTTCACATTTGAGTTCAATTCATTCTTTGCTTCTGAATATATTATTGTGTACCTTATTTATAGGCTGTAGTCAGGAATTTCCCATAATTCTGTAACCCACCACCTTAATAGGTATTGTAAAAGTATTCCGAGTGTTTTAGATAAATTTTGGTAAAAACTTAAGTGTTCTATAAAACACACACATTATTTACATTGACATCTTTTGTTCCAAAAGTAGCTAACAAAATTATTCCATACCTTATTAGCTTATGGCATCACATTAGTGAACCAGGTATAAATGGGCATCATAATCAAATTCAATTATTATTTAGAAGAAAGTAGAAATACATTTTTTTTTACGTATTTACTTCTTTACCTATATTCTATTGTGATGAGACACATTCTTATTATTGACACATTTAATGATACAGAGCTCAGAGTAAAATCATGGAACATAATATGGCTAGAAAAGGGTGGTGACCTGTAATTAACCCGTCCCAATTAGCCTTAGTTGCAAAAAGTGGATGTTAATAAACAATAATAATTTACAAGTTTAATATAAACTTAGAATTCTCACTAAATAAACCTAGTATCATTTTACAATCCCCTAATGGTTTTGTCTTTAGTGCACTTCTTGTGTCAATAGCTTTTCCTAAAATAAGTAATTCCCATTCAGTAAAAACATTCAACCTTCCAGTACTATTAAAATACTATGTACATGTAATTTTTTTGTCTCTTCGTGTGTTTCAGGATCTTCAGTACACAAACGATAATCATATAATATAACTCCTACTTTTGGTAGTTCATTAGTTACCTCTGTGTTAGGTGTTTTACATTATTGAATTACTGAAGCTATAGGTGGATTTCTCATCTGGACTTTTATCTTTGAACCCTTTTATTCAATTTATAATACTTGTTATCTCTATTGTTTTTAGCTTATTTCTCTGGATTGTAATCTGGTATTAAGTTTGAACTCGGCAATTAAAAAAAAAAAAAAAAAAAAAAATCTTCGTATGATCCTAGACAAGAGATGAAAATTAATTATGTATATATATATGAATTCACTTCGAGTAGCCCAGATAAGAAGCCAATAAATGAAATAACTCTTAAGCGGTTAGAAACATCTAACAAGATCTTGTTTGTTTATTATTATTTACGTCCACTTTATGCTACTATGGCGAATCGGGATGGGTTATCTACAGGTTACCACCCTTTTCTAGCCAGGGTGGGCCTAAGGAGTTTATTTAATGAGTCCGTCACTAAATAAATTTCTACTGCCCAGGGCGGAAATCGAACCCGCCACTCTAGGTCTACCACCACGCGAGATTAAGACTTACGCCCTAACTCGCATGGCCAACCTGAGTCCCTAACAAGATCAAAGTTCAAAACTCAAAATAAAAACATGAAGTTATAGCTTTCATTGAGAGTTATAAAATATTTGAAAATATAAAAATAACCTTTTTTAACACTTCAAACAACCCTCAGTGAAAGTGGGATTGGTTTCCTTTTTCTTTTAATAATAAGTTTTATTAAATTTTTATAAGTAAAAGTTTTTTAATTTTTTTTTTTTTTTGATGAAGTAGTTCATCTGTTATTACTTGGATCGAAAAATGTCATATGTCCAATCTCTTTGAAAATGACATGCTTGCAATTGCTGTATACATGTTTTAGTAACTTAAATATTAAGAGTACTTACTTTCCTGTTTTGCAGCTTTCTGTAAATCTCCATTTGTACAAATTGGATTTTTCTTTTCTTTAGAAATAAAAAATATATGGTGATAAATGAGATCAGTAGTATGTCACACCACCTTGTGAGTAATCTGCTTAGTTTGCGCAGCTCCTGCGTGACAGGCTTTTTAGTTTTCAGTATTCTTTTAATTTCACTTTCTACGCATGCAATTTTTACTTAAATCAAATGGATATAAACAAGTTATTTAGGTGGACAGAGAGCAAATAATTTTTGTCTCTAGGGACTATCCGCAGTTTTGATTTGAAAAAATTGTATATATTGTGTTCTTATAGAAGTATTTCAACCAAATTTCTTCTGATCTAGTTTACTTATTTAATTAGGTAAGAATTCTAATACATAATAATTAAATTACACAAGTTTACAGGAATCTGTCTTTAGAATTTATATTTTGTAACCAAAGTCATATGACTGAAATCCTTTTAGAAGACATACATAGGAAGGTACTTCATTCCTGTAATATTTATGTATTGTGAGTCTTTTGTAACCACCTAAATCATTCCTTGACCACCCTGAATTTGGTTGAAATTGATTTATTGGTAAATGTCATTCAAAATTTTGAAGTATTCTTGGTAAAGATTAAATTTATTTTAAAAAATATATTATTTCATAAATAATTGGGGATAAGAGTATAATAATTCCTTATCTCTTTTTCTCAGGAAGTAAAGAAAACTGAGCTTCCTGTCTCTAAGAAACAAGGAATCAATGGATCAAAAGAAAAGCCCCCTCTAAAATCCAGTAAGTAATTTATTTGTTATCCGATCCTTTATATTATTTTCTATTCCTTGCTATTATTATAATTTGATTGCTAACTGCAGGTACTTAGCATATTAATTACTATAAATGTGATTTAATTTAATTTATATAAATAATAAGGGGAGAAATTTAAAGAAGAAAATTAAAAAATAAATTATGTTTTTCTAAATAAGACATTGAAAGAGTTAAAATTATTTTATCTAAACATAATTGTAAGTTTTATTTACCTGAATTATATTTTTCTAGGTAAAACATCCTCTTCCAGTAAAGTTCCCGAACAAGATGACAAGCCATCTTCTTCTACAAAAAGGAAAAGTTCTGTTGTTCAGTTGACTGCTAGTGATAGTAGTGAACCCAAATCAAAAGTTAGAAAGAAGCTTTGTGATTCCTCTGATGATATTGCTTTACCTGTAGTAACAAAATCCACAACCACTACTACCACGGGTAAGTTTCATTGGCTCTATAAAAAACTGGAAATGACGTAACTATATTGCAAATAAAGGGTTGGAACCGGCAGTATAAATGATACTGTTATCATACCTGTCGGTGAAGACCGTCGTCACTGGTTGATGATCAAGTACAGCTGGCAAGCGCTTTCGATGCAAAGGCACCATCTTCAAGCCTGTCAAAACGTAAACTTAAAATTATCACAAGGAGATGGGTTTAAAACATGAGTAAAATGTACAATCACAAATTTTCCTTTTATTATAAATTGAATAAAAAAATGTTAGTAATAAATTAATATCCTCCAATTGTTCCTACACAGTTATTTGAATATTTTCCCCTGTGTGGCAGTTTTTTTTTTTAGTATTTTAAACCTGTAAAAAAGTATAATTATATAGCCAGTATATTTGTTCAAATCATGCAGGTTTAGTTTTTAAATTTGAAGTATCTTCAATACTGTTGCTATACTTAATTGATTAAAGATGTAAATATCATTATAGAAGATATATGAAATCTATGACCGAGGAAAACTACCACAATTATGACATGCTAAGCTTTTAGGTCAAGATAAAAAAAGAAAAAAAATCATAAGCTGAATTCATTTTGCTTTTGCCTTTGAGATAAATGATTGTTGTTTATTTTAGGTGACTCATCTCAGGAAGATTTGAAGAAAGGAGTGTTCAAGAGATTAGGAAGTGAAGTGAATTGTACACCCGCTGAGTCAATGTCGTCTCCAGTGAATACAGTAATGTTTTTAACATTATGGCTAATTTCACTTCATGAAACCCAAATGCTGATAGACAAATTAGTCAGCTAACATTAGACACACTTACACAGGGGCTGCGTAATCTAAGCAGATTTTTTAGTGGATTTCCATTAAGGGAAATCAGCTATTGAGGTTGTACTCTGACAAGAATTTCGAAAGATGTCCTCAAAGTTCCATTGATCCTACCCAGGAGATGACGAAAATGAACTCTGTTCAAAGCAATATATACACATATATATATATATATATATATATATATATATAGTTTTGAACGTTATCGTTATCTCCTGGGTAGGATCGATGGAAATTTGAAGAAAAATTTTCATCATCAATCATGAGTACGATCTTAATAGCAGATTTTCCTCAAGATTATCTCAAACTCGATATATAATCGTTTCATACAAAACTAAAAATCAAGTTAGCTAATGGCTGAAATCGGACCACATATTGTTTTCAAGAGACCTTTATTATATGAGATACATGCTAATATGTTCTGATGACCCTCCCCCCCCACCATCTTAAGTTCTTGGACTACTAAAATCTGTGTTTGAGATAAAAATTATTCTAATTCGTTATAAATTACAATTCTAGATATAGTAAATAGTTTTCAATAAAATTAATATTTTAATATCAGATATATTTTAGCAATTGTTGTTTTTCTTTCTGGTGAGATGTTGGCAAACCTGTTTGTCGTCCTTTCAGACGCTTCCTGTCGGGAGGTTTCTAAAATTTACTCAAAGATTTCTTATTACCGTTTGTATTTATTCACTTAATATTCACGGTAGTGTTGTGTTACCAGATTGTAGATTTATATACTGTTTAACTTCATGAGGAAAATGTGCTTAGTTTACGCAGCCTCCGCATAACTGACTTTTCATAATTTTAGCATATTTTCTTTATATGTATGTGTATATATATACACACTAGCTCAGATACCCAGCTTCGCCCGGGAATTCAGAGGCTTAATGGTGTTGGTATTTTTTTGGCAAGGCTTTACTTTCCACAATATTTTGACTTTTACCCATCCCAATGATTAGGGTTTATACCAATTGTTGCTGTGGATTTCTTAATAATAAAATTAATTTTTTATGTAAGACTTCACTGTCCCCCATATTGTCATATTTCCCGTCTCCTGTACATCATGCATAGATTTGAATTATTAAGAAGAAAATATTAACATAGATTTGAATTAATTTTTCCAGGTGAGGTACCTTGTAGTGTATATTGGAAAGAGTTTTTGGGCATATCAATATTTCTACGCAAATTACTTGCTTCATACTTTGTTCCCGAAAAAATGTATAAAACAAAAGTTACTCTAAATAACAAAGTAAACAACTTTTGTTATGTGCACTTTTGTCGCAAAACAAATAGACAATGAAATATCACGAATTTTTATTTCAAGCCTCCCTTATAACCCCCACTCCCGTTCGAACCTAAAAATTTTAATATAGCTTATAATCATGGAAGAATTAATGCTAATTGACATACCGAGTTATGTTAAGTTCGGTTCAATCGTTAATGCCCAATAAAATTGTTGGCTCCCGCTAAAGTTTTAGTGTATATCTCGTTTATACTTTGTTATATGACAAAAGTGAATATAACAAAAGTTACTCGAAATAAAATAATTAACATCTTATTATGTGCATAATTGCCGAAAATGCAATAGGAAACGAAATATCGCTATTTTTAATTTCAGGCTTCCCTTATAACCCCCACTCCTGTTCGTCTCAGAGAAGATTAACATAGCCTAAAGTCTAAGTTGGGTTATTAGTAATATACATACTAAGTTTCATAAAATTCGGTTCAGCCGTTTATGCATGAAAAGGTAACAAACAAAAATCCGTCACGCAGGGGTTGCATAAACTAAGCAGATTTCCCGCGTGAAGTTTCACAGTTGAGAAATCTGCCCAATAACAACTGTAGTGTAAGGGATCTCTAAACCTATTCACGAGGGATGAATAGTTTACAGAAACGGCCGCCAGAGCTCTCGGCGGAATGTCCCGAACATAGCCGACTCCTGCCAACCACGCACAGAATACAAATGCAAATATCTCGGTTAATATTCAAGATACAGAATAAATGTATAGAACAATATTTATAGTAAATTTAATTTGCAATAAGATTGATTCTATATAATTTTTCGATTTGATGAATAATAACGGAGATATTTAAAATTTTCAAAAATCCCCCCCTCCCACTTGTCCGATTTCAGCCATTAACGAACTTATCTTCCTTTTTACATAAAACGATTTAATTCCGAGTTAGGTAACGATCAAACAAAAATTGCGACCACTAGAGCGTTAACAGACAAATATTTATATAATTTTGAACGTACCTCATTTTCGTCATCTCCCTTAAGGGAAATCTGCTAAAAAAAAGACACGAAAGAAACAAAATGCAGTTATAGTGTCTATGACATGTGAAACGAAAAGTTATCGTTTTTTTTTATTATTATTTATTTACGTCCACTTTTTGCAACTTAGGCTAATCGGGAAGGGTTATCTACAGGTTAAAGTTATCGTGAAATTTCACGAAAAAAATTAATGTACAGACAGAGGTTACAATTTTATATATGTATATGTATGTATGTATATATATATATGAACTCATTTATTTTTTTAAAGAATTTGGCTTATTTAATGAATAAATTTCAAGTATATCTTACATAGGCTTCTTACTATCAGAAAATTGGAGAATATATTGTGTCATATCTGTATGTGGCTGTTATGGAAGAAATTGCTTAGTTTATGTAGCCCCTGCTTGAGGGACTTTTTGTTTTGGTTATTTTTAGCCTTAATCCTTAGGCTGCTCTGGACTGATATATCAGTCCAGAGGGAGATATCCCCATGTGCTATAGACTGACATAACAGTCCTGCATGTGTTAGTGATGGATTCCTACAAACTATTATATTAGTTCTTCCTCTATTGCCATCTGTTGACTTTTTATAGAAACTGTAGTGCCCTTCAAAGCCAATAAATGACAAGGAATTCATTTTTCTCATTCTTAGCTTCCCTATACTGTGGGATTCCCTGTATACATTTTCTGTCTCTTTTTTTTCAATTTAGACCCGTTATTCATTATCTTCAATTTACCCTTGCATGTTTCTGATGTTGAAATTTTGTTAGAACTTTTCACAAGTGTGAAATTGAAGTTGATTTTTCTTAAGATTATGATGAGGATCCTGATGATAGACACTGAAATGTGTCTATTGGTTAAATTCCTGGAACCAGTTACTGAAAAATAATTAAAACATCTGGAAAGGGAATTATTTGATTGAACATAAAAAGTATTTAGCTCGTGGGGCTCAGCAGGAGCTAGGCTATCTCTCACTACTGAGTACTACACAACTAGGCTTAAGTAAGCCCCCTCTCCTTTCTTTGAGCTTTTTACATTAAGCTAATATATTTCATGCCCAGCTTCAACGTTGACTATTTTTTTAGGATTTTTCCTAAAGTAGAATATAGAGTACTATATGATACTCTGTATGTCCTTCCAGCACATGGAAAATCTTCTTAGTGACAACCTTTCTCATTGTCTCTTAGCCAGTTGCATTAACTATAACTGTTGCTGTATTTCAGGGTGCTGGTGATAGTGTATTCTCAAGGCTTGGCGGAAAGTCCAATCCTCCTCAAGTTGCCAAAGTGGCAGCTTTAACGAATCCCAAACGAGTTCTGCTAAACAAGGAAGATGTGCCTGCAATTCCATTAGCAAAGAAGAGCATTATAAGGACCAGGCTTGATAAGCCAAGTCGTAAGTTGTTTTTCTTCTTTACTATCATATGAATGCGTTATGTATCTTTATGGATGACTTACTGATAAACATTCCAATTTTTTCTTTTCTAAATTTTGGAGTTAAAAGAAGTTTAAATATATTATGAATATATGGGGCTATTACTTATAATTTAAATCATACAGAGGAAAATAATAATTTTGAACTGATACATCAAGGATAAGCATGATATAGTATATACTGGCATGATGATTTAAAACCATTGGATTGTCACTTTTAATTTCCTTCTGCTGAATTTTAAATCTTGATATTATCCTTTTCAGTTCATTTTTTGAGTGCACAGCGATAATATGGCTAGTTAGAGGAATAATCATTATTGCCTCCTCTATTAACCGGACAACTATAGCATCCTATATCAGCCTTATAACATATTGGTGTTTATTGTTTGTATTACGATTTAGCTTCATACATTTCAAATTATATTTGATTTCTTTTTTTAATTAAAATTTCTAAGTAATGGATGATTCAATACAAAAAATCACTGTTAGATTTGGTGGAATTTGAGAAAGAACAGATTAAAAGATTTTTATTTGTATATTCTGTAGTTGATTTATATATTTTTGTTGCAGAAATATCGTTTCTAAAAATTCTTTTATCTTCAGAAATTTCCTTCCCCTTTGCAAATTAATGAATTAAACACATTAATATTTAATTTCTTAGTATATAAGTAAATAAATATCAAAAAAAAATCTCATAATTTTAAATACATTAACAGATGAAGCAGACAATTAGCACGAAGTAAAAACCATCCTACCTTCTTCCACTCCTCCTTTGTTTAACTTCAGGAGTATATTTCTAAAGGAAAATCACTTCAAGTCAATCTTGCTGCCCACAGTTATATACTATTTCTCATCTCCCTATTTCCTTTTGTGGTCTATCACTTTCTTTTTTTCTACTTCACAGTCTATATTTAGGTTACACATTTATTACTTTTACTCTTTCCTCTAATATTACTTATTCCCCTCATTGAAATAGGTAAGTTGTTCCAATTCCACTTGATCTCATGATTGGATGTGCTACTAAAAAATCACAAAAAAAAAAAAATGTAATTGCTGTAACAAGTAGTTTTTGTAGACCATGAAATAAACACCAAATAACCAGGACAATTCTAAAACTTTTCTAAAAAAGTTTCTAAGATCCTGATACATTTTCTAGAGAAATCCTGAAAAATGTTCCTGCATTTGAAAAGTCAATCAATCAAAAAACTTTTGGGCTGTGACAGATATTTTTTCATGCGATATTGTCCTGGTAAAGTGGCTTCACACAGACTTATAGATGGGGTGTTTATTGTGTCTGATCGTGCAACCCTCGAGGGGCAATGGGCCACCAGTGAGTTTATATCTATAGAGGTATTTCATATTTTTGTCATATCAATTCACAACCTGAGGAAGTTTCCCTGTGAGTACATCTAAATTTTCTCTGTAAGATGAAACATAATTATTTGTATTAATATTTGGAGTAATGTTCCATTACTGATCCTAACAAATTCTGTTTTCAACAAGGTATACTTTTCCTTCTGCTGAAACTTTTTGTGTGAAAAACTTTAGAACTTAAAAAAATTGTACATCTTTATTCAAACACTAGGATCTAAAAATATCGACCTTATTTAGGTTTTCATCACTGTTAGTCATTATAAATTGTAGTTATTATTATTTATTTTTGTTTAGGTATTCTTGTATCACCAACCTATATGGATAGTATTGAAGCTGAAAGAAATATCTCATCTTCAGTTAGTAATTGTAAGTAATAATGAATTTGTATTATTTATTAGGTAAATACAGTATGTGCTGTACATTACATTCTACAATATTTTGCTATACTTTTATCATAATCATTTAATATGCTTGATGTTATATTATGCATTGTAAATATTTTATTAAAGTTATTAGTTGAAATTGCTACATTGTTGGGAAAGATGCATCATTTTATTTTGTCATCTTTCTTTTCCAGCAGTCTGTGTGTTGCGACTTAGCAAGCAATCGATTAACGTATGAGTGGAATATCGCTAATTTTGGCTTATAATGGTGGAACAAGGTATTGGGTATTGCAATATCGCTTGCAGTTGGCTTCTAGAAAATTGAAAACTTGTGGCTATTGTTATATCTCGAAATCGTTACATCCAAATAATTAATTTTTCCATCTTCTTCATTTCCAGAGTGAATGAAATGGTTCGGAGACAAGAATTAAGATATTTTAATAATTCCTCTAACTCCTTTTTAGAGACACTATAACAGACCAATATTTCATCTACGTACCTTACCCAGTATACTAATCTACTATGGAACGGTTTGCAACTATTCTATATGTAGAGCTGTTCCTAATAGTCCATGAATATCTCCACCATCTTTACCATATCAAATGATACGGACATATTTCAAAAATTGCATCATGAGTCATTAGAAATTGCATCAGTAGCTGATTTCCATAATAGGAAATCTGCTAAAAAGGACAGCAAACTGATTTGGAGCATACCTTGGTTCCCTATCCGAAGTTCTTTGTCATCATTGTCTGAAGAAGATGGCCGTATAGCTGTCAAAAATTTCAATAGATCCCAACACACTGGCTACTGGATCAGATAGCTGGCAAATGAAATGAGCACATTTAGTTGGATTACAATATTTTTTCTACAAACCTGAGCTGTTCTGTTCTAAAAGTTGATTCTTGATACATACATTGAACGTGTTTTCATACAGAGGTCTGCACCTACTAGAAAATGGAATCAACTCATTGCCCACACTATTCCATGTAGAAATATCCTGATATTCTGGTATCTTGCCAATAAGAGGACAGATTCATAAACCAACTTTTTAAGATAATAAAATAATAAACTTTTTTTTATTAGTAGATATCCCTTACAGGAAATTAGCTCTTAGTTTGTATTCATAGTGCGATTTTCAAAAAGTTTCTTCAAATGTCCATCGATCCTACCCATAAGATGATGAAAATAAGGTCCATTTAACATTTATATATATATATATATATATATATATATATATATATATATATATATATATATATATACTAGCTCTCAGATACCCGGCTTCGCCCGGGAATTGATTTGAGGCTGAATGTTGATGGTATTTTTTTGGCAAGGCTTTACTTTGCAAATATTTTGACCATTTACCCGTCCCAGTGTTTAGGGTTAATACCCGGTGTTGGCATTTGTTAATAATAAAATTAATTTTATGCGTAAGTCTTCACTGTCCTCCAAATTGTCACATTTCCCGTCTCTTGTGCATTATGCATAGATTTCATTATTCCCGCTTTAGTTTATATAGTATATATCTCGTTTATACTTTGTTAAAAGACAAAAATGAATATGACAAAAGTTACTCTAAATAACAAAATAAACAACTTTTCTTATGTTCATATTTTCTGAAAAACGAATAGAAAACGAAATACCTCTATTTTTAAATTCAGGCATCCCTTACAACCCCCACTTCTGCCCGTCCCTAGAAATGATGGTATGGCTTGTTATAATGAAAGTGTTAGTGCTAATACACATACCGAGTTTTATTTATTTTAGTTGGGTCTTTTGTCCCAAATAAAATTGCTCACTTCCGCTATAGGTTTTAGCGTATATCTCGTTTATAATTCGGTATACGAAAAAAGTGTATATAACAAAAGTTACTCTAAATAACAAAATAAACAACTTTTGTAATGTTTATATATTTGCCAAAAAAACAATAGGAAACGAAATACGGCTATATTTATTTTCTGGCCTCCTTACAACCCCCACTCCTGCCCGTCCCTAGAAATGTTGGTACGGCTTGTTATAATAAAGGCCTTAGTCCTAATACACGTACCGAGTTTTATTTAGTTCGGTTGATTCTTTTGTGCCAAATAAAATTTATGACTCCCGCTATCATTTTTAGCATATAACTCATTTATATTTAGGTATACGACGAAAGTGTACTTAACAAAAGTTACTCTAAATAATAAAATAAATAACTTTTGTTATTTGCATATTTGCCGAAAAAACAATAGGAAACGAAATATCGCTATTTTTAATTTCAGGTCTCCCTTATAACCCCCACTCCTGTTCGTCTTAGAGAATATTAGTATAGCCTAAAGTCTAAGTTGGGCTAGTAGTAATATACATACCAAGTTTCATAAAATTCGGTTCAGCCGTTTATGCGTGAAAAGGTAACAAACAAACAAACATACACGAAAGAAACAAAATGCAGTTATGGTGTCTATGACATGTGAAACGAAAAGTTATCGTGAAATTTCGCGAAAAAATCAATGTACAGACAGAGGTTACAATTTTATATATATATAGATTTGTCTTTTGACACTCTTACCGGTCACGATGGAAATAAGGCCCATTTAACATATATATATATATATATATATATATATATATATATATATATATATATATATATATTTCTTTTGACACTCTTACCGGTCACGATGAAAATAAGGTCCATTTAACATTTATATATATATATATATATATATATATATATATATATATATATATATATATTTGTCTTTTGACACTCTTACCGGTCACAATTTTTGTTTGATTGTTACCATACTCGATATTTAAACCTTCTTTGTAAAAATTAAGATCAAGTTCATTAATGGCCGAAATTGGATTAGTGGATTGCGAGGGGATTTAGAGCAGAGAAATTTGGAAAATTCAAAATACCTCCATTGTAATTCGTATCCTAAAATTGTGTAAAACCAATCTTCTTGCAAATTTAATTGTCTATAAATGTCTTAATATATGTATTGTCTCTATCTTGATTATTAACTGATATATTTGCATTTTTTAGTGTTTAGCCTTTTGTAAATCCATACTCCTACTTATGTCATATCAACAATAAGCTGTTATATCATGGACCACTTTATTTGAAGCTTCAGTACCAAATATGGTTGTCATTAAACTTTTACCGTGTGAGATAAGGACCAGGAATAGGGAGGGGGGGAATGCAATTATTCAAAATATCTCCAGTATTATGAGACAGTTTCAAATATTGTATAGAACCAATCTTGTTAAACGATTAACATAACTTAAACATTATTATTCGTCAGAGTTCTTTGTGTTTTCTTGTTTTCAGCCTTCAGTAAACCCCACTTCTACTCATCGGATTTTTGCTTAAAAAATAGAAATTATATGTCGAGAAGAGATCAGTAGTGTGTTATACCAAAACGTAGGAAATTGTTTAATTTACTCAACCTGCGTGACAGACTTTTTACCTAGAAATAAAAAATATTTGACAAGAAGAAATGAATAGTGTGTCATACAGCACATGGGAAATCTGCTTAGTTTATTCAACCCCTGCCTGATGGAACAGCTGGACAGATGAAGCAAAGCTTAAAGTAGAGAGGCACCTTAGTGATCTATTCTTAACTTTGTATATATTAAATGAAATATAATTAATTATTTATGTTTTATTGTTTAAAATAAAATATGATAGGTTTAACTTCATTTTCTTTTGTAAAACAAACTAACAAAGTTTTACATCTAATTCTTATTTTTATATTAAGTACATTATTTATTTATTTTTTATATTATCATTTATTAATAATTTTCTAATATTCCAGTATTACAAGAAAAGAGGGACATTAAAGCAAGATTAGGATTCTCATCTTCAAAGTTGGTACGTATTTCCAGAAATGGTAAGAGCTTATTCAAATCTTCATTATTTAAATACTTCTGTTACTAAGCGGTTTTAGTTTCGTCCGTTTATTAGGGAGTTGATTTTTTAATATACTCGATTGAGTGCTATTTAAAAACACTCACCCACACTTCCGTACACACACATGCCTATTTGTAAACTGGTATTAAAATAAAATATCACAAGAATTATTGGCTCTGTCATTTTAGGAAAAAATATTATTTCTTATCGAATTTATGAATATAGAAGTTGATGTCCTCTACACATGATTTTTAGCTAATGTGACATTAGCACCCCTACTCTCCTACTTCCTTACTCCTCTGTTCATTCATTTCAAGCCAGACAAGACCCTGTGACATTAACATATTGGTAATTAGTCTTTATTCATTTTTCCCTATATATTCATCAATCTTTATTCTAAAATAAGTTCAGTCATACCACATAACCACCTTATTGGAATATTTTGATCTTTATCTTGTACAAAGAATAGTATAAGATGCCAAATAGAATTTAAAATCATTGTGTACCATTTAAATACAACTTAGTCTTATCGTATTAAGCTGATATATATTATTTCCTATTGTTTTATACTTGTATTATAACATAATGTATTGTTTTCATCAACTGTTGTGATTTCAGATAAATTCTTTGGGTAATGCAAAAAAGGTTTCTTTTGGCTCTGTTTCTCAGAAAATCATTCCTCGAGTCAAGAAGCAAGTCATCCGTAGTGGTCCATTTTCTCTTACTACTTCCCAAAGTATATCTTTTGGTGGGTCTTCACTGACTCCTTCAAAACTCTCTACAGGTGTTTCTTCCTTTGGTTTTAATTCAAAAAAGCTCTCAGTTGGCCCTTCTGGAGTCTTTAGTAGACTTGGTATTTAATTTAATTATAGCAGCTATTATTTTATTTTTATTTTTTTGTAAATAGTATCATTGTTTTTAATCAGTTTTGTACATATTTTATTATAAGACTTCTTTGTTTTTTTACTGAATATGAAATATATTAATTTAAAATGAATTAAAATAATTGATCCATTTTTTTTTCCAATTTAGCTAACTTCTAGTCTAAACATTTATTAAATATATATCACCAATGCTTAATAATTTTTATAATATTTCTTCTAATATGAGTGCTATATATATATATATATATATATATATATATATATATATATATATATTACAAGCTGTATAGAAAATTTAATAAATTATGTTCCTGTTTGTAGTTTATTATTTACCCAATATTCTTTTTAATAATAATCTTCTCAACAATCTCTTCGTAATCATGAATTTAGCAGATGATAAATGAAGTACTGATCATTCAACCACTATAGCCTGCAATTAGCGAAGATCTCAATAGGTCCATCATATAAATTTATTAGTATTACTTTTGATCTCAGCCTATAATTTCTATTAATTGTAACATAAAATAATTACATATATACGGGTAAAGCTAAATAACACTGTATAAAAATATTATCAATATATCCACATTATTATTGATAATTGTTATATATTTATGTATTCAATTAAGGGTTAATAGTAATATATTTCTTGTATAATATTAAATATGTCCTTATACCTACTATATTTTGACAGAAAGCATTCAAATTTTCTTTAAATGTATTGAAAATGTTAAAAATTAAATGCTAATAATTAAAAACAACTTTTTATTTATTAATATTAAACTTTACAACACTGTTCTTTACATAAAACACTTTTCCGCACTGTAACTAAGTTGCACTGATGATGACTTGAAGATAGCTGAGAACAAACTAAACTGAATCGGGTTGGCCAGGGTCCCCTATATACATTGCCGAAAAAACATCAAAGGAGAAGGCCGAGACACGTCCCGAAAGGTCGGGTCTTGCCGAGAACATCTGTCGGCCCCTTTGATCTACTTCGTACTTCCCAAATACGTGACTATCTCTGTTTAATTTGTCATGTATTTAATTTTCACAACAATATTGTTGTGACCCCCCCCCCCTTCGTCTTTTATTCTTGGACTTCTAAAATTTGATTGATTGCGATTCATTATAAATTACAGTACTATAGTAAATAGCTCTCAATAAAATTAATATGTTATATTCTGATATGTTTCAGTTATTGTTTTTCTTTCCGTTGAGCCGTTGGCCTATTTGTTTACACTTCAGATGCTTCCCACTGGAAAGGGAGGGGAAAGATTTCTTATTACCGTTTGTATTTATCCACTTAATATTCACGGTGGTGTTGTGTTAGCAGTATGGTAGTAGGTTTACCTATTATTAAAATTTGCGAGGGATGTCTGCATGAAGGACTTTTTCATTAGGTACTGCACTACATACTGAAAAAGTTTTGTTCAAATCGGTGGGTGGAAGACCGTGCACTTCCCTTGTGAGATATTTGTAGTTTTCCATTTTGTGCCCATATCTGAAGATACCATTGGGACAAAAAGAATAAGCATTGACAATAAATTTTGCACAGTCTTCAGTTTTTCAGGACAACAACCTCTCATAAAAATGCCTGACATCAGTGTGCATAACTATGTTGCATGCACCTATGACAATAATTGGTATTTAGGTTTAGTTTTGTCAAAACACGAAGATGAAGGTGATATTAAAGTTAAATTCTTACACCCACATGGTCCTGCACCATCTTTTTATTGGCCTTCGAAGGAAGATATTTGTTTTATTCCCATATGTAATGTAATAGCTTGTGTCGCTGCACCAACAACAAAAGGCTCTCGTAGAGTGTACAATTTCCCTGAAAAGGACTTAACTGACATTCAAAAACAATGCCTCTTAATTTCAAAAAGAAGGCATCACTAAATGGTAATATATTTAAAGTTTTATAATACATTTAAGATAATCCAGTTCTTCAAGTTTTTCAAATGATAATTTGTCATTTAATAGAGATTTAATTTTTTAAATCTTATATGTGCATCCTTCCCTGTTTATCCATTCTGTAAATAAATATTACATTTTAATTAAACCAAGGAAAATTTGTTTTTAAATTTGTAAGTCTTTTTAAAAGGTCATACACCTAAATTAGCAATTATTTAATTTTTTTTTTAGTATTACTTTTCATATTTGTTCATAGAAGAGCATTTTTTGAGAAAATTCCAAAATATTTTGGTTTATCTCCAAAAAAATGCATAAACACTCAAAAAGCCGCTATTTTTCTTTCATAGTCTTTTAGTTTGCTCATTAACGGATAATTTAAAAAAAAGTTTGCTTGCTTAATTACTCTGCCTCATGTGCAAAAACATATTTGAAAAATTGGGTTTTTTTAATTAAAATTTTTAATAAGGACGCAGTTCGTGAAATTCTGGGGGGGGGGGCTTATATTTTAATATGATCATCAAATTATTTTTTCCTGTATCTCCATGCTTTTGAGAACACTTTAGTGAAAATTTTATCTTGATATGTTGAAAATAACTAAAGTTATGATTTTTTTTCTAATACAATGTGTGTCAAATAAGCAACCTTTGAAATGTCAGTTACACAAACTTTCTCAATACTTCAGCATTTTTTTTCACAAAAACTACTGGAGATATCAAAGTAAAATTTTATATTCTTCATAAGGAAGGTAAAAAGTGTTGTTAAAAAAATTTTCATTGAAATCTGAAACCATGGGTGACATGGTCTGGATGATTTGAGATGGAATGACCCTACAGTGATAAACCTGGTTTAATACAATTAAAAGTTGGTGGAGATCAGCATCAAGTTTGTGATGAGTAATGGGAAAGTAAATAAAATTAAAAAAGGTCCTTAATTAAGCCCTAGAGAAAGCAAACTATAAAGAGGAAAGGATAAGTAAAAACTCTTCTTTCTCTGGTTCTAAAGTTTAAGAAGAGTTTTTATTGGCAAAGATTAGGTATTTTTTGGAAAAATATTTTGAAAATGGCTACATCATAAATATATGAAGAATATATAAAAAATTATACGTTATTTTTATTATATATAATTTTTTATATATAATACAAAATTATCTATTATTTTTTACATTACTCTATAATAAAGGCTAAATTCATTCATATAAAAATTACTGGGTCCAGAAAGATAGAGCATAAATTTATATAACAATATTTATAGTACATTTTAATTTCAATAAGATTGGTTCTATTCAATTTTTATATAATAACGGAGATATTTCGAATTTTTGAAAATCCTCCCCTCCCACTGGTCCGATTTTAGCCAGTAACGAACTTGATCTTTCTTTTTACATAAAATATCGAGTTTGATAACGATCTAACAAAAACTGCCACTGCTAGAGCGGTAACAGACAAATATATATATATATATATATATATATATATATATATATCTATATATATATATATACCAGATGTAATCTGAGCTGATCTACAGTCAACTGACTTTCTCTCTCCACTACTTCTGCTAAAATAGGGAGAAGACTCTCAGAAACAATGGTCCACCCACTATAACAGTTGCAAACCCTTATACAGGGGTAGAATACTTGCTTGTTGCTTAATCTCCCCTGATTTCAGGGAGGGCACTGGGTTCCTTGAGGTCCTATTTTGGTAGCCTTACATCTCCATTCTTAATGGCTTTACATTCCTTATAAAGTCAAGGTATATCCTTACCTGACAGCATCTCTATGTCCAAAGCACCAGAATTTTAAATTCTGCATAATGTGCTTAAGAGTCCTACTCTTCCACAGTACCCACATTTTGATATTTATTTCTCATTAATCATGTTTATTCATCTTCCAGTGCCCCGAGATAACTTCCACTACATCTCGGAGTTCCTTGCTAGGCAGTCTAAGTTAAATTTCTCTGTTTCTGCTCTCCTAAAACCAAATGAGAGCCTTTGCATGGGTAAACTTTTGTCTTTCCCATACTTTTTTGAATTCCTTCCTAGCCACTTTCTTTATGGAGTTCCTAAGAAAAGATGAAGATACTCCAATAAAGAGTACTGTGTTTTATTTACAGTTATTTTCCTCATTCAAACAAGTATTTATTCCATATTTTTCGTATAAAACTAAATGTTGAAACTATACTATCAAAATTTCAACATTTGAGAAAAAAACAAATGCGTTATAATCAAAATATGTATACACTATATCAGTTTTCTGAAATCAAGTGAAACGGTTATTTGTCTCATTCAAGCACAAATTTACTTACATTTTTACATGAAGAAAATATGAAACGTTGTTCTTTTTTCATTCCCGATCGGCCAGAGGTTACTGCATCCAATCGTATAACTTTTGGTGGTAACAAAGATCCCTTAGCTTCTATTCTCTTCTTCCCTATTAGGTCCAAGCTGCTTGGTATTTCAAGCTTTCTTGGCTCCTGGCCTACGTGTTATAAAGTTTATCTAGCTCAGACCTAAACCTCTCTTGGTCCATGAGTGTGTCTGTTGATACTTTTTCAAAAAGCATTCTTTGGTAAAGTAAATATGAATTTATTACCATTGTATGAAGCAGGTGAAAAAAAAAAAAAACACGAAGATGCCATCTCTTAGATCTTATCTTGATGAGGTGTCTTCCTACATTGATGTCAAGCAAATCTACATTTGCCATGTTAGAATTGTATATGGAGACACCTGCTGGAGAAGGCACCATTACATGCTGTTTTTCAATCTATCAAATCTTTCAACATCTAATTTCGGAAGTCCTCCAACAAAATTGGAGAGGACACTGACATTGCTGTTGGCAGTAGAAATGTCAACTGACTCGAAATTTGTTGTGAATTCCTGTGAATAACCTCGTAGCCCGTTTTTGACTTCGTTTTTGTCCCAGAACTTTCAGTTAGGAACTTTTATGCATTCAATTGTACCAAAGCACTGAATTCTTTTATTGGACAATTGCATCGCTAAATCCAGAGAAGTATAATATCTGTCAAAATATAATTTGTGATTCTTGTGTCTTGGCACTTCTCTTGACAGCCGAATAACAACATTTCCACGAGCTTAGACATTGGCCTTATTTTGTATAGTTTGTCACCTTCAGACCTGTGGGGTCTGGTCGTTTCAGGTTTTCATTGAATTTTAGTTCGAATTCTGGAAGATGGAGAATTTCCTTGAACATTTCCATTACCTGTATTAGATATATTTGAAATTGGTTCTGTTGGATATCAGTTCCAGGATCACTATCGCTATCTGGAGATTCAAGGTCTTGGGCATTTATTGTTGGGTATTCCTCAGAATCGTCGAATTCCAGCCAATCTTCACTCTCTGAAGGGCAAACCATTCATCTGATGTCAAAACCTTACCATCTTCCATTATCCCAAGACACAAAGGAATCCATCACACTAATGTTTTTTTCAACAAGTATACAAGAAACTGAAATAAAAGCATGTAGTTCGAAGTTCAATACAATGCTACAGCCCTATCACGCACTTTTGCAGATGTGCAAACCGAATAAAATTACTCATTACTCACTTGTTAATCAGCTGAAATATGAATAAACACTAAGAGACATTCACCACTGTTATTGAATCGTGAATATATTTTTTATTTTCTTTCTGTTTTCACGATGTGTACTGCCTCTTACAAGATGGTGCTTCATGCCAATTTGAAGTTTTCGAGAAAGTGACGGATATAAGATGCATAAATATGCAGTGGCAAGGACTAGTGGAAAAGTCTTGCACACAGTTTTAGATACGTAGCATTGCAGTTGTGTAAAGGGGGCTTCAACATTCAACTAGCAAAAACACATGAGAAAATTTCATTTAATTTCGCTTTGCAGATATTTTCTCCTGCCTTGCACCACACTCCTGTCCCGGTCAGGACTTCCGTCTTGCAGCCATCCGTGTCAACATCCAGTCAATTTGGCTGTTTAAATCTGTCTGATTCCAATTGGCAGAGCCCATATATGTCCACCTGAAACCTGTTCTCAAATACAAGTTTCTTTGCCATTATATCTGATGGCATACTAAGTTCCGGTATCTTCCAATGTTTTCCAAAATTCTCAGAAAGTCATTCCGTCGGATGTATTCTGGATAACCTTCATTCTCACCATCCTGATCTTTGCCTCTGTCTCAAGTAAGATTTGTATTTGCATGAGATCCAAAATTATCTCCATTGTTATAGTGGGCCTCGAGTTCATTGCTCCTGAGATTAGCAGACAGCCCATCCTCTGCACTGTCGTGAGCATTGTGATGCTCACTTTCATTCACTTTTTGTCACCACACTACACATCAATATCCAAGTATTTACACAAGGAGTGCTCAGTCAGATCAAGTTGTAAGCTATTCGCCCAGAAACAAACCTAAACTGTATCGTTCCATTTTTGCTAGTAACAAACTAATCAAGGCATTGGACATTGCATGGGACGGGTGCAAAGAAGGCTCATGAGGTTATGTAAAAAGAAAGATCAAGTTCGTTAATGGCTGAAATCGGACCAGTGGGAGAGGGGGTTTAGAGGTGGATTTTTGAAATATCTCCGTTATTATGCGTCGGATCAAAAAATTGTATAGAATCAATCTTATTTGAAATTAAATTTGCTATAAACATTGTTCTATACGTTTATTCTCTATGTTGAATATTAACTGAGGTATTTGCATTTTTATTAAATGTGGGCCGATAACGCACGAGTTTCCCGCCAAAAGCTAGTTCGGCCGTTTCCATAACTTCTCGGCTCTCGTATGGAGATTTCTGTATTGTATAACTTCACGTGGGAAATCTGCTTAGTTTACGCAGCCCCTGCATGTCAGACTTTTTTAGCTTACTTTTTGAAAGTGAGCACAATTACTACTTCATACTTGGAACATCAATATTCTCTACACTGCCTAAATACTAGAATTTATATTTTTATGAGAGTCCATGATTTGATTACTCTTCATCCTATAATGTCAACGAGCAACTAAAAATATGTGCACATTGGTCTACCACATGAGCTGAAGTTTTAGACTCTACCACATAACTATTCATATGTGCCAACTCTCCTGATTTCCTAATAGGGCACCATTATATTTTTCCTGCCTAGTTCTTAGTTAAAAGGTATTCTTCACATTATTGTGTCATCTAGAGGCAATAGGATATGAATAACAATGTGTTGACTTCAGTATGCTACTATTTGAAAGCTGGAAGGTTAATAAAGTATATCCCACTATATTACAGCACAATTTCATATTTTTTTTTAAACAAATCTTAAGATTTTGATTTACTTAGGGATCCCTAATGTCACAATAATTTTACCACCTAACTTTTCTCTAATGCTTAAATTTCTCATTTGTCCCCACCAATATTTTGACCATCAATCCTTAAGTGAAGATTAACTTCGAAGCTAATAAGCCCATTTGTTTCTCTGGCCCAATGAATCTAGGCAAATGTCAAACTATAGGTCTGTTCCAATACTAGCCCAAACTAAGCAACTGGTGTGCTCATGCCTAGTAAAGTCGTTTCTTCCCACCAACTGTACTAACATGCAAACGGAAATTTGCTGATAGTTTAAACTGCGATTATTAACTCATTTCAACGTAAGGAAACAAACCTCAGTCAGTTTAGGTAGTAAAGCTGGCCACTGGAGGTCCAGATAGAAATTTGAAGGTATAATAAAATCCAGAATTTCTTTTTTGGCATTGAGAAATTTTCTATTCATTCATCCTATTGTTCTCAGATATGCCTATTCTCAGAAACAGTACCCTAGACGCATTCTAAACATTTTGACCTGGTAAGTAGTTGTCATCATATTCTAATACTATCACAAGGTAAGGTAAAAACAGCTTTTAGCGCTACAGATGGACATTACAAATAATATATGTCTTTGTTCTGGCAGGAGGTCTTGAGACTTCCGAAGGTTGCATGTCATCATCATTTTGCGTGAATGAGGAAAACATTGAGAATGTGAATTCGTAAAGGAAGAATTATATATATATGTACACACACACGCGCGCGCAAACAACACACGTGTACATATAAATATATATATATATATATATATAAATATATATATATATATATATATATATATATACTAGTAGCTAATGTCATTTGAGGCTTAATGATGATGGTATTTTTTTCGGGAAGGCTTCAATGTGTACAAGTACACTTCCCATTTGGGCGTATTGTTTTCCCGTAAGGGTCAGGTAAGGGACTTATACAATAGAAATTTTAGGTTTGAAGAATAAATGAAAATGAGTTTCAAAGCAATTCCTCTCCACTGATTGATGCACCTTTAATAATTAAAATCAGAATCGTGGATAGCATTTATTATAACTAAATACCATCTCTAATGTATATATTTCCTCCCAAAAACCAGTCCTAGAACATACTGTGGAGCTTAGTTATATACATAACATTACATAAATAATAGTAAATTTGAGTAGAAAGTAAATACAACATTTCATGAAAATAAGTTAACACAATTAACTCTTTTTACATTCTTATGTTAAATAGATGCGTTAAATAAATGCAAATGTTCTAAACACAACACTATTTATATTTGTTTGTAACATTACATATTTGAAGATTATCGAAAGAAGGAGCTACACATGGACACTCAGTGAAAGGCAGAAGACAACATAATAGCCTTCACAACTTCTGTTCTTCACAGCTGGCTGGCTCCGTTGCCATGGCAACGAATGCTGCCGCTACAGCATTCCCCCCTAGTGATAGAGTCACTGATTGAAGAATGACACACTCTTCATCGGACAACCAGACCTGGTTGTGTATCCTTCATATGTAGCAGGGGTGTCTCTCTGGTGGGCTGTAGGTCAGTGCTAGTATGTCTTGTTTGCCTGTGTCTGTGAAGGTTCCTGTGGAACTTGGTGCGGCACTGTGATGTCCCTGCTGTGTTCCTCCATCAGGTAGGATGGCTTGACTCGGTCAACGGAGACATTCACCTCCTTGTCGCCGACGAGTATGGTAAACATTTTCTCTCCTCGCTCTGTAACCTTGTGAGGCCCAGAATAAGGTGGGACCAGGGGTTTCCGGACAGCATCCTCGCGAAGAAAGACGTTAGAGCAGGTGGTCAGGTCCTTGTGCCGGAATGTCTTCCTAGTTGGTGATCGTGGTTCTGCTGGTTTGTCTTGCCAAATCATCCTTCAGAGCCTGAAGAGCGACACAGGGTTCGGGGAAACTCGGCGCTCCGAGGAAATCTCCGGAAAGGCGTAGTGGCTGGCCATAAACAGCCCCATCGACGCTAGCACCCATGTCCTCACGGAATATCGATCGCAGTCCGAGGAGAATGGTGGGAAGAACCTGGGTCCATCTTGTCGAAGAGAGGTGAGCCATGAGTGCTGCCTTGAGAGAGCGATGCCACCTCTCGACGCAGCCGTTTCTCTGGGCGTGGTACGCTGTAGTCCTCTGCTTGCTTATACCCATCAGTGCACTCAACCGCAAGAACAGATCTGCCTCAAACTGTCGGCCTAGGTCCGTGGTCATGCGCTGAGGTACTCCAAACCGTGAAATCCACGTACTATAGAACTGCTGGGCGATGGTTGAGGCTGAGATGTCCGGGATAGGTACGGCTTCCGGCCAACGAGTTGTTCGGTCCACCATGGTGAGGAGGTATCTCATCCCCTCCGATGGTAACAATGGTCCGACGATGTCCAAGTGGACGTGGTGAAATCGGTCCGATGGTTTGAAGGTACCAAGGGGTGTCGTTGTATGGCGATGAACCTTAAGTGAAGACAGGTCTTCGCCCAGATGCCAAAGTCGGAGTTCATCTCTGGCCAAAAATAGCGTTGGGAGATGAGTTTCCTCGTAGCTTTGATACCAGGATGGCTCAGGCCATGCAGACGGTCGAAAGTGGAGCGCCTGAACTCTGGAGGGACATAGGGTCTTGCAGTCGTCTTCGAGGTCTCACAAAGTAGCCTGGACTCTGTTCGGGCATTGACATCAGCTTGAGCTGTAGCGAAGGGTTCTTCTTCAGCTCCTGGATGCTTGGATCTTTTTTCTGTGCCTCTGCCAGAGCTTCCAGATCGTTCGGCAGATCCACCTCTTCATGCGTAAGAGAGCATCTGCGACAACATTCTCGCTACCTGGTCGGTATCTTATGACCGTCGTCAACTGGCTGATGAAGCCAAGGTGCATAATACGACGAGGATAGGCGGACTCGGATCGCTGGGTAAAGGCATGCATTGTGGTCTGTAATTATGGTAAAGTTGAGGCCTTCGACGAGAGGGCGGAAGTGCTTCACTGCCTCATAAATCGCAAGGAGCTCCCTGTCATAAGTAGCGTAATTCTGCTGTGTTGGTGAAAGGGACTTGGAGAAAAATCCCAATGGTCTCCACACTCCATCCTTACGCTGTTGCAGGGCTGCACCAATCCCGTGGTCGGATGCGTCGCAGACAAGGGAATGCTCACCGGAAGCTGCAGGATGCGCAAGCTTCACAGCTTCTAACAGGCTACGCTTGCTCTTCTCAAAGGCTTCCGTCGTCTCGTCGGTCCACAGTGGGAGTTTTGTCCCCCTTCTTGGAGTTGTGAAGAAGCCGATTGAGTGGGGCCTGGGCATGCGCGGTACGTGGAAGGCATTTCCTATAGAAGTTTAGCATACTCAAGAAACGACAGAGCTCGCAAATGGTGGCTGGATGGGGAAACTCCTGGATCGTCTGCTCTTTGGTAGGCAGTGGTTCTATACCGTTAGCGTCTACCTTGAATCCAAGGAAGTCCACTTCCGGCTTTCCGAAGACACATTTGGTGATGTTAAGGGACAAGCTGCAGTCGTTGAGACGCTTGAAGACTTCGCGAAGGTGCTCCTCGGTTCTTCTGGTGTCTTCAATGCGACGAGGAAGTCGTCCAAGAAGGGAAACACGAATGGTAGGTCCCACAGCATGTTGTCCACAAATCGCTGAAATGGAATTCTTAAGACCAAACGCCATCCACAGATACTCGAACAAGCCGAAGGATGCGATGACTGCCGTTTTCTCCATATCTTGTTCGGCAATGGGAATGTAGTGGTCCGTGCGGGTGATGTCAAGCGTCGTGAAAATGGTCTTTCCATCGAGCTGAATAGTGAAGTCCATTAGGTTTGGCACGGCGTACCTATCCGCGACCGTCAGTTCATTTAACCACCTATAGTCACCACATGCTCGACGACTGCAGTCCTTCTTCGTGACTACATGAAGGGTACTAGAACCGGCTGCTCTTCGAATTTCGGCAGATACTCTCGTCAATCATTCTCTGAAACTCCTTTTTAACAGCCGTGTACTTCTCCAGCGGTAGTCGCCTGGCCTTGCAGTTCACGGGGTGTCCTCTCGCGAATACGAAATTTGGATTCACACCTATGAATCCAAATACGAATCCATTTGGATTCACACCTATGAATCCAAATCATTTCGGATTCACATCTATGAATACGAATCCATTTGGATTCACACTTGGATTCACTGAAAAATTCAATTCAAAAGGCCAATATAACTAAATAAATGACTGTCTGGACATCGCTACAAGTCGAGTTTTGGGTGTTATTGAATTTTCCGATGTATATTTATTGGCGTCAAACTAAGTATTTGACCCGAAAATGAATTTTCTACTCATTGAGTAACGCCATTACTCAACTAGTTTATTAACAAGGTAACAGTAAGTGTAGGTTTCATCGCCTAGCAACCATATAGCATATGCTCCATTGCCTAGCAAACGTATAGCATATGGTACATTGCCTAGCAACCATATAGCATATGCTCCATTGCCTAGCAACCGTATAGGATATGCTCCATTGCCTAGTAACCATATAGCATATGCTCCATTGCCTAGCAACCGTATAGCATATGTTCCATTGCCTAGCAACCGTATAGCATATGCTCCATTGCCTAGCAACCGTATAGGATATGCTCCATTGCCTAGTAACCATATAGCATATGCTCCATTGCCTAGCAACCGTATAGCATATGTTCCATTGCCTAGCAACCGTATAGCATATGCTCCATTGCCATACAACCATATAGCATATGCTCCATTGCCTAGCAACCATATAGCATATGCTCCATTGCCTAGCAACCGTATAGGATATGCTCCATTGCCTAGTAACCATATAGCATATGTTCCATTGCCTAGCAACCGTATAGCATATGCTCCATTGCCTAGCAACCATATAGCATATGCTCAATTGCCTAGCAACCATATAGCATATGCTCCATTGCCTTGCAACCGTATAGCATATGCTCCATTGCCTAGCAACCATATAGCATATGCTCCATTGCCTAGCAACCATATAGCATATGCTCCATTGCCTAGCAACCGTATAGCATATGCTACATTGCCTAGCAACCATATAACATATGCTCCATTGCCTAGCAACCGTATAGCATATGCTCCATTGCCTAGCAACCATATAGCATATGCTCCATTGCCTAGCAACCGTATAGCATATGCTACATTTCTCCCCACCAAACTTGCAGATCTTCAGGAACAAACAGTCTTCCCAACCGGAAGAATAAGACTATCTTCCAGTGTTAGCTCGTCATTCACATCTATGAATAGGAATCCATTTGGATTCGCACTTAGATTCACTGAAAAATCCAACTCAAAAGGCCAATATAAATAAATAACCGTTGTCGTTGACCCGAAAGGACTGGCTGAATAGGGATTAAACTTTAATCTTACCTTTAATCATTAAAGGTAACATGCGTTCTCGAGTCTTTATCTACTGCGATAACTTTCATGTTTGTACAGGTGATTCACCTGAGGTAAATGTGTGAACAGTTGTGCACTTGCAGCATTGCTGGGGTTGAAGCGAGAATCCACCTAAAGTCAGGGGCAAGGCCCGTTGCATTTAGTGTTCGACGTGTCCCTTTCCCTTTGCGGAAAACCATTGAAAATGAGTTGGCTCGGTTAGTGAGGGATGGAATTCTGGACTCCAGTGGAACATGCAGTGTTTGAGAAGGTGAAAACTTTGTTATCAACTGAAGACACCATCGAACCTTATGATTTGCGGAAGCCTGTCATCTTGGCCTGCGACGCGTCGGAACACGGAGTCGATGCAGTGTTACTCCATAAAATGGAGGATAGCTCTGAATGCCCCATTTTGATCGTCTCAAGGACTTTAACACCGGCAGAAAAAAGATATTCCCCAATTGATAGAGAGGCCCTGGCCTTGGTCTTTGCAGTCCAATTCCTGCTTGGGTGAGAATTTGTACTTAGGACAGACCACAGGCCTCTGGAGAGGATATTTGGAACTGAGAGGGACCTTGCTAAAACAGCGCTCACGTTTGGTACGATGGGCCATCAATCTCATGGAGTATAACTACAGGATAGAGGGACAAACAATAGACACCGATTTCTTATCGCGTTTTCCAAGTGTAAGAGAACCAATTAATGAAGAGGATATAATCTCAGAGGTCAAAGAATTAAGGACAATTAGGATGGAAAAAATATCATTCATTTCTTCAGCTGGGAACATTAAGAAATCATATGGAAAGAATCCAGTCTGAAAGCTTCTCTTAGATTATCTGGAGCATGGTTGGCCTAAATATTCGGAAACTTTGAAACCTGGTGTGAAGATGTTTTGGACAAGAGAGACGAGCTAACACTGGAAGATTGTCTTATTCTTCGGTTGGGAAGACTGTTTGTTCCTGAAGACCCACAAGTTTGGTGGGGAGAAATGTAGCATATGCTATACGGTTGCTAGGCAATGGAGCATATGCTATACGGTTGCTAAGCAATGGAGCATATGCTATACGGTTGCTAGGCAATGAAGCATATGCTATACGGTTGCTAGGCAATGGAGCATATGCTATACGGTTGCTAGGCGCTGAAACCTACACTTACTGTTACCTTGAAAATAAACTAGTTGAATAATGGCGTTACTCAATGAGTAGGAAATTCATTTTCGGGTCAATTACTTAGTTTGACGCCAATAAATATACATCGGAAAATTCAATAACACCCAAAACTCGACTTGTAGCGGTGTCCAGACAGACATTTATTAATTTATATTGGCCTTTTGAATTGAATTTTTCAGTGAATCCAAATGGATTCGTATTCATAGATGTGAATCCTAAATGATTTGGATTCATAGGTGTGAATCCGAATAGATTTGGATTCATAGGTGTGAATCCGAATAGATTCGGATTTGGATTCATAGGTGTGAATCCAAATTTCGTATTCGGATTCACACTTGTAAATATGAATCTATTCGAATTCACACTTTTGAATACGAATGTATTCGTATTCGGATTGACACGTTAAGGTGCTGTGAATCGAATTTGGATTCGAATTTACGAATACAAATCTGCCCATCTCTGCTCTCGCACTGGGTTTATGTATGTTTGTTTGTTCTTTTTCACGCATAAACGGCTGAACCGAATTTAATGAAACTTGGTACGAATATTACTATTAATCCAAGTTAGATTATATACTATACTAATATTCTCTGAGTCAAACAGGAGTGGGGGTTATAAGGGAGGACTGAAATTTAAAATAACGATATTTAGTTTCTTAATGGTTTTTCAAATATGCACATAACACAACTTGTTTATTTTGTTATTTAAAGTAACTTTTGTTATATACACTCTTGTCGTATAACAATGTTTAAACGGGATATACACTAAAAACTAAACCTGGAGTCAACAATTTCAAAGGGCATAAAAGACTGAACCTAACTGAATGAAACTCCGCGTGTATTTAGTATTAACACCTCCCTGATTATAATAAACTATATTAAAATGTCTAGGTACGAACAGGAGTGGGGGTTATAAAGGAGTCCTGAAATTAAAAATAGCTCTGTTTCGTTTACTATTGGTATTTCGGCAAATATGTACATAACAAAAGTTGTTTATTTTGATATTTAAAGCAACATTTGCTATATACACTTTTGTCGTATAATGAAGTGTAAATGAGATACACTCTAAAAACTATAGAGGGAGATAACAATTTTATTGGCCACAAACGACTAAACAGAACTCAGCGAACCTCTGTGTGTGGGTTAGTATTAGAATATCCTTGATCATAAGCTACATGAACATTTTTAGAAAAGTAGTGGCGGCTATAAGGACGTCCTGAAATGAAATTTCGCAATATTTCATTTTCTATTGGTTTTTCAGCCGACGTGCACATAACCAACGTTGTTTAGTTTGTTATTTAGAGTAAAATTTGGGGCTCAGGTTAGCCATGTGAGTTAAAGCGTTGACCTTTATCTCATATGGTAAACCTAGAGTGGCGAGTTCGATTCTTGCCTGGGCAAAGGAAATTATTTAGTGACGGAATTCATTAAATAACGTCCTAAAATCCCACCCTGGCTAGGAAAGGGTGGTAACCTGTAGATAACCCGTCCCGATTAGCCTGAGTTGCAAAAAGTGGACGTTAATAAATAATAATAATAATAATAAAATTGGTTATATACACTTTTGTCGTATAATGGAGTAAAAACGAGACAAACTCTAAAATTTAATACTGGAGTCAACAATATTATTGGTCACCAACGGTTGTTGCGGGAATGGGTACTACCCCTTTCCCGCCAAAAGTACACATAACAGGGAATGTGAAACATTCTAAAAAATATTATGAATACTGTTTCTTCGTCGGGCATACAATAGAATATTTTTAAAAATGGCTATTAAATACATAAAATAGGTAAATTTGAAACCTATTTTATGTATTACTATTATGTAACTCTATATTTACCGAGTTCATTATAACTAACCCTTTAACTTATCGAATTATCTTTTACTATGTTCATATGCATTACGTGCACAAAAGTTGATATTACACGATTTCAGGCGATCACACAATTGTGATTTAGTTTGTCGTGTTGGGTATAGTAAAGTAGTAAATGGGCAACTCAGAGGACAGATATTCTTTAGAAATGAATTCCATTTTGATACTGAATTCAACACCTGAAATCATCTTTAACTGAAAGGATGTTTGGAGGCTGCTTCTAATAATCTGGAATACAATGAATCGACTGGTGTCTTTGACCTTTTCCGTTTCGTATTGGTTTTAGGATTAATTGTGAAAATATTGATTTCTTGTTTAATTTAATACATTTTTACTAAATTATTCATTTAACATGAACCGCAATTAATTATAGTCTGAATAGCCTCGTTTGGGTAATATGACTTTTTCTTAAGTGATGGGCTGCGTTACGTTCAAAGTATAAAGAATGAAGCTAAAGAGTTTCAGCTTCTTTGGTAGAAATCAATTCTGCCGGATAGTAGGTTATAACTTTCTTTTGACTGGTTACCTAGTCTGGTAACTTGAAATTGTTCCTGGATCGTTGTCATAATACTGTACTTTAAGTTTGTAACTATTTATTTGTGATTTACAATGGCCTTGTGTTTGCGTTCTATGTCCAATAAATTAATGCCTACCATTCAAACTTTACCGACGCATTTATCAGCTGCTATTCTTGATAATGCTACTACTCCAATGTCTTTGACAGAGGTAAGGCCAAATACTTTTTAACCTATAATATTTTTCTGAAAACATTATTTAAAAGTATATAAATGGTTATTTATAATGTTGGTCATTTTTTGTTTCCTGTCATGATGAAATTTAAATTGTAATTTTTCTTGCTAATGATCTATTAATGCACTATTCATTGTGGGTTTCTTATTTGATGAATAAATTTAGAAATATTTTTAATGCATTTGAAATATTTCACATAATTATGTACATCTGCTGTCTTTCAGTTTTTCACTGTTGGTATTCTTCTGTCA
Source organism: Riptortus pedestris (assembly GCA_019009955.1). Classification (NCBI taxonomy): domain Eukaryota; kingdom Metazoa; phylum Arthropoda; class Insecta; order Hemiptera; family Alydidae; genus Riptortus; species Riptortus pedestris. Next base: position 201,993,425 of record CM032228.1, on the reverse strand, counting down.
TTTTAAATATTCCATTCATTTATCTTAAACAAAAAGAAAGTCTATGATCTCTTTCAATCCATTAGAGATTCTGTGGAGAATTCAATTTAATCAAACAAATAATAGCTTATACATAGTTTTATATGCCTTTCTATTGCACATATTTCCATTAGTTTTTATTATTATTAATTATTATGGAATGATTTCATGTAATTTGTGTTTGGGGAGTATTCATTACTATTTACAGTGAATTCATGAAATGTTATGTTCGACTGAGTTGATAGAATTGTTTCATCATAAAAATTCTTTGATCTCTTTATTCATTTATAATAGTGACTATCGGGATAAACTTTCACGTGCAACTGGTAATAGTCTGATCAATCCAGTTACCAATGCTAAGTTAAGTAATATGTATCCCAGTGTTAGCCATCACAATTGAGCTTGGACATTAGAGAAATAGACTTTAAAGGGGGAGGGGGTTGAGAAAATAAAAGTGAACAGCATGGAGTTAAAAGAGAAATTTATGGATCATATGTCATCCTGTTATTTTTTTTTTTTTAATTATGAAGTAGTTATTGATAATTAAAAATTCAACAAATAATGTAGAAATATATTTGAATACTACCACAAAACAATTAATATTTGAAAATAATTAACATTTTAATTATTCACACCTACTTTATGAAAGTGAGGATAATCAGGATGGGTTATCTACAGTTTACTACGCTTTCTTGACATAATATTTTATTTAGTGAGTTCATTACTAAATAAATTCCTATTGCTCCAGGAATCAACCATATGACTTCAGGTTTACCAAGGGTATTGCAACAATTGCCATAACTCACATAGCCAACCTGAATCTCTTGAAAATAATAAATGCATTGCAAGTATATTTTACCTCCATTAGATAATAAACTTCTCAATCTTAATAGATTAAAATAAAACGTTAAATTTATGATCTATCTTTTCAACTAAATAGCCTTATTATCGAGTGCTTAACTTAAAGTGCCAGTGACCTATCACTAATAACCCATAATCTATTAAAAGACCGTCATGCAGGTAGTTTTCCCAGCTACTGCAATGACATGCCATCGCACATTCTATTCTATATTTCGCTCATAATAAGAAGTCCATATGATCTAAGAATTGGAATTTTAGCCGTGCAAAAAATGTTTATTGATACAGATGCTTTAAGTGAAAATTGAATGAGTAGAAGTAGGACTTAACCTAAGACTGAAAACTAAAATTTCAAATACCTTAGTCATATTCGAGTTACTGAAAAAATGTTTGGGAAACAGTTGTAGAATATTACATTTTAAACGAGATTGCTTATATAATATTTCTCGATTCAGTTGATAACGATGATGATATTTCGAATGTTTGATTTTTTCCTTTATCTAAATCCCCGGTCCCCCTGGTTCAATATCAATTATAAATGAGCCCTACCTTTAGTTTTTACATGAAATCCAAGATTAAGATATGCTATCATGAGTTTATTTATTTATCTCGCATAGTAAATAAAAATATTATATCATGTTTAAGCTTGAAAATAAAATATTTTGGAATTAGTAGGCGTATTGCTAATGAGAGATGAGTAGAAGTTGGGTGTGGGGCTCAGTAGCAGCTGAATACTATAAAAGACAAATATCTTGGAAACAATGTATGGATCAACAATTGTTGCAAAATAAGTTTGTATACGTTGGTTGTATCATATTTTTTGAGCTAACATAATAATATAAAATTTTCTTATCTATATTTTATTCCCTCTCTTAGGATCAATAGACATTTAAAGAAATGTTCAAAAATCACACTGTGAGTACAACCTCAATAGCTGATTTCCTTTAAGGGAAATCTGCTAAAAATATATAATAAAAAAATAAAATTAATAATGTGATTACATTTTTTACAATTTATTTTTCCTTCCTCAGAAATAGTTTTTATGTGTTTTCCCCTTACTAGTAGTGCACTGTGAAGTGTTAATATGTTTCAATTAATAATATGCAATTAGATTTATACAAATTTTCATTTTTGTATCCTTTCCTTGTAAAGTGATGAAAACATTTATTCCTACAATTATACAGTATTTATAATTTTACAGGTCAAACATGCCAAAAACTTACTGCAGATATCCAGAGAAGCCAGAACCTTGGACGTAATACCATACAAGGAGCATTGGAAATTAGATCCTACTCTTCTTGGAAAAGATTCTTTTGTTCAAGACAAGAAAAAAATAAGCTTAACTAATATTTGTATGATTTGTGAGGACAAAAGGATTTTAAGTACTAATGCGTGTGACAACTGGTCAGAAACAACAACAAATTCTCATATAAGATTGTCAAACCATGGAAATGAAGCTTTAGTTAATTCTGAATCAAGCACAGATCAGTCTCTTGCTGAATCAAGAAAGTCTGACCGTATAGAAGGAAGACCTACCTCTGAAGAATTATTTAAAGTTTATAATGTCTTAAAGGACACAGTAAGTACTTTTTTAAAAATTTATTTTACTACTTACAGTTATATTTGTTACATTTAACTATTTGAAAATGTCTATATGATGCTTATGAAGTGTTAGAAGATATTTTTAGTAGCAGTATCCCATTTGATAGTGATGAACACTATGTAATAGGCCTTGAAACTATTATTTTGCTAAAAAGTAAATCCATAAATTGAACTGGTGTTCTAATAGTTAATAGTTCTAATTGAAATGTTTAAATTTTGCATTATACTCCTTACCTATTAATTTGGGAGGATGATCTAATTACATTAATCTGTAGTTTTCTATGCCTTAAAATCAGCATATATTTAATCCTGTATTGTGTAGATTGTGGCTATGGTGGATATGTACTCATAACAATATCTCATGCAATGTTGAGAAAACTACGTACATGAGTTAAAGCTTTGGTCTTAATCTCATATATGGTAAACCTAGAGTGGCCGCCCTGGGTAGTAGAAATTTATTTAGTGACTAGCTCAGATACCCGGCTTCGCCCGGGAATTCATTTGAGGCTGAATGGTGATGGTATTTTTTAGCAGGCTTTACATTGCACAATATTTTGACATTTACCCGTCCCAGAGTTTAGGATTGATACCCGTCGTTGCCGGTGATTTGCTAATAATAGAATTATTTGTTCGATAATTCTTCACAGTCATCGGTATTTTTATATTTCCCGTCTCATACATGTAAATATGGTGAATTTTTTTTTCCGGCCTCCCTTAACCCCCCCCCCCCCCCCCGTTCGAACCTAAATATTTTAATATAACTTATAATCATGGAAGAATTAATGCTAATTGACATACCGAGTTTTGTTAAGTTCGGTTCAGCCATTAGTGCCCGCTAAAGTTTTAACGTATAACTCATTTATACTTAGGTATACGGCAAAAGTGCATATAACAAACGTTACTCTAAATAAAAAAATAAACAACTTTTGTTATGTGCATATTTGCTGAAAAAGCAATAAGAAACGAAATATCGCTATTTTTAATTTCAGGCCTCCCTTATAACCCCCACTCCTGCCCGTCCCTAGAAATGTTAGTATGGCTTATTATAAGGAAATCGTTAGTATTAATTCACATAGCGAGTTTGATTTAGTTCGGTAGAGTCTTTTGTGCCAAATAAAATTGTGGACCCCCGCAATAGTTTTTAGCGTATAATTCATTTATACTTCCGTATACGGCAAAAGTGCATATAATAAAAGTTACTCTAAATAACAAAATAAACAACTTTTGATATGTTTATATTTGTGGAAAAACCAATAGGAAACGAAATATCGCTATTTTTAATTTCAGGCTTCCCTTATAACCCCTACTCCTGCCCGTCCATAGAAGTTTTGTTATGGCTTATTATAATGAATGCCTCACTGCTAATACATATACCGAGTTTTATTTAGTTCGGTTGAGTCTTTTTTGGCAAATAATATTGTTGACTCCCGCTATAATTTTTAGCGTGTAACGCATTTAAACTTCGGTATACGACAAAAGTTTATATACCAAAAGTTACTCTAAATAACAAAATAAACAACTTTTGTTATGTGCATATTTGCCGAAAAACCAATTGAAAACGAAATATCGCTATTTTAATTTCAGGCTTCCCTTATAACCCACACTCCTGTTCGTCTCAGAGGATATTAATATAGCCTAAAGTCTAAGTTGGGTTAGTAGTAATATACATACCAAGTTTCATAAAATTCGGTTCAGCCGTTTATGCGTGAAAAGGTAACAAACAAACAAACAAACAAACATACACGAAAGAAACAAAATGCAGATATGGTGTCTATGACATGTGAAACAAAAAGTTATCGTGAAATTTCGCGAAAAAAATCAATGTACAGACAGATGTTACAATTTTATATATATATAGATGGACTCATTAAATAAGTTCATTAGGCCCACCCTGGCTAGAAAAGGGCGGTTCCCTGTAGATATCTCGTCTCGATTAGCCAAGGTAGCATAAATTGGACGTAAATAAATTAAAAAAAAACTACATGTAAAATTTAACAGAGTTAATCTGTATTTAAGAAGTACGATGTAGTAGATGAAAGGAACCTACTGATGGAAGGTCCAGGGCCGTTGGTGCCAAAGAATGTTCTCGACAATACCCGTGTGGGATCTGGGTTTGTCTAGACAGTTCCCTTTGATTTTATCTAGGCTATAAAAGGGACCCAGCCCGCCCTGAGAGTTAGTTTTGTTCTCAGCTCTCTTCAAGTGAATAACAGTGCGTTCAGTACAGCTCCTAGAAATTCCTTTATTCTAGCTCTTGTCTAAACAACAAGTAACAAAAAATAAACAAAACAAAAGTTTTCTGACAGGCAAGACTGTATATTAACTACTGGGTCAATAAGGCATTATTTTTATACTTTTACTGGCTAGAGGAATATTCGCCCCTGAAAATTCACTATAGTAATCACTAAAATGAAAATTTTAAGACCCATCAGCATGTTAAATGAAATGAAAATGAGGCCCCGTGTGCATAATATGTTGTTTCTTGACTCCAAGAACATGAATGTCAGTCAATAAGTAAACAAATCTAAATAAGTTATACGTTATTTATTATGCTCTTATTCCGTTATTATGCATCGGATCGAAAAATTGTATAGAACCAATCTTATTGCAAATTAAATTTACTATAAATATTGTTATATACACTTATTCTCTATCTTGAATATTAACCGAGATATTTGCATTTTTATGAAATCTGTGGTCAGGTTAGTTCGGTCGTTTTCGTAACTTCTCGGCTCAGGTGGAAGCTTCTTTTAACCTTACCTGTCGTTTCTAACCTTACCTGTCGTTTCTAACCTTACCTTACCTTCCTTACTTTGTGTGATTTATGCAAATACGGTCTGTTCATCCGCAGCCCAACCCCTTCTTTAGTTCTTGTACTACTAAAATTTGAGTTATTAAAATATAAATTATTTTTACAATTCAGAAGCCGTTTCAGTTGGGAATTTATTAAAATTAACTGAAAGATTTCTTATTACCGTTTGTATTTATTCATGGTGGGCTTGTATTACCAGTATGCAGATTTCTCTATTGTAAAACTGCAAATGGGAAATCTGCTTAGTTTACGCAGCCCCTGCGTGACGGACTTTATATTTTTATTTTACTGTCCTTAATATTAAAAAAGTCTGTCGTGAGGTGTTGTTACAGCAGATATCCCACATGCTGGTGCTGCAATCCAACATTGATAACATCATTCCATATACTATTCTCTAATTCCCTCATGAGACACTTATGTAAACAGGAATTGAAATTCCATCTGAACGTACACATATTTATGGATACAGTTGCTTTAATTCAAAATCACATGAGTAGAATTGACAAAAATGTATAGAACATAAATTGTTCCACCTGTCATTTCCAACATAATTGATGATTCCTAATCGGTTATGTTGTTTACATTGAAATTGGTTCCTTTGTTTACATTAGGAGTAGTAGAAGAGAAAACAGGGGCAGTACCCTGTAGAAGAGAAAATAAATATTCTCGAAATATTGGAATGAACTAAGATTTTTTCACCAACACTGACCAAAACTCCAAAAAACAACAACACCATATATATATATATATATATATATATATATATATGAATGAATGAATGAACGGACCTCATTTTGTCATCTACTACTAGGTAGAATCGAAGGACATTTTAGGACATTTTTTGAAAATCATGTCATGAGTACATCCTCAATATCTGATTTCCCTTAAAGGAAATCAGCTATTGAGGTTGTACTCATGACGGAATTTTCGAAGTTTTTCTTCAAATGTCCATCGATCCTACCTAGTAGATGACGAAAATGAGGTCCGTTCAAAACTGTATATATATATATATATATATATATATATATATATATATATATATATATATATATATAGATCTATCTATCTATATATTTGTCTGTTACCGCTCTAGCGGTCGCAATTTTTGTTTGATCGTTACCAAACTCGATATTTAGTCGTTTTATGTAAAAAGAAAGATCAAGTTCGTTAATGGCTGAAATCGGATTTGTGGGAGGGGGGATTTAGAGGGGAGGATTTTCTAAAATTTGAATTATTTCCGTTACTATACGTCGGATCGAAAAATTCTATAGAATCAATCTTATTGCAAATTTAATTTACTATAAATATTGTTATATACATTTATTCTATATCTTGCATATTAACCGAGATATTTGGATTTTTATTAAATTTGGGCCGATAACGAACGTTTCGAGATTCCCGCCAAAAAGTAGTTTGGCCCTTTGCCGTAACTGTTCGGTTTTCGTATGGAGATTTCTCTATTGTATAACTTCACACGGGAAATCTGCTTAGTTTACGCAGCCCCTGCGTGACGGACTTTTTGTTTTCATTGGACCTCCATTATGTGTGAAATACATGATATCATCAATTAATATTTTACATTCATGACTGAAAAATGTTTATTTAATTTTTACCATACTTAACCATTTATTTCATTGAACACTAAAAATCATTTTTATTAATGACTGAAATTGGACCAGGGATTGAGGGGCATTAGGGAGGGCGTATAATAGCTTTGTTATTATGACTCTGATTGAAAAATATTATAGAATCTATCTTGTTAAAATATTGAAGCTCTGAAATTGTTGTTTTCTACATTTTTTCGTAACTCAAATATTAAGCAAGTTATTTGTTCTTTCATGTTTCCAAACTTAAGTAAACACCCACTTCAAAAATTTTGTTAATTATAAATACAGAGTATATGGTGAGATGAGATCACTAATACACCATTCAGGCACATGGGAAATCTGCTTAGTTTATGCAGTCCCTGTGTGTGGGTGTATGTGTGTGGTGTTTTGTAAGTTATGTTAGAAAAAATATGATATTTTTTCTTTCCTTTTTAATTATAGAAAAGAATAAACTATGTGGTATTTCTAGTTTCTAAAAAATAAATAATTTGACCCAAAATACATTGTGGTTGGTATGTCAAGAAAATTAAACATTCAAGAAGAGGGTGGAGGTATAGTGGAAAAAGCTCTATCCCCTCGTATGGTGTTTGAAGCTGATTATTGCACTCTCAATTTGCTTTAGAGTCGTGTAGTTACTGGTCTTTGAGATTAGACTTTTTTCTGCCCCCCCCCCCCCCCCGGCATCTGTTCAATATTGTGAGGTTATAGAGTACCCACTTGAATAAAGATGGAGGAATCTTAGGCCTTTCGTAGGCTATAAATATATTAATTTTCTATCTAATATACAACATATTTTAAGTGCACTCTTACTCTATTAATGCTTATCTCCTTTATCCAAATTTATACATGAAAGGTAACAAGTATTTTATATTTAATTCTTGTCTATGTATGTTTCAGCTACCTCTTCTTTTTGTGAAGCCTCTTGATTATTCAGTATACAATCCAAACTTAATATTTGAAAATAATATTCGTGGAATAAGAACTGTGTAAGTATTTAAGCACTTTGAGTTTCATTATTTTTCTATATGCACTAAAACAAATTATTACTTTTTTTAATGATTGTTTTTTTATTGTACTGTGGAATCATGCAATATGCGCGATGCTTTAGTTTTATTTTTTTATTATGTTTAAATAAGTAACAATGTAAGTTGGGGGTTGTTTTTTGGGCAAAATTCACTTAATGTGTACTACTAACCAGTGCAATCTACCCATCTTACCATATATGATAAATAAAAAGTTTGCCATCCCAACTCCATCAGTTCTGCATTGCTACAGATCCTCCATCCGTGTTCCTCTCTCTCTTATAGACCGGTAGGCTTTTTAGCAGATTTCCCTTAAAGGAAATCAGCTATTGAGGTCGTACTCATGACGCGAGTTACGAAAAATTTCTTCAAATGTCCATCGATCCTACCCAGGAGATGACGAAAATGAGGTCCGTTCAAAATTATATATATATATATATATATATATATATATAGATATCTATATATATATATATATATATATATAGTGTTGCGAAAATTAAATAGATAAATAATCCTTCAGGGAGAGAGAGAGAGAGAGTGTCGCGTATCTGGAAAGTGTGACGTAGATCAAAGAGACCGATGGAGGGTCGAGACGCTTCTACGCTCGTCTAGCCCAGTCTCGAATGAACTAGACAATTCCCCTTTGATGTATGCCGACAACCTATATAAAGAAGCTCGGGCCAGCCGTGAGCGGTCAGTTTTATTCTCACCTGTCTTGATGTTCACATCAGTGCTTCAGTGCGACTTAGTGCAGTGCGGTAAAGTGTTTTTAGAAGAAGAACAGTGTTGTGCCGTGACTGTAAGTAACAGTTTAGTGCCGTGTTTAAGACAGTGCAGTGCCGCGAAGTAAAGGACAGTGCAGTGCCGCGAAGTCAAGGACAGTGCAGTGCCGCGAAGTCAAGGACAGTGCAGTGCCGTCTTGTTGTGAATTTCAGTGACCGTGAGTGAATTGTTGGACTGAGTAATCTGAAGAACAGTGGCGTTATCAGTCTATACTGTGAGTAGTAATTAAGAATAATTACCAAGTTTATTGTGCATTATCCAAATAAATTGTGCAGTGATAAAAACTGTGAAACTTGCGAGTATTTAATTTTGCAATCCAAAAGAACTCTTATTAAAAACGTTTATTACTGGCTTACTCGTAATAAAAACGTAACAATATATATATATATATATATATATATATATATATATATAGATAGATAGATATTTGTCTGTTAACGCTCTAGTGGTCGCAATTTTTGTTTGATCGTTACGAAACTCGATATTTAACCGTTTTATGTAAAAAGACAGATCAAGTTCGTTAATGGCTGAAATCGTACCAGAGGGAGGGGGGATTTTCGAAAATTCGAAATATCTCCGTTATTATGCATCGAATCGAAAAATTGTATAGAATCAATCTTATTGCAAATTAAATTTACTATAAATATTTATATACACTTATTCTCTATCTTGAATATTAACCGAGATATTTGCATTTTTATGAAATCTGTGGTCGGGTTAGTTCGGCCGTTTTCGTAAGTCTGGGCTCTGGTGGAAGCTTCTAACCTAACCTGTCGTTTCTAACCTTACCTAACCTTCGTTACTTTGTGAGATTTATGCAAATACGTTCTGTTCATCCGCCCCCCCCCTTCTTTAGTTCTTGGACTACTAAAATTTTAGTTATTAAAATATAAATTATTCTTACAATTCAGAAGCCGTTTCAGTTGGGAGTTTATTAAAATTAACTGAAAGATTTCTCATTACCGTTTGTATTTACTTATGGTGGTGTTATGTTACCAGTATGCAGATTTCTCTATAGCTAAACTTCACATAGGAAATCTGCTTAGTTTACGCAGCCCCTGTGTGAGGGACATTGGGTTTTACACGGTGAGATTCTATAATTGATTTCCATGTTGAGATTGTACTCATGTCATGATTTTGAAAAAAATTCATAAAATGTCCTTCGATCAACCCAGGAGATGACGAAAATGAGGTCCATTCAAAGCTATATATCATATTGGCCTGTTAACTCTCACAATTTTTGTTTGATCATTACCAAACTCGATATTTAAACTTTTTATGTAAAACTGAAGATACATCTATGGGAAACAGGTCTTAATAACACAAAGTCTTCCCACCAATTTCTTTATTCACGCACAAGGCCTTTCGGCACTAACGTGCTTTCATCAGTTGCTAACAAACAAACAACAAAGAAACATGCTTATGCCAAGTGATGCATCCAATAATTACATTTTGAAATATTTTAACAAAATAGAATTACATACTAAAATCAGTATTACAAAATAGTCCTATCTTAAAAATATTAAAATCGAAGTCAAACATAAAACGGATATATTATAGTTCAATTAATTAAAAATAATTAAAGTGAAATAAAACGTGAATAAATATTTTAAACATTAAGAACACATCTATCCTTTATGAAAAAGTCCCTACAAATTAACATAAATCCTACCTTTGCTGTATAATGGATGTCAACGCCACGGCTTTGGGGCTACTATTGGCGACCAGCACAGAGGGAGGAGGCCTACTCAACAGGACAGAACTTTGCATTTCCAATTGAACATTGAGGCAGACACCCCTCCGTCTCTCCAGCTCAATGTAGAGGGGTTCCAGTTTCCGAATCATTTTGTGGTCATATTCACCTTTAAAGCAACCACGTGTTGGCATTTTCATGTTTTTCTTTTCTCATATGCTGGAGGAACGTTGAGTTCATTCTAGACTGATGCTCCTGGCACCTTTTCTTTAATTTCCTGGAAGTCCTTCCCACATAAAATGCACCATATTCTCCTCATACGATTTTGTATATCCCCAACTGGTCCGGTAGCTTTATTGGGTCTTTTATCACTTGGCCTAAGCATGTTTCTTTGTTAGCACCTGATGATGGCACCTTAGTGCTGAAAGGCCTTGTGCGTGAATAAAGAAATTAGTGGGAAGACTTTGTGTTATTAAGACCTGTTTCCCAGATCTGCCCTCCCACATCCAGCAACATACGAATTACAAAAAAAGATCTAGTTCTTCAATGCCCAAAATCTGACTAGTCTTAGGAGTCGGGGGGGTTTAGGGGAATTACAAAAATTTGCAATAACTCTGTTATTACACATCGGATCAAATCATTTTATATAAGTAATCATATTGCAACTTAATTTACTATAAATGTTGTCTTATACATGTTTTCACTATCTTGAATATTAACCGAGATATTTGGATTTTTTGTTTTCAGTCTCCAGTAAACCTCCACTCCTACTCATGACTTATTGACAATAAGCTATTATGTCATGAACCACTTTATTCAAAACTTAAATACAGCTTATTGTTTTTTTTGAACTTTTACTTTGTGTTTTGAGATATTTACAAATATGTTGTTTGTGGCATCGTCAATTAAGATTTTATGTTCTTATATCGAAAATCTCTATTTGATTTATATGATACTTGGCATTTAACCATTTCATTCAACACTGAAGTTCATAGTCATTATAGGTTGAATCTGGACCAGGGATTGGGGTGTTATAGAGGGAGGAATTCAAAAATTCTTACTTTCTTATTTTCAACGTTCAGTAAACCCCTACTTCTATTCATCGGATTTTTACTTAGAAATAGAAAATATTTGATGAGAAAATATCAATAGTGTCATACCAGCACATGGGAAATCCGTTTAGTTTATACCCTCTGAGTGAAGGACTTTTATATATGCCTCCACACTATTGCTCTCCATAACTTACTCTCCCTGGTACTTGAATGTACAACAACTGCAAAATGTGAAAACTACTAATTCAAGAGGATCACTAATCTCCCTTATGCTGGTATGTTTTATACTTATTTTGAACCTTTGATCTCGGGCTTCTCAAACAATTCTAGAGCACCATTGAGATTTGTGTTATTTCTAATTGTAATCAACACATGTTGAGCAAATGCCATGTGAGTGCCTATGGCACAACCAATCTTTGTCCTTATTCTGCAGATTGCCACTTCCAGGCGAAGGTTAAACAAAATAAGTATAAAAGGATCTCCATGTTTTAAGCGTGTGATAATATGAGTTGAGAACATTAACTCATCTGCTTCCCAATAATAATAATATCCTAACTATTAGCAGTGATTGTGAAAATAAAATTTGTTGTGATTATTAGTAACATATAGGTTAATAATTTTTTTTCCAATCATCTATTTTGATCAAAAGGGGAAGTCTACAACTTGGTGCACAGCAGTCCTAAATATGGAATTTCAACATTCGAAGACTTACTACCAAATATACATACATATACATATGCAAATGCATTCAGATGTAATGCCAAAACTAGTCAAAATGGACTCACAGAACTACTTATAAAAATATGATTGACTTAATTTAATTTAATTAAATTCATGTATATTTCACCAGCTTTTTGTTGTGTTTCTGCACTCTATTTGTTATTTGGTCACCCTTTTGGTACTTACTTTGGCATCATTTTTGGTTTGAATATTTTAACTTGTATTAGTTGTTTTCAATTATTATATTGATATTTATCATTCCTAAGTATCCCAAAATTTGATCCTGTTTTAAAAAAAATTCAAGAAATGCTTATGTTAACACTTTTTTCTTTATGCATTAGTATTTTTAAGCTCTTATTAAAAAAAAAACATAATATTTCTAGTCCAATAAAAAATGTTAAAAAATACAAAAGTGAATCCTGGATAAATGTCAAGAATTGACTTCTGGAACCACTAAGATTGTACTATTATAAGGGTGGTCATTGGTCAATTGGTATGTAACTCTAGGAATTGCAGTTTCCACTCTTTATGGATTGATATTTTATGATCACTAAATGTTGATTTTTTATGATCAGTAAATGTTAAAGGATTAAACAAATTGTCTATCAAGCTGTTTCTCTTTGATACTAATATGTGCCCAAAAATGTTTTAGGGGACTATTTCATTATGTGAAACAGATCGCCCTTCTTCGAACAGTTGGCCATTTAAAATTTGCATATGTAAAATTAGAGATTTTAAAAATCACTAAACATGAAGAAGATTCTACTATAAGAATTCGATGGAGAATCAGAGGAATTTCTGGTTTAAAGGTTAGTTTATTTATTTTAATTTATGAAATATTTTACCTTAAGCTTTAAGGTTCACTCTTTATCATGCCTACCATCCTCTCTTGTGTTCTTCCTCATATTCTCAATTAGTTACTATCAATAATTTGCCCCCCCCCAGAGCCACAATGATTGATAAGTTAACAATTATATTTGATATTTCAAAGTTGAACCGATACCTCCCATAGGTGCTCTCAGGCACTCATCTTTCCCAAACTTTCTGGACTGATCTAGTCTTTCACAGAGTCTCCTCTCACTCTCCCAGGATGAGGAACCATAGCATCTGTCAGTTTAGACAAATTAGGTATATGTATGTATCTGTCTGTGTGTGACAACATAAGCTTTGCATTCAACAAGAGCAGTCTGGTGAAGGCATGGAGAAATGGGGGTGGGGGAGCAGCTAATGGTTTTTGTTGTCTGCTTTTTAGCAGATTTCCCTTAGGGGAAATCAGCTATTGAGGTTGTACTCATGACGGAATTTTTGAAATTTTTCTTCAAATGTCCATTGATCCTACCTAGTAGATGACGAAAATGAGGTCCGTTCATAACTGTATATATATATATATATATATATATATATATATATTTGTATATATTTTTGTTTGATCGTTACCAAACTCGATATTTAGTCGTTTTATGTAAAAAGAAAGATCAAGTTCGTTAACGGCTGAAATACCAGTGGCAGGGGGGGTTTAGAGGGGAGGATTTTCGAAAATTCGAAATATCTCCGTTACTATAGTCGGATCGAAAAATTGTACAGAATCAATCTTATTGCAAATTAAATTTACTATAAATATTGTTAAATACATTTATTCTCTATCTTGAATATTAACCGAGATATTTGCATTTTTATTAAATCTGGACCACTAACGGACGGGTGACTTTCCCGCCAAAAGCTAGTTCGGCCGTTTCTTTAACTGCTCGACTGTCGTAAAATTTCTCTATTGTGAAACTTCACGTTGGAAATCTGCTTAGTTTACGCAGCCCCTGCGTGACAGACTTTTTTGAAAATTGAGTTACCTTCATACCCAATTCATTAATAAATCTTGATTCACAGCATTCTTTCACGTGAATAGTTTTCATAGATGAATAACTAGATTATCCTTATTCTTTCAATACACTCAGTAAATGATATAAAACGACAATGGATTCATGTAGATACTCTTTCCATATTACTATTCCCACTCCAATCCATGAGATGTTTGATGTATTCAAAAAATCTGGGGTGGACACCAGATGACACTCGAGACACACTCCTTAACCAGCATGTCTGCCCTCCACTTTCCTTCTTGTTTCATTTCTTGTCTACATCCTGGCATTGCCTCTCTTTTTAAAAGCAAACTAACTGCCAGTACCCAAGTGGCCATATTAAGGGCTAGACTAGGGGTTGTTCCAAAATTACTATAATTTATAAAATTATATTACTATTATATCAATAAAGGCTAACCTTGGATTTCTTTCCATTTGTATATTTTCTAAAGTGCAGGTCACACACAAGTGCACTGTACCCTAGATGTGGTCTTACTATGCATTAAATAAGAGGTACAATGTTTATCTAGTAAGATACTTAATGTGTATTTTCTTGTTTAACTATTATTCTAGTGTTCAGTTAGACTACACAAAACAAAATTTTGACCTTTCTGAACAAAAATTTGGATTCAAATAGTCTTGGAGCCCTGAGTCCTTCCAATCTGCTGTCATCTACCATTATTCATAGGGTTCAACTTTACTTATGGTACTGTGCTCAAACTTTTTGAATGGTGAAATTTTAACTAAAGTTATTCACTTATACTTAAAGTGAAGTGACTTACAGTTATTCAAGTCTCTGGGTTTCTTCATTAATAGATAAACAAAGAACTTTATTGCATTAATCATAAAATATATTAAAAAAAAAACACAATCAACCTTAAATTAAACATTGACTCAATAACAGTAATTATTTATTTTAACCAATTTTAGTTTGATTGTTAAAGGGAAATCAACTATTGAGGTTGTACTCATGATCTGATTTTTGAAACATTTCCTCAAATGTCAATCAATCCTACTTTAGGGAATAACAAAAATGAAGTTGTTCAAATTATATACCTGTCTAACAGCCACAATTTTTGGTTGACTGTTCTCAAACTCGATATGTAAGAGTTTCATGTTAAAATATTGATCAAGTATGTTAACGGCTGAAGTAAGGTTGGACCGGGGAGGGAATGTTTAGAAGGAAAAAATCAAAAATATAAAGCACCTCTGTTATTAAGTTAGGCAACAAAATTGTATAAAACGATTATTGATCCAAATTTAATTTTCTTACAATTTTGTTTTGTACACTTTTTCTCTATCTTTAATATTAACCGGGATATTTAAATTTGTTAATTTTCAGCCTTCAGTATCCGTCATCACACATTACAAGCTTAAATACCAAGTATTGCATTCGGCAGACCTTTACTATTTGAGATAAGTGCAAATACGTTGTGTGAAGTCAGCAATTAAGATTTTACATTCTTGATACGAAAATGTTTATTTGATCTATACCATATTCGATATTTAACATTTTTGTTCAGTACTAAAGATCATAATCCTGAAGCCCAACAGACCCAATACTTGTTATCACCATTATATAGCCTCACTAGTGTAAGGATTTTATTTAGAGAGTCCATTACTAAATACTATAAAACATCATGCACTTTTTTCATACAATCACACAAAACCTTTTGTTTGTTTGTATGAAACTAAAAATATTTTGTAAGCTTTAATGTTGGTATATATTGAATATTTTATACAACTAATCGCTTATTTTTTTTCCCAGGTCATGTTAATGTTCTGGAAATTCAAAGTTTGGAAGTTAAGGGACCAAATTCAACAACACCAGGAACTGTGAGTAGATAATTTTGCTTTAAAACTACTTTTAAATTTATTTTATTTAAAGAGTTTTTTTGAGTTTTTGTTTTTTGAGTTCAAATTGTTACTAATTAATGTCCACGCTGTGCTACTATGGTTAATTGGGGGCAGGCTATCTACAGTGTACCACCCTTTTAGCAGATTTCCCTTAAGGGAAATCAGCTATTGATGTCGTACTCATGACACGATTTTCGAAAAATTTCTTCAAATGTCCATCGATCCTACCCAGGAGATGACGAAAATGAGGTCCGTTCAAAATTATATATATATTTGTCTGTTACCGCTCTAGCGGTCGCAATTTTTGTTTGATCGTTACGAAACTCGATATTTAACCGTTTTATGTAAAAAGACAGATCAAGTTCGTTAATGGCTGAAATCGGACTAGAGGGAGGGGGGGGAGGATTTTCGAAAATTCAAAATATCTCCATTATTATGCATCTGATCGAAAAATTGTATATAACTAATCTTATTCCAAATTAAATTTACTATAAATATTGTTACATACATTTATTCTCTATCTTGAATATTAATCGAGATATTTGCATTTTTATGAAGTCTATGGGACATGTGGTGGAGGGGTATGTTCGGATTAGTTCGGCCGTTTTCGTTAACTGTTCAGGTCAGGTGGAAGCTTCTTCTAACCTTACCTTACTTACTTTGTGAGATTTATGCAAATACGTTCTGTTCATCCGTCCCCCCCCCTTCTTTAGTTCTTGGACTACTAAAATTTGAGTTATTAAAATATAAATTATTCTTACAATTCAGAAGCCGTTTCAGTTGGGAATTTATTTTAATTAACTGAAAGATTTCTCATTACCGTTTGTATTTAATCACGGTGGTTTTGTGTTACCAGTATGCAGATTTCTCTATTGTATAACTTCACATGGGAAATCTGCTTAGTTTACGCAGCCCCTGCGTGACGGACTTATTTTTTTAGCCAGGATGAGACTAAGGATGTTATTTAATGAGTTTGTCACTAACTAAATTCCTACTTGCCTGGCAGGAATCAAACCCGCCACTCTAGTTTTACCAAGTGGCCTTAACTCACTTGGTTATCATGAGCCCCTATTGTATAAAAATAAATAAATACAAATACAAAAATAAAAAATAAGCCGATCTTATCTACCTCCTTTTGGTTCTTTGTGTTTACTTTAAATGTAGACGTTAAGTTTTCATTTGTATGGTTGTGGTAATATACTCTATTTATTTAAATATATGACTGTGACTATTTAATCAGTTAGATGGAGGATTTTGTTTTTTAACTGTAGATTTTAAGTTATTTATTTTCTCTCTCTCTTACTGGTTGTATAATGAAAAATTAGAATTTTGGTTGTTGATTACCTTGCAGCTTGTCCTTTCTCAATTGGATCCATCCAATAAATTTGAAATAGATATCTGCAAACAGTTTTAGTTTAAAGAAGTAGAACGGAAAACATTATTTGAACAGTGTCTAAGGTGTGTTTTCAGGCATTGTCTGTATTATAATCATTCAAACCTCTTAGGTAAGTGATAGTATAGCAGCAATCTAAAAATTGTACAATGGCCCAGGACAGTGGAGGTGAACAGTGGCTAAAATTTGTTAAATAATTAGTTTCAAGAATATGGTGGTCATATTCTAAAATGTCATTTTAAGGCCAGTCCTCAGGCCTATCTTGTAGAATCGTCACTTTTAGTAATAGTAGTAGTATGTAGTTTAAGGCAGACATACACAACTATTGCAAGTTGCGTTGCATGTCGTGTACAGACACCCCCTCATCATCTTCTTGCAAATCAGAAGTACTAGGAGTTGTAGATGCACTCTCTAAGCAAACTATATTCACTTTAGGATATATTACTTATCTAGGAGTAATTGAATATATTTTTGTAATAGCACCTGCATGTTCTGGTGCACCCTCTCAGCTTTCCTCCAAGTCCTGTGTCCACTCCTGACCTGCTGCCTCTAACTCCTGTATTGCGTCTTGTACCCCTTCAATGCTAGTTGCCATTGTTACCTCTTCAACAGTAGGGTGTAGCTCTATAAATATTAATCACACTGATTTAGTACTTAAGGAGCAAAATAGAAAAGTCTGTCACACAGGGTCTGTGTAAACTAAGCACATTTTCCAAGAGTAAGAGGTTCAATGAGAACAATATTTGCAATTTAAGCTTAGAATAAAGTGGTTCACAATATAGCAGCTTATTGCTGTTCTGATATGAGTAGGAGTGGGGGTTTACTGAAGGCTAAAAACTAAAAAAATGCAAATATCGTGGCTAGTATTGAAGATAAAGAATTAATATATATCACAATATTTATAGTACATTTAATTTACAATATGATTGGTTCTAAATAATTTTTCAATAGACGTACAATAATGGAAATATTTTGAATTTTCAAAATTCCCCCTCTAAACCCAACCCTCCCACTAGTCCGATTTCAGCCATTAATGAACTTGACCTTTAGTTTTGCATACACACACACACACACACACACACACACAGTTTGGAACGGACCTCATTTTCGTCATCTACTGGGTAGGATTGGTGGACATTTGAAGAAACATTTTGAAAATTGTGTCATGAGTACGACCTCAATAGCTGATTTCCCTTAAGGGAAATCTGCTAAAAACGTAAAGTACTTGTGATTTGGTACAGGTCATATAGTCAACAATAATTCTTTACGTAATATTCATATCTAACTTTAATTGTTATTTATATTTAGTTTTTACTTTGCAGGTGGTACGATGGTTTTTCCACTTTTTATGTTGGAGGTGATGGTCTTATTTACAAGCATGTTGCTGACAAGGTGAGTTCATTTCTGTTTCTATAAGTGCTTTATTCATATATTCATTTCAAATGGATGAGTTGCTCCCAAATGAACAACTCATGGTGAAGACCTACCGCCTCTCTGAAAGTGTAATCACAAGTTTTTTAATAATAAGCAATGGAGAGCTACCAGAATCTCACAAAATATTTGCCTCACTATCTAAGCTTTTATGCCGAACTCATTTTGAATTTAATTTTTGATAGAAAGGCATTATGCAGAATGAATATACAGACTTCTACGTACCTCCAGCCCACTGTTACAGGATTAATGACAATTTAGAGAAGAATGAAATATTGTGGGGGGGGGAGATAAGTAAAGCTCTAAGAATAAAATCCATTATCATAGGCCACAGTATATTTAGTACATTGCTTAAAACTAAAGTCCTCCAATAGAGAGTAAGTGTAAACCTCTCGATTATGCCTAGCTATATATATATATATATATATATATATATATATATATATATATATATATATATATATATATATATATTTATTTTGGGCAACAAACAAGATAGGTGGTTGTTGAAGAGACCAGGAATGCATTCTTCACCTCACTACCATGAAGCCATATTGTCAATATGTTATCGATACAATTTTAGTTTGAGAGGTTATTGATTGATCTCTTCAAAATCCTCTGTGTAGAGGTTGACTAAAATAGACAACAGAGGTATTCAATCTTCCTGTTTGTAAACCATATCTTTGAATTGAATCCAGTAAAGTAAAACAACTCCTGAAGCCCTTCCTTCTCAGCCAACCCTTCATCGGAGAAAATCTGAAACTGAATCAAGTCCTTATTAACTGGCTCATATGTGAAGAGGAACTCTACAGCAAAAGTAGCAACTCAGTCATTTCTGTCCACACACGAATCCCTATATCAGTTGGGCTGGGCTCTTGGTTTAAGTCAATGTATACCTTAAATGAGGTCTTTTCTCCTGGTTTCACTTTCTTATTGCCTTCCTGCAGAGTATCTCATAATGGTGTCACTCTCTTTGGCCATTCTACCTTCTAAATCTACTATCTGGCGACTTCTTGATGGTTGATCAACATATATGATTCTCCACCTCTTTCCGGGTCACATTTATCTCTATTCTGGTCTGGTATTGTTTTTTATAACGTAACAGATCTGGTAGAATTAAGACTGGTATGTAGGTGATTTGGCTTATCACTGGATCAATTTGCATTAATTGTGTTCATGGTTACAACTCTGTCAAATTTAAGTGGAGGATTAGAAACAATATTGAATGAAATGAATTTAATGTCAGCTTAATATTCTTCTCTTTTCTATTAAAAATGAAGTACAGACAGATCTAGGCCCTTCATGCTTTGTGGAGACAGAGGTTTATTTTTAATTTATATTAAGATTGCTTACTGTGGTAGATATGAGAACCTGCCATTGACTAATTGTTCCAGCCATGAATCTACGTGTAACTGATATGCTTACTAAACATGTTTCATATTCAAGTGAGATACCTAATGAGTATTCTGGGGCTCAGGTTAACCATGTGAGTTAAAGCGTTGAGCTAGAGTGGCGAGTTCGATTCCCCCCTGGGCAATAGGAATTTATTTAGTGACGGAATTCATTAAGTAAAATCCTTAGTCCCACCCTGGCTAGAAAATGGTGGTAACCTGTCCCAATTAGCCTTAGTTGCAAAAAAGAGGACGTTAATAAATAATTTATAACTTTAATTGATCAATTCATTGTTCCTCCAAATTTGTTATATGTGTTTTTCCCTCTACAAAGTAGTAATACGTAGATAACATTTATTATTATTAAAGAAGCATTTCTTTTTTTACAGGTAATGCCAGACGATGATGAAATAGTTGACAAATCAAAACAGAATTTAAAGACAAAACTTGCTTTACTATATGGTTTACCTTTCTCAGGGCATCATTTGCCTAGTTTCACATTATTTCTCAAAAATATATTTGAAAATACCCCAAGAAAAACATCTAGTGAAGAAACTTACCCCTTAGAAAGGAGAGTATAATAAAAAAAATAAGTTAGTATTTATTTTTGTAGAATGATGTCTTTCGCAGTTCCAATTTTCTTATTTCTTATAAGAGTGCTTTGTTAATGATTACCCAAAGAATTAAGTAGTGCTCGTAAATCAATAGCTAATCGATATTGTCCTTCTCACTGTTTTTGTTGTATTAGATTTGGATTGTAAAATTAAAAATTCATGATCTCTTCAGTTGTGTACATTTTTTTAGTTATTTATGTTTGTCAGTGTCAAACACTTTTTACTTCTGTTTAACAGATTGTTAAATAAACTGAAAATTTGATTTTTTTAAGAATATGTTTTTATTTATTCCTTTGTTCAGACTAAGCTCTTCTTTCTACCACTAAGAAATATTTATATACAATACCCTTAAGGGTAATCAGCTATTGAGGTCATACTCATGACGCGATTTTCAGAAAATTGTGTATATAGATATAGTCTTTTAAAAATATATATATATATATATATATATATATATATATATATATATATATATATATATATATATATATATATATATATATTGGTCTGTTAACACTTTAGTGGTCGCAATTTTTGTTTAATCATTACCAAACTCGGTATTTAATCATTTTATGTAAAAAAGAAAGATCATGTTCATTAATGGCTGAATCGGACCAGTGGGAGGGGGGGGGGAATTTTGAAGATTTGAAATATCTTTGTTACTCTATGTCAGATCGAAAACTTGTATAGAACCAATCTTATTGCAAATTAAATTTATTATAAATATTGCTATATTCATTTATTCTCTATCATGAATAATAACCGAGATATTTGCATTTTAGCAGATTTCCCTGTAGCTGTACTAATTAGTGCCTGTATTTAGCTGTACTAGAGGTGCCAGGTTCAAAATCAGGGATAAGGGACAATAAATTTTACAAGTTAAGCAGTTGTCGGGCTTTGAGGCTGGACTTCTATCGGTTGAGGATCATGGACTTCAATAAAGTAGTAGGGATCTACAAAAACGTTAGAACACATATTACACTTTAGATGAACATAATAGAACACAAATTATATATATAAAATTGTAACCTCTGTCTGTACATTGATTTTTTTTTCAAAATTTCACGATACTTTTTCGTTTCACATGTCATAGACACCATAACTGCATTTTTTTTTCTTTCGTGTATGTTTGTTTGTTTGTTACCTTTTCACGCATAAACGTCTGAACCGAATTTTATGAAACTTAGTATGTATGTTACTACTAACCCAATTTAGACTTTAGGCTATATTAATATTCTCTGAGACGAACAGGAGTGGGGGTTATAAGGGAGGCCAGAAAATAAAAATAGCGATATTTCGTTTCCTATTGGTTTTTTGGTAAATATGAACATAACAAAAGTTGTTAGTTATTCAGAGTAACTTTTGTTATGTACACTTTTTTTTGTACACCGAATTATAAACGAGATATACGCTAAAACCTATAGCGGAATTGAACAATTTTATTTGGCACAAAAGACTCAACCGAACTAAATAGAACACGGTATGTGTATTAGCACTAACACCTTCATTATAATAAGCCATACCAACATTTCTAGGGGTGGGCAGGAGTGGGGTTGTAAGGGAGGCCTGAATTTAAAAATAGTGGTATTTCGTTTTCTATTGGTTTTTCTGCAAATATGTACATGACAAATGTAGTTTAATTTTTTATTTGACGTAACTTTTGTTATATTCACCTTTGTCTTATAACAAAGTATAAACGAGATATACACTAAAAAATAAAGCTGGAGCCAACAGTTTTGTTGGGCACTGTCGATTGAACTGAACTTAACAAAACTCTGTATGTGAATTAGTATTAATTCTGTCATGATTATAAGCTATATTAAAATTTTTAGGTCCAAACGGGAGTGGGGGTTATGAGAGAGGCCTGAAATGAAAAATTGCGATATTCCGTTACCCATTGGTTTTTCAACAGATGCAAGTAACAAAAGTTGTTCATTGTGTTATTTAAAGTAACTTTTGTTATATATACTTTTTTCGTATATCGAATTATAAACGAGCTAAAATCTACAGTGGAAATCAACAATTTTATTGGGTGTAAAAGACAACCTAATTAAACAAAACTTTGAACTTTATATGTGAATTAGCATCCAATCCTCCATGAAAATTGGCTATGTTAGCATTTCTACGATGAAAGGGGGGGGGGTGTTATCCAGGAAGCCTGTGATGATGAGATATACGCTAAAACTATAGCGGGAGTAACCAATTGTATTAGTACAAATTAATGTCTATTTTATATAGGCGTAATAATGTTATGTTTTTAGACTTATATGGTAGTTCTATGTATAATTCGGATTAGTGAGGTTATAAATCTCTGCAGCCCCCTCCCCACCTCCTTTAATATTTATTTTCACTAGGAAATAACGTTATTTATTTCCAATGGAAATGAAAACTATATGAACATTTTCATTATTCAATTTTTATTACGTAATTTTTAAACAAAGTCACGCTGAATTTACACAAGGAGTGATGCCAGAAATTGTGGGGAATCAAACTCTTTAATTCTGGTATATAGTAGTTTATTTCCTCCTATATTTTGACGCCTATTTACAACCAACTATTTCTGAAGTATGTGTGCCCAGAGCGGGTTTAACAGAAAATATGTGCATTATAGATACTATTTAATTATAATAAATGCCATCTGTGATTATGATTTGAATTATTCACGGTGTGTCAACCAGTAGAGAGAGATTGATTGGGAACTCATTTTAATTTACTCTTTTTAATTCAAATTTCTATTCTATACGTCCCCTACAGTTACCTGGGCCTCATAAAAAGTCCGTCACGCAGGGGCTGTGTAAACTAAGCAGATTTCCCACGTAAAGTTATACGATAGAGAAATCTCCATACGAGTTACGTAAACTAGCTTTCGGCGGGAACTATTAAACGCGACCATACCTCGTCCGTTACACTTAATAAAAATGCAAATATCTTGGTTAATATTCAAGATAGAGAATAAATATATATAACAATATTTATAGTAAATTTAATTTGCAATAAGATTGGTTCTATACAAATTCGTTAATCTCATATTAATAATAATCTATTGTTATGAAGCACATTATTTGAAGCTTAAATATCAAATATTGTTCTCATTGAACTTTTTTGAGATAAATACAAATACGTGGGGCACGTGGGAAATCTGTTTAGTTAATGCAGCCCCTGTGTGACGGATTTTTTATTAAGTGTGTGCAGATATCAGTCGAGAGGATATCAGCTGATGTCAGATCTATTCTTGACTCCGCCAAAAGCTAGTTCGGCCGTTTCCGTAATTGTTCGGCTCTCGTGAAATTGGTTTAGAGACTCGTTACTAGTATGCAGATTTCTATATAGCAAAACTTCACGTGGGATATCTGCTTAGTTTACACAGCCCCTGCGTGACGAACTTTTTTGATTATGTATTCTACATGCAACATTTGTTTTTTCCATTTCACATATACTAAAAGCTGAATGAATTAATTTTTCACAAATACATTTACTAAAGGCTGAATATATTTTTCAAAGAAAATGAAAGTTTCTTGCTTGAAGAGAGATCTCAAGAAAAAATAAAATAGGCATTCTTTCCACTCGCAATATATTTAAAAGTGACAGAGGACTTTCAGAGCAAGTGCTCCATCAGCAGTGCCTAGTCAACACAAACAATTTGTATACAGAAACTGCATTTAAAAAAAAAAAAAAAAAAAAAAAAAAACTAATTTAAAAAAATGTACTACACAGTTAAATTCAGATCATACAAATTTTTATAAAGTCAACGATATAAAATGCCTATCTTTAAAAAGTTGTAAGCTGCCTACATAATAAAACCAATTGGTTTTAAAAACAAACTAAAACTAAAAAACACTACAAGTACTAAAATATAAGTAGAGAGGGAAGACTTACAATTAAAGTTGGCTGACCTCGGACAGAATATGTCTTGTAGTGCAGCTATTGTCTCACATGAGACATATTAGAGGCTTTTACCCTCTCCAAACCGATTATGATTTCTGCTCCCATTTCAGAACTCATCTCATCAATACATTTTCTTCATCCATGTTCTACTCTTTTTGTCTTCATATAGCCTTACTGGGCCCGAGCGGTATTGAGGTTCTCCTTTGCCGTTTGCACATGGAACATGGTCCTATGCTTCTTTAACCTGGTTCTTATCTAGCGACCATGTATGTTTGTTGCCTCCACCAATGATTGTCCACTTGCTCTGAAAGCACTCTGTCACTTTTAAATATATCGTGAGTGCAAGGAAGGCCTATTTTGGTTCTTCTTACAAAGCTGAATAGTTTTAAATTTTCATTTTATCTAAAGAAGGCGGAAGGAAGAAATCACAAAAATGGGCCTCCACCCACAAACAGTATATTTAACAGCGACAGAGTGCTCTCAGAGCAAAAGCTCCATTATCAGTGCCAATTGATTGTGTGCCAACATTGAACTCCAGCTGTTGCCCAGCGAGCATCAGAATCCATGTTTTCTACAGAGAAGTCCTGGATGGTGGAAGGTAGATATGATGGAGAAAACACAACAACAGGCCCTCGTTCCCCAAACAGTATATTTAACAGCAACAGTTCACTTTGCTGGGAGTTCAATGTTGGCACACAATCAACTGGCTCTGATGATGAAGATCTGGTTCTGAAAGCGCTTTCTCGCTGATAAAAACATACTATTGTTGGAAGGAAGACCTGTTTTTGTGTTTTCATCATAGTTTTAAATTTATTTGATAACTAAACAATTTTAAAAACTCAATTAATTTGTTGTACAAATTGTGAAGAATTGGACGTTTTTTCTCTCTCTCCAAGTAAACATTCTTCACTTCCAACAAACACTGCCGTGGGTTTATTTACGTATTTCATGGGTATGTAGATGCTTTGAAATCAAAACAAGGTTGTCAGTTTACCATTCCTTAGAATAGTAGCTGGCCTTACTGCATTCTATTCTTTGTTGTATGATTTAACAATTTATTATGTTTATATCTTGGTGTTACCTCTGGCATAATAATTGTATTTTTCCTGAAGATGGCTGTTAGAAATGTGAACATTTTTGCTATTGTTGCGAAAACTACTTACATGAAAAATTAAACAAACAGAGTTAATCACATATTTAAGAAGTACGAAGTAGATAAAAGGAGCCGACCGATGGAAAGAATTGGCACCGAAGTGTCTAGACTACGCCGTCTAGCACGTTCTCGGCAATACTCGTCCAGGATCTAGATGTGTCTAGATACTTCTCTTTGATGTTTACCGGCTATAAAAGTACTACTATTACTAGTCGTGTGCTTGATGGGTCACCAGATGGCACCAATTATTGTGTCCTCATTTCAGTGCTTAAAAGTACATGGACACCAGGTAAAACGCCCCAACCTCGGTTATCAGCTGGACAAACACACAAGGGCTCACAAAGCTGGCCGAGCCTGAGGACCATTTGGGTCCAGACCACGCTCCATGTACGCTCTGGTAGCTCACACCCAACAAACACTCTCGTATCCATTCCGAATCCTGGTATCATCCCAACCCGGCCCATATATCTCGTACCCCCAGCACATTCACACCCTTCTTACATGCTACTATCCTCACTTCATTCGTGCAAACTCTCGCCCTGTCTTAACTCTCTCTTTTGCAATTGTCGCAGCATAGTGTGCCTTTCTTACTACCTTGCGACCACCTCATTTGATGATGGCCCTCCTGGCCCCAGCCTCGCAAGTAACTTGCTGCCTGCAGTGCCTCGCTTAATGGCCAACTCTCAGACCTCCTCACACGTACACGCATGTAACCCAACATAAAGCCTTCCAACGCTACTCATCCTCCTGAACGCCTTCACACTCATTCTAACCACCGATGAACTCAACCTCAATCCCCCCCCCCACTCTCCCCTCTCTCTCTCTCTCTCTCTCTCTCTCTCTCTCTCTCTCTCTCTCACACACACACACACACACACACACACACACACACCACACTCACAACCTTATCACTATCAGTATCTAACATTTCTAACCTTCTACTCACTTCCCTCAACACGTTTTGTTCTAGCGGATCTACAATACTCCCTACCTCATTAACCTTCTTAAAAACCAGGCCATATTTTCCCTAACCCGCTCAAAACCCCTCTTTCCCCAATCCAATTCCTAGCTCACATGGATCGATTCCTTTTCTAACTCCCCCTCACCTCTCGTGTAACAACATCAACCTCCCTGCCACTCTCAGCGTAATGATCCGACAGTCTGTAGTGCCCCACCGGCCGCTCCTTGCACTTCCCTTGTAACTTGAGCAATAAGCTTTTGCCCCAAGGCAAACTCAATGAGGATGGAGAGTCCCCTGCATCCTCTGTAAAAAGCCCTTAACTCCCCCCCGTCTCTACCTCATACCTTGTCATCCCCTCCGAGATCCAACTCCTGGTCAGCATCGTTACCACTTTCTTGCCTGCCTCCTCAGGAGATCCGCCACTGGGCCTGGTCTTCGTAGCGTACACCGTAGGAGTCCTTGACCATTCAGCAGCTCCCATTGAACCTCTTTCCGTTCTAGTTCCAACAAACTTCTCCACTGAAAAGCTACTTGATTTTGGTGTTGATGTTATGATTGCTTCTGAGTTTGATCCCACAACCGATCAGGGCTCGCAGACTCGGGAATGTCCAACGAGTTCCCCCGTGGGGGCAGCTCAACATCAGGTGGGTGGGCATGCTCCAGTGATGGACATACCTCCCGCGCTCCGACAACATGGGCATCCTCCGTGGCCCGTGCCAGGGGGAGGGGTGAGCACACACCCCCGTTATGGGTCCACCGTTGTGAGTATGTCCCAGCCCAACACGTCTTACCAAGTCGTAATCCAAGATCTTTCCTTTAACAGCCAAATCATACCAATAGACAATCCTTAACATAACAAATACACCCAACACACTCTCATCTCACCCCTCTTTCACATACTCAATTATACTAGTAATATGGGAGTCTTCAGCATGCAAGCACACTATAGATCCTCACCAAAAAACACTCGCCCAACTCCCCATGCACACTACTTCGCCTACTAACTTACCTTACTAATCCTAACTATACTTACCACTAACTTAATTCTTCAAGAGAACCACCATACTTCACACTACAGCCACCCCCACCAGCACGATACGAACTCCCACTCCACCATCATTCACTAAATACATACCCACCCACCATTCGCACTTCCAAACATCTTAAAGACTGTCTGAACACTCCCCCGAATACCTCCTTCGTTATCACCGTGTGGCTTACTTGCACACTGACCGAAAGCCATGTGGAGATTTGCAGTCTGGTCTAAGGGTTTCACTCCCCTGACGGCAGATTACTAGTACATGACAGTCGACCTCTCAGTCCCTCGTTAACCCATCATTAGGTTAACTTTAGTTCGACGATGTCATGCAAACATCGCAGAGAGCACCCAACTACTTCGAACCTGCGGCGAGGAAGGAACACGACTACTGCCAAACGTCGAAAGTTACGTCTATGAGGTATGGCATTGTCCTGTTGTCAGCAAACTTGTTTTTTAATGATTCTAGCAAGTCAGTTAAAGTAGCACAATTATTGTTGTAAGAAACAGCTTCAGCTGGGCCATCTAAATGGCACATGGCTGCTTTAAAAAGTAACCAACGGTTGTTTTCCTTATCTTTATTATGCAATGCTGATGCTTCTTATTCTTTTTGATGCAATATGAATTAAAAATGCTTCACTCCTGGATATAAATTGAGGTAATTTGTAGCTAGTTCCATCGTACCTTGGAATATATTTTGAAATATCCATTGAGAGTGGTTTGGAGATCATTTGAATTTCGCTAATGTTTTGAGTCAAAATATCTTTTTGGATTTGGGGAATAGTTTGGATTTCTTGTTGGTTAGGCATGATAGGGTTTAATTTAGAGGCTACTCACACTACTGTAGTGGTGTTGTTCCTCCAGCTGCGAAGATAAATCTGATGAAAATGTTGAAGTTCTGAGTCTTTTGCTCTTCCAGATTCCTTCTTGCTGCTCCAGGCTGTCCTCGGCTTCAATGTAATTGGGGGAGTCGGGAAATAGATCACGAGTAAAAGTGCTAGGCTTCACTATACTTTGAGTAATAAGCAGTTAAGGATTAAAATACAAAGTTTTCAAAATTGTGGGAAAATAACCACACTTGAAAATGAAAACTTCTGCTAAGTACCTATATTCGAGCAGTCAGTTAAGTACAAAGTAAGCGTGAAAGCCTTTTTAAATAGCACTTTTATTGATAATAACAATTACAAACTTAAAATGAGCAGAGTAACAGGCACTACAGCTACTGGGGAAATGACGAGAGGAAAAAAGGAAGGGATTATAAAGGAAATAAATGCTGATGTTTGTGATGTCAGTAGAGCAGATGTTCCCTAGACGTAACTGAAAAGGAAAAAGTCCTGCAGCAGTGCGGATTTCTCTTCCCCCCAGAAACAACCGGTATGTTTAGGGAGGTATTAGGTGGATCTCGGACCTGCGCAACCTCAACACAGCCAGAGATACTTGCTGCCGACGACGCATCGGTCAAGAACTTTCTGCATGAATGTCCAGACGGCAGCTACAGAATGTCACATGAAAATTCACCGGCCTATAGAGCGTGTGGCCAATCTACCAGCCGTCTGGCGTAGGCCGAGGACGCTCATCACGTGTTAACCAACTGGATCAAACGATGGCGCGCTATGTACCGACTGAGGAAGTCCACTGGACTCAGCGCACAACCTTCAAGAGCTCTGCACATGTCTCCATTTCCACTTCGCGATCAAACATCATCTCTCTCGGGTCAAGTGCCGACTGAAGAACGACCAGATGGACCCAACACAGGAAGTAGGCGCCTTCATCTCCACGCAGGTAAACGTCGGAAGGTGGCTAGAACCCCACGAGAATTGGCGAGTCATGGCCGAGATGATCCTGAATCAATTCGAGCCCAGGATGGAAACTCAGATGGATGGGCTTTTGAGCATCATAAGCGACATAGGACATTTCACCTCTACGGCCTGGGACATCCAACAGGAATGATTTTCAGAAGGTGGAACGTCCACACCAGCAGGGAAACGAGTAGCGGGGTCCCAGTAACTACGACGACACTAGTGGAGGCCCCCCCTCTGATCAATGAGACACCGACTACAGGAGGTAGTCTATTGCGGTTCAATTGCAACTCTCTTTGTCACCGTCTCGCCGAGTATGGCCCGGTTACACATTCTTACCAATGTTGCATCTCTCCTATTTTTCTCAATCCCCGATCCTGTGGCAAATAACAAAAACAAAGATCCACCTTTTATATTGTAAGTGTGCAACTGTCAGCTCTGCAACACAAGCAATGCAGGTTGGAGGTTTTCCCTGTTTCATCTGATGCAGGTGTGTGGCCAATTCTAAGGTGGCGTATCATTGCTTCATCCCTCCTGTTTGTGCTTGTTCAAGTATTCCAGGGGTTGACACTA
Organism: Riptortus pedestris; assembly: GCA_019009955.1. NCBI lineage: Eukaryota > Metazoa > Arthropoda > Insecta > Hemiptera > Alydidae > Riptortus > Riptortus pedestris. The sequence continues at coordinate 201,963,309 of CM032228.1, read as the reverse complement.
CTTTTTACCATGCGGAGCTTATTGTCACATAACTCATGCCATTGCTCAAGTGCCAGGTTTTTGCATGATGATAGCGTCAACGATCGGAACTTCTGACAGTAAGAGTGCCCTCTGTGAGATCTTTTGTGGCTAAGGCGTCAGATTTTATATTTACGTCCAGGCCTCAATGTCCTGGAATTCATAAAAAGTCTACATGAACATTTTTCCTGTATAGTTCTTGTAAAATCTGTTGTTTCCTTACAGATAGGATTCTTTATGTACATTTTTTCAATTGACTTAGCCTGCTGGACGAGTCAGAACATACTAAAGCAATCTTTTGTACATTTAATAATAAATTAAGGATTGCCTTTATTGCAGTTAACACACTTCTTACTGAGGGGAGGGAGAGATCCTTGGAAAATACGGGTGAACTTACACCTTCGTCAGTTTTGGTCTTTCTACATATAAATGGAAATCTTCGGACGATTCGCCCGACTCTTTCATTTGTAAACATAAATTGGCATTTTTTACTTATTCTATGTTTTTTTCAATTCCCAATTTATATTTGGAGGTAATAAGAGCCATGGTTCCAAATGATAGTTTTCATCAACAATAATTTCAATAATGCCCATCCCATATTTCCTGAATATGTATTTTATAGGGGGAAAGTATACATTTTATTATTTAGTAAAATATTCCTGGCAGGATATATATGTATATATAACCCGTGTTTGAAAATGTGCCTCTTTTAAAGCTAATGGTAAACGGTTACGGTCTCGATTCCCTTATTAGCAATAGGAATTTATTTATTGATTAACTCACTAAATAAAATCTTTAGAACTACACCGGCTAGAAAACCTATAGGCCCAAATTATTCATAGTAGAAGAAAATGAGCGTTAACAAATAACTTTTGTTTCTTTAACATTTTCTAACCTTGGATTTATTTAGTGGGTAACTCATTAAATAAATTTCTTAGTCCCACCTTGGCTAGAAAAGAGTGGTAACCTGTAGATAACCCGTCCCAATTAGCCATAGTAGCAAAACGTGGACGTTAATGATAACCTTGAAGACAAATTGGTATTTATTTTCTACTGTACATATGTGAATAGAAATACACTATTAACATCATGTGACCACAGTTTTTCCATGGTCACAAGTTTTATTCAAGCCCGCAAGTTTCTAGGTTTAAAATGAACTATTTATTTATTAAACTTAGATAGAGCATACGATTGAGGAGGTGATGTTGCTCATTATGCTGCGATGGCTATAAGCTGAAAACAATGACAGGTATGTTGATTAAGCAGAACAAGAATTATTTACTTCAGACTTGTTATGTCTTTTCCCATTCATGAAATGTTACAATCTAACTAACCATTTAGAATATTTCCCTTAAGGGAAATCAGCTATTGAGATCGTACTAATGACACGATTTTCGAAAAATTTCTTCGAATGTCCATCGATCCTACCCAGGAGATGACGAAAATGAGGTCCATTCAAAATTATATGTATATATATTTGTCTGTTAACGCTGTAGCGGTCGCAATTTTTTTTTTATCGTTCTCGATATTTAAACGTTTTATGCAAAATGACAGATCAAGTTTGTTAATGGCTGAAATGGACAAGTGGGAGGGAGGGGGGGTTTAGAGGGGGGATTTTCGAAATATCTCCGTTACTATACATCGGATCAAAAAATTGTATAGAACCAATATTATTGCAAATTAAATTTACTATAAATATTGTTCTATACATTTATTCTTTATCTTGAATATTAACCTAGATATTTGCATTTTATTAAACGTGGCCGGTTAACGGACGAGTGAGTTTCCGCCAAAAGCTAGTTCGGCCGTTTCCGTAACTGTTCGGCTCTCATATGGAGATTTCTATATTGTTAAACTTCACGTGGGAAATTTGCTTAGTTTACGCAGCCCCTGCGTGACTGACTTTTTTTGTTTGATCGTTACCAAACTGAATATTTAAACGTTTATGTAAAAATAAACAACTCTTATTGAAAATTAAATGTTCTATAAATGTTGTCATATGCGTATTTTGACTATCTGGATTATTAACCGAGATATTTGCAGACCGCGTTTTAGCAGATTTCCCTTAAGGGAAATCAGCTATTGAGGTCGTACTCATGACGCGATTTTCGAAAAAGTTCTTCAAATGTCCATCGATCCTACCCAGGAGATGACGAAAATGAGGTCCGTTCAAAACTATATATATATATTTATATATATTTGTCTGTTAACGCTCTAGCGGTTGCACTTTTTGTTTGGTCGTTACCAAACTCGGGAACTCGGGATTCACTAAATCCGTACCCCTACTCATGTAATATTATCAATAAGCTGTAATATCATGAAGCACTTTATTTGAAGTTTAAATACCAAATATAGTTCTCATTGCACTTTTACTTTTTGAGATAAAATGCAAACATGTGTCGCACGTGCGAAATATGCTTAGTTAACGCATTCCTTGCGTGATGACCTTTGGGCTGGGATAGGTGACCAAGTGTCGTTGAGACAAATATTGATTTATTTGAACGGAGTATATTCGTTGATAATTTCTTTTTTATACACTCTTACTCATAAAATCTGACACAATGAGATTTGAACCGCAACAACAATGAGAGGTTCTCTAACCACCTCCCACCCCCTTCCTCCGAGTACGATGAAAAACGTCGGTCACGCAGGGGCTGCGTAGACAGATTTCCCGGGTGCTACACTAACACTAACACTACTGATCTCATCTCCCCACACTCTATTTCTATGTAAAACCGATGTGTAGAAAGGGCGGGGGGGGGAGGTACTGAAGGCAGAAAACCAGAAAGCACTAAAGCTGGCTTTATACTTAAGTTAGAAAAAATGCATAGAACAACAACTGTACACGTCAATAGTTAAACAAGATTGGTTCTCTAATATTTTACGATCTGACTCATTATAACGGAGATATTTTGAATTTCGAACCCCTCCCCCTTCTAGACCCGCACTATTCCGGTTCTCTTTACCGACAATATACATGATCTTTAGTGTTGATTGAGACGGTTTAATATCGAACATCTTAATTGTTGACGTCACCACATAATGTACATATTTGGATGTATCTCACAAAGTAAAAGTTCAATGTAGACAATATTTGGTATTAAGGCTTCGAATAATGTGAATCGTGATATAACAGCTTATTGTTAATATGACATGAGAAGGAGTGTGGGGGTTTACTGAAGGCTGAAAATTAAAAAAAATGCAATATCTCCGTTAATAATAGTTATTTAAAAAGCATATATATCAACATCTATAGAACATCAAATTTGCAATAAGATTGGTTCTTTACAAATTATAATTACTGAAATATTTCGAAATCCTCCCGCCCCACTTCCACTGGTTGGATTTCAGCCGTTAACGAACTTGATCTTTCTTTGTACATGAAACAACTAAATGCCGAGTTAGGTAACGATCAAACAAATTGCTACTGCTAGAGCTTAACACACAAATATATAAATCATTTTGAACGGACCTCATTGTCGTCATCTCCTGGGTAGGATCGATGGGCAGTTGAAAAAAGTTTTTGAAAAACGCGTCATGAGCACAACCTCAATATAACCCCCAATCTAGGTTAATATTAGAGTTAGTGAAAAACTGTAAAGAAGAGCAATTGAAGTAGATTAAATTTCCAATTAGATTAGTTATAACATTTTTCGACCCAACTCATAATAACGGTGATAAAATATACCCGTTATTTCGTTTCCTAATATGAAGCAGCTGATGGAGATGTCTGGGTGGGTAGGCAATACTGCTCTGTCTGCTACATTCTTCATAGTTACATTCGTTCTTAGTAACTTCTTTGTAGACAACTACTTTCGTCATTTCTGTAAATAACTGAGTTGTAAAAAAAAAATAATTTAATTATATATTTTTAATACGTATCTATGAAATAATATTGCAATTTCTTATTTTAAATGAATTTTCTTTAGTTCATTTAAGATCAATTTGTCAAACAATGGTGTATAGTACCCAAATGCACTAAATAATTTTACAATTTCAAATAAGATATTATCTACAAGACATTATGTGCATATATTGGGGTTTCTTCGGAGAGTTTCCGCTAATTTTCAGAGTAAATAGAATGAAAATATAAAGAATAATATTGACCAAGTTTAATCCACTACATAATTACCATTAACTTTGATAACCAGTTCCCATATTTTGGGAAGTTTCATAATTAAATTTTTCTTTAACGTCCTAGACTTTTACTGAAAAACTAATCCAAGTGCTTTTTTGCAGTCCTCAGAATTAAAATTCTACGAAATTTTGAAAAGAACAAAGCAAATTATAGTCCGAGGAGGCAAAGTCCGTGCTATATGAAGAGAGAGGTATACTTTCCCAGCCAAAGTCCAACATTGTTCGAATTGCCAATTGTGGTCGGTTCTTGGCTATTGTTTCCATTAATCTATTTGACTACAGTATTCACCAGAGTTTATTCTTTCGTCGTTAGGCAGTAGGTTATGGCCTACCTATGTTAGATCCTATGGGACGCAACACCCAATCCCACCAGCCTCAGAGCATATCTTTTTGGGCATGAATATAGCCTTCGTTGGTGGTTGCTCACTGAAAAGAATCCAGGATCGTTTTCGCTTAACATTTTTGTAAATAATCAATTTATTACCCAAACGTTTCAAAAATGGATCGTTTTCATGTAATAAACCGCACTTGGGCATACGGTCCGTTAAATTTCAGTTCATGTGACACCCAAACAGAATGGCGACAAACGAAGCCAAGTCCCACAAATGTCCATGGACGATCGAATTTGATGCTTCCCGCTTCTCCTATTTCTTAGGTGGTTTTCCGAAATAAGCGCCTTGATATGGCCATCGATGTCTGCAACTGGCCTACCTGAGCGTTCGCGATCTTGAACAACCAATTCTCCCTGTCTGAATTTCACAAACTACTCATGCACTGTCCGTTCACTTACTGCATTACTATACCCCCAAGTACAGCAAATATTTTGTTTGCGGCTTGAGGTGCATTTTTGTTTATAAGGAAATAAAAATGCATCAAGTGACGAAAATAAACTCTCTTGTGCCCACCCCATGATTATCAGGGTACTGAAGAGAATGATTTAAGCCAGGGTTAATATTGATAGGACTAAAACACTGAAGAAAACCCTCCCCTTCACAAAATAGGTGACGTCAAATTCTGGCAACAGAGACCTAAGCCTTTACAGCAGGACAAGTGGAACAGCCGAATACATGCACAGTTTACAGGACACATATAAGTTAATATATATTTGTTATTAATGGGGCTTAGAGGTCAAATATATGGAACTAAAAAATTGCCGGGTAAATATTTAGTTTAGTCTTTTATTGGTTGTTTATTTATTTTTTTAAGAAATTCAATTCAAGTCAATTAATTAAGAAATATTCCAGGGAAAGTTCAAGACTGAAATCAGGGGATATGAGTTAGACATTTGTCATTATAGCTAGACCTTTGAACGAGGTGTTGCAGAAATTGAAGCCATGAAGTGGTCTAGCATAACAAAATTGATTTTTGAATGGGCTAATTCACTGAATATAAGTGCTCCTATTTACAAACAAATTGCTTTTCAAGAACTTGAAGTTGGGAAATCACTACAAAGCAGTCCGAAGAAGTTATACCACCTTAACTTTCAATCAACGTCTAGTACTTTCGGAATATTTGACTTCCTTGGAAATCTCTTCAAGCCAAGAGCCAAACGTGGTTCTAAATCTTTAAAAGACAAGTTAGGTTGTCCAACTCCAAAAGCTCCAAAATGTCCAACTCCGAAGCCTAAATGTACGCCTCCACCAAAACCTAAATGCCCACCACCACCTTGTCCCCCTCCCTCCTGTCCTCCACCAAAACCTAAATGCCCACCACCACCACCTCCTCCCTGTCCACCACCAAAACCTAAATGCCCACCACCACCACCTCCCCCCTGTCCTCCACCAAAACCTAAATGCCCACCACCACCACCTCCTCCCTGTCCTCCACCAAAACCTAAATGCCCACCACCACCTTGTCCCCCTCCCCCACCTCCTTGCCCTCCACCAAAACCTAAATGTCCACCGCCGCCTTGTCCTCCTCCTCCTCCACCAAAACCTAAATGTCCACCACCACCACCTTGTCCCCCTCCTCCACCAAAACCTAAATGCCCACCACCACCTTGTCCTCCTCCTCCACCTCCTTGTCCCCCACCAAAACCAAAATGCCCACCGCCAAAATCTGAATGTTCTGCGAAATGCTCCTCCACAGCTTTAAATGAAACAACCTCTAATATAGAGACAGTTTCTTCGGTGGCTGTATTAAATGCACGTGGATGCAGGACTCCATCACAACCTCCAAGACAAGGCTGCTCTCTTCCAACTAAAATACCTTCCAAACCTCGTTGCTCATCAGAAGCTTGCCCTTCACCACCAATTTGTCCTCATTGCCCCCCACCAAAGTATACATGCCCTAAGCCTTCTGCTAAAGCACCTCCATGTCCAAGAAAACCAGCAAAATGCCCATCTCCTCCTTGCCCAAATCCTATGCCACCGAAGATATTTGGAAAGAGAGAACCATGTACATTTTCAGATCCTACTACAACATCAGTTTGCCACTTCACGAAGAAAATCGCTTTGCCACCAGAAAGAGAAAATGTACCTCCTTGCCCTGGCAAAGCAAAAAGCATTTTGGAAAAGTGTTCTGAATTTGCAATAGGTTTTCCAATATCTGAGAAAAGATGTCCTCCAACCTGTTCACCATCTGGCTGCCCTCCACCTCAATGTCCTCACGCATGAAGCAACGGAAATAAATAAATAGTTTAAATTATAACTGCTTGCTTTTATTCTATTTTATTTAATGACTAAGTAAACTGCTTGAAAGAATACTAAATCAACAACTACTATGAGTTCTTGAATCATCAGGCTCCCTTTCAAAGTTCCAATTTGGCTTTACACAAAATCATTCCTCAATGGACCACACTGACAGACTAGAAAACAGGATTGTAAATGCGTATGTTAACAAGAAATCATTTGAAGCCATCTCATTTGGAATAAAAAATTTTTCGACAGTTTTCAGGACGTAATTATGTCTAGGCTCTTTGTGTTGGTTGTTGCAGATAAAGCCCTCCAATTTATTCGAGGATTTTTACCCTACAAACCATTCAGAGCAAGAACGAACACTTGCCCAACTAACTGATGACAGCCAAAATATTACGCACATCCTAAATACAAACGATAATAAGAAACCTCCATACCGGGAAACACCTGAAACGTAAACAAACAGGTGTGCCAACTTCTCACAAGAATGAAAAACAATTACTAAAATATATTTGCCCGCACCAGAACATATTTGCCCCCTCCCACTGGTCCGAATTCAGCCATTAACACCTTGCTCTTTCCTTTTACTTAAAATATCGAGTTTAATAACGATCTACAAAAAATGCCACTGCTAGAGCGGCAACAGACAAATATACACACCAGATGTAATCTGAGCTGATCTACAGTGGAATGACTTTTACCTCACAACTTTCGCTCCTGGATATGGTGAAAATACAACATTGTTTTGTTTAAATTATTGTAACTTGAGTTATTCTAAAAATTAAACCATCAAAATGTTTACTTATCTGTGGCAAAATAAACAACTGATTACTTTTACGTAAATATTACTTAATTTAGATTATGAAAGTGAGTTGAGGGGTGGGGGGAGTGGAGATTCATTATCTCCATGGGTTAGTGAAGAAAAACAGGAAACTAATTTTCGTGATTTTTATTTCTAATCACCCTCACAATCTACTTCAAGTGTAAAAAAATTAATGCAGTCAAAAGACCAATCCATCTTTTCCAAAATACAAATATTAAGGCCATTCCATTATATTAGTAAGGTTTAATTGACGCCTCGGATTATACATTTATGAGCATATTTTGTTAATCCATTATTTCACAAAAATGTATATTAAAAAAGTTACTCTAATTAGGAAAATAAACAATTTTGTTTAGGTGCATTTTTCTAGAAAAACAAATACGGAACGAAATATGGCAATTTTTCCTTTCATGTCTCCCTTAAAACCCCCACTCTTGTTCATACCAAAGAATGTTCATATAGCTTCTAATTTATTAGGAGTCAATGCTAACTCACATGACCAGTTTTGTTAAGTGCAGTTCACTTTTTGTGCCTAATAAAATTGCTAGCTCTCGTTGTATAGTTTTATCATATATTTCGTTATGAAACAAAAGTGCATATAACAAAATTATCTAAATAATAAAATAAACAACTCTTATTAATAATGTTTGGTGAAAAGCCAATAAGAAATGAAATATTACGATTTTTCCTTTCGGACCTCACTTATAACCCACACATCTATTCATTTCGAAAAATTTTCATATAGCTTATCACCAAGGAAATCTAAATACTAGTCCCTCCGGAGTTCCGTTTAATCGTTTGTGCTCTATAAATTGTTTGTTCCTGCAGTAGGTTTTAGTGTATATCTTGTTGTACTTCATGATGAGACAAAAGTGAACATATGAAAAGTTATTTTAAATAAACAAAGTTATGTACACGTTTGCCAAAAAACCAATAGGAAACGAAACATCACTATTTTTCATTTCAGGTCTCCTTATAATACCCACTCCGGTTTGTCTCTGAGAATATTAGTATAGTCTAAAGTTTAAGTTGGGTTAGTAGTAGTTGATACACGTATCATAAAATTCCATTTAGCAGTTTCGGCATAAAAATATAACAAACAAATAGATACCAAAGCCAATAATTATAACATTTCAATTCCATATGAAACGAAAAAGTATCGTGAAATTAAAAAAAAAAAAAAAATCAGTGTACAGATAGACAAAAGAAAAATTGATCTATATATATATATATATATATATATATATATGTATATACACAAAATTGTACCCTCAGTATGTCCTTTTTCTTTCCGATTTTTTTCTTTCGAATGGGAGCCAACAATTTTATTGGGCACAAACAACAGAAAAAATGAAATAAGCAAAATTCAGTATGTGAATTAGCATCAACTCCTCCAAGATTTTAAGCTATATAACCATTTCTAGGGATAAGCAGGAGAGGGGATTCTAAGGGAGGCGTTAAATGAAAAATCACCTTAATTCTTTTGGTATTGGCATTTCAGCAAAAGTGCACATAAAGCAAATGCATGCAATGAAGCATGTGATACATACAAGCTAAGCTGTACCTTAGCTTGAAGGTGAATGTATATAAAATTATTTATATATATATATATATATATATATATATATATTAAATTATATAAAATCTCCTAGGTAGGATTGATGGACATACAAAGAAATTTTTGGAAAATTGTGGTATGAGCACAACCTTAATAGCTGATTTACCTTAAGGGGAATCTGCTAAAGTTTAAATCACCCTGGCAAGTAAAGGAAATTTGTAATGATATATAAATAAAATGAATTCAATCAACAACTTGAATTATTTTATTAAAACATACAAGACAAGAAATCTTGAATTATGATTGATATCAATGAATACAGGTAAATGATTTCAATTATAAAAAGTAATTGCTACTCTTTAAGATTAATATAGCAGTACCATACAAATGTAATCAAAGAATAGGTATTGTATTTTTCAAGGCTAGGAGGATCTGAACCAAACCTCATAAGATATAAATAAAAATAATCTGATAAATCAACAATTAAAACACATAAATATATACTAACAAATAAGAAAACAAAAAGACAACACAATGCAAAATAGATCCAGCTATTGAATACATTGTAATTGTAATAAAATTAAATTAAATTAAACATCTACAGATAAATTTTAAATAAAAACAACACACATGAATAACAATTAACACATTGACTACAACTAGAGAATACATATAATTGATCACACTGATTGGCTAGAAGATAATGAAACAATAGAACTAACCATATTTCCAAATTTTTCTATTTTGTCTCAATTTTCTAAATTCAAGTTAACAGAACTTGCATAATTTAAGAAACATGATTACTTACTAAATAAAATTAACTAGGTGATAAACATTGACTAAAATTTTAAATACCTATTAAAGTTCATCTTTTAAAACAAAATTAACCAAGTTCCAATTAGATTTCTTTATTCTATGAGTGATTTCTTTATCATAAATGATTGTCATCTGTCAAGAACATGAAATTATTCATTGAACAGTCCTCTGACAGATTTGAGATACCATTTAATTTTTGAGCTTCTTAAATCAGTCTTACTATAACACCAATTCAATATATAACAAAAGAATGAATGCATATTCACCCTCAGTAACAGGAGACAAATAGTTAATCTACTAACTCAAGATTAAAATTTCAGTCACCATAGGTCTAAAAAAAATATGGATAAGGATGTTCTCCTTTTTTTTCTAAATTCTTCAACTTCATGTTTTTGTTTTAATCTAGACCTGTGCTAATAATTAACTTAAAACCTTTATTTAAAAAATAATAAATCAACACGTGTCTGTTATCAATTTCCTCCCTCTTTGAAATACTAATTTTAAATTACATTTCAAGTGCATGATTACATACCTGATTATCAGAAAAACAAATGCACGCACATATGTACACTCACAGGCACGCAGACACACACAACCTTATCTAATTTCAAAAATGAGTAACTCAAGCCTTTGCTTTTAAATTATAACATCAACACGCATTCAATATTTAATAATGAATTAAACAACTAGAAGCAGTGAATTATATTTAGGAGAATTGTGATGTTAACATCTTTATTTTCAACTAAAAATCAGTCTCAACATATTCTGAATGATATATTTAAAATATTTTTGAAACAAGAAATAAAAGTAACAAGGAAGCAATTTTATTATATGTGAAGTCTCAATGAATCAAGTATATAAAATAAACTTCAAAACTATAGGAAAAAATATTATGTTACAATATTTAAAAAGAACACTTAAAACGATTAAACCCATAAAATATAATTATAATGGTAACAAAAATTGTTTGTTGTCCTGAAACAACAGGAGTAGTTCATGATTTAATGCTAACGAACAGCAAAAGAAAATTTAAAATCCCAATAATTTTGGTTTGACAAATAGCTAGAGCCTCAACATAATTGTCATCCAAATATTAAAAAATAAATAAATAAAATAAAAAAGTATTTTTCTTTTCAAAAATTATCAAAAAACATTTACCAAAATAGAATTCACAGCGCTTACTTTGAAAGACATATACACCTACAGGAAATTATTACAAAATACATAAAGAGGAAGGAAATTACCAACCTGGAAGATAATATTTCAACTTGTTAGAGTTTTCATTGTAGAATAAACTGAAAACCAAGATATATTATTATTTAAATAACAGTGCACCTTGAATTATATTAATGTATAAGTCTATATAATTAAGTTTGTTGTTTTAAATATAACTGACTTAAAAATTAAATGAAAATATGAATATGTAAGTATATTAAAACAATAAAAAAATTAAATCCAACTTTTAACACACTCAAAGCCTCAAACACACCTAGGAGGAAAATAAAAATCAATAAGAAAATATAGTCCTTGAGATATCTTGCCTAAGATACAAGGGGTATCAAATAGATGACATGTATGTAACTGTGCTTGAGCATAGGTATATTTCAATGAAATTTACATTCTTTTAGTATAGCTTTCTAGTTAACAGTACATTTTATATAATTAAAATTATATCAGGAAAATAAACATAAAATTGGAAATTCATGAAACATACAAAGCATGCAAATGCAACCAAAATATCTTGAGATATGAAATATTTTAGATATATAATGGCCTAAAGTGAAAATCAGTACAGTTGAAGTGGGAACATATTTAAGGCTGAAAACTTGAACCTGCAAATACGGAAGTTAGTTGATATTTGAGTTAAAGAAGAATTCACAGAACAATAAAGGTTTTAGGTTTCTTATACAAAAGAATTCGGTGTATGGTATTTTTGTCTCTGACTTATAAGAATGGAAAAATTCCATAGTTTATTCTTCTCCTTTAAACGTTATCCCTGTTCCTCCCTATCTTAAAGATGATCTTTAGATTTACAGGAAATGTTTATATTTAACATTTCCTGTATGTATGGGAACGATCTAATAAAAATCGAATCTTCTAGAACCCTCAAATGTTCATTGATGAAATAATATTGCACATTTATTAATGTATATCATAAAGAGAATGTCCAATGAAAGCAATACACAAATTAAGCTTGGAATCAGGCATTTCATGATATAGTAGCTTATTGATAACATTGAAAGGAAGAGGGGTTCACTTATATCAAATAACTCTGTTAATGTTTGAGCTACAGAACATTTTTTAAGGTAATATTTATAGAACATTACTTTATTGACAGGATTGCTTATAAAGTATTTTTTGACCTAACTCATAATAACAAATATATTTGAATTATACATTTCCACTTACACTAATCACCAACTCCTGATTTGATTTCCCAAATACAAATTTGATCTTTAGTTTTATTCGAAGTGTTTAACATTGGGTTTGATAATAACAATAAAATTGAGGCTGCTAGAGCTATATCTTTTTATAAATTAAATAGACTAAATGATGAAAACATGGGTAGTAAAAAATATAAGTGATAAGGCCAAACATGTTGTGATTGCTAGATAAAAGGTTAACTAATAAAATATTACATATTTCACACTTCCAATTGAATCGCAATGACTAATGCAGTAAGGGAAGGCAAACTTAAATGCTATTACACAAGAAATCAAAAGTAATTGGCGCCTTAAAAAATATTTCAAATATTTTTTCCATAAAGTAACGGTGAGCAAACAGATCTAAATTATTAGATTTGAGATAGTAAAAAATAACTTAAAGACAAATTAAAGGTTGTAAGCAATCTGGAGTTTCTATTCCATAATAAAGGCAGCGAATGTGTCCAAACAAAATTCTAGGTGCACTGCTTACAATGGAGTTTAGTATAACTATAAGAATACAAATTTGGTACATTGTAATAAAAACAGGTAACTAATAATATACCTTCAAAAAGGTATAACTTAAAAAATATATAACATGGCACTGAACAATACCACTATTAACAAAATATTAAAACAGTAATGAAATTGTATTAAGTAACAAAAATATAATACAAGTAGTGATGAAAACATCACTATTCAATAGGTAGAGATTAGTTTAACACGGACGGTGTTCAGTGCAACTAATCTAAACTCTTATGAAACTTATTACTACAGAATTAATAATACCCTTCACATCAGCAGTCGAACAAGAGCCAAAATGGGGCTTAATCACTAGAAAATTAATCTGAAATAACAAAGCAGAAAACAGGTATTACAAATTTAAAACAAAATGATGCTTTATTGTAATCAAGTAAAACCTCTTTCAGGGAAAAAAAAAAAAAAGAGTTTATATGAGACTCAGTATATTATCTTGTCTTACACATATAGTAAATACTGAAGGTCATGCTAGTTAGGTAATTTATTCAATTTGTTTACTTTTATTTAGTAGAATAAATGTATGCTGTAAGACTGTTTTGACTATATAACTTTAAAATAATTTTGAAAAAATTATCATTGAAAATAAAATAATAAATGGAGTATAGCTTAAGAAAAAACAATTAAGGTAGTTACTGGTCAGGTACAATTGAGCAATAATTACTGAGGCTCAATAGATTAATTAAACTCTGTCTTTAGTTAGTTCATGAAATTTAATTTTTATTTACTTCCAGTGACCTCCAGTTAAGAAAATAAGGGGTTTCATGGGGTAAAGGATTAAGCTAATTAATTTCTGAGGCCCAAATCCCTTATGCAAAAATTTTATCAAGATCTATTAAATAGACAGAGATACTAGGAAATATTTTGAATCTCAATATGTTCTACTATTATGGTCAAAGCCTATAGGTAGATATCCAATTATGGTCTACCATTGGATCTTTTTTATTCACATTTCATCTTTCTGGACATCTTCATTTTTTTTATTTTATTATGGTTTATATACAACTTGCGATACTTGCAGGTGTGTGTGTGTGTGTAAAATAAGTAAGAGTTTTATTAGGGTAAAATCCCATAGCCATCATTGAGATTCAAAAACTCATAACAAAAGTTCTTCTGCTAGATTTTGAGATTTACATTCTGAGGAGAAGTTACTTGTGTATGTAGTGTAGGTTATCTACAGGTTACCACCATTTTCTAGCTAGGAACAGACTAAGGATTTCATTAGTGAGTTCATCAGTAAATTAATTCCTATTGCCCACTTGGCACTCAAACCCATGCCAAGATGATTAATATACAGGAACATTAATATACCACAGCCTATGAAATTGGAATCTGATAATCACAAATAATTGATAAGTTAGTCCTATCTGTTGACTGTATTGGTGAGTGTAAAATATGATCATCTGCCTAGTCTTTGATCAGAATAACTTCTATTGCACACATTTATTGAGCATATCAGGCTGTTCAGATAGTTTCAGCCAATTTATGCAAAGCTGAACCTGGACTGCTGTAAAGGATGAGTCCCAGTTATAGCAACTTGTTTTGAGAAAGTGAGGACTTTCTTCAGTGTTTTATCACTTGATGTTTTTTTATTTCCACAAAGACAAGAATGCAGTAAATAAAATGTGAGCTGCATATGGGGGCTATTCAGAAAGCGAATGGGCAGAATGTGAGCGGTTTATAGTTTATTCTAATAGACCTCAGAAATAAACTTATATAAAAATAATTTATTTTGTTTATACTGACCTCCATGCAACAAATGCTTAATAATTATACCTCAGTATAGTTGCATAATGGCAAAGGCAAAAATGAGTAAGCTGGATCATAACTTAAACTGCTTGACAACATTTTTTTCATAAAAAGTCTGAATAGTGAATCTAGTGCATTTTTTTTTTATTCTGAACTCAGAATTTTCCCATCGGGTGTAGTTTGTCTGTAGCTATTCATAATCTGATTTTAGAGTTTTCTCTGGGCATCAACACCAACCAGATGCGTGACGATTGTTCATAGACTACTCTGAAGGCTGTGGTGCTACATATTGGCAATGAACTTAAATGAATACCTGCCACTACAGGTCATACGCTTATGCCGCTGAAGTGAAAGATCATATGAAGATATGAAACTAGTTTTAGAGAAAATATAATATGGAAAATATGAATAAAATATCTGTGGTGATTTAAAGGTCATTGCTTTATTGCTGGGATCACCAAATTTTTTGCTGTTTTTTGTGTTAGTGGGACACCACAGATAAGAAGTCTTACTACGTTAGAAAATCATGGCCTAAATGTGAATCTGTTACTCCTGGCCAGAAAAATGTGCCATATGTTCCTTCAGTGAATCCTGAAAAAAATATTTTTATTTCCATTGCATAATAAGTTAGCAGTAATGAAAAATTTGGTCAAAGCAATAGGTTAACTTTCTGATGGATTGTTGTACTTAAAATCGATATTCCCCAAAGTCAGTGATGCTAAACTGAAAGAAGGAATTTTTACGGGACCACAACATCTGTCGTTAATGGCTGACGAACATTCTGAAGGACTGTTAAATACATTGGAGAAAGCAGCCTGGCAGACATTCAAAAGTTTATGTTGCAATTTTCTTGGACAACTATTTTGATATAGGGGCTGATCTTCTGCTATCTTATAAAGCTATGGGATTTAAACATGCTATTAAAAATGAACTTCTTGGATACTCACTTAAGACTTCTTCCCCGAAAATCTTGGATCTGTAAGCGATGAACATGGTAAGCGTTTACATCAGCAAATTTCAACAATGGAGATGAGGTAACAAGGCAAGTGGAGTTCCAATATGCTGGCAGATTACTAATGGACCAAGAAGAAAAATGTTCCCCAGATACCAGACGTTTCCAGAGAAACCAGATACAAAATATGCTCAAAAATAACTATCCTCCACTTTCTATGTAACTCAGAATGATTAGTTATAATTTTGAGTTAGAGAGAGATAGTTATGGATGTTTTAGAATATTATATAATACTCAAATGAATACTACACAAAACTATGACCCAATGGGGAAAAACTGAAATGATATTTTAATTCATCACAAAAGAAAAATACTTTCAGAAGTAATTATTTTAATTCTTGTGATAGAAAAAAAATTTTTTTTTTGTCGACCAATGTTATTTAAAACACAAAATAGAAACCTAAACAGTACCTGAATATTATTTTATATTTCTGAGGAACCACCAAGAGCATGTTCAGTCATACTTAAACATAGGCTTTCTAGTCTAGAATCTATCTCAGTCTCAGATCCTGATGTTTCAGGTTTTGAAATTCCTTTAGGCAGCATACTCACAATATGGCGCTAAAAAAAGTACACAATTAATGAAAATTTAAAAAAAAAAATATTTTAAAAATTAATTAGTAATAACTATAAAATACTAGCTCACCCTATTATAATGATTTAGATAATAATAAAAATTACAATTTCAATTTTTTAGTATAAATTTAATGTTATAGATAAGCTGCAGTCAAATGTTATAAGGCAGGACAATGTTTGGTTAGAATAATGTTATATCAACTTACTTTTTTATAACAGTATATGTTTAAGAGTTGAAATATCACTATTAATTAACTAATTTATAGGAGTTTCCTGGAAAGCTTTGGGAATATTATTTTTGTTTTAAATTTTTGGATAATAATAACTCTAATTTCAGAAATGTCTGCTTACGTTTTGCTGAAATGTGTCAACACTCAAAAAAAAAAAAGGCAGAGACTTTGTAAACTAAGCAGATTTTCTGTGTGTAAATCTAATCATGTTGATGTCACACTGAGTCTTACCAGCACAGATGATGGGATCTGTTTATTCTACTTTTTTTTAAATTTTTCCTTTTATGTATCCTATGAAATCAAAACTTGAAACTTATGATTGAAGTTTATTGAACAAATTTCATAGGTTAACAGACGGCCAAAAACAAGTTATGCGATTACGAATATGTGGAAGAGGAGTCTCGCAATCATATGGAAGACCACAATTGTAGCACCATCTATGAGAAAAAGCTACAAGCTAATTGAACTACCCAATAGTATTTACAAAGAAATAATTTTAAATGAAGTGCAGCAATACATTTTTTAAAATTTAATTTAGTAGGAGCACAAGGAAGTCAAGTGTACTCCGTATCAGATTTTATTTCTTCTCAAAACGGTATCACATGATATAAAGCAAGACAGAACTGCTCACACAGTGTCTATTTTCAGTCTCAAGTAAATGCTCACTTCCACTCATGTGATTTACACTTTAAGTTACTACATTACTTAACATGAAATATACTATATGGTTCAAGCATTGTTTACTTGAAGTTATTGATAAGAGACAAATAGGGAGTAGAATGTCTAGATAACATCATTTGAGTGCGAGTTCTTATATGGGAAATCCGTGTGATAGAAGTTTTTTTATTAATATTTAAAATAAATATATGTTCAATAACATTAAAAAAATACATATAGTTACTTATAAACCTTGAATAATAATAATTACCACAAATAATAGTCCATACACATTTGGGTATCAATAAAATACTATTTGAGAAAGTGAGGAGTAATAACAGATTTGGTGAGCATATATAGAATAAATGTACCTGAAGTGGCTCTATTGGACTTCGTTGCCTAATGACTTGAGAGTAATGCATATGAGGCCGTGGTGAAACTGATAATGGAGGGGTGAATACCTTGGGCGGCAGTCGATTAGTATCAATAGGTCTGCAGCAAAATAGGAATTTGCATCAAAGAGTAGTCAACTCATACAATAAAAAAAAATCAATTTTAGCACAAATATTATCCTTATCCATAAAATAAAACCAAAACTTACTGCGTTAAGTGCTGATTTATCTGTAGCCTCCATGTAGATATTTTCTTTTTTTGTTGTTGAGTGAATGCTTCATGATGTAGTGTAGACTCCAGTAAGTTAAGAAAAACAGAAGGCGCTTCATCATCAAGACAATTCCCAACCATGACTTGGGTACAAACTGAAATATCGATCATACCATTAAATATGAAGCCACTAATTGGTATAAGTAAAGTTATTATACAAGCTTTACTTTATTTGGTGTGCGTGCGTGCATGTGTGTGTAATACTAAATGCCACAATTCTTGTCCATACCAGACTCAATGTTTGTATGCTTCCTTTATATTTATATCTGAAGATCAATAAACCCTTTCCACCTTGTGGACTGCAGCCCCTCTCTCTTTTCCAGCTAAAGCCAGTGAACTATTCAGAAAAATTGAACCCAAGACCTTAAAACTATCAACATGATTTCTAGGACTTTGTTTACTACTGGGTCATCCCATTTCAAATCATCCAGCAAAATTGAAAAATATCACCCATGGTTTCAGATTTCAATGAAAATGTTTTTAACAACACTTTTTACCTTCCTTATGAAGAATATAAAATTTTACTTTGATATCTCAAGTAGTTTTTGTGAAAAAAAATGCTGAAGTATTGAGAAAGTTTGTGTAACTGACATTTCAAAGGTTGCTTATTTGACACACATTGTATTAGAAAAAAAATCATAACTTTAGTTATTTTCAACATATCAAGATAAAATTTTCACTAAAGTGTTCTCAAAAGCATGGAGATACAGGAAAAAATAATTTGATGATCATATTAAAATATAAGCCCCCCCCCCAGAATTTCACGAATTCCGTCATTATTAAAAATTTTAATTAAAAAAACCCAATTTTTCAAATATGTTTTGCACATGAGGCAGAGTAATTAAGCAAGCAAACTTTTTTTTAAATTATCCGTTAATGAGCAAACTAAAAGACTATGAAAGAAAAATAGCGGCTTTTTGAGTGTTTATGCATTTTTTTGGAGATAAACCAAAATATTTTGGAATTTTCTCAAAAAATGCTCTTCTATGAACAAATATGAAAAGTAATACTAAAAAAAAAAAATTAAATAATTGCTAATTTAGGTGTATGACCTTTTAAAAAGACTTACAAATTTAAAAACAAATTTTCCTTGGTTTAATTAAAATGTAATATTTATTTACAGAATGGATAAACAGGGAAGGATGCACATATAAGATTTAAAAAATTAAATCTCTATTAAATGACAAATTATCATTTGAAAAACTTGAAGAACTGGATTATCTTAAATGTATTATAAAACTTTAAATATAAACTTTAATGATGCCTTCTTTTTGAAATTAAGAGGCATTGTTTTTGAATGTCAGTTAAGTCCTTTTCAGGGAAATTGTACACTCTACGAGAGCCTTTTGTTGTTGATGCAGCGACACAAGCTATTACATTACATATGGGAATAAAACAAATATCTTCCTTCGAAGGCCAATAAAAAGATGGTGCAGGACCATGTGGGTGTAAGAATTTAACTTTAATATCACCTTCATCTTCGTGTTTTGACAAAACTTTCCTTGCATCAGCCTGTTGCCTGCAGAATTCAACATGAAAATTCCTTCCATGCTCTAAAGAGATAAGAGTTAAAACTTACTCATTCTTTCTTTGCTGTTGAGAGGGACTGTTCCTTGCTTCTTTTCATATTATTTTTTTGTGTACCTTACTTTGATTGTTGCAACTATGTTTTTTAATTAGTCAAAGTTATCTAACAAATTATTTCAGAGTGACTTTAATAGTTTAACAGTGGTTTAATTCATTATTTAACTAAAGAAATATATATTTTAATTTAATCTATGCTATTTAAAACAAACTAGCTGAAGTTTAGTTCTTTAATATAGTTATTTATTTTTACATTTTGTTAATGTGAAGCTCAATATGTCAGGAAAGGAACTTCAAGTTTGTAGTGTTGGAAAAGAAATAGGGACTGAGTGTCATAAAACAAGTTACACTCAACTGAACAAGCTATAATACATTTAAGATAATCCAGTTCTTCAAATGATAATTTGTCATTAAATAGAGATTTAATTTTTTAAATCTTATATGTGCATCCTTCCCTGTTTATCCATTCTGTAAATAAATATTACATTTTAATTAAACCAAGGAAAATTTGTTTTTAAATTTGAAAGTCTTTTTAAAAGGTCATACACCTAAATTAGCAATTATTTAATTTTTTTTTTTTTTTAGTATTACTTTTCATATTTGTTCATAGAAGAGCATTTTTTGAGAAAACTCCAAAATATTTTGGTTTATCTCCAAAAAAAATGCATAAACACTCAAAAAGCCGCTATTTTTCTTTCATAGTCTTTTAGTTTGCTCATTAACTGATAATTTAAAAAAAAGTTTGCTTGCTTAATTACTCTGCCTCATGTGCAAAAACATATTTGAAAAATTGGGTTTTTTTAATTAAAATTTTTAATAAGTACGCAGTTCGTGAAATTCTGGGGGGGGGCTTATATTTTAATATGATCATCAAATTATTTTTTCCTGTATCTCCATGCTTTTGAGAACACTTTAGTGAAAATTTTATCTTGATATGTTGAAAATAACTAAAGTTATGATTTTTTTTTCTAATACAATGTGTGTCAAATAAGCAACCTTTGAAATGTCAGTTACACAAACTTTCTCAATACTTCAGCATTTTTTTTCACAAAAACTACTTGAGATATCAAAGTAAAATTTTATATTCTTCATAAGGAAGGTAAAAAGTGTTGTTAAAAAAATTGTCATTGAAATCTGAAACCATGGGTGACATGGTCTGGATGATTTGAGATGGAATGACCCTACTCCTTCCAAAAGATGATTCCAGTTACTAGAGCCCCTATCCACCTCACTTGTCACAGATTCTCACATCAGTTACCAAAACCTTGCCAATGGTTATTAGAACATTTTATGACCTTAATGACCTGGATTACCCCAAACCAAAAATGATCTTTATTATATATAAAAATAGGAAATAAAATAATTTAACAACTTGCATCCTAAAAAATGCATTTAAAATAATTAATGTTAAATTATAAATATCTGTATAACTGATGCTTCTTTTGTAAATTGTATACCAAAGTAACAATAGGGGTGTTCAATTTAAAAAATAAATAAACTAATTTAAAACCATTAAAAAGCAGTTTAAATGCATGATCCTGGCTGCTAATCATTAATTTCTAAAATCGGACAGGAGGATTAGAGATTCAAAGAAGGGATAAAATGTAGAATAGCAAACATCTCTGTCAGATGAAAAATACTTTATAATTTTTTTAATTTTGTACAAGCAGCCTTCAATAAACGCCACATACAAACAATCACAATTTTCACTCAAGACTATCTCCCTCTCAAGCCCAGCTTAAATTCTATGTCGTTTAATATTAACAACATCTCATATTAACAATTAGCCAATAGAACATAAAAACTCTTATTCCAAAGCTTACCCCTTGAGTGGGTGCAGTTTGAAAGTTACTTGAATGAAAAATTTTGTTTATTTTTTATAAACAAAGCGGACCTATACGGTACCTTGCTTGCTCGAGGGTTAAATACCAAATATCGTTTTCAACAAAGCTTTACTATGTGAGATACATCCAAATATATTATTAGAGATGTCATCAATTAAGATTGTATGTCATACACTTCACATTTTTTTCTTTGATCAATGCCATAATCAATATTTAACTATTTCAGGCAACACCAAAAATTATATTCATTAATGGCTGAAATTGGTCCAAAAAGGCAGTCTGTTTAGAGGAGAATTTCTCTGCTGTTATGAATCAGATCCAACAATGTTATAAAACCAATCTAGTTGCAAATTTCATTTGCCGACAACTATTGCTCTAATCATGTTTTCTCAAACTCGATTACTTTAAGGGAAATGTGCTTTAAAACAAAATAAGACCACTGATATCATTCAGAGATGTTATTTCCCATTGAAACTTATATGACTATAAATATAAGGTATGCTGACATTATTTCTGATATTTTGTTAGACACTGGTTGGCCACTGGTAACTAATCATTGGACAGCGGATGAAATGAATTACCTTTCCCCAGAACTCTAGTGAAGGCTGTTGGTATATCATCAAAAGAAGGGCGTTCGTCTTCAGTGTATGCCTTAATTGGTGTTGATAATATTTGTCTTAATTCATCCATAGCTGTAACTAAATGCCCACCACTCATAACATCCTAGAAATTATATATTACGTTTATTAATATAAAATGATTTGATTAATCAATCATTGACATTCAACTTTTATGTTGTTAAGTCCACTTTTTTGTAATTAGAAGGTTCAATTAAAATATTTAGGAAGATAAAACAAATATCATATAATAAAGAAGAAAAACTTACTCTTTCTAATGAATTAAGGACATTAACTCTATCTCGGAGTTTTACAATACTTAAAATTATTTTTCTTCTTGCTCCTTGGGTCACTGGAACACTTCCATCAAGAAATGAATCAAAATTTTCATCAGTTATAGAAAGAATTTGTTCATAACTCAGATGACAAAACAGTTTCCAATATTTATGAAGCCGTAAAGATCTCAACCAGTTCTTAACATCTAAAATAAGTAAAAAAAAAAAAAAAATACAAAATGTTAGACATTTTAATAAATAGTCGAAGTATTAAACAGCGCAGGCTTATTCAGCCTGTCTTCATTTTGTTACCCTATACCAAAATAAGCTTTGCAATTTGCAGCAAATAAACCCAGTCATTGATTTCCCCCCATAATTCTATTAAATTTGTTTTGTTTTTTAATTATGTTGTTCTTTGTAGTAAAAATTATTTTCATTGTGGGTTATTTAAATAAAATTTGTCCTCAACATATACTTTTTATATAAAAATATACAAAATTCAAAATGTTGAAACAAAATAAGAAAATAAACCTTTCTTAAAAACTCTTAATAATTCTTTTCCGAGTATTCTAAAGCGGAATGGCTTCTAAATCTATATTAAAGAATTAAAGCTAGTATGGGTTATCTAGGATGAAATTTAGGATTTTATTTAGGGAGTACATGACTAATGTTTGTTTAGCCTCACCAGTGTAGCTTTAAAACCAAATTAGGTAGTAACCCCTCAAAAATGATATTCTGTTACAGTTTGTTACAATTGTATTCACATCCTCCAATTTGACCTCAGAAAGTGCTTGATGCTTAGATGGTTGAGGTATACAAGCATCAATCCAGACACATGTTCTTACAGAACACAAAAACAAGGATCTATTATCTGTTCACCTGGTGTCTAAAGAGCCTTGTTAAACATGGTCCTGTGAAATGAACATATTATATACTTAAACTAATATTGAAGGCAAAATAGCAGAAGGTCCCTAATAGATGAAAATCAGATGAAATATATTCCACTTATTTATTTTTACATTCAACACGATTTGCACGAAAGACGCTCTACAGGAGTTGTCCACTTATTATAAAATGATTCGACCTTATCACTGAGATGTAACATCCTCTCTTAACAACTTCTGAAGAGCCATCATGAGGACATGAAACATGTAGAAAGTAAAAATAAATACAATTATAAATAAATAAAAATGAAGACACTTCATTAGTTTTTCATCTATTAGTAACCTTCTGCCACTTTGCCTGCAATGAAGATAGGATTCGTCAAATTTCAAATATATAAAACTTAGATGGAATTTCTAAAATTTCACATTTTGAAATCAGAAGATATTTCTAATTATTGATAATTTATTTAATTTTAAAAAATGATAAAATATACCTCTCATTTCTGGACTATCATAGCCAGCAAGATCTAAGTGAGTTTCAGAACCACTTCCTGATGATGCTTGAGATGATTGTGGTGAAAGGGGAGGACCAACAATTTGTTCAGAGGATAGAGAGAATCTTCTTGTTTTATTTCCACCACCCATTGACAGATCATCCTAAACAATAGAATTCAATATATATATATATATATATATATATATATATATATATATATATACACACACACATATATAATAAAGGAAACATTTACCAAGAAAAATGTATGAATCAATCCAAAGTCCGGAATTACACTTCAAAAACTGGACACCCCAGGTGACTCATATTAATATAAGCCAAAGGAAAAACTTTGCTACAATATTTGAAGGCAAAGTTAGAGATTGGCTAAAATAATACAACCATTTCAAATATACTAGAGCATCATTCATCACAAATAACTGATTGTTAAAAGTCCTGGATACTTGTTTTTCTGAATAATTGATTATTTAAGCAAAGGAATTATCATTTTTTGCATGAGAACAAATTTTTTAATCTGCAGGACTCGAACACCAAATAGAATGCCAAGCAACTTGGCTATATAGACCATTACAAAGACAACTATTTTACCTATTTGAGTGACACTAATTATAATATTTCTTCCCATGGCTATAGGTTGTCCAATTTGGTTGAATTTTAATGGATATTTGTAATGTGATTTGCTATTGAAGGATTATATTTCAACTAGGGAAGCTGGGAGGTAGAGGAACGAATTAGTCTGGATGTACACAGTAGGCCTGTTTTCCTTTACAATACGATTCATTTTGACAGAGTGCACTTTCAGAGCAACAGCACCAACTTCAGTGCCTTATTTTTGAAGAGCGTTAGAGAGAACTTGCTTGTACAACGGCTGTCAGGCGAGTAGCAAATTGAATTCCCTAAAAATGTTGTTATATACATTTTGTCAATATCTTGAATATTAACAGAGATATTTGCAATCTTTAGTTTTCAGTCCTACTGATCACATATTAAAAATAAGCAGATATATCATGAAAAATTATTTCTAGCTTAAATATCAAATGTGGTTTTTAATAAACATTTACTGTATGCAAATATTTAGATGTGACATCATCAATAAAGATTATATTTACTTGATTGATTTCATAACAGTAGTTAAACAATTCATATAATGGTAAAGATAAAATTTGTTAACGGTCATAATCATAACAAGAGGGAGAGAGGTACACCTACTTAATCTTTCAAGCTTAGGAACAGAACAAAGCAGGATTTCGATAATCTTACTGAATCATTTTGACAAAAAAAAAAAAATTTAGCAAGTAATATTGTTCAGAAAGAAAATAAAAATGATTTCATTAGTCTTCAAAAAGTCCTTGTACATAAGTATAATAATTTATTTATTAAACTTCAAACCTTAGAATGAAAATCTCTTACAAAGGAAAAATATTACAAATGCAGTCAATGCAAAAATTCATAATCAATGTACAGAATTGTTGTTTAAAACTTATTAATTTAATAAACCAAAACTTTATATATATATATATATATATATAATTGTAATTTCACATGTCATAGACAACATAACTGCATTTTTTTTCTTTGGTGTCTGTTTGTTTGTCTATTTGTTTGTTTGTTACCTTTTCACGCATAAACGGCAGAACCGAATTTAATGAAACTAGGTATGTATATTACTACTAACCCAACTTAGACTTTACGCTATATTAATATTTTCTGAGTCAAACCGGAGTGGGGGTTATAAGGGAGGCCTGAAATTAAAGATAGTGATATTTGTGTTCGTATTGCTTTTTCGGAATATGCACATAACAAAAGTTGTTTATTTTGTTATTTAGAGTAACTTTTGTTATATACACTTTTGTCGTATACCTAAGTATAAATGAGTTATACTCTAAAAACTATAGCGGGAGTCAAAAATTTTATTTGTCACAAAAGACTCGAAGAACGAAATTAACAAAAATCGGTATGTGAAATAGCATTAGTTCTTCCATAATTATAAGCTATCTTAAAATTTTTAGGGGAGTGGGGGTTACAAAGGATGCCTGAAATTAAAATTCGTGATATTCCGTTTCCCATTGGTTTTTCAACAATGCAAGTAACAATTGTTAGTTCATTGTGTTATTTTAAGTAACTTTTGTTATATATACTTTTTTTGTATACCACAATATAAACGAGATATACAATAAAAAGTAAAGCGGAAGTCAACAATTTTATTCGAAAGACAACCGAATTAAACAAAACTCAATATGTGAATTAGCATCCACTCCTCCATGAAAATAAGCTATGATTACGTTTCTACGGACAAAAAATGGGGTGGGTTATCCAGGAGGCCTATTATCTTATGCACATTACAGAAGGTTTTTAGTTTGTTATTGAGAACTTTTGTTATACACACTTTTGTCGTTTAACAAAGTATAAAAGAGATATACGCTAAAATGTGAGTAACCAATTGTGTTAGTACTAATTAATGTTTATTTGATATGGGCGTAATAATGTTTTGTTTTTAGGCTTATGTGGTAATTCTATGTTTAATTCGGATTAATGAGGTTATAAATTTTTGACCCCCCCCCTCCTCCTCCTCTTTTAATATTTATTTTCACTAGGAAATAATGTTATTTATTTCCAATGGAAATGTAAACAATGAGAGCATTTTCATTATTCAATTTTTATTACTTAATTTGAAACAAAGTCATGCTGAATTTACACAAGGAGTGATAGCAAAAGTTGTGGGGAATCAAACTCTTTAATTCTGGTATTTAGTAGCTTATTTCCTCCTATATGATGACTTCTACTTACAACCGACTATTTCTGAAGTATGCGTGGTCGGAACGGGTATAACAGAAAACACGTGCATTATAGATACTATTTAATTATAATAAACACCATCCGTGATTGTGATTTGAATTATTCACGGTTTGTCAGTCAGTAGAGAGGTATTGATTGGGAACTCATTTTCATTTCCTCTTTTTAATTCAAATTTCTATTCTATAGGTCCCCTACAGTTACCTGGCCCTTATGGAAAATTAATAGGCCCAGACGGGAAGTATAACTGTACACATTGAAGCCTTGCTATAAAAATACCCTCAATATTCAACCTATATTAATTTCCCGAGTGAAGCCGGGTACCTTAGCTAGTATATATATCTTTATAAATATAATTCTACTGTACGTGTGTATGTCACTGAACTCCTAAACGGCTGGACCGATTTGAATGAATTTTTTTGTACGCGTTTGGGTGATGCCCTGGTTGGTTTAGCGTCACAAATCAGCCCGGCAGAGGGAGCAGGAGTGGGGTTCGTAAAGGAGGCCTAAAATTAAAAATAGCGATATTTAGTTAACTATTGGTTTTTCGGCAAATATGTACAGATATTAGTTATTTTATTATTTAGAGTAAATTTTGTTATATTCACTTTTGTCGTATAACAAAGTATAATCAAGATATAGTAAAGTAGCTTTTGTTTTAAACGTAATATTATTAAATTTAATATCCTAATCACTTGAAATATCATGCAGGACAACGTCTGCCAGGCCCGCTAGTATATATATATATATATATATATATATATATATATATATATATATATATAAATATATATATATATATAAATATATAATACATAACATGTTTTATTCCCTCGGTGCATTAATAACAAATTCCAGTACCTATGCTTAAAGATTTTTCAATCAACATTTGACTTCTTAAACCCAACAAAGTTTGACTAATTAATTTTAATTAGTTATTAACGTCCACTTTTTGCAACTAAGGCTAATTGGGACGGGTTATCTACAGGTTACCACCCTTTTCTAACCAGGGAAAATAGAAAAAAATAATTATTATAGAAACTGATTATAATCAGTGTATTATTTTTCAAAACAAAATTTAATCGAGTAATATAATATTTTTTGCAATATGTATAGTGATTATGATTACTATTGATTTTTCTAGTTCTATTTTCTCCCCCCCCCACCCGCCAAAAGGCTATAGTTTTATTGAATCTATAGAAACATCATGAATTAAGCCATGAAACAAGAAAGTTAGGAATAGGTGTAAATATAATATAAAATAAATTACCTGAGAAGACCATTCCACATTAGGGGTGACAGCAAATGGAGGAGTTAGGCTGTTGCTCCGTCTAGTTTTCTGAAGCGATTCATTAGATAGGCCAATACCTAATTTCAGAAACTTTATTGTACAGTCAGAAAAACAACCCATTATATTGTACATTACAACAAAAAAATATTGGACCTTTAAAATATTGGTGTATATTGAAATAGGCCTTCCATTGATTCTACTGCATAGGAGGATGAAAATGATGAGATTGCATGCAATGATTATAAATATATATATATATACACAAACACACACACACTATATACACGCCCATGCACGCTTGCGCATGCGCACACACACACACACACACACACACTTGGCTGCAACCACTATAGTGGTTGTAATGTTTTATTGATCATACCAAATTCAATATTTAAAGGTTTAATGTAAAACTAAAGATCAAGTTTGTTAAGGGCTTAAATCGAACCTGGGGAGGGGGAAGATTTCGAATATTCAAAATATTTCTGTTATTATATGTCAAATCAAAATATTGTATACAGCCCATCTTATTGTAAATTTAATTTCCTATAAATGCTTTTATATGCATTTTTCCTCTATCTTGAATATTTGAATTTTATAGTTTTCAGACATCGGTAAACCCCCACTCCTATTCAAGTCCTATTAAAATAAGCTGTTATTTTGTGAACTTTATTCAAAGCTCAAATACCAAATATCGTTTTCATTAAACTTTTACTATGTGAGATACAAGCATATTCGTAGTGTAATAATGTCATCAATTGAGATTTTGCAGTCTTCACTTGAAAATATTTATTTATTATACAGTATAGTCAATATTTAACTGTTTTATTCAACAGTAAAAATCATATTGGTTAATAGCTGAAATCTGACGAAGAATAGGAGGGGGATTCGAAAATTCAAACTATCTTTGTTATTATGAGTCGGATAAAACAATTTTATAGAATCATTTTTTTTTAAACTATAGATGTACTACCATTGATGTTTATATTTTTTTGGTAACTCAAATATTAATCAAGTTTTCATACTTTCTTGTTTTCAACATTCAGTATACCCCTACAACTACTCACCGGATTTTTATTTAGAAATATTGAATCTATGGTAAGATGAGACCACTACTGTGTTATTTCAGATCTTGGGAAATCTGCTTAGTTTACATAGCCCTTGCGTGACGGACTTTTTTTTTACATCCCAACCATGTGCTTTCAATATGAAAGTTTTTATTAAACCATTTATACTGACAAATACTAATATCTCCCTTGCCCTGATGGTATAATAAATTGCATGTATTGTCATGTACAATAATTCTAAATATGAAAAATATATATTAAAATAGAAATTTATGTGCAAAAAAATCATGTTACAAAAATTGGGATGTTCTTTCATTTATTTCCGAACAGGAGAAAATATAATATGTAATTCAGAGCATAGTTAATATTTGCTTTCCATTGGTACTATTACAATGTTCAGGCAAAAATAAATATACTTATTCCTAATTTAATCATTTTATAGAGGAATAGTCCACATGTAAATAATGTAGTAACACATAGATCAAGAAAATTATTTGTAAAAGTGTCAAAGAATCCTTAGAAAAAGGGACTAAATCAATGTTGGGGGTTCTGACATAATGTTAGTAGAGGCAATTCTCAAAAGTTTACTGTTTTCTGCTATGAAGATCACTTTAATGAAGCACACGTGTTATACCTTACCATTTTCACATCTTTTTTTCTTTTGAATATTTAATTCCTACTAAGACTTGAATTTAGAATAACCATTCTAGTACAATTCCTTATGAATGTTTATTCAATTTCTTTTTGTGAATATAATGTAATACAGAGAAAAAAAACTAAATGATTCAATTTATGTGAGTAATTGATACAGGGATGAAAGAAATTGAAGCAATCCTTCAAAACCCTTTCATGAACACTTACTTTCATTTAGTATTGCATTCCTCCATCTTCAGAGCTTATAACATTAAAACAAAGAAAGATAATAGCCCCCCTCCCAGCCAAACATGTAAGGTCTTAAAATTTATAAATTCAAAAACATAACATTACATAATACTCCTTGAAATCTAATATTTAATAAAAAGCTTCAGATGTCACAAGAACATTTAATGATAAATGTTAAAAGTTGAACGTTTTCTGTAATTTTATTCTGCTAATAGTAATGCTTTGTTAGCTTTGAAAGTGGACCTTTCAAAGCAGTTAAACTTTTATAATAAAATTATTAAAGCCTGGGAAAGAGAAAAAAACAAAGAAAGAGATATTTTAAATGCTTTCTTAATGAAAAAAATATGTTTTAGCTGTGTACTTTGATCTCAAAAAGGCATATGGCAGACTATGGAGGAGACTCATCACAGCTCATTGAATAGGGTATTCAAGGCACCGTAATCCCATTTCTTAAAAATGATCTCTCTCAGTGAACATTCAGGGTGTGGATTGGTACTGCTTTATTTTGGATATTCTCTCAGGAGAATGGAGTGCCTCAAGGGGGTGTACTGACAACTTTATACACTATAGCTGTAAACTCAGTCATTAAATGCATAACCAAAGAAGTATCTTACTGCCCGTAAATTGATGATTTGATAATTAACCATTCATTCTCCAATAATAATAATGCACAACACCATATTCAGTCATCTATAAATTCATTAAAACAGTGGCGTTTAAATTTTCAAAGGAGAAAACGAAATACATTATCACTCAAATCTCCTGGCTGGTGAAGAAGAAATTTTCAGTAATAAGAATTAAAAAACTCACTTGATCCTTTAGAGCCAGTCATTATCTTCTCCCCAAGAGTTCTCCTCCAAGGCTCAAAAACCCTTTGAAAATATAATAAATTTATCATTAATCTATTATATAAGTTTCATACCAACTTAAAATGTTAAATTAACAATAAAACCACTCAAGGAACAGCCATTACCCGTATTTCAATAACATTCTATAGGTCATTAATTTTGATTAAAGGAACTAAAATTACTTAAAGACAAAGGAAAAATCAAACAAGATTAGAGGGCAACTGTGCTCAAGAAAAAGAATCAGTTTTACTGACAGTATTAAACACTTAAAAAAAAAAACAGACATATTCACCTTACTCTGTCAAGTTTGGAAAAATCTGAAGCATTAAAATAAATACATAGACTAGACTGACGTCCTAAATTTTCAGTATCTTATCATTAGTAGATCTGTAAACAGGAGAACTCACCTGTTTAACCGATACCAATATTAGATAACAGATAAATAACAATTTCACTTGAAGAAGGAGAGCATGGAGCCCCTAACCCAGGTCTTAACCTTATAAATATAAAACACACTAAAAGTAAGATAATAGATGGATATATATTAGATTTTGGCATGAATTTATTTATGAGCATGTAAGTTTATAACCGAGTATGGACAACACTAGAGTCTGCATTGGAGCAATATAAGGTGAGCAGGCTTCGGTCTGTAGACTGAGTTGTCATGTCAAGAGCTTGATTAAATAAACAAGGGCTATGCCCTGTACTTTGAAAATTTAATGAATTCAGGGACCAGTGGACACACCCCATCAGATCAACTAATAACAAAAACTTAGGAGAAACCATGTAACTTAATAGACGAGAATGAGAACATCACGAAAAAAATAATGTCCAAGGCCAAATTAAATTCCCTGCTCATGTTTAGGAGAGAATACAGTAGGATTTCCAAAAAAAAAAATTGTCAGCATAAGAGTGTAGCAAGAATGAGAGGCTGCCCAGGCAGAGGTGGCTGAATGGGGCATGGGTCCATAACAGAAGGGACTTTGTAACTGAGCTCAGAGAGTGGTCTATTATGGTGCCATCATAGATGCATATATGCTGATAAGCAGAGGATCAGGCCATACAAAGATAGTTGGTAAGCCCTTGTATGAACTTAGTTTTTGTTAGTAAATATGATAATGTAGAAAATGCACAAATTGAAAGAAGACAGGATCTAGCAATAGGTAATCAGTAGTAACATAATAACAATGAATGGAAGAATAGAAACCAAGTGTGATACAAGTGAACTGAATATTGTCCTTCATAGCTGAAATCATCCGCCCTAGGTTTCGCATACATCACTAAAATATAGTTAAACTTGATTCATTAAAACTTGATTTATATATTCTGTAATCAGATTAATTAAAGTGACTTCTGAACAGAAAATAAACTAAATACCAATTATCACGAGAACCAAGGTTTTCACTCACATGAAATATTCTTTTCAATTTAATAGCATTGAAAAATTAAACACTGTTAGCAAAATACAATTGTGGAATCAAGATATTATTGCCCCAATATTCTCATAATGTTATATTAATCTGGAGATTTTCAGAAAAGAATCTCTACTAAGAGCAAAATAGCAGAAACAGTAGTTTGTATCCCCGCCTTTCTTGAATTTTAAATAAAAGGGATTACAAAGATTACAATTTAAATATTTTTTTTAAATTATAATCCTACATAGGTAGGCTAAATAGATGCTGGAACATTCATTGTCACAGGAATCAATGATGTTGATATTTCAGAGACATGTTCGCCACAGTCCCCAAACCAACCTAAAGTGTAAAAAAACGGAATTAAGAGAAACAAGATAGCAAGTGACTCTACAGAACTTTAAAATAAGAGCTTCAAAGGAATTGTTTTTAAAGATTCAGTGAAGCATACAAATGAAGAATAATGCAATAAATATCACTATGATGATGAAATTAGGCCTAGTGGGGCAATTATTCTCTGAGGGAGTTCATCCATCACCCGAGTAAACAATTACAGCATCAACAATATCTTCATTTTAGGTAACTTACAAATCAAAAAAATTGCTCATGAGTTTAGATCTTATAAAATTCTAGCGTTGCACAAAAATATTTATAATATTTAAAAAATTCATTTTTTTTAGAAACTTAAAATTTGATAAGTTCTTCAGGCCTGACAAAATTTTGTCATAGGATTATTTAAAAAAGTGAAATATTGAATTAATTATAAAAAAGAAGAGATGTAATATTTCCCTAAAGATAATATGGTAGTTATTGGTTATTGGGAGGCCAACCATTTAATAACTATTATTAAATCATAATTAAAAGAAAATCACTTTATTATTCAAAATAATACTTCTAAAATTTATTTGAATAACAAAATGTAATTATAAGTTAGAGTTAGCCTAAAACTGGACGATGTCACGGATTAGCTGCATAAATCAGTTGTCCCTGGCCATCGTCAGCCACATGAACTCAGCCAGGTAGCTGTCGAAGTGGTGTAAGAATAATTGATCACCAAGTTTGATAATAAAGACCAAGTCGTTTTAATAAATGATCATTTATTTTCTGATAACAAAAGAAACAGAATGACTAAGAAAAACTAGTCAAGTATGAACAGCCTAAAGCACTAGCAATAACAAGGAATAGCATTATGCAGTTTTGAATCAGTAAATATTTTATCTGTTAATAATGAGTGGTCTTCTGTAAACCATTTTGTCATTTATATATTCTACAAGTGTTATTTTAAATAATAACGTGATTTTCTTTCAATTATGATTTAATAATCATCATTAAATATGGGGCCTCCCGATAAGCGATAAGTACTAATAATATTATAGTATGATTCAACTTAGGATATATATATATATATATATATATATATATATATATATATGGTATTAATGTTATAATATATTTGTTATTATTACTGTAGTACTATTTGGTCAAAATTGCTAAATCCTTCTATTAAATAAACTAACTCATCTATTATTCGAGTATGTGACATCCAAAGAAGTATAAATTATAGACCAAATGATGAGAGACTTCCTTTACATAATAAATTCATTCTTGGGAGTGCTTTGAGTCTATGCAGAAAAAAATCTATAATAACCAAAGTCATATATATCTAACTAAAATATTTAAAAATATAACATTTACATACAAAAAAAAAGCCCAGAGGTAAATTAAATAATACCTGCGATCATCACGGAGAGCAGGATGAATCAGTACATAAGAGAGAAGTTGGCGTGCCTCTTCAACTAGTGTGCCACTTTCAAGAGAGTAAGAAAGTAATGACGGTACAAGGGCAAGATAAATGCACCGTGCTTCAGCATTTCCAGGTCTTAGCAAAGGCAAATGAAGGAGGGTCTGCATCATCGCAACCTCTTTCTTCTCAACAAGAAGTGAACTTACAAAACCTAAAATGAGAAATTCTTGTTTAAAGTATACAAGCAATGTTGATGAGAAGATATTCCAATCAAAAATATACCCCACAATTAAATGTGAAAGAAAGAGTTAACAGCAAATTTTGAGGTAAATCACATTACAGCAATAATGCTAGCTTCCTTTGAAATATATCAAAGCTCAAATGTCTGAGGATAATAGAGAAGACAATGAAGTATACTTCAAATATTTACTACTCCTGATGTTTTATATAAGAAATCCATTAGTATGTCCAAGAAAATGTAAACCATTTGATGGATTTTAATTCAAACAATCCAATTAAATGGTAAAATATACAGTTAGACCAGTAGTCTAAGTAAGTATATTGGAGTTCATTTTCCGATTTCAGTACAGTTCTTATCTCAAAAAGAAATGTAAATGTTATCAGGTACTACAAATATGACAATGATCTAGATTATACCAATAAATAAACTTACAAAAAAGGAACATTACGGTGACAAGTATACATAAAAACTTCAGTTAATGGGTATTTTACAAGAATTTTGACAGTTGACAAATATGCTGCAATTTAATTATTAAGCATTCAGAGTAAACTAATGAAGTAAAATAAACAGTACCAGGATTATTTGCTTCTTGTTCCCTCAGAGCTAGTTCAGCACACTCAGTTAAACTATGTTCAAGGGCTATGGATACGAATCTTGCTTGGGTTGGTGCCAGTCTTGTAAGCATTTTGAATAAAGCTACTGTTTGTCCACTTTCATTCCACTGGTCAAACCACATTACCATGGTATTAAGTTGAGCTTGGAACATTGCCATAGTCATTTTGGCCTTTGAAAATGTAATAATTAGTTTAGTTACAATTGGCAAATAAAAAAAAATAGTCATACAAACTGAAAATAAAGAGAGAAAATTATATTAAAGGCATTTTAATACAGTCCTGAAACCAAAACACATAACTTTCATTTGATTTCCAATAAAAGATACATTAAAATCAATGTTTTTGTAACTTACTTTTATAATTTATGGCAGCCCCGTCGAAGATATACTCGTATAAGACTAACAATTTACATTCTAAACATCAAAATTTCAAATTGTGTGTTCCCAACAATGATGAACTCCAATTATAACTCATATCGGGATTTGAAGACATAGAAACAAATATTATCAACAAATCACGCCTTTCATGATAATCAAAGATTGCCTAGAGAGAGCAGTGATAGCATTTGATTCCAAAGAGCTATGAGACGAAGTGACAGCAAATACTCAGTCAAGCTGGGGGCTAGGATCATAGGCTGAATGTCTTTCTGAGTAAATACTCAAATTTGAGCAAAACTATTTCCTTTATATACTCTTCTTCTCCAAACCCAACATCTGCTCCAGCAGTCTTCTCATCATGGCGTACTGTACTAACTAGGCCATAATTTTCGATAGCTATATGACTGACTTCCTCAGGCTGTACATTGCATGCATCAATGGATCGCAGTCCGGGGTCTAAAATTACGTCGACGGGGCTGCCATAAATTATAAAAGCAAGTTACAAAACATTGATTTTAATGTATCTTTTGTTTAGATCGGTTGATTCATTTGTGCCAAATAAAATTATTGACTCCCGCAATAGTTTTTGGTGTACATCTCCTTTATACTTTGTTGTAAAACGAAAGTTAATGTAATAAAAGTTGCTCTAAATAACAAAATAAACAATATTTGTATGAGCGTATCTGCCGAAAAACCAATAGGAAACGAAATATTGCTATTTTTATTTACAGGTCTCCCATACCACCCCACTTCTGCTCGCCCCTAAAAATGTTGGCACAGCTTATTATCATGTAGGAGTTACTGCTAATTCATATACCGAGTTTTGTTTAACTCGGTTGAGTCTTTAGTGCCAAATAAAATTGATGGCTCACGATTTAGTTTTTAGTGTATATCTCGTTCATTTTTTGTTATACGACAAAAGTGAATATAACAGAAGCTTCTCTAAATAACAAAATAAACAACTTTTGTTATATGCATAATAGCCGAAAATGCATTAGGAAACGAAATATCGCTATTTTTAATTTCAGCCCTCCCTTATAACCCCCACTCCTGATCGTCCTAGAAATGTTGGTACGGCTTATTATAATGAAGGAGTTAGTACTAATACACATACCGAGTTATATTTAGTTCAGTTGAGTTTTTTGTGCCAAATAAAATGTTTCACTTTCGCTATAGGTTTTAATTTATATTTCGTTTATAATACGGTATCCGAAAAAAAGTGTATATAACAAAAGTTACTCTAAATAACAGACTAAACAACATTTGTTATGTGCATATTTGCTGATAAACCAATAGGAAAGGAAATATCGCTATTTTTAATTTCAGGCCTCTCTTATAACCCCCACTCCTGTTCGTCTTAGAGAATATTAATATAGCCTAAAGTCTAAGTTGGGCTAGTAGTAATATACATACCAAGTTTCATAAAATTCGGTTCAGCCGTTTATGCGTGAAAAGGTAACAAACAAACAAATAAACAAACAAACAAACAGACACGAAAGAAACAAAATGCAGTTATGGTGTCTATGACATGTGAAACGAAAAGTTATCGTGAAATTTCGCGAAAAAAATCAATGTACAGACAGAGGTTACAATTTTATATCTATCTCTCTTCTATATATATATAAAATTATAACCTCTGTCTGTACATTGATTTTTTTCGCGAAATTTCACGATAACTTTTTGTTTCACATGTCATAGACACCATATCTGCAATTTGTTTCTTTCGTGTATGTTTGTTTGTTTGTTTGTTTGTTACCTTTTCACGCATAGCGATATTTCGTTTTCTATTGGTTTTTCGGCAAATATGCACATAACAAAAGTTGTTTATTTTGTTATATAGAGTAACTTTTGTTATATACACTTTTGTCGTATACCGAAGTTTAAATGCGTTATACGCTAAAAAGTATAGCGGGAGTCAACAATATTATTTGCCAAAAAAGACTCAACCGAACTAAATAAAACTCGGTATGTGTATTAGCAGTGAGGCCTTCATTATAATAAGCCATACCAACATGTCTATGGACGGGCAGAGGTGGGGGTTATAAGGGAAGTCTGAAATTAAAATTAGCTATATTTCGTTTTCTATTGGTTTTTCCGCAAATATAAACATAATAAAAGTTGTTTATTTTGTTATTTGGAGTAACTTTTGTTATATACACTTTTGTCGTATACCTAAGTATAAATGAGTTATACGTTATAACTTTAGCGGGAGCCAACAATTTTATTGGGCACTAACGGCTGAACCGAACTAAACTAAACTCGGTATGTCAATTAGCATTAATTCTTCCATGATTATAAGTTATTTTAAAATTTTTAGGTTCGAACGGGAGGGGGGTTATAAGGGACGCCTGAAATAAAAATTCACCATATTTATATGAATAAGAGACGGGAAATATAAAAACATCGAAGACAGTGAAGCCTTATCGAACAAATAATTCTATTATTAGCAAATCCACGGCAACGACGGGTATCAATCCTAAACACTGGGACGGGTAATGTCAAAATATTGTACAATGTAAAGCCTGCTAAAAAATACCATCACCATTCAGCCTGAAATGAATTCCCGGGCGAAGCCGGGTATCTGAGCTAGTATATATATAAAA
Organism: Riptortus pedestris; assembly: GCA_019009955.1. NCBI lineage: Eukaryota > Metazoa > Arthropoda > Insecta > Hemiptera > Alydidae > Riptortus > Riptortus pedestris. The sequence continues at coordinate 201,925,884 of CM032228.1, read as the reverse complement.
TTGTAACCTCTGTCTGTACATTGATTTTTTTCACGAAATTTCACGATAACTTTTCGTTTCACATGTCATAGACACCATAACTGCATTTTGTTTCTTTCGTGTATGTTTGTTTGTTTGTTTGTTTGTTACCTTTTCACGCATAAACGGCTGAACCGAATTTTATGAAACTTGGTATGTATATTACTACTAACCCAACTTAGACTTTAGGCTATATTAATATTCTCTGAGACGAACAGGAGTGGGGGTTATAAGGGAAGCCTGAAATAAAAAATAGCGATATTTCGATTCCTATTGGTTTTTCGGCAAATATAAACATAACAAAAGTTGTTTATTTTGTTATTTAGAGTAACTTTTGTTATATACACTTTTTTCGTATACTGAATTATAAACGAGATATACGCAATAACCTATAACGAATGTGAACAATTTTATTTGAGACGAAAGACCCAACCGAAATGAATAAAACTCGGTATGTGTATTAGCACTAACGCTGTCATTATAATAAGCTATACTAACATTTCTAGGGACTGGCAGGAGTGGGGGTTGTAAGGGAGGCCTGAATTTAAAATAGCGATATTTCGTTTTCTATTCGTTTTTCGGCAAATATAAACCTAACAAAAGTTGTTTATTTTGTTATTGAGAGTAACTTTTGTGATATTCATTTTTGAATTTTAACGATGTATAAACGAGATATATACTATATACTAAAGCGGGAGTCAACTATTTTATTGGGCGCTAACGATTGAACCGAACTTAACAAAACTCGGTATGTCAATTAGCATTAATTCTCCCATGATTATAAGCTATATTAAAATTTTTAGGTTCGAACGGGAGTGAGTGTTATAAGGGAGGCCTGAAGTAAAAATTCACGATATTTCATTTTCTATTTGTTTTTCGGCAAAGGTGCACATAACAAAAGTTGTTTACTTTGTTATTTAGAGCAACTTTTGTTTCATTCACTTATGTCGTAAAATGAAGTAAATACGGGATATAAGCTGAATCTATAGCGGGAGTCGACGATTTTATTAGTACTTATTTAAGTGTTTTTAATATAGGCATATTATGACAAATGATGTTATGTTTTAGCCTTATCTATTTCGATTATTTAGTACTAAGTATGATTCGGATTAGTGAGACTATAAATCCCCCTCCCCTTCGCCTCATTTATTTATTTTCCCTAGAAAATAACTTTGTTATTTATTTCCAATAGAAATTTAAACTATAAGAGCATTTCCATTATTTAATTTGTATAATGTATTATTTAAAAAAAAAAATCGTGCTGAATTTCCTCAAGGAGTGATAGGGGAAGTACTAGGGAATCAAACTCTTTGATTTTGGTTATATACTATCTTATTTCCTATATCTTCATGTTATTGAAACAAATATGTACTATCATAACAATTAAATGTTAATGTCATTATGACAAAAGACAAAATGCTCTTAAACTCGATATGATTGTTTAAAGTATTACTTAGGTTGCAGGGACGGCTACGATCTCTTCCCCTCGACTAGCTTTTTGAATATAATTGAAATTATTTTAGGGTAACACTATTATTTAATTCAATCAGGTAGATAAATTATTACAATAACATTTTGAATTAATAATTTAAGGAGAAGAGTGTTGATAGCTCTAATGCGAGAGCGGAAATAGACGGAGGCTAATAGAGTTAATTGAGTTTACTAATTTCCTGTGAAATGCTGGGCATTACGGGAAGTGATTACCACTGAGATCTACTATTATGAATATAACCTTACGTGCTAAACTATGCTTAAACTATATGTGCTCGGATTGTTTTTTGACAGGAAATAAGTTTCATTATAGATGATATTTAATTGTGATAAATACTATCCATGATTATGGTTTGAAGTATTCAAAAAGATGAGTTAAAAAGTGGCAAGGGATAGATTAGGAACACATTTTTATTTATTCTTCAAATATAAAATTTCTCATTTATAAGTCGCCTGCCTGACCCTCACAGCAAAACAATGCGCGCCGACGGGAAGCGTAGTTGTAAACATTGAAGCCTTGCCCAAAAAAATACTATCATCATTCAGCCTTAAATGGTTTCCCGAGCGAAGCCGGGTACCTTAGCTAGTATATATATAAAATTGTAACCTCTGTCTGTACATTGATTTTTTTCGCGAAATTTCACGATAACTTTTCGTTTCACATGTCCTAGACACCATAACTGCAATTTGTTTGTTTGGTGTCTGTTTATTTGTTTGTTTGTTACCTTTTCACGTATAAACGGCTGAACCGAATTTTATGAAACTTGGTATGTATATTAGTACTAACCCAACTTAGACTTTAGGCTATATTAAAATTCTCTGAGATGAACAGGAGTGGGGGTTATAAGGGAGGCCTGAAATTAAAAATAGCGATATTTCGTTTCCTATTGGTTTTTCGGCAAATATGAATATAACACAAGTTGTTTATTTTGTTATTTAGAGTAACTTTTGTTATATGCATTTTTTTCATATACCGATTTATAAACGAGATATACGCTAAAACCTATAGCGGAAGTGAACAATTTAATTTGACACAAAAGACTCAACCGAACTAAATAAAGTCCGTCACGCAGGGGCTGCGTAAACTAAGCAGATTTCCCTCGTGAAGTTTAGTAATAGATAAATATACATACTGCTAACACAACACCGTGAATAAATACAAACGGAAATAAGAAATGTTTCATCCAATTTCAATAGCCTGCTGACAGGAAGCGTTAGGTTAGAAATGTAAACAAATGGGTCCCGCCTCACACCGGAAAGAAAAACAATTACTGAAATATATCAGAATATAACACATTAATTTTATTGAGAACTATTTACTATATCTAGTACTGTAATTAATAATGAGTCAGAATAATTGTTATCTTAATCAATAAAATTTTAGTAGTCCAAAACTTTAAGATGGGGGGGGGGCCCCAGGACATATTTGCATGTATCTCGTATAATAAAGGTCTCATGAATACAATTTTTGGTATTTAAACTTCCAATAATGTGATTTATTATGTATCAGAGTATTGTTTACGTAACATCAGTAGAAGTGGCGGTTTGGTGAAAACTGAAAAATGCAAATATCTCGGTTAATATTCAAGATAGAGAATAAATGTATATAACAATATTTATAGTAAATTTAATTTGTAATAAGATTGATTCTGTATAATTTTTCGATCCGACGTAAAGTAACGGAGATATTTCGAATTTTCAAAAATCCTTCCCTCTAAACCCCCCCTCCCACTGGTCCGATTTCAGCCGTTAACGAACTTAATCTTTCTTTTTACATAAAACGCTTAAATATGAAGTTTGGTAAGGATTAAACAAAAATTGCGACCGCTAGAGCGGTAACAGACAAATATATAGATAGATAGATATATATATATATAGATATATATATACAGTTTTGAACGGACCTCATTTTCGTCATCTACTAGGTAGGATCGATGGACATTTGAAGAAAAATGTCGAAAATTCCGTCATGAGTACAACCTCAATAGCTGATTTCCCTTAAGGGAAATCTGCTAAAAACACTATGTGTTATGTATGTGTATTAGCACTAACGCCTTTTTTATAATAAGCTACTATTTATAAGGGAGGCCTGAAATTAAAAATAGTGATTTCCTATTGGGGTTTCGGCAAATATGGAAATAACAAAAGTTGTTTAATTTGTTATTTAGAGAAATTTTCTCAACACTTCTTTTCAATATGAACTACCAGGTACCTCAAATGAAAAAATTTATTCAAATGTATGTAAATATTTTCTCATTAATAATTCAAATCTATGCATAATGCACAGGAAACGGGAAATATGACAATATGCAGAACAGTGAAGTCTTACATAAAAAAATAATTTTATTATTAACAAATGCCAACAACGGGTATTAATCCTAAACACTGGGACGGGTAAATGTCAAAATATTGTGCAAAGTAAAGCCTTGCCAAAAATATACCATCACCATTCAGCCTCAAATGAATTCCCGAGCGAAGCCGAGTATCTGAGCTAGTATATATATATATATATATATATATATATATATATATATATATATATATATATATATATATATATATATATATATACTAGCTAAGGTACCCGGCGATGCCCGGGAAATCATTGCTGACTGACTAATGATTGTATTTTTATAGCAAGACTTCAATGTGTACAATTGCACTTCCCTCCACGATGTATTGTTTTTTCAAAACAGCCAATCCTAAAGTGTAACTTTCAGGGTTAATAGAATAGAAATTTTAGTTTTGAAGAATATATGAAAATGGGTTCCTAATTTATCCCTCACGACTTTTTGACTCACGTTTTTTGAATAATTCAGACCATAATCATGGGTGGCATTTATCACAATTAAATATCTTCTACAATGAACATATTTCCTGCCAAAAATCAAACCAAGCACATATAGTTTTATACATAAGATTATATTCGTATTAGTAAGCCTCAGTGGAAATCACTTCCCGTCGTGGCAGCATTCCACAGGAAATAACTAAACTCAATTACCTCCCGTCCATTTCCGCTCTCGCAGGAGCGTTATCATCGTTGTTTTCCTTAGAATATTGATTCAGAATATTATTTTAATAATTTATCTTCTTTTCGTCTCACATGTCATAGACACCATATCTGCATTTTGTTTCTTTCATGTATGTTTGTTTGTTACCTTTTCACGCATAAACGGCTGAACCGAATTTTATGAAACTTGGTATGTATATTACTACTAACCCAACTTAGACTTTAGGCTATATTAATTTTCTGAGACGAACAGGAGTGGGGGTTATAAGGGAAGCCTGAAATTAAAAATAGCGATATTTCGTTTTCTATTGGTTTTTCGGTAAATATGCACATAACAAAAGTTGTTTATTTTGTTATTTAGAGTAACTTTTGTTATATACACTTTTGTCCTATACCGAAGTTTAAATGCGTTATATGCTAAAAATTATAGCGGGAGTCAACAATATTATCTGCCAAAAAAGACTCAACCGAACTAAATAAAACTCGGTATGTGTATTAGCAGTGAGGCCTTCATTATAATAAGCCAAACCAACATTTCTATGGATGGGCAGGAGTGGGGGTTATAAGGGAAGCCTGAAATTAAAAATAGCGATATTTCGTTTCCTATTGAGGTTTCGGCAAATATGCACATAACAAAAGTTGTTTATTTTGTTATTCAGAGAAACTTTTGTTATATACACTATCGTCGTATACCGAAGTATAAAGGCGTTATGCGCTAATAATTATAGCGGGAGCCAACAATTTTGTTGGGCACTAACGATTGAACCGAACTTAGCAGAACTCGGTGTGTTAATTAGCATTAATTCTTCCATGATTATAAGCTATATTAAAAATTTTAGGTTCAAAGGGGAGTGGGGATTATAAGAGAGGCTGAAATGAAAAAGTCCGTCACGCAGGGGCTGCGTAAACTAAGCAGATTTCCCACGTGAACGTTTACAATAGAGAAATTTCACGAGAGGCGAGCAATCAAGGAAACGGCCGAACGAGCTTTTGGCGGGAAAGTCACTCTCGTCCGTTAGCCGTCGATTTAATAAAAATGCAAATATCTCAGTTAATATTCGAGATAGAGAATAAATCTATATAACAATATGTATAGTAAATGTACTTTGCAATAATATTGATTCTGTACAATTTTTCGATTCGACGTACAGTAACGGAGATAATTCGAAAATCCTCCCCTCTAAACCCCCCCCCCCCTCCCACTGGTCCGATTTCAGCCGTTAACAAACTTGATCTTTTTTTTTTACATAAAACGACTAAATATCGAGTTTGGTAACGATTAAACAAAAATTGCGGCCGCTAGAGTGTTAACAGACAAATATATATATATATATATATATATATATATATATATATATATATATATATATATATATATATATACAGTTTTGAACGGAACTCATTTTCGTCATCTACTAGGTAGGATCGATGGACATTTGAAGAAAAATTTCCAAAATCCGTCATGAGTACAACCTCAATAGCTGATTTCCCTTTAGGGAAATCTGCTAAAACTTGATTTTTTTATTTTCTATTTGCTTTCTGGCAAACGTGCACATAACAAAAGTTGTTTACGTTGTTATTTAGAGTAACTTTTGTGTGCATTCACGCTAAACGATATACGCTAAACGGGAGTCAATAATTATATTAGTACTTATTTAACGGGTTTAATAAATGAATACTATGACAAATGATGTTATGCTTTCGTCTTATATGATAGTTTAAAGTATGATTCGGAATAGTGAGGTTATAAATCTTCGTCACCCCTCCTCATTTATTTATTTTTCCTAGAAAATAACTTTATTTATTTCCAATAGAAATATAAACTATAAGAGCATTTCCATTATTTAATTTGTATAATGTACTTTGATGATATTGAAACAAATATGTAATATCATAACAATTAAACGTTAATGGTAATGTCATTGTGACAAAAAACAATATGCATTTAAACTCGATATATTTTCAGGGTACCACTATTATTTAATTCCATCCGGTAGATAAATGATTAAAATAATGTTTTGAATCAATAATTTAAGTAGAAGAGTGTTGAGGAGTCTCATGCTGGAGCGGAAGATGAATCTGGCATTACTGGAAGCAATTTCCAGTGAGATTCACTATTACAAAAAGTACGTCACGCAGGGGCTGCATAAACTAAGCAGATTTCCCATGTGGTTTTGCAATAGAGAAATCTGCCTAATAACAACTGTAGTAGTAAGAAACCTCTAAACCTAAAACATTATTTAGGGCGTAATAACCCAGTAGTTTCTAGCCCCAAAAAACAGTTGACCTAACCTCTAAACCTATTCACGAGGGACGAATAGTTATGGAAACGGCCACCAGAGCTCTCGGCGGAAAGTGCGAACATAGCCTACTGGCGACCACTCGCAGAATACAAATGCAAATATCTCGGTTAATATTCAAGATACAGAAAAAATGTATAGAACAATATTTATAGTAAATTTAATTTGCAATAAGATTTAGTCTATAGAATTTTTCGATCCGACGCATAATAACAGAGATATTTTGAATTTTCAAAACCCCCCCCCCTCCCACTGGTCCGATTTCAGCCATTAACGAACTTGATCTTCCATTTTACATAAAACAATTAAATTCCGAATTTGGTAACGATCAAACAAAAATTGCGACCGCTAGAGCGTTAACAGACAAATATATATATATATATATATATATATATATAATTTTGAACGGACCTCATTTTTGTCATCTCCTGGGTAGGATCGATGGACATTTGAAGAAATTTTTCGAAACTCGCGTCATGAGTACGACCTCAATAGCTGATTTCCCTTAAGGGAAATCTGCTAATATAATCTTACGTGCAAAACTTAGCCTAAACTATGTGAGCTCGGATTGGCTTTTGAAAGGAAATATCTTCATTATAGATGATATTTAATTGAAATAAATGCTACCCATGATTATGGTTTGAATTATTGAAAAACGGTGAGTCAAAAAGTGTAGAGGGATAGATGAGGAACACATTTTCATTCATCCATCAAAAATAAAATTTCTATTCTATCAATCTCCAAAAGTTACTCTTCAGGGTTGGCTATTTCGGAAAATCATTACGTCCTGGAGGGAAGTGAAATTTTACACATTGAAGTATTGCTATCAAAATACCATCATTAGTCAGTTAAGAATGATTTCCCGGGCATCGCCGGGTACCTTAGCTAGTATGTAAATATATATAGGTTAGGTTAGGTTAACTGTTTTTTTGGGTGAGAAACTACTGGGCTATTACGCCCTAAATAATTTTATATATATATGTCTGTTAACGCTCTAGCGGTCGCAATTTTTGTTTGCTCGTTACGAAACTCGATATTTAACCGTTTTATGTAAAAAGACAGATCAAGTTCGTTAATGGCTGAAATCGGACTGGAGGGAGGGGAGGTTTAGAAGGGGTATTTTCGAAAATTCAAAACATCTCCGTTATTATGCATCGGATCGAAAAATTGTATAGAACCAATCTTATTGCAAATTAAATTTACTATAAATATTGTTATATACATTTATTCGGTATCTTGAATATTAACCGAGATATTTGCATTTTTATGAAGCCAGTGGTCGGGTATAGTTCGGATTAGGGCGGCCATTATCATAACTACTCTGCTCAGGTGGAAGCTTCTTCTAACCTTACCTTACCTTCGTACTTTGAGAGATTTATGCAAAAACGTTCTGTTCAGCCGCCCCCCCCCCTTCTTTAGTTCTTGGACTACTAAAATTTGAGTTATTAAAATATAAATTATTCTTACAATTCAGAAGCCGTTTCAGTTGGGAATTTATTTTAATTAACTGAAAGATTTCTCATTACCCTTTGTATTTAATCACGGTGGTGTGTTACCAGTATGCAGATTTCTCTATTGTAAAACTTCACATGGGAAATCTGCTTAGTTTATGCAGCCCCTGCGTGACGGACTTTTCTATTTAATCATGGACTTTTCAACTACCAAGGAACTTGGAGCAAGAACATTTGTCCCAAAACTTGTTACCTGTAATTATTCTTCAATTCTAAAATTTTGGATAAAGCTCGGAATTTTTCATTTTATTCGTTCTATTCTCAAGCCGATAAATTCATTTCTCTTTCATATTTTATAGTTTGTAGATAAATTCTAAAAAAAAATTGGTTTCGGAATCCTTTTAAATCTTATTCTAATTAATAATTGATTTTATTAATTTCAGTAACAAAAAAATTTGTCATGTTTTTATTATCTATGTTGAACATGAATTATTATTTGCTAATACTCTTTTAGTACAATCACTCAATTGAAGGGGAGAGAGTCTAGTGATAATGTCCTTGACTTCTGCACTAGAGGTGACTGTATCTGTTCACTAAATTTTATGTTTTATTACCAGACTTGGATATGGAGATGGTACTTATATCCATTTTCAGTTGCCTGCTCACGATCATTAAGTAATTAATTTCCAGAATAAAGTAGCAACTCGACTTCATGACCAAACTTTTCAAGCTTGGTCTGGTGGCATGCCATGGACAGGCTAAAGTTGTTCATTTTATCTATAAGAATTTCCCAGTGAAAAATGGGGGTCCATCAGCAAAATGAGTTTTGTTGTTCGCATCAACTAATAACAATGATAATAATATTTATTTTTTATTACAAAAGGACAACTTGCCTAAATATTTTTTTAAAAAAAATACTTAAAAGTAAAAAATTTTAAAAAGTATAAAATCAAGATTAGATCTTTTACAAATTATTTTTAACAGTTACAAAAAATAAATAAATAAATTACATAAACCACACAAAGTACAACACCAACTGTGGCTGGAAAGTCAAAATACGTGCATTCTGTTTTCTTTGTCATTTATCGCCAAAGTATTTTTTCGAAGGCTCTGAAAAAGAAAAAATATATGACATTCTGATTAATATAACGATGATATAAAACAATAAAAATGATTTTTTAAACCAAATAAGAATAAATAAACAGGTAACAGTAGTATTAGTGCAGGTTTAAATTTCCTAGTGAGTGAATGGATGTATGTGTGCAAATACCAGGTATGTAAATATGTAACTGGAAATCATCCTAGCTGCCAATATAGTTTCTGTCATAATGCATCATTGGTGCAATTTTCTTTCTTTGATAGCTGACAGAGATGTTCAACTCTCAACATTATAAATTTGCTTGTCAAAGAGTAAGGTGGACATGCTCTTGGTAAATCACAGTCCTTAATTAATTCAAGAGGCGGTTTATGAGAAACAAAGAATGTGGAACTGAAAACGTTTGAAGTCAGCAAATTGCAAGTAATATTGGATGAGACTGATGGTGAAATACAACTTGTGAATCCAACAAATGCTTGGAAAAGATGCAGAAGATGAGGAAATAGATTTCACATGAACTGAACAAAAGACAGTAAAGAATATGAAAAGCCAATTGTGAAATGCTGCACATAAAACCTACAAATTCACCATCAAATTATGAGAAGTGAAGAAAAGTGAATATATTTAATATTCATAAATTGCCTGGGAGATACAAAAAATGTTTAGCTACCAATACACAGTATTTTAAATAAGTATTTTCTGTCATACTGATACTAAATGTGAATTGAAATTAGAGTTTCATATTCATTCATCTGGTAGATACTGTATCACGGATCTTGCTAATGGGACTCATTTTGGAAGGTACATGAAGATTTGAAGGTATTTTTGAGTGTTATGTTGTGCGAGCAGCCTCAGCCACACATAGCACAATATGCTAGAAAGAAGTTGGCAATAAAAAACAAACAAATTTTTGAGTTTTAAAAAAATTCAGACTCAAACAAATGGTTAAAAGTGGAGGAGAAGCATAGGTCCAACATGAATTGAAAAAAATATGAAAGGACCATTACACAGAAATAACCAAATCTCAATAAATTAAAACTTATAATTTGAAAAAAATCAAAAAAAAAAAAATCATACACACAGGTGTGCACATAGCATTTTAGTGATGATGAAAATAAAATTATAACTATACTTAATGCATCTAGTAATAAGATGTGGCAAATAAATAATAAGTTAAATAACATTATTCATGAATAAGAAGATACTTACACTATTTTTAGTTTTTGGACTAGATTTGTTCGTAGAGATGTTTGCAGAATTTGATGGAGCAGTGTGGGGCCGGTTGCGAGATTTCTTATTTGTAGTTACCTACATAAAAAATCGCACAATTAATTTGAGTGTTCAAATTATAACAAGTTAATGGAAAAGGAAAAAAACAACAACAACAAACGTTTGAGTTTAATGCAGAGAATGGAAGTTTTCCATTAGACATCCTTGAGTCTGATACAGATCGTTTAGCACTTCCAGGTCTTCCTGAATTTCCAATTTCTTTTCTGGACAACCTGCTCCTGAATCAGAATAAATTGTTTGATAATATTTACTTTAGCACTGATTAAATTTATTTAGAATTAATAAGTGCTTATTACACTATTAAAACATTTAGATAACTTTCTGAGACCTTTTAAAGGACAAGAAAAAAAGGAAATTCTGAAAATAAGGTTATTATTGATTATAGTGTCCCTGCTGAGTTGGTGGCCTGCTCAAGAAGGAAACACTAAATATCTCTGTTTATTGTTGCTATCTTTCAGTTCTTAATTACTTTTGGCAGCCTTGATTGCTTCTGGCATTTCTTGAGTCATATTTTTTTTTTTTTTCGGACATCACATTCACTAAGATGTGATTACCTCTTTTTACAATGCCATGAGCAGTCCAAATAACCCAACCAGTAACCTATTTACTCTTCTCTATTCGAGGACAGAATGAATGGGATTTGATGATGTAAAGACACAATCACCCAAAGAATTAAATGAAACTAAAAATAAAAACGAGGAACTTACTCTACAAAATAAGAAAAATCAAATAATAAAAAGCACATCAATTATAAATTCCAAACAGTTCGTTACTGAGAAAACTAAAAAGCAAAATACCAAGGAGGGAGGGGATAAAAAAAATACGTATGTTGTCTTGATAGCTGTACTCCTGATTCCCTTTACAAGCAAATATTGAAAAGAAGTCATACTAATATGCCTCCTCAATTGTTAGTTCTGAGCCGTCATATCATTTGCTCACATCTATTATTCTTATACGCATTAACAAGCATTTATGTTTTAATAGTTTTATGATTCTTATAATTATTAACCTGTTAGGTGTTTCAGTGGTCCTATTTTGGCTTGACACTTTTGAATTTGGTGTAGAAGCAGCTACTGGACAAATTAAACTGTTGGAAAAACTGCTGTCTTGCTGCAAACAAAATAAATTGTGTTATATAAGCAACATTAAATTGCTATAATAATAATACTGACAGTATTCAATAATGACCCTCAATCTATAATACCAGAGGTGTTATTGATATATATATCTATATATATATAAAATTGTAACCTCTGCCTGTACATTGATTTTTTTCGCGAAATTTCACAATAACTTTTCGTTTCACATGTCATAGACACCATATCTGCATTTTGTTTCTTTCGTGTATGTTTGTTTGTTACCTTTTCACGCATAAACGGCTGAACCGAATTTTATGAAACTTGGTATGTATATTACTACTAACCCAACTTAGACTTTAGGCTATATTAATTTTCTCTGAGATGAACAAGAGTGGGGGTTATAAGGGAAGCCTGAAATTAAAAATAGCGATATTTCGTTTTCTATTGGTTTTTCGGTAAATATGCACATAACAAAAGTTGTTTATTTTGTTATTTAGAGTAACTTTTGTTATATACACTTTTGTCGTATACCGAAGTTTAAATGCGTTATACGCTAAAAATTATAGCGGGAGTCAACAATATTATTTGCCAAAAAAGACTCAACCGAACTAAATAAAACTCGGTATGTGTATTAGCAGTGAGGCCTTCATTATAATAAGCCATACCAACATTTCTATGGACGGGCAGGAGTGGGGGTTATAAGGGAAGCCTGTAATTAAAAATAGCGATATTTCGTTTCCTATTGGTTTTTCCGCAAATATAAACATAACAAAAGTTGTTTATTTTGTTATTTGGAGTAACTTTTGTTATATACACTTTTGTCGTATACCTAAGTATAAATGAGTTATACGTTAAAACTTTAGCGGGCACTAACGGCTGAACCGAACTTAACAAAACTCAGTATGTCAATTAGCATTAATTCTTCCATGATTATAAGTTATATTAAAATTTTTAGGTTCGAACGGGAGGGGGGTTATAAGGGAGGCCTGAAATAAAAATTCACCATATTTACATGTATAAGAGACGGGAAATATAAAAATATCGAAGACTGAGAAGCCTTATCGAACAAATAATTCTATTATTAGCAAATCCACGGCAAAGATGGGTATCAATCCTAAACACTGGGACGGGTAAATGTCAAAATATTGTGCAATGTAAAGCCTGCTAAAAAATACCATCACCATTCAGCCTCAAATGAATTCCCGGGCGAAGCCGGGTATCTGAGCTAGTATATATATATATATATATAGATACTAGCTCAGATACCCGGCTTCGCCCGGGAATTCATTTGAGGCAGAATGGTGATGGTATTTTTTTGGCAAGGCATTACTTTGCAGAATATTTTGACATTTACCCGTCCCAGTGTTAAGGGTCTATACCCTGGGGTTGCTGTAGATTTGTTAATAATAAAATTAATTTTTTATGTAAGACTTTACTGTCCTCCATATTGTCATATTTCCCGTTTCCTGTGCATTATGCATAGATTTGAATTATTAAGGAGAAAATATTAACATAGATTTGAATTAACTTTTCCAGGTGAGGTGCCTGGTAGTTCATATTGGAAAGAATCTTTGAGCATATCAATATTTCTACGCAAATTACTTGCTTCATACATTGTTCCCGAAAAAATTTATAAAACAAAAGTTACTCTAAATAACAAAATAAACAACTTTTGTGATGTGCATATTTGCCGGGAATCTAATAGGACACGAAATGTCGCAATTTTTCATTTTAGGCCTCCCTCATAACCCCCCTCCCTCCCGTTAATATAGCTTATAATCATTGAAGAATTATTGATAATTGACATAACGAGTTTTGTTAAGTTTGGTTCAATCGTTACTGCCCAACAAAATTGTTGGCTCCCGCTTTAGTTTTTAATCTATATCTTGTTTATACTTTGTTATATGGCAAATGTGAATATAACAAATGTTACTTTAAATAACAAAATAAACAACTTTTTGCATGTGTATATTTGCAGAAAACCCAGTAGAAAATGAAATACCACTATTTTTAATTTCAGGCCTTCCTTACAACCTCCACTCCTGCCCGTCCCTAGAACTGTTAGTATGGCTTATTATAATTAAGGCGTTAGTGCTAATACACATACCGAGTTTTATTTAGTTCGGTTGAGTCTTTTGTGCCAAATAAAATTGTTCACTTCCGCTATATGTTTTAGCGTATATCTTGTTTAGAATTGTTACGAAAAAAATGTATATAACAAAAGTTACTCTAAATAACAAAATAAACAACTTTTGTTATGAGCATTTTTGCCGAAAAATCAATTCGAAACGAAATATCGCTATTTTTAATTTCAGGCCTCCATTATAACCTACCCTCCGTTATAACCTCTATTATAATATAGAGAATATTGATATAGCCTAAAGTTCAAGTTGGGTTAGTAGTAATATACATACCAAGTTTCTTAAAATTCGATTCAGCCGTTTATGCGTGAAAAGGTAACAAACAAACAAACAGACACGAAAGAAACAAAATGCAGTTATGGTGTCTATGATATGTGAAACAAAAAGTTATCGTGAAATTTCGCGATAAAAATCAATGTACAGACAGAGGTTACAATTTTATATATATATATATATATATATATATATATATATATATATAGAGAGAGAGAGAGAGAGAGAGAGAGAGAGAGAGAGAGAGAGAGAGAGTTTTCTGTTACATTTGATGAATTTGAAATCTAATGAATTTACCACAATGCTACACCCTTAAATATAATCAGATTCAGTAAAATATCCAGTCCAGAGATCCCTGTGTCAAGGCTAGAAAATGGTGTAAGTTATATCTTTCACTACTGACTCCTTCGTAATGTCAGTTCTACCTAAGGATAAGATGCACATTGTCAACCTAGCCAATGCTAGTCTGATTGCCTCTATTTTTGTGACAATTTGCATTTATCCAATAAATCAAAACATAAATGAGACTTTCATTGATATTCTGGCTTTTAATAGATTTTTTATAATACTTCAATTAACAAGTCGTAAGACTTTAATTAGGATGTTGTAAATCTAGTATGTAATTTATGTTGTAATAATGTAATTTATATGCTATTTAAAAATATTTTGAAGCAAATTAATGAGTTAAAAAATGTAGTAATTGATTCTTATTATATTTAGTAGAATTCTCATTATATTCTTATTAATGGCTCAGGTTAGTCAAGTGAGTAGTTTAAACATGTTGCTTTAATCTCACATGGTAAACCTAGAGTGGCGAGTTTGATTCCCACCTGACCAATAGGAATTACTTAGTGACAAACTCATTAAATAAAATCCTTGGTTCTACCCTGGCTAGAAGAGGGTGGTAACCTGTAGATAGCCCGCTCTAATTAGCCATAGTAACTAAAAGTGGACGTTAATAAATAATAGTAATAATATTCTAATACAGTATGGACCCGATTAACCGAGGTTCGATTAACCGAGGTCCCGATTAACCGAGGTGCCAAACATTTAAAAAAAAAAAAGTAGGTGCGGTAACCTTTGGAAGTGATTATGAACCTTTTTAAAACCCTCAAAACCCTAGGCCGGATGCAGGTGTTCAGCAAGCGGTTTATTGAAAAGGAAGCTCTAAGACAGTCGTTAATTGCCTTCTGAGAAATGCATCTCTAGCACCCCGTCCAACCCTCCTTCCCCTTGTTCCGGGAATATTGTATTTACATCTCTACTTGTCACAACCATCCTAGCTCATTCATTCACAGTTTAAGTCCGGTCACGCCATGGATCACATCGCAGCTAAAAAACGTAGAAGTAGTGGTAGAAAGAGTGGTTATTTCGCTTGAAAAAAAAATTAGAAGCAATTCATCGCTTGGACAAAGGCGAGTCTTTAAAAAAGGTGCTCAGGATTATGGTGTCGGTGAAAATACTGTCGGTGACTGGAGGAGGAATAGGAAGCAAATTGAGGAGACGAGGTATCTATCCCCACGAAAGTAAGCCATGAGGAGGGTTTCAACCTACTTGACAGGTCACTACTCTATTTAGAAGGCAGAGGTGATGTGCCTTCATATGAACTGATGATGTTAAGGAAGTGGAGAGGCACTGCAGCTGCTGATAGAAGCAGTTGTTTAAAACAAACAACAATAAATGATTTTTTTTAAAATCAAAGTACATACATAGTTTTCCGATTTTCCATTAATTTTTTTTTTTTTTGTGTTCGATGTTATTTTATACTACATATGTATGTATGTACATACATTCTACTTCTATTATTAATTTATGATTAAAAAATGTAAATATGAATATAATTATTAAACTTATAGGTACTAGTTTTTATTCTAAAAACCTTACATTTTCAGCTGGTATTAGTAGGTTCCGATTAACCGAGAATTTCGATTAACCGAGGTAACCGCGGTCCCGACAGACTCGGTTAATCGGGTCCCTACTGTATATATTTTTTCTGGTGATTTTACCCTTTTTAGCTAACAACACAGGGAACCAGTGAGAAACATTAAGTTTAGTAAAATAATATAGAAATCCAGTCCAAAAAGAGGAATAGTGACCGTGGAATATATTGTAATCCTAATTGCTTAAATGAAATTAAAGACTAGAATATCTTCTTATCTATTTCTTTCAGAGTAAATACAAATAGTATCTTACTTTGGTATTAGCAGAGCTAGCAATCTGATGAGATTTTTTTTTCAAAGGTGAAGACATCTTTTCGGCAACTGAAACAAAGTAAATATGCATTGATTAACTTCCGGGTTGTTCTATATGTTCTTCCTCTATCATAAAATTAACCGAGATATTTGGATTTTAATAGTTTTCAGCCTTCAGTAGGCCCCCATTTCTACTCATGCCATATTAAAAAAAGTCTGTCACATAGGGGCTGTGGAAACTAAGCAGATTTCTCACATGCTGGCTGACACATATTGATCTCATCTCAGCATGTTTCCTAATAAAAATCAGATGGCTCAAATTAATGTGTTTGTTATCTAAAACTTCTAACTTGTCAAAATTAAATAAGAAAATATCCACATTACTAAAAACAAAAAATATGTTGAAAACGAGAAAACTGAGATAAGAAATTTACATGGTATATTTATCAAATATTTAAATATACATCAAGTCAAATAGATGTAGATAAGCTTTTTCTGGAATTGATTTTTCAAAACTTGAAACGTTGTAGGTAATCGATTTTTACAGTGTTCATCATTTTAATGTATCAATATGATCAACTGAGGGGTGTGGTACATCTCCATTTTTGTTAGTCTAGATGTGACTGCCAAGGTGGAAAGGTCGAATCTTTTTAAACAATGTGTATTACTCCTGAAGAAGCGTCATAGAAGACGCGAAATGTGAAGAGCAATTTAAATCAATGGAGATAGCTCACGTGTTTTTCATCTACTGGCATTCGACCATTTCTCCTTCAACGAAGATTGTATTGAGGTCACATTTCGACAAGTTTCAAAGGTTCATATTTATAAGTTTTGAGCATGAAGTGTGGAATGTCTATTGGAAGAATATTCACAAATTTATTCCTTGTACGAAATAAATATAATTAATTAAATGATTATATTAGCATCAGGAGAAAAAAATATGATAAAATTTTGTTTAGGCATTCTGTTGTAATACCATTGAAGAATGTATGAGGTATTGCTCGAGGTCTTAAGTAATTAGAAACTTTTATTTCCAGTCTTTGTCGGTTGAAATAAAAATATTTTTCATTGGAAATCTAATTAAGGTAATTCCAATCCCCACTCCCATCAATGGTAGAGGAGCCATAATGTACCCCATGTTGACAATATTTACATCACTGATACATAATCAAAAAACATTGCAATTATACCTATCCTCCTAAACCCTAGGGGCTCTTGGAGCACGAATAAATTTTATTTTAGAGGAAATCGGAAGTCAAAATTTGAAAATTCATAAAACTAAATAACGTTTAAGGCCTATAAAACATATTTACAAATACATGTTTTGACCTCGAAGTAAACCCCCATTCCAGAGGGTGTTAGTAAAGTATCAAATCACTCATATTAACAATACTCATTCTCTTAATACACACGCAAAGTCTTCGGCACCCAGAAGATGGGAGTAAAAATTTCAAAATTCATAAATGTAAATAACAATTTAGGACCAAAATTGTTATTCTAAACACAATTCATTCCTTAGATTTTTTCAATAAAACCAATACTAATGGAAATATTGATAAATATGTATAATGACATTGAAGTAATTCCCCTCCTAGTTGATAATTTGGATTCTTATGTAGCCTGTGTTGTAACTTGGAATAAATGTCTCACAAATACAAAAATCCTATAGAAGTCTTCTGAGTCATTTTTGAGTGATTGGGTAACAAACGAATGGACAGACGGACAAGATTTTCAATTTTGATGTTATTGTTCTTAGAATGACCTGAAACATTCGAAGAAAAAACATTAGAGAAATTGATCCCCGCCGAATTTAAATAGAAAATCAGGCAAATTTTTGAGTTTTATTTATATCTGTATATATAAAACTATCAATAGGGCTCATTTTCATCATCTGATCAGTAGGATCAATAGGCATTTGAAGAAATTTTTTGAAAATCGTGTTGTCAATACATCTTCAATAGCTGATTTCCCTCAAGAGAAATATGCTAATAAGCTTATATCATGAAATATTTTATTTGAAGCTTATATGCCAAATATTGTTTTCATTAATCTTATACTGTATAAGATATGTGGAAATATTTTTGATCATTTATGATTTTATGTTTTGAACTACATGATTTTTATTTGATCAATACCACACTTGATATTTAAATAATGTTTTCATTCAAAACTGATTTTCGGGATGGCAGATTGTTGAATATCTAGAAGCACTGTCAGCACGATCTCACACCTATTAACACAAATATGATGTTACTAGCCCTGTCAACACAGGACTGGAAAAAAATGGTTTTTTTGGGGGGAGGGGGGGGGAGTTTTTTATATAACTAAAAAATTATCTTTGGAGGCTTTAAAGTTCCTAATTTTGGGCTGACACACATGACATTTCAGGACAATTTTATTTTTATAAATTAGCAGTACTTAAAAATGTTCTGATACTTACTAGTCTTTGTCATTTTTTGTAAAGGTACAAGTGCTTTCATAGGTCCTTTCTTTAGAATACTACCTCTTTTTTTAGGTCGTAATTCATTTGGTTCAGGGAGCACAGGAGTTGGTTTGGGTGCAGCTACAGGCTCTATAAATGAAGAAAGTAATGAGTTTTGACTAAATAATGGCAATTTCAATTAATAGTAAAACATTATTAATAAATTAGGTAATTCTGAGCTATTATCCGGTTAACTTCAATTCCCTCCATACTGTAATATTACATTAGTGTAGTGCTGAATATTAATATTCAGTCCTAATTATGTGTCGGAAAACGAAAATATATTAATAAACTTAATTTAGTAGTCGTCTGGCTCACTATCGGTATCTGGCTCATGAACGACGCGAGATAAATTTTGTAACACTAAAATTTCCAAAATACGCCATCGGTGGTGAACACCGAGTGTGGGGGTTTTCTTGTTCGAACTTTGGTATAAAACAAGAGTACATCACATTTTTAGGGCGATTGGTCAGATCTACAATGGCGAGGACGAGCAACCTCGCGTCGTTCATGAGCCTGATACCGATAGTGAGCCCGAAGACTACTAAATTAAGTTTATTAATATATTTTCGTTTTCCGACACATAATTAGGACTGAATATTAATATTCAGCACTACACTAATGTAATAACCCCCACCCTCGGTTTTAACCACCGATGGCGTATTTTGGAAATTTTAGTGTTACAAAATTTATCTCGCGTCGTTCATGAGCCAGATACCGATAGTGAGCCAGACGACTACTAAATTAAGTTTATTAATATATTTTCGTTTTCCGACACATAATTAGGACTGAATATTAATATTCAGCACTACACTAATGTAATAACCCCCACTCTCGGTTTTAACCACCGATGACGTATTTTGGAAATTTTAGTGTTACAAAATTTATCTCGCGTCGTCCATGAGCCAGATACCGATAGTGAGCAAGACGACTACTAAATTAAGTTTATTAATATATTTTCGTTTTCCGACACATAATTAGGACTGAATATTAATATTCAGCACTACACTAATGTAATATTACAGTATGGGGGGAATTGAAGTTAACCGGATAATAGCTCAGAATTACCATAAATTAATACTTGAGGACTTCTAATTTAATTCTTACGCCAATATTTCTTCACACAATGTATGGCACTTCGTACTATCCTTTTCCAATTCTGTGTCCCAATTATTGAAAGTTAAACTTTGAAAGTTTTATAGAGTTAAAATTAAATGATAAGATTAATAGATTGAAACGGGATTTATAATGACACTACAAGCCTTCCTTATATTTAGAACTTCTGAACTATTCAACATCTTAGTCTGAATCTCTGTTCTACTCTACTGATTTTCAAATAGTGGAAAATAATAAATAGAAAGATGGCCTAAAAATTGAAGAACTATAAGGATATAACACATAATAATTTCATTAACTTAAAATTACTTTAAATCGGGTAAAATTCATATTAGGATTTAGGAAATGTTACAAAAACGAAAATCCATACAATAAAGTGGGTGGAGTTGTTAATGGTCTCGTAAGCCACTGAGTATAGCAATAGTTAAATTTATAATTATTTTTATTAAAAACGTAAATTACCTAGTTTTTCCAACTCTTTATGAACTGAAAGAAGGTTCTTTTCGTCACCAACATTTTGAGGATTGTTAGGGTTAGGTTTATCAATAGACGATTCGTCAACAGTCTTTTCAATAGGAGTATCCTGAAATAAAAAGAAATTTTTATCATAAAAACAAAAATTCACAACAAAAATTTATATCTTTCTGAAAATATGTTTATGAGAGTGCTCATATGTACAGTTGCTTATAAATTCACAACCTTTAGTTCTAAGATCAGACATTCTATCTTTGAGTTAAAATCTGTTCATCAGCTTTACAGTTATTAACCCTTGGGAGACAGGACAGGAGGTAGCCACCAACTTGGCAAACACAGAAACTGAGTAAAAGACCCTCCACCTGTCAGCAGCTCCTTCAACACCTTCCCAATTACAAATCTCTTAGCGCAGCTAAGCAAGAATTATTACATTAAATTCTCTAAAATTATTGCAATAATATGCATATTGTTATGAGTATATAGTAACAGTATCAACATATTCGAAATGCATTTATACAAAGGTGATTTGTAAAGTTCACAAAGTGAGTTAGTGGTCTAAAAGTTCACAACTAACCAAAAGTTTGTCCCTTGAAATATATAATAATTAAACCTCCAAGGTAATGTTCCATTTACAAACATTCGACATGGATTAAGCATTATGTATAGTTAAATAAATATAAATACATGTATGGGTGTATGTATGAGGGGGCGGGGGGGGGGGGTATGGATGTGTGAGTATGATATTATAACGTCTGTCTGTATATTGATTTTTATTTATTTTTTTCAAAATTTCACAATACTTTTTCATTTCACAAAAATTTGATATGACTTCAACAATTTTTGGCTTTGGCTTGTTTGTTACCTTTTATTGCCTGTACTATTGATCCGAAGTTAATGAAAATTGGTACGTGTATTACTTTATACTAACTAAACTTAGACTTTATGCTATACTAATGTTCTCAGAGATGAACAGGAGTGGGGGTTATAAAGGAGGCCTGAAACAAAAAATCACAATATTTTGTTTCGTAATGGTTTTTTGGCAATCAAGAACATAACAAAAGTTGTTTATTTTGTTAAAGAAGCTTTTGTTAATGCACTTTTTCCCTATAATGAAGTATAAACAAGATATGCACTCAATACAGTAGAAGGGGTCAACAATTCAAAGGGCACAAACAATTTCACATCTTTCTGGGGGGGGGGGGGGATGAGCAGAGTCAACAAACTAACTAAACAATAAACAAAAAAATAATTTTGTCATTTTGAAATTAGTTTTACCAAATATTTTAATAAAGAACAAACCTCATCACATGAAATGTTTCCATCAATTGAAGCTCGTATACGTTTTTTGTATTGAGCTAGTTCCTCAGCACTTATTTCATTTCTTCTATTTTCCTTTTTTTTCATATAGAACAATCTGACCTTAGGTAAGCCAATACTACTATCTTCGCTCTCTGAAGAAAGTGGACTTTCATCAATGTCTTCCCATGGAGGTTTAACATCAATAAGATTTTCTTCTTCTTGATTTAAAAACTTTGAGTCAATATCATCTAAAAACATTTTTACAAAAATTAATGAAGAAGCTTAAGTGAATACTGCGCAAAGGATTTATGGATGTGACGTACCAATTTTACTTGTATCACTTAAGGACATATTATGTAAAGCAAAAGACAACTGCTTAGCATTTTCAAGGACTTCAAGAATGCATTGTTTCTGTAATCAATAAACCATTGTTAGTAAAAACTATACACATGAAATAGAAAATATAATAAATTAGGTATACTTTGACTAGAGCAGGAGAAAAATGATTATGACATTAAAGCAGGATACAAAAAAACTGCTAAGTAGGTAGTCCAAAGAAGAAAAAAAAAAAAGATACCTCATTTTTTATGACATTCTCTTCATGAGATTTAATTCCTCTAGCTTTAATTCCCAATTCTTGAGGTATATTACTTGTATCTTGAGAATTATTATTCAAAGGTTCGTAGCAAGACAAAGTCACTGATTCATCAACATTAGTCTCTGGACTTATACAAGCTATCTGCGAAAGTATATTATTCATAGACTTGAGAGGAGATGCTTCAGGTTTTCTTAAGTCTGGGTGAGAAAAACTTGGATTTAAAGCACTTTCAATACATTCACTTACCCTTCTTTTAACCACTTTTTTTATTCTATCTCTTATACTGCAAGCATCTTCAGTAGTTTTACTAGAATCAGAATCTACTTTTTCAGAAGCTGTAATGGGTGAATTAAAACACATTATATTATCAGTAACTGACTGACTTCGAAGAACTTTCCTAGGATGTTCAACTTTTTCCTTTCTGGGGCTAGGGGTTTTGAATATTTTGTAGGATTTTGCAGGTTTTTTGTAGCTTTCACACTTGTGCTCATGATTTACATTAATTTTCTTTAATGATTCATGTAATACAAGTTCAAATGGGTCCCAATTTTCAGCACTTATGGCAACAACATCAAATGGGTTATTGATTTCCAAATTACAATTCACATCTGGACCAGGTATCAAAGGATTTTTCAAATATGTGTTCTGACAAGATAAATTGTTACTTTTTTCAGGACTGTTTAAATTTATTAGTAGTTCATCACTCCCATCTGGAATAATAAAATCAAAAGTGAATTAATGAAAAGATAAATAAACGCAATTAATTTCAACAGGTAGTGATTACAAAATAAATTACCAGCCATTTTATTTTATCAGTTCAGATTTATCAAATATTTACTTTATTTTTCCCACAGTAATCATTCCTTCAGAATAAAATACCTAAAGTGGAGAAAAACATTTTTGAGTGTCAATAGACATTCCTGTCATTTTATATTTCATTACTATTTGGATCGTTAACATTAGTAAAAATCCATACAACAAAAAATATATAAATTTACCTAAAATGACAGAACAGCAAATGAATCGACATAAAACCATCAAAATTATTTATAAAACCTACTTATAAACAGTGATTCTTCTAAACTAACTCCATACTAATTCTGGTGGGAAAGAACTGTAACACTAACAAAATATAACCATACATTGGTATGGCTGGTATTTTGAATTCACTTGCTCTTAACGTATCAAAGATACACATTGTTGCCAAATGTCAACGAAAATCTAAAATTAATTACTTAAACCAAATAAATATAAATTAATGCTTCATTAAAACATGATGATACAACAAAAATGAATTAAAAACATATATATAAAAATATATGAGTGAAAGATCAAAGAAAAGAAGGGGGGGGGGAACAAACGCCGCACAGTGGTTGAAAAATGGACTGTAAAAAAAAACTGTTCATTAACACAATACGATTGAAGATGGTGTGGATTTATATCTTTTTTGAGGTGACATGAAACCATTTCCCAGTTTAATTTATTAACTATATTAATGATATTTCATTTTGGTGGTTTTACACTTTTTAAGTTAATTTTATTTGTTCTCTCCAAAAGAAAATTTTATTTGCTCTCTCCAAAAGAAAATTTTATTTGCTCTCTAATTAAATGAGTGTTCTTGTTTGGCGTATAAACAAATGTGTTTATGCCATTTTTGAATGGTTTCAGATTATGCCATTAATAATGATGTTTCAGTAGCCAGAGAAAGAATTTGAACAATAACACTAACAAATAAATACCAAGAAATGGAATCAATAATTATTAATGACTTAAAATAACAGTATCAAGAAAGAAATCATTTTTTTAAATGTAGGAAATACGATCAATGAAATTTAAAAAATGGATGAGGAATTTCAAAAATAAGCTTCTGTTTCTTTCTAAAATCAATTACTTGGCAGAACAAGATCCTTCTTTTAGCAGATTTCTTCTGAGTAAAATCAGATAGCATCGTTTCCGAATCATCTATGGGAAAATATCGACCATCGATTTGTTCAACCATCGGTCATCGATGTTCATCCCTACAACTTTTACTCAAATTTACTATTACGTATATAACATAATGTATATAACTTTGCTTCATAAAATGTGCTCGGAATGGTTTTCGACGAGAAATGTATAGATTATTTTATTTGTATTTATTGACATCCACTTAATGCAACTGTGTCTAATTAGGGCGGATTATCTACAGGTCACCACCCTATTATAGCCAGGGTGGGACTAAGAATTTTATTTAATGAGTTCGACACTAAATAAATTCCTATTTTCCCAGGCGGAAATCGAACTCGCCACTCTAGGTTTACCATATTGAGATTGAATCCAACGCTTTAACTCACATGGCTAACATGAGTCCCAAATAAAATATATAGATTATAGATAATATTTAATTATATGCTATTCATGATTATGATTTAAATTATTTACGGTGAGTGAAACAGAAGAAGAGTGATTGATTAGGAACTCATTTCCATTTATTCTTTAAAACTGAAATTTCTATTCTATTATCCTCCTGCAGTTACCTAGCTCTAATGGAAAAAGTCCGTCACGCAGGGGCTGCGTTAACTAAGCAGATTTCCCACGTGCGTCACGTTTTTGCATTTATTTCAAAAATTAAAAGTTCAATGAGAACAATAGTTGGTATTAAAGCTTCAAATAAAGTGCTTCACAACATAATAGAATATGGTTAATATGAGATGAGTAGGAGTGTGGGTTTACCCAAGACCGAAAACTAAAAAATGCAAATATCTCAGTTAATATTGAAGATAGTGAAACAATGCAACATTTATAGAACATTAAATTTGCAATAAGAATAGTTCTATACACCTTTTCGATCCTACACATAATAACGGAGATATTAAGAATTTTCGAAATTCTCCCCCTCTAAACCCCCCCTCCCCTGGTCCGATTTCAGCCGTTAACGAACTTGATCTGTCTTTTTGTATAAAACGATTATATATCAAGTTTGGTAACG
The DNA here is from genome assembly GCA_019009955.1 of Riptortus pedestris. Taxonomy (NCBI): domain Eukaryota; kingdom Metazoa; phylum Arthropoda; class Insecta; order Hemiptera; family Alydidae; genus Riptortus; species Riptortus pedestris. The sequence goes on along the minus strand of CM032228.1, from coordinate 201,900,606 downwards.
ATAAGACACAAATTGCGACAGCTAGAGCGGTAACAGACAAATGTATATTTCAATATATAGTTTTGAACAGACCTCATTTTCGTCATTCCTGGGTAGGATCGATGGACATTTGAAGAAATATTTCGAAAATCGCGCCATGAGTACGACCTCAATAGCCTGGTTTCCCTTACGAAAAATCTGCTAAAAGTCCGTCACGCAGGACTAACTAACTAAGCAGATTCCCCACGTGCGCCATGTATTTGCATTTATCTCATGACGTAAAAGTTCAATGAGAAAATTATTTGTTATTTAGGCTTCAAATAAAGAGCTTCACAATTTAACAGCTTATTGTTGATAGGCATAGCATCATAGCATGAGTAGGAATTTACTGATGGCCGAAAACTAAAAAAAATGTCGAAAATTCCATCATGAGTACAACCTCAAAACAAATATCTTGGTTAATATTAAAGATAATGAAAAAATGTACATCACAACATTTATAGAACATTAAATTTAACCCTTAGGGAAATCTGCTAAAACAATACGCCCAGGTGGGAAGCGTAATTGTGGACATCGAAGCCTTGCTATAAAAAAAGTCCGTCACGCAGAGGCTGCGTAAACTAAGCAGATTTCCCACGTGAAGTTTTAGAGAATAGAGAAATTTCACGAGAGCCGAGCAATCAAGGAAACGGCCGAACTAGTTTTTGGCGGGAAAATCACTCACGTCCGTTAGCTGCCCAGATTTAATAAAAATGCAAATATCTAGGTTAATATTAAAGATAGAGAATAAATGTACATAACCATATTTATAGTAAATTTAATTTTCAATATGATTGATTCTGTACAATACGTACAATTTTTCGATCCGACGTACAGTAACGGAGATATTTCGAAAATCCTCCCCTCTAAACACCTCCTCCCAGTGGTCCGATTTTAGCCGTTAACGAACTTGATCTTTCTTTTTACATAAAACGACTAAATATCGCGTTTCGTAACGATCAAACAAAAATAGCGACAGCTAGAGCGGTAACAGACAAATATATATATATATATATATATATATATATATATATATATATATATATATATATATTATTTATATATATATATATATATATATATATATATATATATATATATATATATATACAGTTTTGAACGTAACCCATTTTCGTCATCTCCTAGGTAGGATCGATGGACAATTGAAGAAAAAATCGAAAATTCCATCATGTGTACAACCTCTATAGCTGATTTCCCTCAGGGGCAATCTGCTAAATTGAAGGTATTAGCAGATTTCCCCTGAGGGAAATCAGCTATTGAGGTTGTACTCATGATGGAATTTTCGACTTTTTTCTTCAAATGTCCCTCGATCCTACCTAGAAGATCACGAAAATGAGGTACAAAAACACTGGTACAAAACAGTATATATATATCTTTGTCTGTTACCGCGGTAATTTGTCTGTTTAGCGGTCGCAATTTTTGTTTGATCGTTAGCAAACTCGATATTTAATCGTTTTATGTAAAAAGAAAGATCAAGTTCGTTAACGGCTAAAATTGGACAAGTGAGAGGGGGGGTTTAGAGGGGAGGATTTTTGAAAATTCGAAATTTCTCCGTTACTATACGTCGGATCGAAAAATTGTACAGAATCAATCTTATTGCAAATTAAATTTTCTATAAATGTTGTTATATACATTTATTCTCTATCTTGTATATTAACCGAGATATTTGCATTTTTATTAACTCTGGGCGGCTTACGGACGGTGACTTTCCCGCCAAAAGCTAGTTAGGCCGTTTCATTAAGTGCTCGGCTCTCGTGAAATTTCTCTATTGGTAAACGTGGGAAATCTGCTTAGTTAACGCAGCCCCTGCGTGACGGACTTTTATTTGGGTCAGCAGTGATTTCCTGGGACACGCCAGGTACCTTAGCTAGTCACAAATATATTTGAAGGTAAAGCACAAAAGGAAGAGGGTGGCCTAGAAAATACTTTTTTGATGACATCAAACATTGATTCTGGTGTATATAGTTCAGTGTTGTTTTTTTTGTGTGTGTGTGCGTGGGTGTATATGAATTTGAATGGACCTAATTTTCGTCACCTCTCAAGTTATATTCATGCATTTGAAGATTTTTGTTTTTTAAGTTGCGTCAAAAGTATAATCCCAATCAGTCATTTATCTAAAGATAAATCCGCTGGTGTAAATGGATCGCTATAATAAATTATTTCATAACACGGACCAGTTCTTCCAGTCTAGCACCCCCCGCCCCCTACTCACTCTAATTTGATCTGGTTTTCACTAGTGAAAGTCGTTTTAGATACTTCCTTATTATTTCATTTTTCAGTTTTTGCCAATGCTCTAATAAAAAAGAATAGTCTTAAGGCTGCATAAACTAAACAAATGTCCCCACTCGCCAGGATGGTACATAGAAAACAAACACACATGGTACATTATTGTTCTCACTCTGTTGTTCTCTACCCAATAATGCTATGTAAACAAGACTTTGTAAGTTATGCTGGACAAGACAAGTTTAGTTATATAAGTACATATATTAAGAATAAATAAGTAAAGGGGTTTAGGGGTTTATTGAAACCTCTAAAGACAAATAACTCCACTACCACTTTACTTGATCAACAATAATGCTCATATGTAACACTTTTCAAACCGACTCATAATAATATACATCGTGCAGTTACTTAAAGTGAAAATCGAACAAGGATGAGTGAGGGTTACCTGAAAACAAAACGGAGTTGCGTAAACTACCCTACTATCTTATACTTACCTTGAAACTACCCACATTTGCCAAGTGCTGGGCGCGCTTACTGGTCGCCAACATGTGAGTTATGGTGTTGGCTTTAATTGACTTGGTAAGGCTAGTGTCATGGGTTCGATTCCGGAGTGGGCAATAGGAATTTATTTGGTGATGAACTCAATAAATAATATCCAAGACCCATCCGACCTAGTAACGGGTAATATAATTTTTATTTTTTTAGAGAAAAGATGTGTAGAGCAACAATTACACGAATTTAAATTCGAAGATTAAAGAGTAAAAATATTGACCATGTAATGGATTCATGACCAGATTCATAATAACGGAGATATTTAGTTTTATTTTGGAATGTTTCACTTCCTCTTGACCCGATTTCGGCTTTAAGGAAATTGATCTTAGTTTCACATAAATAGCTTAAATATCCAGAATTTATTTTATATTTAGTATGTATACATATAAAACCGAATAAAATTCAAACCAGACTGCCAGAACTGAGAAGTGTCTTAGAAAATTTGGGGCTGATGATCACTAATTAATAATTATTTAATGATGTTGTTTAGGCTAATGTTACCCTTGCGAGTTAAGGTGTGGAGATGAAGTTGCGGGGAGGGAGGTTGATTTATTGCTGGTATGTATTATAAAAAGCCCGTCACGCAGGGGCTGCGTAAACTAAGCAGATTTCCCGCATGAAGTTTAACAATAGATAAATCTACATACCGGTAACGCAACAACAACGTGAATATTAAGTGAATAAATACAAACGATAAGAAACCTCCTGACGGAAAGCATCTGTACTGTAAACAAACAGTTCTCCCAACTTCTTACCGGAAAGAAAAACAATTACTGTAGTATATCTGAATATAACGTATTTGTTGGTTATTTTGTGATCAATATTTCCAATCAAATGTACCGGGTCCTGGGAAAACAGCTGGGAACAGAGAGCACTCTGGCGGGGATTTTTGTAATCTATCTACCACAACATGTTATCTTGAGTTGTAGCTGCTTTTTTTCAAATAGAAGTTTTTATCCAAAGTTATCTGTTTAATCATTTTCCCAAACCCTTCAGGTTATGGGCCCAGTGATTGCATAAATCGTTTTCTATAGAGAAAAAGTATAGATTCGATCGAAAAACTTCATGAAAAGTGTAAATCTCGTGTGTTGTCCCCATGTGTAGTGAGGTTAGGTTGTGAACAGTTGATTATTTCGCCGAATTTCGTTCATCATGGCATCAAACCACCCTCCACCGGTTGAGAAACTTCTCGGCAGACAAAATTACGCTTCGTGGAAATTTGCAGCTAAGGCATATTTGAATCTTGACGATTTGTGGCGTGTGGTCGATGGATCAATCGTTGTTCCCAAGTTAGAAGGCGCTGCTACGACGCAGAAAGAAGAGAACATTTTAGTAAAAGATCGGAAAGCTTTTTCAAAAATAGTACTTATTATCGATCCAATTGTGTTCCCACACATAGAAAGTGCATCTACAGCCAAGGAGGCTAGGGACAACTTGAAGACTGCATTCGAGGACAATGGTCTTACCAGGAAGGTAGGTCTTTTGAGATCATTGATAACGACCAGACTAGAAAACTGTTCTTCAGTTGAAGAATATGTCAATAAAATTATGTCAACATCACAGAGGCTCACTGATATTGGCTTCAAAGTGGATGATGAGTGGCTCGGGACAATTTTATTGGCGGGCTTGTCTGATGAATACAAGCCAATGATCATGGGTTTAGAGAGCTCGGGACTGAAAATCACAGGAGACTCGATTAAAGTAAAAATTCTCCAGGATGTGAAGACTCCCGCACATTCACATACACCCAGTAGTGAGACTGCATTGTTCTCCCAGGGAAAGGGTTCCAAAGGCAAAGGAAAACATAAAATTGAGTGTTATGCATGTCACAAAAGGGGACATTATGCTTCACAGTGCCGTACCAAGAAGATGGAGACCCAAGATCGTAAGAAACAAGATTCTACTGAAAATTCAAATCAAGGAAAACCCAAAGGTAAAGCATTTTTTGCTTACATGTCTAGACCTAATGACACTAGCAACAGTGTAGATTTCTTTCTTGACTCGGGTTGCAGTTCTCACCTAGTCAATGACATAGATATACTAGACAATGTATCTGGTGATTCAGATTTAAAAATTTCGACAATAAATAATGTAAATTTATCTGCTCAGGCTGTTGGTACAACCAACATTTCACTGATAGTTAATGGACAGGCTGATAGCGTTGTAGCGCATGATGTACATTACGTGCCAGGTATAGGTGCTAACCTATTATCAGTCAGCAAAATTACTGATAAGGGACATTCGGTCATATTCACCAAAGAAATGGGAAAGGTCATTGACCCTAATGGTGAAGTATTAGCCACAGCTAAAAGGAAGAATGGGATCTACAAGCTTGATACCATGAAGGACAGAATATTACCTACCTATTTCGCTGAAGATGCAGGTTCCCTAATGCATCGACGTTTAGGACATCTTTCCAGGAAGGGGATGAACCTACTTCAAAACATGTGTACAGGTATTGATAAAATAACACCTAATGATGATCCATGTGAAGTCTGCTTATTAGGGAAGCATGCTCGACTACCCTTCAGAGCCAGTAAGAGCCGAGCAAAGGAGATCTTGGAAGTTCTACATATGGATTTATGTGGACCCATGGAAAATTTATCCATAGGTGGAAGTAAATATTTTTTCACCTTAATTGACGACTTCTCTCGTTACACATTCGTGTATTTTCTTTCAGAAAAGAACAAAGTGAGTGATATTTTTGCTGAATTTCGGGCTCTGGTTGAAACTCAGACAGGGAAGAAAATCAAGTGTGTGAGGTCTGACAATGGGACTGAGTTCGTCAACTCAAAGTTCAAAGCTGGACTTATTTCTGCAGGAATCAGGCATCAACTGACCGTTAGGTACTCGCCACAGAGTAACGGAGTGGCTGAACGAGCCAACAGATCCATTGTGGAGAAGGCTCGCACTATGTTACAGGATGCTGGTTTGCCCAAAAGCTATTGGGCAGAAGCTGTTTCTACAGCCGTTTACCTCAACAATCGCGCACCGACAAAGGCTGTTGTCGGGAGGACTCCATATGAAGCGTGGTATGGTAAGAGGCCTGATATGTCTCACTTGAGGATTTTTGGATGTCCGGCTATGGCACAGGTTCCCAAGGAAATCCGAAGAAAATGGGATCCTAAATCGGCAAAATACATTTTTGTCGGATACTCAGAGGAAATCAAAGGGTATCGATTAATTGATCCTGAAACGAAGAAGGTTACTATGAGTCGAGATGTTGTTTTTCTTGAAACTTCAAACCAAGAAAGACATAAGCCTCGACAGCTGCCTACTACGTCAGTATTTTTAGATGTGGATGAGCCTCCTGCTCTCCAGGATACAACCAATTCACAAGAGGACGTTTCTGATGAGAATACGGAATCAGGATACGACCATCAGACTGATTCTGATGATTCAGTGCCAGGATCTGTTTCTAGCGAGCCAGATATCCAGGAGGAGAACTCACCTCAAGTTCGACGATCCAGTCGTGTGCCGAAACCAAAAGATATGAGTGATTTCGTCACATATCTAGCTGCACTGAACCCCATTGAAGAACCATTGACCGCAGATGAGGCGCTCAAAGGTCCGTACTCCAAGCAATGGAGATTGGCGATGGAAGACGAACTGAATTCGTTTAAGAAAAACAAGACATATGACTGGGTAAAGTTACCTACAGGGAAGAAACCCTTACAAGCCAAATGGGTATTCAAAGTGAAAAATCCAGATAGCGAAAACCCTAAATTCAAAGCTCGATTAGTGGTGAAGGGGTGTGCTCAGCGTGCTGGCATAGACTACGAAGAAACTTTCTCCCCCGTTCTCAAGTACACATCACTAAGATATTTGTTCGCGCTTGCTGTGAAGAAAAATTTGAAGGTCTTTCACATGGACGTTAAAACCGCATATCTACACGGTGATTTGGAGGAGGAGATTTATGTTACACCTCCAGAAGCAGCAGAGCAGCACAAGAATCGTGTTTGGCGACTAAAGAAGTCCATGTATGGACTAAAACAGAGTGGAAGGTGTTGGAATCAAACTCTTCATCAATCCTTGACAGAGCTGTCACTCACACAGTCAGAGGCCGACCCCTGCATCTACTACAGGAGTGCTGATAGCGACTATATTGTTGTAGCAGTATATGTCGACGATTTGTTGATTTTTACTAATAAAGAGGAATTGAAAACCAAGTTGAAGAGAGAACTTCAAACAAAGTATGGTATGACTGACTTGGGTGAGGCGAAGAACTGCCTTGGCATGAACCTTACAAGAGACGAAGCCACTGGGAAACTGTGGATTGACCAATCTGCCTATACTGAGAAAATCCTACAGCGCTTCAACATGGCTGAAGCGAAGTCTGTGTCTACTCCGATGGAACATGGACAGAAGGACCCCGAGGATGATGAGGCCTGCTCTGCATCTGTGCCATACCTGGAGGCGGTAGGAAGTTTACTTTATCTTTGCCAAATTTCGAGGCCCGACATATGTTTTGCAGTCAATCATGTGAGTAGATTTTGTAAAAAACCTAAAAAGAGTCATTGGATTAAAGTTAAAAGGATTTTTAGGTATTTGAGAGGGACTCAAAATTGTAAATTGGAATTTTCTAAACATGGAAATCAAGAATTGGAATGTTATAGTGATGCGGATTGGGCAAATCAAGTTAATGACAGACATTCAATAACTGGAAGTTGTTTTAAATTTATGAATGGTTTAATTTCTTGGAGTACTAAGAAACAGAGTACAGTCTCACTTTCAACTGTTGAAAGTGAGTATATTGCATTGTCATTTACGGTTCAGGAAGCTTTATGGTTAAAAGTTTTAATGAATGAAATTGAGCCAAATTGTTACAACTTTCCAACAAAGATTTTTTGTGATAATATGGGTGCAATTCATCTAGCAAGAAATTCAGTTACGAGTCAAAGGTCTAAACATATAGATGTTAGACATTGTAGCAGCTTGGCCTCTCTATAACCTAACCCTTACTAGCTGCCACGTGGTCCCAATGACAGTGTTGCCAGGAACTAATTAACCTAATTTTAAGGTGGCTACACTGCGAGCAATCTTATAATATCCTGCAGTTAGTAGGTAAAATTGACCGCTCACTCTCGCAGTTGTGTGTGTGTTGTGCTTTTGTGAACTCTGCTCCGAACCATTTTTGTTGTTATCTATTCAAAGACCGATTGTTATTATTTATTGCATTTTGTGTTCTTCAATCTTTTAATTTTCGACCAGTTGTTTGTTTTTTTATAAATTATAGTGCCTTATTACTTTCAAGTTTTGTTATTGTACGTTATAAAAACCCGTACATTAAAGTGGTGACCCCGACGCCGGACAATAAAGATGGAAAACATCAGCAAAGACGTAAATCCTACGGCACTGGAGGAAGTCGGCGCTTACGGATTTGGACCTAACTTCCGGATCCCAAGCTTTTGGAAGGCAGATCCAGAGCTTTGGTTTTGCCAGGCTGAGGCAGTCTTCGCAACCTCCAAGGTAACTAGCTCTAGGATTAAATTCCAGTTAGTTACTGCCAACCTAGACTTCGAAATTCTAAAAGAGGTGGCCGATATAGTTAAAAATCCCCCGGCTGACCCATATGAAGCCCTTAAAAACCGGCTTCTCCACACATTCACGGAATCCGAAAACCTACGGATCTCGCGACTTCTCGAAGAGAAACGTCTATCTGAAGGAGAACGGCCTTCCCAGTTCCTCAACGAATTGAAACGACTAGCTGGCGCCACTATACCCCCTAACCTCTTACGTCATGTATGGCTGAGGGCACTTCCCGACCGTATACAGGCCATGCTAGCCGTTACCAACGAGGCCTCAGTTGATAAACTGGCTGAGATTGCAGATCGTATTGCTGAAGTATACGAGCCCAGCATCCTTGAAGTACGCGCACAGAGCACACAACCCTCACAGACACAACCTACCCAGCTATCGCAGCTGGAAGAGATGGTCAGGAAACTCACCCTGGAAGTCACAGATCTGAAGAGCGAGATAGCACGCATAGGGCGAAAGGACCCTTCACATTCACACTCACGTCGACGTAGCCGTTCAAGCAGCAGGAGTGAAAAATTTTGTTATTACCACGAGACCTTCCGGGAAAAAGCACAGAAATGCAGACAGCCCTGTGAATGGAAGAACAACGTTCCGGCTCAGGAAAACTGTTAGCAGCGGCCGAGATGGCGGACTCCGTCGCTGGCACTCACCAACGCCGATTATTTGTGAAGGAGAAAGAATCGGGAGAGAGATATTTAGTGGACACAGGTGCATGTATATCTGTTTTCCCAGCCAGGTCGCGGGATCGGAGACATCCAACCAACTTCCCTTTGTACGCTGCCAATGGTACAACGATCAAGACGTATGGGGAAGTCAGGAAGACACTTAATATCGGACTCCAACGACCACTCCCCTGGACCTTCATCTTGGCAGACATCAGTAGCCCCATCATCGGCGCCGACCTTCTCTTCCACCACCACATAATCGTCGATCTCAGAGGCCGTCAGCTCCTAGACGCAAAAACGGGGATCACAGCAAAGGGGACCATTGCACACTCCAAAATACCCACGGTATATTCAGTTCCCGCTGGTGAGTGGTATTACGACCTACTACGCAAATACCCATCCATCACACGCCCGTCAACCGTCCTGCAGAAACCAAAGCATAACATCCAGCACTTCATCGAGACGAAGGGACCACCCGTCACAGCAAAAGCTCGACGCCTCCCACCTGAGCGTTACAGGGCTGCAAGGGAGGAATTCCTCAAAATGGTGGACGAAGGCATCTGCAGGCCGTCTAACAGCCCCTACTCAAGTCCGTTACATATAGTGGTAAAGAAAGATGGCAAAATGCGATTTTGTGGGAACTACCGCCGACTAAACGAACAGACTGTTCCCGACAGATACGGTGTTCCAAACATACTGACTCTCAACACCAATCTTAGCGGAAAGACCTACTTCAGTAAGATTGACCTGAACAGGGCGTACTATCAGGTACCTGTAGCTGAAGAAGACATTAAGAAGACCGCAGTAATCACACCCTTCGGTCTCTTCGAGTTCCTGGTAATGTGCTTCGGCCTTTGTAATGCTGCTCAAACGTTCCAGCGCCTCATGGATAGTATTTTGGCACTACCCTATGTCTTCGTGTACCTAGACGACATACTCGTATCATCCAGTACCAAGGACGAACATCATGCACACTTAGACAACGTCTTCCGAATACTGAGCGAGCATGGTCTAACAATAAACCCCACCAAGTGCGAGTTTGGCAAGACCGAGATCGAATTCTTGGGCTTCCTCGTGAATGCCCAAGGTATCAAGCCACTGCCAGCAAAGGTTAACCAGATCATGGAGTTTCCTCGACCCAGCAATAAGGGACAACTTCGGCGTTTCTTAGGAATGCTGAATTTTTATAGGCGATTCATACCAAACGCAGCCGAACACCAGCATACCCTACACTCATTAGTAGGCAACTGCAAGAAGAGCGATGCAACAGCTCTGGAATGCTCCAAGGAAGCAGACGCTGCATTTCGCCTATGTCAGCAAGACATCAAGTCGGCCCTCACTTTGTCACATCCATCCGACGATGCCGAACTCTCATTGGCATGTGACGCGTCAAACACAGCCATCGGGGCGGTTCTTCAGCAACGTGAAGGATCAGGTTGGAAACCTCTTGGATTTTTCTCCAAGACTCTGACGAAAGCAGAACAAGGTTACTCCACTTACGACAGAGAGCTGGTCGCCGTACACCGAGCAATACGTCACTTCAGGCCCTCGATCGAAAGACGTAACTTCACCATACTCACCGACCACAAGCCGCTGATCCACATGTTCCGACAACGCACTGACACAGCCACGCCTATGAGGATCCGATTGGTAAACTTCATCAGTCAGTTTACAACCGATATTCGACATGTAGCTGGAAATGGCAATGTGGTCGCAGACACACTCTCGAGGTTGGAGGAGATAACGCTTCCCGATGACAACGAAAAAATTGCAGAGCTACAAGAGACGGACTCTGACATAAACGAGCTCCTTAAGAACCCTGCCCTCTCGCTTAAGTGGATGAAAGTTCCACATGCTACGAGGCCCCTTCTCTGCGAAACAAGCACCTCACGGATGCGTCCGTACCTGCCTGCATCATTGAGACAATCGATTTTTACTCATATCCACAACCTCAGCCACCCGGGTATACGCGGGTCAAGGAGACTCATTGCCCGACGATTCTTCTGGCCAAACATGAATGTAGACATTGCCACCTGGGCACGTGCTTGTGTCGCTTGTCAGCGGAGTAAGGTACATCGCCACACTGTCACGCCCCCGGGAACCTTTGCCACAAGTGCTCGCTTCGAGCACGTCCACATAGATATTATTGGACCACTCCCAACGTCGGACGGCAAACGTTATTGCCTTACTATGGCAGATAGGTTTACCCGGTGGCCTGAAGCTGAGCCAATCGAAGACATCAGTGCAGACACGATATCCAGAGCCCTACACAGGACTTGGATCTGTCGCTATGGCGTCCCTACTAGAATTACGACGGACCAAGGGCGGCAGTTCGAGAGTCAAATATTCTGCAAGCTCACACACATTCTCGGGATCAAACGTACTAGGACAACTCCTTACCATCCACAAAGTAATGGCTGTATTGAACGGTGGCACAGGACACTCAAAGCAGCTCTCACAGCTCACCTCATCGGCTCATCGAGATGGACTGACCTGCTGCCCACAGTACTTCTTGGTCTAAGAGCAGCAGTGCGCGATAACACCAGTAGTGCAGCAGAACTGGTATTCGGGCAGCCCCTACGGTTGCCTGGTGAATTGCTCGCAAGCCACCAACGACCTGAGGATCCCGAGGAGCTCCTGCGAAGGTTGAGGGACCACATGAAGGACCTTCGACCAGCACCTCACCGTCCCAGCAGCAGCCAAACCTTTGTTCCTAAGGACCTCACGGACTGCACTCATGTGTTCCTACGAGATGATACAGTTCGCCAACCCCTAACACCACCATACTCAGGACCTCATCTGGTACTGGAACGACAGCCGAAGACATTCAAGATCCAACTTCCTACGGGACCAAGAACCGTCTCACTCGACCGTCTGAAGCCAGCCTACATCATCCAGGACTCATCGCAACAAACCTTACCCAACCCCTCAGCACAGCAGACCTCTGCGAATCCCCAGACAACACTGCACCCTTCCAACCAGTCTTCAGCCCAAGACACAGCCACACAAGCGGAACAACCTCACCAGACTCGTCGAGGAAGACCCATCAGACTTCCTGCCCGCTTCCATGACTCTGTCATTGGGGGGAGGTGATGTAGCAGCTTGGCCTCTCTATAACCTAACCCTTACTAGCTGCCACGTGGTCCCAATGACAGTGTTGCCAGGAACTAATTAACCTAATTTTAAGGTGGCTACACTGCGAGCAATCTTATAATATCCTGCAGTTAGTAGGTAAAATTGACCGCTCACTCTCGCAGTTGTGTGTGTGTTGTGCTTTTGTGAACTCTGCTCCGAACCATTTTTGTTGTTATCTATTCAAAGACCGATTGTTATTATTTATTGCATTTTGTGTTCTTCAATCTTTTAATTTTCGACCAGTTGTTTGTTTTTTTATAAATTATAGTGCCTTATTACTTTCAAGTTTTGTTATTGTGCGTTATAAATACCCGTACATTAAAACATCATTTTTTGAGAACACATGTCAACAATAAAAATATTGTGTTGGAGCATATGCCCACTGAAGAAATGCTCTCTGGTATTTTGACGAAACCTTTAAGTAGGGAAAAACATGAATATTTTTTCAAGTGTTTTGGACTTATAAAGTAAATTGTATTGTTTTACAAAGTAAATTGTATTGTTTTTGGAAATATCGCTAAAGGGGAAGTGTTGGTTATTTTGTGATCAATATTTCCAATCAAATGTACCGGGTCCTGGGAAAACAGCTGGGAACAGAGAGCACTCTGGCGGGGATTTTTGTAATCTATCTACCACAACATGTTATCTTGAGTTGTAGCTGCTTTTTTTCAAATAGAAGTTTTTATCCAAAGTTATCTGTTTAATCATTTTCCCAAACCCTTCAGTATTAATTTGATTGAAAACTATTTACTATATCTAGTACTGTAATTTATAATGAATCAGAATAGTTTTAATATAATAGGGAGTGTTCTCTATAAATAAATGAAATCTTGACTCCAAATAATAGGTTATTGTATTTTCATAAATGTCACAAAAATAATAATACAACTTTAGAATAATACAAACAGCGGTCTCCTCATGGTGGTACACAAGCAACTGACTGTCTAAACTTTTGTTATCAGTGTTAGGTTAAGTGGTAACCAGGGGCAACGCGGCCCAGCTGCTACACCACTCCCCCCTCAGTGACGGAGTCACAGAATTTAACATTTTTTTTTACAAGTCTTCCTGTTCTGCTCCTGTAACCTGGAATTTCCGTTGGTTCCGTCTGAAAGGTTTGCGTTGGCTTTGCTTGCAGAGAATCTTCTTGTGACGTCTGTAGGTCGGTCTTCCCACTGGTCCGGATTCCTCAGCAAGTAGGGTAGGCTGGTTTCACGCGATCTATGGAAACTACAACTTCCTTGTCCCTGAGCAGAATCACGAAGTTCTTTTCACTGCGCTTGACAACTCTATGAGGCCCAGAGTAGGGTGGCACCAGTGGTTTTCGGATCGCATCCTCTCTTAAAAACACGTGAGTGCAACTCTGGAGGTCTTTGTGTATTAACCGAGATATAGAATATTTGATGAGATATTTTCATTTTTAGCAGATTTCCCCTGAGGGAAATTATCTATTGAGGTTGTACTCATGACGCGATTTTCGAAATTTTTCTTCAAATATCCATGGATCCTACCCAGGAGATGACGAAAATGAGGTCCGTTCAAAACTGTATATATATATATATATATATATACTAGCTCAGATACCCGGCTTCGCTCGGGAAAGAAAGAAACAAAATGCAGTTATGGTGTATATGACATGTGAAACGAAAAGTTATCGTGAAATTTCGCGAAAAAAATCAATGTACAGACAGAGGTTACAATTTTATTTATATACTAGCTCAGATACCCGGCTTCGCTCGGGAATTCATTTGAGGCTGAATGGTGATGGTATATTTTTGGCAAGGCTTTACTTTGCACAATATTTTGACATTTACCCGTTCCAGCGTTTAGGGTTAATACCCGTTGTTGGCATTTATTAATAATAAAATTATTTTTTTATGTAAGACTTCACTGTCCTGCATATTGTCATATTTCCCGTCTCCTGTCCATAGATTTGAATTATTAAGGAGAAAATATTGAAATACATTTGAATTAATTTTTTCAGGTGAGGTACCTGGTAGTTCATATTGAAAAGAAAAGTTGAGCGGAGGAAGGGGAAGGAAATAATAAGGAAATAAATAAGGAAGGCGTTAGTGCTAATAAACATACTGAGTGTTTTATTTAGTTCGGTTGAGTCTTTTGTGCCAAATAAAATTGTTGTCTCCCGCTATAATTTTTTGCGTATAACGCCTTTATACTTCGGTATACGATGCTAGTGTATATAAAAAAAAGTTTCTCTAAATAACAAAATAAACAACTTTTGTTATGTGCATATTTGCCGAAACCCCAATAGGATATCATTATTATTAATTTCAGGCCTCCCTTATAACCCCCACTCCTGCCCGTCCCTAGAAATGTTAGTATGGCTTATTATAAGGAAGGCGTTAGTGCTAATACACATACTGAGTGTTTTATTTAGTTTTGTTGAGTCTTTTGTGCCAAATAAAATTATTGTCTCCCGCTAAAATTTTTAGCGTATAACGGCTTTATACTTCGGTGTACGATGATAGTGTATACAAAAAAAAAGTTCCTCTAAATAACGAAATAAACAACTTTTGTTATGTGCATATTTGCCGAAAATGCAATAGGAAACGAAATATCACTATTATTAATTTCAGGCCTTCCTTATAACCTCCACTCCTGCCCGTCCCTAGAAATGTTAGAATAGCTTATTATAATGAAGGCGTTAGTACTAATTCACATACCGAGTTTGGTTTAATTCGGTTGAGTCTTTAGTGCCAAATAACATTATGGACTCCCGCTTTAGTTTATAGCGTATTACTCATTCATGCTTCCGTATTCGGCAAAAGTGCATATAACAAAAGTTACTCTAAATAACAAAATAAACAACTTTTATTATGTGCATATTTGCTGAAAAAGCAATAGGAAACGAAATATCGCTATTTTTAATTTCAGGCCTCCCTTATAACCCCCACTCCTGTTCGTCTTAGAGAATATTAATATAGCCTAAAGTCTAAGTTGGGCTAGTAGTAATATACATACCAAGTTTCATAAAATTCGGTTCAGCCGTTTATGCGTGAAAAGGTAACAAACAAACAAACAGACACGAAAGAAACAAAATGCAGTTATGGTGTCTATGGCATGTGAAACGAAAAGTTATCGTGAAATTTCGCGAATAAAATCAATGTACAGACAGAGGTTACAATTTTATATATATACTAGCTCAGATACCCGGCTTCGCCCGGGAATTCCTTTGAGGCTGGATGGTGATGGCATATTTATGGCAAGGCTTTACTTTGCACAATATATTGACATTTACCCGTTCCAGTGTTTAGGGTTAATACCCGTTGTTAGCATTTGTTAATAATAAAATTATTTTTAGCAGATTTCCCTTAAGGGAAATCAGCTATTGAGGTTGTACTCATGATGCGATTTTCGAAATTTTTCTTCAAATGTCCATCGATCCTACCCAGGAGATGACGAAAATGAGGTCCGTTCAAAACTGCATATATATATATATATATATATATATACTAGCTCAGATACCCGGCTTCGCCCGGGAATTCATTTGAGGCTGAATGGTGATGGTATTTTTTAGCAGGCTTTACATTGCCCAATATTTTAACATTTACCCGTCCCAGTGTTTAGGATTGATACCCGTCGTTGCCGGTGATTTGCTAATAATAGAATTATTTGTTCGATAATTCTTCACAGTCTTCGATATTTTTATATTTCCCGTCTCTTATACATGTAAATATGGTGAATTTTTATTTCAGGCCTCCCTTATAACCCCCCTCCCGTTCGAACCTAAAAATTTTAATATAACTTATAATCATGGAAGAATTAGTGCTAATTGACATACCAAGTTTTGTTAAGTTCGGTTCAGCCTTAGTGTCCGCTAAAGTTTTAACGTATAACTCATTTATACTTAGGTATAAGACAAAAGTGTATATAACAAAAGTTACTCCAAATAACAAAATAAACAACTTTTATTATGTTTATATTTGCGGAAAAACCAATAGGAAACGAAATATCGCTATTTTTAATTTCAGGCTTCCCTTATAACCCCCACTCCTGCCCGTCCATAGAAATGTTGGTATGGCTTATTATAATGAAGGCCTCACTGCTAATACACATACCGAGTTTTATTTAGTTCGGTTGAGTCTTTTTTGGCAAATAATATTGTTGACTCCCGCTATACTTTTTAGCGTATAACGCATTTAAACTTTGGTATACGACAAAAGTGTATACAACAAAAGTTACTCTAAATAACAAAATAAACAACTTTTGTTATGTGCATATTTGCCGAAAAAACAATATAAAACGAAATATCGCTATTTTTAATTTCAGGCTTCCCTTATAACCCCCACTCCTGTTCGTCTCAGAGATAATTAGTATAGCCTAAAGTCTAAGTTGGGTTAGTAGTAATATACATACCAAGTTTCATGAAATTCGGTTCAGCCGTTTATGCGTGAAAAGGTAACAAACAAACAAACATACACGAAAGAAACAAAATGCAGTTATGGTGTCTATGACATGTGAAACGAAAAGTTATCGTGAAATTTCGCGAAAAAAATCAATGTACAGACAGAGGTTACAATTTTATATATATATATATATAGATATATAAAATTGTAACCTCTGTCTGTACATTGATTTTTTTCTTGAAATTTCACGATAACTTTTTGTTTCACATGTCATAGACCCCATATCTGCATTTTGCTTCTTTCGTGTATGTTTGTTTGTTTGTTTGTTTGTTACCTTTTCACGCACAAACGGCTGAACCGAATTTTATGAAACTTGGTATGTATATTACTACTAACCCAACTTAGACTTATATAGGCGTTAGTGCTAATAAACATACTGAGTGTTTTATTTAGTTCGGTTGAGTCTTTTGTGCCAAATAAAATTGTTGTCTCCCGCTATAATTTTTTGCGTATAACGCCTTTATACTTCGGTATACGATGATAGTGTATATAAAAAAAAGTTTCCCTAAATAACAAAATAAACAACTATTGTTATGTGCATATTTGCCGAAAATGCAATAGGAAACGAAATATCACTATTATTAATTTCAGGCCTTCCTTATTACCCCCACTCCTGCCCGTCCCTAGAAATGTTAGTATAGCTTATTATTATGAAGGCGTTAGTACTAATTCACATACCGAGTTTGGTTTAATTCGGTTGAGTCTTTAGTCCCAAATAAAATTGTGGACTCCCGCTATAGTTTATAGCATATAACTCATTTATGCTTCCGTATACGGCAAAAGTGCATATAACAATAGTTACTCTAAATAACAAAATAAACAACTTTTGTTATGTGCATATTTACTGAAAAAGCAGTAAGAAACTAAATATCGCTATTTTTAATTTCAGGCCTCCCTTATAACCCCCACTCCTGCCCGTCCCTAGAAATGTTGGTATGGCTTATTATAAGGAAATCGTTAGTACTAATTCACATAGCGAGTTTGGTTTAGTTCGGTTCAGTCTTTTGTGCCAAATAAAATTGTGGACTCCCGCTATAGTTTTTAGCATATAACTCAGCTCAGATACCCGGCTTCGCTCGGGGATTCATTTGAGGCTGAATGTTGATGGCATTTTTTTGGCAAGGCTTTACTTTGCGGAATATTTTGACATTTACCCGTCCCAGTGTTTAGGGTTTATATCCATCGTTTCTGTGGATTTGTTAAGAATAAAATTAATTTTTTATGGTAGACTTCACTGTCATCCATATTGTTATATTTCCCGTTTCCTGTGCATTATGCATAGATTTGAATTATTAAGGACAACATATTAACATACATTTGAATTAATATTTCAAGGTGAGGTACCTGGTAGTTCATATTGAAAACAATTGTTGAGGAACTTTCTTTAAATAACAAAATAAACAACTTTTGTTATGTGCATATTTGCCGAAACCCCAATAGGAAACGAAATATTGCTATTTTAATTTATGGCTTCCCTTATAACCCCCACTCCTGCCCGTCCCTAGAAATGTTGGTATGGCTTGTTATAATGAAAGCGTTTGTGCTAATACATGTACCGAGTTTTCTTTATTTCGGTTGGGTCTTTTGTCCCAAATAAAATTGTTCACTTCCGCTACAGGTTTTAGCGTATATCTCGTTTATAATTCGGTATACGAAAAAAGTGTATATAACAAAAGTTACTCTAAATAACAAAATAAGCATTTTTTGTTATGTTCATATTTGCCGAAAAACCAATAGGAAACGAAATATCGCTATTTTTAATTTCAGGCTTCCCTTATAACCCCCACTCCTATTCGTCTCAGAGGATATTAATATAGCCTAAAGTCTAAGTTGGGTTAGTAGTAATACAAACAGACACCAAAGAAACAAAATGCAGTTATGGTGTCTATGACATGTGAAACGAAAAGTTATCGTGAAATTTCGCGAAAAAAATCAATGTACAGACAGAGGTTACAATTTTATATATATACTAGCTAAGGTACCTGGCTTCGCCCGGGAATTCATTTCAGGCTGAATGAAGATAGAATTTTTTGGGGAGGCTTTACATTCCACTATATTTTGACATTTCCCCGTCCGAGTGTTTATAATTTATAAACGTCGTTGCTGTGGATTTGTTAATAATATAATTATTCGTTATTTAAGAGTTCACTGCCCTCAATATTTTTATATTTCCCGTCTCCTGTGCATGTAGTTTTTTTTTATAACTTAATGGACCATATAATTCATTATTGTAGAAAGTATTCTTTTTTCTAAACCATATATGAATAAAAGTTCCTTTCCCTTGATGCGGCACAAACCCCAATGGTGACAGCTGTTTTAGGTGCGTCATTACCGCTATAACCCCCACTCCCGTTCGAACTTAAAAATTGTAATATAGCTTATAATCATGGAAGAATTAATGCTAATTTACATATAGTATGTTCGGTTCAGTCGTTAATGCACAATAAAATTGTTGGGTGCCTCTTTAGATTTTTGTGTATATCACGTTTATACTTTGTTAAACGACAAAAGTGAATACAACAAAAGTTACTTTACATAACAAACTAAACAACTTTTATCTGTGCACATTTGCCGAAAAACAAATAGGAAACGAAATATCGCTATTTTTAATTTCAGGCCTCCCTTATAACCCCCACTCCTGCTCGTCCCTAGAAATGTTGGGATGGCTTATTATAACTAAGGAGGTAGTGCTAATACACATAACGAGTTTTGTTTAGTTCGGATTAGTTTTTTTGTGCCCAATAAAATTGTTGGGTGCCTCTTTAGATTTTAGTGTATATCTCGTTTATACTTTGTTAAACGACAAAAGTGAATACAACAAAAGTTACTCTACATAACAAACTAAACAACTTTTAACCTGTGCACATTTGCCGAAAAAAAAATAGGAAACGAAATATCGCTATTTTTAATTTCAGGCCTCCCTTATAACCCCCACTCCTGCTCATCTCAAGAAATGTTGGTATGGCTTATTATAACTAAGGAGTTAGTGCTAATACACATATCGAGTTTTCTTTAGTTCGGTTATGTTTTTTGTGCCCAATAAAATTATTTACTCCCGCTATAGTTTTTAGCTTATAACTCGTTTATACTTCCGTATACGATAAAAGTGTATATAACAAAAGTTACACTAAATAACAAAATAAACAACTTTTGTTATGCGCATATTGTCCGAAAAACCAATAGGAAACGAAATATCGCTATTTTTAATTTCTGGCTTCCCTTATAACTCCTGTTCGTCTCAGAGGATATTAATATAGCCTAAAGTCTAAGTTGGGTTAGTAGTAATATACATACCAAGTTTCATAAAATTCGGTTCAGCCGTTTATGCGTGAAAAGATAACAAACAAACAAACAGACACCAAAGAAACAAAATGCAGTTATGGTGTCTATGACATGTGAAACGAAAAGTTATCGTGAAATTTCGCGAAAAAAATCAATGTACAGACAGAGGTTACAATTTTATATATATACTAGCTCAGATACCCGGCTTCGCCCGGGAATTGATTTGATGCTGAATGGTGATGGTATTTTTTTGGCAAGGCTTTTATTTGCACAATATTTTGACATTTACCCGTCCCAGTGTTTAGGGTTAATTCCCGTTGTTGGCATTTGTTAATAATAAAATTAATTTTTTATGTAAGTCTTCACTGTCCTCCAAATTGTCATATTTCCCGTAGACAAATAGACAATGAAATATCGCGAATTTTTATTTCAGGCCTCCCTTATAACCCCCACTCCCGTTCTAACCTAAAAATTTTGATATAGCTTATAATCATGGAAGAATTAATGCTAATTGACATACCGAGTTTTTGTAAGTTCGGTTTACTCGTTAGCGCTCAATGAAATCGTTGACTCCCGCTGTAGTTTATAGTGTATATCTCGTTTATACTTTGTTAAAATACAAAAATGAATATGTCAAAAGTTACTCTAAATAACAAAATAAACAACTTTTGTTATGTTCATATTTGCCGAAAATGCAATAAGAAACGAAATACCGCTATTTTTAAATTCAGGCCTTCCTTATAACCCCCACTCCTGCCCGTCCCTAGAAAAGTTAGTATGGCTTATTATAAGGAAGGCGTTAGTGCTAATTCACATACCGAGTTTGGTTTAGTTCGGTTGAGTCTTTTGTGCCAAATAAAATTGTGGACTCCCGCTATAGCTTTTAGCGTATAACTCATTTATACGACCGTATACGGCAAAAATGTATATAACAAAAGTTACTTTAAATAACAAAATAAACAACTTTTTTTATGGACATATTTGCTGAATAAGCAATAGGAAACGAAATATCGCTATTTTTAATTTCAGGTCTCCCATATAACCCCCACTCCTGCTCGTCCCTAGAAATGTTAGTATGGCTATTATAAGGAAGGCCTTAGTACTAATTCACATACCGAGTTTGGTTTAGTTCGGTTGAGTCTTTTGTGCCTAATAAATTGTTGACTCCCGCTAAAGTGTTTAGCGTATAACTCATTTATACTTCCGTATACGGCAAAAGTGGATATAACAAAAGTTACTCTAAATTACAAAATAAACAACTTTTGTAATGGGCATATTTGCTGAAAAAGCAATAGGAAACGAAATATCGCTATTTTTAATTTCAGGCCTCCCTTATAACCCCCACTCCTGTTTTTCTTAGAGAATATTAATATAGCCTAAAGTCTAAGTTGGGCTAGTAGTAATACACATACCAAGTTTCATAAAATTCGGTTCAGCCGTTTATGCGTGAAAAGGTAACAAACAAACAAACAAACAAACAAACAGACACCAAAGAAACAAAATGCAGTTATGGTGTCTATGACATGTGAAACGAAAAGTTATCGTGAAATTTCGCGAAAAACATCAATGTACAGACAGAGGTTACAATTTTATATATATACTAGCTCAGATACCCGGCTTCGCCCGGGAATTCATTTGAGGCTGAATGGTGATGGTATTTTTTAGCAGGCTTTACATTGCACAATATTTTGACATTTACCAGTTCCAGTGTTTAGGATTGATTCCCGTCGTTGCCGGTGATTTGCTAATAATAGAAATATTTTTTCGATAAGGCTTCACAGTCTTCGATATTTTTAAATTTCCCGTCACTTATACATGTAAATATGGTGAATTTTTATTTCAGGCCTCCCTTATAACCCCCCTCCCGTTCGAACCTAAAAATTTTAATATAACTTATAATCATGGAAGAATTAATGCTAATTGACAAACCGAGTTTTGTTAAGTTCGGTTCAGCCGTTAGTGCCCGCTAAAGTTTTAATGTATAACTCATTTATACTTAGGTATACGACAAAAGTGTAAATAACAAAAGTTACTCTAAATAACAAAATAAACAACTTTTGTTATGTTTACATTTGCGGAAAAACCAATAGGAAACGAAATATCACTATTTTTAATTTCAGGCTTCCCTTATAACCCCCACTCCTGCCCGTCCATAGAAATGTTGGTATGGCTTATTATAATGAAGGCCTCACTGCTAATACACATACCGAGTTTTATTTAGTTCGGTTGAGTCTTTTTTGGCAAATAATATTGTTGACTCCCGCTATAAGTTTTAGCGTATAACGCATTTAAACTTCGGTATACGACAAAAGTGTATATAAGAAAAGTTACTCTAAATAACAAAATAAACAACGTTTGTTATGTGCATATTTGCCGGAAAACCAATAGAAAACGAAATATCGCTATTTTTAATTTCAGGCTTCCCTTATAACCCCCACTCCTGTTCGTCTCAGAGAAAATTAATATAGCCTAAAGTCTAAGTTGGGTTAGTAGTAATATACATACCAAGTTTCATAAAATTCGGTTCAGCCGTTTATGCGTGAAAAGGTAACAAACAAACAAACAAACAAACAAACATACACGAAAGAAACAAAATGCAGTTATGGTGTATATGACATGTGAAACGAAAAGTTATCGTGAAATTTCGCGAAAAAAATCAATGTACAGACAGAGGTTACAATTTTATTTATATACTAGCTCAGATACCCGGCTTCGCTCGGGAATTCATTTGAGGCCGAATGGTGATAGTATTTTTTTGGCAAGGCTTTACTTTGCACAATGTTTTGACATTTACCCGTCCCACTGTTTAGAGTAAATACCCGTCGTTTCTGTGGATTTGTTTATAATACAATTATTTTTTTATGAAAGACTTCACTGTCCTCCATATTGTCATATTTCCCATTTCCTGTGCATTATGCATAGATTTGAATTAGTAGTTTTTAACGTAACTCATTTATACTTAGGTATACGACGAAAGTGTATATAACAAAAGTTACTCCAAATAACAAAATAAACAATTTTTGTTATGTGCATAATTGCCGAAACCTCAATAGGAAACGAAATATCACTATTTTGAATTTCAGGCCTCCCTTATAACCCCCACTCCTGCCCGTCCTTAGAAATGTTAGTATGGCTTATTATAATGAAGGCGTTAGTACTAATTCACATACCGAGTTTGGTTTAATTCGGTTGAGTCTTTAGTGCCAAATAAAATTGTGGACTCCCGCTTTAGTTGATAGCGAATAACTCATTTATGCTTCCGTATACGGCAAAAGTGCATATAACAAAAGTTACTCTAAATAACAAAATAAACAACGTTTGTTATGTGCATATTTGCCGAAAAACCAATAGAAAACGAAATATCGCTATTTTTAATTTCAGGCTTCCCTTATAACCCCCACTCCTGTTCGTCTGAGAGAATATTAATATAGCCTAAAGTCTAAGTTGGGCAAGTAGTAATATACATACCAAGTTTCATAAAATTCGGTTCAGCCGTTTATGCGTGAAAAGGTAACAAACAAACAAACAAATAAACAAACAAACAAACAAACAAACAGACACCAAAGAAACAAAATGCAGTTATGGTGTCTATGACATGTGAAACGAAAAGTTATCGTGAAATTTCGCGAAAAAAATCAATGTACAGACAGAGGTTACAATTTTATATATATACTAGCTCAGATACCCGGCTTCGCCCGGGAATTAATTTGAGGCTGAATGGTGAAGTTATTTTTTTGGCAAGGCTTTACTTTGCACAATATTTTGATATTTACCCGTCCCAGTGTTCAGGGTTAATACCCGTCGTTTCTGTGGATTTGTTAATAATAAAGTTAATTTTTAATGTAAAATTTCACTGTCCTCCATATTGTCATATTTCCCGTTTCCTGTGCTTTATGTAATAGAACATAGATTTAAATTATTAAGGACAAAATATTATAATTTGAATTAATTTTTCCAGGTGAGGTACCTGGTAGTTCATATTGAAAAGAATTGTTGAGTAAACTACTCTAAAAACAAAATAAACAACTTTTGTTATGTGCATATTTGCCGAAACCCCAATAGGAAACGAAATATTGCTATTTTAATTTATGGCTTCCCTTATAACCCCCACTCCTGCCCGTCCCTAGAAATGTTGGTATGACTTATTATAATGAAAGCGTTAGTGCTAATACACATACCGAGTTTTATTTATTTCGGTTGGGTCTTTGGTCCCAAATAAAATTTTCACTTCCGCTATAGGTTTTATCGTATATCTCGTTTATTATTCAGTATACGAAAAAAGTGTATATAACAAAAGTTACTCTAAGTAACAAAATAAACAACTTTTGTTATGTTCATATTTGCCGAAAAACCAATAGGAAACGAAATATCGCTATTTTTAATTTCAGGCTTCCCTAATAACCCTCACTCCTGCCCGTCCCTAGAAATGTTAGTATTACTTATTATAATAAAGGTGTTAGTGCTAACACACATACCGAGTATTATTTAGTTCGGTTGAGTCTTTTGTGTCAAATAAAATTGTTCACTTCCGCTATAGGTTTTAGCATATATCTCGTTTATACTTTGGTATACGAAAAAAGTGTATATAACAAAAGTTACTCTAAATAACAAAATAAACAACTTTTGTTCTTTTCATATTTGCCAAAAATCCAATAGGAAACGAAATATCGCTATTTTTAGTTTCAGGCTTCCCTTATAACCCCCACTCCTACTCGTCTCAGAGGATATTAATATAGCCTAAAGTCTAAGTTGGGTTAGTAGTAATATACATACCAAGTTTCATAAAATTCGGTTCAGCCGTTTATGCGTTAAAAGGTAACAAACAAACAAACAAATAAACAAACAAACAGAGACCAAAGAAACAAAATGCAGTTATGGTGTCTGTGACATGTGAAACGAAAAGTTATCGTGAAAATTCGCGAAAAAAATCTATGTACAGACAGAGGTTACAATTTGATATATATATATATAGATATAGATATATACTAGCTGAGATACCCGGCTTCGCTCGGGAATTCATTTGGGGCGGAATGTTGGTGGTATATTTTTGGCAAGGCTTTACGTTGCACAATATTATGACATTTACCCGTTCCAGTGTTTAGGGTTAACACCCGTCGTTTATGTGGATTTGTTAATAATAAAATTATTTTTTTATGCAAGACTTCACTGTTCTGCATATTGTCATATTTCCCGTTTTCTGTGCATTATGCATAGATTTGAATTATTAATGAGAAAATATTGACATACATTTGAATAAATTTTTTCATTTGAGGTACCTGGTAGTTCATATTGAAAAGAAGTGTTGAGAAAATTTCTCTAAATAACAAAACGAATAACTTTTGTTATGTGCATATTTGTTGAAAATGCAATAAAAAACGAAATATCGCTATTTTTAATTCCAGGCCTTCCATATAACTGCCCGTCCCTAGAAATATTAGTATGGCTTATTATAAGGAAGGCGTTAGTACTAATTCAAATACCGAGTTTGGAGTAGTTCGGTTGAGTCTTTTGAGCCAAATAAAATTGTGGACTCCCTCTATAGTTTTTAGAGTATAACTCATTTATACTTCCGTATACGACAAATGTGAATATAACAAAAGTTACTCTAAATTACAGAATAAACAACTTTTGTTATGTTCATATATGCCGAAAAACCAATAAGAAACGAAATATCGCTATTTTTAATTTCTGGCTTCCCTTATAACCCCCACTCCTGCCCGTCCCAAAAAATGTTGGCATGGCTTGTTATAATGAAAGCGTTAGTGCTAATACACATACCGAGTTTTATTTAGTTTGGTTGATTCTTTTGTGCGATATAAAATAGTTCACTTCCTCTATAGGTTTTAGCGTATATCTCGTTTGTAACTCGGTATACGACGAAAGTGTATATAACAAAAGTTACTCTAAATAACAAAATAAACAACTTTTGTTAAGTGCATATTTGCCGAAAAACCAATAGGAATCGAAATATCGCTATTTTTAATTTCTGGCTTCACTTATAACCCCCACTCCTGTTTGTCTCAGAGGATATTAATATAGCCTAAAGTCTAAGTTGGGTTAGTAGTAATATACATACCAAGTTTCATAAAATTCGGTTCAGCCGTTTATGCGTGAAAAGGTAACAAACAAACAAACAAATAAACAAACAAACAGACACCAAAGAAACAAAATGCAGTTATGGTGTCTATGACATGTGAAACGAAAAGTTATCGTGTAATTTCGTGAAAAAAATCAATGTACAGACAGAGGTTACAATTATATCTATCTATATATATATATAAAATTGTAACCTCTGTCTGTACATTGATTTTTTTCGCGAAATTTCACGATAACTTTTCGTTTCACATGTCATAGACACCATAACTGCATTTTGTTTCTTTCGTGTATGTTGTTTGTTTGTTTGTTACCTTTTCACGCATAAACGGCTGAACCGAATTTTATGAAACTTGGTATGTATATTACAACTAGCCCAACTTAGACTTTAGGCTATATTTATATTCTCTAAGACGAACGGGAGTGGGGGTTATAAGGGAGGCATGAAATTAAAAATAGTGATATTTCGTTTCCTATTCCTTTTTCAGCAAATATGCCCATAACAAAAGTTGTTTATTTTGTAATTTAAAGTAACTTTTGTTATATGCACTTTTGGCGTATAAGAAAGTATAAATGAGTTATACGCTAAAAACTATAGCGGGAGTCCACAATTTTATTTGGCTTTAAAGACTCAACCGAATTAAACCATACTCGGTATGTGAATTAGTACTAACGCCTTCATTATAATAAGCTATACTAACATTTCTAGGGACGGGCAGGAGTGGGGGTTATAAGGAAAGCCTGAAATTAATAATAGTGATATTTCGTTTCCTATCGCATTTTTGGCAAATATGCACATAACAAAAGTTGTTTATTTTGTTATTTAGAGAAATTTGCTCAACACTTCTTTTCAATATGAACTACCAGGTACGTGACCTGAAAAAATTAATTCAAATGTATGTCAATATTTTCTCCTTAATAGTTCAAATCTCATTCAGCCTCAAATGAATTCCCGAGCGAAGCCGGGTATCTGAGCTTGTATATATATAAAATTGTAACCTCTGTCTGTACATTGATTTTTTTCGCGAAATATCACGATAACTTTTCGTTTCACATGCCATAGACACCAAAACTGCATTTTGTTTCTTTCGTGTCTGTTTGTTTGTTTGTTTGTTTATTTGTTTGTGTGTTTGTTTGTTACCTTTTCACGCATAAACGGCTGAACCGAATTTTATGAAACTTGGTATGTATATTACTACTAACCCAACTTAGACTTTAGGCTATATTAGTATCCTCTGAGACGAACAGGAGTGGGGGTTATAAGGGAAGCCAGAAATTGAAAATAGCGATAGTTCGTTTCCTATTGGTTTTTCGGCAAATATGAACATAACAAAAGTTGTTTATTTTGTTATTTAGAGTAACGTTTGTTATATACATTTTTTTCGTATACCGAATTATAAACGAGATATGCGCTAAAACCTATAGCGGAAGTGAACAATTTTATTTGGGCCAAAAGACCCAACCGAAATAAATAAAACTCGGTAAGTGTATTAGCACTAACGCTTTCATTATATCAAGCCATACCAACATTTCTAGGGAGGGGCAGGAGTGGGGGTTATAAGGGAAGCCAGTAATTAAAAATAGCGATATTTCGTTTCCTATTGGTTTTTCGGCAAATATAAACATAACAAAAGTTGTTTATTTTGTTTTTTAGAGTAACTTTGGTTATTTACACTTTTTTCGTATCCCGAATTATAAACGAGATATACGCTAAAACCTATAGCGGAAGTGAACAATTATATTTGACACAAAAGAATCAACCGAACTAAATAAAACTCGGTATGTGTGTTAGCACAAACGCCTTTATTATAACAAGCCATACTAACATTTCTAGGGACGGGTAGGAGTGGGGGTTATAAGGGAAGGCCTGAATTAAAAATAGCGGTATTTCGTTTTCTATTCGTTTTTCGGCATATATAAACATAACAAAAGTTGTTTATTTTGTTATTTAGAGTAACTTTTGTGATATTCATTTTTGTCTTTTAACAAAGTATAAACGAGATATACACTATAAACTAAAGCGGGAGTCCACTATTTTATTAGGCGCTAACGATTGAACCGAATTTAAAAAAACTCGGTATGTCGATTAGCATTAATTCTTCCATGATTATAAGCTATATTAAAATGTTTAGGTTAGAACGGGAGTGGGGGTTATAAGGGAGACCTGAAATAAAAATTCGCGATATTGTAATTCTTATTGGTTTTTCAGCGATATTTTATAAAAATACCATCATTAGTCAGTCAACTATGATTTCCCGGGCATCGTCGGATATATTAGCTAGATTGTATACAGAAAATACGTACATTATAGATGATATTTAATAATAATAAATGCTATCCATGATTATGATTTGAATTATTCACTGTGTGTCAAACAGTGGAGAGGGAATGATTAGAGACTTATTTTCATTTATTCTTCAAATCTAAACTTTTATTTTCCATAAGTCGCCCAACGGACCCTTACGGGAAGAAATGAGCCCAGACGGGAAGAGCGGTTGTACACGTCGAAGCATTTGCCAAAAACAAAATAGAATATTAACGTCTCAAATGATTTCCCGAGCGAAGCCAGGTACCTTGGCTAGTTATATATAAAATTGTAGCCTCTGCCTGTACATTGATTTTTTTTCTCGAAATTTCGTGATAACTTTTCGTTTCACATGTCATAGCACCATAACTGCATTTTGTTTCTTTCGTGTCTGTTTGTTTGTTACCTTTTCACGCATAAACGGCTAAACCGAATTTTATGAAACTTGGTATGTTTATTACTACTAGCCCAACTTAGACTTTAGGCTATGTTTATATTCTCTGAGGCGAACAGGAGTGGGGATTATGAGGGAGGGCTGAAATTAAAAATAGCGATATTTCGTTTCCTATTGGTTTTTCAGCAATTATGCACATAACAAAAGTTGTTTATTTTGTTATTTAAAGTAACTTTTGTTATTTAAAGAAGTGAACAATTTTATTTGGGACAAAAGACCAACCGAAATAAATAAAACTCGGTCTGTGTATTAGAACTAACGCCTTCCTTATAATAAGCCATACTAACATTTCTCGGGACGGGCAGGAGTGGGGGTTAAAAGGGAGGCCTGAAATTAATTATAGTGATATTTCGTTTCTTATTGGGGTTTCGGCAAATATGCACATAACAAAAGTAGTTTATTTTTTATTTAGAGAAATTTGCTCAACAATTCTGTTCAATATGAACTACCAGATACCTCAGCTGGAAAAATTAATTCAAATCAATGTTAATATTTTGTCCTTAATAGCTGAAATCTATGCATAATGCACAGGAGACGGGAAATATGACAATTTGGACAACTTACATAAAAAATTAATTTTATTATTAACAAATGCCAACAACAGGTATTAACCCTAAACACTGGGACGGGTAAATGTCAAAATATATTTCAAAGTAAAGCCTTGCCAAAAAAATACCATCAGCATTCAGCCTCAAATGAATTCCCGCGCGAAGCCGGGTATCTGAGCTAGTATATATATAAAATTGTAACCTCTGTCTGTACATTGATTTTTTTCGCGAAATTTCACGATAACTTTTCGTTTCACATGTCATAGACACCATAACTGCATTTTGTTTCTTTCGTGTATGTTGTTTGTTTGTTTGTTATATTTTCTCGCATAAGCGGCTGAATCGAATGTTATGAAACTTGGTATGTATATTACTACTAACCCAACTTAGACTTTAGGCTATATTAATATTCTCTAAGACAAACAGGAGTGGGGGTTATAAGGGAGGCCTGAAATTAAAAATAGCGATATTTCGTTTCCTATTGGTTTTTCGGACAATATGCGCATAACAAAAGTTGTTTGTTTTGTTATTTAGAGAAACTTTTGTGATATACAATATCGTCGTATACCGATGTACAAATGCGTTATACGCCAAAAATTATTGCGGGAGTCAACAATTTTATTTGGCACGAAAGAATTAACGGTTCTAAATAAAACTCGGTATGTGTATTAGCACTAACACCTTCTTTATAATAAGCCTTACCAAGATTTCTAGGGACGGGCAGGTGTGGTGGTTGTAGGAGAATTTAAAAATAGCTGTATTTCGTTTTCAATTGGGTTTTCTCAAATATGCACATGACAAAAGTAGTTTATTTTTCTATTTAAAGTAACTTTTGTTATATTCACTTTTGTCGTATAGAAAAGTATAAACGTGATATACACTAAAATCTAAAGCGGGAGCCAACAATTTTGTTGGGCACTAACGATTGAACTGAACTTAGCAAAACTCGGTATGACAATTAGCATTAATTCTTCCATGATTATAAGCTATATTAAAAATTTTAGATCCAAACGGGAGCGGGGATTATAAGAGAGGCTGAAATGCGAGAAGTCTAATGCGGGAGCGGAAGATGACGGGAGCCTTACCAGTTAATTGAGTTTACTTATTTCCCGTCTGGCATTACTGGAAGTGATTTCCAGTGAGATTCACTATTACAAATATAATCTTACGTGCAAAACTTTGCCTAAACTATTTGAGCTCGGGTTGGCTTTTGAAAGAAAATATGTTCATTATAGATGATATTTAATTGTGATAAATGCTACCCATGATTATGGTTTGAATTATTGAAAAACGATGAGTCATAATGTGTAGAAGGATAAATTAGGAACACATTTTTATTTATCCTTCAAAACTAAAATTTCTATTCTATTAATCTCCAAAAGTTACCCTTCAGGGTTGGTTATTTCGGAAAATCATTACGTCGTGGAGGGCAGTGTAATCGTACACATTGAAGTCTTACTAACAAAGTACCATCAATAGTCAGTCAACAATAATTTCGCCGGGTACCTTAGCTAGTATGTTATATTCTGATATATTTCAGTAATGTTTTTCTTTCCGGTGTGAGGCGGGCAGACCTATTTGTTTTCATTTCTAACCTAACGCATCCTGTAGCCAGGTTAATGAAATTGGCCGAAACATTTCTTATTTCCGTTTGTATTTGGTCACGGTGGTGTTGTTTTATCAGTATGTATATATCTTTTACTTAACTTGACGATGGAAATCTGCTTAGTTTACGCAGCCCCTGCGTGACGGACTTTTATTAAATCTGGGCGGATAACGGATGAGAGTGAGTTTCCCGCTAAATGCTAGGTCGGCCGTTTCCTTAACTTTTCGGCTCTTGTGAAATTTCTCTATTGTAAAACTTCACGTGGGAAATCTGCTTAGTTTACGCAGCCCATGCGTGACGGACTTTTTTATACATGAGAGTGAGTTTTCTTTTTGCGTAAATCACATGTTCTGCAAAATGCTCCAAGAAAAAAAATGTTCATTTTTAACTATAAAATATATTAAAAATCGTGAGTTTTGTATTGCTTATTTTGATATGTTTATCTATTAATGAAATTCACAAGGCACTGCGCTCTTATCTTCAGGGGAGTCCGGCTGTTTTCAGTAGCAATCATGGATTGGAACGATGCAAAGGTACCACTGAATTGCGAGCCTGTTTATCTCAAATTAAAAGATTATCATGCCCGGCATGGCAAAGACATCAACATCGTAGAACTTTTTAAAGAAGATCCTTCAAGATTTGAAAAATATAGGTAGGGCAACTTAGATTCAGCCCATTTTGGCCTATACTTTTTAATTTATTTGTGTTCCCATTAGATAAGAATGACATTGATGATAGTCTGTGCTTATGATGTTAACAGTATATTTTTACTGAGCATTTTAAGGTCTCTTTAAAGCCCTTTTTTGGGAGAGATACAATTTATTAATTTTGATAAAATTCTATAACTGTTTATTATTTGGTTAAATATTTTGGAAATTTAATATATATATTAAGGACTGAATAATAAAAGGACCTCTGAGTAATGCAATTTATTATTATATTATTTTTTTCACTGTGTATCTACTAAGACGGAAAGTTTTTGCCTCCTAATTCACATTTTTAGGCAAAGTAAGAGAAAATTTTTGTTAACAACTGTTGAAATAGAATTACAATTTTATCGTATTATTTATACAATATTAGTCTATTAATGTTTCTTGAAACTAAGAGGCTAGAGCTTAAAATATGAATATCGTTTTACCTCTATGCAGTCCTATAGTTAAAATCAAACTTTTACATATAAAATGTGCACAGTTTAGCCATGCTAGTTAAGGCTTTGGCAATACATTCAGTAAAGCTACAGTCGTCGGTTCAATTCATGGTTTCTCAATAGGATTTGTTTTTTTTTGTGTGAATAATTTTCTATAAAAAATATGTCATATCCAGGCTAGGAAAGGGCAGTAACTAGTACAGGTGGTAGATAACAATTCCCAATTAACCATAGTAGTATAAAATAATTAAATTACACTTATCATGGAAACTACTTTTAAAATAAAACTAATAAATCTAGATCTTAAGAGTATTGGACTATTCTTGATCTATTTCCAGTTAAAAACTTCATTATTAAGGAATCTTATTGAATGTTGTGTAAGATTATTTTAAAAATAAATTTGATATTTGGTACAAATACTTGTTGTTAACTTTGAAATATTATTTGAATTAGGATAGAAAATACACTGTTGCTATTACAGAATGATAATTATTTGTTAACCAATTTTCATGATAATGATTTAATTTTTATTCTTTTTATTATGCACTCAGTGTTAAAGTACATTTAAAAAAAATAGTCTGTTATGATTATGCGATTTCTTGTAATATTGGGCAATGGTCCTTGACAGTACTTGCTGAACAACCTATAACTGTGGCAAAAAGCTTTATTGATTGTTATAAGAAGTACATTCTCTTCTTTATTTTATGTAATTTTTTTCCAATAAATCTTTTTTTAAACCTTACATTTAACAAAAGATGATGACTTATTTATATTATTTAAAAAATTAAGAACTCCACTAAAACCTCTTTTATTTAATTGAATAATTATAAAATTAAACCATAGACCCTAATAATATTAAGAAAAACATTAGACAAAAAATCATGTAAACTCCTTCCTTTCTCCTTTTTAAACTTCTGTATAATTAAAAAAATAATCATTGAACAGCCTCAACTTATATTTTCGGCTCTGGCTAGGTTAGCAAGTTAAGACGTTGGTCTTAATATACTGGGCAAACTTCGATTCTTATCTTGGCAACAGGAATTTATTTAGTAATGAACTCATAAATTAATATCCCTAGTCCCACCCTGGCTAGGAAAGGATGGTAACCTGTAGATTGCCCATCCCAATTAGCTGTAGTAGCATAAAGTGAACATCTTTCCTTTATACTTTTCAAAATAATTACAATATTAATCTGGTTTTACTTAACTTTTTTGTTAGTTGCCTTTACTAGACTGTAGGGCATGATGTCAGATCAATGACAGGAATATAATTTGAAATATAAATATATCATCTAAATTCTAGACTCCTTAGTACAACCACTAATTACACAGCTCTTGCATGACAGAATTTTAAAATATTGGAGTATTAAAAGTGGCAAATGGTGTACTTCAATTTGTCTGTCCTATCCTATATTGACTCTACCCCTTCCCCCGTCCTTTATATTAAACTGGTTAATTCTAATCTTTTTAAAATTAATCTTTCTAACTTAACATCTGGCCCTTTTTTGTACATAATAAATATGCCCTTGCTAGCGAATAATGTTTTGAGCACACATAAATCTTACAAGAAATTTTAAAGAGTTCAGCAACTTTCAATCCTAATAAACTTGAAATACCCACTTCTATTGGAATATTGATTTATCTTGTCATTCAGAGGGAAAGTAATAAATGATTCTTATTCTGTAACTATCACTTTCCTTTGTTGTCTCTTATGAAAAATGTTTTACACTGGTATAATAGATGACGAATTTAACTTTAACATGTATATTTCATGTTTTTATTGATTAATAATATTATGATACTATTAGCTTTACTGTTATATCCCCCTTAAGAGAAATCTGCTAACAGTAAAGCTTCTGATAATTGTTTTAAAATGTCCATCAATCCTACCTAGGAGATGATGAAAATGAGGTCCTTTCAAAACTATATATATATATATATATATATATATATATATATATATATATTTGTCTGTTACCACTCTTTTTTTTCAGCTGACTAGGTGTTTTACCAACCTTCAAAAATACTCTGAGGCTTAAATGAAACATTTTGTTAAAAAGTAAATCATCAGACTTATACAATAAATAATTAATATTGGGGCTCGGGTTGGCCGTGCGAGTTAGGGCGTTGATCCTAATCTTGCATGGCATACCCAGAGTGGCGGGTTCGACTCCCGCCCTGGGCAGTAGAAATTTATTTAATGACGGACTCATTAATTAAACTCCTTATGCCCACCCTGGCTAGAAAAGGATGGTAACCTGTAGATAACCCGTCCCGATTAGCCTTGTAGCATAAAGTTTACGTAAAATTAGAAAAAAAAAATAATAATTAATATTAATCAACATTTATTATTAAAGAATTACACCCTCCCCCACACACACTTTTGTATAATAAGTCATTTACCTGAAAAATATGTGCTCTGGATATGACATGTCAGTTAATTTTGTTAGATATAATTTACCAGAGTTTCCTATTTAGAATTAAATGATAAATATTATAACAAAAAGTTTAGCGTATGGCAAATAAAGTCAATGCCTTCCTGTATTGGGAGCATCTTTTATGGGTGTCTTATCAGTTTTGTTGAAGATGTGGCAATGAAGTTTTAAAAGCTGTTAGCTCTTATTGATTAATAATTTTTGCTACATTGAAACCAGTAGCATGGGTAAATTCTTTTATTTTCCTTTTCATAATATCTTCTAATATGATCAACATACGTAAAGATTTTTCATGCGACTGGATTCAATTTCAGATTCTCCTTGATACAGTAGTTTTTTTCCTCATTTTTAGGATTTTATTTGATATTAATGATATATTGTATTTAATACTCTTATTCATGTCGGGAGTAAACTCAGTGTTTTTCAGTTACAAAAGAATTTGATATGATAGTATAAAAGTAGAATCTTTTAGTTTATCATATGCCTCTGACTGTTCAGTATCGTTATTCTAAAAACAGTGTGACTATTTTAAAAGTTGGATGCAATTTTATTTCCTTATGAGGATAGTTTTATTTTCTGACATATTTATAATAGTAGTATTTTTTTCTATTTTAGTATCCGACTCCATACCCCAGATGATGGAGACATTCTCATTGACTTTTCAAAGAATAGAATTCCTGACACTGTTTTTGAAATGCTCATGAAATTGGTAAATTTTTCTCTACTCAAATCAAGTTATTATAATAAAATATTTTTATCTATATGTTCTGGCAGTGATCCATATTTCAAGGAATTACAGCTCGTTATGTTTAGAGTAAACTAGCATAGGACAGTACACACATTTAGCTTGTCTTATTGAACCTTACTCTGGAAGTTGCTATATAGAAAAAATATGGGTTAACTCTTAATGTTAATATATTAGACTGTGTAAAAGCACATGGGTTATGCTAACGATATGCTGATTATTGGTTAAAGTATCATACGATTGTCCCTAGCAGCACATGATTTGGGACTTAAAATGAAAAAAAAAAACATTGTATGGGAACTTACTCAGTTGTATCATATAGAAATTCCTGGAAAAGGCAGTAGCATTCCAATTTTGGAACTAGATGTGAAAGCCAGAAGGATAGCAGGTACTAGATGTTTTTGTGCCCTAAAATAGCACACCTTAATAGCCTTAAAAATATCTTCAAAAAAGGCAAAGGTACATGTTTTCAAAACATCAGTTTAACAACAATGATGATATTGAGGGTGGGATATAGAGGGAGAAAAGTGCTCAAAGAAAAATATTATATATATTAAAGAGCTGCACTCTTACTATTTCAACCAACCAATCAAATATATAGTGAAAAATCTGCCAATTCTACACTTGTCAACATAAACATACATTTAAATCAACTAATACTTAGCCCAACCCTGGCTAGGGAAAAAGGGATACCCATAGAAAAGCTGCATTAGTTACAAAATAAACAAGGAAGAAATAGCTGATTAAAATTGTATGAGTTCTTCCTTTCTCATTTTTTTATTTTATTAATATTTACACAATTAATGGTAATTGGAGAGGATTTTCTCTAGATTACCACTCTTCTAAGCAGTCTGGGGTTAAGTATTTTCATTATTGAGTGTATCACTAGGCTCAAATTTGAGAGTGCCTTAGTTGTGTTATGAAGGAAATTAATCAGGCCCATAATAATAATAACAATTAATAATTTGTTTTCCATTTTTCCCAATTATTTTTCACTTATTTATTCACATTATCTTTCAATGATATTATTGTTATAAAACTTTTTTATAATTATTAAACCCAATTTTAAAAATAAATGTTTTTTATTCAATTTCCCATAAAGAAGACGGTATAAAAATGGTGGTGGGAGAGGCCCAAGTCCTTCAAGGGCTATAATGCCATGTAAGTATGTAAATATGATAAATTGAGGTAAGAGTTGTTTGGTATACTTATTTTTATTAGTATTGCTCTTTTACAATTACAAAATATAATTTTATACAGTATATTATTAATATGTTTAAGGCTAAAGTACGAGGTGTTGCTGAAGCTAGAGATGCTATGTTCAAAGGAGAAAAGATCAATGTAACTGAAAACAGAGCTGTTTTGCACATTGCTCTAAGGAATTTATCCAACACTCCTATATTAGTTGAAGGGAGAGACGTAATGCCTGATGTCTGTGACGCATTGAACCATATCAAATACTTTTGTGAGAAGGTATCTACTTCATTATTGCTGTTGTCATTCAACTTAATTTTCATTGCAATTTGTATTGCTCAAAGATAGAAATTGATTATAATGCTAAGAAATATTATTTTTGATTATTTGCTAGTATTTATCAAAACTAGATAGATATAAACTTTAGCTTTCTAGTGAGATTTCATTTAAAGACCAATTAATGAATCAATGCTATATTTTAACATTCAAATAGATTATCATGGAACATTATCATTTTCAAGAAGACTCTTATTTCATTACTATATTTTGCAATTCGTCTGATCAGAGCTTTTGGATTATGTAAATTTGACTGACCTGTTTACGTATTAATAGAAAAATAATAATGATTTAACTTTTTATTTCAATGTTCAAAAATAAAACTTTTACTCGTAATATTCATGTCATAAGTTCAATACCCGCATGGGCAATAGGAATTTATTTGGTGACGAACTCATGAACTCATTGAATAAAATCCTTCGTCCCATCCTGATTAAAAAAGGGTGATAACCTGTGGATAACCCACCCAGTTAGCCATATTCACAAAAAGGGACGTCAATAAATAATAAAAATACTTGTTGATTTAAAGTTTTTTATTATAACATCTATTAATTTGTACATTATGAATAATTCTAGGTACATTCACAACAATGGCTTGGGTACACAGGAAAGCCAATTACGGATATTGTAAACATAGGAATTGGTGGATCTGATCTGGTAATTATTATTGCAGCACTTTATATTCCTAATGATAATGAATGACCACTAAACAATATAATATTTGGCTTATCAAAGAATATTGATTTTCTCATATCCTCAATCATAATTTACTTGGTGCTTCCAGGGTAGCAAAATGAGTTAAGGTGTTGGAGTTTTATTAATTGAATTTATTTAGTGACTAACTCAATAAAAAAAATACTTAGTCCCACCCTGGTTAGAAAAGTCCATCACGCAGGGGCTGCGCAAACTAAGCAGATTTCCCACAGGAAGTTTTACAATAGAGAAATAGAGAGCCGAGCAGTTAAGGAAACGGCCGAACTAGCTTTTGGCGGGAAAGTCACTCGTCCGTTAGCCGCCCAGATTTAATAAAAATGCAAATATCTCGGTTAATATTCAAGATAGAGAATAAATGTATATAACAATATTTATAGTAAATTTAATTTGCAATAAGATTGACTCTAAACAATTTTTCGATCCAACATATAGTAACGGAGATATTTCGAATTTTCGAAAATTCTCCCCCTCCCACTGGTCCGATTTCAGTAGGTAGGATACTAGGTAGGATCGATGGACATTTGAAGAAAAATTTCGAAAATTCCGTCATGAGTACAACCTCAATAGCTGATTTCCCTTAAGAGAAATCTGCTATAAGGGTCTTAATCTAAGGCAATCCGTCCCTATTAGCCTTAGTAGTACAAATTGGAGTTAATAAAGTATTACAACTTTTTAATTCAGTTTAAAAATAATCTTTTATTCATCCATTTTGATGTATCTACTTAGTCCCACCCTGGTTAGAAAAGGGTCTTAATCTAAGGCTATCCGTCACTATTAGCCTTAGTAGTACAAATTGGAGTTATTAAAGTATTACAACTGTTTAATTCAGTTTAAAAATAATCATTTATTCATCCATTTTAATTTATCTACTCATGTCACTTGTAAATGTTAGTTTCATTTGTACTATATATTATAAATTTTTAACTAACTAAAAGTGATTTTATTTTTGGGGGCTTGTGAAAAAAAAAATATATTCAGTACAAATTTCATTGTTTTTCATCTGGTCATTTTAAATTTGCTTTACTTAGAACTAAAATTGTTAAAAATAAATTTGATGTTAAAGGACCTACATGATAGCCAGATATTTTTTCTCTTTTAATTTTGAGATTTAGTTTTAATAATTTTTTTAAAAATAATTAGGTATAGTTGAGTTCAATAGAAATTTTATAGGCCAAAGAATTAAATTAATATCTGAGAATATAAACCATATCTTTTTTTTAATTTTTTCTATTTAAATATTTTACATGGGTAACTTGAGTATTAATGAAACCATGGTATGTTTATTATCTTATTCTTACATCAGCATCATTGTCTGACAATTTTTGTTAAATAGATGGTATATTAATTGATTATTGGGAAAACGTAATATCTTATCTTTAATTGTAGAAATGAAAATAACTTTAGAAGATAACACTTTTAGTATTCACAAAATTTAATTATTTGTAATTCTTATAATAATTTCTCAATCAGCTTATCAATCATGTTATCTAAGAAATTTTATTCTAATATTTATTGAGAAAAACAGAAGATCGAAATGATAAATATATTTGAAAATAATGTATGTAGTTTTTATGAATTCTTGTTGTCAAGAAAACTTTCTTGACTGTACTTTCTGTTTTTTTTGTGGTTATAATTGCTTTGTTGCTTGGGTATTTACTGCTTTGTTCTCATAATTCATTAAACACTTTAATAAAATTGTTATTAGCAGACCAGATACCTCCTAATTATAGATAATATTTCTTTCTTATTGAAAAAAATTGTCTGCGCCAAGCCGAC
Organism: Riptortus pedestris; assembly: GCA_019009955.1. NCBI lineage: Eukaryota > Metazoa > Arthropoda > Insecta > Hemiptera > Alydidae > Riptortus > Riptortus pedestris. The sequence continues at coordinate 201,861,396 of CM032228.1, read as the reverse complement.
CTTTCGTTTTAAGCTTAAAACAATTGGAATTTAAAATCAAGAGGTTCATTTTCTAATTGGTTTTGACCAAATTGAACTGTTTGCCCACGACCTTGCCTTAAAGAATCTAAAAACATGTCCCAAAGTATCATCCCTTATTATAAAATAAATATTATAATAAAATAATATGAAATGGGTTTCAGTTGAATAAAATGAATAGCGGTGTTAATTTCAGTTTCATATTCATTTCCTATAAGCATATAAATAATGGTACTTTACAATATAAATGACTATTTCTTTTTAGGGCCCTCTTATGGTGACTGAAGCTCTTAAACCATATGCAGTTGGACTTAGAGCCCACTTTGTGTCTAACATAGATGGAACTCACTTGGCAGAAACTCTCAAGAAATGTTCTCCAGAAACTACACTTTTTATTATAGCTTCCAAGACTTTCACAACTCAAGAAACTATAACTAATGCTTTATCTGCTAGGGATTGGTTCATGAAAACTGCCCAAGAAGTAAATTATCTCTTATTTTATTTACCTTACCATTTGTGGGTTATGGTTTTGGAAACTAATCAGAGAGAAAGGTTTAATTAGCTTTAACAAATCTTTCTACTAGTCAGGTACTTAGGGTATTGACATTACCATCATATACTTTGTCAGCGATTTGGTGAATATATTTCAGCTAAATCAGAGCTATCTTAGCATAGATGAAGCCCTAAGGAAGCTACACCATGTTCAGTGAAACATTGATAAAGTATGTGATCACATAGTCAATACCTGAATAGTCATATTCTCATAAGTGTTTGTTAAATCTAATTAAACCGGTATTTCTTATGGTCATATGGCAGCGAGGTCAGTGCCATAAGACCTCAATAGCAATAATGATAAAGGCCATGAAAGTATAGCTATTCTGGTAAATATTTTTATGTTCAGTCAAATATTCTTAATGTTATAAGAAATTGATATAATGTAATTCATTTCAATATTCAAAATTAAAGCGTTTCTATCTTATTTATTTACTCTTTAAACAACTTAGTCCTCATGCAAGAGAAATACATTGTTTAAAAAAAGTCAGTCACGCAGGGCTGTATAAACTAAGCAGATTTCCCTCGTGTAGTTCAGTAATAGATAAATCTACATACTGGTAACACAACACCACCATGAATAAATACAAACGGTAATAAGAAATGTTTCCTCCAATTTCAATAACCTGCCGACAGGAAGCGTTAGGTTAGAAATGTAAACAAACAGTTCTGCCTGCCTCACACCGGAAAGAAAAACAATTACTGTAATATATCAGAACATAACATATTAATTTTATTGAGAACTATTTACTATATCTAATACTGTAATTAATAATGAGTCAGAATAATTGTTATCTCAATCAATCAAATTTTAATAGTCCAAAACCTTAAGACAGGGGGGGGGGTCACCAGGACATATTTGCATATATCTCGTATAATAAAGGTCTCTTGAATACAATTTTTGGTATTTAAACTTCGAATAATGTGATTTATTATGTAGCAGAGTATTGTTTATATTATAACAATTATGTTGTATGTAACATGAGTAGAAGTGGCGGTTTGCTGATGGCTGAAAACTGAAAAATGCAAATATCTTGGTTAATATTCAATATAGTGAAGAAATTTATATAACAATATTTATAGTACATTTAATTTGCAATAAGATTGGTTTTATAAAATTTTTTGATCCGACCTATGGTAACGGAGATATTTCGAATTTTCGAAAATCCTCCCCTCTAAACCCCCCCCCCTCCCCATGGCCCGATTTCAGCCATTAATGAACTTGATCTTTCTTTTTACATAAAACAACTATATCTTGATTTTGGTAACGATTAAACAATAATTGTGACCGCTAGAGCGGCAACAGACACACACACACACACACACACACACACATATATATATATATATATATATATATATATATATATATATATATATATATATATATATATATATATACATATATATACAGCTTTAAACGGACATTTTCGTCATCTCCTGGGGTAGGATCGATGGACATTTGAAGAAAAATTTCGAAAATCGTGTCATGAGTACAACCTCAATAGCTGATTTCCCTTAAGGGAAATCTGCTAAAAACATTATTATAAATTATTTTTAACTGTGTAAGGTTGTTATATTCCTTTTTTTTTCTTCTTTTTTTAGAAAGTTCACGTTGCTAAGCATTTTGTTGCAGTTTCAACAAATAAACAGAAAGTAAAAGAATTTGGAATTGATGAGCAAAATATGTTTGTATTCTGGGATTGGGTTGGAGGCAGGTATGATTTTTTTTTTTCCATATCTTCAACAATTTATAACTATTTTTTAATTTTAAAAAATGATGAAGATTATACCTAAGTTTCGTATTTGTTTGAGAGAAATCAGGTATCCCCCCCCTCTCCTTCTCCTGTCATATTAATAATAAGTCGATATGTCATAAACCACTTTATTTTAAGCTTAAATACCAAATATTGTTTTCATTGAACTTTGGAACACATGGAAATACGTAGTGTAATGAAGTCATTAATTTGTATTCAATGATCATATCCGTTAATGGCTGAAATCAGACCAGGAATGGAAGCTTTAGAGAGGGGATTCAAAAATTCAAAATATCTGTTATGATCAGAAAGATGAACCAGATATCAGAATCAGATCAAAAGATGATATATGAATCAGATCAAAAGATGTTATAGAATCAATCTTATTAAAATATTGATGTTCTAAAATTGTTGCTCCATAAGTGTTTTCTTATTTCAAGTATTAAACAAGTTATTTGTACTTTTTTTCCATCACTCAGTAAACCCCACTTCTACTCATTGGATAGTACATTTTGTTAGTTTACATGACGGTTATATATAATATATATATATATATATATATATATATATATATATATATATATATATATACTAGCCAAGGTTCCCAGCTTCGCTCGGGAAATCATTTGAGACAGAAAGATTTTATTTTGTTTTTGGCAATGCTTCTATATGTTGAACTGCTCTTCCCGTCTAGGCGCACTTTTCCCCGTAAGGGTCCCTTGGGCGACTTATGGAAAAAAAAAATTAGGTTTGAAGAATAAATGAAAATAAGTCTCTAATCATTCCCTCTCCACTGTTTGACACACCGTGAATAATTCAAATCATAATCATGGATAGCATTTATTATAATTAAATATCATCTATAATGTATGTATTTTGTATATACGATCTGGCTAATATACCCGGCAATGCCCGGGAAATCATCGTTGACTGACTAATGGTTGTATTTTTATAGAAAATCGTTGAAAAACCAATTGGAATCGGAATATAACAATTTTTCATTTCAGGCCTCCCTCATAACCCCCACTCCCGTTTGGACCTAAAAATTTTAATATATCTTATAATCATGGAAGAATTAATGCTAATTCACATTCCGAGTTTTTTTAAATTCGGTTCAATAGTTAGTGCCCAACAAAATTGTTGGCCCCCGCTCTAGTTTTTAGTGTATATTTCGTTTATACTTTGTTATACGACATAAATTAATATCACAAAAGTTATTTCAAATAACAAAATAAACAACTTGTGCCATGTGCATATATGCAGAAAAACCAATAGAAAACGAAATACCGTTATTTTTAATTTCAGGCCTCCCTTACAACCCCCACTCCTGCGCGTCCCTAGAAATGTTAGTATAGCTTATTATAATAAAGGCGTTAGTGCTAATACACATACCAAGTTTTATTTATTTTGGTTGGGTCTTTTGTCCCAAATAAAATTGTTCACTTCCGCTATAGGTTTTAGCGTATATCTCGTTTATAATTCGGTATATGAAAAAAGTGTATATAAAAAAAGTTACTCTAAATAACAAAATAAACAACTTTTGTTATGTTTATATTTGCCAAAAAACTAATAGGAAATGAAATACCGCTATATTTAATTTCTGGCCTCCCTTACAACCCCCACTCCTGCCCGTCCCTAGAAATGATGGCATGACTTGTTATAATGAAGGCGTTAGTCCTAATACACGTACCGAGTTTTATTTAGTTCGGTTGATTCTTTTGTGCCTAATAAAATTGTTGACTCCCGCTATAATTTTTAGCATATAACTCATTTATATTTAGGTATACGACTAAAGTGTATATAACAAAAGTTACTCTAAATAATAAAATAAATAACTTTTGTTATGTTCATATTTGCCGAAAAACCAATAGGAAACGAAATATCGCTCTTTTTAATTTCAGGCCTCCCTTATAACCCCCACTCCTGTTCGTCTCAGAGAATATTAGTATAGCCTAAAGTCTAAGTTGGGCTAGTAGTAATATACATACCAAGTTTCATAAAATTCGGTTCAGCCGTTTATGCGTGAAAAGGTAACAAACAAACAAACAAACATACACGAAAGAAACAAAATGCAGTTATGGTGTCTATGACATGTGAAACGAAAAGTTATCGTGAAATTTCGCGAAAAACATCAATGTACAGACAGAGGTTACAATTTTATATATATATATATATATATATATATATATATATATATATATATATTATTGAGTGCAAGAACGACTGTTATTTACATATGTTCTTATTTTTCATCAAGTTACAATTTCTACAGAAAATGTATTTCATGTTTAGAATAATTTGATTTTTAATTATATTACTTCATATTTTTCAGGTACTCAGTTTGGTCTTCAATAGGTTTATCTGTCGCCCTTTATCTTGGCTATTGTAATTTTGAAAAACTTTTAGCTGGGGCTCATTTTATAGATCACCATTTCAAGTCTACTCCTTTTGAAACAAATGTATGTAATGGAAAATCTGCTCCCTCGCATTATAGTGATTATTAATTTTTTCTCTTTCTGAGTTTTTATTTTGTAGGTACCAATAGTTATGGCTATGATTGGAATATGGTATAGCAATTTTTATGGTGCAGAAACAAATGCTATTCTACCATATGACCAATATTTACATAGATTTGCAGCTTATTTTCAACAAGGTGACATGGAATCCAATGGAAAGTTAGTAAATAGAAAAATAATATTACAATAATAATTAATTAAATGATTCACTATAGTGTGATTTAAACTAAACTTTCTTAAGCCTTTGTTTAAAAAAAATTCACATAAAATAAATAGGTGTAATAATTTTAATTTTCTACATAGTTCTAAGAATAATTGTAATAGGCTTTCTGTATAATTTTTCAATTACAGCTCTGCCCACTGTAAGTTTCTTAGTTTATTGTCATCAATAGACATTAGTCATGTTTACCATTGCTCAAAAGAATTGTAGAGTACCTAATGCTAATTTTTAATATACCTTTTCCTTTAGTATGGTGAATCGGTTTTGATTAAAGTACATTTTGTTTCATTTCATTGACAGTAGTGGCTTATTTTTCTTTAGCTGGTGGTAACTGTACATTTTTTTTTCTGGAAAAGTGGCTGAAATTTAGTAGTCTGGAGAAGCTCTATAGCTCATATATAAAACAGTTGCTACCCACACTCATGTTGCATAATATTTCTTTTAATATTCTCTGCTAAGAATATTTTCATGCCTTGTATTATCATTTTTAACTGTGAACTAATATGGGTCAGTTATACAATGCCCTATTTTTATCTGCAGTTTATTTTAGTTACTTTTAATAGTTCATGTATTGTTTGTCAAAGTTTTTATAAACTAGTTATGTTTGTGTCCTTTTTAGTTCACCAATCATTATTAGTATAAGATATTAAGTTATTCTTTTATCGATAATACTTTATTAAACGATTTAATTGTCTTTCTTAAAAGTCATCTACCTTCTTTTGCTTGAGCTAAATTTAATTTTTTTATTTTTGCTTTATATATATATATATATATATATATATATACATATATATAAAGCAAAAATAAAAAAGCTCAAGTCATAAGCTCAAATATAAGCTCAAGTTCTGCTTTGTCATTCTTGAAAATGTATTTGCTGTTAATTATAAGCTATTAGTATTAATTGTGCTTCTGGTAATGGTTTTTGTTATAGCAATTTAATGAAGGCTAAATTCCTAAGTATTAAAACCTTGTTTATATTTATATTTTGGGTGGATTTTCTAATATATGGAGAAATTATTGTTCAACAGAAGTGTTACTAAAGGAGGTGAGAAAGTTGCCTATACCACTGGACCAATTGTTTGGGGAGAGCCTGGAACTAATGGCCAGCATGCATTTTATCAGTTAATACACCAAGGTACCCGTCTTATACCAGCTGATTTCATTGCTCCAGCTATTAGCCACAACCCTATAACTTCAAATAAACATCATAAGGTATGTTGTTGTGATTGTGCGTGTGGTATCTATGCATATATTATGCAATGCTTTAATTTAAGGGGCTTCAACTCTTTTTTGCTTTTTTATTTTATGGTCCATTATCTCTGACAAGGCAGTCACAGCCTACAGTTTTGTAACAATAAGATTTAAATTCAATAAATATAAAATACATTTGTCTTTCCATTTGAGGGGCCTCAATGTAGGAGGCCTTTGAAACTTGTTGATGGCTTCCAAATTGTATTACCTCATTAAAAAGTCGATATTGATTACCCTCCAGAATTATAAACTCCAAAATGGCTAGATGACTCAAGTTATCATTTTCTCGCTCCCCCCCCTTTTTCTATTTCATTCCCTGTGTTGTATCTGCAGATTATACCTGGTAATTGTTCCCATAAACAGGTAATCCTGATTTTCAAAGGAACACACAAGGGAATGGAAAGGGTCACAAGGACATATAGTGGTTTCCTATTGCCTTCTGCATCAGACATCATAGGGAAAATTTCCATCTATCCCATAAAAGCATGAGTGGAGAACAATTCACTCAAGGCTCAAGGTTTAGAGAGCTATCCCTCCATAGTCTGTAACCTGCATAAGTTAATATAATGGCAGGTATACACATAAGCTATATAATAGCAGGCATTAGCCAGTATGAGTATGTAGCCTACAAATTCAATATTCACTCCAGTTTGCTCCCCAATTACATGTTGCAAGTAAGAATTTAGACAATAAAGGGATTTTCTTTCTCTATAGAGTACAATTTATTTGTTTAAATTCTCAAATAATCTAGCTTAGTTGTTGATTTGTGAGAAATGCATTTGAATCCAGTCACTAATTCTCCACCTGGGGCTCAGGTTAGCCACGTGAGGTAAAGCGTTAGCCTTACTCTCACATGGTAAACCTAGAGTGGTGAGTTTGATTCCTTCTTGGACAATAAGAATTTATTTAGTAACAAACTCATTAAGTAAAACCCGTAGAACCAACCCTGGCTAGAAAAGGGGGCGTTCATAAATACTAATAACTCCACCTGTTATTTGCCTTGTGTAATTATTGTTTAAGGTTATTCATAGTAAATTAAAAGACAAAGGAAGTTTTACTAATTTGTATTGTTTTAGAAGGGGGAAATATTTTTAACGTAACGAAGAATATGCTAAGTTATATTTGTTTCTGTCGGTGATGGTAGCCTATTCTAGATGACTTCAAGGTCTCTCCTTCTCCAACTTCCTTAGCAAAATAGTGTATTCTAATGAAAAGTTTTGTGAAATTTCTTTTTTTGCTTTGCTGGTTTCAATAATACAATAACAGTGCTGCATACTTCTGATATGATTTCTGTTTTATTTTGCTTTATAAGTTATGTGACATTAAGCTGCTTCTGGAATGTTAGAACAACATACACTGTCTTAAGTGTGTTGTCACTCAGTACTCTGCTCTTATTTTTTTCTTTTGTTTTTCTGTAAATTTAAGAATTATTTTTAAGGCTTTATTTGGATAACCTTGGCATCAAATTGGTAATATTTTCTAGATATTGTTGGCTAACTTTCTCGCTCAGACAGAAGCACTTATGATTGGGCGAGACATTGATGATGTTAAGAAAGAAATTAAGGATGAAAAATTGGTTAATCACAAAGTTTTTGAAGGCAATCGGCCTACTAATTCAATTGTTGTAAAAAAGATAACTCCATTTATTTTGGGTGCTCTTATTGGTATGTATCTCATTATAATTTGATTTACTTTAAATTCAATTTACTTTACAAATTTTCATATGCAAATTTTTTTTTTGCAGCTATCTACGAACATAAAATTTTTACGCAGGGAATTGTTTGGGATATTAATTCATTTGATCAGTGGGGGTAAGTAGTGTTTATAAATCTATATTATTAACACATTAAATTTAAAAAAAAACACACACAAAAAACTGTAAATCAGAGGCAAAAGACTAACATAATTGTATTTATGAAAGACAAATACTACTTAAAATAAGTAATTTGGCTCAAAATAATTTGAAATAGTTGGAGCAATACTTAGATAAATAAATAAATTTTTATCTAGCTTAAAATCCAAATTCTCCCGGTCATTTTTGAGAAAAAAACATGTTGACCCAATGAAGATAAGTTTTCCATGGTCTATTTGGGAACAATCTTGTTGGGACAGAACTTCGTTATAGTGCATTAGTTAATCATAGCTTTTGTAATTCCAAAAAAAATAAGTGAATAAAATACAAAACATGGGTGTTTTGATTCAAACCTACTTTTGTACATTGTTTTACCATATTCTAGTCATTTACCACTTGTCTGGGGATTTAAATGAAAATTCAATTTTCAAACTTTCAAACCAGAAATCAATTTTTCAAAAGATCTCACCCCTCCCAAAATTAATACACTAATCACCAATGTATCTGGAAATAAGTATGTCCTGACAAATATTTGTGGGCACACACAAGTGTGCGCACACCCAGACACACCACACCACACACACAAGTCCTACAATTGTCCCTTTGAACATTGTTTCTCTGAACGGAAGGATCAAAAAGGTCAAACACCTCCACTCTTAATACTTCTTTATTACAGGCAAAGTACTTTCGGGGCGAACCGTCCCATCATCAGTGCTCTAGAGTTGGTTCCTATTGAGCCGACATCTCCGGCGAGACTCCGGTGTCTCGCCGGAGATGTCGGCTCAATAGGAACCAACTCTAGAGCACTGATGATGGGACGGTTCGCCCCGAAAGTACTTTGCCTGTAATAAAGAAGTATTAAGAGTGGAGGTGTTTGACCTTTTTGATCCTTCCGTTGATGATGGACCTCCACCAGCCAGCACAAATCCAGATTGTTTCTCTGATTTGAATTTTGAGTTATTTGTAATTACATATACCTCTTAATACTCGAGAAATAGAAAATCAAATTTGAATTGAGACCACCAGCGTGCCATTCTAGCAAACATTAATCTCCTTAGTTTTTTTGTAAACGAAGTGTAGTTTATGCTCGTGCAGACTTACTTATTGTCCAACCAATAAAAAGAGAGTATATTTTCTTATGAAGTAAAGTTACTATTTCTAGGCTAAAGCCATGCTTGTTTCCTTTCGGAAGCTTCTGTTCAATTTCCATACCTCTGACACTGACACTGCCTGATATTTTGATATTGAAATAATTATATTTACTGCTTCCTGAAAAACTGATAATACTTCTAATTCGTAAAGAGTAAAAATAGCTAAATTACAACATGGAACTAAATCATTAAAGCAGAACGATAACTTAAAATTTATTAGTTTGGGATTTTATTTCTTCATCCTAATCTCCCTTATAAAACTTTCACTTTTTTAGTTAAAATTAAATATAAACACCTTCAGTGGTTTCAAATTTATAAAGCTTTGATATTTTTTTTTTGCAGTTTTATTATTTAATTAATCTTTTTTTTTTTTGTCAAAATTGTGTACTTGTTTATGTTAATAACTTTAATGAATTTAAAGGTTAATAAAACCCTAAACTTAACCAGGATCAATAAAAAGTCCTTGTCCTCTACAAGTACTTTAATACACTTTTGGAAAGTTCACTTTTGGAGACGATGCTCCATCATCAGTGCCTGCTGATAACGAGAAGAGTAGCCCGTACTAAAACAGCCGGGCGACCCCATGCCAAAGTGGCACAGTCTACTCTTCCCTAATCAATAGGCACTGATGGGCAAGGCCTTTTTAATAAAAATCAATTGGTTCCGCTACTGTCCAGCATCTCGGGTGAAACCTAAACTTAACTTTTAGAAGTTTTATTTTAATTTCTAAGTATCTGCATTTGTATAAATATAATTTTTCTTTTAGTGTTGAACTGGGAAAAGTTCTTGCTAAGAAAATTGAGCCTGAGCTTGAAACTGATAAACCATGTTCTTCTCATGACCAGTCTACAAATGGGCTCATTAACTTTATTAAGGAAGTTTGGTAAAGTAAGCCTCTTTTGAAGTTTTAGCATCACAGTCTGTTTTATTACATAATTGTTTTATTTTATTTTTAAATATTTTGTCAAATTTCAGAAAATTCCTATATTGTTTTGCAGTTTGTTTTTGCCAACATATAATCATGTAAACATTAGTAGTAAATAGCCATGTTTATATGGAATTATATTCAAGTCTTTTTTTGTGTGCGTTATTCATTTGTTTGGATTTAGTAGTAAAACTTTGTTTAAAAGCTGAAGTTTATGAATTCAATATGTAGTAAAATTTCAATACATAGATGAATATTTGTTATAGGGGGGTTTTATAAATTCCAAAATGGCTAGGTGACTCAAGTCGGCATTTTCTTGCTTCTCTCCTTTTTCTTTTTCATTCCCTGTGTTGTGTCTGCTGGCTATGCCTGGTAATTGCTCCCAAAATAAAGGCATTTACAAAATACCTATAGTAATATAGAAAAAGCAGTAGCTTTCTTTCTCATGTCAAATTCAATTTAATTTTAATGAGGTCATGAAATTATTATCACCTGTTTATTTTATTGAATATAAGGTAAATGCCCAAAATATTAAACTAGAAAAGTACTTCTTCAATCACATTAAGGAAATTTTAACTAATAAATTCTATTTTTATTCTTTTATTTATCTTTTCTTTGATTAATGGATCTGTTGCTTCAAAAATTTGACTTCTAAATATTGAATTTTGAATAAACATTGGGAACTTCTTTTTTTTGTTTTGGTTAATTTTGTAATTAGAAATGAGGTAAGAGGAAAAACATTCCTAATGAAGTGCTTTCTGCCATGATTAATTTTTATGATATATGATATATTTTTGAAGAAAAGATTGTATTTTTATATGGTTTTAAAGAAAAATAAAATGTACTTCCAAATACAGGATCAAGAATAATAGACTGAACTAACATTAATGTAAAAAGAAAAGAGAAATTTATTTGTTAATGGTTTTGTTTTTTATAATTATTTTATTCTGCTGTTAAATTTATATTATATTTTTATATATTGTTTGCTACAAACATTTTGTACTGATATTAATTAAATGAAAATATTAGATCAGTTTCCTTTTTTTTTTTTTTTAGTCTTCCTCATTCTCTTAACTTAAGCAAAATATAACTATTAAGAAGAATTCTATTCAAAGTCTATTATTATTATTATTTATTAATATCCACTTTATGCTACTATGGCTAATTGGGATGGGTTATCTACAGGTTACCACCCTTTTCTAGTCAGGGTGGGACTAAGCATTTTATTTAATGAGTCTGTCACTAAATAAATTCCTATTGCCCATGCGGGAATTGAACTCGCCACTCCTAGTTTACCATGTTATATAAATGCCAACACTTTAACTCACAAGGCTAACCTGAGCTCCAATTAATGTTCTGATATTTTTCTAGAAATGAGGGTTACTAATTAGGTATATTCAGTTTTTGGGAAAACACAGATATTGAATCCCTATTTGACAGAGATAAATTGCGTTTTGAAAACTAAGTGTACCCCAAACTTAGAAAACACCTGTTAGAAGCATATTGGAATTAACATTTTTAATCCATCAAAATTCCAATTTTATTAAAAGTGGAAGAATCAACTCTTGATAAGGAATCTTTAAATTATTCATCGTTAAAGGTTCACTATGAAAATTGTTGATAATTAAACAATATTAAAATTATAACACATTTTTTAATTCGTCAAAGTGTTTTACATATTTATTGCACCTTTTTGGGACACAACCTTGAGCTTATAACAAATGAAATTGGGAATCATCTGCTTGAGCTTGTAAATTGAGTTACATATTTATTTGGATATCATTCTTGAATTAGTTGGAAGTGATAAATTTAATTGAGCAAAACCTCAACCACATTTATTCTAATTATACCCTAGCTTTGATATCTTCAAATGATAAAACAAACACCTAGTCCTTGTGTCCTTATATTTTTAGTTTTAATAACAATTTCTTCCATTTTTGTATTAGTAATTTAATTATTGCTTTTTAAACTATTACTCTTCAAAAGAGTTAACTTTAATTATCAAATTTGTTAATTAGGCCATGGACCATTTCGAAATTGATGAATTCATTAATGCAGAATGTGAAGAATCGGGATTTATTGAAGATTTCTCGTCATTTTGATGTTCTTAATTTATCCTTAACCTTATGGTTCTTTATTAACTGGTTTTTGTGATTTAGTTAAGATGAATGTGCTCGCAAGTAAAAATTAAAGTGAAATAATGAATTTTTTGTATAATTCTTTTTGTCTTTTGAAATTATCTGTTTACCACCTGTCAGAGCACCACAACGTGCTACTAGAGCGATTTATTTAGCATATATACATCAACATAAGTAATAAATCATTCATCACTAGTCGATATGCAATTGATATGATCTTCTTAGGGATAAAATAAGTATTTTAATTAACAAGGTTATAAAAAAGCATAATCAAAAGTCGTCACGGAGGGGCTGTGTAAACTAAGCAATTTTCCCACGTGAAGTTATACAATAAAGAAATCTCTATACGAGAGCCGAACAGTTATGACTGAACTAGCTTTTGGCGGGAAACTCATTCATCCGTTATTGGCCCACATTTAATAAAAATGCAAATATCTCGGTTAATATTCAAGATAGAGAATAAATGTATAGAACAATATTTATAGTAAATTTAATTTGCAATAAGATTGGTTCTATACAATTTTTTGATCCGATGTATGGTAACAGAGATTTTTTCGAAAATCCCACTCTAAAACCCCCTCCCACTGGTCCGATTTCAGCCATTAACGAACTTGATCTGTCTTTTTACATAAAACGTTTAAATATCGAGTTTGGTAATGATCAAACAAAAATTGCGACCGCTAGAGCGTTAACAGACATATATATATACATATATATATATATATATATATAATTTTGAACAGACCTCATTTTCATCATCTCCTGGGTAGGATCGATGGACATTTGAAGAAATTTTTTGAAATTCGCATCATGAGGACGACCTCAATAGCTGATTTCCCTTAAGGGAAATCTGCTAAAAAAAAAAAAAAAAAGATGCATGCTAAAAGTCATTTGTTGGAGTTTACTGTTTTATGAGAGAGACTGTTAGACTCTTTTCAAAAACAGAAATTATCAAAGTAATTAAAATGTGGATTTGGCTCAGAATTACCAGAAAACGTTAACCCAAAAGAAATCAATGAAGGAAGCTATGAATGAGGTAAGTGAAAATAGCCTTATCCAAAGAAAAAAGAGGTTGAAAGTTATTGATTATTTGAGGAGAGTGAGGTTTTGAGAAGGTATTTTTAAAGGATCAAATATTCATGGGCTTGGGTAGATATATTAATATAAAAAGAGCAGTTTCCGCAAAAACCCATTGCTTGCTTCTGCAAATTGTAGCTTTTAGATCTTGATAAGCCACCTTAAAAATAATGGAGTCTACTTGTGCTATTAAAATTTTCAGTAAGCAAAAGCCTGTTTAATTACAAAAAAGCAAATGATTGCTGTAAACACATTTTTTTTTTAATTCTTGAATCGGCATGTGAGAATTAACCCACTTATTGTATATTAATCCATATTTTCTATCCCTTTTTGAAGGAAGACAAAATAGACAATCCAATCCTAGGACCGTAGCATTACTTTCTCTTTTTCTCTATTGCCATGCAATCCCTTTGGGAAGTGCTTTTTTTATGGTGCTTCCAGTCTAACCTATCACCCTTAAGTTGGACTCCAAGGAACCACTATCCTAGCTTTGTAGTAGTTATTATTTTAGGGAGTGAATTAATTATTTAATATTACCTCTATGGCTAAGATATAGGTTTGGAATAATGCTTTCTCACTAGATGGAAGATTTAGGTGAGGTGAACGGAGGGATGTTTTTGTGAATGCTATTCACAGAGTATAGAGTTTTGTTAATGTTATGAAGAACAAAAAATACACTTGAGAAAAAAACATGCTAAACCTTTTTTGTGCTCAAGAACATGGTGTCAGGTGAATGGTAACAGTTGAAGAAAGTGTTAACTAATATTCCTTTGCCACAACTATTTGACTTTTCGAATAAGGAAAAAGCAGGAGAGAACTGAGAGCTGTTCAAGCTGTAATGACAGAACTACATCACACTTGGAGTGGGTTTAGGGCCTAAGGCATCCAGGTTGACTCCACAGGTAAAGTTAGCTTTATCTTGTTCGTTTATTGACTAAAATGAATTGAACCTAATTCAAAATATATGCAAAACTGATGCAAGGATTAATGCCATAATTGTCAGACTTAGATAAGTATTTTAGCTACAAAAAAAAAATATAACAAAGCAGTTTGTTTTTAACAGTGCAACTCAGCTTCCTACAGAGACGTGTAAAGATTTTATCAATTGGCTTAATGAGTTGTCTGTAAGTTGTTACTTTGGTAATTTACCAGAGCTATCAAAACATAAAATAGAAGAAAATTTGATACATAATCGCTTGGTCACATGGATTTCGAATTCTCTGATACTAAAAAGACTTTTAGCCAAAAAATCATTAGCATTGGAGCAAGCAATAGAGATATGTCTCAGATGAGCAAGCCGAGAATTTGGCATTAAAGAAAAAATAAATATATCAAGAAAAAACGGTAATGAACATTTTGCAATTAAGCCCAAGGCAAGGTTTAATTTGGCGGTTTTGTGGCGGCCAGCATAATAGAGGTGCTACCAACTGTGCAGCATATAGAAATACATGCCTCAAGTGTAAGAAGCTTAACCATTTTAGTTCAATATACCTCAAGAAAAAAAACAACAACTGAGGAATGCGGAAACAAGTAACAAAGAAATTTTGCATACAGGAGATCTCAAGGATAATGAAGTATTTAAGACTAAAGAAGAGACTTTTTGTGAGCTTGTCTGTTCCTTCCGAAACTGCTGAAGCTTGACAGTGGAGCAACCAGTAATGTCTTAAATACCTTCAAACTATTTGGGTCCTTCTCATCGATTGAACTTCAGCTTAGCCATACAATTTTGACTATGGAGGTGAGTCCACAACTTAGGCCATCAAAGATACATCATTTGGGAAAAAAAGAATTATCACCTTAAATTTGAAGGGATCAACGCACAATATCAACCACTTATTGGACCACAGGATTGCCAGCGGCTGGGGCTGATTTCCTTGGACGAAGGTCTTTCCCTAATTAAAGCGTCAAATGATCCGAAAATGATATTGATAAATAGTAGAACGAAAGGGTTACTATCAACAAACACCGACCTTCTTAAGCCTCAAGTGCAAAGAGGGGAGATTGGAGGAACAGAAGAGTGCCTACGACCCGGGGAGTGCAACCCCTCTGCTCCTGGTCGGCCAGGTCTGGGTGAGGAGACACTCAGGTTTGAGGCGACCCCTGGGTTGAAAACCGTCGTAGACAGAAGGAAGGGGAGAGGAGCCGCGTCGTGGAGGTGGTGGAAGGTACTTTAGTAATTGAAGGTTCATCCCGACATGAAGAAGAGGTCTTTCCTGCAGCACCTGTTTTTCATGAAGAGGGAGATGTTAGTACGTGAATTGATTACAAAAATCATGTCTTTGGCTAAGATTTATTTTATTATTATTATTTATTAAAGGTATGTGTCCACTTGAGACAAAATAGTTTCGAGACTTGACTCTCAAATGTATATGGGTCTGAGAGCGGACTCGGAGACTGGAGAGTACTAATCTCTGAGACAGTATTTGTCACGAGTGGACAGGCTCATTCCTACTCTCGGGCTCTAGTCTTCAGTCAACGTTGGAAGAGATGAGACCTCAGTATGAGACTTGCTTAGGAGATTGCTATCAAAGAGGGTGTTTTTTTTTGTCAAAATTTATTCTTTTGTGTTTATTAAAATTTGTAAAATGAGTGTACGGCAGTGGACAGACGAAGAAATTTTCAATTTGATTAATCTTTATTAGGGAAAGGAAGTTTTGTGGAATATTAAACACAAATTATACAGGAATCGAGATTTGAAAATTAGTGCATATGAAGAAATGGCGAAAAAATTTAATTGTGATTTGTGACCATTAATCTGTCATGAACAGGAATTGCATCACGCAATTTGGTATCTTGCTTGATAATCTGATGTTTTACTAAATCTAATAGCTGTTCGAATTGCACTGCCTTTTTTGTGCTTAAGAATAAACTTACTTGGCATTCTCAGTAGTTCCAGAGTTCATTCACAATAACTTCTCAAACTTTTTCATTCTTATCCTAGGCTCATCTCTTGAGCTCCTACTTCTAATAAACTTTTTCATTGCGGTCCCCTACTAATAGGTTTTGCTAAAATCTGCTTGTCTTTTTCCTTATAGCCTCCAATGTTTCCTTCCATCACCAGTTTTACACTATTGTTTTCAAGATGAACAAAAAGCGTATCTGTTAGCCATAATTATGACCTTCCTAAGATGGCTTTCTAATTCCTTCTTATTATGAATGTTCTTCACTAATGGTATATTATTGTCCAGTATTACTTTTTCCAGTTTATTTTCTTGGGATTCTTAAATCTAACGTGCTTAGTTTACGCAGGCCGTGGGTGATGGGCCTCTGAATCAATCGACATTTAAGGAAATTTTTCGGAAATCTCATCATGAATACGACCTCAAAAACTGATTTCTCTTAAGGGAAATCTGTTAAAAATGTTTAGGGACGTTCAGTCATTGAAGAAAATGCTACATCCCTTTGCAAATCTAGACACACCAGGCCCACTTCAACATTTTTTATTCGACTATAGATAATGACTCATAAGGCTATAAGAAATTCGTCAGTAGAGCTATTTTTAAGGAAGAAAATTAGAACAAAGCTCTCGTTGTTTATTATTATTAGCGTCCACTTTTTGCAACTATGCCAAATTGGGACGGGTTGCCACCAATAGATAACGCGTCCCATTCTTTTAGCCTTCAACTAAGAAGCAGATGGACGAGCGTTCTCCACGAAGTATAAATAAATTCTATACTGGGGAAAAGATGTTTTTAATGTGACTATATTTATTATTTATTAACGTCCACTTTTTGCAACTTAGGCTAATCGGGGCGGGGACCCTTCTCTAGCCAGGGTGGGATTTTAGGATGTTATTTAATGAATTTCGTCACTAAATAATCTCCTTTGCCCAGGTGAGAATCGAACTCGCCACTCTAGGTTTACCATGTGAGATAAAGGTCAACGCTTTAACTCGCATGGCCAACCTGAGCCCCAATGTGACTATAGGGAGCTCTAAAAGGAAGGTGAGGTGAAACAGGCCTTGGGGAGGTACACCTAGCTTCTCCCCGTTGTAGGAAGGAAAATAAAGGAGTAAGTGAGTCGCCTAAGGAAGAGGTATCTTTTCACCAAAGGTAAAGAAGAGTAAGAGGGGAGGTTTTGTAAAAATACTGTTTAGGCCACATGTTTCACATATAACCTAAAGCATACTTAGTCAGTTGTTCGAATAAAGTGTTTAGTTCATGTCAATTTCATGCTTAAAACGTCCCCTGCCTGAGAAACTTGGGCCTTCACTCTTATCAGGAGTTTGAAAGTAGCTTACCCTGTGGGCACCTTACACCACAATTGTTACGTCAACCAAGGGATATCTGGTATATTCAGAGATACACATATACGGCTTTCTTCTACTTGTAGATTTGTGGTTTATGTTCACACGAGGAAGGACACCCTGATGTTTGACTTTAGTATCAGTATGCTGTCTGCATTATATATATATATATATATATATATATATATATATATATATATATATATATATATATATGTGAATTGTAGAGATCAACTAATAGAATAGATGACAACTCAAGCACAAACCCCACCATCTACTATTCGGACAAGATTATAAGGAAGGCAAATACAACCAGACAAGAATATATTTATTAACCTAATCATCTATTACGAGCTACTCCGGGATATTCCGTAGATACTCGTCCCTCCCGCCTCACTCTATATTTGCAATCGCTTTCATCCAGACCCCAATCATACTCTTGGCATCTAGTTATACCGTTCCAAGGAGGGCCTTTTTTACTTCTACCTGGTGGGAGCCAGAGGAGAAATCTCTTCTGCCATGTTCCATTGATCATTCTTTCCATATGAGCATACCGTAAGAACTATCTTTTGACTCTTTTATCTCCTGTTTCCTGTAGTATGGTTCGCTTTAGAATTTCTTTCCTTCTTACTTTCATCTCTCTGGTAAGCTGTAGCGACCTCCTCAATAAATCTTTCTCTACACTTTTTAGAATTCCCATTTTCTACTTAATCGGATTAATGCTTAGAGCTACATACCCTTCTTAACAATTAACAAGAGCTATTCATATTTTATACAACATTTATACTTAATTTGAAATGCCTTAAGCTGAAATGTATAGTGGAGGAACGTAGCTGACAGACCAGAAGTGCCTCTGTAGATATTACATTGTTACACAATGTATAAAATTCGTAAACAAAAATAAGTTTTTTAAAAAATATTGAAAAAGTATTTATTAAAAATACTTGAATTAAATTTTAAATTTAAAAAGTCATCAAACAGGGGCTGCTTAATCCAGCCAGATTTCTCACCTACTAGAATGGTAATCAATGATGTCACAGTGAGTGAGAATAGGAGTGAAAGTTTACTGAAGACCGAACTGCAACGATACTCAAAATTAACTTATGAAAATATATATAAAACCAATTTTAGTACATTATATTATCAACAAGATTGCTTATATAACATTTTTCAATAAAATAATAACGGATATATTCTTGATTGTATGTTTTACTCATTTGTCACCGCAATGAAGAGACTGACGTGATAAAACCGGTTGTCAAATATAAACATTTCATGCAGGAAGACTACATCTTTCTTTTCCTTATTTACTGGATCCTACAACATTATATTGATTACGCAACATTATATCGATAAAGATTTAATGTAATAATGAGACTTCTCTTCTGGAGGGTTAGGAACTTGGGGGGCAAAATACTTTGGATTCTCGAGGAGTGGCAAAGCTAATTAGGATGAGGCATTTGCGAAAACTTTTGATTGGAGGGAGGGGGATATTGACCATAAAAAAGTGAGTGCAATTCATATTATTTATAAAATGATAAAAAAGTCCCTTCCCAAACAGACCAATTAATTTTTGTATGAGACATTTGACTTGTCAACTTATTATCATAGAGATTACTTGAATAGATTTTTCTTTCTTTGATTTTTGTACATCAAAGTGTTTGGGGTGGGGGTGATACCAGCCCCCAAATGTACTCCTATCGGATGAGGGTTTCCTGAGTTCAGCGTAAGTGAAGGACGCTAGCCAAGCAGTCTGTAAAGCAATGGAGGCTGTCACATCATGTGCATCAGCTCTTATACTCGCAGGCTTCGCATATATCCGTACAGCCAAGTAGTACGTTTTAAGACGGGCTTTCACGTCAAGAGAGTGACATACGTTACGTGCCAACGTATATAGGATACCACAAGGTAAATTCAGGCCAGACGTCATAGTGGAATACAATGGAACAAATTGATGAACTTGGAGAGTAATGAGCAGATTGAGACCGTAATCTAAAATAGTTTTAAGAAAATATTTGTATATTTAAGGCTTTGTTCTACCACTTGACAAGCAACTGTCATCATTTTTTTCGTTTCCAATACTTAAAAAAAATGCAGAAGGCCACTGTTTATTTACAGATAAAATATTTAGTTTCAAAACTACATCACTATTATATGTGGTGATGGTATATATGGTAGTTCATACTTGACTAGGTTATCTTAGTCATTTTGTATCTTTTGTTATTAGAAAATGAGTGATCGTTTATTATTACCACTTGGTGATGGTTTATTATTAGACCATTTGGACAGCTTCCTTGCAGAGTTTATGTGGCAGACGACGGCCGGGGACGACCTCTTTATCCAGCTACTCCACGACACCGTCCAGTTCAGTGCTAACTAATTTATAATTACATTTTGCCACACATTTTGTTATTCAAATAAATTCTAGAAGTTTCATTTTAAATAGTAAAGTATTTTTCTTTAATATGATTTAATAATCATCTTTAAATGGGTGGCCTCCAGATAATCTACCCAGACTATTTACTAATTGTAAACCTCATACACAATCATTGAAAGGTACCCGTTTCAGAAATTAAAAAAATGATTTTTTTTCACTCCACCCAAGTGTGGGTAGGTTCCAAGAGTGTGTGTGATCTGAAGCCTTGGATGAATATGTGCCTAAGTAGTTATGCGTTTATCCAGTTTATTTTTATTGGATATTTATTTTCTTATGCCACTTGTTTGTTGTTCTATTATTTTATATATATTTGCACACGCACCTAAACCTTGCCCTGCTCTTGCAAATTCTTCTGGACCTCCTAATGCCGCGACATTTCTAGATGTCATCAATATATCGTCGGCATTTGCCATATGCTGTGACTGTCTTTTGTATATGCCACCAAGATATGTTCTTATTTTTCGGCCACTTCTAAGGCGAGGTTTAGCAGATTGGGGGGATAATGGGTCTCATTGTCTTAGGCCACTCGTAATCTGATGGCCGTCAGAGATGCCAAATCCAATGTTGACCTTACAAGTCCCTTAGAGTCATTCTTGGCAATCTGACGAGCTTGTTTGGTATTCCCAATAGCTCGCAGCTTTAGGCTATCTACACTACTATATTCCAGTCTGAAGTTAATGCCTAAGTGATGCAGATCATCATCAGCATCAACGTTATGCTTACAGGTCATTCTCCTCTCTTTGTTCAATATAGAAGACGTGTTCTGCTGTAGTCTTCCTGGACGAATTCCTCCTAGGTACTCTCACACAATTCTTTCAATCCTTCAGTGACATTCGATAAATTGTCACTTGCAGTATGTTTTAGGATGTAGCAAGAAGCCCTATAATTCTAAATTTATGCTTTAAAATTGTTTGTCCTTTTATTTTATATATAAGGACAATTTACTCTAATTAAAGTAGACGTTAATAAATAAACCAACTAACAATATTTGCTACTCCCCAGTCTCCTAGAAATTATTCTTTTACAATATCTATATATCTACCATAAATTACCTGAAGATCCTCTTTCCTGATATAACATTTCCTGAATACTACAGTAATGCTGAGGAGATATCGTCAGCCCTTGGGGTTTAGTTATCTTTAAAGAATTGGTTCAACCTGCTCTCGATTTGATCACTTCTAGTGAGTTTTCCCATATCACCTAGACAAAATTCAGTATGTTGATAGAATTGAGTGTTTTGACGACCTTATACAAATTCCCGGTTCTCTAGTGCTTGAAACTACTCCACTTCTGAACCTTTTACTTTTAAATTGGCTGAACATAGTTCAAGGTCTTTTTCTAAAAGTACTATTGTCTTAACAAATTTTCGTTCATTTTAGCTTTTGAAATTTTACCAAATAGCAGAAATCTCTGCTTGTCGTGTACTTCATTCATAAGAATAATATTAGTCGTGTAATTTACTTCTTTATCAAACCTGGTAAAGCGTTGGGCCCCTAAAAAAATAATAAATAAAAATTACCTAAAGAAAATATTTACAAAGATATTGACAAATTCTGGAGCATTTTTTTTTTATAACGTTTTGATTCCAGCAATCATTCAACTTCAATTATGATTGCATTGACTGAATAACATATAATTTTATCCATTTAAAATTAACAATTTTTACCCATTATAATTATTTAAATTAAATTATACAGTGGAAGTTAATAAATAGCATTTCATTATAAAAGTCTGTTTTTTTTTTTCACCCGCCCCCCTCAAAAATTGTATCTACTCATTAAATCATTTGAATTGTTCTGATTACAGTATTTTAGTAAAAGCCGTGGTTAATGAGGTTGATATCGGTTAATATGAATTCACAGCTTTATGGAGTAAAGCTCAGGTGAACAAAATTGCCATGCATTAACAAATGTTTACGACATGCTAGACAAGCTCTTAACGTGATTTGTGTTTCTTAACTCTTTTTTTTGTAATGCTTTATACGTCAAACGAGTTTTCATTGATATAGCAGTGACTTAGTCAGCAGGCTTATCTTTTGAATTTTACTATATGGCTCCTACCCCCCATTTAGGTTAGTCTGTATTAGTCATTAGGCGAAATTGATGTGATTCATTCTTGTGATAGGTATGATAAATTTTATTAGGTGCCATTGACAGGTAATGTAGCTTCGCAAGCTATGCACAATTTTATTTACCTTAATTCTTTCTTTATACTTGTCTTATATTATTTTTTGAGGAATAATAGATGCACAACAAATGATTGTTATCTTTTGAATATTGTGTATTAACTAACTAAGTCATTTATTGTGTGTGCTTAATAATTATTTCATATTTTTAGTTTTAATTTTAGGATTTCACTCTAATTTCTCATATTTTCCAGGGGAAATGCCTCTTCTTGTTGCTAGTGAGCAGTCTATGCCTGATAAACTAGATAAATTTGCAAGTGCTCCTTTAGAGCTCCAAAAAAATGTGACTGACATTGATATACAACACAACTCCCCATCTAAAGCTAAGAAAGCTAAGAGAATAAAATTTTTTTGCAATGGTGACCGATTCAGCAAAGGAGTAACAATAGCTATTACACCAGAACGTTATAGATCTTTTGATAGTTTGTTGAACGAACTGACAAGGGCATTTTCTAACAATGTTAATCTCGCTACTGGAGTTAGAGTTCTTTTTACAATGGATGGGAGAAAAATCAGCACATTGGAAGATTTAGAAGATGGGAAATATTATGCTTGTTCTGGCCTTGGTGACACATTTAAAAAGGTTGATTACAGCTTATCTCTTTCAACACCAAAAATTAGGCCTGCACGTTCATTTACACGGTTGTCATCTCCAAATTCAAACAATAGCTCTATTAAAGGGACTTCTAACTTGGTCAGACCTAGAATTATTATTGTAGTTAGAAATGGAAACAGACCTAGAAAAGTAATGAGATTACTTTTAAACAAACGAAATGCACCATCATTTGATCACACCTTGTCAACAATTACTGATGTTGCCAAGCTAGATACTGGTGCTGTGAGAAAGATTTATACTTCTGATGGTAATCAGGTTAGTTCTGCTTTTTTTTAATTTAATGATTTACTTTCAGTGCATGATATTATTATTTATGTATAAATCATAATATCCCTTAATTTTCAATTACCTGCAGGGACAAATATATGTGGGAAAAATACATTGAATAATGTGTTAATTTTAAATAGTGATAAAGCCCAATTTGTACTATTAAGGCAAATCTCAGGTTCCTTTTTTGGCTTTGGTTGAAGTCAGGACCATATTTGGTAATAATGTCACATAATAAAATTCTTGGATACATCAAACAAGAGCCTCAAGCATTGTTGCTCAAAACATTAATAATTGGTTTATATATTTTCATAATAAAGTTTAAACCTTTCAATGGATACAATTATAAACGATTTATTGAGTAATACACTCTATTATATGTCTCCTTAAAATATTTCAAAATAATCTTTTGATTAATGTGAATAATTAATAAAGCTAAATCTGAGGCAAGTGACTCCTAAACCTCGGGAATTGAATTATTGTTGAACACTTATCAAGGCCATTTTATTAAAGAGGGTTGGGGCCAATTGTAGAACTAAATTATTAAGTAAAAAGGAATTACGGTTATCCTCATTTGATCAATATTATGTATTCAACGCGTCTAACTTATTGGAATGTATTTTGTCCTACCTAATTTCCTCATATTTTGTTATTAATTACAATTTCTCAAATCCTTGGCAAACTCTTAGGATAGTTACAGATCTTATTTCTGAACATTTTGTTGGTTTTACAATGTCAATTACTTGTAGACACCTTTAGAGTAATAAGAAATCAATGCATATTAGACAATATGCTGTCTGTATTGTAGACTTTCAAGTTCATTCCCTTCATTGAGTTTTGAATATTTTAACCTTTGGATGTACAATCTATTCTTTGGGGATATTTTCTCTTATGTTTCGAATCTATATTCATAATTGTTTTGCTAAGTTTTGATCCTTCTTCTTTAATATTGTACTGACATTATTTGGAAATAATATTTCAAGGGTTTGTTATTTGTACTAAGTTCCAATTTCTACCTGCTGGTTTGGTGCGAAATAAAGCTTGTTACTTTTTTTATACTACTGCACTATTGTACTTTATGACTTCTTCACTATAAAAATTTAAATTTTATTAATAAAAATAATAATAATTGGGTTGATTTCAATTTTTGTGTGGCTAATATTTAGTCCAGCAGTCTATAAATGGTCAGGGGACTAAATTTAATAATAATGGGACTTATTGGCACATATATTGACCTATAAATTCAGTTGGTAATTGACTTTTTAAAATATTAATGTCCTTAGTAATATTTGTTCCAGCTTCTATTATTGCCATAAGAGAGGGAACAATTATTTGTTTTACTAATTCATTCTTTGAAAATATTTAAACCCAGACACAATTCATGGTAATTGAACATTTTTTCATTAGGAACTCTTTTCTTCTAGTATGTCATATCCCTTGATTGTCTGATAATTTTTCAAAGTTCCAAATTCAATACTCCCTTACGTTTCGCCCGACTTAGGTTTTGCATTTAAGCTGAAACTGTGGTTGTTGTAATAACGAGATTTTCTCCTGATCATAAGACATTTCATGGGTGTAGTAATAGAATTTGAGCTTAAACTATCAAATAACAAAAATTAATTATATCAGAAACTTTTAACAAGCTATCTCCTATGAGGTGATTCACTCTTAATCTCCTATTTTGAATATGAGCACCGAACTGAATTATTATGCAATCAGTTTTTGCTGCGTGGTCACAGAGATGTTGGGTTTCTATCCATTTCCCTAGTAATCTTTTCATTGTAGTTCTTTATTTTATTATTTCATGCCTCAATTCAATGATAATTCAATTGTTAACTTTCACCATCATATATATTATACTAAATCAAAGTAGAATTCATTAAAACTTTATGGACAGCTAGCCTATTAATTGGCTTTCAGCTATCAACGGGTTTTGTCCAGTGGGATGAGAGCAAATGCATGTGCGATTTAGCCGGTCCTTACTGAGTGGCAGCCTCAACCAATAAAGTGTTATGAAAAAGAAAGATAACATTTATATTAAATTCTTTGAAATTTGTGCTTGGTACTTCTATCAACTAAGAATGACCAATCTTTTAAATCACATCATAATTAATAAGTAATTGAAAATTTTTTATTTGACTCATCCTTTTAGCAGATTTCCCTTAAGGGAAATCAGCTATTGAGGTTGTACTCATGACGGAATTTTCGACATTTTTCTTCAAATATCCATCGATCCTACCTAGTAGATGACGAAAATGAGGTCCGTTCAAAACTGTATATATATATATATATATATATATTTGTCTGTTACCGCTCTAGCGGTCGCAATTTTTGTTTGATCCTTACCAAACTTCATATTTAAGCGTTTTATGTAAAAAGAAAGATCAAGTTCGTTAACGGCTGAAATCGGACCAGTGGGAGGGGGGGTTTAGAGGGGAGGATTTTCGAAAATTCGAAATATCTCCGTTACTATACGTCGGATCGAAAAATTGTACATAACCAATCTTATTGCAAATTAAATTTACTATAAATATTGTTATATACATTTATTCTGTATCTTGAATATTAACCGATATATTTGCATTTTTATTCTGCGTGTGGCCATCAGTAGGCTATGTTCGGAGTTTCCGTCGAGAGCTCTGGCGGCCGTTTCCATGACTATCGTCCCTCGTGAATAGGTTTAGAGGTTAGGTTAACTGTTTTTTGGGGCTAGAAACTACTGGGTTATTACGCCCTAAATAATGTTTTTTAGGTTTAGAGGTTTCTTACTACTACAGTTGTTATTAGGCAGATTTCTCTATTGTAAAACTTCACGTGGGAAATCTGCTTAGTTTACGCAGCCCCTGCGTGACGGACTTTTTTTTTATTTGGGGGAGGGGAGTAGAAATTGACTTGTTAAAATTAAATTACTATAGTACGAAGGAGTAAGGATTTCAGCACAAATGTATAAAGGACAATAGCAAATGCTATTTAATTTTAACTGATAAAGAAATTGGAATTATTATTTTTAATTGCAGCTTCAAATTTTATTTATTTTAAATAAAAATTAAAATTTTTGTTGAGATATAAAAATGTGCTATCAGTTTTTAATTCATATATTTATTATTATTATTATTATTTATTAACGCCTACTTTTTGTTACTATGGCTAATTGGGGTTATATACCGGTTACCGCCCTTTTCTAGCAAGAGTGGGGCTAAGGATTTTATTCATTGAGTTCGTGATTATATAAATTCCTATTGCCAAGGTGGGAATCGAACTTGCCACTCTAGGTTCACCATGTGACATTAAGCCCAACGCTTTAACTCACATGGCTAACCTGATCATATATTTAATCTGGTAATCTATATAGATCTATATATATATATATATATATATATATATATAAAAATTGTAACCTCTGTCTGTACATTGATTTTTTTCATTTTTTTTCGATAACTTTTCGTTTCACATGTCATAGACACCATAACTGCATTTTGTTTCTTTCGTGTCTGTTTGTTTGTTTGTTACCTTTTCACGCATAAACGGCTGAACCGAATTTTATGAAACTTGGTATGTATATTGCTACTAGCCCAACTTAGACTTTAGGCTATATTAATATTCTCTAAGATGAACAGGAGTGGGGGTTATAAGGGAGGGCTGAAATTAAAAATAGCGATATTTCGTTTCCTATTGGTTTTTCGGCAGATATGCACATGACAAAAGATGTTTATTCTGTTATTTAGAATAAATTTTGTCGTATAACAAAGTATAAACGAGATATACGCTAAAAACTAAAGCGGGAGCCAACTATTTTATTGAGCACAAACGATTGAACCGAATTTAACAAAACTGGCTATGTGAATTAGCATTAATTCTTCCATGGTTATAAGCTTTAATACAATTTTTAAGTTCGAACGGGAGTGGGGGTTATAAGGGAGGCCTGAAATAAAAATTCGAGATATTTCATTTTCTATTTTTTTTTCCGCAAACGTGCACACTTTTGTTGTATTCACTTTTGCCGTAAATGAAGTAAACACGGGAAATACGCTAAAACCATAGCGGGAGTAATTAATTTTATTAGTGCTTATTTAAGTGTTTTTAATAAATGCATATTATTACAAAAGATGTTATGTTTTAGTCTTATATGATATCTGTAAGTATGGTTCGGTTAAGTGAGCTTATAAACCTCCGTCGCCTCCTCCTCATTCATTTATTTTCCCTATAACTTTGATATTTATTTCCAATAGAAATGTAAACTATATGAGCATTTCTGGTATTTAATATATACTCAATATGAATGTTTAAAGTATTACTAGGTTGCAGGGGGCTCTTTTCCCCACATCTAGCTTTTTGAACATAAATGAAATTATTTTTATGGATCTATTATTTAGTTCCATCAGGTAGATAAATTATTAAAATAATATTCTGAATCAATAATCTAAGGAAAACAATCATGATAACACTCCAGCGAGAGCGGAAATTGACGGGAGTTAATTGAGTTTACTTATTTCCTGTGGAATGCTCGCATGATGGGAAGTGATTTCCACTGAGGCTTACTAATACGAATATGATCTTATGTATAAAACTATGCTTAAACTATATGTGCTGGGATTGGTTTTTGGCAGGAAATATGTTCATTATAGATGATATTTAATTGTAATAAATGCTACCCATGATTATGGTTTGAATTATTCAAAAACCGTGAGTCGAGAGGGATAGATTACGAACACATTTTCATATATTCTTCAAAACTAAAATTTCTATTCTATTAACCCTGAAAGTTAGACTTTAGGATTGGCTATTTTGAAAGAACAATACATCGTGGAGGGAAGTACAATTGTACACATTGAAGTCTTGCTATAAAAATAGCATTATTAGTCAGTCAACATTGATTTCCCGGGCATCGCCGGGTACCTTAAGTTGTTTATTCTGTTATTTAGAGAAAGTTTTGTTATATACACTATCGTCAAATAACGAACTATAAAGCCGTTATACATTAAAAATTATAGCGGAAGTCAACAATTTTATTTGGCACAAAAGACTCACCGAACTAATTAAAACACTCGGTATGTGTATTAGCACTAACGCCTTCCTTATAATAAGCCATACTAACATTTCTAGGGACGGGTAGGAGTGGGCGTTATAAGGGAAGCCTGAAATTAATAATAGTGATATATTGTAGTTTCTTATTGTAGTTTCGGTAAATATGCACATAACAAAAATTGTTTATTTTGTTATATAGAGAAATTTGCTCAAAATTCATTCCAATTTGAACTAAAGGGTACCTCACCTGGAAAAATTAATTCAAATGTACGCTAATATTTTGTCCTTAATAATTCAAATCTATGCATAATGCACAGGAAACGGGAAATATGACAATATGGAGGACAGTGAAGTCTTACATAAAAAATTAATTTTATTATTAACAAATCCATAAAAACGACGGGTATTAGCCCTAAACACTGGGACGGGTAAACGTATGTTATATGCATATAACAGAAGTTATTTATTTTGTTTTTTAGAGTAACTTTTGTTATATGCACTTTTGCCATATACGGAAGTATAAATGCGTTATACGCTAAAAACTATAGCGGGAGTCAACAATTTTATTTGGCACAAAAGACTCAACCGAACTAAACCAAACTCGGTATGTGAATTAGTACTAACGCCTTCCTTATAATAAGCCATACTAACATTTCTAGGGACGGGCAGGAGTGGGGGTTATAAGGGAGGCCTGAAATTAAAAATAGCGATATTTCGTTCCGCATTGATTTTTCGATAAATATGCACATAACAAAAGTTGTTTATTTTGAGTAACATTTGTTGTATTCACTTGTTTTGTAAAATGATGTAAACACGGGATATACGCTAAAACTATAGCCGGAGTCATTCATTTTATTAGTGTTTATTTAAGCGTTTTTAATGAATGCATATTATGAAAAATGATTTTGTGTTAAAGTCACATATCATAACTCTAAATATGATTCGGGTTAGTGAGGTTATATAGGGGTATCTCCGTTGCCTCCTTCTCATTTATTTATTTTTCCTAGAAAGTAACATTGTTATTTATTTCCAATAGAAACTATAAGAGCATTTCCGTTATTTAATTTGTATAATGTATTATTTAAACAAAGGCATGCTGAATTGGCACAAGGAGCGATAGCGGAAGTTCTAGGGAAGCAAACTCTTTGGTTCTGGTGATATATATCTTTCCGATATTTTGATGTTATTCAAACAAATATGTACCATCATAACAATTAGACGTTAATGGTAATGCCATTATGAAAAAATACAATATCCGGTTAAACTTAATATGATTTAAAGTACTACTTATTTTGCTTGGAGGGCTACAATCTCTTCCCCTCACCTATCTCTTATAAATATATAAATGCAATTATTTTTAGGGTAATACTATTATTTAATTCCGTCAGGTAGATAAATTATTAAAATAATGCTCTCAATCAATAATTTAAGAAAAACATGGTGTTTAGACCTCATGCTGAACCGGAAGATGACAGGAGCCTAAACAGTTAATTGACTTATCTTATTTCCAGTGAAATGCTGCCATTCCTGGAAGTGTTTTCCACATTACGAATATAATCTAATGTACAAAACTATGCCTAACTATATGTGCTCCGATTGGTTTTTGGCAGGATTGGTTTAAGTTTCATTATATATTTAATTGTAATAAATGCAATCCATGATTATCATTTTAAGTATTCAAAAAGGAGAGTTAAAAAGTGGAAAGGGATAGATTAGGAACACATTTTTACTTATTCTTCAGCAGTAAAATTTCTCATTTATAAGTCGCCTGCCTGACCCTCACGGGAAAACAAAGACTAGAAGTGTAGTAAACATTGAAGCCTTGCCCAAAAAAATACTATCATCATTCAGCTCACAGCAACGACAGGTATAAACCCTAAACACTGGTACGGGGAAATGTCAAAATACTGTGCAAACTAAAGGCTTACCAAAAAAAATACCACATCGTTCAGCCTCAAATGAATTCCCGGGCGAAGCCGGGTATTTTAGCTAGTATATATATATATTTATATATATATATTAAATAATTTTCAGATTTATTTTTTTGATTTCTGAAAGAACATATTTCTATTGAAATTCTTTTAATTTTTTTTTTCTTCCAGGTTACGAACCTAGAAGGTTTTTTTGCTGAAGATGACATTTT
This sequence comes from Riptortus pedestris, assembly GCA_019009955.1. Classification (NCBI taxonomy): domain Eukaryota; kingdom Metazoa; phylum Arthropoda; class Insecta; order Hemiptera; family Alydidae; genus Riptortus; species Riptortus pedestris. The sequence goes on along the minus strand of CM032228.1, from coordinate 201,831,020 downwards.
TTTTGCATATGGATCTGAACGAGCTAGTCCTGATGATTTCAATTTAGATTTTGAAGGTATTTAAAGACCTATAACATTCTTGTTATATTATCTGATAAATATAAATTAATGTTTGCATTTTGCTTCTAGAACTAAAAGCTATTCAATCTTTAGTGAAGGGTCTACGAAGAACTGGCGGTGAACTAAAATCTGGGACACACTGTCTTGATAAATTTGGTAATCCGTTTAAGACCTTTTTCAAAATAGTTTTATTCTTCTTTTTTCTTCAATTTTCTATTGTTCTTAACACATATAGACTAAGATTGACATTTGACAGCTAATAAAGAGAATGACCTAATTTAGGTGTTCACTTACCTCCTGAAGTAACCTTCAGTTTGTATGTGTCATAAAATAAATAAAAATACATCTCCTTTAATTTAATTTATTATCAAAAAGATAAAAAATGAAATGTATACACTTCGAAAGCATAGTGAAATTTTTAACTAAACCATATATAAATGGTTTTCATACAAATTTTCAGAAGTGAGCCAAATAAAGAAACCAGAATATTTTTGATGAATAGGGAAAAGAGAGATTTAGTCTTCCTGCATTAAATTTTCAGGTCTTTAGTTCTAGAGTCCTCTCATTTACTAAAAGGCATGAAGATGCCACTGATGTGAAACTGGTCGTCAAATAAAAACATTTAATGTAAAATCAACACAACATGGACACAACATGTTGGATCCTGCAACATCAATCACTCAACATTATATTTTTGATGAAGTATATTATTAATGTTATAATAGCTGTGGGATTATTAGAAAATTATCTTCAACAACTGTGTTAGGTTGGGTTCCTAGCTATAATAATATTTTCCTAGGTCGATGGATAACCATACTAGTATACAATTTAATTTGAAGCAAGTAGTAAAATATTACTCATACATTTTTGTCCTTTTTCTTTGGTATTTGACAAGAATTTTTTTGACTATATTATGTTTTAATATTTAAATATTTTCCTTGCAGGAAAAAGTGGGCCTAAGCTACCTAATAAAACAAAAGCTTTAAAACTTCAAAGAAGACAGGAATCAGCTTTAAATATTTCAAGTAATCTTCTAAGTCGATATATAGTTGGACAGGAAATTGGTGATGGAAATTTTGCAGTAGTTCGTCGATGTACAGACAAGTATGGAGTTTGCAAAAATCAATTATTAATTTCCATTTTAAAACATGTCTTTCATTTCTTGACGGTCTTATTTATTGATGACTACCTCACATGTTTTTCCATTTGTTTTTTAGAGTTGACCATGTTTAATCAATTTTTTAAAAAATAATAAAAGATTAAACAAATAATGTCTTAGGAATTGATAAAACTTTTTATGAATCTTAAATTTATTTAGGTGTTCAAATTTCTATATAGCATCCATCTCAATTCATTTAATTTTAATTTTATGCTATTAATAGATTTGTTGAAAAATGAAAGACATCAAATTTCTGAAATCGGTTATATTTTTTGTTCCTTCTTAAAAGAAAGTTAAAATTGTTTGTGTTTTTGTGCTTAATTGTCATCAAGATCTAAATGCTATGCCTTATAGTTAAATTTTTTGGGTTCTTTCAGGAGTACTTTTCATGCTACTATACTCACTGAGTCCATGAAATGTTTGGTGCTTTGAAAAATAACATTCCAGGCCTCCATCCACCACTATACCCAAAACCTTATTGAAATCAATAAGTGGTGAAATTTTTGTCCCTTAAGACTTGCTCAATAATTTGCTCCCTCCATTTCCCCATGTGTTTGACAATTGTAATAATTTTTTATTAACGTCCTCTTTGTGCTACTAAGACCATCGATAGATAGAAGATATTCTGGTTACTACCCTTTTCTGGCCAGGGTTGAACTAAGGATTTTATTTAATGAGTTTGTCACTAAATAAATTCCTATTGTCTAGGTCAGAATCAAACTCACGACTCCAAGTCAAGTTTACCAAGTCAGATTAAGACTAACACCTTAACACACAAGACTAACCTGAGCCCCCATGAGTTTGATAAGACTATTATTCTGAGGGTAACTTGTTCCAATGGTTATATGCCAAATTCACATTTCCATTTTATCTTGTTAACGAATGACTTAGCAAACATTTTTTAGTTCCCAAACTTATATTCTTGTTAGTCAAAATACTTTTGTTTGCCAATAGTGCAATGTCTTGTGCAATTAACAATTTTCCTCTTAGTCTGTGTATTTAGTTTCCTGTGTATATTCATTATTGAGTCTTCTATGAACAGATAAGATGACTGACTCTATCCTTGTCTTACATCATTCCTTAGAGAGAATCACTTTATTGTATAAAGCTTTACACAGTTTGTGGGGCTGCTCAATTACTTTGAGATGCTGAAGTACACAGCAACTGAAATCAATCCCTATACTACCAATACTAAGTAAAACAATACATATTGTATCTAGTCAGAAAAATAACTAAAATATTTTAACACGGTCAGCAACCTAAAAGGTGTATGTCACTAAATATAAATTAACAAACTCTATTATTAGAATAACATGATGAAATATATGGTGGGAAATAATCCCTAAAGTATCAATAATGATACCCTCGACCAAGGTTTGAAGAACCTTCTTCAACTATTACGAAATTGAAGAAACTTCCCTCATTACTATTCTGTTTTCATTGATGTAGTATTCAATTTTATATCACTTTTTGAAAAAAGTTTGACTTCTTCATTTGACTTCTAATGTAGGGGAATGTGCTTGTATTATAACTAAATTGACAGGTATACAACTTGCCTTTAACATCATTTACCTGGTAGAAGCATAAGAATTTGCTTCAAACATTTTTATTTAAAATAAAAGCAGCATTATTTATACTTATGTCTCCTCTACCATAGATCACTTTGAAGTTAGAAGAGAGTTTTGACTTCCTCTGCCATTATTTTTAGCAGATTTCCCTTAGGGGAAATCAGCTATTGAGGTCGTACTAATAACGCGATTTTCAAAATTTTTCTTCAAATGTCCATCAATCCTAGGAGATGACGAAAATTAGGTCCATTCAAAATTGTATATATATATGTATATTTTTGTGCCGAATAAGCACCATTTGCTGAAATTTTTGGGAGGAAGATTCGTTCCAAATGCAAAAAGAGTTTGCACTTACATTACATCAAACAATTTCACATTTTTACAAATCTTTGGGAATGATTCATAAACAAGGGAATTGGTTCTATTTGAACTAAAGCTGTGAGACGTTGAACTCCGATTATGCATTATTGAAATGCTGTTTACCACGCATAAACATAGGAGTTTTATGCATCGTAATATCAGTAGTGACAAAAAATGGATTCACTACTATTATCTTAAGAACAGGAAGTTACGTTTTAAGCTAGGCAAATCATAAACATCAACAACTAAATCGAATACTCATGGGGAAAACTCATTCAGTGTATTTGGTTTATTTATTATTTGCCCACCGTGTTCACCAGACTTAGCCCCTTCTGATTATCACGTGGATCGATGGCACATAAACTATCTGAGCAGCGCTTCACATCATACTAAGATACCAAAAATTGGGTAAATTTGTGGATAGTGTCAAAAGAGAAGAGCTCTTTTTTGGATAGAGATGCAAAATACTTTGAAAAAGTGTGTCAAGCAGGGCCTGCGTTAACTAAGCAGATTTCCCACGTGCGTCAAGTGTTTTCCTTTATCTGAAAACGTAAAAGTAGAATGAGAACAATATACTGTATTTAGGCTTCAAAAAAATGCTTCATAATATAACAGCTTATTGTTGTTATATGATATGAGTAGGAATAGGGGTTAACTGAAGGCCGAAAGCTAAAAAATGCAAATGTCTCAGTTAATAATCAAGATAGCGAAAAAATGTACACAACATTTATAGAACTTTACATTTGCAATAAGATGCATCTTTACAATATTTCGATCCGACACATATTAACGGTGATACTTCAAATGTTCAAAATCCCCTTTAATCACCACCCCTCCTTCGGTCCGGTTTCGGCCAATAAGGAACTTTATCTTTAGTTGTTCATAAAACATTTAAATATTAAATTTGGTAATAATCAAACAAAAATTGCAATAGCTAGAGCATTAACAGTCATATATATATATATATATATATATATATATATATATATATATATATAGTTTCGAATGGACCTCATTTTCGAGATCTCCTGTGTAGGATCAATGGACATTTGCAGAAATGTTTCACAATCGTGTCATGAGTACGACCTCAATAGCTGATTTTCCTTAAGGGAAATCAGCTAATAAAACGTAAAGTACCATTCTTTCACATTAAATGCCTAATTTTTTTCATAAAAAACTGCGGAAACTAGTTTGTACTCTTCATGGTTGTTCATATGTGTGGATTATTTATACTTTCCCTTTGCATTTTTGAGTTCATTTGTTTTGTAACCTCTAAGGTTTCCTTTGTGGTAAGAATTTTCAATCCCTCATAATGACATGCATTGCCCTAGGCAATCCCTATAGTGACATGTATTGACTTGACGTTATTTCTGTAGGAAGTAGTTTTGATTCTATGACTCCCTTTCCTTTATTTTTTTAGTTTATGATTTCACAGTTTATTTATTTGTGGTACTGAGACTATTTTGAAGTTTGGTTTGTGAATAGCAGAGCTTTAACAAGGATTTTTTTGAATACTGTAATATATAAATCCATATAATTATGCTAAAGAAATTGGTGCTTTATAATGTAAAAAAATCATTATTATGTTTTCTGATTCAGATTGATATCCAGATTAGTTTATATGGCCAATTGGTGGATTAAAAATCTGGTGGTTTGGATTCGGATTATAATGAGTAGGCATATATCACTTGTTCTTAGAAAAGTGTTTATTAAAGTGATTAATATAATGAATATTGGTGTAATAATCTATACAATTACTTTTTTAGGTTAAAAAATATTGAATATGCTTTAAAAATTATCGATAAATCCAAATGTGTTGGAAAAGAGCATATGATTGAGAATGAGGTAGCTATACTGAGAAGTATTCAACATCCTAACATTATTCAATTGGTTGCTGAGTATGAAACGCCTACTGAATTGTATTTAGTGATGGAGTTAGTGAAGGTAAGATATGCAATATTTTTTTTTTTTTTTTTTTTAAATTTCTCAATGTTTTTGAATAATATTATATAACTTAAAAGCACCTTGTTACTTTAAAGAAATCATAAAAAAGTATTGTTAGCTGTTAAGTTCTTTAATAGTTAATAGGTTGGTTCCTTTCTCCTGATGTACTTTTGCAATGTACATGAAATTTTGGCATAAGATTTCATCACTTTTAATTGTTTGATTTTATATTAAGCTTTGAAGAAATATTTTTATAATATTTTAAATAATAAATACGGGTTCAAGGGGAGCAAATTTTGTGGGATTTAAATTGAAGCTATCTTTATTTACATGAGATAGTATCTCTTGCTCTTTCTACTAAAACTGGTGGGCATCTTTTTTTATATTCTATTTTTTGTTTTGTTTTAATTTGTATGTTTTCTTAATTTTGAATCTTCAGAAGTATCTATCAATTGTAAAAATTTATTGATCTGGTGTACCATAGTGAGCCATATAGTGCTTTCTACTCAGTCTAGATGAACCCAGTTCAGAGAATAAATTTCTCTATAAGCAACTTTTGCGCATTTAGTGTTTAGTTTGCTGTAAATAGCAAAATGTAAAACATGCAGTTTTATTAAAGTTAAATTGAGGAAAATTGTGTTTTATGGATTTTTACCCATTGTCTTAGATTTTTGTTAGGTTGCTAGTATATCATATCTTCATTTTTGTGAAATTATTCCCTTTATTCGCAGTTTAAAATATGTAAAATGAATTTTAAATTTATTTTAATTGGCATGGATTGATATTTATTCTTATATTTTACAGGGAGGAGATCTGTTTGATGCTATATCTAAGGCTGTGAAATTCCCAGAATCAGATGCGCAAATAATGACCAATAATTTAGCTTCTGCACTTGCTTATCTACATGAACAAAAAATAGTACATAGAGATATTAAGCCAGAAAATCTTTTAGTAAGTTGTACACACACTCTCTTTCTCCCTCCCTCTTTTTTTTCTTTCTTCTCACTGTGGAATACTTGTCACCACTTCAGAACAACACTGGACTCCTTCTCTTTTTATATTTGTATAAATATGCGGCGAATTTCCCATGGCCTGAAAGAAACTGAGTGGTCCAATGATCTGGGTCAAATCATTCCTTGGCCAATCTTGCCAGCACTTTTTCGAAGTAGAGCTAAGTATTTGAAGCTTTTTCAGTGATGCGCCATCACCTCTCCCATTTATTGTCCACCCAACTTTTGGCTCTAGCCTTCACAGGTCCAATGAAATCACACTCACTTCTGAGAATATCAAGTGCTTCCACCATCTCCATCAGTGTTGAGACTGGTAGGGGCTACCTCCTTATCTCCCCCCACCCATCATCTGTCCCTCTCGGCCCCCCACCCCATTCCCTTCTCGCTCTCCCTCTCCACAGTACTGACCTCCCCAATGAGGAAGACACAGTCGTAATGAATGAGAAATGGATACCCACTGAAGAGGTCGTAAGCCATGAAACATTCAGGAGAGTATCAATAAAGTTTGTGGGAAAAAAATGTTTTTTATTGGTGGTCCTTGCCATGAAACTTATGCAGGACATATAAAAATATTGGGTCCAGAATAAGAAGAATTTATTTTTTTATATTCTTCTCTTTAAAACTCCCTAAAACACCTCTATACTCATTCCATTTTAGCAGATTTCCCTTGAGGGTAGTACTCATGACGCGATTTTCGAAATTTTTCTTAAAATGTCCATCAATCTTTCCCAGGAGATGATGAAAATGAGGTCTGTTCAAAACTGTATATATATATTTGTCTCTTACCGCTCTAGCGGTCGCAATTTTTGTTTTATCGTTACAAAACTTGATATATAATCGTTTTAAACAAAAAGAAAGATCAAGTTCGTTAATGGCTGAAATCAGACAAAGGGGAGGGGGAGAATTTCGAAAATTCTTAATATCTACGCTATTTTGCGTCGGATCGAAAAATTGTATGGAACCAATGTTATTGAAAATGTAATGTTCTATAAATGTTGATATGTACATTTTTTCACTATCTTGATTATTTACTGAGATATTTGATTTTTTTAGTTTTCGGTCGTCAATAAAGCCCCACTCCTACTCATCTCATATTTTCAATATTCTATTATGTTATGAAGCACTTTATTTGAAACTTAAATACCAAATATTGTTCTCATTGAACTTTTAAATTTTGAGATAAATGCAAATACGTGGTGCACGTGGGAAATCTGCTTAGTTGTCGCAGCCCCTCGTGACGGATTTTTTATTATTAATGTTCACATGCTTCTTTTCTATTTGGTTTGTAACATGAATTTTATTTTTAACACAGGTTGAACTAGATGGCGATAGACTCAAAACATTAAAAGTAGCTGATTTTGGCCTTGCACAAAAAGTCAATGAGCCTTTGCTTACTGTTTGTGGGACACCTACATACGTTGCACCAGAAATTCTCACAGAGACTGGTTATGGACTTGAGGTAACGAACAGATGGTTTCAATTACAAATTGTTTTCATAATATTAAGTTTTAAGGAATTTAGTTATCAAAACTTTTAGGTTAATGATTAGATATGTGGTTTGCCAGGTTTGCCTCAGTCAGTTTGTGTGGCACCCAAACATTTAGGCTGGACATGTAGCCAAGCTGTTTTAAATGGTCCCTAAACCTATTTCTATTGAATCCGCAATTTCTTATACCTGTAGCAGTACACAATTTTGCTCAATTAGGGCCTTGATATTACTTGAATCAACCTCTGTTGCCCGATTACTGCAGGTTGAATCATCCAAACTTGTATCTCCAGAACAAAACTTGGCAAACCTTGGTGGGGCTCAGCAGCTCGCTTATCTGTTTTGAGATAAAAAAGCAAGGAAATGCACGTTATCCTGTCATGTTCACTATGCTGTAGCACAAATAAAACTAATTCCCATAAAAGCAATCAAGTGTAGATTCAAAGAGTGGACTTGGTCCTTCCCAATAAGCATCATTAAAATCAGATAAGATAAAGAGAACCAGAAATTTGAAAACAATTCGTATTACTGACAAAATCCGAACAAACTTATGGAACCATTCTATATGCATGTATCAAAAATACATTTATTTCTGTGGAGATATGTTATCAGCAAGATTGGTTATACCTTATATTTTGATGATGGTATGTGTGATTGCACCTTATGGCCAGAACTGTTATTTCTGAGGATGAACAATAAAATTTTAAAATACATTTAAAATTTTTGAACATTAATAAATGGTTATTTACAAGAAGTAATCTATTATAAAAGTTGTTCGTATTAACAATGTATCTAGAAATGTTTGTGTTCTTAATAAATTTAAGTAGCATTTCAACATTTCATAGGGAATAAGACTTAAATTGACATAAATAAGGCTATATCACACCTACCCTGAGGATATTTGTTTTAAGCAGGAGGACATTTGTTTTAATTTTTTACTTGATTGAATTTTATTAATATTAAAATTTATATTGAATATTATTAAGGTTTACTAACTTAAGAATAATTTATTTCAGATTGATGTCTGGGCCATGGGTGTCATTCTGTATATAATGCTGTGTGGTTTCCCTCCTTTTGTCAGTGCCAACAATGATCAAGAAGAGCTGTTTGATGATATTCTCTCCGGACAGTATGGGTTCCCTTCTCCGTACTGGGACTCTGTTTCAGATCTTGCTAAGGATCTAATATCACACATGCTGCAATCAAATCCTGAGCTCAGATTTTCTGCGGAAGATGTTTTAGACCATCCTTGGTTTGATCTAAATTCGTAGGACCATATGTTAAATTATTTCCTCATGGTGATCTCACTCACTTTTTAAATTGATTTTATTATTACGGACGGACTTCAAATTTCGTATGTACATACTCATCAGATATATATAACATATATATTTATAGATCTGTTTAAAATGTATTATATTGTAAACTAAATTTAAACTCATCTTTGAGAGATTGTTATTTATTTATACTTCGTTGATTTCTCACATATATTATTTTGATAACAGCCTACCAATTTTATGTACCCCTAATTATTATATTTATTTATTTATAATTTTAAAAAATGATGTGCATTATGTTCTCAATCATCAATTTTAATACCAAATTTAATTGAAAATAATAAAAATGCAGCATTCATATTTTATTATAAAATCTGACAGAAGTTAATTTTAATCGTTTTTATTTATTTTTATGTCAAACCTGTACATTCCCTGTTGTTCAATGTTTTACTACTGAATATTGCCCTTTAAAATTTTTAATTTTAAGATCATTAACACAGAGTACAAAGAGTGCTGCTTTACCAATGAAAGCCTTATAATTACTCGATTTTAGAAGTAATAACCAATTGTACAGATTTGTATATTTATAACTACTATAAATGTAAGCAATTTACTTAAAAAAAAAAGGAAAATATGTTTTATAAACTGTTATTTAATTTCAAAGACAAGGTAATTTTTTTCTCCTTGAGACCTATTTTTATTATTGAATGTGCTTCTTGATTGTTTTTACCATTATTTAACCTAACCAGTGCGACATTGCCAAGTGTACAAGCAAAAGACAATTTGATCTGATTTATTTCTTACTTATTGAAATTTATATTTATATTACAAGGATATAACTTTTAATTTGAAAATATTGAATATTATTTAAAATTAATTGCCATAAATAATATCAAACACCGTTATCGTTTAGGTATTCTTAAATAGTAAAATTGAAATTATCTGTCCTAATTTTTAACTAAGCCAGTAATGTGCTGTTTTTAAGTATTTGGAAAACTATTAAATATTATATGGAATAGGGTTAAAAATGTTACAAGTAAGTCAATCACTTTTGTTATTTATTTTTTTTTAACTCCATATGTTACACAGTTTACATATTGCCTCATCAGAGTTACACATACATATAGAGATTTTACCGCCCTTAAGCATCTATATTTGTTTAGCTACTAAAGAGACATCATGTGGATAAGAATTTTTGTATATAGACTAGAAGAAAGTAAATAAATTGATACAATTCAGTCATTTCTTCCTTTTCGAAATAGGTCATATTTGGATGATGCATATAAATTTCCCATTTGGTTCATTATAAAACAATTGAGAAATTCTTAATTTGGTAATAATTAGCAAATTTTAATTTTACCTTTCATATTTTGTTATTTTTCATTTTATGTCAGACTTATAGATTGTTACCATGAGTAGTGATTACATTTTTCTAATAACGGTCTTATTTAGTGGAACTTATCAAATCAAATTGTGTCAGCCAAGGGACTGAATAAAACCTCATTGAGTGTTCTTGAGCAAATGAGTGAAGAAGTTGGCTATCTATTTTTTTATCTCGCTTAACTTTAGATTACATTGGAGCCCACCTACTTTTGGGTTTTTTAATAGTGCTTATTATCAGATTTCCTTTAAGGAAGCTATTGAGGTTGTACTTGAGAAACAATTTTCGAAAATTTTCTCTTATGTCTATTGATCCTACCTAGGAGATGAAGAAGAATGAGGTCAGTTCAAAACTATATATATATATATATATATATATATATATATATATATATATATATATATATATATATTAAAATGTATATTTACATTTGTCTGTTACCACTCTAGCTATTGCAATTTTTGTTTGATCGTTACCAAACCCGATATTTAAATGTTTTATGTAAAACTAAGGATGAATTTTGTCCAATGGGAGAGAGGTTTAGAAAGGGGGATGTCGAAAATTCAAAACATCTGTTATATATTGGATCGAAAAATTGTATAGAACCAATCGCATTTCCTATAAATGTTGTTATATACATTGTTTCTCTGTTTCGAATATTAACCAAGATATTTGCACTTTTTAATTTTAAGCCTTCAGTATACCTCCACTGCTACTCATGTTATATTAACAATAAATTGCTATATCATGAACCACACCACCACCAATTGTTATTTTATACATTTTTTTATAGCTCAAATATTTAGCAAGTTATTCAGCTTTCGTAATTGTTTTCAGCCTTTAGTAAACTCCACTTTTCCTCATTGGATTTTTACTTAGAAATAGAAAATACATGATGTTAAAAGATCAATAGAGTGCCATACCAGTACATGGGCAATCTGTTTAATTTATGTGTTAGTGTGTGCTTAGGTTTAGTCCCTGTGTGAAGAACTTTTTTCATTTTTAAATTCAGCTTAGCCAGGGTGGGACTAAGGATTTTATTTAATGAATTTCATCACTAAATAAAAGGATCTTATTTAGTGAATTTGTTACTAAATAAATTCCTTATAGTTGTCGTTTGCGGCATATATCCAGCGGTGTCTTTATTGTGGTGGATCCACGATATATGGACGGTTGGAAGACCGGTGAAATATTGTAGGCCACCACACTAAAAACACCGCTGGAGATATGCCGCAAACGACAACTATAATAAGTTCCCAGCGATGGAGTTTAAAACAACAAATAAATTCCTCTTGCCTAGGCAGGAATTAAACACTCCACTCTCGGTTTACCATGTGAGATTAAGGCCAACGCTTTAACTCACATGACTAACCCGAGTCCCTTATCACAAAAAAAACAATTTTGTTAATTGATAAAAAAGTAACACAGAAAACTATTATCAATAACATTTGATCTTGTCCTGGGGTCATTGACCAGTCAGGATTGTTTTCATGGGAAAATTTGTATATACGCCCTTCTTGACCTCTGTAACCAAAATAGTAAAATCTTGATAAAATAGCTTAGATTAATGATTATTTTAAAAACTAAGGACTAGGATAAATTTATACTTATCCTAGTCATAGTTTAGCAGGCTGAAGATGATAACCATGGGTCTGGGGTTTGAGTCCGGAGTGATTCAAGTACTCAACTGCGTTTAATGTATACCATATAAATAAGTATTGAGTCCGACCAAATGCATTCAAGTTGAAGGTACTAATGTTTTAAATAGGTCCCAAATTTTTTTTTCTTGGATATAGACACATAATTTACAAAATAAATATGACTGGGACAAATTAAAAATTTTTCGCAATGGCTTGTACTAAAATTAATTTTTTTATTATCAATTCAGCAAAGATGAAACTATAGATTTCTCATATACTTCACAAAGGAGTAAGGTTGAAAGGGAGATAGTGATGGCTGTTCGCCTAAGCTGTTCATAACCCTTGCACTCATAAGTTTAATGCATACATTATATTGTATGTTTTAAATTAAATTTTAAAATATTTTTGTTATGGAATGATCCAATATGGGTAATATATCATTTCATGCCTCAATTAGCACCATTAGAGAATATATATTCAAAAATTGACGAATCATGAAAAGTGGTTGTATTTTTTAAAAAATAAGAATAATATCTAAAGTAACTAAGATATTTTTGGCTCTTGTGCTGGAATGTTGAACAAATTATTTTGAATATGGGCAATAATAGACGGGTTCAGGAAAATGCCAATATTAACTCCTGTGTTTTTCAACTGCAGGGTAAAATTAGTTTTTTGAAGTAACTACTAATAATGATTAAAAATTGCATTGCAAATGAATGCCAATGAATGTAAATTGCTCTGTGTATGCTTTCTGTTCCTACTGCTATGAATTGAAATCTTGAAACTTACAGCATTTAATTAAATAAATTCTGCCATATTTTATTTGTATTTTGATGGTTTTAATTTTATTGATTTTATATTAGGTTTAAATGTAGTTTAGGGGGTATTTAAAGAGTTCTCACTTTGCTCTAGTTCAGGATCACATTATTTTATGCACCACCAAAAAAAGGTACATGAATGCTTTTTCACCCACTAAAAAAAGATAAGGACTTGTTGGATTTAAATCTGTTGTTGAAAATAAGTATTTTTATTAATATGAATACCTTTCTATGTAAAAGAACCAAATGATAAAAATACACTTATATAACTGATGATGGGAATAGTGTTTTCAGTCGTATTTCCATAATGGGAATTGTACTCCTACATGTTTGAAAATTGCCTTCTCATCTATGATAGAGAAGATATTTTGCTCTAAATCATTTAGCTTCAAATAGAGAATTATTATTTACGAGGGTCTCTAAAAGTACTCTTTTGACAAAACAAAAATTGAATTGACCATGTTATAAAATGTGTAGAAGAACGAAACATAGGAGGGAGGACATCTGCTAAGAATTCCTCTAATGGTTCTGGAAGAAGCAGTATATAAATAAATATTTAAATGAAAAATCATAAGATAATTAAATGATCTGCCTCAGCAAAACTCAGGGAATTTTTTGTTTTAGTCCTCTATAAATTCTTTCCCCTTAACTAACTAATTTTGATCTGTAAATTTTAACTGAAGTTTATATTCAATTAAATTAAAAGTTATTGCAATTACAGAGAGATAAACTTCAAATATGTATATTTAAATATACAAAAGTTCAATAAATAGTTTTTTGTAATCAGAAAGTAAAAGTTATCTTACCAAATTAAAAAATAAATAAACACATTCTGCCAAATATTTCATTTGTATAGCACTGTTTCTAAGAATTTGTTGTTATAGGTTGCAGCAAATTTTTTTTATTGAAAAGAAAAAGATTTTATTCATTGTATGTTAGTATGATATGATATGTGCGATATATTGAAGTTAATTTTTATAATTAACTCTGTTTTACCTTTGAGGTTTATCTGTACAGTTTTGATTAGGGTAGGGTTACTTCAAGATAAAGATTAAGGCTACTATTCACTATTTTAGTCTACTTACCATCACAGTTTATTCGTCTGGCACAAACTGAAAAATCTCAATCGAAAAAATTTCCAAATAGGAAATTGGTATTTATTAATTAATTAATCCATTTAATGCTGATTGACATGGTTTGTCTAAGGGTTAACTCTTAAGCTCACTTAAGTAGTTACACAATTTTATTACATTTACTGCTGAAATAAATTGTTCTTTACAAATTATATTCTAGAAAAAAAAATTGTGGAATATGAATAACAATGTCAATAAATTTTATTGACTATTTATAAATAAATGACAATTGTTTTTATATAATTTTTTTTTAAAGAGGGATTAATTGTAGGGTGTTGAAAAATACTGTTGCACTAATAATTGTTACTTCATATTGAAGTTTATTTTTACATTCTCTGATTACGTTGATATAGAATTTGGAATCACATCGAATTATAAGTTTATTGTACCATCGACCTTAAGTATTGGAAATCCATAGTACTGAGTAGGTAGTGGTAAAATATGGTTTTCATTTATAACAAAATTTTTCAGGAAGGACCCCTACCTGAATACCCCTTGGTAATTATTTTAAGTTACTACCCATTTCATGTCTATTAGCCATTAGATCATGAGTATCACTTTTTGTAATCACAATTAGCTCAGAAAAATAAATGTTTTATAATTTTATTGGATAATTTTCAACATTAATTGCAGTATTCTCTTCATGAAGAAAGACAACTATAAAGTACTTTTTAAAAATTTAATCTGGGAATACTGATTATTGAACCAGAATTCTGCATAGAAACTATTGTAATTTTAAGTAAAAATGAAATTAAAGAAGTGGTATGACTTGTTTCTCTAGCTGTTATTTTATATTTGGTTAATCAACTTAAAGGAGAAAGAGATTTCATTTCCTTGATAGGTAGATCTAACTAAACTGCTCAAAAATGAATAGGGATATTGGCTGTTTTGTGGTATTTATGGGGCCTAGCATTTTTTAAAAATTATAAATATAATTAATATTTATTAGAAATTATTGTATTTTCCCCCCATAAAAAAGTAATTTAATTAAGGTCAATTTAATTAAAATTAATAGGATAAGAAAAAATAACCAATATACCTATTCATTTTTGAGCAGTTTATATGTTTCTGTTGTGTGCTTCTAATCTAATTGTATTGAAAAGCTGCTTTTTATTCTTTATTATAAAAGACTATTATAAGACCAAAGTCTTTTTTTTTCTGTTTTGTTAATTTTTTTTTATTATTATAGGTTATTATATTTTTAAGTATATTCATAGTAGATTGTGATTATAATTATATTATCAGTATTATCTATGCAAAAATGAACTTTAATATCTTATTCCATAACGAATACTTATAAAGTCATTAAATTTAAAGGAATTAGAAAACTAAAATATTAAAATTTACATTTTTATTTTTGCTTGGCTTAATCTTATTGCTTCATATGATTTACAACTCTTCTTAAGGTTTTCCATCCCAATATTCAATTATTTTCAGATTTTTATCATGAAATATGGTCAGATTTTAGATGAATTTGAATTTTTGTTCTCTTGAATGCACAAATTAATTTTTTTAATCTCTGTCTGCAAATTTCTTTAATTTATGAATTATTTACTATATCGAGCATTTGAACTTATACATTATTTTTTGTAGTCTTAAATTTTCCTTAGTTCAGAATAAGCATTCTATTGCTGGAAAATATTTTTAAAAAGGTTGTTTTATTTTAGACATAGGAAATTGACATGCTGCTGTGAATTAATGTTGTTATTAGAGTATATGCTTTTATAATATTGAATCTGATGCCTATTTTTAATTAAATCTAATTAATAAAGAAATAATTGGATTTCATTAATTATCCTTCTGTGAATGGTTTAGTTTTAAAAGTTATATTTAATTTTGTACAATCACAGTAAGACATAAATAGTTGCTAAATTGAAAATGCAAGTATTTTTCCATCCTTTCAAGAATGTAACCATTTGGAAGAATATTGTACATCTATTATCTCAT
The DNA here is from genome assembly GCA_019009955.1 of Riptortus pedestris. Taxonomy (NCBI): domain Eukaryota; kingdom Metazoa; phylum Arthropoda; class Insecta; order Hemiptera; family Alydidae; genus Riptortus; species Riptortus pedestris. Next base: position 201,815,237 of record CM032228.1, on the reverse strand, counting down.
ATTTAAAGTCCTGTTTTAAATGCATTTCAACTATGATCTTTTTTTTGTATTTAATGTTTTTTTGAGCTGTGAATTCATCAAAATAAACTATGAAATCAAAAATTTATTGCAGAGGGTCCATCTAAAATTTGAAATTTTACCAAAAATTGTACATTTTATTTTCTATTATATTTTTACACTTTTTTTTAGCATTAAAATGACATTGTAAAACTATTACTATTGCATTGTAACTTTAGTCCATTTTAACTAAAATTATTTGTAATCAAATTGTTTTATTTGACCAGGTGCAGTTTTTAATGATGTCTAATTCTTAATAAATCCATAATTATTTTTCAGCCTCATGGAAATGAATATACAATGTCAGATTCTGACATTATAATACATCTATTAATTTTTTATTATTGTTATTTTTATTATAGGTAACTATTTTTTTCTTGTGAATTTAATTATTTAGGCAAACAGCCTCTTAAAATGCTATCACTGTTTCATTGTGATTGGGTTAAGAGATTACAAACACTTATTTTAGCCTTAATGAAATTATTGTATTCATCATTTTTAATAACTCTAATTCCTGGAATTTGAGTTTTTATAATTTATGCTTATCAAAAATTGTTCAATTTTGAATTTATTTGGTTTGTTTAACTTAAGGAGATTTAATTTTGCATAGCATGAGTTCAAGTTACCAAAACTTTCCCGTTATCTATTCATTATGAGTGCTAATTAGTTATAGTATAATATTTTTGTTTTTGTTGCAATTGCATTTATAGTCTGCATAAAATGCTGAATAAAAAATGTTTAGTACTTTGTTAAAACATGATTTATAGAACTACTCACTCAGGAATGGATGTTCCAAATAAGTACCATGAACTTTACCCATGTAACTAACTTACTAACTTGTATTATGTGAAAAACATAACATTTATTTAATATTCACTATGCTATTGAGTTGCTTTAGCAAGGGCATATATTTCTACCTCTGTACTTATTTGAGTAATGATATATTCTTAAAAAACAAACTTTATTTTGTTTTTCTTATTCTTTGAGTTCCTTTTCCATTATAATTATAATCAAAATATCTTAAAAACAACATTCCCAATCCTCAGTTTTATATTAAATATTATTCATGCGATATTTCAAATATTTCTGTACTTCTCAATCTTTTTCGACCACTCATAAATGAAAAAAGGCCCCAGCTGAAATATAATTTTTAATGAGATAAAGTAAAGTATTTAGTATTATGTTGATATGATTTTACCACCTACCCATGTTTTAACCCATTATAATGTTCAGCGCTTAACCATAAAGTTATTGTGGCTAAAAACACTGAAGAAAACATATATGAGCTCCTTAGGATTACTCTAAATTTATTTGAGAATTCTGAAACAAAGTTTTGGCTAAATGTAATTTGCCTTTTCATTTTTTTTAAATTAATGTCTACTTCATGTTACTAAATATATTAGTACAATAATTTAAATTTTAGGACTTGCGATTCACAGGTTAAATCTGATAATACGAAAATAATTCATAATTAATGAAAGAGTTAAAGAGATTATAGGGCCACAACAACTGAGAGGTATTTTCTCTTAGTGCGTAAAACGAAAATAACTGCACGCTCAAGTTCTTTTGTTTAAGGTTGGATTCAATAATAGTATATCAAAAAAATTATATTTTACTACTTAAAAATATTGTTATTTTTTTTTTTGGTACAATTCTTTACATTTGCACTAAATTATTTTCTTATGATTTTATCTTCCCCTTATCAAAAAGTGCATCACACAGGGGCTGCATAGAATAAGCAGATTTTCCATGTGGTGAAATGACACTTGGTGATCTCAACTCAAAATCTATTTTCTATTTTTCCCGTGGTAAGAATCCATTGTTAACAGCAATTAAAATTAAGATTGGATACGAGATTACAAAAAAACTTGCTTAATATTACACAACAAAAAAATGTTTAAAACAACCACCGAAGAAGCATTTAAATGTTTGACAAGTTTGATTCTGATATAACATTTTTTTATTTAACTCAAAATAATAGAGATATTTTGAGTCCGCCTCTCTTCTTGACCACATTCACCCATTAACAAGTAAAGTAGTCACGCAGGGGCTACATAAACTAAGCAGATTTCCCAGGTGAAGGTTTGCAATAGAGAAATCTGCATACTAGTAACAGTAGTAGTAACAAGTCTCTAAACCAATTACAGGAGAGCCGAATAGTTAAGGAAATGCATTTATGAATAGAACCGACATCAGCCGATCTCATCTCCGTCCGTTATCCGCACACACTTAATAAAAATGCAAATATCTCGGTTAATATTCAAGATAGAGAATAAATCTACATAACAATATTTATAATAAATTTAATTTGCAATAAGATTGGTTCTATACAAGTTTTCGATCCGACTATAGTAACAGCGATATTTCGAAATCTCCCCTCCCACTGGTCTGATTTCAGCCATTAAGAACTTGGCCTTTCTTTTAACATAAAACGATTAAATGCCTAGTTTGGTAATGATTAATATATATATATATATATATATATATATATATATATATATAGATATAGATAGATAGATAGTTTTGAATGGACCTCATCTCCTGGGTATGGTTGATGGACAATTGAAATTTTTCGAAAATCGCGTCATGAGTATGACCTCAATAGCTGATTTCCCTTAAGGAAAATCTGCTAATAACCTTTATACTTTCATGAACCTGAGCCCCAAAATTATTTATTAACGTCCACTTTTTGCAACTAAGGCTAATTGGGACGGGTTATCTACAGGTCACCACCCTTTCTAGCCAGGATGGGACTGGATTTTATTTAATGAATTCCGTCACTAAATAAATTCCTCTGCCCAGGGGGGAATCAAACTCGGCACTCTAGGTTTACCATGTGAGGTTAAATTTTAAGTATGGTATTGAAGTGTTATTGGCTGAATCTCTCAGACAAGGAACACATGCCTCCCCCCTTCTCTGACCTTTCCTCGTTACCTATTTGGGCAACTGCTGGCTAGGATTGGGGGCAGGAGTATCTCTAGGACCTGCATGCATCGCTTGGTTAGGAATTGCTTTCTTTCCTTTGACTCCCTGTACCTTGGACTACCCGGCCCTCTCTTTGTCACTGTCTCTCGCTCGAGGACGTCCCTGTGACAGATCAAATTAACATTTTTGAGTATAGAATGTTAAACCTTAATCAATGATGTCACACATATGATATTCGTATGTACCTTATGTATTAGCACGTGTCTATAAATTTGTCGAAAACAATGTTCATTATTTAAGGTTGGCATAAAAGGTGTCATGATATATAAGTTTATTGTTAATGTGAGATGAGTAGAAATTAGGTTTACTGAAGACTAAAAACTATAAAATGCAAATAACTTACTTAATATTGCACATGAAAAAAAAGAAAAGTGGTCTGTGAGTTCTTTTGGATTGCAAGATTAAACACAGCTTAAGAGTTTTTATCAACCGCACAATTTATTTGAAATGCGCTACAAACGTGATAAATTATTCTTAACTAAGTATGCACTGATAATTTCATTTCTTATTGTGCAGTACAATAACTCACGATCATGCGAATCACTGAAGTTCACAAAACAGCACTGCACTTATCTTCACATAAAACACTGTATCGCACTGAAACTAAAATGCACTGTTCACGAAAGCTGCACAGAACGCACTGTTCACTATAGCTGCACGGAAGGCACTGTTGTTCACTAGAAGAGAACTGAGAACAAACTAACTCGGGCGAGTTGGGCCGCTTTTATAGACGGGTGGCGAGATCGAAGAATAGAACCCAGAATAGTCTAAGCCCCAACTGGCGACGCCTAGAACATTACTGGTGCCATAGGTCAGGTTGCTTTCATTTACTTCGTACTTCTTAAATACGTGAGTGACTCTGCGTAATTCCTGAAGTATGCAGTTTTCGCAACACTTTCACCTGAGCCATCATGGCTAACAAGGGTTTAGTACCAAATGAAAAACAAATTCTGTTAAAGCAAGAGAACGCACTTATCACACGTTCGTCTAAAACAAATGTTAAAGTTTGCTTGAGTTGTTCCCAAGACGTTTATTTCAGGAAGTCACCGTGGCTCAGATGATTTAATTTTCTTTTTCTAACCGGAAATCTCGAGATCTAATCTCGCCGGGAGCGACTTTCTATTTCTGGATTTTTTTTTTGATTTTTTTTCTTCTAAGGGGTTTATTTAATATTAATAAATAAATATATTTTTTTTAATTATTGACATTTCATTTTTAGCGTGTTCCATGTATTTAAAGAAAATTTTAATGATTTCTGCCAAAGAAAAAGAATATTTTTATGTCTAGCGCTAGAAAATGTTAAATATCTTTATTAATTGAAAATAAAATAATAAAAAATAAACGGGTAAAGTTAAATAAAACTGTTCAAAAATGATATTCAAATATCTGCGTTATTATTGATAATTGTTATATACTTAAGTATTCAATTAATAATATATTCCTTGTATAATATTAAACCTGGAATACTAACGTTCTCAGAGAAGGCGTTTAAAACTAATGTACGTATTGGCGACGTAGGTAAGATTTTTTTTTTTTTTTATTTAAGGTGGAATAAAAAGACCAATTTTTTAAACACTAACAATTTTTTTTTATTTCACATAACATATTATGTACAATTATTATAAAATGAAACAGAAATATTAGAAAATAAGTCAATAAAATGAAACAACTAGAAAATGGCTGCGTAAACTAAGCAGATTTCCCTCGTGAAGTTTAGTAATAGATAAATATAAATACTGGTAACACAACAACAGCGTGAATAAAAACAAACGGAAATAAGAAATGTTTCAACCAATTTCAATAACCTGCCGACAGGAAGCATTAGTTTAGAAATGTAAACAAACCCCGGGGGGGGGGGGGGTCTGCCCGCCTCACACCGGAAAGAAAAACAATTACGAGAAAATATATACGAGTATATATATACATACATAGTTTTGAACGGACCTCATTTTCGTCATCTCCTGGGTAGGGACATTTGAAGAAAAATTTCGAAAATCGCGTCATGAGTACAACCTCTATTAATATTGTAATTCTAATTTACTAAATAATATATAAGGCGTAGGCAACGTGTATGTTCCCCGCCATATTGTACTTGGTGAGTTAGACTGAGTCATGAGTTGAGGGTGCACTGAGATTATGTTTGAGTATTAAATCTTATTTTATCTCTCTAATCTTGCTTATTTATTAACCAGCAATGGTTATGGGCCCAGACACGATATTCGAGAGACATTAAAAGTTCGTGTTTTTAAATTTGTGCGTAAATCGAAGTAAGTAGTGTGAATCGGGCCGGGCGCGTGTTAACTGCAATCGGTTATTTTTGCTATGGATTCGAAGAAAAACATGGAAAACAGCTCTAGTTGGTCACCTAGCGTTAAAAAGTTACTCGGAAGGGAAAATTACAACTCTTGGAAGTTCGGGATGGAGATGTATTTAACTGCCGAGGACCTGTGGGGTTATATCACCGGAGAAGATGAAGGTACGAAGAAGGATTCTAAAGCTAGAGCCAAAATTTGTTTGTTGATTGATGAATCCCTTTACCCTATTGTAAAATGTTGCAAGACGGCTAAAGAAATCTGGGAGAAGCTAGAAAATACTTATGAAGACAAGGGCCTATCCAGAAGGCTATCTCTTCTTAGAAAACTTTTTCGTATTGACTTAAACCATTTTAGTAGCATGGAAGATTACTTAAATGAGATTTTGTCACTATCCCAGAAATTAGAAGCAATAGGAGCTGGCCTAGATGACGAATTCATCGGTGTTATTATGTTAAGTGGGCTATCAGACGAGTACGAGCCTATGATAATGGCTATGGAGAGCACAGGAGTTAAAACTACGTCGGATTATATTAGATCAGTGCTTATTCAAAAATCTGCCTTATCACCAGTGATATCAGACTCCAACGACTGGATAGTAGATTCTGGTGCAACCTCACATATGACCAAGAACAAACATTGGTTAAGTGACTGTAGTGAAAACAAACAAGAGATTTCAGTGGCTAACAATAATAAAGTTACATCAGAAGCTGTTGGATTAGTTAATCTTAATAAAGATATTAATGTTTCGGATGTGTTGTATGTTCCACAGCTGGCGACTAACTTGTTATCAGTTAGTAAAATAACAGACAAGGGTTATAAAGTTGTTTTTGATCGTGACAAGTGTAAAATTTATCCGAAATGTGACATAATCGATAGTGAGCTGATGACTGCTTACAATGAAGGAGGAGTTTATAAAATAAAAAAGCCCCAGGCTGTAAATGTAGTGAAAAATGCTAATGAAATCAAACAGGTGAAAAAATTGCCTCATGACCTGTGGCATCAAAGATTAGGGCACCTAAATAGATATTATATGAATAAATTAAAGATTTCTGCTATTGGGATGGATTTCAGTGATAATGGCGACAGTGATTGTATAGCTTGCATCAGAGGCAAACAAAACAGAGAACCCTTTAATAAAAATAGGGGTGTGCAATCATCACGTAAGCTAGAACTCATACACTCTGATTTGTGTGAACCAATGAGTGTTCCCTCTTGGGGAGGTGCTAGATATATGTTAAAATTTACTGACGATTTCAGTCGGAAGACTTTTACTTATTTGTTAAAAAACAAATATGAGACTATGGATAAGTTTAAAGATTTCAAAAATGAGGTAGAAAAACAACTTGAGGCTAAGATAAAAATATTTCGTACTGATAATGGTAAAGAATACACTAATAAAAACTTTGAGAATTACTTACGCAGTCATGGGATTGTCCATCAAAAATCTGCGTCTTATTCTCCTCAACAAAATGGTGTAAGCGAAAGAGTTAATCGCACAATTATTGAGAAATCTAGGACTATGTTAGAGGACTCAGGGTTGGATCGAAGATATTGGGGAGATGCGGTGAGTACAGCCACTTATCTTAAAAATCGAAGCCCTACGAAAGCTCTCGATTATAAATTACCGGAGGAAATCTGGTCTGGTAGAAAAGTTAATTTATCATATCTCAAAGTCTTTTGGTGTAAAGCCATGAGATTTATCCATAAAGAAAATAGGAAAAAATTGGATACCAAGTCCGAAGAATGCATTTTTGTCGGGTATCCTGGTGACTGTAAAGCATATAGACTTATCAATCCTTCAAACCCGAAGCGAGTGATTATTTCCAGGGATGTTAAATTTATTGAGAAGGCAACTTCATTTGAGAAACCGAATAAAATCTCAAAACCACCCAGCGAAATTCCTATTGTTTTTTCTGAGCGATCAAATGAAGAACCGGAAAGTGAAGAGCCATTTCACGGTTTCGAAAATGGGGCTGAGGATGTCAATATTGAACCAGTGGAAGAAGAAGTCGAGACAAAGAAAGAGGATAAGCAAAACATTGAGGAAGATAAGAGGAAGGAAGAAGAGGAAAAGAAAAAGGAAAAAGAAGCTAAGAAAATAAATGAAAAGGAGGGTAATTTGGAAGAAGATGCTACTATGAAAAAGAAAAGGGAAGGAAAAGCTAAGAAAAAGAATGAGGAAGAAGAGACAAAGATAAAGGCAGAGGTAGACACAACTAAGAAAAAAGAAAAGGGAGAATTCGCTAAGGAAAATGAAGAGGAAGAAGAAGCTACACTGAAAAAAAGAGACCAAGAAGAAGGTGAAAAACAGAAAGTGAAAGAAGATGCTGAGAAGAAGAATCAGGAAGCAGCTCTGAAAAAAAAGAGGAAGAAGCCAAAAAGAAGAAAGAGGTAGAAGAACCCACAAAAAGGAAAGTGGAAGAAGAAGGCAAGAAAACGAAAGAGGAAGAGAAAGTGAAGAGATTATCAGAGGAAGAGAAGAGCAAACTTGAGGAGGAAAAGAAGAAGAAAGAGGAGAAACAAGCTAAGAAAAAGAAAGAGAACATATTAAAAATAATGATGTTTGTGTAGAGTATATTGCTTCTGATAAAAATATTGCAGACTTCTTAACTAAGCCCTTAAGTGGTCTTAAGCATAAAATTAATGTTGAAAATATTGGATTGACGTTTTAAATTTTTTTTGTTTGTCTTAAATTGTGTTTTAAAATTTAGAATTATGGGGGGGTATTAATATTGTAATTCTAATTTACTAAATAATATATAAGGCGTAGGCAACGTGTATGTTCCCCACCATATTGTACTTTGTGAGTTAGACTGAGTCATGAGTTGAGGGTGCACTGAGATTATGTTTGAGTATTAAATCATGCTTTATTTATTAACCAACAACCTCAATAGTTGATTTCACTTAAGGGAAATCTGCTAAAAACAACTTTTGACATCGGAGTTCATCTCGGGCCAAAAATAGCGTTGGGAGATTAGTTTCTTTGTCACCTTGACACCTGGATGGTTCAGGATATATAGACGGTCGAAAGCGAAGCGCCTAAACTCTGTAGACATAAGGCCTTGCTGTCATCGTCCAGATCTAACAGAATAGCCTGGGTTCTGTTCAGAAACCCTCGAGTAAGTAACTCGAACAGCAAAAGTTCAATGAAAACAATATTTTTAAGCTTCAAATAAAGTGTTTCATGGCATAAATAACAACTTATTGTTGGTATGACATTAACAGGAGTGGGGGTTTACTGGCTGAAAAATACCAATATCTGGTTAATATTGAAGATAGAGAAACAATAAATAAAATATTTGCGATTGGTTCTCTAAAAGTTTTGGATTCGGCTCATAATAATAGATATTTTGAATTTTCGATCCCCCATCCGTAATCCGATTGCAGCTAATAACGAACTTGATCTTGAGTTTTATATAAATAAAGACAAAATAAAAATTACGACCACTAGACAATTGTGGTAACAGACAAGTGGGTGTATAGGTATGTATGTATGTTATCTTGATGGGCATTTGAATACAATTTTTGAGTAAATCGTGTCACGAGTACATCAATACCTCATTAACCTTAAGGGAAATCTGCTAAAAAAACCAAAATTGAATGGGCTGCTATCACAATGTTGAATTAAGAGAGCTTCTAGTCAAAAACTAGAGCATTTAATTAAATGACACCTGTTTTATATAGATCGATGATGATTTTTGAAGTAGTCAGAGGAAAGCATTTATCACAGCAAACTTCACACACAATGATTTTACTCGTTTTCCTCTCCCATGTAATCGCAGCTCTTGTTCAAAGCTTATTTAGGGATTTATTTATTGTTCCAGGCCTATCACCAATTCCTTTCACAGGTATCTCATTAAATGATCTATCTTCCTTCTGGCCATAGTCCAACAACTTCTTTAACACCTATTCTAGTTGTTAGAATCCTTGAAATCGGAATGGGCATGTAAGAACGCAGGCAGAAAAACAAAATTGTTGGCCTGCTCTTCACTGATTGGGCAAATTTAGTCTTTTTTAATGAATGGTAAGCATGATGTACTCAAAATCACTCATTAAGTTTAAACAGAATGTTTTATTGTATTCCCGTTTAATTTGATATTTAGGTTATTATGTGCTGTAATATTATAACATACTGGACAATCTCAGGTAAACCTGTTCATTAATTAGTTATTATTTAATTGGAAATTACTAATTATAAAATGGAAATGGCAGATGGTTACAAGTGATTCTTTGTTTTTGAATTTATGTTCTTTGATCACCTGTAAAAAGAAGTGAGATCTGAAGAAGAATGAAAATTTAGAAGTAAATGTTTTAAGAAAAATTACCCTTTTTTTGATCGACAATAGTCACGCCATAAGTTAATAAAATGTTTCCAGTATTTTTTCCCCTTTTTGGTATCCAACAAGAATAAAAACCTTCCACCATACCTCTAGATGATATATTTACAATACTCAATGTGGAACAGTAAGAATTTTCTCTTATAATATAACTAAAACCTCTGAAAATAAAGAAAACATTGTTAAACATTCAAGTGTTTTCCGGCGAAAAACATAAACATTTTAGTTACTTAAATTATAATGGAAACGTTTTATTTTATTTTAAAAAAATTGTAATTGTACTTAGTTATTAAATATAATTTCATTAAGTGTAACCTATTGAACGCTGCACTAATTTTTGACTGGACTAATTTCTCTTCATTCAAGCTACTCTAATGATAAGCTATTCACTTTGAAGTGGCTTTGAGAGATTAAGTTAGCCTTGTCTGGGCTATTGAGTTAGTAGCTCCTTTAGTAAAAACATTCGCACCTGAGCAAGGGTGCCTGGGTCCCAGCGGAATCCCACATTTTCCTTTAATATAAAATTGTTAAAACACTTTGGTGAGACAGATAAGGACAATTTATACTCAACTTATACAGTTCAATTATGAGGTCTACCAACTTTCTACGGAAAATGTAAGCTCCCCTTTGTACTCAACCAATATTCATTTCCTGCCTAGACTCTCTGCGGATCTTGAATTCATGAATACATTTCTTTGAATTATCCAGATATCACCATAATAAGAACGGGGTTAATGTCAATATTAAAATAGTGGTTATCCTTATTTTAATGTCAATATTAAAATAGAGGTTATCCTTATTTTAATGCCAACATTTTCATGGAACACACTTATTTTCATACCTTCCATGAAACACTTACAATTTTTCATAATTATATACTAATACTTTAAATAGATTATGATAATTACACAAGAGAATTATGATTTGTTCGTATTGGGGAGTCAAATTGAAGCCACGTAGGAGTACTTAAATTCCCATTATTTTTCCAGTCATAATTCGAATCTTGAGAATAGACACAAGACAAAGTTATTGCTTGTTGGTTGTAAGATACTTCCACTTCATCATAAGATGCTGTGAAGAATAAATTTCTTGTTAATGTTAATATTAATAAAAAAGATTCTCTACATATAACTCCATAATAACTAATGCATACAACTAATCTTAGACTTAATACATGAATGTAGTAATAATTCTAAGAATACAGAAAAGCATCAGTGCAATATACTTCAGGAGAAAAAGTAACGTTTTTTTCAACAAAGGCTCCAACAAAGGAAAAAAAAAATGATTCTGCATAAAATGATCCTTTCTGAAATAAGCTGTCGGATGTTTTAAATTTTTGTGACCTAATCAGATTGTGGGAGCTTACAGTCACAGGAAAATGTTCGTCAGCCAGGGACTGTGTAAACTAAGCAGATTTCCCAAGTGCTGGTGTAATTCGCTTGTGATCTCATCTCATCAAGTATTCTCTATTAATATGCAAAAAAAAAACGATGAGTAGAAGTGGGGGGGGGGGTTACATAATTCATAAAACAAAAAAGTAAAGTTGAAAAGAAGTAGAAGACTCCCCTTAAAAAAAAAAAAAAAAAAAAAAAAAAAAAAAACAAAAAAAAAAAAAAAATAAATAAATAAAAGACCACTAAGATAAATAAAAAATAAATACTAAACAAACTGAAAAGGAAAAGAAATCCAGATGAAAGTACTAATTCTGAAAATCCAAAAAGAACGAAGCAAAAACATATTCAGGAATTCATTACAAGACCAAATCAAGTGCTACTGTTAACAATACGAATATAACCTACATGTATTCATGCAAAATAGAACAGAATACATAACAAAAATTAAGATCCAAGGACTTAAAGAGAACACAAGGTTTAACTCCTTCAACTATAACCCAGAAAAGAAGAAAATGGGGACAATTTGTAAGAATATGGGAAGAATTACCTGGAAATGCAATAAAATAATACAAAAACAAATGAGCAAAAAAAAAAAACACATTCCAGAGCAGATGAATTCTAAATACAATGTATAGCAAATAGAATGTAACAAGGGGAATCAGGGCAACTACGGAAAAAAATTATAATCCAACGTAATAAAAGTACTGTGGACCAGTCCCAATCACACTCTAACACCTTTAACATAATAGAAGTATTAGGAAAGGAAACAAAACTGTTTAAAATAAAAGAAAGTAATATATATATGATTTTGAATGGAGCTTATTTTCTTAATCTCCTAGGTAGGATCCATGGACATTTGAGGACATTTTTCGAAAATCGAGACATGAATACAACCTCCTTAAGAGAATCTGCTAAAACGTTGCATCTGTTTGCAACATAAGTGACACACACACACACACACACACATATATATATATATCACTTATTTATATTTATTTCGTAAACCAATGACAATTTTTTTCTTATCGTTACCAAACTCGATATATAAGAGTTTTCTGTAAAACTAAAATCGGACCGGTGAGGGGGATTTTGAAAATTCGAAATATCTCTTATTTTACGTCGAAGGGAAAAACTTGTATAGAACCTATTTTATGGCTTATCAATGTTTTTTATCTACGTATTTCCCCTATCATGATTTTTTAGTTTTCAGTCTTCAGTAATATTTCTTTATTTTTGAGCTGCACGGTTCCTACTTGCAGATCTGTATCTGGGAGGAATGGTAACAGACCAACAACATAGAGCAGACATCAGAGCTAACATGGTTCCAAGGACCAGTACGTATTATCTATGAACTCTAGATATAAAAAAGATAATTAGGGCTAGAAGTTTACAAATACCTATAAGCCTAATCATCTAATTATCTAGAACAAATTAATAGTATATACATATAGGACTATAGCACTTTATAGTCTGAGTGCAACAGCAGCATGGTTTTTGAATCTTATTAAGAGGCATGCCCCAATGTTTCAGTCAGAAGAATGCATTTTCAATAGTGAGCTTAAGAACTGGGACTGAATAACAATTAAATATTGACCTGATTGATTAGTAGGGTGACGTATTATGATTTTTATGACAATCTCTACACCTCGGCTCTTCATCGATGGCAAGACTGTCAAGATGTTCTACATCGTAAGTGGGCAACAACCGGCCCGTGAGACATTTTGAAAACCCAATTAAACAAAAATATTACACTACTTACTCCACATGAGGAAGACGGGGAGAGATTTGTGCGTTTGGCAGTAATTATAAATGCGAACAGTTCTTTTCAATGATGAAAGTTAATAAATCATAACATCATACAAAGCTGAGTGACGATAATTTGGAAAATTCTTTACGTCTTTGCATCAGTGGAGTTATTCCAATCATCTATTGATTAGTATCCCCAAATTCAAGCTCAAGTGTCTCATAGATTTCGGTGACGCTATTTAACTTTCTTTGTTTGTAATAATTCAAAATTTTAATTTAATTTTAATCATAATGTTGTACTTACTTTTTTTTATTTCATTTTGTTATTTTAATAAATTGTATAATAATTACATTGCCGTATAATTCCATGTCTGATACCTATCGTTAAAAATTATAAACACTACTTTAAAATGCACTACTTTTAAAAGCCGCATCCGACATTATAATAATAATATAATCTTATAATTATATTATAAGAACAATAATCTTACCGGAGACTCCCACAGTTTCACTGGACACTAGTATATCTTTCTCTTTTATTTCAGCAGGTAATGTTTCAATGTCTACTATTTCTTCATCTATACTTACGTATGCCAAAACGCCATCCAAACTCTCGTAGATTAAACTTTTTAAAGGATTCATGTGCAAAAAGGACTACTCAGGAAAAGATAATAAAGCAAGTGTTATTAAATGTATAAAGATGATACACATTTCTATTAAATTAAAGATTCCAGCTTACATTAACAAAGTTGACATATATCCTTTAATATTTTTCATAATTTTAACCTTCTATCATTAAAATGTATTAACCTTAGTTAACTGTTACTTTCTCCCGTCACAAAAAATCTGTACTCAAGGTAGATTTCAATCGCCTTAGTAATTTAACTCCTACAATGTTTTAATTCATTATTTTCCATTTTGACCTAAATGTATGCCATACTTCATCTACTGGCAGGAATTAAACAAATATAGCCACTTGTTCAGTTTCCTTCCTTTATATAAACCCATTATATGAGTTTCTGTAGAAGTTTTTGTGATGCAAGTTGTAATTCACACTTTTTAAAGAAGTTATAAAATATATGCAGGCTGTCAAACATTTTGAGAATTGGGAGTATAAGATAGGTAAAAAAAAACAAAAAGAACTCAAATATCTCTGTTTCTACGTATAGGATCAAATTTGTTCATGATAGAATTAATTTATTTATTATCAATGAGAAAAAAAAACTTCTGTTTTATTTTCTGTTCTTCCAAAAGCTCTTCCTAGGCCTTAAAAGATAACTAACTTAGAGATTTAAAACTAGGAAACATATTTCTGTTCAGTAGATACTGAGCTTGCACGCACGCACGCACGCACGCACGCACGCACGCACGCACACACACACACACACACACACACACACACACACAAAACACAACCCACACACATCCAGAAATATATCTATCTATCCACATAGAAATTTGTTCGAATGGTGTTTTTCGTATATCTAGAAAGCCTACCTAGAGTAGAAGTAAGGTTTTATCTAAACCTATCATAAGAATTCGATGAGTAGAAGTGGGGGCTTACAGAAGGCTGAAAAGAAGAAACTACGAATAACTCGCTTAATACTTAAGCTAAGAAGAATGTGTAACATTGTACAGCATAAATAGACAAACAAGATTGGTGGTTATTCTTCGATACGACTCATAATAACGCAGATATTTGGATTTTCAAATCCCTCTGTTATTCAGTTATTTGCCAAAACTTTATAAAAAAAATGTTATATTGCAAATTTCTAGGGGACTGTATTTTTGACTTAACTGAAATTCATAAAATATCGACAGTTTGATCAGCAACCTAGTATGACAAAAAAAAAATACTTTTACAGGGAACATAAAAAACTGATTAAATCATTCAGTAAATGAAAATATTGATATATTACTTCCCATTACTTCAAAGTATAGGTGAGTAATATAAAATCATTTTGAATATAGCCTTGAAACAGAACATCAAGAACTGTACAATTAATATAAATATTCAAAAATCAGGATTTATATTTTTTTTTGAAAAACTTCAAGATAAAGAAAATATGTATATAACAACATTGCATTTGCAATACGATTAATTCTATACTAATTTTATATCCACCGTATAAAAACCGAGATACTGAAGTGTCGAGTGTTCTCCCTCCAACCCCCCCCCCTCTCATTAGTCTTATTTCATCCATAAACAAACGTGAACTTTACTTTTAGAAAAAAATATCGAGATTGGTAACGACAAAGCTAAGATTAGGTATATGTGTATATACATAAATACACATATATCATTTTGAACTGACCTCACTTTCGTCATCTCCAGGGCAGGTCCGATGAACATTTCAAGAAATTTTTCAAAAATCACGTCATGAGTACAACCTCATTAGCCGATATGTGAAATCTGCTAAAATGTATAAATATTTGGAGGACTGGGATACTGACACCAATTTCTTTTACAAACTTAAAATTTAATTAGGGTTAACAATTTTTTAATTACGTAAAGGCGTCATCACTTAACGCATTTGCATATATCTTACAAAATAAAAGTTCGTTTAAAACAATATTTAGTATTGAACTTTGAACTGAAATGGTTCATGGTATAACAGTTTATCGTTAATGTGAGATGAGTAGGAGTAAGGGTATACTAAAGGCCGAAAACTAAAATGTGAAAATATTTCGATAAATATTATCCAGAGAAAAAAATGTTTATAACAACATTTATAGACCATTACATTCACAATAAGATTCGTTTATATATAATTTAAACGCATAATAACGGAATTATTTGGAATTTCCTCTTTAAACTCCCTCCAACTGGTCGGATAACAGCCATTAATGAACTTGATTTATAGTTTTAAATATAACGTTTTAAATCGAGTTTTGTAACGATTAAACAAATATTGCAACCGCTAGATCGTAAACAGACGAGCGTGCGTGAGCGTGTGTTTGAACGGACCTCTTTTTGGCATCTCCTGTGTAGGATCGCTGGACATTTGGAGACATTTTTGAAAATCACGTCAGGAGTACAACTTCAATAGCTGATTACCCTTAAGTGAAATCTGCTACTAATTGCGACCGCTAATGCCTACACGCGCGCGCCCACACACACACAACCACACACTGTCATATATATATAAAAAATCTTTTTGATAAATTCATAATTCAAACCTTCACTTCCTCGGCTATATCGCCTATCATGACATCATTCGTGCAAGTTATCTTATTTTGTTTCGTAAATATGCTTATTTTTTTCCTTGGCTCTCCATTGACAGCCAAGCCGTATGTCATATCTGGGGCATAATCCACTTTTAAGTGTATCCAGGTGTCTAGGTGAGGTTCTATGACTTCGAAAACATCGAGGACACCTTCAGTGCTTATCATATGTAGCTGAACTCGCCGAGGCTCCAATGAGAGTATCAGACCTGTTCCAAAAGTATCGTTTCTTAACAACATCAATAAGCCATCTTGGGATGTCGTCTTTATAATCAATTCTATCTAGAACAAAATTTATGAATTAAAATAATAAATATCTAGAATAAAACTTATGAATAAAGAACTTATATATTATATAAAGACTAGCCGAGAAAAGGAAAAGTACTGAATACGCCGATTAATATCAAAACTGCGTAAATGATACTTCCATTTCACATTTAATAGTTCATTTCATAGCAGAAATCCCTAATAGAAAAGTTACGCCAATTCGAGCTTCCCGACTTCGTAGAACTGACCCACAGTGGGGTGAAATACTTTTTTATTTTATATTATTAATCTCAACTTATGTACTCACTTTAGAGTTTAATAAATATTAATTTTAGTTAAATATAGGTTAATTATCTTCTTTAAACGAATAACTAAGGTTTAATGTTTATCACTGCCTCAGTAATGATTGGAAGGAATACTTAACCTTCCACCGGTCGCGCCCGTGTTTGACATACAAGTGGTCGCGCGTTGTAGAAAGTACAACACATCGTTTTTCGTCGACTATTGCCCATTTTTTAAATTAATAATATGGAACAAGGTATTTTAACTATTTATGAACAAAATATATGTGTTTATATATATATATTTAAAATAAAATTAGATTTCTTTTATTTTGAAAAGTAAGAGAAAAAAAAAATAAAAGAATATTTATTATTATACACACTAATTGATTGTATTATATATATTATATTTACAAATGATCCTCATTACAATTATTACAAACAATTTTTTTTGTCGAATGTGATTTACACACAAAGTTCCGACACATACAACACGTCATTGTTGCGGAGCTGTTTTTTGACCTCCCACAAAGAGTACATGTCCCACGCTTTTTTTTTTTTCAGGAGGCCCCGTTGACGTTGAAGTTGAGGGTTGTGGATATTGTAATTGTAGGAAAGCTTTCAGATCTAGGGGAAGGTAGAGGATTTTACATCTGGAATACATATGTTCCTTCATAAGTTCCAGAGACAAAGTTTTCAAAAAATGTCTCCGTAACATAGGTTTTTCATTTTCTTTTAGCATTGCATATATAATTTGAGAATTTACGCCAGCAATATTTATGAAAGCAAAGAAAATTGATAAGGGCCACCTTCTTGTTGTTCTGGCTACACTATATGTTGCACATAGCTTATCCAGTGTGTCAACTCCACCTTTGGTCCTATTATAATCCAGAATGATTTCTGGCTTCCCACTTTCCGTGTCTACGTCTCCAGTATCATGCATCGTAGACATCAAAATGACCGCCTTATTTTTTTTGGTCGCATATGACACGAGAGTTCGATCTTTTTGAAAACCAAATATACACGAACCTACAGGTCTTTTCCGATTAGGCAAAAATTCTGGAGGAATCGCCCCTTTATTTTTTCTTAGAGTTCCCAAAAGTGTTATATTTTTTGATATGAGGTAAGTGGCCAGAGGCATAGATGTATACCAATTATCGGTAGTCAAATTTCTGTTGGTATTGACTACGTCCCCAACAAGACGCTTCACGATTTCTTCTGGGGTATTTGATGTAGAGAATGGGCCTTGTGGCTGTTTCCCTACATATACTTCTAAATTTCCGCAATAAAATGTTTTGGCGTCCGTCATAGCATAGATTTTTATGCCGTATTTGGCAGGTTTCGAAGGCATGTATTGAATCCATGAGCAGCGGCCACGAAATGGATGCAACATTTCATCAATTGTAATGAATTCACTCATGCTGTAGTATTTTCTAATATTTTGAACGAAGCGATCCAAAACATATCTTATGGGTGCTAGCTTGTCAATTTTTTTTCTTTCCAGTCGGGTCGTGCTGTCATCAAACCGAAGGGCTCTCAAAATTAGTAAAAATCTGCGGGAACTCATGGCCGCTCTCAGAAGTATCATTCCCGTCCCATCCTTTGCCCATAACTCTTCAACATTTACCATTCGCCCTTTTTTCAGGCCGATTTGAATAAGAATCCCGATTGTAGCCAATAGTTCATCTCTCGTTAGATCAGAACAATCACATGGCCGTCCATACTGAGGGCGTAATGTTCTGATTTTTGAATTGGTATGTCTCAGAATTTCATCAATGATGTTTGCATCAAAAAGTTTTGAAAATACATCACTTGTAGAGACGGCATCTTTTACTATTTGTCTGGGTCCAGGTAAAATTTTCACTATATTTTTTTTCTTAGTTTTAGAAGATGATTTACTCCACTTTGTAACTTTATCCTTCCCAACATAAAAATCTTCAACCCTTGTTTCCACCTCTTCATCTTCACTACCCTCAACCTCAGTTTCAGAATCGTGGTCTTCATTAGTGATTTCTTCTTCACTCAAATCAGAATCACTTTCCTCAAAAGCCGGAGTTGATTGATTATTAGCATTTCTCTGATTTTCTTCATCTTTTAATTCTTGTAAAATTCTAGGGATGTCTTCAAGTTTTACAGGGCTCCACCTAATAAAATAATTCATAATGTGTAATATTCCACTCATACAAATTTAAAGTGACAAAAAACAATTATATGTTTACTTACATTGTGTAAAATCCAGCAAATTGAAGATACACGATACGGAACAGGTTCGGAACGAGAGCGGTCGCGCGTTGTATTCTGTACAATAGTCAGACAAATACTGACAAAATTGTAAACAGACAAAATACTAGCCAAAGCAAAAAAGTAAGGGAGGCAGAGATGGTTAGTAGAATAGTTTCCTGAGGAATAGGCGGAGCCAATTTCCTGAGAAGTTCACAGGAAGTGCGGTGCATTAGAAATAAGCCAGGCGTTGTACAAAATACAACGGCGCGACCTGTGGAAGGTTAACGTAAAATATAAATATCGAGCATGTTCTGAGGCTAAATGTATTCTATGCATTTTAATTTTTTTTTTAATGAATACTTACAGACCAGTATTTCTTTTCACTGCAAGGAACAAAAATAAGCTCATCAAGATTTCTATAGGTTTCATCAACCGTAGACATTTCATATCCTACATTTGCACTAAAATAAGGGTATAGATTTGAGGTTTTTTTGACCTACAAACAGTTTTGACAATTATAGAATAAAATTTATTCAAATATTATTTGTAAAAACATGTAAATGAAATATAAAATTGGAAACCTGAGCTGGAAGCTGTTTCAGATATCTTTCTAGAAAGTTGACATTCAACTTCTCTATTTGGCCAGTGAAGTTGTCACCAACCTTCATTTCAGCTTTGAAATTCGGTAATTTAGTTTCGCAAGAAAATTCCTGTTTAAAATATTCTTTGTTTTCATTCAGTCTGAGGCTCACACCAACACCTGTTAGCATGATTAGAACTTTTGTCCATTCTTTGAGCTGAAAATTCAACTTTGGTTATTTGACACACCCTGTCAATTAAATTTTTACATTGAGTATTCATTTCCAACTTACTTTAATGGGATAATGAGACACAACCGAGAGATGGCATTTTCCCACTGCTGCATAAAAAATTAAGTATCCAGCAATGAGGCTTAATTTGACTAGAGAAGGAGATGTTTTACTAATCATTTTGGGAGTTCTCTGCACAATAGTCCCACTTTCTTTGAAAGTTCTAAATTTAACGTAGATATGAAGAAGTCTTGTGTTTATACCTCTATCTGAATAAACGAGAAGTCCGTCGCCATCAAAAACTGCAACTTCATGACTTAACTCTAGTTTAGGGAGGGGAAAAGAAAAAAAAAAGTAATGTTATTTAAATACAAAGTTTGAATATTAACACGTCAGTTAATTAATTAGTTCATATTTACAAAGCAATATATGTAATGAATGAATAAAATGTATATGCTATTGCAAACGTATAAACGCTCTAACTACGGAGTTTTATTCAAACTTAATTCTTGAAATTCGTAAACCTAAATAATTTATTTATTTTTAGGGCTGAAAAAATAATTCTTTAGATTGTAGTGTGAAGTATACTTTTCTGTTACAAATATAGCTTACTCTCAATTTTATTTTGATGAGTAGGTGTCTTCGACGAGCAGGTGAATTACCTAAAAACCCTAAACCTAGTTCCTTTTTTCTTCAACATCTTTCGATGAACTCCAACCACTACAGGAGGTTTTAGTTTAAATATCTTCAAATGTACGTTCATTCAAAATTTAATATATATATATATATATATATATATATATATGTGTGTGTGTGTGTGTGTGTGTGTGTGTGTGTGTGTCTGTTACTGCTCTGGCTGGCGTAATTTTCGCTTGATCATTACAATATTCCATATTAAAGTGTTTTCTTGAATAAAAAAGATGAAGTCCATGGCCATCACCCAAGTCAGGAAAAATCGAAAATTCATATTATTTCCGTTATTATGAGTTTAATCGGAACCAAGTTTATTACTGATTTAATTGCCCAAATTTATTATTATAAGCATTTTCTTATATTATTATATTTTTCCCCATTAACTATGACATTTGCATTTTTTAGTTTTCAGTCTCAGTGTACCCCACTCTGTATATTTAGAAGCATTTTATTTCAAGCTTGTATATTTCATTTATATTTGTGGTTTAGCAGATTTCCCTTAAGGTACTGTTACTAACCTGTAAGCATTTCACGTAATGCTAAATATCAAATCCTTAAACAGCTCAAGCCGGACTGAAAGGTGTTTAAAAATTCAATATATCTTCGTTACTGAAAAATTGTATAGAATCAGTCTAATTGCAAATGCACATTCCTATAACATTTTTACTTAGACATTGAGAATGTGTAGTGAGGTGAGATCACCAGTGTGCCATCCAACGAACGGAAATATGCTTAGTTACATAGTGCCTGCGCGTCGGGCTTTTATTTATGTAGATGATCCTTATTTTGTGTAACTTACCCTGGCAGGGTTGTAGGAAACAACGCCTGAAAGCAGTAAGAGGCCCAGTGCAGGGGGCGCCACCATTACTGGTCGGGGGTGACGAGCATGATCGACTTCTCGTTTGTGTACCCAGGCCACAGCCATGAGAACACTGAGTCCAAGGCTCCCACTCAGACCAGCCGCCATCCACTGCAACCAATGCTCATTTTATGTTAAATAATGTTAGTTTCCACATCAAAATACCACGAGGTAGACAAGCAGGTTAAGAGATTGTGTAGCCAATCAACTTCTATTTTCTTAGTATAGCCACTTGTCAATCATCAGTTTCATCTATGTAAACAAAACTCGGTCTGTCCTAAATCCTTTTTCTCAGGTTTCAGGTTGTAAGGACTATTATAGTATCTAAACTAAAATACTTGTACGCCTGCCTGTCCTACCGGTTGTTACTCATAACAATTGTCTCGTAAAAACTGCACGAAAAATGTCGAGAAGCTTTTAGATTTGTGAGAATATTCCTTGCATTGGAATCAGTGTACACAATTCTCCGGTAATATTAAATTTGGTGTCAATACCACGTACAAATATAGCCAGTTGTGCTGTATCAGTAATATCGCAACTCTCATCAAAGTGCCAAAGAACAGTATTCGAATTTTGCAATGCGTTCACGAAGCATTGTTGCTATGTTCTTGGACAATTCTTCAACTCCCCTTGCAATGGCGAATCTTGATAAACTAATGCTTGAAATAATATTTATTTTATCAGGAAATGCTAATTCTGCAACAGCAATCAGACATTCTTTTATCATCCCTCTATCCGCAAAGAGTTTCATTCTTTTTTGTTAGTACTTGACTGATAAAAAAAATAGCTTTAACTGCTGTATTTGATAAATTAGCTTGATTTTTAAAAATAATCTGTTGTTTTCCCCAAGTTTTTCTCCATTTGACGCCTTTCAAGAAACACAAGAATTTCTAATTTTGCTAGTTAACAGCTTACCAGACTGATGTGTGACAGAAGCAAACACAAACAAGCACAGACGCGGCGCGTTCGTATTGAATGTTTGAACAAGTCGCCGACAAGTGAGTAACTCGTCACAAAAAATTGTTTCGGTTTAGTTTGTACTACCATTAAATTATAATTAATTATTTACAATATATTGATGGGAGAAAGTCGATAAAATGAATTCAATTTTAGTAATGCTTGGCGGGCCGCATAAACATGTTGAAAGGGTCCGCAAAGGCCCGTGGGCCGCGTGTTGCTCATCTCTGCATTAGTATATTAACGAGGGTGGCAGGCTCGGCCCTTCATGGTCTGTTAACCCCTTCGATAAAATGTTTTCAAATATAGGTTTAGGTATTGTAGCCCGCGAAACTGCACATTCTTGCACGTGTAGTCTATCACGAAATAATGAAGGCGCGATGATCAAGTAATGTTAAACTGACCCGAAACAGATGATCCCAGTTGCTATCTGACATGGAATATTTAAACCGTCTATTTGTAACTGAAGGTCAAGTTCGTTAATGGCTTAAACTGGTACAAAAGGAGTCGGGATTCACCAGATGAATTCTAAAATCTTAAATATTACAGAGATAAGATATTTTCCGCATTTCTCCTGAGGTGCTGGACGGTAGAGGAACATATCAATCCTGATATTTTTCACAATTATTATTGACTAATTTTCATTTGACTGGAATACTAATTATTGGTGTTTACTCCTTTTCGGTTATCAGAAAACCCCCTCATCATAGATATGTTGCCTTGTATCTCATGTTTAATAGGACCCTATATTAATATATTATGTTGCCAAATATGTCATGTTTTATGTAAGCCTACTTAGTGTTCTTACTAAACGGAAAAATAGAATCGAGCCATTGCGTGGAGACTTTTACGTTTGTCGTGTGTTCAGGAAATAGGTTTTGTGGGAAATGATGATGTGGGAGTTTGCCCTCAATCCAATTAATGGCACAGTTTTGTAGTATAGAGTATTAGGTATAGAAAGTCACAAGGTGACTGGAATCTGGGGCGATTGAAGCATTTTTCTTCAATATAAAACTAATTTATAAATAAAAATTACCGGGGCATGTTTCCAAGTAGCAAGGCTCTAATTCAGCATAAGAGCCAAGACATAATGACGTAGCTCTTGAGAGAGAAAGTTGGTTGCTAATGGAGTGTGAGTATAGGTGGTTTCTTCTTGGCTGTGTCCTATAGCTACTCTCAGTAGTATTTCCATTCAATATAAATTTATCAGAATAATCCTCCTCTGTATCCTTTGGGCCGATAGTCCACCCGTTCCCGGCGCATTTTCTGGTTCTCTTCCTTAAGCCTTGTCCACAACTTGAAGTACATGGTGACCAGTGCGTCCATTCTTCCCAGACTCCACCTAAATATATATAATAATACTATAGTATGTCATGAAAGCTGAGAAAAAGGCCATTGCGGTTATAAATATCTTTGTTCTATCCATCTATGTACGAACCATTTATCACAATAATTTCGATAAATGCCCACAAAAAAAAAACGACTATCCAGTTTTGCCTCGCCTGGAATATTCACTTCAATGTCAAATAATTCATGATACTTGATTCTAGTTAGTCTAGCAATGGTGAAGGAAACAGGAAACCACTACACTTTCTTGGTAGCCTCATCTTTAGAGATTTCAGGGACCTAGTCAAGATTACGATACAATTCTTAGGCTCTATAAACAAAAAAACACTATTTAATTATTAATTCTTGATTGAAAACGTGTTCACAGAGATGCGCCCTTATCTTTAAAATTATCATATGTTTACATGTTATTTATTAACGTCTACTTTAAGGTACTTTCACTGGGAAGGGGGGGCAGGGTGGGTATTTAGCGAGTTGGTTATGTATAAATAAATTCGTATTGCCCCAATGAAACCTCAGACTCTACTTTTATGAAATATACTATGTATTACCACTGTCTTAATTCACAAGCGGAACTACTGGAAGTGTTAAATGTCTTATTAATAATGCTTTACATTAAATATTAATTTATTTCACGGTTATAAGTATTTTTATTTTTCAGATTAATATATATATATATATATATATATATATATATATATATAAATATATATATTTAAACTTGATATCATTTTCAAATATTAGTTTGTTGTAAGCTGTAAACTCAGTTCAGGTCTGAGACCCTTAGCAGTAACATCTATTATTCTTCATAAAACTTGAAAATGGCAAGGATGTGCCGAAAGGCCTAGTGCAATAAAGTAAAATCTTCAGTGTGAAAAGACTTTCTTCATCCCCATAATAATTAATAATTTATCAAATAAACAGTTAAGAATCCAATAAAAAGATAGATTCTACTCTTTAAAATATCAATGTCGCCAAGCCTGAAACTTTCATAGATTTAAAAATTGTTCCTTAAATAAAAACATTTTTCAGCCAAATTTATTCAAAGCCCTAACAAATTACTATTTTCTATTGCCTACTATTAGTCAATTGCATTTACAACAATCTTCTACTTAAATAGAAATTTTTATTTTGTTTCTTTTTGTAAATTGCAGTGGTCAGAAGGAACACTATGAATTATTTTGTAAACAATTTCTAGTTATTCAATAAAGGATTATTATTATAAAATAAAAAAAAAACTATTTTCTATGTGTATAACAATTACATGGTCAAGAGGCCACCCTACATTCATTCATAAATATTGTTACGTTTTTATTACTAAACCAGTAATAAACGTTGTTAATACGAGTTCTTTTGGATTGCAAAATTAAATACTCACAAGTTTCACAGTTTAACACTCCACGATTTATTTCACAATGCACAATACTCTTGGTTAATTATTACTACTCACAGAATTACACTGATAGTGTCACTGTTCTTCAGGTTACACAGTCCAATAATTCACTCACGGTCACTGTCCTTTACTTCGCGGCACTGTCTAAAACACGGCACTAAAATGTTACTTACAGTCACGGCACCACACTGTTCTTCTTATAAAAACACTTTACCGCACTGCACTAAGTCGCACTGTAGCACCGAACGCACATATAAGCACTTGAGAAGAAAACTGACTAGCTCGCGGCTGGCCGGTTCTTTAGATAGGCCGTCGGCATACATCAAAGGGGAATTGGCTGGGCCCTTCGCCGTCTGGACTGGAAGGGTCTAGTAGGAGCTCGACCCTCTATCGGCTTCTTTGATCTATCTCGCACTTCTTAATTCACGACTCTCTCTCTCTCTGAAGGATTATTCATGTATTTAATTTTCGCAACAATATATAATTATAATTACATTGCTGGATATAATTTGTATAGCTTATATAGTCGGTATCTTTCCCTTACTAGTTTTTGATTCTTTATGTAAAAGCGTTACAATAAAGTTTCACTTATGGTAAAATGGGTTCATCATATGTAGTTTTTAGTTTTACTTTGAGCAAACATAAATAAATCCTTAATAAGTGTAGCAAAGAAACCTTACCTGTGAATTTAAGTATCTCTTGCATTAGATATCTTAAGTGGATTAAGATAAGTAGTGGATGAAAGATGAAACACAACCGTATTACAAAGTGTAACAAATGTAGTGCACTTACTTCGAATTGCGCTAGCTCCACATCAACTAATCCAACATGTTTCCTTGGAGAATGTATTATTTAAGAATGCACTCTTGGATGAAACTTACTACTTATGAAACTTGAGACAAAATATTCACCTTTAACCATATCACAATTAACACCCTGGCATGACCTTTGTGTACAGTTTTTTCCATTACAAAGAAAATCTGCGTAGGTAGGCGTCGGCTGGTCGCAGGTTCGGCATCTCACCTGGAACCCTGTTCCACACCAGGCCGAGCAGTCGTTCCATTTCCCCCACTCGCTCCACCCTCCAGCCACTGGAATTTAATATTTTATCCTAAAAATATTTCTTCTATATACACCTAATTTGTTTTAACTAGCCACGGTTATTACTTTAAAAAATCCGTCACGCAGGGGTTGCGTAAACTAAGCAGATTTCCCTCGTGAAGTTTATCAATAGATAAAACTACATAATAGTATCACAACACAACCGTGAATAAATACTAGCGGTAATAAGAAATCTTTCCTCTCCCAACGGGAAGCTTCTGAAATGTAAACAAACATGTCTGCTAGCCACTCACCGAAAAAACAAATTACTGAAATGTATCAGTGAATAATATATTTATTTTATTGAGAGCTATTTACTACATCTAGTACTGTAATTTATAATGAATCAGAATAATTTGTATCCCAATCAATCAAATTTTAATAGTCCAAGAATTTAAGACGGGGGGGGGGGTCACCAGAATATGTTTACATGTATCTCGTATAATAAAGGACTCTTGAAAACAATATTTGGTATTTAAGCATGAAATAATGTGGTTTATTATATAACAGAGTATTGTTTATGTAACATGAGCATAAGGAGGCGGGGGGGATTTCCTCAAGGCTGAAAACTGAAAATGCAAATATCTCGGATAATATTCAAGATAGATATATTTATAATACAGTTAATTTGCAGTGATATTGGCTCTATACAATTTTTCGATCCGACGTATAGTAAAGGAAATATTTCGAAAATCCCCCTCTAACCCCCCCCCCTCTACTAGTCCGATTTTAGCCATTAACGAACTTGAACTTCCTGTTTTACATAAAACGATTAAATGGCGAGTTTGGCAATGATCAAACAAAAATTGCGACCGCTAGAGCGTTAACAGACAAATATATATATATATATATATATATATATATATATATATATATATATAATTTTCAACGAACCTCATTTTCGTCATCTCCTGGGTAGGATCGATGGGCATTTGAGGAAAATTTTTGAAAACTGCGTCATGAGTACGACCTCAATAGGTGATTTCCCTCAAGGAAAATCTGCTAAAATAATATGTAATTCCTTGCTCACCCCACTCTAACATTTATACTTCTAATTGGAGAAAGGTAGAAGTTAGCAATAAGTCGAAGTTGTTGACTAATAATAACAATATAATTTTCAACGAACCTCATTTTCGTCATCTCCTGGGTAGGATCGATGGACATTTGAGGAAAATTTTTGAAAACTGCGTCATGAGTACGACCTCAATAGCTGATTTCCCTCAAGGAAAATCTGCTAAAATAATATGTAATTCCTTGCTCACCCCACTCTAACATTTATACTTCTAATTGGAGAAAGGTAGAAGTTAGCAATAAGTCGAAGTTGTTGACTAATAATAACAATGTACAAGTGGTTGTTGAACTTCATGAATATACGACAATTGGTTACGAATCTATCTATAAACACTGCAAGAGAAGGGCGGACCGACTGAGGTTATTTTATGAAACATCTGACTAATAAGAATGCCTTACTGCTCACTATTAGTGCAATGTATGTATGATACCTGGGCATCCCACGTTGTGTTTGACGCAATGAAGTGCATTCCAATAGCGGACCTAAAAATAATCAAAAATATAAATAGGAAAACTAGGTTGATAAGAAACAGATCTCTTAAGAAGCTTACCGCGTTCTCTTTCAATATATTTGCCGGTATTGAAAAGTGGCATTCAGCTTTCAAACACCTCTCTTTAAAAGATGGATATTTTAAATGAATTCTCTTAATAAATTTCAGCTCCCTCAATCTTAAAACATCAGCACAAAGCAATTCTTCGTAGTCCTCTTCAGAACAACCTGTGGAATTTGATAATTCACGTTTTGCACAGTTTGGGCAATATGTAGTTATAACGAACTAGCCTCATTCTCTTAATACATATACTAATAATTTCGCAATTCTATCCAGGCATGTTCATGAAACTCAAAGTGTTTGGCGTCCAGAAGGCGGAAGACAAAACTCATGAATGCAAAAGCCGATTTAGGACCATAAGTGTTATTCTAAACAAGATTTGTTCTTTACCTGTTTTCGATAAAACCAGTAGTAATAAAGATATTGACGAATATGCATTTTCACGTCAAGTCTACCCCCTGCTGCTAGTTGAAAATTCGGTTTCTCATATAGCCTACGTGCCTTGGGATAGTTGACTCACAAGTATAAAAATCCAAAGAAATCTTCCAGCCGTTTTTCAGTGATTAAGTAACAAACAAGTGCAAAGAAAAATTTTTCAATTTTGATGACATTGTACTTGGAATAGTGAAATAAATGATTATATGAATGAATTATTATTTTTCTGACCTTATGGCTCAAAAAACAATCATAAATAATCAGTGTACAAATCTACTGTGTAGTGTCGTAAATCTACTGTGTGTAGTAAATCGGATTTCATTTTAGTCAGTTCCTAAGTAAAACCGAGGGACATTTGGAACCTGAATTGTTTATTTGTTTAACATAAATCTTGAATAATTGAAGTATGAATATTACTTACCTGGCATACGGCATTCTACTTCTTCATGAGCCTTCCCAGTGCATGACAGACCTCCTCCATAGGGCGAGGGTTCAGTGCATGTCCTGGTTCTTTCCCTCAGGCCAACCTGCCCGCACTCTCCCTCACAACTACCCCAGCCACCCCAATCAGCCCATCCTCCATTCAATGGGCAAAACTCTGCCTTCATTCCAGTAGAACAGTCGATTCTTTTCAACAGTTCATTTTTGAAACTACCTGTATCAAATATTAAAACTATTTATAGGCTTTACTTGTAGAGTAGAAATTTTAGTTTAAAAGAGTAAACTAAAATGAGTTCCCAATCAATCCCTCTCTTCTGTGTTGACACACCGTGAATAATTCAAATCATAATCATGGATAGGATTTATTATAATTAAGTAGTATCCATAATGTACGTATTTTCTGTCAAACCCATTCCGAGCACACATAGTTTAGAAATAGTCGGTTGTAAGTAGAAAGAAATTCCAACAGTGCCAACGTTTAACAAGAATTCAGGGGGGGTGTCATTCGGTATATGTACAGATAATAACTTTTTTGCAACTTTGGCGCATAACGTAGCTCGTTCTCACAGATCAGCTTTGTTTACCTTGTAACCGTTGTTGTCTTTGAGCAAATTAATTTATTTTCTATTGTTATTAGTGAATTTGTTGCAAAATGCCGAGTGACTGTGGGGTAGCAACATGTTCCAACATATCTGGGAAATCAGGCAAGTCCGTATCTTATCATCGGTTCCCGAAAAAAAAACAAACCAGAAATTATGAACAGTGGGTGGCTTGCAGACGAGGAGATTCGAAATTTAATTCTGAAACGAATCTGCTTTGTTCAGAATATTTCAATGATAGTGATTATGAAAGGAATTTACAAGCAGAATTGTTAGGCTATGTTCCTAATAGATTGAAGTTAAAAGAATTAGCTGGCCCCATTTACCAGATTCGTCCATAAATAAACAGACATCTGCTAGCTCTACTTCTGACTCGAAAAGCGAAACATCTATACAATGTAGCAGTAAAAAACGTGAAAATGGAAACGTGCCCTGATTCACATTAATGAGATTTCGCCCAAAAAGATGAAAACTGATTTTTCAGCTGTCACCGATGAAGTTGATTGTAATAAATGTTTTATGTATTGTAAAAGGTAATAACTGTAAGAAGACGCTAACTCACATTCGCCATTAAAACTGCTGTATTGTATACTATCCTGTACACGTGTGTATCACGCAGTGTTGCCATTGCCTCACATATAATTATCGTACAATATTAATACATTGTATTTATATAATATTAATATTATTTATTAATTAATTATACATTAATACATATCAAAATGTATTCTCTTAAAAAATAAAAACATCCAACAAAAAGAAGTTAAGATTGCAGTCAGATAATCACCAGCTAAAAAAGTCCGTCACGCAGGGGCTGTGTAAACTAAGCAGATTTCCCTCTTGAAGTTTAGTAATAGATAAATCTACATACTGGTAATAACACCACCGTGAATAAATACAAACGGTAGGTAATAAGAAATGTTTCATCCAATTTCAATAACATGCCGACAGGAAGCGTGAGAATGTAAACAAACGGGTCTGCCAGCCTCACACCGGAAAGAAAAACAATTATTGAAATATAACATATTAATTTTATTGAGAATTATTTACTATATCTAGTACTGTAATTTTAATGAGTCAGAATAATTGTTATCTCAATCAATCAAATTTTAGTAGTCCAAAACCTTAAGACGGGGGAGGGGGGGGGGGGGTCACACGGACATATTTGCATGTATCCCGTATAATAAAGGTCTCTTGAATACAATTTGTGGTATTTAAGCTTCGAATAATGTGATTTATTATGTAACAGAGTATTGTTTATGTAACACGAGTAGAAGTGGCGGTTTGCTAAAGGCTGAAAACTGCAAATATCTCGGTTAATATTAAAGATACTGAATAAATGTATATAACAATAACTATAGTACATTTAATTTGCAATAAGATTGGTTCTATTAAATTTTTCAATCCGATGCACAGTAACAGAAATATTTCGAAAATCCTCCGCTCTAAACCCCCCCCCCTTCCCCCTGGCCTGAGTTCAGCCGTTGACGACGACGAACTTGATCTCTCTTTTTACATAAAACGACTAAATATCAAGTTTGGTAACGATTAAACAATAATTGCGGTCGCTAGAGCGGTAACAGACAAATATATATATATATATATATATATATATATATATATATATATATATACACATACATACATAGTTTTGAACGGACCTCATTTTCGTCATCTCCTGGGTAGGATCGACGGACATTTGAAGAAAAAATTCGAAAATCGCGTCATGAGTACGACCTCAATAGCTGATTTCCCTTAAGGGAAATCTGCTAAAAAATGAACAGTGCGGTTTCAATGCATAGCCTCCAAAATCAGTGCCTGCTCTTCATAAGGATGCCAGTGGAACCAAGGATTCTCTGTGACTCTAAATATAACCATATTTTTAGGACACGAAGGACTACATGCCAATGACAGCCTTTAAAAAGATTATACCTGAATGGATTAGTTGATGTTTAAAATACGAGTAATTTACAACCTTAGATTCTACTAACTGGATGTCTTTCTTTATTGCGTGATTAGTTTCTACGTGATCAGCTTTATTTTGTTTGATAATAGTAGTCATTACTGTTTTCATTTCATCTTATTATAGTAAGGTTTTTCATTGTTTTGTTTTAATTACGTAGAAAAAATTATGATTTTTAAATGAAGTCGAACATATCTCAACTTTAAGGAACTATTATGTATTTGTCTTTAATGGAATCTAATCTGAACGTGGTTTATTTCAAGTAAAAAATATTCAACTAAATTAATCTACTATATAAAAATAAGTCGGGTTTTCCTTCCTGGCGCTATAACTCTAGAACGCACGAACCGATTTCCACGGTTTTGCATTCGTTGGAATGGTCTCGGGCTCCGTGAGGTTTATAGCAAAGAAAATTCAGGAAAAATTTCAACAGAAAAGTGGGAAAATCTTTTTTCATTATACTGTTAAAATAACATGTGTTTTCAGTGCATCGATTGAGTACGCAAAGTACAGTAAAGTAACAGCTGTTATTGGAATATTCCTCATTATACTATCATTCATTGTATATTGAATACTTACTTAACCTGTATTTATTTAATCAAAACGAACAAAAATTTGTCAATAATTAAGCAATCAATACCGCAAAAAGGTATTAATATAAGTAACAATAAAAATTGCACAATAAATATTAATTTTAAATTATAGGTCTATTGCCCATTCTATTTATCTGTTGAATAACCTTTGCAGTTTAATAAATATATGTTTCACATGCAGCGCCATCTCTGATACATAACATGTATTACAAACCAATATTTTAAGTAGATGGCGCCGGTGCGTGATACATTGTTTGACAGCTACTCATTGTTCTCTGCTCAGTTAATTTCATGTGACAAACCGGTATTGTGTTCACTGTGAAATTTTGAAAAAAAAGTAAAAAAAATAAGTTATTCGTTTCCTAACATTTCAATTGGAAACCATCAAATCAATCACGTGTATTGTGCAAATTTTTATTCAACTTAAACAGCAGGCATTTGTCTCCTTTCGCAATTATCATCACCACATGTTTTCCTTCACCACCAATTCAGTTATGGAACAAATACAAAGACGACATATGTGAAGATATCTTGCATCGCTTGCGCATTCAAACGAATAATCCTGACATCCAAATAACCGATGAAATCTACAATGAAGGATTGATTCTGATTGAGGATCAATGCTTGACTATTGCAAACAAGCTACTGATTTAAGTAGGAATGATTGCGCCAAATCGATCGATGCACGATGCATTCAACCAAGAATTAAATCGAGAGCTGCAATACAATGTTGATACATTGCAGGAATTCGTTCGAAATAATGTGCCGTTGATGAATGAACAGCAAAAAAAAGTATACGAAACATTAATGCAATTTTTTTTTCCAATTTTTATTTATTAATGGACACCACATCGAAGGTGATTTGCCCTTTCAAAAGTAATAACAGGTAACAATAACAAAAAAACATACCTTAACAGCAAGTAACAATAATAAATACCTTAACAACAAATAATAACAAAAAATACCTTAACAGCAAGTAACAATAATAAATACCTTAGCAACAAGTAATAATAACAAATTCCTTAGCAAAAAGTAATAATAACAAATACATTAACAACAAGGGACAATAATAAATACCTAAACAACAAGTAATAATAACATATACCTTAACAACAAGCAACAATAACAAATACCTTAGCAACAAGTAATAAAACATTAATGCAAGCGATGGACAATAATACTGGTGGTCTATTCTTCCTGGACGCACCTGGAGGAACAGGGAAAACATTTGTCATTTCATTGATTTTGGCCACTATTCGATCAAGATGTGACATAGCTTTGGCGTTAGCATCATCTCGAATTGCGGCGACTCTTCTAGATGGCGGTCGTACTGCACATTCTGCGCTTAAGTTGCCACTCAATTTAAACACAATTGATACTCCAACATGCAATATTTCCCGATCCAGTGCAATGGGAAAATTGTTGATGCAATGCAAGCTCATTGTTTGGGATGAGTGCACAATGGCACATAAGAAATCACTTGAAGCACTTAACTTCACACTGAAGGATCTTCGGCGAAATAACAACATCTTTGGCGGCTTGATGATATTGTTGGCAGGCGATTTCAGGCAGACGTTGCCAGTAATTCCCCGTGGAACACCTGCAGATGAATTGAATGCTTGCCTGAAGGCATCACCTTTATGGAATAACGTAAAAACATTATCGCTAACCACTAATATGAGAGTTCAACTTCAAAATGATCAAAGTGCTGCACAATTTTCCAATCAATTGTTAGCTGTTGGAAATGGAAAGGTCCAGTTGATGCGACATCTGGATTAATTACTCTTACCAACGACTTTTGCCGATTAGTAGACTCTCAATTAGCTCTTATTGAAAATGTTTTCCCAAACATTAGTGAGAATTATCAGAATTATGCTTGGTTAAGTCAACGAGCAATTCTTGCCGCAAAGAATAATGATGTACACGCACTGAATTTCACCATTCAATCAAAAATTGCTGGCGATTTGGTGACATACAAATCCGTTGATTCCATAACAAATCCCGATGATGTAGTAAATTATCCAACGGAGTTTTTGAACTCTCTGGAGTTACCAGGATTTCCACCACATAACTTGCAACTCAAAGTTGGTACAGTTATTATGATATTGCGTAATTTGAATCCACCGCGACTTTGCAACGGTACTCGACTTTCGGTAAAAAGACTTATGCCGAATTTGATTGAGGCAACCATTATTAACGGAAAGTACGCAGGTGAAAATGTATGTATTCCTCGAATACCAATGATTCCGACTGATCTTCCGTTTGACTTCAAACGATTGCAATTTCCAGTTCGCCTTGCGTTCGCAATGACAATTAACAAGTCGCAAGGCCAATCGCTTAGTGTTTGCGGGATAAATTTAGAAAATCATTGTTTTTCTCATGGGCAGTTATACGTTGCGTGTTCACGAGTTGGGAAACCATCCGCTTTGTTTGTGTTAACGTCAGACCATAAAACAAAAAATGTGGTTTACCAAAGAGCACTTCAATGAAACGGATAATTTGCGGACACGTATAACGCTTCGATTCAGTATTTACTTTGGATTCACTTTATTTACTTAGAGAAGTTCAACTAAATAACACTTCATTTTTGTAATCGAAATGAATTCATTACTGTTGTGAAATGAAATCAAATTTTTCCTTTTCAAATATAAAACAAAAAAAAATTGTCTTAATCTTTTAATCACCAAACAAAATGTTACATAAAACGAAGCCATCTGGTGGCGAAACGGAGTTCGCTGGGTTTGCTAGTTTGGCATAAATTAGTTTTCACCAAATTTATCAGAAAACGGCCTATATTGATCGCATTTAAGCTGTTCCGCTTCAAGTCTTTGGTCCGAGTAATGTAGCAGGCTTGCTTCATTCTGATTGGCTATTCGCCAAATGGCCCTACCTTATAAGTACCTTGCAGGAAATAAGTTAGCACAATTCCTCGACGGCCGAACTTTTCAAGTAAGAGTCGGCGAATCCCTCTCCTCATCCCGTCCTCTACGAGTAGGGGTACCTCAAGGTTCCCCGCTCTCTCCTACCCTCTTCACGGCATACACCGCAAAGGTAGTGAGTCGACAGTTTCCGAATACTGAGATGGCCGCATACGCGGACGATGTAGCCATTGTTAGCACCTCCCTCAACCTATCCCGCGCACTATCCCTGGCAGAATCTGCATGCCAGGCGATATCCGACGACCTGCGCTCCATAAACATCCATGTGAACCCTAGGAAGACACTTTCAGACTGGACAACAACGACCTCCCCGTGTCCCGCTCCATAACGTACTTAGGCATTAAACTCTACAGACACTTGACTTTCTCCACCCACATACGAAAACGGATACAACACCTAAGAACCAAATTCACTTCCCTTAATCACCATCTCCTCTCCCCGGTCCTCAGCCTCCGCCTCAAATTACTCATCCTGAAAGGCGTCATCCAGCCCGCTCTCCTCTATGGCTCCCCCGTCCTAAGATACCTCACCAAATCCTCCCTAGAAACCCTCCAACAGTTCCAAAATGGAATAGTTAGGAAAATAGTTCAGCATACATCCCTCCAACGCTTCACCAACCACACAATCCATGAAACCCTCTCCCTTGAACCCATCTCCCGCAGACACATCAAATTTTTTGACTCCCTACACTATATAGACAACCCCCTATACCACTCCATACCCCCTCCTCAGAGCCGGTGAGATAGGCGACAGGTTGGTCTCGATGAGCCCCTAGTCGATCTCACCCGCTGATCCATATAGTGCCCGAGGTCTGGCCAATAATTCACAAACAGGGCTAACCCCCCATGTCCCACATTCCAATATAGCCCTGTAGTTTAGTTAGGTTAATTCTAGTTTAGTTTCCTTAGTATAGTTTAGTTTAGCTTAGTTTAGGTTAGTAGATAGTTTGGGCGCCCCTTAACCCCTTACGGCTTCTTAGGTTTATTTACTGGCCGCAGCGGCCTTCTTTTCTCTTTTTCTTCTTATCTCCTCTCCATCTATCCCTATCCCTTCATCT
Source organism: Riptortus pedestris (assembly GCA_019009955.1). NCBI lineage: Eukaryota > Metazoa > Arthropoda > Insecta > Hemiptera > Alydidae > Riptortus > Riptortus pedestris. The sequence goes on along the minus strand of CM032228.1, from coordinate 201,779,599 downwards.
TTCGTTTTCTTCCTTCTTCTTCCGTATCACCAGCTACCGGGTCACCTACCCTTATCGAGTTCCATTTCAACCTTTCAACATTACCACCTCCCTTATAATGGAACGTAGTTAGCACAATTAACTGTTTTAGTCTCCGTACAACTTCCCTTTCCGCTTGAGGGTTATCAGCATTGCTTTACTTAAATTAATTATTCAAAACATTAAACAATTGGAATGTTTTAATAATTAATTTACCCGGTGGAAATAAATAAGAGTGGTAAACTAAAAATAATTGAATTTATATTCAAAATTCGAGGTGAGGGGAAGGATCGTAGCTCTCCATGCAACCTAAATAATACTTTAAACAATCAAATCGAGTTTAAATGCATATTCTCTTTTGTTATAATGACATTATCAAGTAACGTTTAGTAGTTATATAAAGCACATAGTTGATTCAATAACGGCAACATATCGGAGGAAATAAGCTACTATATACCAGAATTAAAAAGTTCGATTCCCCGCAACTTCCGCTATTACACATTGTATAATTAAGCGTAACTTTGTTTAAAAATTATGTAATCAAAATTGAATAATGAAAATGCTCTTATAATTTACATCTCCATTGGAAATAAATAACGTTGTTTCCTAGTAAAAATAAATATTAAAGGAGGTGGGGGGGGGGCGAGATTTATAACCTCACTAATCCGAATTCTACATAGAACTACCATACAAGTCTAAAAACATAACACAATTACGCCTATACCAAATAAACATTATTTAGTACTAATACAATTGGTTACTCCCGCTTTTGTTTTAGTGTATATCTCGTTTATATTTCGATATAAGACAAGAATGTGTATAACAAAAGTTATTCTATTCTAAATAACAAACTAAAAACCTTCTGTAATGTGGTTGAGATAATAGCCCCCCCCCCCCCCCGTTTTCGTCCGTAGAATGTTAACACAACTTATTTTAATGGATGAGTGGATGCTGTTACCCGGCTTTGCCCGGGAATTCCTTTGAAGCTGAACAATGATGGTATTTTTTTTGGCAAGTCTTTACTTTGCACAATATTTTTACATTTCCCCATCCCAGTGTTTAGGGTTTATACCCGTCGTTGCTGTGGATTTGTTAATAATAAAATTATTTCTTAAATAAGGCTTCACTGTCCTCAATATTTTTATATTTCCCGTCTCCTGTACATGTAGTTTTTTTTTATATATATAACGTAATGGATTAATAATTCATAATCATAGAAATTATTCAGTATTCCAAACCATGTGTGATAAATGTTCCTTTCCTTTGATGCGGTACAAAGCCCAACGGTGACAGCTGTTTTAGGTACGCCATAACCGCAATTAAAAATACTCTTTTGTAAGTCACGATTGTAAACTGTATATTCATATTGGTACATAGTGTGTTTAGTAAAGTATATGACATATTAACGGAGAAGAGTTAATAAATACCAGAAATAACTGGGTGCATCTCCACAGCGTTCACCCTTTTAAATTATTTATTTATGATAATTGAATAAATTCACATTTCTGAGAATAACACTAAATTGCTAAAAGTATATCAAGTAGCATGTAAACATAGAGCAATATGAGGTTGCCAGGGAAGCGGCAGAACTGATAGGACAAAGGAAGTATCCCCACACCTCCCTAAGCTGTGGAGCCAACTACTCATGTAGGACCTCAATCCTGTAATGCATTAAATTATATTGATAAACCTGATTACATTATCTTCACAATACTAAAACTATTTGTTCAAATGATTTTCACTTTTTAATTAAATAATGTATTAAATACATTTAAGGAGAAACTGGCATTTCTCATGAATTAATGATTGGGAGAAAAAGGGGGCAGCATCCTTTACTTCGTGCAACCTGCTACTGGCGTTAAATAAATAACATAGATTTGATTTATTAAGGATAAAATATTAACATAGATTTGAATTAATTTATCCAGGCGAGGTACCTGGTAGTTCATATTGGAATGAATCGTTGAGCACTTCAACATTTTTACGCAATTTACTTACTTCATACATTGTTATACGAAAAAAAAAATATAAAACAAAAGTTACCCTAAATAACAAAGTAAGCAACTTTTGTTGTGTGCACGTTTGCCGAAAAACAGATAGAAAATGAAATATTGCGAATTTTTATTTCAGGCCTCCCTTATAACCCCCACTCCCGATCAAACCTTAAAATTTTAATATAATTTATAATCATGGAAGAATTAATGTTAATTCAAATATCGAGTTTTGTTAAGATAGGTTCAATCGTCAGTGCCCAATATAATTGAACTAAAGTGAATATAACAAAAGTTATTCTAAATAACAAAACAAACAACTTTTGTATGAACATATCTGCCGAAAAACGAATAGGAAATGAAATATCACCATATTTATTTTCAGGTCTCCCTTACAACCCCCACTCCTGCTCGTCCCTAGAAATGTTGGTGCGGCTTATTATAATGAAGGCGTTAATGTTAATACACATGGCGAATTTTATTTAGTTCGATTGAGTCTTTTGTGCCAAATAAAATTGTTGACTCCCGCTATAATTTTTAGCGTATAACGCTAGGTAGACTTAAAGTATGGGAACCTCCTAAAGCGTAGAAACCTTTGATTTTATTGTTTAAATGTATTATTAATGTTAAAAAAAAATAATTAAATTTACAGGCATGACAAAAGTAATTATTGTTCTGCTTACTTGTATCATCAATTACTCCATTTTGAGTAAATAACAGTGACATCATAATTGAAAACATTTCCTTCTTTGACTTGGAAGTTAAATTATGTCTCAATGGCGGGTAATAAGGATTACTAATTTTTTTTATGTTCCAATAATCAGGATATTTTCCATTCTTTGGAAAAATATTTTGTAAAGCAAAACATTAATAATAAAATTAATGAAGATCTTTATTTGGCGTTTTATATGCATTGCATGAAATTCGTTCATGTTATCATTCTACCCGTGACCATATGTTTTGAGCTGCAAATTTTCTTCAAGTAGTTTTTCAATAACCTCATACCTGCTCGATCCAGTATTAGGAATTAAGACTTTTGATTTTTAAGTCATCTAGACAGAAAATGCTTCAAAGAATTGCATCCCCTGTTATTAGGCAGATTCTTCGCCGTTCGAACACTGGTAAGCTAAGAGTCATAAATGTTCTCATTCTCTTTCACATATTATATATTGCATTTTATTTTTAGTCTTTTTTTTTGTGATATGAGCTTGATTAATGAATCCCATGAATCGAATTAGTAATTAATAAGTAATCATGTTTTATAATTTAGAATAATAGTAAGGGATAATATATAGTTATCAGTCATCGTGATAACTCTTAACATTTCCGGCGTAAAGGCGATGCTAACAATTTTATTTTTTTATTCATTTCAGGAAATATTCCATCCAGGAATGCTGCTACTAAGGTTCACTTAAGAAATACCATGGATGATTTACCTATTCCCAGTGGTTCTTGGGAAACCCATTATAAGGCTCAGCAAGCTAAATATAATATGCACCTTGCATTTGGTGTTATATTTGCTACTGTTACTATTATAACCGTTAGTATTATTTAATTTCCATGTTACTGTTGTATCTATTTCACTATCCTATGATAGCTGCTGTATTGTCAAACTTTCATAAATGAAACTGAATTAGAACAAATGTCTAGGATTTCTGAAATTTTGGTAGTAACTTTGTGTTGTATGCTTAAAGTTAATTAAGAATAGTATTTAGTCATATGATCAAACAGTTAATTAATTTCAAGAGCTTTTTACAGTACAACACTTTTGTCTTGTTATTCAGGGGACTAACTATTATTGGTAAAGTGCTATATATAAAATGACAGTCAGATAAGTACAACAATGTTTTATAGCTTTTCAGTCACAAGGCATAGTTTACAAGAAAAATAAAACAAATGCAAAGTAATTGTCACGCTGCTATTAGCACCATAGTTATTTATTTCTCGTACCTACTAGCAACCCCCCCCCCCCCCGTGTATATAGTCCAGTACTAAGTTTGCTACTATTATTATTCACTGCAGAACTGTGTCCCACCTTTACTTTTTCATTGTAATAATTGTATGTGTATATTTTTCATTATAATACTAAGGAGGGTATGACAGAGTCTCATAGCCATGCTCCAAAAATTTTTGTATGGCACACATGAGACATACAGCTGAGTGTTGTCATGCATCAGAATGGGTTCGAACATTGTCATGCAATAGAATGGCCCCTTCCGATTGACCAAAGATTAGTTCGTTATTGCCAATTCCTGATGAATTATGTCAATTTTGTTACAATACAATTTAGTAGTGATGGTTTCGACTGATTTTTTTTTGTCGTAAATGAGTGAGGAACCCCAACTTTCGATTTTTTTTTACATTCCCAATCCCCTGGGGATGGCCAATTGGCATTCATCCCTGCAAGTTCTCTATCAGTTGTCTAGTACTTCGACCAAAGCTTGCTGAACATCACCATCAAGGGAAGAAGTTCTGACCTTCTTTGGTCTTCTTCTCGAAATTTTTTGAACCTCGTTGGATGGTGCAGTCACTACTACTGCCTCCGCCCTCGATATGGACCCGTCAAATAAAATTATACAAAAGTCGCTGTCAAACATCTTAGTAAAGACTTTTGGAATATGGTAATGAGTGTGACATTCATTGAAATGTAAACAGTTTATTAAATATTATTAATGAGGGATATTTTAAAGGAAACCTAAAATCAATTCAGCATTATTTTCTGGACTGCTAAATATTTTTATCAAAGATAATTATCTCTTTACAAGTTGTTGAGAAATAGTGCTGTTTCGTTTTGAAAACTTGTGATTAATTCTGATTTTTAATGCAATATTTTAGGAGTGGTCTTGGTTACCTCATATTGCACCATAAATAGAACATAACCCTAAAAGTAGCTCTAAAAGAGTAATTTATTTTTACTGTTAAATTTTTTGTTCCAGGCCAAGGCATCAGGATTATTGAATTTATATTCTTCTCCTCCAGCACTCCCAAAGGATTGAACATTTATTATTCTAGTCTCATTAGTTAAATTTTAAATTTGTAACAGCTTTCATTCCTTAGCAAACTCATGTAAGAAAGATATCATCTCTATGGTTATAGCCATCTAAAAGTTTCAACAGTTATTGCTATTCCATACATTGTAAATAAGATATGATAATAAATACTATTTGAAAAATTTTAAAGTGGTCTTGAATTTTTCTGTTCCTTATATATTTCCTTAGAGTTGTTCAAAAATTCTTCAACGTAATTATAGTTTTATTAGATTTTCCAATTACTTCTTCTTAAAGGTGGCAAATTTTTATGCATTTAGGACGTTCCTGTGAGTTTGGTTGCCAATTTTGTGTCCAAAATATTTTTTAAATGGATTGTCAATCTTCCAAAGGAGCATTTTGGTTGAAACCTGTGCTGAAGGAGGTACTGCACAATAAACACAAAGATTTTAGAGGTAAAAGGGAATGTATTAATGGTGGAAAGCAGCATTTCTTATCATTTACTTTTACAGTGTTATATTAAGAAGTGCCAATTCACTTCAAATTAAATAGTTAGTAAGGATTTATGAAATATGCAGCTTTGATTGATTGCCAAAATAGGTAATAAGTTTCTACCTAATCTAAATAAACCAGACCAAATTTTCAACCTTAACCTTGAATAGAATATTCTGTAAACGTTATTTAAGCTTCCTTATTTATGGAAATAAATTCTCATATTTGAAAATTGTTGGTTTAAAGCTCTTTTAAGACAATATTGGATAAAAGTATAATTTCTTATTAATATTATTGTAATCCTAATTTCAATGATGAATTCATTTTTTGCAAATGGTTTCCTTTTTTAATCTCGATTTTCTTTTAAATGAGAAAAATGACTCTTGTAAACAAGTTGCTACATATTTTGATGAATGTTTTATTAGAATTATTTGGGTTTTTGAGCTCAAACATTGTTTATTGTGGGGGGAAATGTCCATTAGCAGCAATATTATCAAAGGATGATCTTTCGAGGAATTACTCTGATTTCTGTTTGTAATCCAGTGTGCGATCTTTCCAGGTCCAACAATTGTAATCTATAATACGCCTCAAAAAATTTCATAATTATTTCATATTTTTTTATTTATGTATTTTGCATTTTAAAATTTAAATCTATAATAATATAATTGTAATGTCCATACTGTTTCGATATTATATCAATGCTAGTTTTGGTCTGTTAGCAAAACTTTTCAGCTTCAACTGGGTGGCAGTTTCTTAGTACTACAGAAGGCATCACTTTGTTCTCCACTATTTTGGCAATTTAGCCATTGAACTTATATTAAAATGTCACGAGCCAAAGAGGGAGCATTTTATAAATGCTCTGCCTTCTACAAAAGATTAATTTTCACTGGACAAACCAATTTACCAATACAGAGGAAAACAACAGCAAGAGCCAATTTGAAAAATATCATCTCTGGTGTATGAAGTGTGTTGTGATGGCTAAGTTAACTTTAAATCACTTTTGTCTTTTTTGTAGTCAAAATCAATAATGGTAAAGTACATCTTTGTAACATTTTCAATGTAAAATAACAGGGCTGGAGTACAGAATTCTTAAATAATTAAAAGAAGCACTGAGCAATGAATGGATAATAAATGTATTAAATTTCATTGAAGAAACTGTCTTTAGTATAAGCCATATAGTGAGAACTGATAACTCCTCAGAGCTGAGGCAGTAAAATTGAGTATATACATGATTAAATTTAAAAATAAATATTTATTCTCATTATATAAACAATAATTATTTCAACAACTTTAATATGTGTTTTAAAAAGCATTATTTACATTTGTGTTATATTTCTAAATTTATGAAAGGTTATTGCACAGTAGCATGACAAAGTTTACTATTATTTACAATATATACAAAATTATCAATTAAATTATTATAAAAAATAACAATATTTTTGACTTATCATTATCCAACAATAAATAATAACAACAATAGCATTTCAACAACTCGAAACAACTAGAGATTTTGTCCTAGAATGTTAACAATCAGGAACAAAAATATTATATGAATATATAGTATTACTAATGAGAATATGCAATTTCTGAAAAAAATGATAAAATATCATCAATAGAAAATTCTAGAGATATCATTGCTCCTGGATAACACCTTTGAATTAAATCTTCTATATACTTGTATTGTTGAATAAATTCTTCTTGCATAGCCCTCCAAACAACCTGAAAGTATCAACTTTTTTAAAACACTTTTAGATAAAATGTTAAATTCATCATTTGAATTAATAAATATCTTAGTTTAGGAGCAAATTTTGAAGCAATATTTATTATAGATATATATTGTATAATTGAATGACAGAAGAAAAAACAGCTCAAATATGGTTGTAAGATAGGAGTGGGGAACTATTTAATTCTAATTCTACTAGTGAAGGAGGAAAGCTAATTACAGCTTTGTAGAAAAATAAAACAACTTTTTGTAGGAAGGTTTCGTTTTCTATTTCAGAATTAGGACCACCATCCTTGGATCCAGGAAGCATCCAAAAAAAAAAAGTTAATTACAAATTTAAATATTTATAACCATCAGAAATAATTTTTAACATTTAATTAATGCATATTATTTTGATGGCACAAAAAGAAATGTTAAGTTTTCTTATTTCAGATGGAAGTAGGAATAACAAAAATTAGAGAGTGGTAGTTTAATGAACAATAAGTAGCTACTGTTAGATTTCCAGTAGATGGAATGAGCTTATTAAAACCCTCAAAGATTTAATTCTGTGCTTTCGAAGTAAATGCCTATTATGAGATGGCTCTCTAACAGTTGGATTTGGGAGGAATTCTCTCCACTCTTATTAATGGCTTTATTGTTAGATAGCCTCATGCAAAAGGCAAGAGAGTAGCAATTCATGTCGTTTTGTAACTCTTTTCCTTCTATTATTTTTTCCTATAGAGATTAGGATTTCCGGTTCAAAGGAACAACTCGCCTAACTATAGATATAACAAGCATTACTCGAGTATCACTAGGCAGATTTGTCCGTTTACATCTGAACTAAATAAAATATATCTAGAGTTTAATGTTATAGTAAATAGAATTATTGGATTTAAAGAAACCTCAAGGGGTACCTCAGGGTTAGTTTTTTTCTTGAACTTGGTTGTATTGTAGGGAAAAGAAAAACTGAACATATTGAAAACATACATAAATTAATTGGGAAGTTATTCTGCATTTAAATTATTAATAGAGTATATAGATTTCATATTAACCTGTAGTAAATTTTCTTCTTCACATAGGTGTTTTTCAACTTTTTTATATAAATGATCTAATCCTCGTTTCACCTCTTTAGCTGGATATTCTCTAATGACCTTTCGTATCTCCTGCTTACTAAATGCCATCTGATAACTTATTTCAGATTCTTTTACGCCTTGCCCTACTTTAGCTTGAACTCCTTCAAAAAAGAGCTATACAAAGGAAGTTAGTATAAAACATATGAAAACTGAATAAAAAATACAAAAATTTGAAGAAGGCAAGCTTACATTTAACTTTTCAAGAGGACGTCCAAAATACCTAATAACATAAGCTCGTAGGGCTTCATTATATCTTAATTTTGCTTCTTTCCTTTGATTATCCAAAACAACAATTTTTAGCTGTGATAACAAATCATAAAGATGATGGAAGTTTTCTGAAAATAATAATATTAGGTACAAATCAAATTTCCAGTTTATTCACTAACTATTTTAAATTGAATTAATCTTGAATTACAATCTTTATCTGAAATGTACATACCCATTTTTATAACCTCTGATGGTGTTTTAGGATGATCTGCAGCGATTGTCGGAATATTTTCAAACATTGCTCCCACTAGGCGTTGATACCACTTGTCTAAATCAGCCCTTCTAGAAGTGTCTTTGAATATAAGTTCTGCAGTTTTTGCAAACTCCTGTAAATTAAATTTCCCAAAATTAAAAAGATGAGTGCAATTATGAAAAATAAAATAGCAAATTTTCTTACTTCAAAGTTTGAAACGAAAGGGAGAATTCCACACTTAGATTTTCTATTCCCTCTACAATCAATGATCGATTGCAATTGAGCCTGCATGAATTTATCATAGTCTCGCTTTACTTGAACAAGTACTGAACCGAAACTTTTGCTCAGAAATGATCCAGTATCTTGGGCTGACATAACATGCTGGCTAAGACGAACTAAAATGTACATGCAGTATCTGTAAAAGTTACAGAATTAATTTATATTATGTACAAATTAATAAATTATAAATGTTGATGATATATTAAATATTTAAAACTAGTAGTTGTTTACGTTAGTGCCGAAAGGCCTTGTGCGTGCTTTAATAAAGAAATTGGTGGGAAGACTTCCTGTTATTAAGACCTGTTTCCCAGATCTGCACTTCCACATCCGGCAACATACGAATTATGATAAATGAATTATCAAATATTAGGGGCTTGTATATGTGATTAATTCATTTATAAACTAAAGATAACGAAAGGTATGTGCTTCAAAAATAAAAATAAAAATATGGACTCACATGTTATCAACTTTTTCATAGTAGTTAATGAACGCTATAAGTTCTGGTTCAATGCAACCAAATATGGTTGCCATCATTTTTCTAACTTCTTCATTCATCTGTCTCTCAACTCGATTAGTAGGTAACTGAATTGAAGATTCTTCTGATTTTGATTCACTTTGTACTCCATCTAATGTAGTTTGTGTATTCTTTAAACAAAATTATTTGTTTATTAATACCCGCATAAGGGATGCTTCAAATGTATAAATAAATTATATTTAATGTAGGTAGATGAAAGAAATGGCTAAACTTCTACTGTAACAATTTATTAAAATGATAGAGTGCTTTCGATACAGCACATCATCATCAGTGCCCAAACTTCCTGGATGTTGAACTGACGGCCCTTAGAACTAGACTCAAGCGTAGCCATTTCTTTCATCTACCTACATTAGAAGTCACTTCCATCTGCCAGAATACCAACTCAAATTATATTTTAAAAAGTCACAAAAAACTAGTAATACTAATATGTATAAATTTCATGACCAAAAAAAGAGAATAAAAGAAATTTTATTGTTTTTCACAAAATATTCTCACTTTAGTTCAAAGCGGCTTGTCGGGGCGGGGAAGCTTTTTAGTCCCGGGTTTCGGCACCAAAATGTCGGGGCGGGGAAGCTTTTTAGTCCCGGGTTTCGGCACCAAAATGTAGGGGCGTGCGGTAAGCTTTAGCGGTAATAATAGAAAATGTCGGCACCAAAATGTAATGGCGGAAATCTTGTGTTAAAGGCAAGAAAGAGTTGGGAGAGAATTTAGACTGAACCATTTGTTATTTCTCATGGAGAGATGAGGGAAAAAGATAAATAAAGAAAACAAAACAACTATGTGAGTTCTCTTAAGAATTAGGTATATTGAATAGTTAAGTATATCTCTATAACAAAAAATGAAATTTAAGCAGTAAACAAACTTTATGAACTAATATGGCGGCCATAACTATACACACAAAATTAGCAGTGGGTCCTATAATATATATGAGTACTCATGCGATACTTGCGCACATAATGCTAGCATTATTAGGTAGTTAATAGCGGGAATCATGCGCTTCCTAGAGATGATGAAGTCTTGTTGCGGTGATAAATCTGGATGGGCACGTGGCAGAGAAGAAGAAAGGCGGGAGCAAAAATGAACCTGTTGACTCTAGTAGAGGTACACATAGACTATCACGGGTGACTTCCAACTGCGGTTGTCTATGAAGCGGTTATCTGTGAAGCGGTTATCTATGGAGCGGTGATCTGTAGTGGAGGGAAAGGGGCTACGGCCCCTCTGGCCGTATGAACGACCCCAACGTCTGAGAGCAACTGACTCTCCTTGTTGTTGGCCCATGCCTTCTTGAACTGCATGTGGTTTTCCGCTGTAGCCACGGCCTTGGCGATATGCATGTGAGTGTGGCGGGTCTATGAGCCCCGCGAGCGCGGGAAATTTAAAATTCAAACTGACGACTGAACACTGCTACTACAATGCTCAAAAAATATTAGGAGGTAATAATAAAATATCTTTTTCAGGATTATTTTCATAAGTAAACACAGAAATATTCATATAAGTATTTAAATTCAAAATGATAGTATCTACTATGTGTCAATAGTTTCATTCTTTACTCAATCAAGGTTTCAAGAAATTAATGAGTTGATTTGGAAGTCGATCCAAAACATTAAAGTATTAAATACCTTGAGCTAAGCTTGTTCTCATTAATTTCTCATAGAAACCATTTTAACCACTTGGCTATTAATATTTCTGAATGAAAACTACTATTCATATTTTATTTGAGGTAAATAGGGCCATATTTAATTTTGGTCCAAATACTTTAGTCAATTACAAATTTCATTATTAAAAACTTTAATATAAAGAACATTAAATACTGTTTATTAGCTAATAAATATTGAACAATGAGAGGATTCAGCATAGACAAGACACTCAGACCAAGTACTTTCATAGTTTAGTTAACAAGTCCACTAATCTACACTGAAACCTGAAAATATGAACCCGTATAAATAAAAGCTATTTAATAGAACAGAATATAATGCAAAGAAATGTTTTACAGAGAAATTTTTGTTTTATTTTTATTCAATTTGAAAAGGTATTCAATTTTAAAAAATAGTCTGTTCCATAATAATTTTTAATTATTGAAATCGAAGTAGTCAAAGCTTTTAGTGACAGTTAGGATACATTTAAAAGTTTTAATAGTCAATTATAAAATGTAACCGTATAAAATATTCATTCTTATTCTGAGGATAATTGCTCTCAAAAATATCAAATGTAGATAATACACAAAGTAAGCGCACCGAATAGAAGTAAAAATACTCACTTTTGATGTTGGACTCATTACATCTAGTTGGAAAAAATTAATACAGAATTTTTGCTCTGATAAGCACACAGGTTCAAGCTGGGACAACACTTTCTCAAAAATCTGATTAAACCTCATTCTTTCACTTGGGTCTGATTCAGGCCACTGATCTCTTTCGATTCCAAGTAAAGCACTAGAACTACTTTGGCTTTTACCTTTTGAACTCACGTCTTCTCTAGACCCACCCATAATACCTGAAAATTTGTTAAAGAAATAAATTAAAATATCTACATTTTTCTTTTTTACAGTACAAACAAATATGCCAAAGGGCTGAACTATCAGCTGAAAAATTATTAGTGGAAAAATTATAGTTATCACTATAGGCTCCAAAAAAAAAAAAAAAAAAAAAAAAAAAAAAAAAAAAAAAAAAAAAAAAAAAATGTATACAGCTGAGGATTCTCCTCCTCTACAGATTTGTATTATCAAAAGTTATATGATAGAATACAAACCTATTTTGTTCTAAGTTGGTATTCTGGCTGGTGAAAAGTGACTTCTATTACAGGTAGAAGAAAAATGGCTACATTTCTATAGTAACAGTCGAAGTGTGGCCATTTTTCCTCTACCTGCAATCTATTTTGTGTTCAGTTTCAAATTTAATATTGACTTGAAAATGTTTCTATCAACTCCTCAATGTCGAAAATTGAAGCTTTATTTTTTTATTCCAACCAGACCTTAAAAACTGTTAGGACTCCATTTTAGTATTAAAAAATAAACATGCAGTTGTCTTATATTTTCCAGAAGTTGTAAATTGAAATTTCATATTAGTCAAGCTCATTTGTTAATCATGATTAACTTGGGCCAAAAAATGAAAAAAAATATTGCCTGAATAAAACATTAGTAATTATTTAAAACAATGCATATAGAAGAGGAATGTTTTCTTGGTTACTCTTGTTAAAAGACTCAACACGAGAGTATTACTAAACTCTGAAGAAGTCGATTTTTTACAAACATATTATATTCAGATTGAAATTGTATTAGCAATAAGAGGAGAATGATTATTTCGAACAGTGAATGATTGAAATCAGATCAATTTAACTAAAACGTGCATAAAAGACCATTTTTTAGAATAAAGTTCACCATGTACTTAATGTAATTATTTTGTCAATGTCAGCTAATGAAAGTTTAATGAAAACTTACCAGAGTGGAGAGAAATCTGGCGCTTAGCTTCTTCCATAAAATGTTTAATATCACGTTCATATAATTTGCTCAGTGATGATGTATACACTTTTGTTAAAGCATTATATGCTTTTCTGTCCATAGCCTATAAAATGAATCAATATAGTCAAGTTGTTTATGGAAAGCACTGTTTCTACCAGATAATTTATAAAACTGAACTAATATTAACTAAATTTAATTCATATTACAATATTAAACTAAACTGATGTATAAATAGACCATGAAAAACCATGAACTGAAAAAGTCCGTCACGCAGGGGCTGCGCAAACTAAGCAGATTTCCCACATTAGTTTTACAATAGATAAATCTACATACTGGTAACAAATAACACTTCCGTGAATATTAAGTGAATAAATACAAACGGAAATGAGAAATCTTTCAGTTAATTTTAATAATCTCCCAACGGAAAGCGTCTGAATTGTAAACAAACAGGCCATCCAACCTCTGAGAGCTTAATAGATAGAAATGTTCTAGATCAGAAATAAAAACAATTACTGAAATATATCTGAATATGACATATTGATTTTATTGAAAAATAATTACTATAGCTGGTACTGTAATTTACAATGAATGAAATAATTTTTATCTCAATCACACAAATTTTATTAATCCAAGAACAAACGGGAGGGGGGAATCAACAGAACGTATTTGCATATATCTCACCAAGTAAAAGTTCCATGAAAACAATATTTGGTATTTAACTTTGAAATGAAATGGTTCATGATATAACAGTTTATTAATAACATGACATGGGTAGGAGTGGGGGTTTACTGAAAGCCAAAAACTATAAAATCCAAATATCTCGGTTAATATTCATATATCATCATCCAATTTTCAATAAAACTGGTTCTATACAATTTTTCGATCCGACACGTAGTAACAGAGATATTTCGAAAATCCTCGTCCTCTAACCCCCTCCCCTCCCACTAGTCCGATTTTAGCCATTAACGAACTTGATCTTTCATTTTACATAAAACGTTTAAATATGGAGTTTGGTAATGATCAAGTAAAAATTGTGACTGCTAGAGTGTTAACAGACAAATGTATATATATATAATTTTGAATGGACCTCATATACTTCCCTTTACTGCCACCCCTCTTTAAAATTGTGGGATGATCACCCATTAAATGTAAGAAAGCAAATAACAGAGGGGTTCTATTTAATTATAAATTTACTGAATGGCATTTTTAAAGAATTTATAATAAAATGTTACCTTTATCCAATGCATTAGTTCTGTATAACGATTCAGTTCAGTATGTAAAGCTGAATGTTTTGGAAGAAGTAAATCTCCACCAGTAGTTCCAGATTGATCTCCAGGGTCATTTCCCTGAAAATAATATAAATAATACATGTATGCACATAAAAAAATTAGGAATCTTATTTAACAGAACAAACCTTTAAAATACACCAATATCAACTACACTATTATAAAAGAAAAAAATATATATTTTAAAATGTTTCTAACTTCAATCCACAACAATATTATATAATAGGTTGATATGTTTTTTTTTTTCATTTTTTATTATATGCTTATATTGAGGTGCTAGGAAAATCCATACATTGCTTAGTAATATTAAATAATAAGAAACAACTCACCAAATAAATAAAAAGATTGTTAAGATGTCTTGATATTATATGAGAAAATTCAGCTTTCCATTTGTCAAATTTCTTTTTTTGTTCTTGTACAGCAGAAAGTTGAACAAGAGCTGGAGGAATTTCAGCATTCATAACTGCTTGTAATGCCTTTCCAGCTTCAATGGCCCTCTTAAGGTGAGGAGATTTCGTCAGGTCTGCGTTGTCAAATGCAGCAGTATGCTTACTATCCAGTTCCAATTTTAACTAAATAAGACAAAATGAATTTAAACAAGAATAATAAATTTTGTACGACAAATGTTTCTGAAGACTTACAATAACTTTTTCAAGTTCAGTAAGTAGTTTCTGGTTATTTTTGTTGGCGATTTCTATGAGCCTATTTTTTTTCTCTAATGTTTCCATTGTATTTCTAACATGATATATTACTTCATCATATGCATTCAGCTGATTTTCAACTCGTTCCACTTCTGCTATAGCAACATCCAAATGATTCATTAGGGACGACACTCGTTGTTCTGAAGCTAAAACACTTTGAATGTTTTCCTAAAAAAAAAAAAAAAAAAAATCTTTATAATTATGATGGATTGAAAAATGTTATATGACCAATCTAAAAATTTCTTTTTTTACAATTGTCACTCTATGCATTTTTTCTCTAACTCTAATATTAACTGAGATATTTGCAATGTTTAGTTTTCAGCCTTAATTATAGCCCCCCTCTCCTATTCATTTTGCATTAGTAATTCTTTTGTCAATTGCTGCACTTTGGGGATCTTGAAAATGTTGTATCTGTTCCATTGTCTAATATTTCGCAACCACAAAAGTTTCTTTCTTCCTACTCCCCTCTTCCCTCCTTGGACCTTACCTCACACTTCATACTGCAAAGCATAATGTTCTCTCATAATATGTCTCAAGTAGGTTTATTTTCTACATTTTATTACTTTGTCATTACTTATGTGATCTACCCATGATATTCTTAACATTCTTCGCAGACAGCACATCTCGAATTGTTCCAATTTATTTATAGAGTTTGGTTTTAATGTCTGTCCCTTCACCATACAAAAGAACTGACCAAACACAACATTTAAGAGCACTGTATCTTAGTTTGAAGTTTAGATTCTTATTTGCGAGGAGATTTCTAAGTTTAAGGAAGGTTGCTCTTGCTTGCTCTATTCTACATCTAATCTCTAGTACTGAATACCAATTTCAGATTAACATACACTCTAGATATTTAAATTGAGTTACTTGTTCAATATTTTTGTCATTCACCTATATTATGATGCTCAAGACCATAAACTTTGTTTTATTAAGATTAATTTGCAGGCCCAATCATGTATTTGTTTCATTCACATGATCCAATAATTCCTGAAGATCATTTGCATTATCCATGATTAATAGAGTATCATCAGCATATCTTATATACTTAATGGGTATCCCGTTGATTTTAATGACTATAGGGCTGTCCAAGGCCGACTCAAAAAAAACACACTTTCTGAGTAGAGAATGAACATCACTGACAAAATGCAGCCCTGTCTATACATTAGCAATAAACCACAATATATTGGCTATACATTTATATATATATATATATATATATATATATATATATATATTTATACAATTGTAACCTATGTCTGTACATTGATTTTTTTCGCGAATTTTCACGATAACTTTTCGTTTCACATGTCATAGACACAAAATCTGCAATTTGTTTCTTTCGTGTATGTATGTTTGTTTGTTTATTTGTTTGTTTGTTACCTTTTCACGCATAAACGGCTGAACAGAATTTTATGAAACTTGGTATGTATATTACTACTAACCCAACTTAGACTTTAGGCTATATTAATATTCTCTGATACAAACAGGAATGGGGGTTCTAATGGAAGCCTGAAATTAAAAATAGCGATATTTCGTTTCCTATTGGTTTTTCGGCAAATATGAACATGACAAAAGTTGTTTATTTTGTTATTTAGAGTAACTTTTGCTATATACACTTTTTTCGTATACCGAATTATAAACAAGATATACACTAAAACCTATAGCGGAAATGAACAATTTTATTTGGCACAAAAGACCCAGCCGAAATAAATAAAATTCGGTATGTGTATTAGCACTAACACCTTCATTATAATATGCCATACAAACATTTCTAGGGACGGGCAGGAGTGGGGGTTGTAAGGGAAGCCTGAAATTAAAAATAGCAATATTTGGTTTCCTAATGGTTTTTCGGAAGATATGCACATGACAAAAGTTGTTTATTCTGTTATTTAGAGTAACTTTTGTTATATTCACTTTTGTTTTATAAGAAAGCATAAACGAGATATACACCAAAAACTAAAGCTGGAGCCAACTATTTTATTGGGCACTAATGGTTAAACTGAACTTAACATAACTCGGTTTGTGAATTAGCTTTAATTCTTCCATGATTATAAGCTATATTAAAATTTTTAGGTTCGAACGGGAGTGGGGTTTATAAGGGAGACCTGAAATAAAAATCCACGATATTTCATTGTCTAATTGTTTTTCGACAAACGTGCACATAACAAAAGTTGTTTGCTTTGTTATTTACAGTAACTTTTGTTTTATACATTTTTTTGGGAAGAATGTATGAAGCAAGTAATTTGCGCAGAAATATTGATATGCTCAACAACTCTTTCCAATATGAACTACCAGGTACCTCACCTGGAAAAATTAATTCAAATCTATGTTAATATTTTGTCCTTAATAATTGAAATCTATCCATTATGCACAGGAGATGGGAAATATGACAATATGGAGGACAGTGAAGTCTTACATAAAATATTAATTTTATTATTAACAAATCCACAGCAACGACGGGTATAAACCCTAAACACTGTGACGGGGAAATTTCAAAATATCATGGAAAGTAAAGACTTGCAAAAAAAATACCATCACCATTCAGCCTCAAATGAATTCCCGGGCGAAGACTCTATTATCTGAGCTAGTTACAAATAAGTTTGTAATATATTGACTATGCAATAAGCCAATATAATGTGAACCATCTTATTTCAAGCCTAATTACGACATACTGTTGTCATCAGAAAAAAATATTTCACAAGAATTCCTTGCCCAATTTGTTTAGAATATAACACACATACAGGCAATTTGATCAGCAAAACATGTTAAGAATGTAAAAAATTATTCAGACACAAAGTTCAGTATTTTTAGCAGACCAACCATCCACATCAAATTTGATGAAATTCCAGGAACGAATCGTACAGGAAGCAATAGAAATAGCAAGAGGCCTTAATAACATCAACAGAGAAGATATGTACAGTTAAGCAATATATATATATATATATACCTGAGTAAGAACAGAACTCTGCAGTCCTAGAAAAAGCCCTGAGGTAGGTGAGAGTATGTCTAGTAAAACATTGGCCAAAAACATGCTGACAGGGTCACTACCCAAAGGCCTTATTAAAGAAAAAAGCTTACTTACCCCATCTAAAATTGATAATGTTTTCGCTAAATTTTCCATGAAAGCTTCAGCATCACTAACAGTGTAACCACACTCTTCCATTAAACGAACCAAATCCATTTCTTCTTTTTCTGTTAACGCCTGATAATCTTCTACCTCACCAACATCAACTTGCTCTGTCAGTGAAAAAAAAAAATTATAATTATTGCAAAATATCATAATTACTGAGATCAAAATCAAGGTTTAATAGATATTTACCATTTAGTGGTGCTTGACTTTCTACTGGAGTTCCGACTTCACCAGCTATCCATTCTTGAGGGAAATTTTTGAATTCAGGCTTATCTTTTAAATAATGACAACATTGCTACAAAGTATTCATTTAAAATTATTGAAAACATTTTTGAAATGAGCACAAAATTATTATAATATTAATAACAAAATTAAACTATTTCATTTTGAATAAAAACTCATAAATTACTGATATTGGAGAAAAGTGACTATTCCGAAGAAAGTTAATTTTTCCTTAAGCTAAACTAATTAAAATTATTAAGGATTATCAAAATATCTTAATTTTAATTAAATCTCAAAAAATGTATCACCACATTATTTTTTATATGAATATGAATTTCATGTAGAAAGTCTACTAAATTATTATTTTTTAACTGAATTGAAGTTTATATATTGGAGGGGATGTCACAATTTAATTTTTTTAAATACTCAGGTATTCTTCTATACTAATTTCTTGGGACTGCCTAATGACACCTCATACCCATAAATTTCTTACAGGAATGGCCATGATGTACTAGAAAAAAATATTATTACTAAAAAAATGTTATTTATTTACATCCACTCCAAGCAACTACAGCTATCGGGAAGGGTTATCTACAAGTTACCGCCCCCCTTTCTAGCCACAGAACAAAAGTATTTTATTGGGACTAAGTATTTTATTTAATGAGTCTGTCAATGAATAAATTCCCTTTGCCCAGGTGAGAATTAAGCCCACAACTCTAGGTTTAACAATTTTGTTAAGGGAAACATCTAAGCCATATGTTTACCCGGATTTGGCCCACGAGACATTTTGAAAAACCCAATTAAACAAAAATATTACACTACTTATTCCAAATGAGGAAGATGAGAGATCTGTGTATTTGGCAGTATTTAGAAATATGAACAGTTCTTTTCAATGATGAAAGTTAATAAATCAAAACATCTTAGAAGGCTGACTGACGATAATTTGGAAAATTCTTTACGTCTTAGTATCAGTGGAATTAATCCAAACATTGATGGATTCAAATTCAAGCTCAATTATCTCATTGATCGTTGTTTGTAATAATTTCAAATTTTACAATTTAATTATAATGTTGTACCTATTTTTTAAATTTCATTTGGTTATTTTAATAAATTGCATTATAATTACACTGTACAATTTCATGTCTCATATTTATCGTTAAAAGTTATGAACAATATTTTAAAATGCTCTACTTTTAAAAGCAGCCTGCGAACGTATTTGCACACTAAAGTTTGGCCCACAACATGTCAAAGGTTGCCCATACCTGGTCTAAACTCACATTGACAACTTGAGCCCCAGAAAAAAATAAGTTTAATTACTGAAAAAATACATAATATGCATAAATGAATAATGCTTTAACTATTGATATAACTAATATATTGGAGTTAGTGATGAAATACTTAGTGAATAAAAGGTTAATATAATGCAATGTTGGATACCTTCCACAAAACAACAATGAAGCTCTGTCTCTCCTGTGTGTTTATAGCTGACCACTTATAAACTTTCTCAAAGTGCATGTCAAACTCAGTGTTTTCCTGTAAATAAGAAAATCCCAGTTTATTGAAGATTGTTTTAAAAAGGAAATAAAAAAAAAAAACAGGAGAAAAAAGAGTTTCCTTTAGTCAAATATAATGTCCTTTCCTTCAATATGCTTATAAAAAATTTTATTTAATTTTTTAATGAAAGTTTAATAAGTTTATTCACGAAGGGTACTTTAATACACTTCATGAATACCATAAAAATGTTTAAGTGTTTTTATATATATATATATATATATATATATATATATATATATATATATATATATATATATATATAGAGAGAGAGAGAGAGAGAGAGAGAGAGAGAGAGAGAGAGAACTATAACAATATACTTTTACATTAATAACTACTACTTACAGGCAAAGTTGACTTTCCATCTACCAGTTGTAACATGTTTAATGGCCAGCTGTGTTTCTTCTTGAATGTATTTTTTTCCGTTTTCTTCACCTAAAAATTTTAGAAGAAAAAACAGGTAACATTATGTATGTTTTTTTTTTGTTTATATCATTTGGAATAGAAGTTATTTGAAAGCAGCGTTTTTCTATTCGTGAACAGGGATTTTATATTATTACAGTGAACAGGAGTACATGTGTCATTAGTCAATATTTAAAATTTTTAGGAAAACAAAATAAAGTAATAAGGCTAAAATAATGTCAGTAACTTCATTTACTAATAATAATTTTATATACTAAAAATATAATGTATATATACATAAAATTGTAACATCTGTCTGTATATTGATTTTTTTCTCAATTTCACGATACTTTTTCGTTTCACATGTCAGCCACGATATCTGCAAGTTGTTTCTTTGGTGTCTGTTTATTTGTTACCTTTTCAAGTCTAAACTACTGAACCAAATTTTATGAAACTTGGTATGTATATTAATACTAACTTAGACTTTAGGCTATATTAATATTCTCTGAGACATTACAGAAGTGGGGGTGATAAGGGAGGCCTGAAATTAAAAATAGCGATATTTCGTTTCCTATTGGTTTTTCGGCAAATATGCACATAACAAAAGCTGTTAATTTTGTTATTTACAGTAACTTTTGTTATATATACTTTTGTTGCATAACAACATTTAGACGAGATATACACTAAAAACTAAAGTGGGAGCCAACACATTTTATGGGCATAAAAGACTGAACCGAATTCAACGAAACTCCATATGTAATTTAGTATTAACACCTGCCTGATTATAGGCTATATTAAAATATCTAGGTAAGAACAGAAGTGGGGGTTATAAGGGAAGCCTGAAATAAAAAAAAATTGATATTTCGCTTCCTATTGGGTTTTTGGCAAATTTCCATATAACAAAAGGTATTTTGAGTAACTTTTCTTATATACACTTTTGTCTTACAGCAAAGTATAAACAAGATACACAAAAAACTACAGCAGGAGTCAACAATTTGTTTGGGGATAAAAGACTGAACCAAACTCAGTATGTGAATTAGCACTCCTCCATCAAAATAACCTATATTAACTTAACTTTTGTCGTATAACGAAGTATAAATGAGTTGTAGAATAAAAACTACAATGGGAGTCAACAATTTTATTAGTACTCATTAATGTGTTTTTACGTATTATTTATTTCACATAGAAATTCAAATTGTAAGGGCATTTTAATTATTTAATTTGTATAATTTATTATTTAAACAATTTCATGCTGAATGTTAACAACGCATGATAGCAGACGTGCGGAATCAAACTCTTGAATTGTGGTATATATTATCTTATTTCCTCCGATATGTTGAAGATACTGAAATGACTGTGCTATCCATAACTATTAAATGTAACTTGGTAATGTCATTATAACAAAAGACAATATGTGTTTAAACTCAATATGATTTGAGGTTGTGGGGGGGGGGGTTGCTACACTCTCTTTTAAAATTTAAATTAAATTATTTTTAGAGTATGACTGTTATTTATTTACACCAGGATAAAATATAAATATAAATTACTATATAGGAATATAAGTTACTAGAAAATTTTTAATGTTTTGAAGAAGTAATTTTATTAAAGGAATGTTGATAACACTTAAGTAGGAGATGAAGTTGTCAGGAGGCTAACACAGTTAATCATGCTAACTTATTTCCTGTGAAATGTTGTATTTTGCATTCTACTCACATTTACTATTATGTATATAAGTAAGCTAGGATTGGTTTTTGACAAGAAATATGTACATTATTATTATTAATTAACGTCCACTTTTTGCAACTTAGGCTAATTGGGACGGGTTATCTACAGGTTACCACCCTTTTCTAGCCAGGGTGGGATTTTAGGATGTTATTTAATGAATTTCGTTTGCCCAGACAAGAATCGAACTCGCCTCTCTAAGTTTACCATGTGAGATAAAGGTCAACGCTTTAACTCACATGATATGTACATTATAGATGATAGATAAGTGTAGATGTAAACATTGAAGCCTTGCCAAAAAAAAAAAAATACCATCATCATTCAGCCTCAAATGATTTCTGGAGCGAAACCAGATACCTTAACTAGAACATATACAAATAGATGGAAAATATTAAAATTTTGGTTAACACTTCCAAAGGGTCTTAAAACCTGTCTGGTTTTAACTTGTGCCACTTATGGCTCAACATTCAACATTAAAACTGGAAATGAAAACTCCTTGTGACACCTTTCATGATGTCTTACACATTTGTGACTGAGACAATAGCATTTCCACAGGCTGCTAAAAAAAAACTCACTTGCTCTAGATTTCTTTGCCCCAAATGTGGCAAAAACCTTATCTACCGCATCCTTATATTTTCCAACCTCAAATTTAACTAAAAACATATATTCTCACTCTTCAATATTCTCTAGTATAATGGCTTCTTCCCAAGTTGGTGGCCAGTCCATTTAAATATAACTCTGAAAGACTCCGTAGAGTGGTTTTGATGTAGAGGGGACAAGGACTTTATAACAAAAAGGAATGGCCCCTGAAGACGTGGCATCTAGGCCACAAAAAATGTAGGGAGATTTGAAGGTAAGTCTGTTTAGAGGAAAGTGTTTATTGGTGTCCTTTGGCATACAAATTGGAAGAAGATATATTATGCGTCATTCAAATAAAATAATTTTAAATTAAGAGGAGCAAATTTTTTTTTCATATTTCATTTAATAGGAGTATAAGGAATTTAAGAGTTATCCACATGAGATTTTCTTAACCTTTTACATGCCGCTCTGTGATTCCAGTAAAAGTTTTATTTTTTTTCTCCAATATTGGTCTCAACATGTTTCAGTTTAAATAGTTAATACAAAAAATCTAAAAAAAAAAAATTTTTTGGTGGTTTTCCAACTTGTTCCAGAAGTGGAACATTGGCAGGTTCAGGTTATGCAAAGAAAAACAACAAACATTTTCTTAATACTTTCATTAGAATGTTCGATACAATAAGAATAATGTTGTTTTTATTAATATTAAAAAATGTAAAAATTGTATTGTATTATATTGTAATAAAACATTGAAACTGTTTGTAAAATAATAAAAAAATGCGTATGAACAATAAGAATACGGAATCAAACAATTTTGTTCTGCAAATATAAGATTTAAAATCCGTGATATTGCGGAAAACAATCAATATGAATGCGTTTCTGGCATTCTTTGCATATATATTTCGTGTTGGTGCCACAATGAACACACCTTCCTTGGGAAGCCGAAATTATATAATGTCCATCTGTCTTTCGCCTGCTAGGAGGGATGGTATTCTTCGGCCCTGTCCGCGGACCATCTTTCCGTGGTAAAGCCCGCATTAGTGCCATAGCCACCTAAGATATCAATTTATTATGAATAAGTTTTGTAATAACTGATAATAATTTTTGGAAAACAAAAAAAATAATAAAAATGATTATGATTTTACCTGCCGTCAAAAATCTAGATGAGTAATCTGAGGAGACGACGATTTTTTGTGGATTTCTTTGTAAAGTAGCCAGGATGTGACTACGGCCATGTTGAGAGCATTGGAAAATAGGTTCCACCACCATTTTTTTGAGCGAAGCTTAGGACGATATGACCCACTGCTTCTTCCACGGTACGAAATATTTTTTCCATTTTTAGTTATAGATAATTTAAAAAAAAATCCACGAATAAAATACTTAAACTATAATAAAATAAGAGAAAGAAACGCGATGCGGTTACGACAAGAACACAGTAATAACTGAGATAACTACACCAAAGGATGTTTGGCGTAGTATTTCCAATAATATGTGTTCTAAGAAACTAAAAAAAAAATACGCAGATTTTCTCTATCGCTAAGGAGTTATAACAAAAATTGAAGATCTTAGAAAAGCAATTAGTAGTTCCATGAATTTTTGTGTTCAGTTTTGTACGAAGAAAACAACGTAGGAAACAATGAATAGAACGATCATTTCTATAGCGTGAAGCTGCCATTGTTCCATATGTGGAACATTAAATTTATAATAAGTAAAACTGATTTTTACAATTTTTTTATTTACATTTTCTACAATGCATTATATTCAGTAATCTATCACAATTAATTAAATCGGTATTAAAATTAAATTTTATTGCTACAGAATTAAAACGAAAAAAAATAATCAAAACGCCTCTTGACATTGAAAAATCATAAACTTTAACTTTTTTTTACCGAACTAAAAGTGATGAAATCTTTATTGAAAAATTTTTAAAAAAATATTTCAATCGTTGTTTTGATGGGAAAAAATTGTTTTTGCAAAAAAAATAATAATTAAGTTGGTCGAAAAAATTGTTTAAAATATGTTCCACTTCTGGAACAATGGCGTCTAAAAGGTTAAAACGTCAAACATTATATTGGTCAGAATTCTCTAGGATATTCTTTGATTTAAGTTAGAAGGAGTTTGAGTAGATTGACTTAACTAAATAAAATTACTTGTCCCACACTGGGAATAAGAAATTAGTAACCAGTAGAAAACCCAGTTCAGTTAGGGTTAGTTTTATAAAGTCAATTTAAATAACTTTAGAATGGATCTTAATTTAAATAAAAATAAATCTAAAAACAAAAAAAGTTTACTTTGACCTTTACATTTTTGACTTAATAAAGGCCTTGACAGCTTTCACAAAATAAGATAAACACAAATGTTTTTAATTTTAATTTATTTTAAAAAAAACTCATGCCCTACTTTGCATCTATTCAAGAGTTTTACATACTCATTTAATGAAGTAGGTGATAGGTGGCATTGACAAAGAGCATCTGAAATGAGATGAGCATTTCAAAAGGACGGCTTTGGAAAGATGGTAAGGAATATTTTGATGTTAGATATCTAGAATGAATGAATGGAGATACACAAGTATGAAAAAGGTTCAGGATATACAAGAAGTAAATACAGTAATAGTAATAGTAATGTGTAGTAGTAGTAATGTGGTTCAAGAGGAAGAGGGTCCAGTTAGAAAATATTGTAATTCCATTCTGACTTTATAAGAAAACCTTCATAATAATTATTTACATAACAGTGTCTTGTAACTCCATTCTGACTTGGAGGCTAATTTTTTAATAAGTCTTACTTGATAAATCTTCACCATGATAGGAGATTCCTTAGTCACACAAATGCATAAGAAACTTGTTTTTTTCTTTTTTAACGCTTTGGTTACTTGTACAAAAGCTAAAAGCCTTTCATCACTCGACTGGAAAACCTCTCGTTGGAGAGTATGGCGAATAGCAGCCATCCTAAAATAAAAGAACACGTTTAATAACTAAATGTATAATTATTACTCAATAGCAATGTTGAATATGTAAATGTCTACCTTTAGGAATAGATCACTTAAAAATTGAATTTAGACATTAGGCAAAAAGGAAGTACTGGTTACTTTGCCAGCTAGGCTAACTTTTTATATAACACTATTAAGATTGGGGAGGTAATTCAATGGTAAATTGATTTGGAAATTAAACCATGGATCTAGTTAAGTAAAATAAGAATAAAACAAATAGATCTAATTAACATATTATTCAAAGTAAAATAAATAGTAGGAAAAAATAATGAAACTGACGAAAGGAAAAAACAAATATATCGCAGGAAATGTATAAGTATTAATAAAGGTAGAACTTAATTTCGATTTCTATTGACAACTGAAGTAGTTCACCAACCATTTAAATAAACCTCTGTCCAAGTCTAAAAATACATACTAACCCTAAGCCTATCACATAAGAAAGAGTTCAATAACATGTACTAAATATCATTAACTAATAAATGTTCTATTTCTTGTGGTGCCACAAGAGGTGCACAGAGAACCTGGAAGAGACAGGGCGGCAATACTAGGAGCCAAATAGACCATATTTTAATCACACCAGACATTAGACTCATATTATGGATGAATAATATTATAGGGATGCTGAAAGTAGTTCAGATCATTTCCTGGTGCTATAAGCACAGGGAACTGTTAAGCTGCATTTGGGGAGGCTTAGAATATAAAAAAAAGAACACTCTATAAAGAAATAAATGAGATGCAACTGAAGATGCACCAAAGAAATAACGTTTAATCCAAATAATTCATTTTCTGAACAGGATAAAAAGAGGAAACCTCAATGACAGTGGTGAAATCAAGAAGAGTGGGGCCAATAGATAAAAGAAATATTAAATGTTAAATATTAGGAGACCCGTCAGATGATCTGAGCCCTTATTAGTCAAACGAATAGAACAACATTGAGGAAGCTGTGCCACCTCAAGATTCTGAGAAGAGATTGATACAATAATCAAAGGTCTTAAAAATAATAAATCTCCTTCAGAACAACCGATAAAGCAGGGGATGCAATCTCTGATAATGCCAAGTGTAGAAAATATCTGATCATATAACAAGATACCCATTGAAAGGGCAGAAGTGGTGTCTATAAACAAATTATTAAACTCAGATGAGAAAAATAATAGGGGAATAGCTCTTCTCTCAACAACATATAAAGTACTGTTTGAGGTCAATTGTTAGAGGACAATTGATTATGGCATGACACGAATTTCTATTCTACCACAATTCCACATTGCTTAAATTTGTTTTATGATACTAGGAAATATCAAATTTAAGTCTTCTTTCAGAAGAAGCCCTCCTTTCTGCTAGACTGCAAATGCTCATTCCATCATTTATTCTATTTAAATATTTCACTAATCACCAAGAGAAAAATATTCTATTTCCTACTTGGACTGAAGATCCCGAGCTATTGTCCTGTACAAGTATCTAACACAGCTTCAAAATTTTCTGCTCAGCATATCACTCATACAAAATATCGACTCTGACTATTTCAACCTTTTTTAGGTAGGAAATAACTTTTATAAAACAATTGTTCTGTTTTTCATGGCACTAAATAATTTGAACTCTTCTCTAAACCAGAAATCCTTAATATGGTCATTAATGAATTGACCTTTACTTTTGTATGTAATATTTAAATATTGAATTTGTCAACAAGTAAAAATAACAGACAGTATAGTGTAAACCGAAAAATGTCACTTAACAGAGAGTTTTGAAGTGACTGACTTCTTGGTAAGATCGATAAATATGAGTATAGCTTTTATAGCTTTAGATACATCACAAGAAACGTGGTGAGTGAGTGAAAACTGTTTCATTGGTTTTGGTACACCCCTATAGCAAAGAAAGTGGAGATATTCTAGGCCTGCAATAGCTGTGCACTAATCAATGCTTGGAGAAAATTATAGAAGTTACTTCACAGAACATGCAAAGGTTAACCATAAAATACTCAGGCATAACTGAAATAAATTATTAGATGATTATACAATAAAATGGTTACTACAATTTAAACTTTTTACGAACTAAATCATTAAAATGGAAGGAGAACTAGTTACTCAAATAAAATAAAATTATAATATCAATAGATTCTTGGAAGTATTTTATTATAAGAATTATTAAAGCTCTCCAACTCTCTTTCTATGAATTTAGGAATCTTGTAATTGCACTGATTAACTGAACAAAGAAAATGCAATTTTAATTGCAAATGGCCTATATTCTAAATTAGATAAATCTTGTTTGTATTACCTTCTTCTGAAGAATATTCAATCTATGAAATATATAAATAAAAGGTAGTTTATTAAAACATATCAAGATTTATTGCCAAAATGAAATCATGAGGTCTACACTAGTAACCTTAGTATCAACAACTTTGTAACCTCCTAAGCTGTTAACTGTCAAATTACTCAGGGTTCTGTTGATCATCAGAATTTATTGACAGGAGAGAAAAGTATGGACTTATTTATACAAGTTATTCCTTTCTCCGCACTATTATTATTTTATCCCATATTTTGTTTATTTGTAGGAGATGATAATAACATTTAGGTAATGAATTGTTTATGTGAGTATATTTTTAAATGTTTTCTTATTTTATTACAATAATTGATAGACTTTTTATTCATTTCAGTTGTTCTAAGATGGCTTAGTAAGACTGCAATTGATTATTAACCTAGTCAAAGGTATAAATAGTTTCTTTTGAGATTTATAGTAATGCTGAAGTAAAATAAGTTTACTGACATTGTTCCTCTGTTTTGTAGTACTGAAATAATATGAGTGCTCATCTAGATATTAATATTGTTACAAACACAAGGTTTGATGCAAAATGGCTTAAGACTGATCTTCAAGAGGCTATTCGAGGTCCTCACTTAGCACACTCATGGAATGAATTAGTTAAAGATGGAGAAATTTTTGGTGAATTTAGCCAATCATTATTAAATTCAGCTGGAGCATTAGCTCACAAAGGTATATTTATTTCTTTATACAACTTCAAACTTTTATTTTATCTCAGTTCTCTTCATTCATATCCTTTGATGCGTATCCAGTTATCAAACATTTCTTTTAATATATAAAATATCTAATACTGTGTCCCATAGATTTGCTTGATTTTACTTGTTTCTGAGAGGTTGGGGAAGAATGTAAACTCTTCATAACAATATAAAAATGAGTTAATCACAAATCAAGATTATATTTTATTTAACTTGTCACAATAATACTAGGGTACAATATTGGTTGCTTTATTTACTGATAATTTTTTAGCCGTATGTAGGTGTGCAGTTATGTTAGATCACTCTACTATCGCTGAGGAGAAGGTATACTAGTTTCTGTGTAAAATTGTGATTTGTGTATGTTTTACATCGAATATTGTGTGATCATTTTTGGAATGTGTATAATCAGATTACAATCCTATTCTAGCTAGGGTTGACTAAGTGTCTTGATTAGACTATCATAAAATACCCTATGATAAAGTTAGATTTGAATCCCCAATATTTATGGTGACACATTAATACTAAAGTTTATAATATCTTATAAATATTATTATTTTACAATGTATTTAATACATATTATTATATTATTTTACATTAAAATGTTATGTAGACACCAATATTACTAGGGGGCCTTATTTTAATTTTTACGATATATAAAAAACACTTTTCATTTTAATTTACCTATCTTCGCCATCACTTAATTTTTGGCATATGGTTTCTTTAGTCTTCCTCTCTCTTTAATCGTTTCACTCAACACTGAAGATCATATTTGTTAATAGTTGAAATTGGACCGGGAGTAGAGGGGAATCCGAAAATTCAAAGTATCTCTGTTATAAGGTTATAGGATTGAAAAATGTTTTATAACTAATCTCATTGAATATTTAATTTTCTACAATGTTGTTAAGTGCATTTTTTACTTGTCTTTAGTGTTAGGTATTTTGTCTTTTCTGTGCTTAGTAATTTTACTCTCACTTTAATTTTTACTTTAAGTTACTGAGTCACTAAAAATATCATGGTCAGCGAACATTTAAAGTTCTGTGTACGTAGACTTTTTACTTTAGGAGAAATTGAGAATAGATTAAGAAATGAGGTGACTAGAGTGTCATTCTAGCACTTGGGAAGTCTGCTTAGTTTATGTGGTCTCTGCTGGAAGGACTTTTTCATTGGTGGAGAGCCTGCCTCATCAGAGCCATTTTACTGGATGCTGTATCCAGAGTGGCTGCCTATGAAAGGTAGAAATTAGAATGTATTTTATGGCCATATATAGAGAATAAGAATAAGGCAAAAATGTTCCATGACAAGAATATGGGAAATTGTAAAGAGAAGGAGAAAGAATATGAAACTTTGGAAGATTAGAGAAATAAGTATAGATTACTGAAGACTATACAAGATTAATAACAGTTGGTTCTTAAGGATATCTCATAAAAACCTATTCTTAGCCAAGATACCAGAGCGTTATCAACCTGTATAATGCATTGCCTATTGTAAAAACAATTAGTACTAAAAGAAAATAATAAAGTTACTGAAATTGTGTTGGCAATTAAGAAGCTGCTTCTGAACGCTCAAAAACTTTAATGTAATTTTGAACTTGACTTTTTTCTCTATTTTCTATAGATTTACTCATGGACTTATATATTTACTTAATTCATCATAATATTACCTCATTAATTTTCTGTATTATTATTCCAGGAGAAAATGGCACTTATTATTGTGGGCTGCGTGTGCTAAATTGCACATGTTGTGATGGTGTTTGTGGTCCCCAAAGAGGATGTAATTGCCCTCCATGTCAGCAACTTTCTTTAGATGCTCCTCAGCTACAAGCAAGATCAAAACCTCCATCATCACAGAAAATTTTAAATTCATGGACTTGGGCTCCTGGACAGAGTATGTTAATTTGTCCATTTTAAAATATATAGTGTTCTACATAATTTTAAATTTATTTGAATTTTTAATTTTCTTTCAGAGCTTGATGATCTCATTAATAGTTTATCTTCACTACATTATGAGCAGAGGGAATTATGCAGATATGTGGCTGGAAGTGCATTGTCTTCATGTCGTTTGCGACAGCGTCTTATGGTTGCTCATAGGTATTTTGTGGCCCTTGGGCGACAAAAGCCATCTGAGTCAACAAAATTTAATGAGAAATCAACCTTAATCAAAACACCTGTCACTGCAACAAAAAAGAGGTGTGAACTTTATATAAGCTCTCTATTAATGGAGTATACTCAATCATGTGCTTTCTAAATGTATGTAATGTCTACTATAAGCACTATTAAATGCCATTATTCCTTTTAGTACTCGAGTTATTGAAAACGCATCGGCTGGTTTAGCAAAAGTTGGAACCAGAGCTGCTCTAAATTTTTCATTTGCTTTCTTGCGAAGGGCCTGGAGATCTGGTATGTATTTAGTACTTGATGTATTACATATTTATTATTATTATTATTTATTAACGTCCACTTTTTGCAACTAAGGCTAATTGGGACGGGTTATCTACAGGTTACCACCCTTTTCTAGCCAGGGTGGGATTTTAGGATGTTATTTAATGAATTTCGTCACTAAATAATTTCCTATGCCCAGGCAAGAATCGAACTTGCCACTCTAGGTTTACCATGTGAGATAAAGGTCAACGCTTTAGCTCACATGGCTAACCTGAGCCCCAAATATTACATATTTAATTTATGAAGCCATATTTGAAGTTTGATAAAGATCCAATTCTATTTGAAGATATTTAGTAAAATATAATTTTTTACCAACTTTTTTGTTTTATTTATCAAAAATCAGTTCTATTAGCATTTTGTTTTATTAGTTTCTTCTTATAGATGATGTTATATTAGCTAATTAAATCTCAGTTAAGATTAGCGATACTTTTTATGCTTAACAGGCTAGAAATATGGGATTCCTAGCTAAGAATGATAATATAATTCTTAAGTCTTTTTTTAATTTGTGTGTTTTCTGGGTGGAAAATTATTTTAGCATAAGATATTGTCCACAATGTGCTTCATTTCTGTTTCTATTTTCTCCCAGTGGTTTGTGATCTCATGATGGATGGCTTCTTAGTTTTTTTTTTTTTTTTTTTTTTTCTTTTTTTTTTTTTTTTTTTTTTTTCTTTTTGGAAATTCCCTATATTTTCTAGATTTAGCCACGATTAATTGATGGTTGCTGTCTACTTTTGATTTGATTTACTTGTTATATCTTTGTTTAGCTATATTGCTAGCTAGTTTAAATCATTTATTATCAGTTGATTGGGTTTATGTCGGTGTTCTTCTTTTCACGACTTCATACAAGGGGTTTGTTGAATCTATTCTACTAACAGAATGTTCTTAGCATTTTACCTTGATTCTTCCTATTCCTTAGGCTTTATTACCCACCTGTTTTGTCACTAACAGAATTTTCTTCTCTTTTATTATAGAATTAAAGTCCTACAAAATTACAATAATTTTTTTTAGTTCTTTTTTTTTTATTTTTTTTTTTTTTTTATGGCACTCATTAATTAATTATTTTTGAGCACAAACAAGTTCGAATACTTCATCGAAGCAGTCTTGTATAGGAAAATTCACCTATAGGAAAATGTATGACTTAATTGGGATTACTATTTACCTTTACCATTTCTAGTGCATGGTTTACCAAAAAGTATTGGTAAAGTATAGTTTTGGCAAAAGTGTTTCCCTGGGAAGCTCTTATTCAAAAATAAATGAAAACTTTTCATACTTACTTCATCTCTGTTAAAGATTAGTTCTAATATTTACCATTAAGTCTTGCATATACCTCAAAATATCGGACACACGGTGGCTGCGTAAATTAAGCAGTTTTCTCATGTGCTTATATGATGCCTCTAGTGATCTCATCTTAATATATATTATCTATTTCTAAGTAAAAATCCGATAAGTAGAAGAGGAGGTTTACTGCAGGCTGAAAACAAGAAAATATGAATAACTCTCTTAATATATAACCTACGAATAAATGTATAGTGCAAGAATTGTAGAGCATCAATATTTTAACAAGATTTGTTCTACTAAATTGTTCAATTTGACTTAAAATAAAGAACATATTGTTGTGAAAATGAAGGATTAGCAGAGAGTCGCTTATTTGGGAAGTGCGATATAGATCAAAGAAGCTGTCAGAATGTTCTAGCTCCTACCAGTACCTTCCAGCCAGACGTCGAGGGGTCCAGACAATTCCCCTTTGATGTATGCCGACAACCTATATAAAGAATGGCCAGCCGCGAGCGAGTCAGTTTTATTCTCACCTGTCTTGATGTTCACATCAGTGCTACAGTGCGACTTAGTGCAGTGTGGAAAACTGTTTTTATAGGAAGAACAGTGTTGTGCTGCGACTGTAAGTAACAGTTTAGTGCCGTGTTTAAGACAGTGCAGTCCCGCTAAGTAAAGGACAGTGCAGTACCGCGAAGTAGAGGATAGTGCAGTGCCGTCTTTCTGTGAATTTCAGTGACCGTGAGTGAATTATTGGAATGTGTAATCTGAAGAACAGTGACGCTATCAGTGTATACTGTGAGTAGTAATTAGGAATAATTACCAAGTGTATTGTGCATTGTGAAATAAATTGTGCAGTGATAAAAACTGTGAAACTTGCGAGTATTTAATTTTGCAATCCAAAAGAACTCTTATTAAAAACGTTTATTACTGGTTTTGGTAATAAAAACGTAACAACTGAAAAATGAAGTTTGAAGAACTAAAAGTGGAACATCTGAAGAAGGAGCTGGCTAAACTGGATCTGCCAACAACAGGAAACAAGGCTGAACTACAAAGGCGGTTGACAGATGAATTCCAATGACAAGGAATCGATATAAGTACACATGAGTTTGACGATAAAGAAGACATTGCTGTAAGTAATCCTACCTCAAGTAGCAATTTGGACTTAAATGCAATTTTAGCCGCTATGATGGAAAATAACCAGAAACTCTTGGAAGCTTCAAAAAGTAACAGCGAGAAAATCTTTACGGAAGTCAGACAAGAATTTCAGGATTCTTCTAGAGCTAATTGTGAGAGACTCGAAGAAAAATTTCAAGAAGCTTCTAGAGCTAATTACGAAAGACTAGAAGAAGCTTCTAAAGCTAATTACGAAAGACTAGAAGAAGCTTCTAGAGCTAATTATGAAAGCCTAGAAGAACTTTCTAGAACTAATTGCGAGAGGCTAGAAGAGAAATTTCAGGAAGCTTCAAGATCAACTAACCAAAAACTCCATGAAATGTCAGAGGTATTGGGCAAACGAGTGGAAGCCATAGAGCAGAGAGTCAGCGAGTTTGATGAAAAACTCTGCGGCATTTCTGCGGCACAGAAGAAGGTTGAAGAGGACGTGTCCAACCTAGGAAGAAAGATAGACGATGAAATACGTGAGCTACAATTCCAAATGGATAATCTACATGTTCGAGAGGGTCCGGTGAGGCTCATTTCAGAACATTCCAGCAAGATAAAGTCCCCAACTTTTGACGGTAATGTACCATTTAATGTTTTTAAATTCCAATTTGAGACGGTGGCCAGTAGAAACGGATGGAATAATGAAGAGAAAGCTGTAGAATTGATTTTGGCACTGAAGGGAACCGCTGCAGAAATCCTGGAGAGTTTACCGTCAGCTTGTAGGAATAATTATGAGGACATTATGTTGGCATTACAGCACAAGTTTGGCGGTGAGCATAAGCAAGAACTGTACAGGATGGAGTTACGGGGCAGAGTGCAAAAACCGAATGAGATGCTCCAAGATTTTGCCATGGAAATTGAACGTCTGGTGCAGCTGACTTATCCAGGTGAAAATCATCCGTTCCTAGATCAGTTCAAGATAGAAGCATTTGTTAATGGTATACGAGACCCAGATGTTAAATTTGTGGTGTGTGCTATGCAAAAATCATCCTTTGCTTAAACCATCTCTTATGCGTTAGCCCAGGAGACCGCTAAAGTAATTTCAAAACCACAAGTCTACAAGGTGCGACGTCTTGAGGCTGATATTCAAAATGACGCCTAAATGTTAAGGAGTGACATAGAAGAATTAGTCAAGTGAATAATGGAGGAGCAAAGGATCAGATCAAGCTCAAAGTGCTTCAACTGTGGCATGGCCGGCCATTTTCAACACAACTGTAAATCACCGAAGAAAAGGTCAAGATCTGTTTCGCTACCAAGGGAGAACAAACGGACGATTAACCCAAATCTCAAGAGACACCGTTAAACTAAAGCGAGCTAGCTCTGAGGGGCAAGAGCTAGCTCCTACAACGGCTGGCCCCACAATCTCCATTTCCATAATACAACAACAAAATAGCAACCTTACAGCTCGTGGACTCATTAACGGAAGGAAGCAGATCCTCACCATAGACACAGGGGCGTCGCAGTCCATAATTAGGCCCGATTTGGTAAAAGGATCAGTGGAACCATTAAACGACGTTCGACTGCGCACTGCTACTGGGGAATCAGCCACCGTCTATGGAAGAGCCAAGGTTCGACTGACTATCGCCAACACTAGCATCGATCATGTATTTGTTGTCGCCGACATAGTGGACGAAGTGATCATCGGTGCAGACTTCATGATAGCCCACGG
Organism: Riptortus pedestris; assembly: GCA_019009955.1. Classification (NCBI taxonomy): domain Eukaryota; kingdom Metazoa; phylum Arthropoda; class Insecta; order Hemiptera; family Alydidae; genus Riptortus; species Riptortus pedestris. The sequence continues at coordinate 201,744,424 of CM032228.1, read as the reverse complement.
TATCAATCTGCACATGGGTCAACAAGTTATGATCTGGCGCTACGTCGAGATACCCTTGGATGTTGGATATGAGAGCAAGACCACAGTAAGGAGGCTATTTACCGTCGGACGCCAGAAATTACCACCCCAGTCGGAAACCTTAGTATGGGCGCGTGTGGAAGAAGATTGTGAGGATAATCGGTTGTGGGTGGTAGGACCAAAAGAACTTAAAGAAGACATTATAACAGCTAAAGCCCTCGTGAAAACCTGCGACGATGGACGAGTTCCGGTGAGAGTACTTAACCTATCCAACAATGAGAAGATCATTAACAAAAATTTTGAAATAGGTCAATGTGAGCCAGCAGAAGCAATAATTAACTGTGCCAAAAATTCAGGATGCCGAAAATGACATCCAAGGAGCGCGAATTACTTGCAGAAGAAGAAGAAAAATGGATGAAAGGACTGACATCGCCTGAAAGAAACAAAGCAAAGGAGTTGCTAAGAACACATGCCTCCGTCTTCGCCCTAAGCAATAAAAGCCCAGGTAGGACAGCTGTAATGAAACATGAAATAAATACCGGTGAAGCGAGACCTATAAAACAAGCACCCAGGAGTGCTTCCCTAGCGAAGCGGAATGAAGTTAAAGAACTTGTCAACAAAATGGAGCGGAATGGAGTCATTGAACCATCTTCGAGTCCGTGGAGCTCGCCAATAGTTCTAGTAAAGAAGAAAGACGGCAGCACCAGATTCTGCGTCGACTACAGAAAACTCAATGACGTCACCAAGAAAGGCAGCTATCCGCTGCCAAGAATTGACGACACCTTAGACGCGTTGGCTGGAACGAAATGGTTTTCCACCTTGGACTTGCAAAGCGGCTACTGGCAAGTAGAGATAGCCAATAAGGACAAAGAGAAAACTGCCTTTAGTGCAAGCAATGGTTCATGGCAGTTCAAGGTGATGCCATTTTGACTCTGCAACGCCCCAGCTACTTTTGAGCGTTTAATGGAACGTGTGCTAAAGGGTCTCCATTGGAAGACATGCTTGGTGTATCTAGATGACATAATCGTTATGGGGAAGACTTTTGAGGAACATCTTAAAAACCTGGATGAAGTATTTAGTCACATAACAGCAGCTGGGCTGAAGTTAAGCATAAAGAAATGTGGTCTGTTTCAGAAGGAGGTCAAATACTTAGGGCATCGGGTAACAGCAGAAGGCATCTCCACTGGCGAGGACAAAATACGGGCAGTAAAGGACTGGCCTCGACCACGAAATCTTTACGAGCTGCGTAGCTTCCAGGGGCTTTGCACATACTACAGGAGATTCGTGCCAAACTTCGCTCAGGTAGCTGCCAGTTTGCATGAGCTAACCAAAAAGTCGCGACCATACCACTGGAGTGAGGCAGCGGAAGATGCATGCCAGAGGCTCAAGGAACTCTTGTGCACAGCACTTGTCCTTGCCTGTCCAATCGCTGGACAGTTCATAATTGACACGGACGCCAGTGGCTATGGAATAGGAGGAGTGCTTTCTCAAGTAATTGATGGGGCAGAAAGAGTCATTGGCTACTACAGCAGGGTACTCTCCAAGCCCGAAAGAAATTATTGTGTTACCCGGCAGGAGCTTCTGACAGTGTTGGAGTGCGTCAAGCATTACCACAAATACTTGTATGGTCAACACTTCACCTTAAGAACAGACCACTCCGGACTACGTTGGTTGCTGCAGTTCAAGAACCCAGAAGAGTAGCTGGCACGATGGATTGAACGTCTGCAGAGCTATGACTTCAACATCGAGCATCGAAAAGGGGGGAAACACAATAACGCTGATGCCCTTTCAAGACGGCCTTGTAACGTAGAATGCAAACATTGTACTAAAGCCAAGAAAGAGGAAAGCGTGATTGATGTGCGACTTACCCATATTGGCTCAGACGAGGACTGGCCGAAGGCTCAGAAAGATGACCCGATTCTGGCGAAGATTATATTGGCTAAGGAGGGCAACAGAAAACCGACCCGTAATGAGACATCAGCTGAAAGCCCACTTGCGAAATCATACTGGGTCCAGTGGAATAGCCTGAAACTGGTAGAGGGCTGCTTGGATCTTGGAAGAGTACAGATGGCAAAACCACAACCGACCTAATTGTCGTGCCCACTTCCAAGATAAAAGAGGTATTGAAGCAGTTCCATAATGGTCCCAGCAGCAGTCATCTGGGGATTAAAAAACCCTGGAAAAGATAAAACAACGATTTTACTGGGTGGGATGTCAGCAATCTGTAACTGATTGGATAGCCAATTGCGAGCAGTGCATTGCAGCCAAGGGACCAACGAGAAGAAGTTGTGGCAAACTTCAGCTGTACACCGCAGGTGCCCCTTTCGAGCGGATAGCCATCGTTGTTGCTGGTCCTTTCCCTGTCAGTGAGGCTGGAAACCAGTATGTCCTAGTTGTAATGGATTATTTCAGTAAATGGCCCGAAGTGTATGACATTCCAAACCAAGAGTCCAAAACGGTTGTAGATGCCTTTCTAAATAATTGGGTGTGCCGATCCGGGGTTCCAATAGAACTCCGAAATTTTGAATCGGCCATATTCAAGGAAATGTGTGAATTGTATGGCATCAAAAAGACAAGAACGATACCGCTTCATCCACAATCTGATGGCATGGTCGAAAGATTTAATTGGACACTGGAGGAAAATCTCAGAAAAGTGGTTAGCACACACCAAAGGGATTGGGATGTGCACATACCAAAATTACTACTGGCTTACCGGTCGGCTGTCCATGAGTCCATCTCACGTACTCCAGCGAAAATCTTATTTGGAGCAGAATTAAGACTGCCAGCGGATTTGGAATTTGGAGCCAAACCCGGACCGTCCTTCGAAGACAATGGAAATACTCCCTGGCACAGGAAGACCTGCATGAGCTCCATGAGTTTGTAAGCAACCGTATTAAAATGACAGGTGATAAGATGAAAGCCAGGTATGATCGAGCAGCAAATACGGAGGGATTCACTGAAGGACAAATGGTACTACTATTCAACCCACAACGCAAGAAAGGACTATCCCCTAAATTGAAAAAGCACTGGGAGGGATCTTACAAGGTAATCAAGAGATTGAACGACGTTGTCTACAGGATACAGAGATACCACAACCCGAGGTCCAAAATGAAAGTGGTACACCTAGAGCGACTAGCCAAGTATGGCAACGGCGATATTGAGCCTATTCGGGACGAAAAGGCTTAAGTGGGCGGCAGTGTTGTGAAAATGAAGGATTAGCAGAGAGTCGCGTATTTGGGAAGTGCGATATAGATCAAAGAAGCCGACAGAATGTCCTAGCTCCTACCAGTACCTTCCAGCCAGACGTCGAGGGGTCCAGACAATTCCCCTTTGATGTATGCCGACAACCTATATAAAGAACGGCCAGCCGCGAGTGAGTCAGTTTTATTCTCACCTGTCTTGTATGTTCATATCAGTGCCACAGTGCGACTTAGTGCAGTGCGGAAAAGTGTTTTTATAGGAAGAACAGTGTTGTGCCGCGACTGTAAGTAACAGTTTAGTGCCGCGACTGTAAGTAACAGTTTAGTGCCGTGTTTAAGACAGTGCAGTGCCGCGAAATAAAGGACAGTGCAGTGCCGTCTCTCTGTGAATTTCAGTGACCGTGAGTGAATTATTGGACTGTGTAATCTGAAGAACATTGACGCTATCAGTGTATACTGTGAGTAGTAATTAAGAATAATTTCCAAGTGTATTATGCATTGTGAAATAAATTGTGCAGTGATAAAAACTGTGAAACTTGCGAGTATTTAATTTTGCAATCCAAAAGAACTCTTATTAAAAACGTTTATTACTGGTTTTGGTAATAAAAACGTAACAATATTTTACAACCTCTAATCCCCGTCCCCTATTCCTGGTTCGATTTCAGTCATTATAGAGTCGAATTAAATGGTTAAATATTCAGTATAGTGTAGATCAAATTTATGAGTACAACCTCAATCAAAGAAAATCTGCTAAAAGCATGGTATATAGTACCTCGATGTTCCAGACTGATGCCTCTGCAACTGTTTATGATAAATTAGTGCAATTGGTTTTCTATATGTAGGGTTTTAAAGATCCTACAACAAAATGTGCGAATCTTATTTTGTTTAAATAATATCTTCCTACTTTATCAATGATGTTGATAGTGTATTTTTTTTTTTTATTTTTTAAATTGTGACCTCTGCAGTGTTAACAGATATATATATATATAAAATTGTAACCTGTATCTGTACATTAATATTTTCGCGAAATTTCACGTTAACTTTTCGTTTCACATGTCATAGACACCATAACTGCATTTTGTTTCTTTCGTGTGTTTGTTTGTTACCTTTTCACGCATAAACGGCTGAACCGAATTTTATAAAACTTGGTATGTATATTACTGCTAGCCCAACTTAGACTTTAGGCTATACTAATATTCTCTGAGACGAACAGGAGTGGGGGTTATAAGGGAGGCCTGAAATTAAAAATAGCGATATTTCGTTTCTTATTGGTTTTTCGGCAAATATGCACATAACAAAAGTTGTTTATTTTATTATTTAGAGTAACTTTTGTTATATACACTTTTTTTGTATACCGAATTATAAATGAGATATACGCTAAAACCTATAGTGGAAGTGAACAATTTTATTTGGCACAAAAGACTCAACCGAACTAAATAAAAGTCGGTATGTGTATTAGCATTAACGCCTTCATTATAATAAGCCTTTCCAACATTTCTAGGGACGGGCAGGAGTGGGGGTTTTAAGGGAGGCCTGAATTTAAAAATAGTGGTATTTGGTTTTCTATCCGTTTTCAGCAAATATGCACATAACAAAAGTAGTTTATTTTTTTAATTGAAGTGACTTTTGTGATATTGACTTTTGTCTTATAACATTGTATAAACGAGATATACACTATAAACTAAAGCGGGAGCCAACTATTTTATTGGGCACTAACGATTGAACCGAACTTAACAAAACTCGGTATGTCAATTAGCATTAATTCTTCCATGATTATAAGCTATATGAAAATGTTTAGGTTGGAACGGGAGTGTGGGTTATAAGGGAGGCCTGAAATAAAAATTCGCGATATTTCATTGTCTATTTGTTTTTCGACAAACGTGCACAGAACAAAAGTTGTTTACTTTGTTATTTAGAGTAACATTTGTTTTATACATTTTTTTCGGGAACAATGTATGAAGCAAGTAATTTGCATAGAAATATTGATATCCTCAACAATTCTTTCCAATATGAACTATCAGGTACCTCACATGGAAAAATTAATTCAAATCTATTTTAATATTTTGTCCTTAATAACATAAATCTATGCATAATGCACAGGAGACAGGACATACGACAATCTGGAGGGCAGTGAAGTCTTACATAAAAAATTAATTTTATTATTAACAAATCCACAGCAGCGACAGGTATAAACCCTAAACACTGGGACGGGGAAATGTCAAAATATTGTGCAAAGTAAAGCCTTGCCAAAAAAATACCATCACCATTCAGCCTCAAATGAATTCCCGGGCGAAGCCGGGTATCTGAGCTAGTATATATATATATATATATATATATATATATATATATATATATATATATATATATACACACACACATGCACGCGCGGCTCTCACACATCTTTCATTTAATAGTCTGTTTACACTCTAGTCATCACAGTTTTTATTTGGTTATTACAAAACTCCATTTTAAAACATTTTAAGTAATAGAAAAAATCAAGGTCTTTAATGACTAAAAAAGGATCAAGGGTGGGATTTTAATGAAGGAGTAAAATGTATATTATGTGTGTCAGATCAAAAAATGTACACCATCACTGTTGATGAAGTATCTACAATTGGTAATTTACACAAATTTGTCTCTAACTTCAATATTAAGGGTACTATTTGTTTTTGTGTGATCAGCCTTCAGTAAACAGCTACTCCTCAAGCAATTTTTATAGTAAGCCACTATATCACTTAATATCTCATGTTCAGCTCCAATTTCAAGCCATGCTTTCGTGGAGTTCTTTCAAGGTAGAGATAGAGAACACAAAATGATATCATATTATTTTTGCTTCATTCTAAGATATGAGAAATTGGCTTATTTTATACAACCCTTACATGAAAGGCATTTTGTGTGTGTGCGTGTGCGTGTGCGTGTGTGTATCAGGAGTTAAGTATTTTTATTTTCTTAAATCTAAAAAATTTCAGGAGATATATTTATTTGTATACTAATAGTCAAAAGAAGTTCAATGTTTTTCCACTAAGAGAGTATGTTTCTAAAAAGTTGAAGCATTAAAAAAAGAAATTAGTTGAATCCATTAAGAGTCATTTGCTTGTTTTTTGTTGATTAATGATTATTCTTATGTAATTAAAAAGAAAGAAAATAAATTGGCTTTACTTACAAAGCTGGATAGTACTTATTGAGACTCTACCATGCCCTGAAAGGAATAATGAGTTTCCAGTATTTCTAGTTTCAATATAAAATATAATGGTCAAAGTGTAATTCCTTTTTTTTTTTAGTCTGTGCTGTATTCTCCTAATTGGTATGCTGATAAATTACTTTTAATTTTTTCTATATTTTTTTCTGTCATATACTCCTGTATTTTGGCATATGAGTAATTCTTCTTTGAAGGTTTTAGTCACACCCTGCTACCAGGTTCCTACACAGATAAATTGCTGATAAATTTATTTGATTGAAATTGCTTGCACTTACTCCCCGATTGTATTAATGTGTTGACTATTTCATTAAAAAGCCGAAGCTGAATACTTTTTTTTCAGTCATGCAGTTTTAGACATTATCTGTCTTAGGAAAGGAATCACTTGCAGGGCTCAGTTGATAGTCTTGTCCAGATGGACACCTCTTGTTTATATTTTCATTTTCTAGTCTCAGAAACCACGTATGCCTTATTTGTATCTGACAAATGTATAATTAAGTATTGTGGGATTATCAAATTCCTGGTTTAACTAAGTCTGTTTACCACTCATTCTAGTGAAATGAAGTTTTAATAAAATTTGTGATATATCCATATGATTTGGGTGTTTTAAACCATGCAATATCTTATTTTATGCCCAATCACACTTAAAGAACTTGTGCTCATTTAGTGAAGGATACATTTTTTCAAGGATATATCACTTAGTTGTGTCTGAAGAAGCTTTACATTTATGGTATTGATGCTTGTAGAATCTATTCTATTAACTGGAAACTTTATCTGTTTAATTAAAATTTTTGTTTGTATTAACATTTATTGTATAATATAAGTTATTGTACTTAGGGAGAAATGCTAGTGATCTTAGTTTAGGAAATTTATAAACAGGGTTAGCATGTAACTTTCCTTGTTTAGGCAGGCGCCTGGTGCATTTTGCACAATGTCATCTATATTACTGACTAAGTATATAAAATTGACTCATTGACTATTTTAAATGAAAATGTATTCTATTTTCTGAGGATTCTGTGTATTGAAAAGAAGTTATTATATAATCTCTTTTTTTGTGATCTTTACATAGGAGAGAGTTCATCCAAATTTCTATAGTTTGCTAGTATGGTGACCAGAATAAAATTTTGTTTAAGCACTAAGGACTTATGTCTTTGTATTTCTCTTTTCATGTCTTGTAATCACCTTTTGTGTTTTTTAATTTGAAAAAAAAAAGCACAATAACAACTCTTGATGAGTTTTCTATTAAGGCTTGGTTTGCCCTGGAAATTCTCCTTTATTAATGTGGAGCTCACAATTGTATTGAAATAGATCTACCGTAATGGGGTATTCATTATTTAGTTAGGCACACTTATACTAAAGTTTGTATGAATTAACTTATAGCCAGGAAACCTATTTCATCAAAATGCCTCAACGTTCTCCATAGTGATGTCAGGGATCGAGGGGCATGTTCTTCTATTAAATGGAGTCATCCTCAACCAAGCCAGATCAGTTATTGTTGTTGGCACTCGGAGTTGGATGGTAAGAATGTCGTCGTCTCCACTTGCCTGTTTCGATGGCTGTCTTTGTTGCTCTTTAACTCCTTGTGTTAGCTTAAAAGCTATTTGTGGGCTTGCCATTGACTGAATCATCAGCAATATATTTTGTGATTTTATTTTTTTTCTTTAAGAGGCTTTTATTACATTTCTTCTTGCATTGACTGGGTATTTACGTCATTTACAATTCTTAATTGCTGGTTAATCTTATACATATCTTCATTTTAAATTTGTTATTTTTATAACAATAAAATAAAATCTTTTTGGTATATGTTTGAAAAATGTTTTTTTTTTTTTTTTTTAAAATTGATGTTGTTTTATTATTTACTTCAAGATCAAGGAAAAATACGTCGACTTGTAACTTTTGATGAGCAAGGTTCGAATCGCAGGAGTAGCACATAACATTTCCTTTAGATGTGTATTTTACGGGTTTAGAGGTTGGACTTCTATCCTACTTATCAGTTATTGAGGAGTCACTTGAATAAATAAATATATTACTTTGACTGAGAATACTACAAAAATGGCAGAGGTTTGCAATATGACCTTATTTGCTCCCACAGAAAGCCAGGTGTCAGACCCTTCCTTTCTGCAGGTTGTTAAATTCAAAGTATAGATATGTTTTTGAATTTATTGAGTACAAATATTCTTTCTTTTTAACATTGTTAGTTGATTATTATAATTTAGCAGTAATTCCTTTATTTCTTCATTGATAGTTTTTTATGAGATTTTTAAATATTTTAGCTCTTCAGATCAGCTCTTAATATTTATACAGCTTTATGATTAAAGATTTTTCAAATACTTTTGGTCATTGAAAGTACAATAATATCAGCACTGTTATCAAGATTAAAGTGAATTTCAGTGTCTGTCCATTAGTATGATATATATAAGTGGGCATTTTTAATTAGTATATTAATTAATAATATAGTTTACTTATTTCAACTCCTTTGTTCTTAGGATATGTTGTCTCATGGTTTCATTTAAGTTACCATTGATCATTCGCCATATTACATCTGTCATCTGTCATCCAGCCATCTGTCATCGTCTTTGTATCTTTTTAACAACTTATATAAAATCATGAAATTCAGAATATATTTATAAACACACTATACCATACTCGATATTTAACTTGATATTTCATCTAACTTTAAAGTTCATATTCATAAACTTAAAGTTAATAACTGAAATTGGACCAAGAATAGGAGAGGGGGCTAGGAGGGAGGGAAATTTGAAAATTCAAAATACCTCCATTATCATGAGTTGGATCGAAAAATGTTCTAGAACCAATCATGTTCTATTGGTGTTCTACAATTGTTGTATACATTTTCCCGTAACTCAAATATTAAGAGAGTTATGTATATATACCTCCTTATTTTGTCAGTAAGCTACCACTTCTACTCATCATATTTATTTTTAGAAATAGAGAATATATGATGAGATGAGACCAGTAGTGTCATACAGCACATGGAAAATCTGCTTAGTTTACGCGCATGAGCATGCAGCCCATGAGTGATAGACTTATTGTTGAATCATCTTCATTTTTATTATTTCATGGAGTACCAAACTGACAAAGAATCCCAAAACTAGGCCAGAATGACACAAGGAAATCGTATTTCTTTTTATTTAACAACTGCTTCGTACATATTCGAGAACATTGTAAAAAAAATTGTGGTTATATTCTGGATTATCCAATACCTCTGATACTCTTGATTACTTTATGGTTGAAGGGGCTAATAGTTCTCAAATATTTATTTAATATTTTGTTTGTAAATATAATCCAGTAAGCTTATACGGCTAATTTCTGTTTCACTTGGCCAAGGTATATTCTTAGAGCATCCAATAGTAAATATAATGAAGTATAATTATCCCCATCAAGGAAATAGCATTAAAAAATTTGTCCATAATTTTTTTTTAATTCCATGGTTTTTGTCTGAAGACTGAATAATTAATCAAATATAGCATAGAGAATTAATCTATTACAAGTCTATATTTTACTTAAATAACAATCATGTAGTTCTATTGCAATAGCTGTTGGGTGGTGCCATCATTAATGGCTGATGGCAAAAGTTTCTGGTGTAATGACACCATCCTCAAGCGATAGTTGCATTTGATATTAGGATTATAACTATTGACAAGCTTCAGTGCTTGCCACATGTACTCGACGATCAGCGAACAATGATGGCATCTAATGATAAATTTGGCCTATATAGTGGTGGATCCAACCTACTACACGATGCACCAATCATATAGTTCCTTCTGGCATGAAATTATTATTTTTTTATTATTTTTATTTTAAAAAATATCAGATTCATCAAAAAAAAACTTGTTAATTTTTTTAAAGTGATATCCCACCCATCTAATAAATGCCGAAATATCAGTTGTATCTATGAATCTATTAAGCTCTATATTAATAAAAAACCTTTGCTACTATACTTGTTATTCTTTGAGTCTTTTTTAGTTCTCACTTTCTTTTAGAATTTATAGCTATTTACTCATCACTCCCAGTCATCTCAATCTTATATTGATAATGAATTTTTGTCTCTTGGTCTTAAATATTTTGTATGACTTCATATGTCTCTGTGTGCATTAAAGTTAACCCTTTGTTCTTTCATCAAATATTGAAATAACTTTCAAGGGTATGACTGACTTATTATCCTATATTAGAGAACAAATGTAAATATTTATTGGTTGTGTTTGATCTAATTCATCGATAAAAATTTAGAAATATCTACTCTATATAGTGTTGCTAAAATCACATTCATGAAAACGTACTCAGAGTTAATCCGTATTTAAGAAGTTCAAAGTAGATGAAAGAAGCCGACTGATGAAAGGACCGATGGTGCCAGTTGTGTTCTGGACAGTGCTGGTCCTTGCCTGGACCAGTCTAGGTCCTTTCTTTTCTTCTTGTTGCCTGTCAATCAATGCAGCTTTAGTGAACAGTGCTTTTAGTTTTTCGGTACAGTGTTTTATGTGACAATATATATATATATATATATATATATATATATATATATATATATATATATATATATACATACATACATACATACATACATACATACATACATACATACATACATACATACATACATACATACATACATACATACATACATACATACATACATACATACATACATACATACATACATACATACATACATACATACATAATTACTACATACACATACATACATGCTCAAGCTGTTAGCATGATTTTATTGAGCGTATTTGAAGCTTTAGATTTTATTGAATCTCCTCTACCATACTATCATCATACATATCATTGATCTGTGCTTCTGCCTATTCAACTCAGTTATTTTGATTTTCCATTGTCTTTGACTCAAACTCAAATTTTTTTTTTTTTGGCCGTTTCCTAGCCATTTGAGTATGACATACTCAGAACTTAATCTTTAATTCTGAAAATGCTTTTTCGGCAATCAAAAAATTATTTGCTGAGGCAGATCTAAGGGAATAGTTTACTTTGTCCTTCATATTGAACATTTTGCATGCTTATTATTGCTCAAGTAAAGCAGCAATATTTATTTTATTACTTTATAAAATTGAACTATCCTTAGGCTGTAGTTTTTGGCAGTAGATGCTTTCAGTTCTTCAACTTTAACCCAAAATCTGAATTTGTGTTAAAGTGATTCAACAATAGTTCCTTGAGACTTAAGTGGTTGTGAGTTTTAAATGTTCTTGGTATGATATTCTTTGAAGAACTAGGAAAGAAGAAAGAACTAGGAACATGCTACATTTAAGAAGATTTGAATTCAGTGGTTCTCTTCATTTTTATGTTGATAATAATTGAAGCTCAAATTTGTCAATCACTGACTTAGCTATAAATTGTATCTAGAACCCACTCAGCATTTTGAGGAAACTAATGAGATTTGCAAAGATGGTTGCCGATGATTTCTTACTGCTTATCTAAAATAGGAATGTCATAAACCCTGAATTCAATTGTGTAATAGGATTTTATGCCTCAAATTTCAGCCCACATTTGCTGGTTTTAAAAAAAAAATTAATCTAATTTTATTTTCGACTTACACAATAATTCGAAATATCTCCGTTATTATAAATCACAATGAAAAATGATCAATCTTATTGAAAATTTAATTTCCTACAATTGTTGTTCTATGCATTTTTTCTAACTATAATATTAACTGAGCTATTTGCATTTTTTAGTTTTCACCCTTCAGTAAAACTCCATTCCTGTTCATTTCGCCTTAGTAATTAATTGTAAATAAGTACAATATGCAACTACATAAAAAATCATCCTAATTCAACCATAAATACAAATAGTTTTCATCAGATAAGTTAGAGGAGAAGGTTTAGAGTGAAGGTGAAATAAAAAATGCCTGTGAAGCCATGTTCGTTCGACAAATTTTTTTTTTTTATAAAAGTCAGTTTGACTAAACACCTCCTGTCAAACGTTGAAGACTTATCTAACATGTCAGTTTAGCCAAAACAATTTCGTTTCTATGGTTCTTCATGTTGCTGATGAGCCACCATATGATAAAAACTAAATCCATCTTACACACTGAAATCTGACAAGGTTTAGCAACCACAGCTACAGTTTCAAAGCCCATTCTCAATACAGGCGGACAAGCTTGTTGTACTTCGTTTCAATATATCAGATCTCCTCAGCTAGGCATTTGTGAGCTATTACTCTATAGCCTAGGACAGGGGTGAGCAACCTTTTTAATCAAGGGGCCATTCTAAGTTTTAAAATTTTTTGGCGGGCCGCACATAAAGTAACACTTATTAATAATTTACAACACATTTTTGATTAATTTCATGGTTGAAAATAATTGTTTACAAACGTACGTACATCCGAACAGACACATCATTTGTTATGCATTTTTCGCCAAAAGCGGAAATTTCTCAGGACTCACATAAGATTTATAAAATTGTTCGACATTTACTGAGAAAAATACATTTTTAAAATCGATATTATTCTGCATGTCAATCATTTCCAAATGAAAGTCTTCGGGAACTGTATTCACATCGATATTAAATGGCGAGGAAAACATTTTCATGGAAACCGCTGTCTTTTCATCTTTAAGCATTTCGAATCGTAATTGAAATTCGTTGATTAAAGTGTCTATATATTGTGTGTATTTTTGAGAAGTTGTAATGTTTTCTTTTTCTAAATGTGGAAAGTGAGACATATTATTCTGCAAAAGGTGCTGTATCCACAATTTTAATTTGCGCTCAATGCCCTGCATTTTAAACTGCCCTTTTCCTTGAAGTTCCACATAAAGATCATTGAGATGCTGAGTCAAGTTGTTAAGAAACCCAAAATCACACATCCATTCTTAATACCAAAATGAGGAAAGGCTTATCCCTTCATATCCACGATCAATTGTATTTTGCTTTTTAAGTTGTACACTCTTTTTAGCATTGCACCTCTACTAAGCCAACGTACTTGGGTATTAAAAACCATGTTGCCATATTCAGTTCTTAAATCTTTCAAGAGTTCTTTAAATTCACGGTGATTTAACGAGCGAAACTTTATAAAATTGATTAGTTTAATTATTGGTTCTGTGACATTTGGCAAACACAATCTTTCGCACACAAATGTTCCAGGTGAATTATGCAGTGGTTAACGAATATTTCCCTTCCTGTGACCTTCTTAATGTCTTGAAATAGTCTTCCCCATACTCGTATCTCCATGCTTGACATTACTCGTGCTCCATCTGTCGATATACCAATAATCTTTTCTAATAAAATTGAAAAATGTTCCAACACAACAGACTTTAGTTCATAGTACAGGTCTTTGCCAGGATCGATGGATATTTTAAGAATAATTTAGAAAATCACGTAATGAGTACAACCTCAATAGCTGATTTCCCTTAAGGGAATCTGCTAATTATGCACAGACGCGAGTTTGTATTGTGTTTGAACAAGTCGCCGAAGTGTGAGTAACTCGCCACAAAAAAATTGTTTCAGTTTAGTATGTACTGTCATTTTATTATAATTAATTTTATAACAATATTTTGATGGGAGAAAGGCGATGAAATAAATTCAATTTTAGAAATGCCTGGACATGTTCAAAGGGCCGCATGCGGCCCGCGGGTCGCGTGTTGCTCATCCCTGGCCTAGGACAAAGATGAGTTAACAGAAAAGTTTAAGGTTGCTGAAAAACATTCATTTGATTAAATAGATGCAACTCTAATAAAACAGGTGTCATATAACCAAAATTTAAAATAAAAAAATTGAAAATATTTGTTATTATCAGTTGGATACAAATATTTTGCATAACCAATCTTGTTGCAAATTTAATTTTATACCTTTATTGTTTTTTTCATTTTCTCTTACTAGATTAGAAACCATGATATTTGCTATTTTTTGATTTTCTGTCTCTGTTCTGTTAATGCAATTTTCATTTCAATTATATAGACCAATAAACAACTCATGGCTTGCTGAAAAGTCCTGTTTACATAGGCTTCTTATTTCAGCAAAAATTGAAAATTGATTTTGTTCAGCATGTGTGAAATGATAGATTTTTTTTTTTATGGCTCCATAAAAGCTTGTCACCTAATCTTGATAAAATATTGCAAGGTCTCATAATTGAAATCAAATTATGCATTCTGTTCTAGTATTCTTTTTGTACATATTGAACTTTACTGAATAACAATATATTTATATTTTAATAATTACAATATTTGTTATTGATCTCATAAAATCTTACGATGAAAATTCAATTTGAAGAAATGTGGTGGTGACCTCTGAGAGGTTTTAGAGTGATTTCATAATACAATAAAAATGAAATATTTGGCTCAACAAGCCATAGAGGGCTTGGGCCTGCCACACGGCTTTGGTGGGAAGTACCAAGTGGTCAACTTGATATATACGCTGTTGTATTGTGATGTCATTACAGACGAAATAGTTTATTCAAAACTGCTCAAATACCTCACTATGCTGAGTGGGCACTGAGGAATGGATAGAAGTCCAATTCGCTCCTAATACAATCATGCATTTGAGAAACATATTGACTTGAAAATTAAAAATTAATTTAAGATTTGAAAATTAAATTTATTGATGGCTGCTTCTCTATTTCAGGATCAACTATGCTCGCTATGCAAGCTACCATATGCCTATAAAAATTAATTTTCCAACATATTCATAAATGCATGTTGAGGATTAAGCTCTTGCTTAGGTGTCTGCAATCTTTAGTTGGATGATTTTTTAAAAACTTTATTTGCTATTGAGTATTAAAGTGTTTTAATTCATATTTGGTTTTAAGGTGAAGACTCTGATCTTTGTACTGAAATATTAAAAGAGTCTCTTGAGGCATTGCAGTCATTGCCAGAAGCAAATTTGTTTGATGATGCTGGTGTCTCTTCTGTGTGGTTGGAAGTAGTTGACCGATCTACGAAATTTCTACGTCAAGTGGTTCTTGGGTAATATTTCATGAGTGGTACTATTTATATTAAATTTGTTTGTTATTAGAAATTATTAGTACTGTTCAATATTTTAGCGAGGATAATAGTGGCAATGTTTCTCATGAAATACCTTTACATGATCAACATTATGCTCTTTGTCTTCTATTGGAGTTAGCAGTACAGAGAGCTACTCTTAGTCACTTACTGGAAGCTGTATTACTTCTCCTCCGTTTATGGAATAAAAGAACTGACAACAGAGACAATAGGTAATTATTGAAAGATTATATTCACATCTCTCTATTTAATAATATAATAGACTTACTAATTCATAAAGAGTGTGATAAAGTAACAACCAGTAAATCTACTTATGTATGTGATACATTGGGGGAGGGGATAGCCATTTTTTGTTTAAAAAATTTTTTTGTTGCAGATTTCCCTTAAGGGAAATCAGCTATTGAGGTCGTACTTATGACACAAGGGGAGGGGGGGGGGTTGAGAGGAGAATTTCAAAAAATCTTAATATCTCAGTTATTATATGTGTTATTGACCACCTATATAATAGAAATGTACAATTAGTATATAAATGTTAGTTAACATCATGCTTGCTTTTTGGAAATATTAGCCTTATTGTTTTCTCTTGATAAGATTTCACTAAGACTATTATTGATATTATTATTTTAATTTCATAGGAATGATAACATAATAGAAAATCCACCCTTAGTCCCACTTCTAAGGCGATTATCAAACATTGAATCTTTTAAAGGCAGTAGAAGTAATGAAATCTGGAATGAATCTACTTGTGTGAGTACCTTGAAGTAAACTGTTATTACCTTTCTATTATATTGTATTGTAAATGCATACAATTTTTCAGTATTTTCTGTATTTTCAATAATTTTGATATCATAATACTTTTTTAAATTTTACTGTAGGTGAGTGCAACTGAATGTTTTCTACGTTACTTACACCTTCCAAGTGATGATACTGAACCAGTTGATCTTCAAATAGCAGCAATTGTTCTTATGGCTCATTTAGATAGGCTTGCTACTCCTTATCTCCCACCTCCAACCTTTCTTGAAGTGAGTATGACATTTAGTTTAGTTTTCACTTTTTGTTTGAGATTGGTAAATTGCCCACTAGAGTAAAGTTCAGATGAATTATATTATACACAAAGAGTTATTATAAAGACAGACATAATGAAGTTAGCAGTTTTTTTAAGGTTACTAGATTTTAGGGAATATATTTCAGTTTCAAATCATATTAATCTCCAAGATCCAATTCCATGCCAAAAAAAACAAAATACATTTCTATCTAGAGATGGGTCAGTTCAGAGAGAACTGGTAGAAAGTTAAATAGATTGTAGCATAATTATGTTTACAGGTGTAAAACGAAAAAGGGACACTAGTATACTCTAGTACAATCATTAAAAAAAACCTATAAAGTACTTTAGAGATTAATAACACCCACTTAAAAATCACTTTAAGTAATAAGGTATATTTTAAACAAAATTATATTAGTTGTTTCATTAATTAAAAAAAAAAAAGTCTGTCAATTTGGGGTTGCATAAACTAGGCAGAGTTTCCACATGCTGGTATGACAGGCTAGTAATGCCATCTCACTTTACACTCTCAATTCTTAAGTAAAAATCTGATGACTAGGAGTGGAGGTTTACTGAAGGCTGAAAACAAGAAATTATGATTAAAATGCTTAATATATGAGTTTCAAAAACATGTAAAGACTAACAATTATGGTGAATCTGTTGCTTAACAAGATTGGTTCTGGGTTAATCCTTTCAAGTCATCCAGCTGGTTGCTTCATTATTTTTAAAAAATCTGATTTTTTTATTTTTATTTTATACAATACCCTTATATGTTGGAAGTTGAAATTCATCATTTTAAAAATTTTGCTGCCAGTAGTTTTTGAATGGTTGCCATATTTGTTCGGTGAATTTCTACATCCAAGCGTTTCCACCAACAACTATATCTCCTAAACTATTTTACTAAGTCCGTCACGCAGGGGCTGCGTAAACTAAGCAGATTTCCCATGTGAAGTTTTACAATAGAGAAATCTGCATACTGGTAACACAACACCACTGATTAAAGACAAACGGTAATGAGAGAGCTTTCCGTTAATTTTAATAAATTCTCAACGGAAATGGCTTCTGAATTGTAAGAATAATTTATATTTTAATAACTGAAATTTTAGTAGTCCAAGAACTAAAGAAAGGGGGGGGGGCATATGAACAGAACTTATTTGCATAAATCTTACAAAGAAAAAGCTGAAACGACAGGTAAGGTTAGAAGAAGCTTCCACCAGAGCCTAACAGTTACGGAAACGGCTGAACAATACCCGACCACATGTCCCACACATCTTAATAAAAATGCAAATGTCTTGGTTAATATTCAAGATAGAGAATAAATGTATATAACAATATTTATAGTAAATTTAATTTGCAATAAGATTGGTTCTATCAATTTTTCGATCCGATGCATAATAACGGAGATATTTCGTATTTTCGAAAATCCCCTCTAAACACCACCCCTCTCCATCTGGTCCGATTTCAGCCATTAACGAACTTGATCTGTCTTTTTACATAAATCTAAATAATCGTTAAATATCGATAACGATCAAACAAAAATTGTGACCGCTAGAGCGTTAACAGACAAATATATATATATATATATATATATATATATATATATATATATATATGGTAGGATCGATGGACATTTGAAGAAATTTTTCGAAAATCGCGTGATGAATATGATTTCAATAGCTGATTTCCCTTAAGGATAATCTGCTAAAATCTGAAATTCTGACCAGGAGTAGTACTGCATGTCAATAACATGCCCAAGAAATTTAATTTTGTAGTTTTGACTACAAGCTGAGATATGATAATGTGATAAAAGAAATGCTGTCCAGAAGGCATAGATAAATTGTAATTGTGAAGTATCCAGTTTATAAGTGAATAAATTTACAACAAAAAGTAAGCTGAAATATAGTAATAATTTAGGATGTAGCAATTCTCCGAAAAAAATAAGGCTACCTTTCGAAAACTATTGGTAGTAAATTTTTTAAAATGATGATTTTCAACTTCCAACATTTAAGGGTATTGTATAAAAAAAATAAATAAATAAAAAATAAAAAAAAATAAAATTAGAAATCAGAT
The DNA here is from genome assembly GCA_019009955.1 of Riptortus pedestris. NCBI lineage: Eukaryota > Metazoa > Arthropoda > Insecta > Hemiptera > Alydidae > Riptortus > Riptortus pedestris. The sequence continues at coordinate 201,725,927 of CM032228.1, read as the reverse complement.
TTTTAGCAGATTTCCCTTAAGGGAAGTCAGCTATTGAGGTCGTACTCATGATGCGTTTTTTGAAAAATTTCTTCAAATGTCCATCGATCCTACCCAGGAGATGACGAAAATGAGGTCCGTTCAAAATTATATATATATATATATATAATATATAATATATATATATATATATATATATATAACAATATATATTTGTCTGTTACTCATCAGTCCAAAATCAAACTCGGTATTTAATCGTTTTAGGTAAAAAGAAAGATCAAGTTCGTTAACGGCTGAAATCGGGCCAGTGGGAGGGGGGGTTTAGAGGGGGGATTTTTGAAATTTCGAAATATCTCCGTTACTATACGCCGGATCGAAAAATTGTATAGAATCAATCTTATTGCAAATTAAATGTACTATAAATATTGTTATATACATGTATTCTCTATCTTGAATATTAACCGAGATATTTGCATTTTTCAGTTTTCAGCCATCAGCAAACCGCCACTTCTACACATGTTACATAAGCAATACTCTGCTACATAATAAATCACATTATTGGAAGTTTAAATACCAAAAAATTGTATTCAAGAGACCTTTATTATACGAGTACATGCAAATATGTCCATGTGACCCCCCCCCCCGTCTTAAGGTTTTGGACTACTAAAATTTGATTGAATGAGATAACAATTATTCTGACTCATTATTAATTACAGTACTAGATATAGTAAATAGTTCTCAATAAAATTAATATGTTATATTCTGATATATTTCAGTAATTGTTTTTCTTTCCGTTGTGAAGCGGGCAGACTCGTTTGTTTACATTTCTAACCTAACGCTTCCTGTCGACAGGTTATTAAAATTGGATGAAACATTTCTTATTTCCGTTTGTATTTATTCACGATGGTGTTGTGTTACCAGTACGTAGATTTATCTATTAGTAAACAACACGAGGGAAATCTGCTTAGTTTACGCAGCCCCTGCGTGATGGACTTTTTGAAAGTAGTGAAGCAACCAAATTAATACTTTCTGGAAGACTTGAAATGGATTGACCCTTCTATAACATTATTCAATCTGACTCTTAATAAGGAAACATTTGATTTTTTCGTATTCCCTGCAAAATCCCCCGCCCTATTTCTAGTCTGATTTCAGCCAGCCATTAACGATCTTAATATGGAATTGATGAAATAAAGTTTTTTTGAGTCAAGGCCTCAATATCTTATTTGGTCTCTCCCTCTCCTTCTCTCTCTCTCTCTCTCGCTTTCTCTCCCCCTCTATATAAAATTAATAAATAATTAATTAATAATTAATGGTTTAAATAATCAAATAAGTGCATTTTGCTCCTGAGTATTTTTGATGAAATAATTTGAATACTAATACAGTATAGTGTTATAATAGGTTATAGAAAAAAATCCACAGAATGTTTTTGCAAATCCAGTTAGTAACATGGGAAAATGAGGAGTTACTATATTAATCATTCCAGTTTATAAACTTGATTACATTTTTTATTAATATTGCATTATTCATTTTTTAGAACACAAAGCTTTTTCAAGAAGTTCGAGCTTGGGGATGGGTTCCTTGGAGTTTGCAAGAAGGACCACAGGCTTGTGAACAACTTGGGGAAATTGGAGTTGCTAAAATGTCTTGTTCGGAAAAATCAGTTCTAATTTTAACCATAAATCATCAAGTCTACTCCCTTTCACACAATAATGGAGCCTTGGTAACCATACCTTACTGAAATTAAATTAAATTAATATTAAAATATATGTAAGTTCTATTTTGTGGATTATTCATGAAATTCATTGCTTTTTATACGCATTAAAATCCTAATTTATGAAATGTTATCATGTGTATTTAATGACAAAAAAGATGTTTTTCTTTCTTCAAAGTATTTATTAAATTTCTTTTATTGGTATTCCATAAAGTTAACATTAATAATTAACAAGTAATATTATCAGCCTTAAGTCCATCAAGTATATAGAAAACAATTTTTCTGTTATAATTACAGCATGTTTTAAGATAGCATATTTTTTTTACATGAGAAGTGATTTAATTACGTGGTGACAAAAGTGAAGTTTTCATAAGCTTCCTATTCATATTCTAAGTTTAAATTGTGCTTACAAAAGATATTTTGTTGACCAGAGATGAATTATTTTTATAAAATAAGCAGCATGTTTATGCTTTTAGAAAAATGTAATGTTATTATCAAGCTTAAGTATCTCGAGAAGTTTCCTAATTCTGAAATTAATAAAATAATAATATTAATTTTATACCATTTTTTTAGTGTCCTGAAAAAATTGATGCATTCAGTGGTAAAGAAGTAGTTGACATATCTTGTCGAGCTGATGGTAAACATTATATGGCTTTGACTGCTGAAGGTGAAGTTTATTCCTGGGGTATGGGTGATGGTGGAAGGCTAGGACATGGTGATTCTAAATCTAGATCTGAACCACATCTTATACAAGCTTTAAAATCACACAGAGTCATTAGAATTTCATGTGGCAGCAGTTACAGGTTGGTTTTATGTTAGTTTATTTCAATTATGCATTTAATGTATTAATTTTTAAAATAACTCTACAGCAAAAGTCTGATTAAATTATGTCTTACAGTAAAGAAAGTTCTTCAGCCTCCACAATACTAGAGGGTTTGTAATATGAATTCTGTATCAATCAATGGATTTACTTAATCATTACAGGTGTTTACTTTTTAGTGAGATTATGTCAGGCATCCAAATTGCAATTTTGAATTATTGTTTTTTATGACTTCATAACATTTAAAATTCTATTAATTGTGAATATTTAGGTGGCTGAAGTGGTTAGTGGGTATAAGTTCTCAATTTTATTTAGGTGTTTGATTAAAAGGCCTTGAAGCTATTTTAGTTGTTATTTTAATAAGAAGAGGAGATATTCGGTCTGTAATACTAATACAGTACACCAGGAAATGTCTTGCACGTTGGAAAATTTGACCCTCCCTTGAAAGCCATATTACGGGTCCTGGCCCTACATGGTGTGTTGAGCTACTGACTTTAAATAATATTCTCATAGTTATGGGAATTTATTTAACATGTAGAGCATGGGGCCATGGGTATGTAGACAGGCAAGATGGGGAGGGTAAATGGTTATCCATGTTAAAAATTGAAAAACTCAATGGAGTTGAACTGCATACAACTATGAATATCTTATTGATTGGTGCAACCAAACAATCTTTCACTATCCACACATTAAAGTGAAGAATGCATTGACAGCCTGGAGCAGCAGATCAACACATAAATCTCCTCATACCAGCTGTTGGCATTAAAATGACATTGAAGAGTTAACATGTAACACTAAAAACTCTGTTGCACAGGGGCTGTGTAAACTAAGCATATATCCCTTCTGCTGGTATGACACACTAGTAATGTGATCTCAGTATATATTCTCTATTTCTAAGTAAAAATCTGAAGAGTAGGAGTGGAGGTTTAATTAATACTTAAAACAAGAAGTTATGAATAACTCGCTTAATATTTGAGTTACGAAAACTTGTAATGACCAACAATTGAAGTGGATTAATATTTTATCAAGATTGGTTCTATAACAGATTTTGATCCAAGTTATAAGAATAGAGCTATTTTGAATTTTTAAATTTCCCTACTCTAACCCCCCCCCCATATTCTTGTTCCAATTTTAGCCATTAACTAATATAATCTTCAGTGTTGAATAAAACAGTTAAATATCGAGAAAGTATATATCAAATAAACATTTTCCAGTCAAGACTGCTATATCTTACTGATGACATCATCATACTACCTATTTGTATGTATCTTACATAATAAAGGTCTGTTGAAAGCAATATTCGGTATTTCAGCTGAGAATAAAACGTTTCATGATATCATGGCTTATTTTTGATTATGATGACTATGAAAATTAAAAAATGCAAATATCTCGATTAATATTCAAAATAGATAGAACATTTATATAAAAAAATGTTATGGATCATTAAATTTGCAATAAAATTATTTAAATACAATTTTTTGATCCAATGTATAATAATGGAGATATTTTGAATTTACTTGAGTCCCTTCCCCCAGCCTCATTACAGTTGTTAATGAACTTGATCTTTAGTTTTACATGAAACTATATATATGTAGTTAGTGGAAGACCCATTAGTTTAGCTGTTATGTTAATTTATCATTACTGGGATTTAATAATGAAGTACTTAACACTACCAAAATAAATACTCTACCAGGAGATCTCTGATCTATTTCCAAATTTAAACTATTTTTAGTTCCATTTATATTAAACTAATTGACTAAGGAAATAAATGTTACTAGATCACATTCAGAACTTTTTAGTGTTGTATAAAATACTTTTCTTAATGCAAAAAATTATGTATTTTAAATTCATTTATTCCTTTTTAGTGCTGCTGTGACTGACAGAGGAGAGTTGTATACTTGGGGGAGAGGAAATTATGGAAGGCTTGGTCATGGCAGCAGTGAAGATGTGAGCTTGCCCACACAAGTTTCTGCTTTGAAAGGTTATTTAATCATTGTTATCTATATAAATAAAATTCTAAGGTTTGTCTGATTTTCTATTATTTGGGGGGGGGGGATACATTTTTCTATTTCAGACCATTATAAGACCAGTGACATGAAAATTGAAAATCTTATCTGTGGGTCCACCTGTTTGTTAAACACTCAAAAACAAGACTTCTATGAATTTTTATATTTAAGAGTCAATTAAGCGAACATATACCGTCATGGGCTATATGAGAATTTCAATTTTAAACTAGAAGGGGAGGTTTTCTTCAATATATAAACATCTATTTGTCATTAATATTTTTTTTCCTCAAGACAATGGATTGTATGAATTTTGTTTAGGGTAATGATTGCAGGCTGAGGGCATTATTCACATTTGTGAATTTCTGCTGTTCTGAAATTTTCACTTCTGTCCTTCGGGAGCCACATAGACTATTTTAATTCCATGAAAATGCCTCCATTGAATTGATACATGTTTTGTATATATTTTTTAATAGAATGAATATTGTTAACATGGACTATTTTGAACCCTGAGGAGTTGGGATTTTCTTCAATGTAAATTATAATGATTTACATTTTTCCAATAATGTAAAGAGTGAATTGTGTTTAGATAAATTTTACGGTCCTAAAACATTATTTAGATTTCTTGATTTCATAATTTTGTCTCAGAATTCCATCCACTATTCAGAATTTATTAGCATACCATGGGTAACTAGATGGAATTGAGAAATTTTTGTATATGAATCAAGGATAAGAGTATTACGATTGTGGGCTATTTTATACTTTACTATTACAGATAGGGCAGGGACTTAGTTAGAAATCAATACTTTTGTTTGTCAATAGCTTTGTAATATTGGTTTTATCAGAAAATTTGTATTTAAAATGTATTGTTCAGTCCAAATACGTTTTTATTATTAAGTTATGAATGTTATACTCAAAGTAAATCATTATTTTTTGTAGGACAAAATATAGTAGATGTTGCCTGTGGTAGTGGAGATGCTCAGACTTTAGCAGTGACAGAAACAGGACTAGTTTATTCTTGGGGTGATGGAGACTATGGAAAGTTAGGTAAGAAAGGTTTGGCTGATTTAATTATTTAATTTTAATATTCATTTATTATGACCATGATGGAATAATATTTCAATGATTTTCCTTGCCAGGTTGGGAGCCAAAACTTTTTTTATTTAGTTAGATTGCTCATATTATACCCTCTTCCTCTCAACAAGAATTGTATCTTCGCCTTCAGATTCACTTATTGCTCCAAAATTTTCCAACAGTACTATACACTGTTTTGTTTATTTTGTTATACAGCTTTTTGCTATGGCACTGATTTTTACTTATTTTTAGTCTCTCTTCATTAAAATTATTTTTGGGATTGAAAAGGAGCATAAAATTGTATTATGATTAAAGTTGTGTATTATGCATTTTTGTCTTGTTGAAATCTATATATTGTAATAATGCACATCCATTAACCATGGGTTTTCTAGTTGACATAATTTCAATTTTTTTTAAACCTAATACATTATTTCATTTTTCATAAAAATCTGTAACATAATTATATGTCAAATTACTTATTTAATTACAGGCCGAGGAGGTAGTGATGGTAGTAAATTACCAAAATTGGTTGAACGTTTACAAGGAGTTCATATTGTACGAGTATTCTGTGGTAATCAATTCAGCCTTGCTCTTTCTGTTATTGGAGAATTGTATTCTTGGGGGAAGGGTGACAATTTTCGATTAGGCCATCCTTCGGATGAACATGTGAGGTTCCCTAAACTTATTGCTGGTCTTAAAGGTGAGATTATCTACTGTCATTGATAAATATATTTGATTACTTGGTTTGATAATTTCAAAGCACAACACGACTATAACTATAGAATTAGCACTATTTTTTTTTTCTTCTTAGGAAAAGTTATCAAAGAAGTTGCAGTGGGTATGGTTCATGTTATTGCCTTAACAGAAAATGGGGAGGTTTATACGTGGGGTAAAAAAGAGTATGCTCAAATGGGTGATTTGGGTGTCAGTGATGAACCGACATTGATTCCTGCCCTATCTTCTGGACAGGTTGTTGGCATTGCTGCAGGACCTACACAGGTACAAATTATTCAAATTAGTAGTCAGTACTATAAGATCTAAATCAGAGTAAATAGATGTCATTTCTCATGATATCTTATTGGTACCTTTATTGGCCATCTGAGTTAAGAATTTTTGATTTGGGAGAACCCTTATTTCATGTTTATTCAATATATCCAAAATTTATTTCTTCCTTATTATTTGATTAATAGAATTTAAATCCTTGGCATGTATTTATGTTATAAATACTCCTTAAATAACTCAGATAATAAAATCCAGAAGAATGTAGTCTGTCTTGTACATATGAAAAACCATTCGTGTTAGGGTTTCTGGCAATCTACTGGGGCCCAACTTCTGAACTAATAAATAAAATAGAACTAACACAGAATGTCATGTAGAAAGCTACAAATGCCATGTAGAAAGCTATGAATGTCAAGTAGAAGCTACAATTGAGCTATATGTCTATAGATGTTTAAGATTTTAGTGATCCACAGGACATGGATGCATGTAGTATCTTTAGGCTTGGTAGTGGTCTATAGGTCATGTTGTTGACATGTGTAGCCTTGGTAGTGCTCCACATGTGTAGGTCAGTGTCCAGTTGTATGAGATGCGTGGCGCAAGGCCACAGTTTCTGGCCCCAGCACTGGTCATCTAAACCTATAAGAATTTTAAAAAATAACTTATTACAAAAAGTTAAGTAATGCAAATAATATAAACTCTTAATAAAAATCATTGGATAGGTATAATAATACAGAGGTCGACTCAATTGTATCATTTTGTTAAGTTTAAAGAAAAATAAAAATAAAAAAAAGAACCTTCATTTATGTAAAAAGAAATTATGTACTTCTTCTTTTTTCATGGTGATTATTAATTGGTTCATTTAGAAGACAATACCCATGAATGACTTCTCATTGAAAGGTGTGCATCATTATCTTTCTAGAGGATTTAAGATACCTACCTGATCTCCCAGCTTATATTGCAGGACATACTTCCAAACCATTTTGGGTGTAGACAACAGACCTCCTATTATCTTTCTGTTTTCTGGCACAATACAATACATAAATCCTCCTTTACAAAAATGGATTTTTCTGTACCTTTATTGATTGTAGGTATTAACAGAAGCTATAAGAGCAATTAATCTGTGCTCATATGCGTATGGTGTGTTTACTATGAAAAAAATAAAAACCTGCCTAAGTATGAGTAATTCACAAGACTCCCAGTTTGAAGATCTCTTACATCATTTTTTTAGTTTTTTATTTATTTATGGCTTCTTTATTTGCCATAATGGCAATATTATTAAGGGTTGCGTTCTTTTGTTTTTATTTTTAATAGAATAATCTTTAGATCACTTGCTTTATATTAACATAATAAAAAGATGCCATTCTTTATGTGAAACAAGATGAGAAATATTCATTTTATTATTTTCTGTTATTTTTTAAATTCCTATTCTAATTTTATTCTATAAATTTATGTAGAGTTTTGCATGGGGAACTAGTGAAAGTTGGAGAGTTGGTTTAAGAGTTCCTTTTGTTGTGGATGTTTGCTTAGAAACAATGCAACGTTTGGATCAAATTTTACAACAGTCTTCAGAAGGAGCAATGGGAAACTCAGATTGGCCTCCTCCTCAGCACAAAGAATGTATGATTGTTGCTACTCTCAACCTCCTAAGACTGCAGGTAAGAGTATTTATTAAAATTAAATCATTTCAAATTCTCAGGTTATTCAAAAACACTTTTGTGGCTCCTCACAATTTTCAAATTCTGTCAAAAAGCCTTTTGTGCCAGGCTGTGGCAGTTGTCCAATGGTAAAGCACTGAGCTACTGTTCTAGAAGTTCTAAGTTCAAACTACAATATCGAACTGTAAATTTTAATTGATGTACACTCACTGGGTGGAAATGGATCTAGGGACACTTGACCACCTATCAAATCTGATTCAGATTGAAGAATTGAATATGACCAATCATGTTACAAATTTAGTATTCTGTAAATGTTGTTTTACATACTTTTTTTCTCTATAAAGATGTTTGCATTTTTTAACTTTCAGCCTTCATTATTCCACCTCCACTATTAGCCATCATATAATCAATAAGCAAACATCATGAAACTTCCTATTCTAAGCTTAAATACCAAATATTGTTTTCAACAGATCTTTACTAGATGAGATACATGCAAATACATTGTGTGGTGACATCATCAACGATGATTTTAATTCTTAATCTGAAAAATGTTCATTTTATTTACACCATACTGGATATTTTACCATTTCAGTCAATACTAAAGATTATATTCATTAATAGCAGAAATCCTACCAAGAATAGGAGGGGGTGGGTTTAGAGTGGGGAAATTCCAAATGTGTCTATTCTTATGACTCAAATTGAAAACTGTTATAGAATCATCTTGTTAACTATTGAACTACTTCAATTTTTGTTATTTACATGTTTTTGTAACTCAAATATTTTTACTTTCTTGTGTTAAGATTTCTGTTAACCCTCTGTTCTATGGTTGTTTTATTTAGAAATAGGGAATATACAAGATATAGCTGATATTATTAGTGTGTTCTTCCAGCATGTGTGACATCTGCTTATTTTATACAACATCTGTATGACGGACTTTTTTGTCAAATGTTGGAAGCTGGTAACACTCTCTACAAGCAACGGAACTGCTTATTAACCCCTCCATTTAGGAAACATGATTCAGTTAGTAACCGCTAAGATATGGATTCTCGACCTGTTTGATGTCCAGTCACTAAATCAACAGACTTTTTGATTAGTCCTTGTAGGACCTGGTTCTCAGTCTTTATCTTCTCATGCTAGGATTCTGTAATTTTAATTTAATTTTAGGCCCCCCAGCCACTAGTGGCTGGGTCTATCTCTCCTCCTCCCTCACATCCCACCTGATATAACATGCAGTTTTTATATGGGCAGCCTATCAGGTTCCTTTGTTCCCTGTTCAATCAGGAACAATCATTATCTTCCCTTTCCATTAGTACAGTGATGTCCTTTTTGATATTGATCAAAATCAAATCTTTGTTGATGTTCTGACCTTCTTTCCGTGGTACTCTCACAGTTCAAAATAAGTGATTTTCCTTTCCCACTCAAGCAGGGATACATTGTTTTCCTTGGGTGGTATCTCACCACTGTTTTACATAACTGGTGGGCTGATGACAATTTTGAATATTTAAGTATGATATTTCTAGAGACTCTAAAGTAAAGGATTATTATGCTACAATAACCTAAAATAATAATAAGCTTTTTGATTGTTTGTCAGTATGTTACTGTAATTGTTGACTAACAAAAAAGATTCCATGCTATGGAAGCTCAGTATTTTCTTCTAATTTAGTCTTTTATATTCATGTAAAATAAATTCCAATGTAATGTTCAAAATGATGAATTTTTATTTAACATTTGGGTTGGCATATATTAGGATTGCATGGCTTAAACTGGCAAGGTGATGTACAGCAAGCATGAGGTGATGGACAGCAAATTGTTTGAGGAGGTCCTGGTGGAGGACAGGCTCTTCTTGGAGGGCATGACTGTAATATTCCTCCACATCTTTTTCCTACTGGAACACCACATGTCCTTTTTTTAGCCCAGAACTTGGCTGCTTTATTAAATTTAACAACATCTTTAAAGTGAACTGCAGAAACACGACAGGTGTGGCCACATGACTTGAATCTTGTATCTTGTTTGTTCAGAGTACTTGTATAGTTTGCCAAGATACCCTGTCCATTGTGAGGTTTCTTGACATTTGATAGAAAGCTCATTTTTGGCTGAAAAATAGAAATAAAATATAACTTGAAATTTTTGACAAACGTAATATAATTTATAGTTTTTGTAAAATGACTAATTATCCAATAATCTCTAATTTTATTAAACAGTACAGATTTTTTACACTTAATGGAATAGTTAGTGTTTAAATTTACATCTCCTCATATGAATTATCATTTGATGGGTTTATAACATTCAAACAATTAAAAATACTATGCCCCTCCTATATAAGGCAAATCACATGATGCTTTTCAGAGGTGTCTAGTGAAAGGATTTAAAAGCTTTTTGCTCTGCCCTGTTTGTATGTGACTTAACTTCTCTATTTAACTCTCTATTTACCCACAATATTGAGAGTTCATCAGGGTGCTGGTATTAGCTTAAATGATATGTAGAAAGGCCAATGACACTTTCATATTCCATCTTTCCCAACATTGTTAATGCATAGTTCATAGCTGTTAATCTGACTATAACAGTCTCTATAATCTCACCATGACGTACTGACCCAGCACTCCCTCTTCTTGAACTGCCACTTTACATCCATTATAGTTAATGAAGTTGTATTTCAGTTATAGATATTTAAGAAAGCTAAAAACCATGAAACTGAAAGAAATTGTTGCCTATTTATTGTTCTCTTCCTGCATTTTTTATTTCTGTGATGCTGCTTTTGTGTATATAGTGATAAGTTAATGGAAGGAAGGTTTATTTGCAATAAAAATTACCAATAATGTCATTTTTCTGCAGATGTTTAAAGCCATTTTCTGTAGGTTATTTGGATGAACTGATTAAGAAGGATCTTGAATCTTGCACTTGCACTTGAATTTATGTTACTTTTGATTATCTCACATGTTTCTGTTCAAATTCTACATTTTTAGTTATTATTTCAATAATAGATTACACATGTTATGAAATTGACTTTGCCATATGGTTGTTTTTTAAATTTTGGCCATAGATATAAATGATTTGTGTGTAAGTAAGCAAGAGCAGCTCAATGTATTTAAGCAGCTCACATTTTCAATATTTTGTTTTCTTTCATAAGAGTTATATTAATATTAGAATTATTGTCTGGAGTGTAATGCTTATGAGTATGATTATATATATCAAGTTAATGAATTGTAAAATTAGTTTTTAATGGTGATATGGGTTTGAAATAATACCTAAAATAACAATCCATCAAGTTTAGAAGTATCAAAGCTTTAAATGCAACATACATTAATTTGAAATATATATTATTTATTAATGTCCACTTTTTCTAGCCATGGTAAGACAGGATTTTATTTAATGAGTTCATCACTAAATAAATTCCTATTGCCAAGGTGGGAATCAAACTCACCACTACCATTTGAGATTAAAGCCGTTTTAACTCACATGACTATGCTGAGTCCCCTAATTTGAAATATAAAATAAAAGACGCTTTAAAATATCCTTTTACTGTACCCGAACCCATTCATTTTTTTACGCCTTCAGTTTTAAATCTAGTATAAATAAGTAAGTCTTGCTAAAACATATTGTCCTATGGAAGTAGGAAATGTTTTCTAGATTGACTGATTAAAATGTAGCCATTCTCTTTCAGAGTATATTTTTTCCCTGCATATTTTCAGACTCCTAGTAGTATAAGCAAGTAGAAACTATGAATAATGTATGGGGAGATCTTCAGTTGTAGAAGGTTTTGCAATTCCACAATGCTCCCAATCCCTGTTTACTCCCTTTAAATGTGCCCTTAATTATTTGTCTAATGAACGAATGAAAACTCTGAGTAACCTCAGAAAGCTGCTACAACAGAAAAGTACGTGGCATTGAAAATCAAACCTTGAAGTAAACACTAACTGGCTAAATCTACATAATTAAAGACTTATAAAAGAGTTATATTTTATACGTGAAATCAACAATTTAATTCAGAAGCTATTATGCATTTGACCTTATTTGTAAATTTATACAATGCTATAATGAAAATCAGTAGATTTTTCACAAATAGAATGTGAACATAATACTTTATCAATTTATTCTATCTCTCCCTACACTTGTTTTGTACTGACCTATAGTATTTTATGAGTATGAATCAATTTCATAGGTTGTCGTCACATATTGTTCATAAATATATATTAATTCTTCAATTTCACCTCATTTTCTTTATCCTAATTGTTCCCTTTTTTTGTTTTGTTTTGTTTCAGCTCCATTCTATGACGATACATAATGTTGATGTCAAAACCGTGGGACTTGAAGCCGGGTCTAGTCTTTTGCTTAGTTTAAAAAAAGTGGTTGTTGAGCTTGCTAGCAATTGTGGTGTGCTGGAAACCATCCAGGCTGCTGCCCAAGCTACACTACAAGCAGGATGGAGTATTCTCCTTCCAACAGTCGATGAAAGAGCAAAAACTTTATCCTCTTTACTACCAGCTGCTGGTAAATATTTAAAGACTGTTTCAGCCCTTTAGATGACGTCTTAAAAAAAAAAAAAAAAAAAATAGCTATATTAGAACAGCATTGTTTAAGTATGGTACCATTCTTTACCTTCTTCCTTGTAAATCACAAAACGTCATCTGAATAACATATAGCAATGTTCTTAGAAAATTATTCAAAATCTTTTTTTTTCCTTTGTGTCTATTTTAGGGATTATTTGTAATAAATATCTTACTTCGGTATTTCTTTTTCAGACTGGCATGGCAACAGTGTCAGCCAAGGACAGCACTTTATGACAGACCTATTAGTATCTAGTTTAATGGCTGATGGAGGCTTAGAAATTTCATTAGATGCTGCGATTCGAGGTAAGTTCACTACCATTAAATTAATTATTTTTTTGTGCTCAGAAAGCCATTCATTTTTTTTTTGGGGGAAAGTTTGAGTTTTTAAAATAAACTTTAAAGTACATTCTTAAAAGTTATTTTATAGTGGATGGACACATTCTTCTGATACTAATAATGCTATAGATAGTGTTCATCAAATATGATGTCCACAAACAAAATAAATGTACATATATAATTTATACTATGATATCCGAGTACACAAATAGTTGAACTCTTCTTAGTGCTGCCTCTTTATACCTACTACAAAGTGATGTTATCAGCAAATTCATTTTTTTAGTATTAGGTTTGTTTCGATATATATTACTGATTTTACTTGTCTGTTCCAGCAGAACACACTGAATTGACAGAGGGAATAACATCCTTAGAATCTGATTCAAAAGAAAAATATTTGACTACTGTTCCTCTCTTTTATCTAGTTAAGCAGTTGTTGAGGTAACTTGCCAGCAAATACAAAGATTTAAAAAAAAAAATTATTTACAGTACATTTTATACTTACTGAAAACATAAAATTGGTAGTGCTGTAGTTCTTCTTGCCTATGTACATTGTATATTTGGATTTTTACACACATCTTTCCATCTTTAGTCTTAATTGTGTACAGTAAATGTGTATATTGCTAATTAATTAAAATATATCTATGAGGAATGTATATTTAATGTTAATGATGTTTGATAAGACAGACTGATAATTTTCCATTTCGTAGAAATTGCCTCTGGCAGGTTGAATCCAGACTTTCCAAACTGGGCTGTGAAACATGGTATAACAATCAAACTTCTCCAAGTCTTAACCTGCTATTGAGATTTCAACGACTTTTAATTGCATATATTTATCCACTAAGTACTCAGGATAAACCTTTTACTGGTAACTTAACTGTACTATAACACTTATTTAATGATTTTTTTTTTTATTCAGTTTTGTTATACAATATAAACTTTTTTTCAGAACAAAACAGGGTTGGTGCTGAAGCACTATTGAAAAAATATGTAGAACAGCTGAGCAAACAAGTTACATGTACTATGAATCTTGCAACTGAAATTGCATCTCAAGGAAACAAATATTATTATTTAGTTGCTTCTGTCATCCGTTGCAGTTGCATAGGTTATTACATACATTATCTATTTTTGTCCTTCAACAGCTGTAGTAAAATATTATTTAGTAGTGTGTGTGTGTGTGTGTGTGTGTGCGTGCGCATGTGCACACACGCGTGTCTATGCACGTAGTTTGAAAATTTCACTGGAAACACCCATAGGAAGAAAATAGAAAAAATTACAGGTACAATGGTCATGCTTCGGGAGCTGTCATGTAGTGTTAAATCAGCTCAGAACCAAAATCACTTTTTAACCGAGAATTTCTGCTCTATTACTTCAGAAAACTGTGGGCAAGTAGTAAGACATTTTATCTTAAGCCCTCACAAAACAAAGAGTTGTGCTCCTCAATAGCGCTCCATTGGTTACGATATTGCCTCTGTGCAAGGTTTTGTACTCTAAATCCCACAAAGAATTGTGGGATTTAAAGTGCAACAGGATTTTTTGTATTGTGTTTCAAAGGAAAAAGCAGTGTTAAACATTCGTTCTTAAGTTGTTTGAGGGGCTCAGGTTAGCCATTTGAGTTAAAGCGTTGCCTTTAATTTCACATGGTAAACCTAGAGTGGCAAGTTTGATTCTCGCGTGGACAATGGAATTTATTTAGTGACGGAATTCATTAAATAAAATCCTGAGTGCCACCCTGGCTAGAAAAGAGTGGTAACTTGTAGATAACCCGTCCCAATTAGCCTTAGTTGCAAAAAGTGGGCGTTAATAAATAATTTTAATTTAAGTTGTATGAATTTAGCAACAAAATTGAAATATGTTTAGGATGAATGCTGGTGGTAGTATAATTGCATGAATATTAGAAAAACCTTGAGCTATTCTTAAATACAATATTGAATGGATGCCATGGTTAGCCATGTGAGTTAAAGCATTAATCTTAATAAACTTGTTGAACCTAGAGACATGGGTTTGATTCACATGTGGGCAATAGAAATTTTTTTTTCTTAGTAACAAATTCAATGAAATCCTGTTACATCAAGAGTGGTAATCCTGTGATAATCCATCCTGACTAGCCTCAGTAGCACAAATATAACAAATAAAATATTGAATGGATTCTTGCTGCACTTGAAACTTCATATACGAAATCCTCAGTTTGTGAAATCAATCAGCTTGTTAATAAGGTTTCATATGCAGAGTGCATCTGCTATAAAGTTCCATAATGGTAAACACTGCATTGAAACAGGAAAATGCCAGAAAAAAACAAGGGTTCAGTTTATTATGTTATGGAGGAAATGAATATTGTAAAGTTAAAAAAATCCATTTTTTAGCAGACTTCCCTTGAGAGATCAAAGAATATCTTCAACATCACTAACATACTTCAGTGAAATGTTTCTGCTGAATTATAAGTATAGTTTTTTAGGTAATCTTTATTGGAAGGGAAGAACATAGCCCTTTTCAGAAAGTTGTTTCAACACTCCCATAATATATTAATTAAGGAATTAGTTTCAACTACTATTATAATTGAAATTTATATTAAAAACTATTTTTTCATAAATGATAGGTAGCTAATGATGAACTTTTAGTTATTATGTACATCTTTTTACTTTATTTTCCAGAAGTCCTAGTTCCTGAGCTAATATTTTCTTTAGTTATGCTTCATGAAGATGTTCCTCTTTTGATGCACTCTGAAGATTGGTTGTGTCTTCTTCTACCTCTTCTTGATTCATTGGAAGGCTTTAATAGATTTATTCCTGGTTTAGAGAATGAGGATGACGATGATATTGCATGGCCTGGTATTCCAAGTAAGCTATTACAGTTAATAATTGTACGCTTTTATTGTTACATAATCCATATTCATACAAATAATTTTTATTCCATTTTATTTATTGCTTATTAGACACTGTTTCTGGTTCTGCTAAATCTAAGTCTGGAGAAGAGCTTCCATTTATTCGGAAAGCTGATCTTGAAAATCATAATAGAGATGGCGGTCTCTGGATTCTTATCAACAACAAAGTTTATGATATTCAAGATTTAAGGTTTGTAATTCATTTATATTGTTGAAACTTTCATCAAATTCTGTGAAATAACTTCACTTATTTAGTGCCGCTCCTAATTTATTGGGTTGGCTGGAAATTATTGCAGTATTAAGATTTTATAAGAAAAAATAAAACAAAAAAGATTTATACCTGCTTTTATTAATCTACGTAGTCTCTATTACTTTCAATACATTTATGCCAATGTGTTGCCGGCTTTTCCATTCCCTCTGAATATAATTTGGAGGCCTTAGAATTTATAAATTCAGAAACCCATTTTTTAAGGTTCTCTGATGTGTACATTTTTGCACTCATTACCTGCATTACTTATACTCTACCTTAATTTTGAAAAAGCATCATTTACCACCTGCCTTAATTGAGAAAAAGCATAAAGTGGACGTTAATAAATATTAAGTAAAAATGAAATATAACTTGGTTCACATTGACAGAGAGTGGATCAGTTGCAAGATGAGGGCTTTTGGGCACAAGGCTTTTGTTGGGAGTCAAGTGGTCACTTGGCATTCCTTATTGTGTTAGTGACGAGCAATAGAAGCCGAAATTTGCATCTTTATACTTACTTTTTAAATGCTACTGTCCTTGAAAAATCTGGCCCTCTGTCTACACTGGCATATATCAGTCCTCTTGGTTCTTTGTCAGATTTCAAAAAGGTCCTTAAGTCCTCCTCCAGGCCTTCAACTCACATGCCTACTTCTGGTATATCTACATATGTCTTATTGGACATCCTTAGATTTTTATTGTTTTCATATGTGTGCCGTTCTTAATACATTATGGCTGATAGCAAGAGCCAGATCCTGTGACAGAGGTCTTGAAAACGGTTCTAAATGTTAATTTGTTTCTATTGATTATTAAAACATTTTTTTATTGTAAAGAAAATTTAATTGATAAAAAACAATTATGGGTCAATAAAAAAGAATAAATTAGTATTTATTTTGAAACTTTGATTTAACCACAGTTGTGCGCCACTTAAAAATATTTCCATTTAAATATTTGTTTTGTGTAAAATACAAGAAGAAAAATAATGAATATTATATGGCTTTAGTGCAAAGAAAAACAAAATCTTGTAAATAAAATTATAATTTAAAAAAATGTTATAATTTATTTATTTATGTGTGTTGCAATTTTAGCGATTCACACTTCTCATATTATAAAACTAAGAGTTGGTATAGCCACCTTAAAATAAAAGAAAAATATGTTAAAATATCTACAGTCATAGGATGGCACGGTTACATTTTCTCTAGTGTATATTAATGGTAGCAGATTCAAATTCTTTAAGTTAAGGTTTGGTCAAAGTTTTAAATGTAGTTATAAAAAAGTATTCAAACTTAAAAGTTGTCTCAAAACTCCTTTCCTTGTTGGCATTATGGACATAAATAACTAATTATAGCTAAAGAAAGCACATGAAGAAAACGTTTTTCAATTCTAAAAATTAATAACAAGAACCACAATTGCTTAGTGAGAGGGATTGCACCATTAGGTCTGCTGTGCAAGGCTGAAAGTAGCAAACAAATGCTGAGACCTTTTTTAATGGGTACTGTTAGCTGATGAGCAGTGAAGCCTTCACCCATTACTTGAAATAATTCCCACTGCATCTCCAAGCAGCATTCAGTGCTGTGCTGGATGGCAGATTATGCCATGCTCGTTATACAGTCCATTATTTTGAATTTGCTTCTGATATGCTGTCTGTATTGGTCTTTGATTGGTTCAAAAAGTTATCTTATGGTTGCTCTTTCCTACAAGAACAGCACTTCCTTTTTTCTTTGTATTGTGTATGATTGGTTTTGTTTTTCAAAAACAGTTTTGAATGAGAGATATTTCTGTAGGGTTTATGGACATTTGGTCTCTGTAAACATTCTTTAGTGCCAACTTTATTGTTATTCCTCTTCATCGACATTCCTCCCAGATATTTAAACAATGTACTACCTGGTAGTTATATGAACACCCCCAAAATAACAGCTTTGGGTAGTAACTATAATTTTTAGAATTAAAACTTGGAAGTGTTTAAATATAATTTTTAGTACTGAAACTATTAGCAGATTTCCCTTAAGGGAAATCAGCTATTGAGGTCGTACTCATGACGCGAGTTTCGAAAAATTTCTTCAAATGTCCATCGATCCTACCCAGGAGATGACGAAAATGAGGTCCGTTCAAAATGTTATATATATATATATATATATATATATATATATATATATATATATATATATATATTTGTCTGTTAACGCTCTAGCGGTCGCAATTTTTGTTTGATCGTTACCAAACTCGGAATTTAATCGTTTTATGTAAAAAGGAAGATCAAGTTCGTTAATGGCTGAAATCGGTCCAGTGGGAGGGGGGGGGTTTAGAGAGGGGATTTTCGGAAAATTCGAAATATCTCCGTTATTATGCGTCGGATCGAAAAATTGTATAGAATCAATCTTATTACAAATTAAATTTACTATAAATATTGTTCTATACATTTATTCCCTATCTTGAATATTAACCGAGATATTTGCATTTTTATTAAATTTGGGCCGGTAACGGATTTTTGAGTTTTCCGCCAAAACCTAGTTCGGCCCTTTGCCGTAAGTGTTGGGCTCTTGTATGGAGATTTCTCTATTGTATTACTTCACGTGGGAAATCTGCTTAGTTTACGCAGCCCCTGCGTGACGGACTTTTTTTTATTATGTTTGTTTTGACTACTTTTTACAGATGTGATGAAACTTGTAATGAGTTGGTACAAAAATTAATAGCTGATGGAAATAGTGGGTTCAAGCAAGCTGATGTTTCTCAGCTACCGTTAGATCTTCTACAGGCTTATTGTGTTGGAGTTTATGATGATCCCGATGATGATATACAAGTAAGTATTTACTGATAGATACAGGTTCATCATATTAATTATAACTGTTGTATGCTTAGTTATTCTTCAATATTTCTTAAGGCGAGGGTCGCCAAAACACTACCGTCTGCACAGACCTTATTTCACAAGTGTCCTACATATTTTGTTGCCTATTTACCACTTCTTCTAGAGCTATTCTTTTAGGACACGAATTGCTCATCCCCTTACAAAACGAACCTTCTGGACTGAGTAAAGCCATCCCAAAAGGAATGGCCACTGAACAGGTAGTAAATAGGCCACAAAACATGTAGGGCATTTATGAAATAAAGACTGTAGAAAAAAGCTGTAGACATTGTAAAAATAGTGTTGAATAATCTCTAATGTGGCTAAGAAAGTTAAGAAGTGCTTACTTATGTTTTAAGATCTTTATATCAGAAGGTCTCTCACAATTCATTTAATTCAGTTAGGTTCATTTAATTAAAAAATTAAATGAAAGAAATGATAAATCATAAGAAACCTCTTGAGTTTAGTTAGCAGTACAAAGCACATCACCATAGTTCTTTTATGAAGAAATAAGGTAAAAACAGCATGAAAAGACACTTTCTTTCCTGCAATCCAGTAAGCCTAACTGCATAATAACGTGTATTTCCACAAGAACAGTGTCATTCTCAAACTTACAATTTTTTGGATCCTAAAGAATGTTCTCTAGGGATTTATTTATCATCTAGCAATTATATGTAGGCTGTATCCCTCTGCTAAAACTAATCTATTTTAAATTGAATAGATTAATATTACACCGATATTCAAGTAATATTTACTTAAAAATTAATCCGAATGTCTTTTTTTTTACCAGACATTTCATGGTGGCAACAGTGGTTGTACATTACTTGATGCTGAGCGTGCACTAGGCTATCTCCTGGGACTTCATGCTCACTATCTTTATGTGAGTACTGATATATCGGAAGAAGAGATGACACCTTGGGCAAATTCTGCTTTTCTCCGAGGTGGCCTTCATGTTGCAACTCCTCCGAATCCTTATGAAGAAAAAGGAGAAGCTCGAAGTACTGGATCTACACCTACAGAACCTACATCTCCACTTTCTCATTCACTTCATTTAGATAATGATCTTGGAATATCAGTAAGTTTATATTTCTTATATAATGTGTGAAAATATAAATAATTTATTTGTGAAGTACTTAAATAGCCTGTTCCCTTAAATAAATATACTATAAGGGAAATAAGCTATTGAGGTGGTACTCATGACACGATTTTCAAACAGTTCCCTTAAATGACCATCGATCCAACCTAGGAGAAACCGTTAAATATCGAGAGTATCATTCCAACATGTGAGAAATCTGCTTAGTTTACCCTGCCCCAGCGTGATGGACTTTGTTTTCCTTTATTATTATTTTGTGTTTCGAAATTTCAACGAAAACAATTACTCTGCTCTTTGAAATGACAATAAAATGTACCCTCAATCCTGAGTGTATTTGTACTGAATACTAGGGTCATATCCATTCAAAGAGTTTTGTAATTGTGCTAAGAAAATGAGGATGATTATTAATGTTGAAATAAATTCATTGGAATCCAAGTCTTCCTTGATTAGTTTTCAGGATATTATCACTAGACTGACTGTACTCAGAAATTTCTCTTGTGTGTCTAAGCCAGGTATACCAACAATAAGCCCAGATCATTAAAATCTAAGCTACTATGTTTTTTATCAAAAATTCTCCTTAACCATTCTTTGAGTTCACCTTAAAAGAAAAATTACCACATACAGAAATTTGGCATATTTATTATTTTTTAAAAAAAGAGTTAATTCTAATAAATAATTCTAATTCTGCTTCTTTATATAGACTTTCTTAATAATTAAAATAATATTGAGTGAATTAAATTTTTAAAGCTTAAATAAACTTTAAAAACAAACAGCAGCTGTATCTCTCTTTCTAGTGTAAAAAAAAAATTAAAAAAATGCAGTAAGTGTATGCAGCCTAGAGTAAGTGTGTGAGTGTGTGCGATAAAATGATTTAAATTAATTGAAAAAAAAATAGAAAAATAAATAAATAAAAAAATGAATAAAAAAAAAGTACATACAGTGTCAGTCATTTAATTGTAATATTAGCTAATTATAATGCCAGTAGAAAATAAGTACTTCTAAGAAAGAAAACATATGTTTATATAATATAATATATAATGAAAAAAGAGTATTAATATATAGGATAAGTAAACATAGATTTAGTTAATAAATAATTGTACAAAAAATTAGTAAATTTAATACCCTTAGGATATGGTAAGAGCGATATATACAATCTATTAGTTAATATTATTTACGCCATAGAGTAAAACAGGGACTTGTAAACAGCATCATACTAATCTAAAGGGCATAATAACCTAGCTGTTGATTGCTCAAACCTCATTAATCCTAATCCTAATCTTTCTAGTGTGCATTGTCTCTAAGAGGTACCTTTATAGTTTTTCAGTGCTTCCACTCATTCAAATGTTAATTTTTTATATAAAGAGTAAACATAAATATTATGTTATGATTGATCATAGTTAATTTACAAATTTCACTGACCATTTAGCTTGAATAACGCCAGTAAGATATTCAACAAACGTACAAACTCAGAATGATTCTATCTTGGTAAGACTGGTACACAAATGAAGGTGGCTGAAGGAATCAGTATTTTGCAGGGAGGAATTCACTCTACCACTTTTAATCCCAAAAAGTCTGACTAGCCAGAGAGCGACAATGTGTCGACACTGAGAATGACACATTGTCATCATACACAATCTAAATGTTTCACTGGAGAGCCAAAAAGAAGAGAACTTCAACATTTGTTTTCTATGAAACGTGTTATTTAAAATCTCTCTTATTCAGTTCCCCAGTACTTAAATTTTTAAATTCCGAAATGGCAGATATATGGATTTCAAGTGTTGGAATTTTCATCTCCCTCTTTGCAAGTTGGCATTGTACGAGGGTGAATCAAATGAAAATCTTAAAAGTTTAACCTGAACTTTACAGCACTTTTAAGGTTTTCATTTGATTCACCTACATATGTCCCTTTTAGTTTTAATTAAAAAAAAATTCAGATTTTAAAACATTGTAAGCATAATTTACCAAAAATAATTTATTTTCTTTATTTAGTTAAGTTATTGAGAATTTATGAGAATCATTTGGATTGTTTCTATTTCCATCTTGTTTTCATTATGTATAATTTTATTTTTAAGCTTATTTTGTTGTTTATTTAATAACAAAGTATCTATTATCCATTTCACACCATTTAGTAAAGAGGAATAATTTTAATGAAATTAATGATCTCTGTAAATTAAGATCCACACCGAGGACTAATGGCTTCATTGAGTTCAGTTTCCCTTCTACCTTCATTCGACTACTTCAATGAAAGATTGATTTCATTATAAACTTTTAATTTTATAATTAGCATATTATGTTAATGAAATTAATACACCCTTATAATAGTTACACATCCTTTTAGCAGATATCCCTTAAGGAAATTAGCTATTAGCTATATTATTATATTATGTTAGCTACTCATGACACGATTTCCTCAAATGTCCATCGATCCTACCCAGGAGATGAAGAAAATGAGGTCTGTTCAAAAGTCTCTCTCTTTATATATATATTTGTCTGATAATGCTCTAGTGTTGCAATTTTTATTTGATCGTGACGAAACTCTATATTTAAACTTTTCATCTGTCCTATTGGGAAATTTTAGATCAATTCATTTTTTTTAAACAATGTTCCAAATATTAATAATAATTGTGTAATTTTTTTAATATTCGTATTTATTTTTTTGTACAGGAACAAGCCATGTCATCTTTAATGAACTCATTAGATCGTCATTATAAACAGCAAAACCTATTAATTCATGGAGATTTTACCAATGATCATCCTGTTGAAGAAGTTACAAAGCTTCTACTTGCTGTCTTAATAAAACATTTGGCTTTAAGCCCAGCTATATATTCAGCCCCTGAAAAGGGTAAGGCTATGCAGTGGTCATTTATAAAAATGCTAAGTTTCTAATATAATTACTACATTATGGTACTTAAAACATTTTGATTACAGGTTCAGCATATTCTTCCTGCTTTAGTGCACTGGCTAAATGTATTCATCAAACAAAGTGGAAACTTGTGAAGATGAGGCAGGAACAGAATCGCTCTTACAAGGAAGTTTGTGCTCCTGTTATGGATAAATGCAGGTAATTTATATAAAAACCATCCCTAGAAACGATAGAAGTTTATCTTCTTTTGTTGAACCTAAATCTTATAAAAAATTATTTTTGGCTTCAATATCTATTATGATTAGTAATCTCTAAATAAATAAGTTGTAAATAACCAATTGTTATAATCTAAAAATGTTTATAAGAGAATATACAATTCATACGTGACTTCGCTGTTAAAATACACACACACAAACGCGCATGGGTATGCACATGCTCACACACGCAAACACACATGTGCACAGACACATACATGCCTGCACATACACAAAGACACTCATGAATGCATGCACAAGCATGCTGCCAGGCATAACAGACACACACCCACACTTTTTTTCCTTAACAAAAATTCTCCCTCCCCCCCCCATCCCCTCTTCCTTATATAATAACTAACTCTTCCTTGCTTTTAGATGACTGGATTCATAGGTTGTTCACCTTTACAAGGTGATGGATGTTCCACTTTCTCGATGCCGCCAGTAAATTGAAGGTCTAAATTAAACTACAGTGGAGCAACAAGTCTTTTGTTTGCTCAGCACTGATTGGTTCTGGAATAGTGTTTTGATTTATAAGTAAATTGTTGAAAAAAAGTTTTTATAAAGTGCCCATCAATTCCCAAAAGTATTTCTAGACGGTTCTTTTTAAATAATAATTTGAAAGTTCTACAATGCTATTTTAAAATAGGCTCTCCTTGTACATTATATTATTTAAAGAATTTAGATGAAACCTGAAATATAATAAATTTACAACATATTTAGTTATTTTTCCAACCCTTAAGAAAATTACATTTTATCCTTGTCCTTTCCTTACCCTCTAAATCTGTGAATTTATTACTTAACTTTTCAACTATTTTCCTTTGCTCTAATAGATTAGCAATTCAACATTAGTTACATTGTCTTTTGGGGCCTTCAAGGGTCTGTTAAAAGGCTAATTTACTATTATTAATTGGTTTAATAGATTCAATAAATTTTCATTAGGTGGCTTAATTTTATAAAATATTGTCAAATTATAATCATTGTGCATAAAGCAAACATAAATCATTTTCATAGAGTCATTTTATTTATATAAGTATTTCTAAGCATTAAGTAAAAATCACAAAGTTATTTAGTTAATTTTCACCATTTAAATTTCAGGTTTTTGCTGTTTGAAGTTCGTCCTGCTACTAGTCATGAAATAAATGCTCTTAAAAACTTGCAACTTTTATTCACAGAACCTCCCTGGAAGAGAAAAATACACAAGTACATTTCAAAGTTAAAACATTCTCAAAACCAGGGCCACAACACTAAATTTTCAAAGGTAATGCCATCTTTAACTTATTAAATTTTGATTAAAATTAAATTGTTAGCTCTCGCTGAACTATTACTTCAGTTTTTTCAATTGACAAATTCCTTGAAGATTTGATTTTGGAATCTATTACAATTCAGTGAAAGAAAACCAACAAAGAAATATATTAGTTCACTTACTTACTACTTCTTATGGCCTTAAATATTATGATTACATAAAATATTACTAAGCAATAAAATATTAAAATGCATGGACTATCTATCGACCCCCAATTTTAGTCAAAATGGTTTTTGTGATTCTATATTGGGGGCACACACGTATTTCAGTTTTATCCAATGAGCCCTAGGTGCTTAAAAGAAAAAAAAATGCTAAACCTGGGGTGATAACAATTTTTTTTAATATTTATTAATATTTTCAGAGTTATAGTTTTTTGGTTCATGCACTTCCCTTTAACAGCACATTCTGTCTTCTGTCTGTGAGCATTTTAAAACTTTGAGTTTTTTTGTTTGTTTTTACATGTTTTGCAGATAGAGACAAAATCCAGGAAGCTTTCATCTCACAATACAGAAAAGAATGCAAAGGAGTCCAAGTATAAAGACAGTTTTTCATTAGGTATGTTCTTCAGCTTTGGGTATGGTAGCTGTCATCTTATCATTAGCTCCCTTATTAAATCACTTTACTTTCTTTAGACGATCTTGGTAATGTGCCTGTACGAGGTCACACTGACATTACTTTGATGAACTCCATTGTTGATTTTGTAACTCAGGAAGAGGGTTGTGATATAGAAACTCTAAGAAAAGCCATGTACTCCCAAGTATGTTTAAATTTAATTTTGCTTATTATTACAAGGTGTTTTTACAAAAATATTCTACCTGAATAAGAAGTGTGTTTGAAAAGAAAATTATTATTTTATAATAAAATTTTTATGATTACTTAAAATATTATTGTTTAGGTGGAGAGGGCATCACTAAGAAAGAAAGGTCTTGATATGGTTCTTGTTTTGCTAACAAAAAATCTCCTTATACCATCTGTTAAATATAATATTCTCAATGGTTGGCTTGGCCCTAATTATTCTAAACATCAAAGCAGGTATTTTTTATTTTTTTGAAGATGTATTTATTTATGAATATTCCCCTGTACTTCAGATGAAACAAATTTAGTAACAATGAACTCGACACTTCTGTCTATTGTTTGTCTGATTGAAAAATTCACAGGAATACTTTGTAAACATTTTCATTTAAAAGCCTCTAAGTATTAGTTTATTAGGCTAGATATCATTCATTTATATATATATATATATATATATATATATATATATATATATATATATTATATTATATTATATTATATTATTTAATATACGAATAATAATAAATTATTTTTAAAATCATTGGCAACCTCATTACTGTTTTTTCCCCACTACAACAGATTTTTGCATTACATTAAAAGATAAAACATTAGAAGTCAGCCTAAAGTTATGTTATTTTGCTATCAAAGCATGAGAGTTTAAGACCAATATCATAATATCTGAGAATTTTGACTTCTTGTACCTTTAATTATAAATTTCTTAATGCCAATGGGATGAGTATCTGAGAATAACTAGTAATTTGAATTTTTTTTATTTAAAAAAAATTATTTTTAAATCTGCCAGTAGACGCTGTCTTTTTTGAGTAGATTGTTGAGTATGCATACAAGCGCTTTCGATATGATGGCACCATTTCAAGCCTGTCGGAAGTTATAAATACTATAATCCTGCTTGTCACATGTACTCAATGATAAGCCAGTCATGGCAAAAATCATTGACAATAGTCACTCGGGATTTGGGCTGGGTGGTGTAGGTCCATCATTAACAGAAGGATAACAAGATCAAAACACCTTCGCTCTTAACACTTCTTTCATTAAAAGCAGAGAACTTTTGGGGCGAACCGCCCTGTCTACAGTGCTTTGTGACACAACATATACATTTATGGAACAACATGTAATATAAATAAATAATATTAGTCAATTAAAAGGTAAAGTCAATGTATTATTAAGTTAAAAACAAATATATAAATATGTAAACATCCAATTATAAACTAAAACTAAATAACTATTAAATGAAACATACAATAGAATGAACAGGAGATGAAGAGTGAGGGGAAGTTAACCTTTCTGGATATAGTGATTTCAAGGAGGGGTTGTCTTACTGCTTCAACATTTATAGGAAGCCTACTGCCACTGCTCTCTTGATCCCATATGATTCTTACCATTATCCTCAAAATAATACTTCAGGAATCACATATTTGATTAACTGTCTGCTGAGTATCCCATTGGCAGAAGAGGAATTTCAAAAAGAATTGGAGTTTTATTTAAACTCATGGTATCAGCCATGGGTACTTGTTAAATAAAATCCTTAGTCCCACCCTGTCTAAAAAATTATGGTAACCTGTAGACAACCCATCTCAATTGGCTAGAGTAGCAAAAAGTGGATGTTAATAAATAATAATTAATTTTATACACCCACACTGGCTAGCCATTTTCACCTGTTAACACTTTTTGCCTTAGAAATTTTATAAGTTTGTGCAGTGTTTATTTAAGTCATATAATTTTTGCAGAGAGACTCCAAAACATGCACTGGATGACATTCAGCTGGTTACTCCATACCAGAAATTAGAAGTTCTCTTAGCAAAAAGCCATGTTATTGAATGGGCTGCTAATTACTTGAGAGAACTTGTACAGCCTGGTTGGCCATGGGCTAAAGTGTATCTTAGAAACAATGTGATGCCTATGAGAAAACTTTCATGGACAAGGTAACAAAGATATATTATACTGTCTCTTTTTATGTTATGATTTATGCATTACTTGTTCCACACATCTTTAGGAACTCTCTATTCTTTAGCTAAAAACATAATCACACAATGACTCACAGAGACAACCTTTCTCTAGGCTGGCTTTTTTGATACTAGTGAGACCCAGATTGGACCCGAATAGCACCTTTGGTCCCAGTGATTGGAGCTATGAATCAGCTATAATGATTGATAGTTATTAATACTTGTAATCAATTATTTATAATATATAATAAAAAGCTCCTATTACAATTATCACTACTATTTTGATCAACACATAGTTTTCTTTGTTTCAATTCCTTGAGTGGTCTAATTAAAATTTTTAGCTAGCTATTAATATTGGGTTTTAGAGATTCATGGGATCAGCTCTATTAGCTTATCTTCTAAAGTGTAATCAGCAAAACGACTCACTAGCAGTGTAGTAGGTATGTGGAATTTCAATTATCCTGGAAAGAGTTGGTCGTGAACTAATTTAAAAAAGTTAACTTTTTAGCAGATTTCCCTTAAAGGAAATCAGCTATTGAGATTGTACTCGTGATGCGGTTTTTCAAAGTTCCGTCGAAATTTCCATCAATTCTACCCATGAGATGACGAAAATAAGGTCCTATGACGAATATATATATATATATATATATATATATATATATATATATATATGTATATATATATATATAATATTGTTATATATGTTTTTTAATATCTTGATTATTAACCAAGATATTTGCATTTTTATAATTTTCACACCACTTCATTCCTACTCTTGTTATATTAACAATAAGCTGGTATGTTTTGAACCACTCCATTCTAACATTTAATGCGAAATATGGTTTTCATTGAACATTTACATTGTGAGATAATGCAATTACGTTATGTGATGATGACATCATCAATTCAGATTTTTCATTCTTTACTAGAAAATGTTTATTTGAAATCTACCATACTCAATATTTTACCATTTGTCAAGACTAAAGATCATATTTGTTACTGATTGAAATCAGACTTGGAATGGTAGGGGTTTAGAGTGGGGGGATTCGAAAGTTCAATGTAAATGTTATATACATACACACACATATATATATATATATATATATATATATATATATATATATATATATACATTTTTCACTATCTTTATTATTAAATGAAATATTTGCATTTTTTAGTTTTCAGGCTTCGGTAAACCCCCACTCCTACCCATGTCATATTAACAATAAGTTGTTATATCAAAAATTATATTATTCAAAGCTTAAATGCCAAATGTTGTCTTCATTGAACTTGACCACGTAAGTCATGCAAATATGTAGTTTGATTGACGTCATCAATTAAGATTTTTCGGTCTTGGCTCGAAAAAGATTGTTTGATATATACCATACTCAATATTTAACCATTTAATTCAACTCTTATGTTTATATTCGTTAATGGCAGAAATGGGACCTAGAATAAGGGGAGTTCAGAGATGGGGGAATTTGAAAATTCAAAATATTTTCTTTACTATGAGTCTGATCGTTATAGAAAATGTAATGGAACAAATCTTTTTAAACAATTGATACTCTATAATTGTTTGTCCATACATTTTCTCATTACTCAAATATTAAGCAAATTATAAGTGCTTTCTTGTTGTCAGCCTTCAGTAAACCACTGCTACACATCAAATTTTTGTATAGAAATAGAGAATGTATGGGGAGGTAGTGCTGGATGACATTAATAGTGTTTCATACCAGTACGTGAGAAATCTGCTTAGTTTACACAGTCCCTGCGTGATGAACTTTTATTTAAATGTAGACAGAAGAGGTCTGTTATCTGTAGGGGGTTTGATCATGAAGCTTAGGTTTTATAATACTTAAGAGTATTTGTGGGCTTTGTGGACTCCAATTAATTATTGAGTTCTGTAATAATAGAAGGTACTAAAAGTCTTTTGGATGCCTCTCTTTCATTCACTGTTTGTTGGTGGTTGATAAAGTACATATCAATATAACATACCATCACCCTAATTATAAAATATTATGATTTCAATGTGATCCTGTACAGTTACTAGGTCTTATAATTACAATAATGATATTCAGCTATTTAATTTTTCATGTACGAGAAAAATACAGAAGCCGTAACTTGCTCAAAGAAGAGTGATAAGGCAACACAAATGAAACATAAAAAATAAATTAAAACACTACTGAATGACTGAGTAGTGTCATTTTCAAAACAGATGTAAAATGAGCTAGTTAGTCATTTTCATTGGTTGGGTATCTACACATCCTCATTCTATGCACATTTAATTTCTCGACTTATTAATTTAGATTATTAACCTTTATTGATTTCAACTGAATTTTATTTTTAATGGTAAATATTATAAGTTTTCTTATTAATATCAAATCTCTTGAAATGTCTCCTGTTGTTTGGGACTTTTTGGTTTTTTTTTGCCTATAAAGATGCAGATTTCCCTGAAAATGAACCTTTTAACAATTATTCAAAATAGTGATATGTACATCCCAACGCATGTGTACTAAAAGTTTAAAAATAAAATAAAATGCAAATTTGACACTCTAGGTTAGTTTTCCTCTCTGTTCCTTTAAAAACTTACATTATATGTTTTTGTGCTTCCAGGTTTGTTTTAGCCACATTGGGCATGGTGACAGAAAAGTTTGATGGGAATGAACTAAGTCTTTTGATTAATTCTGGGATTTTGTCTCTTATTGAAACAATCCTAAAGGATTTAGGTATATAAATTTTGTATTTCAGCAGTTTTATTTTACTTTTTTTAGTCATTCATAAACTACATTTTATTATTATACAAATATTCTTTAATTTAGATATTGGTGCTTGTGTTCAAACACCTGAAAAGCCCTTGGAAGATGTTAATGTTCTCTATGAGGATAACTGTTTTAACTACAAAAATGATGTTACATCTCTTACTGGAACTAATATAGCATCACTCCTAACAATTGGGACAAGAGTTGTTAGAGGCCCAGATTGGAAATGGGGAGACCAGGTAATTTCGACTCATCCAAAAATAGACATATAAAATTGGCATTGTTGAAATTGCAGTAAATAGTATGTTATTTTTTTTTTGTTTAAATTAACTTAAGACCACTTACATAAATAATGGGTTAGTATATGACACGTTACCATTCATATATATTCATTTATAACTGTATGTGCCATAGTTATAATTAGATGAACTATTTTGGAAATTTGTTGTTATAGTCATTTTTTCAAAACCAAAAAAAAGCAACCTCTAGGTGCCTATTTTCATGTGATGCTAGAACTTCCATTTCTGAAAAAAAGGTTTTTGCATTTTACGGCTAAAGGATGCGTGGAATCGAAAAAGGAAAAAAACCTGTTCTAGTAACTTTCAGACCGCCTCCATTCTAGGGTTAATGTATGCTATAGAGTAACCCTCTAATTGGTTGTAATCTTCATTTCATTTTGAGACGAAAGGTAGATATTTAATTCTTACAATTTTGTGAGAATGGAAAGCTATAGTGTCACTTTTCTATATTACTTTGGCCTGCCAAAAGCTTATAATTATTTACAACCTTTTCCATTAAATTGGAGGGAGCTATTTAAAATCATGTCATTATGAAAGTAAACTAATCCCAATCTAGTGCTAGGAAGTATAATATATCTTTATAACTTCTTATTCAGAGCATGTTCTGTTATTCATCTTTGTCAGAAATCACATTCTGCTCCTGTATTTTATTGTTCCATTTATCATCATCTTAATGGGTAATGTTGTTTTACAAAACCAAGTTTATTTAAGATTGACAAGTTATTCTCTATTTATTTGTTCTTAAATCGATACTGTGAATTATAATGTGTTTAATTTCAAGGATGGACCTCCACCTGGAGAAGGAAGAATTATTGGTGAACTAGGAGAAGATGGGTGGATAAGAGTTCAGTGGGACAATGGTTCTGCTAATTCCTACCGAATGGGTAAAGAAGGAAAGTATGACCTCCGTCTTGCCGACCCTCCTATGACTGAAGACAATGATCCGGAAATTGAAACAGAATCTGAACAAAATAAGGGTACTTATTTATTTTGTTATCTATTGAAATTCTTTTATAATGGAAATGGGATATTCTATTTAAATTTTCTTTTTTTTTCCACATATAGGCAATGGCATTTCAAAAGTAAGAGACAAGAATCTCTTAATATCAGCATTATCTGTACAATATTTATATCCAATGTAGATATTTTTAGACACTAGCATCATCAGTATGAAACAATATTTATATTAACAGTTAATAAAGAACAAATAATAATTTAATTATTTTTTATTTGAGTTACATTGGTTGCATCTGCTGGATGGCAAACCTGGGTCTTGTAGATATTTAGTTCTAACTCACATAGGGAGTACATGGCCTTCCTCCCACCGATTTGAACGAAAATTAATTTTTAATGTGTTATATATTTGAAGAAAATTCGAATGCTGATGTAAAAATGTTATTAAGCATCTCTGAATCACAAAATATCCTGAAAGGATTGTATTAAAATACATTTTATTCTGCCATCGCCAATATTTGTTGATATGTTATGGTACGCATTGTTTGCTTCAAAACTTTGCAATGAAAGAGAATTATTTTAAAAATGAAGTTTACTTTCCTACAGACGTTTTTGAAACACCCCCTGTACATGGAAAAAAGTCCATCACGCAGGGGCTGTGTAAACTAAGCAGATTTCCCTCGTGAAATTTAGTAATAGACAAATCTACATACTGGTAACACAACACAACCGTGAATAAAAAACGGAAATAAGAAATGTTTCATCCAATTTCAATAATCTGGCTGCAGGAAGCGTTAGGTTAGAAATGTAAACAAACGGGTCTGCCTGCTTCACACCGGAAAGAAAAACAATTACTGAAATATATCAGAATGTAACATATTAATTTTATTGAGAACTATTTACTATATCTAGTACTGTAATTAATAATGAGTCAGAATAATTGTTATCTCAATCAATCAAATTTTAGTAGTCCAAAACCTTAAGACAGGGGGGGGGGTCACCGGGACATATTTGCATGTATCTCGTATAATAAGGTCTCTTGAATACAATTTTTGGTATTTAAACTTCGAATAATGTGACTTATTATGTAGCAGAGTATTGTTTATGTAACATGAGTTGAAGTGGCGGTTTGCTGATGGCTGAAAACTCAAAAATACAAATATCTCGGTTAATATTCAAGGTAGAAAATACATGTACATAACAATATTTATAGTAAATTTAATTTGCAATAAGATAGATTCTATACAATTTTTCGATCTGACTTATTGTAACGAAGATATTTCGAATTTTCGAAAATCCTCCCGTCTAAACCCCCCCCCTCCCCCTGGTCCGATTTCAGCCGTTAACGAACTTGATCTTTCTTTTTACATATAACGACTAAATATCGAGTTTGGTAATGATTAAACAATAATTGCGACCGCTAGAGCGGAAACAGACAAATATATATATATATATATACAGTTTTGAGCGGACCTCATTTTCGTCATCTCCTATGTTGGATTGATGAACATTTGAAGAAATTTTTCGAAACTCGCGTCATGAGTACGACCTCAATAACTGATTTCCCTTAAGGGAAATTTGCGAAAAAGGCTGCATTTTGCTGCATCATGCACATATGCATTGCATGCAGATGTGCCATAAATTTATGTTTAAATTGCTTTTATGATCAGCATCATCCAGCAAAGACACTACAAATTCTACTAATTAATATTGAATGTTATATTTATTTGTTTTGAATTAACGGTAATATATTTTTCATATAATACTAAATATTTCCTTTTATTGTATTTTTGACAGAAAGCATTAGAATTTTCTTTAAATATATAGAACACATTAAAAATTAAATGCCAATAATTATAACAACTTTTTGTTTATTTATTTATATTCAATAAACGCTCTAGAAACAGAAAATTAAAAAAAAATTCCCCCTAAAAAATAGTACTCCCCTTGTCAACCAATTTTGCTTTCAAAGATATGTAAAATTATTTACAAGTGGTTGTATTCTAACTTAAAAATCAATAAAATATAGTGTTTACTCTTGGTAGGAGTAACGTACTTTAAGGTATGAATTAATATTGTTCCTCTTCATTCTTTTAACCAGGGCATTGTTTTAGGAGAGTTAGATTAGAGGCCAGTAAGCATGCTTTGGTGTGAAGTCATATGAATCTATTGAGAGTATTATGGAATAGAGGCATTTGGGGAAATTATAAATTTTAGAGAAACAATAAAATTTTGTTGGTTTAAAAACTCCAAATGGTTTTATAAATATGGATAGTTTGGATTGGATAGAGTGTCCCGCTCACACCCTGTAAATTCAACTTTTTTTCTAATTTTTTAAATATTTACTTTTCTAAATTTGAAAATAATATATGAGGTGATAATATTGTATGATGATGGCTTCCAAAGGAAAAAAATATCTGGTCTGCAAGAAATCCACCTCCTGTAACACTCACTATGCCATAGGAAAACAAAAGATTATACAAAATCGACAGCACCTTAGTCAGTTGGTGACAATGAGTCTACACAAAACTGCAACTGAGCACATTGTTTGCACATAATGAAACTACAGACTTACAACCTTGTACAGTGGAAAACCAGGAAACAGTGGAAGAATCTTCATTTTTTACAAAATTCAAATATGCTCCACTCCAAGATAATTGCGAGAATAAAGCTTTGATCGTTTATAAACTCCAAATGATTTAAAAAAGGCATCAGAGAAAAAACTTCAAATTATGTTATAAGTATTCTGTTACCTTTATTTCCCTGTAAATCTAGAATAATTTTTACACTCTTTCTAAAAAAAACAAAAAAAAAATTATTTACGGTATACGGTACTAGTCTTATTATGCTCTAGTGGTCGCAATTATTGTTTAATCGTTACCAAGCTCTATATTTAGTCGTTTTAAGTAAAAAGAAAGATCAAATTCGTTATCGGCTGAAATCGAACAAGGGGGAGGGGGGGGGGTTTAAAGGGGGAGAGTTTTGAAAATTCAAAATATTTCCATTACTATACTATACGTCGGATCCAAAAAATGTATAGAATCAATCTTATAGAAAAACAAATGTACTATAAATGTTGTATACATTTATTCTATATCTTGAATATTAACCGAGATATTTGCATTTTTCAGTTTTCAGCCTTCATCAAACCCCCACTTCTACTCATGTTACATAAACTATACTCGGTTATGTAATAAAGCACATCATTCGAAGCTTAAATACCAAATATTATTTACAAAAGACATTTATTATACGAGATACACACAAATATGCTCTGGTGCCCCCCTTCTTAAGTTCTTGGACTACTAAAATTTGATTGATTCAGATAAAAATTATTCATTATTATTAAAAAGTTAACTAAAAAGCTAGTCATTTAAAATTATATTGTGAGCAAAACTATTTATTTATTTTGACTCTTAGTCTTAAACTTTTATAAATCATTTGCATAAGTAATAATCCATTTTTTTAATTTTTTTTTTTTTTTTTACAAGGCATATCTTATGAAGACTGTGAACCAAATGAAATGCTGCAGCATGCCTCTGTGATTTTACTTTGGTCTTTGACAATTTGCTGTGGTATGAATGCTCAGAAAATGCAGAACTCCAGCCTCAAGATATTTACTAGCCTACTGAAGGCGCTTTTAAAGGTATTTAGTTCAAATTTTTCTGTTATTATATTTATATGAGACTTTTATTTTTATAAGAGATGAGAATGTGAGTACACTCATATTATGTACCTCATTGGTATGAGAAAATATAAAATCAGTGTTTGTCGCTCTATTGCTATATAAAATAGAACAGTTGTATATCAGTGCAGTAAACGACATACCTTCATTCTATTACAATGTGATCACTAACTCTTTTCTTTGTTATTTATACTATGGTCATAGTTGACTATTTGATTGACACTAAATAATCTTTGATGTTCCTCACAATACATTTTCTCTCCTCTAATCAATCTCAGATATTCATCTGAGATTAATAATTACAATAAATTCCTTAGACCCATCCTGGCTAGAATAGGGTGGTAACCTGTGGATAACCTGTCCCAATTAGTGATAGTAGCAAAAAGTGGAGGTTAATAAAGAATAATAATAATAATTACAATTATTAGTTTTTTATAAGTTTCTAAAAAATGTAGAATAATAATAACATTAGCGAACTAGGTTAATAGATAAGAAAGCGGGGCTTTGTCTCTTCTGCATTGCTGAAGCTGGCAATTGGTTCTCCTGATATAATGAGGCCCATCAATCTACAATTCATTCCTGATCCCTCTTGATTAAAGTGAGTTGATTACTCACTGTGTAAAACCCTGCTCATGAGTTCCTCTCATCTTTTATTTGGTCGAAAGTTCTGAATGAATATATATTATAAAACCACTCGTGTTTTAATCTTGTTTTTATGTGTTTTGTTTTTTCTGTTACTTCTATACACCTGCAATAAGAGAAACATATAGAGTATTATGTTGTCTGAATCTCATTTTTATTTAATCGAAAATGGATGTGGTCAGCTGTTATTGCTAAGCAATGAAGATTTTCTTCACTAGACAATCACAATCATTTTTTATCTCTCTTCTTTGTATCTTATATTTTTTGTTTAATTAATCTGAATAATAATTAGTGATAAAAGATTTTGTTATTCAATTTTTTTTTTATTTTGTGTTTATTTTTGAAAAATTTTAATGTTTAGAATGCTACTGGTGAAGAGTTAATTACTGCAACACAGAGTAAATGTTGGATTAATCTTGGTTTGTTAAGAGCTATTAGTGTGAATTCATCAATATGCAAATCACTATGTTCTCATCCTTGGTTGGATCAATTTTTTTCTATTGTTAGTCCTCACTCAAAATACGATTTAAAGACTCAGGTAACTAACTTTTAATCTATTTTTCTTTATTTCCTGTTACAAATTAGTATATTCCTTTTAAGCATTTATTCATATTTAAATAAGCTGCAAGCAGGGAGGTATAAATAATTCTCTCTCTCATAATATAATGTTTGTTTGACAAAGTATTGCAATTATTTTTTACTAGTATTCTGATTAGTTTCAGCTTGTTTAACCTCCTAAAGATTCTTATCTTTTTGTGGTTTAAATGTAAGCATACCTCAAACTCAGAATTATCTGGGTCACTTTTCCTGTGAGTCTTCTGTTTTTTAGTCATGATGCTCAACAAATTCAACACTGTCACAATAACACACAATACATGTCTTTGCTAAACTCATCAATGGCCTTTCTGACTCTTATTAAATTACTCAGCAAGATTATGGGCTTAGTTGTATTTTTATGTTTTAAGGCTGTATTCATTTAAGAAGAACCTGAAAGCAATGGACAATGAATCCTGTCATAAAGCATGGAAAAGTGATGAAATACCCCTTGGCCAAATCCTCAATAGTGTCTATTATTTGTACATGCTTGAGAAGATGTAAAGAAAAAAGTCCGTCATGCAGGGGCTGCGTAAACTACGCATATTTCCCATGTAAAGTTTTACTATAGATACTCTACAAACGGGTAACATTTAACACTACCATGAATAAATACAAATGATAATGAAAAATGATCCAGTTATATCACTTAATTTGGCCTATGAGTCTTGGCCTGGCCAAGAAGTACTTAATTCTTATGAAGAAGTGAAAAAATGGGTTGATTCTGCGATCGTCCCAAAAGACGAGAACGTTTTTCAACGCAGAATCTGTATGCTCACCGAAAGATAGGGAAAATTTATAGCTAATGGTGGACAATACTTTGAGTAAAATAAATTTTACCTATTTTTGTCAATTAAGCTTCAGTGTTACAAAAAAACCCTCAAAGCTTATATGTGCTCCCAATATTCTTAATTTAAATTGACACATTCTATAGTAAACTAGTGGTATTTTTTTATGTTTGTATAAGGAATTGTTTCTTCTTATCTGATGAAGTTACTTACATTTGAATTTTTGTTTTATTATTTACTTGTGGTAGAGGAGCTTTGTTAGATGTAAATATTAGTTTAAATCATTTATAATAACTTTATGGTGCAATACTTTATTTTTGTTGTGTCGTCTTTGTTGCTCATTAATTTTCTATTTTTTATATTCTAGGTATTAACATATAGGTTGCTCAGATCTGTTTTGCCACATGGTATTCATGAAATGGAGGAAAAATATTCTGTACTTGATAGGCTATTACACTTGTTGGGAGAAATAGCTGTTAGTTGCAAAGCTGATATTCACATTTATAATGGAGGTATTACGATTAGATAATTATTCATGATTAATTTTAAATTACATGATGTCTATCCTGTATATAACCCAGCACTCTATTTAAATTAACCTGTTAACCGAGCAGGACGTCTAGCGTAAACAATATTGGGTACGGGTAGGACATTTGAATACGTCTTTTCATTTATTTTAAGCATTAATTAAAAGAAAATGGAAAAAACTGGTCTGTCCACTGAGGGTGATGTCCTGATAGGTCTGTGAAAGAGTTCACGCACATTGTGTGCTGTGTAATTGAAAAGGGACTTCCCCTGTTAACAGGTTAAACAAGAAGATGCCATAGCATAATCAGAAATCCTCCAGATACAGATTCGTCACATCAGAATGTTCATATCACTAAAGTATAGAGATAAACTCAGCTGACATTTCAACTTCTACAGGTCCTAAAGCTCTCTGTTAGAATTCCTAATGTATTAATATAAACATTGTGTATGTATATGTGCATGAGCGCGTGCATGTGTGTGTGTGCGCACGCATTTTAATTTCATACAGTCGTTCTATACATTTTCTTCATTAACTCTACTATTCCCAATTTTTTAGCTTTCACTCTTCAGAAATCCACTATTATACTCACCTCATATACTATAAGCTGATATATCATGAAACATATTATTCCTAGCTTAAATATCAAATATGGTTTTCAAGAAATCCACTAATTTTGATACATCCAAATATGTTTGATGTGACATCATCAATGAGATTATATTTTCTAGAGACCTCAATATTTACTTGATCGAGACCATACAATATTTTTAAATTATTCATTTAAAGCTGACATTGAAATTTTTTGATTATTATGATCAACAAGGAAGGCACAATTGTTCAGAAGTAGAATGGACTTAGAGGGGGTAAAATTAAATATATATATATATATATATATATATATATATATATATATATATATATATATATATATATATATATATAATATCTCCGTAGTGTTTTACTTAGTTTATTCGGAACTAATTTTTCATTGGGTGTATTTTTTTAAGAAGTTTTATTCTTATGCAATTTTTGTATTCCAGAAGTGAAAATTCCAGTGCTTGTTACTCCTTCGCATACCAGTACCCTCATTGAAGAGAGTGTTTATCTTGTTAGGACTCTTCACACTTTGAATGAGTGGAACTCAGTTTGTAATCAAATGCTCACTACAAAACTAGCTGTGGCAGGAGATTTGTTATCACACCCACTTCTTAACTTGCAGGTAAGTTCACCTTTTGGACAAAATCAATAAATTCTAAAAGTCAAGACACAGATGTACTATTGTAAGACATTGATTTCTACAACCATCTTAGCCTGTTCAATGTGCTGTGCATTTAATCTTAAGAATACCATGAATGTATACAGTCTTTTGGGAATTTAGTGCTGCACAGTCCGTGGACATGTGAACATATATCTTTTAAGCCATGGTTGCTTATAGTTATTGGTGTTTCCACCCTTTCAGTGTCTCATTGTTAGTCATGTTTAACTGTGTGTTATTCACAGCTGTCTGGTGGTTATAATTTCTAATTATTGTTCACCCCAATAGATAGTGTGACAAGCTATTTTATCAACTTTTACTCTTAGAGCCATTCACTGTTATTGCCACGCTTACTAACATATACCCTAGACCCTTTTCCATCTGAATGTTTCTAAAATTGCCAATTAGCAGATTTCCCTTAAGGGAAATCAGCTATTGAGGTCGTACTCATGACGCGAGTTTCGAAAAATTTCTTCAAATGTATATCGATCCTACCCAGGAGATGACGAAAATGAGGTCCGCTCAAAATTATATATATATATATATATACATATATAATGTGCACAACATTCCTTTCAGGCGCTCTGTTCGAAACACGTTCCGGAGGTTATGTGCTCCATTCATATCCATTCTTACCAAGCACAACCCACCTTTTATATTTATCGTGACTGATCCGTCAATATTGTGTGGTTGAGAGGTTTTAGGTTTTTTTTGCCTCTGTGTTTCTTCTCTTTCTTCAATAGCCTTGATGTTTTCTAAATTGTCTCACTCTCATCGCTATCTAGCCCACTCTGTGTTGCAATCATTTCCGAAGGCTCAACCTCCTCATCACTTGGAGAATACTCCGGATCATCATCGCTGTCATATCCATATCCATCTATTTCATAATTGTCATTTTCCCCATCTGAATCATCGGAGAGTTCTTTCAACAAATTTCTGATATCTTCATCCATTGAATATTTTTTCTCCATTTTTCCGAAACTATAAACAGATCATTTATATTCTTTCTATAGATCTTTGTCTTTTTTATATTCAAAAATAAAAGTTAGAAACATTAAGAGAAAATAAATTAGAATATAAAAATAAATTGGAAGAAAATAAATTGAGAATAATATTAACTAAGTTATGGCATGAAAACCGGTTATTAGTAGCGATACGTAAATTTTACGTGCCGAAAAGTTGCGGTTAATAGTATTGATACGTAAATATTACGTGTCGTTTTTATTTCAAAAAATAGTATTCGATGAGTGGGAAGGTTCACTTAGCTGCACTTGGCGGAGGTCAAGTCCGAACTGTCTGGAGGGCTCATAGCTGAAGGATGGGGGTGGTGGGATCGTTAACGGCCCTTTGATAACAGTTCAAAACAGATCATAGGTAATTTTTATGTTCAATACCATTCTAGGGTTAACGTGTATTAGGGCTTCGTCATGACTTACTTTCTTTTTGGTGTTATCCTTCTCTTCTTCCTCACTCTCCTCTAATTCAATACCTGATACTCTATCTATTATTTGTTCATCAGTAAGATGTTCGAATCCTGGATCACTGGCATCGCAATTAATCCACTCAACAATATTTCTTTCATCGACATCACTTCCTCCAGCAACTGATTTCGCTAAATTTGCTAAATCATTAGCAGAAACTTCCTCTTCTTTATATGAAGGCTCTACTGAAGTATTTTCTACATTTGGTAAAATTTTCCTCCAGGACTTTACCAACGTAGATTGTTTTACTGACTCCCAAGCAGTGTTTATGTCATAAATGCTGTCGAGAATGGTATAATCTTTCCAGAAACCCTGAAGATCATTACCCTCTTCAATCCTTTTTTTTAACAAGTCTGTTCTATATTTTTTTTTCATCAAAGCAATTACTCCCTGGTCCATTGTTTGGATAAGAGCAGTGACATTTGGAGGCAGAAAACTGACGAAAAAATTTCCACAGTCCGATAGTAAGATATTTTTCTATGGGTGTGACGGGGCGTTGTCAATAAGCAGCATGGCTTTTTGGGGTAGGTTTCTTGATTTTAAATATTCTTTCACTAGAGGGATGATTTTTTTATGAAACCACTCTTTAAAAATTTGTTGGTCTATCCAGCCTTTCTTCTGATTAAAATAATGTACTGGTAGGTTTTCGGCCCTTGTCCCTTTAAAAGACTGCGTTTTTTTTGACTTTCCAATAATTACCAGTTTTAGTTTGCGAGAGCCTGTTGCATTGCTGCATGTCATTATAGTAATGCGCTCTTTACTGGACTTATGGCCTGGAGCTTGCCTCTCGCTATCAAATGCCAGTGTTCGCGTTGGCAAACATTTCCATAGCAGCCCTGATTCGTCAGCGTTATACAGCTGTTCGTAAAAAATTCCTTCTGACTGAAGGAGCTGTTCAAACTCTGTTTTAAAATTTTCTGCTGCCTGCTGGTCGTTACTTAATTTCTCGCGTAAAGTCCGATTTCCCTTATCCCGTGGCGCTGTTTAAACCTTGTCAACCACCCTGATGATGCATTAAATGTTCCCTCTAAACCTAGCATTACAAAAAACTGTTTAGCTTTTTCAGCAACAATAGGCCCAGAAACAGGAGTTCCCTCACTTCTCAACTGACTTACCCATTTCAACAGTGCAGCATCTAGTTCTTCATAAGTGCTCCTTCTCATGGTTTTTCTTTTCTTCATCGATGAAGAGTTGTCTGATGAGGATGCAAATTGCAATAATTTATCTTTTTGCTTAAAAATATCTCGAACAGTTGTTTCTCCTATTCCATATTGCAAACAAATTTGCTTCCTAGATTCGCCATTTTCGATTTTTTTTATTAATTCGAGTTTCTCTTGAATCGATAAAAACACTTTTTTCCTTTTATCGGTCATTGCTAAATAAAATAACTATAAACTTTGACGATAACTACTGTCAGTAATTCAAACACACGAGCGAAATGAACTACTAGACAGCAATGCGACAGAAACTAAACTGATATGAGAAGAGTTTGGAAATGAAAATTAGATTCTGATCTTATTAGAAAATTATATGGAAAAAGGAAAGGATGAGGTAAGATGTTTCTGAGAAAAAAAGACTAATGCATTCTCAGGCAACACCTGGATAATTTGATTAAAGAGAATTGAATCTTTCTATTTAATGTGTTTCCTCTCTACTACAGTTCCTTAAGACCTAACTCTTCAAACTTATTCTGTATAAAAACTTTTCTTATTCAAACATTAAAAAAAAAAAAATCCATGGATGAGCGCAGAATAGCCGCAAAGCGGAATATCCGCCCGCGGATTATCGAGAGTTTACTGTATATATATATATATATATATATATATATATATATATATATATATATATATATATATATTTGTCTGTTAACGCTCTAGCGGTCGCAATTTTGCAATTTTCGTTTGATCGTTACTAAACTCGATATTTAAACGTTTTATGCAGAAATAAAGATCAAGTTCGTTAATGGCTGAAATCGGACCAGTGAGAGGGGGGGTTTAGAGGGGAGGATTTTTGAAAATTCGAATTATCTCCGTTACTATACGTCAATTAGATGGTCCTCCCTTTCCTATGTCTTGGTCATTATATTTTCAGTTTTCACTATTTGAATGGCAGCAAAAAACATTTACATTTCAAAGACTCCCCTCTCCAGCAGGGAACCAGATTATGTAAAACATAAGTTATACATAATCTAATTTTTATTCATCTTTTTCTTTATCTTCCTCCATTTGCCATTTTCCTCCATCGAATGCTTCAAGCTTCACAGTCTTTATAGAGCTGCTTGAGCTGTTGAGAAGAGATTTTCCTCCAATTCTTTTGATATTCTCTTCATATAAAATTCTAGGCTGTCCACATGGCCTCTTACCAGTGGCCACCTCATCTTAGGAAAGGACTAGGACCTTACTCTTGGCAGCATTGATGGCCATACATTTTTGACTAAGTTCCTCCTGCCATTCCAGCAAAGCTGGCTGTAGTTTCTCTTTTGAATCACAAATGAGAATGATATCAACTGCATTTGAGAGTATCAGACTATCATTCTCATGTTCCCCTTCGATCATTGTTTGGGCCAATTTAATATTAAAATTTATAATTTTTGATTCATATTCAATGAGTGCCAAAGGTATTACAATAAAGCTCTCTAAATAGTTAATATTTAGTTAATTTAATTTAACTAACTATATATCATTAAAAATATTGTAATCATTGTATTCTGTTTCAATAATGCCAAAACAATGATTAAAGAAGTATATCATCATCATGTACCAAAACATATTTAACTTAATGCATGTTTTTAGAATGAAATAGACCCAGAGACTGTAAGTATGCAATGCAGTGCCATGGCTTCTCTTTTGGTACTCGGCGGTATTGATCAGAGACCACATCTTGGATCTACCTGTACTATATCAACTCTTTCAACAACTGGTAATTTCATGATTAATATTTCTTACATTTTTAAAATACATTAAAATAGTCTCATCATATTCAATGGGCATCATAAAGTGAACTGTTTGTGTTTTAGGAACATTATGTCGTATTACAAGGAGAGGAAAATTGGTTGTCCAAATGCACGATAGTAGTGGCTTGAAAGTCATTAGTTTGCCAGCAATAAAGCCAGTTCCACACCCTCAATTTAGTTTGGATCAAATGCCAATGACAGATTCTCTCCTAGAAACATGGGCAACACTATTATCACTTACTACGTATTCTCATTCATTTAAGACTGTCCCTGGTAAGTTTAAGTGAATTAATGATATAGATTTTAATTTAAGATGTATATCCCACTAGGGAGATGCCATGTTCTAAAGAATAGTTATATACAAACCTTCAATTTATTATATCCCTTCTAGAGCGACTATATTAT
The DNA here is from genome assembly GCA_019009955.1 of Riptortus pedestris. Classification (NCBI taxonomy): domain Eukaryota; kingdom Metazoa; phylum Arthropoda; class Insecta; order Hemiptera; family Alydidae; genus Riptortus; species Riptortus pedestris. The sequence goes on along the minus strand of CM032228.1, from coordinate 201,682,229 downwards.
TATGTTATGAAATTGCCTCAAATTGATTTTAATCTGAATTTAAATGAAAAGAGAGTAATAATGATCAGTGTAGAGAAAGGAACCTTTCTTTTTAAGGATAATTGAATCGAGTTAAAAGAGGTAGGATTCTAGTTTTTTGATTATTTTTTTTGGGGGGGGGGGCAATTCCACTGCAATATCTGTTATAGTGCACTCAATATCTCATTTATCGGGAACCCCCTGAAAGCTATGCTCCAAATTTTTGAAGAATCTCTGGACTTAATTTTATAAGGCCCCTCACCTCAATAAGTGCTATGGGTTCTCACTGTATTGTTGAAGGTAGACATATTTGTTGTCTCATCTATTTTCCTTTGAAAAGAGATCAATTCAGCACTCCTGTTTACCCTGCAAATAACCTCAAGACATCGTAGGAAGTAGTGCATTCGAAATGCAAGACCTAATACTAATAATGTTCAACCAAAAATGAACATCCTGGTGGAGCAGTAGATCTTATGGTCCTTAATGATGAATAGAAGACCTCATTCAGCCAGATGTAAATTGGTGGGGTGCTCAGGTTACCTGTAATCTCTTAGCTCTCACTGCTCACCATCCCTTGTGGATTCTAATGTTAATTGCTAGGATGATAAAAAATATTTTTCTCAAGAGAAAGGTCATAATAAAATCTCACAATCACAACATTTGCATCCGCTGTTTAAAGCTATTATATCAGAAATATTTATTTCCTTAATTCAAAATTAATCTAAAAGCTTCTTTATAGGGCTTAACTTCAATTAATTTTGCAGTACTTTACCTTTGCCACCTTTTATCTTGTTGTTGGAGGTAAAAGATGGGGAAAAGGCAGAGTTTATTCAAGGTAACATATTTAAAAAAAAAAAAAAAAAAAAAAAAAAATTTAATTTTTTAATTAAGAAGACAAGTAAAATTAAATGTTGGGGACCCCCACTTGCTGGGTTGCTCTTCACATCTCAAATGTATAGTTAGTAATTGACAACATTTTGAATAACATATATTTTATCATTTTCATATAATAAACATGTATTTTCTATACAGATATTTCAGTATCATATTTATGCAGTTGGTAGTGGCCCCTTTTTAGGTTTTATCATTTCTAAATTCAGTACTTAAATGTTTTTGCTAAACTAAAGATCAAATTAACGGTTGAAAACATATGAACTTGGATGGCAATTTAGAGAAATAGTAATTCCTCAAGTTGGTCATGCATGGGTGCTGCATACACATGTGGTACAATGACATGGGATTAACGTTGCTATCTTAAATCTGATTCTCTATTCCTCCAGTAATAAAAGTGCCAAAATAAAATATGAATACTTTAATTTTAAAGTTAAACATGAGATAATTAGTGATTCAATTATTTTAAGTGAAAATCCTATGAATAGGAGAACGGGTAACTGAAGACTCAAAAAAGTTAGTCATGTAGGGAATGCATAAACTAACTTTCCCACATGTGGGTATATATAGTCAAACTATTGATCTCATCTCACCTTACATTTTATATTTCAAAATAAAAATTCAAAAAATTGATGTGGGCTGAAGGCTGTAAATAAGGAAGGACTCACTTAATATTTGAGCTGAAAAGAAATGAATAGAACAACAATCGTAGAACATCAACAATTTAACAAGATTGGTTCTATTGCCCTTTTGTGATACGACTCATCATAACAGAGGTATTATGAATTTTGAAATCCTGGTAAGACACACTAGCAAACTCATCTCACCATATGTACTCTATTTCTAAGTAAGAATTCGATGAGTAGAAGTGGGGGCTTACAGAAGGCTGAAACAATAAAATACATACAACTCTCTTAATATATAAATTATGAATAAATGTATAGAGCAACAATTGTAGACCATCAATATTTTTACAAGATTGATTGGTTCTAAATCATTTTTCCATCTGACTCATAATAAAGGAGATATTTTGAAATTTCGAACCCACCCCCGCTAAACCCCACTCCTATTCCTGGTCTGATTTCAGCCATTAACGAATATGAACATTAGAGTGGAATTAAATGGAATATTGAGTATTGTATAGATCAAATACACATTTTCAAGTTAAGAATGTAAAATCTTGAATGATGATGTCATCACATAGCATATTTGTATTTACCTCCCCAAGTAAAATTTTAAAGACCAAAATATGTCGTACTTCTACTTCCTATAAAGTGGTTCATGAAAGAACAGCTTATTACTACTATGACACTAGTATGATTGGGGGTTTACTGAATGCGGAAAATAGTAAATATCTTGGTTAATAGAGATGATAGAGAAAATACATACATAACAATATTTATAAGAGATTAAATTTGCAATAAGGTTGATTCTATACAACTTTTCGATACGATGTGTATTAACAGAGATATTTTGAAATTCCCCCTTTAAACCCCGCTCTTCAAGGTCCAATTGCAGTCATTAATGAACTTGTCTTTAGTTTTACATAAAACACTTATTTATCGTGCTTGGTAATGGTAGACAAAAATTGTGACTGCCAGAGCAGTAACAGACAAGTTTATATATATTATAATTTTGACTTCATTGTCGTCTCCTAGGTAAGATCTATGGACATTTAAGGAAATTTTTTTAAAACCATGTCATGAGAACAACCTCCATAGCTGATTTCCTTTAAGGGAAATCTGCTAACAAAAGGTACAAGTAACTCAGTTTAAAATAAAAATTTGGTGTTTTTAAAAAATGTAATGTTTAGTTACGGTATCAGTCAAACATATTTGAAAGTATCTCAAATATGTTTTATGGTAGTTTTATTTTATATATATAATTTGTAATATTATTATTAAAGTCTAACCAAATCAACATTTTTTGGCTAGAGGCTTATGAGTTTTCACTCTTATGATATGACATTATATTTATTGAGAAAAATTATACTGGTTCTGTTATTTTATCTTCAGCTGGCTGTATCAATATGCCTCTCCTTCATAATCAACAGCAAGTTTTGGCAGCAGTTAGATCAGGAAGAGTTCTTCTTAATTATCAAAGTAGACTTAGACGGGTTCTTAGACAACCTTATTCCTCTCTTGAAACTTTAAATGAATGTGATGATACAGATACAGACCCACACTCATTGTTAATACATCAACTAATTCTAAATGCTGTTCAACCCTCTCCTTTGAAGTCTGAATATACCCGAACAGAATTAGAGGTATGATATCTACTGTTCTATTAAGTATATTTTAATGTATATATTGAATTTTAAACATCAATTGTCTTATAGTAAACAGTGTTTAAACATTAATAAACAATTTTTATACTCTTAGTAAACAATGTTTGATATAAAAGTAGGTAAAATATGTTCAATATATTCATTTCTGTAAGATTCGAGCATCTCTTAGGAGGTCTTTTTTCTAAATTAGTCCTATTAAATCACACTTCATGAAGGTTTAGCTTCAAGTTTTATTAAAAATGTTTAATCTGAGCGTTCATTAAAAATTTAGAAGTGGTACTTAATTGTTCCATTTCTATTTCTATTATTGTTTTTTTTTGTTTTGTTTTTTGCCATAATTCTTTTGTTTTGAGCAACATCGCTACAGCTGCAGGGGAAAAATTGACAACCTTTATGTCTCTCAAACATTTGATACCAGTTAAGAAATGAACATTTTTTCGTCTCCACCTCCTCGCCTCTCCATCCTGAAATGCTGGATGAATATATGTTTTATGTTTTTGTTTATTATTATTTACGTCCACTTTATGCTACTAGGCTAATCGGGATGGGTTATCTACAGGTTACCACCCTTTTCTAGCAAGGGTGGGCCCAAGGAGTTTATTTAATGAGTCTGTCACTAAATAATGGATGAATATAGTTAATAATACATAAATAAAAAAAGTCTTGTGTTTTTTATTTGAAGTTTGTGCTTTATAAAATTTAAATTTTTGAATTTGTATAACCATAATAGCTGCTATCATATTTGAATGCATTGTTCTTGAATATACATGAATAAAAATGAACTTTTAATCCTTCAGAGTGATTTCTTATGTAATGAAAGATTTTGTCAGTTTAAGTAGAGCCCACTTGAATTGTCAGGCATTTTCAAATGCTATACTATTTAACTATATTTAAAGTAATAAAAAATGCCTAGAGTTAGTCTCAGCAGAGTAAAGAGAATACATAAAACCCAATAAATGCAAGGACATATGAAACAAAAAAGAGCTGACAAGATACATGGTGCATGCAGGGTAATAGTATTGAAGCAAAAAATTGAAAATTGGTCAGGAATTAATTAAAAAGTGATTACTAATGATACACTCACACACACACACACACACACACACACACACACACACACACACATATATATATATATATATATATATATATATATATATATATAATTTATAGTATATTGGTATATTGAAATAGTCTCATTCTAGTGTCTATTGTTTCTGTGTTTTAGGAAGCAGCTATATGTGTTAGTCAATATTTAGCTACCCAAGCCTTTGTGATGCATGAACCTGAAAGCAAAGTCTGTAAAGTGCCTACTGGTCCTGTCATTACAACAGCTTCACCAATGCATTCATCTGTTGTTACACCAATCATTTCACAGCTTGTAGAAATGGGCTTTTCAAAAAAGACTGTTGAAGCAGCCATCAGAGTTGTTGGTGCGTATTCATCCTTTTGATGTATTTTTTCTTTCATATATCTTTGGTTATGTAGGATAGTAATAAATAAATATAGCCTTAATGTTTGACTCTTCTTATTTACTAAATATTACACTGTGTCATATTTTCTTTTTCTCATTCTAAGACAAACCTATAAAGTTTTTTTTTTGGGGGGGGGGTGGTATATGGTCCTTAGGAAGCATTGTTGCATAGGTACTTTACTGTTACAATCCTGCACTGTTACTGTAGTAGTATTGTATCTACTACACCTGGTAATTGCTCTCATGAACTGCTAATCTTGATTTCATAGGAACTTACAATGGTATGAAAAGGTCGCAAGGGCATGAGATGGTTTTCCATTTCACATTAGACTGTCTAACAATAAAGGCTTCTTGAGGAAATTCCATTCATACCAATAAAGGTAAGAGTGGATAAAATTTCACTCAAGGCCAGAGTCTTTAGGGAGCCAATCATACATAGCCCTAGCCTGCATAAGCTGCTGAAAAATAAGCATTAGCCAGAATGAGCATTTCACTACAACTTAATTGTACTCTCCAGTCTTGCCCTAATTACATGTTATAAGTGAGAATTTTGACAAGGAGGGTGAGTAGTATTATAACCTACCTAATAATAAACATAAGTTGACTGACAACACCCTTCACTCAGCAGACATAGTACACTGAAGATGGACTTATTTCCCTTTGCTGTAAATTATTTACATAATGGCTATCTGTGATAAATGAGAATGATGTCAATTAGTGGTATAATTTCATTTATAGATTGATGATTTGAACCTTCTTTCCCCTGGAGAGGCATTCATTTACTTTTAACTGTAAAACTTTTTGTGCAAAGTAGGGTGAATTTATACTGTCATCTCCACCTGATAATAAAGAAAATAATTGATTTCCCTTTAGAAAAATTTGAAAAAACGAATTAATGACAAGCAAATAATTAAACTAAATTGGAACTCCAGCTCTACAATGGCTTGGGACAGTTACTGTCGTCACCATTGGTTGTCACTGCTTTTTTGTAACATTCTTATTGGTTAGAATATTTCTTTATTTAAATACCTCCTTAATTGTTTCACAATATTGAATATGAGCTTACAGAATGGATAGAGGACCTATAACATAGCCCCCATTTAGTCACCATGACCTACTAATATTTAAATGATTATTTATTTTTCCCTAATACTAAAAAAATGTAATAAATGCTGCCAGTATTCCCTCCACTAAAATCATAAAAATAGCATGTATTTTATTTTCAAAACAGATTGACTTTTTTATTTTTTGTTATTAATAAAATGAAATGTATTACATTTTCTAGAAGAAGTCTTCATTGGGCCACAATAAATCATTTTCAAATCAAATTACTCCATGTTTAACCATTGAGTTTTAAGAAATTTCTCTGAGAGAAAATGTTGAGGTTAAATTAAAATTATTATTAACATCCACTTTTTGCATCTAAGGCTAATTGGGATGAGCTATCTACAGGTTAACACCCTTTCCTAGCCAGGGTGTTTTCATTTAATGATTCCAAATTCCTATTGCGGGAATTGAACTTGGCACTCTAGGTTTACCATGTGAAATCGAGGTCAACTCTTTAACTGACATGGCTAACCTGAGCCACATGTTATTATAGTTGTATACAAAGCAAAATAACCTTGACTGAATTCCTTAGAAGAGTAATGATTTTATTTTCTATCAAATTATTTTAAAAATATGTTCTTTTTAAGCAAGTAATTGAGTTAAAGAATTATTTGACTAACTACTTATTATTTTAGGTGGTACTAGTGATTCAGCACTTAATGTTGATAGAATTGTTGCATGGCTTCTTGAACACCCAGATGAAGCTGTTTCAAGGTCTGCATCAGTTTCATCATTTGACGCACTTTCTGATAGAGACTCTCTATCAGAGGAATGCATTTCTGCTGCTGATGAGGTGAGAATGTTATTTACTTAATTCATAGTTTTATTTTGAATAGATAAGCCTTTATAGGGTTGACCTTCCAGCATCATTGTAACCAGAGTATCAGTAGATAATGGATTTTCCTATCGCATATCTAAATTTAAAATGTGCTATGTATGTGTTTGTGTACGTGCATGGGAATGTAATACTAAATATGTTTAAATTAATAATTCATTGCTACTGAAAATCTGAAATGTATTAAAGGGAGCTTATTAAGGAAACCAGTTTAGTACATACTTCTGTACATTGAGTATTTGAATGAATTGAAGTTTTTTTTTTTCCCAAAACTTTGAACAAAATTAAATTTTTTAATTAATCGAAGAATACATTTCATTAAATTAATCTGTTCTTTTTTATTTTCTAAGAATGTGATGTATTCTTTTTTAAACTTTTACTATTTCAATTTATTGTACTTTATTATACTTTTAAAGTTCGGATAATTAGTTGACTAAGGGAGTCTCTATGTTAGCTAAAATAACATTCACATGATCAATTAGTCTCAAAATATACATAGATGAGCTAAGGTACCCGATGATGCCCGGGAAATAATTGTTGACTGAATAATGATGGTATTTTATAGCGAGAGTTCAACATGTACAATGATACTTCCCACTGGGGTGAATTGTTTTTCTGTAAGTGCCTGGTAACTGTAGGGGACTTATAGAATAGAAATTTCAGTTTTGATAAATAAATTAAAATGAGTGCATAAATTATACGGCAAAAGTGCATATAACAAAAGTTTCTTTAAATAACAAAATAAACAACTTTTGTTATGTGCATTTTTTTTTCTCCTCATAGTAACCCTATGAGGAGTTATTTATTTGAATACATGTTCCATTGCCACATGACTATATTACATGTATGATTATGTTTAAAGACATTTTTATTTTAATATATATATATATATATATATATATATATATATATATGTTTATCAACTATCTACTCAAATATGATATAAAAGAACTAATAAAAATATAATAAAATATTAAAATAAGTAAGATAATTACAGATAAAATTAATATATGGAATGAAAAAGTAAATTAATAAATAAAATAAGAACAAAAAAAAACAAATCAATTAAAGCTAAATTCAACTGATGTTTAATTTGCGAGTCTAATTGACGTAAATATATTGAATTATGATTCCCATTCTTCCTTGTTGTGTACATGTTTGCTGAAAAGCTAATAGGAAATTAAATATTGTGGTTTTTCATTTCAGGTCTCTCTTATAACCCCCACTTCTGTTCGTTCCTAAAAGTATTAATATAAATTATTATAATGAAGGTATTAATCCTAACCCACATACGGAGCATCGTTGAGTTTGGTTTAGTTTTATGAGCCCTTTAAAATGACTCTCTATAGTTTTTAGCGTAAACCTCGTTTATACTGTGGTATAGGACAGCATTTTATATAACTTATATAAGTCACTTTTAATAACAAAATAAACAACTTCTGCTATGTACATGTTTGTCTGAAAAACCAATGGAAAAGGAATGTCTCAATTTTTCTCATCAGACCTCCCACATAACCCCAACTCCTGTTTGTCTCTGAGAATATTAGTATAGCCTAAAGTCTAATTTAGAATAGAAGTAATACACATACGTTTATAATGTTATTACTTCATTTTAATTTACTACACTGTATTTCCTTTTTTCCGTAGAAACTGTATATGAGATATTTACAGTCTACTTTCTCTAATCTGATACTTACTGCTCCTAAAGCCTCTTGGTGCGTTGACACATTGAAATATGTGCATCGGACTACATATTTCAACATATTCTCCGGCGATGAGACAACCTGAGACTATTCTATTAGTTGTAACTATTATATTTCATATAGTTTTTCCCTCCACTTTCCAACCTACAACAGTTATTATTTTGACTTCTGTCAAGTCAAGTGACTGAACTCACATCAACTCTTTGCTAAACAGTTCTTTATTATATGTTCTTTGCTATTCCATATTGATTGTGGCGTAAGTTAAAGTTGATTAATAGTTTGTTGCTCTACGTATTAGCTCTGCTCATTTGGGAATATTATTATTTCTAACATAAAAATGTTTCTGCTAGTATCATGGTTTTTAATGTGTATATTTTGTTCTTAGCCTTATTTTTCAATAAATTCAGCTATAGCTAAATGTTTGTTTAATTTTCATTAAGCTCTTTGTAGTGCACACTTGTCTTAATTTGAATCACCGGGAATTTACTATGCTTATTGATATATTTTTAGGTACCAAGTATGTTGACTCAGTATAACAAAAGAAGTGATTTTCTGAGTAATGATGAGTATGCCATGTATGTAAGGGATAACGTAGCTCCTGGAATGTTTGTTAGATGTTGTAAATCGTATGAAGAAGTGGGAGAAAATGATGTCGGAAGAGTTGTTAAAGTTGATCATGAAGGTCTCCATGATTTAAACCTACAGGTTTGTTAGTGTGAATATATTACTTTTTTTAAAATGTATATTATTGTCAGCTCTTTCATTTTCAAATAATTTTGTTCAGGTTGATTGGCAAGGGAAAGGTGGCCTATATTGGGTCAGATTCATATATGTTGAACTCCTTGGATTTTCATCAAATGTTATTCCTCCTCCACCTCTTAAAATAGGTGACAAAGTGAGAGTTCGTCCTTCAGTCACTGTTCCTAAATTCAAATGGGGCTATATCGATCATAATAGTGTTGGAGTTGTTACTGGTAAGTGCAGTACTTAATAGAAAAAAATATTTTTACTTACTCCGTAATAAATATAACCATATTCATGTGCAGAGTGGTGTGATAACATGGAGTAAATTTGTATTACTTGCTATTTGTCTGTGTAATTGACGTTTCTTTAATAATTTATTTCAGGCTTGAGTTACCATGGAAGACGAGTAACAGTTAATTTCCCAGAACAGAGTAACTGGACTGGTTTGATTTCTGAAATGGAAGTTGTTCCTTCTTGCCATATTGATGTCCTCTGCAATGGTTGTAATCTTTGTCCTATAACTGGCCCTAGATTTAAATGCAAAGCATGTGAAAACTTCAATTACTGTGAAAATTGCTTTTATACTCAAAAAGGCCATAGACATTGCTTCAACAGAATCACTGAGCCAGGTATTTATTTTGTTAAGGATAAATGAGCGGTTGTCTTCCTATTGAATTCTTTATTTGCAGCTAGTTTGCACACATTTTGAATAAAATAATTTAAAACAACAATGACAAAAATTTGTAACAAATTATCAAAATTCAAACAATAATCATAAAATAATTTAATGTAAAAATCTAATTAAAAATCAGAAATATCTGCCTTCTCCTTCCTGATGTTACCCTTTCCCATGTCTGCTTGTCCCCCACCAATTGCTATTTCCTCCTCTTCCCCACCTTCCTTCATATTCCTCTCCTTAAAGTATTTCCTGGAGAAATGCAGCACACAGAGATAATTGGACATTAAAACCCTACAGTTTACAAAGAGGGAATAAACTTAAGCACTAAATATTCAATTTCTTCCTTAATAACAAAAAGCCTGTCACGCAGGGGCTGCGTAGACAAGCAGATTTCCCCCCTGAAGTTTAACAATAGATAAATCTTCATTCTGGTAGCACAACACCACCATGAATAAATACAAATAAGTAAGTGAATAAATACAAATAGTAATAAGAAATCTTTCAGAAAATTTTAATAATTTCCTGACGGAAAGCGTCTAAAATGTAAACCAACAGGTCTGACAACCTCTCACCAGAAATAAAAAAATTGCTGAAATGTAACATATCAATTTTATTGAAAACTATTTACTATATCTAGTACTGTAATTGATAATGAATCAGAATAATTTTTATCTCAATCAATTAAATTTTAGTAGTCCAAGAACTTAAGATGGGGGGGAGGGGTACCAGATTATATTTGCATGTATCTTGTATAATGAAAGTCTCTTGAAAACAAAATTTGGCATTTAAGCTTTGAATAAGGTGGTTTATTATATATCAGAGTATTGTTTATGTAACATGAGTAGAAGTGGGGGTTTACTGAATGCTGAAAACTGAAAAATTACAATATCTCAGTTTTATTCAAGATACAGAATAAATGTATATAATAATATTTATATTGCATTTAATTTGCAATAATATTGGTTTTCCCCTTTTTCGATCCGATGTATAGTAACAGAGACATTTTGAATTCGACCCCCCCTCCCCCTAGTCCGGTTTCAACCGTTAATGAATTTGATCTTCCTTTTTACATAGAACGACTAAATATCGAGTTTGGTAATGATCAAAAATAACTGCAACCGCAAGAGAGGTAACAGACATATATATATATATATATATATATATATATATATATATATATATATGTATATATATATATATACGGACCTCACTTTTGTCATCTCCAGGGTAGGATTGATGGACATTTGAGGACATTTTTCAAAAATCCCATCATGAGTACGACCTCAATAGCTGATTTCCCTGGGGACATCTGCTAATAGCTGTTATATTATAAAGTACTTTATTTGAAGCCTAAATACATAATATTGTTCTTATTGGACCTTTACGTTTTGAGGTAAATGCAAATGCGTGATGATGCCCATGGGAAATCTGCTTAGTTAATGCAGTGTACTTTTTTCTCTCCTACCCAGTACATTTTTAGTTCTGAATTTCCTTTCTATTCATGACATAGTAATTAATGGTGATAACAAATGATATCTTTAGATTTACTTACAAATAGTAGAGTAGAAATTATAGATAAGAGGGCACAGGCTGGCCATATGAGTTAAGGCATTGGTTTTAATCCCAATTGGTAAACTTACGAGTCGTGAGTTTGATTTTCACCTGGGCATTAAGAATTTATTTATGGCGAACACATTGAATGAAATCCATAGTTCTACTGAAGGATTTTAACCTACAAATAGCCTGTCCCTATTAGCCTTAGTAGTGTAAAGTGGCTGTTAATAAATAACATTAGGTAACAATATATATAAATTATTTATTAACATCCACTTTTTGCAACTAAGGCTAATTGGGACGGGTTATCTACAGGTTGCCACCCTTTTCTAGCCAGGGTGGGACTAAGGCTTTTATTTAGTGAATTCCGTCACTAAATAAACTCCTTTTGCCCAGGGCGGAAATCGAACTCGCCACTCTTGGTAACAATAAGTTCTATATTATCTTAAACTTTATTTTGATTATGTGTGAATGTTGATGATGCCATATTATCATTTTGCAGGGATTTTCATTAATTTAAAGGAGATCAATTTTTTTATTGTTCCAACAAATTTAATTCATTTTAGGTTTATTAGTGTGTTTTAATAATGAAATTTGTTGTTGATTTGTTTTTTATTAATGGCACATTGAGACAGTTTTCTCCCCTAATTCTCATTAAAACTCAATACTTAAATATTAGTGTTAATGTTACAAAATGAGCTTGATGGTAGACTGGTTCCTTATTGAATATAATGAAGACCTCCTTTTATGAAATGGAAAAGATTTAAAAAAAAAATAGTTTCTTGACATGTTACTTTTATTGCACCATTAAAACTATAAAACTTCTTTTTTGACAAAAAGTAAACATTTTTTAAATTAAATTAACATTTACCATCTGGTATCAAATCATCAAATTAAAATTTTATCACATGTTTGTAACAACCCCAATATGCAGTCCCATTTATTTATTTTCAACCCCTCTTGTAGCTTTCTGTGTTCCATGCAAAATTCAACATTTTATAGAATACTTTCATTGATTGTTATTAGCAATCCCCAAAGGAGTTTGCCAAATTTATAACAGATTTTATTAATTTAATTTACATTTTTATGAGACAATTAGCATTAAAATTGTTAATAAGGGGCAAGATCCATGCTAATAAATTATGACATTCAATTCAAGTTTTAATATAAAATGATGAATATGGTGTAGGATGCTGAAAGATCCACGATAGATTGAAAATGAATAGATATGACTGCATATTTGAGTTTTTCATTAGAACTTCATTTTTTTAAAGCTTTTTAGTGATTTTTATTAATTAATTTCAGGCAGTGCTGCTGTTTTTGCTGGTAGACCTGGTCGTTATATGAGACAAGATTTTCCTTCAACAGATCCAGATATTCTTGAAGATTGGGTTCAATGCATTCATTCTTTTTCTGTTTCTAGTAAAGAATCATTAGCACTTAACTTATTTGATCCACATGGTGATTACTTCTGGCAAAGTTCAGGGCCCCAGGGAAAGGTTTGTGCTGATGAATATGCTTTAATTCATTTAATATTACCAGAAATATAATGGAAACTCATGCCACTTTTAGTTTTTTGATACTTAATTAATATTTTTTTGGATTAGAGAAACATGATTAGGATCTGTCGAAACTCAAATCTAGAGCTCTTGACTATGTAGGCTAGTACTCCAACAATTAAGCTACAGATGTGTGTTGTCAAATTCAAATAATTCTCTCTTTAAACCTGTGATGTTTTCATTATTTCTTCTGCAAAGGAACTAAAAATAAATAAAATCTCACCATTGACAGAACATACCAAAGTAAGGTAGAGTCATTGTAATGACCATTACAAATGATCAACTTCCCTTTAAGTAGACACCTTACACCAGTAAAAATAGTAATATTTATTGAATTTTCCTATTAGTAAAAATAAACTATTTATATTTTGTCATAAGGTTGGTAATTGTTTACTTTCAAAACACTGATGCAGAGCATTGATTTTGGAAAGTTTGGTTTAAGAGGAAAAAATTGAATATGCGATCATGAATCTGAAGGTTGGTCTAGCCTAGTTAGTTAGAAGAATGGGATTTGAATCTTGAAAGATTCGAGTAATTTATCATTTAAAGAAAAATTATTTTCATATTAAAAATAGTTATATTCATTAGGTTTGAATTTGAATCAATACTCTGAGTACATATATATGTGGTTATTTTATTCTCAAATCTTTATTTATTTCCTCAGAATGTTGTAATTATAAATGTGCCCGAACCATTTAACCTTGGCTTGGAAGTAGCATTCCAAAAGAAGGGCAAATCTGGGTAGCACCCATATATGGCAGACTCATACAGCAACATGGTGTGTGCTGGTAATGTATTGATCACTGCTATAGAAGACTTTGCAAGAGTTGTACAAGATCTAGGAGGCAAGGGGGGGGGGCTTAGAATAAATTTAGAAAAGACCAAGTACATGGGATCCTCTAGATGAACTGGGAAATTTGCTGGGCCAATCAAATTCAGGAAATTCACAATTCCTGTTGAAGCACATTTAAATACCTAGGAGTGATATTATGGAAGCAGATATTAAAGCAAAAATAATTGTAGGAACCAGAAGCAAAAAGCCTAAAAGCTCTCTCCTTTAAGATGAGATGGAATCAGATGCAAAACTGACCGGGCTTTTATGGGTAGCCTGATGTCATCTGTGCAATTTAAGGCAGAACCAGGCACTCTACAAGGACTGTAGTGCCTATAAGTAAGTAATTATGAGTGAGACCTTTCTAAAGTTGAGTGTAAGAAAATTTAAGAAGGCCTAGCAAAGATTAATTATGAGAGTCAAATCAAGAAATAACTGCAGCAATAATAGTAATAATCAGATACAGCCCTTCCAAAAAAAAATAAAAAAAAATGGTCGGTTTTATGTAAAAGGGGTCTCTGAGAAGGTCAGCCGCCTCTAAGTACAGTGGGACCAGTGTTCACACATTTGAATAAAATATTTTAGCTGGCGTCGCATAAGCTCAAATATTTTTACAGGATAAAGGAGTATGTGGCTTAGAGTGTGTCTGGCACAACCAACATAGACAGTTCAGTAACATTGTAGCTATCCCAGTCAGCCAATGTTTAAATCATTTCAAATATTCAATACTCAACATAGCTAAAATTTCTTTAGCATTGTGCACACAATCTAGCCTTCTATTGGTTGTTCCCCCAAAGACAAAAAGAAAGAATAAAAAGTGTATATTTTCTAATTATAACATCCATATTTATGCCTGTCGATCTTAGGGATGACCAATACCATAATGTCAAAAAATCAAAGACATTGAATTGGTCTGAGTGGGAAGACATCCAGGGCTGTAAGATATCATACCTAAGGGGGTATGAGAGACCTTTTATTTGTATGTATATAACCAGTTGTGAATTGAGATCATTGGTTATTACATGAGGATTTTTGACTAACTCTATTTAAATGGGTGATAATTATAATTTTAATTAAGTGGCAAAACTTTTGAAATGTGCGTTAAATTAGATATATCTTATTTAGTTATCATTACTTCATTATTGCTAATTGTAATTATTGTGGGCTTAGTGGCCATCTCCTATTATTTGGGGGCAACCCAAAAAACAAATAAATATTCATTCATTCATTCATATTAGATATCCTAGTTACGTTTTGTTAAACTAGCAAACCACCCAGCTTCTTTTGAATGTTGTTCCAAGGTTTAAGCATTTCAGAGTACGGAAGGCGGTGTCTTGTGGTTTTGGGTATTTTAATTCAATAAAAATGAAATTTATCTAGCAACTATTTCATTTTCTTTTATTACTATCATGTATGCGTATATGAGACTTCTAACATAGGTTGAAGTTTTTATGAATGTGGCAACATTTAGCATGATAGATTTTATTTCTGTATGCAGTACACTGTGCGCATAACCAATATAACAATATTAGAAAGCCATTTATTAAATTAAATATTACATGTGAAAAATTTAAAAATGTAGATCGAAGTATCTTCTATTGAAAGTTTATTTAATAATGATAGTATTTTATAATATTTTTATTTTTCAGCACTGGATTCGATTAGATATGCAGCCTGATGTCCTAATTCATTCCCTGAGAATGCGAGTAGACCCAGCAGATAGCAGTTACATGCCATCATTAGTTGTAGTCAGTGGAGGACCAAACTATGTATCATTGCAGGAGTTGTCTACCGTCTATATAAGGAATAATGACACAGTTGTTTCATTACTCAGTGATATGAAAGAGGTATTTATACTTTTGTGTCTGATCAACCTGTATAGAATTCCATAAAGGAAGGCAATGCTCTCAGAGGTATAATAAACGAAGACCACGCTGTTAAGACTTCGGTCTTAATGCACTAGGAAAACTTAGGGCCGTAGGTTCAATTCCATCATGGGAAAAGGGAGATAATTTTGTGATGGACTTGCTAAATAAAATTCATTCTTCCACCCTGGCTAGAAATAGGGTGTGAGGGCTGGTGTCTTAGTCTTTCAAATGTCGTACTTGCTAGTTGTTGATAATACCATATTATGTTTTATAAGCTCTCAGGTTGGCTACTAGCAGTTTACTTTTGTGAGAAGAGAAATTTATTTTTGTGTAGAAGTAGTTATCTATATGCGTGTTGGTAGATTGTCCTATTGGTTATTTGGGGTCTATACAGGTGTATTAGTGTCACCTAGGGGAGTCTTATTTAAACGTACATTTTTAATTTATTATTTCCTTTTCATGAAACTATATTCTTCATTGCTTCATCTTTTCTGTTTTCAATGTGGCAGAATCTTCAACTTTTTTTTTGCCCTGGTATTTTAAGTGTCTTAAATATTGTATTGCGAATTAGTGGTGTTTCTCCATGATGATTTCACTGCTAAAAGTATTCTGTTTGTATATTTCCTTATTTTCTATTATCTCCAGTCTGCATCCTTTTTTATTTGTGTAGAAATTTCATACTGTCATCTATGCTTGTAGGGACATAACAGTTATCATTTTAATGATAGGTTAATTTGGTCACATGTATTTAAACTATTTATGTTCTTTGTATCATATCTTCAGTCTTCTTCCTGTATGTATTTTTGTTCGTGCATGTGAGTTTATATACACATGGGATGTACTGGCCTTTGCTTTATATGCTGGAAATTAATTCGAGCCACCACTAATCAGCCTCAAAATGGACGTGCAAATATATATACTTTATTATAAAACATCATTCTTAATAACACATTTTTTAAAGTTGAACTATTAATCTTTCTATATGAGTTGCATTAAAGTTATTTTTTTTGCAGTATTACCCTTGTTTGGAAATTGCAATTAAATTATGCTGGAATGGTGGAATAGATTGTAAAATTCATAAATTATACATTACTGGCAGAAGAAAGCCCTTCTTCAGTGAATTACCTTCAGCTGTTTCATTTTTAGCCAGCGATTGCAGTGAAATTAGGGTGATTCTTAGATTTGTCAATATATGCTTTAAATTCTTTATTATTAATTTATTACTAATTTTTTTTTGTCATAGGAATTAAACAAAGTTTACCCCAGCAGTGGTAATTGTGCATTTAAAGTATTTGTTTGGGGGCTCAATGATAAAGATCAATTGGGTGGCTTGAAAGGTTCAAAAATAAAATATCCTGTATTTTCTGAAACACTATCTGCTCTGAAGCCCATTTACATTGCTGGAGGCTCAAAATCATTATTTATTGTTACTTATGAAGGAAAAGTAAGTCACATTACTATTTACTTTCTTGGAATTAATAGCTTCTTTGTGTCTTTTTCTATTTAATTTTAGTTCTAAATTTTAATCAGAATTTAAAAATAGATTTCTATTGTACTGTATTTGTTTTAGTTGGTTCTTTTTTAAACTTGTTTTTTTTTTTAATATATAATTTTAAATTGAGATAGTCAAAGATGTAAAAAAACCAATAAAACAACCTTTTTGTGGAAACATCTTCCGTTCATGAGGAATATCAAATGAAGATGAAAATTGAAAAAAATTAGACATCATATCAAAGGGTGTTTTAAGAGTCCAATACATTTAGGATTTTTAAGTATGTATTAATTGACTAAGATCAACTCAGTTATGTATATTTAAATAAATTATATTCTTTTAGGTGTTTGCTTGTGGTGAAAGTACTAATGGAAGATTAGGACTAGGGCACACAAATAATGTGTCAATGCCTCGCCAACTTACCACTTTGAGTCAGTATGTTGTCAAGAAAGTTGCTGTTCATTCAGGAGGGAAGCATGCCTTAGCTCTTACAATTGATGGAAAAGTGAGATATACATACTTCATTATGCATTTCTTATCTAAATTATTGTTATTCAAAATTTAAATGGAAAGATACTTACTAATATACAGAATCTATATATTATAAAGCCCTATAATCAAAATAAAGAAAGAGAATTTCAAAAGGTCATTTATACCACACTAATTTTTTTTTTTTTAATTTTACATCCACTTTATGCTACTAGGCTAATTGGGACGGGTTATCTACAGATTACCATCCTTTTCTAGCCAGAATGGCCCTAAGGAGTTTATTTAATGAGTCCGTCATTAAATAAATTTCTACTGCACAAGGTGGGATTCGAACCCGCCACTCTAGGTCTGCCATGTGAGATTAGGACCAACACCCTAACTCGCACAGCCAACCCGAGCCCCCACACTAATTTTTTTCAAAGTCTTTGTGTTTGATTTTTTTTTTCTGAGGTCATTTTCTATCATTTATCAGAATTTTCTCAGTCAATTAATCTTTTTTGGATTTCCTTCTGATTCTCTTCAAATAAGAAAGTACTAGAAATGTAAAAACATGATAGTCTTAAGAAGTTACTGAGTTTACAAATTTCATATGATGTTTGCAATAGCTGAAGCTGTTCAAATTGTAAATAATTTCTTTTTTTCCTTCTGTAGATAACCCGTCCGTCCAATTGACAGTGGTTGCAAAAAGTGTATGTGAATGAATAATTTAATTTCTGCTTTTGCCTTCTTTGGTCCACTACAGATATATTATAATTATTTATCTTACGGACACCCAACTATGACACTAGAGACACAGTATCTCTGTGGCTAAGACAGACTGTGTCTATAGTGCCACAGACTGTCATACAGGCAGACACCCCTTACGCCTACCAGCATAACTAAGGATTCACTATCCACAATATTTTAATATTTCTTGTTTCCTGTGTACCTTGTTCTTGTGATACTTTGACAGATCCACATTCCCATTGTTTCCATTCTATTATATTCCCTTTTGTGAAGAATCCAACTTTTGCTCCCTTAAACCAGCACACTCCATATAAATGACTGAACAAACATTATTTTGGTCCATGCTTATATGCTTATTAGTTAGAATACTTCTTCTGCATTGGAAGGCTTGTTTAGCAGCTCCCTAGGTAATAAAGTGGGCTTTAACAAAAGTATACTTATTTATATCATTGCTGGTACTTTGTTTATTATTTTTTTAAATGGTTTGTTATATTTTTTTTATAAGTGATTTTTGCACATTAACAAAGTAAATTAAAGTCAGTTTTCATATTTCTCTTAACAGGTATTTTCCTGGGGAGAAGGAAGTGATGGAAATTTAGGCCATGGAAACACACAAAGCCTTGAGAAGCCTCGCATGATAGAGGCGTTAAAATCAAAAAGAATCAGAGATATTGCCTGTGGAAGCTCACATTCAGCAGCTATTACATCCAATGGTGAACTTTACACTTGGGGTTTAGGCGAATATGGAAGACTTGGTCATGGAGATTTTCAAACACAACTTAAACCTAAGTTGGTAAGTTGTGTCTCGGCACCCATTCATTTCACACTTGAATTATAGAATTGACTTCTTGTAATATTTCTTTATGCCACTGAATAAACCAAGCTACTTCTGAAACAGCAATTTTCAAGAGAAACTAAGCCCAAACGAGCCTGGCATTGGTGAAGTTCAAGTGGTAAGCAGAGCAATTTTCTATAGTGTACAATTAAGTCAATTTATTTTCCATCAGTTATCAGTTGTTATTAGGCCGACTATTAGGCTCCAGAACCAGCAATTTCAATGGGTCCATGAGTTAAGCCTAACGCTGTTTGCTAATTAAAGACTGTAGAGTATATTTACTTCTGGTTAATATATCCTTATTGTTTTTATCATTTCCTGAAGCTTTAGCTTCAGTAGATTGAGAACTAAATTTAATTAACTACTGAAGAAGCATAATGCCATTACTGAAATACGCATTTAAGTGTTGAATGATATGCTGAAGAAATCAGAGCTGAAACAGTTAAAATATTTTCTTCCTTAAACACAACAAAAGTTTGTACTTTGAAGTGAAAAATAATTTTAAAACATAATTTTCTAAGTTAGTAGTGCCTTGCGACAAAATAAAAATAACAAGTTGATCTAATAGAATTTTGTTGAAAATTATTTGAGTTACCATAAACTATTAGATTCTAATATCTACTCTGAAAAATACAAATATTATATTGGTCTGCCTAAAACGGCTTCCAATGTTACCTTTTAGCAGATTTCCCTTAAGGGGTAAGGGGCTAAGTGGTCAATTCTGGGTGGAGTTCATTCTGTCAACATCTAGATACTGAGGGAAAAAATACCATTGACACTGTTTGTAAGTTAAAATTCTTAAACAGATAGGATCAACCAACTATGCCAACCCCTTCTAGCAAAGTCCTCTTAAAACATTAAGATGCATATTACGTGATGAAAAAGAATATTACATAAAATTATGTAATCACACAATAGCACAGAATATATCAACAAAAAATTTGAAATTGTCAATCACATTTATTCTGTAGGCCAACATATAAAAATTGGGTTTTCAGACATACAACAATAATTTGCTGAAGGTCATAATTTCAAATGGTGTTGAAAATGACTGAGGTTATCACAAAAAGCTACCAATCACTTTTCAACATATAGTGTGATATTAGAGACAATAGTGCGATACTTGTCCCTCCCGACTTCCTACGTTCCTGTAAGAAAACTTGAACCCACTTATTATAATAATAATGCAAGTATAAAAGAGCTGGCATGTTTGCTTGGGAAGAGAGTTAATAAAAGTTTCAATTTACTTCCTCCAATATTGTTCTATATTTTGATTTTATTACAGGTTAAAGCTCTGCTTGGTCATCACATTGTGAAAGTTGCTTGTGGAAGTCGTGATGCTCAAACTTTAGCTCTTTCAAGTGAAGGCCTGGTATTTTCTTGGGGTGATGGAGATTTTGGAAAACTTGGTCGTGGTGGAAGTGAAGGTTGTGACCTACCTCAAAATGTTGAAAGACTTAATGGATTAGGTGTTATTCATATTGAATGTGGAGCCCAATTCTCTTTAGCTCTTACTAAATCTGGCCAAGTAAGATAACAATTCTTTTTAAATATCTTTATTATTTTTTTTCATAACAAGATTTCAGATAATTCTGAATGATTTATTAATTTTTAGCATATTTCCCTCAGGGGAAATCAGCTATTGAGGTCATACTCATGACATGATTTTCATATAATTTCCTTAAATGTTCAGTGATCCTACCCAGGAGATGATGAATTGAGATCCATTCAAAATTATATATGCATGGCATATTAATAAGTTGTTATATCATGAACCACATTATTACTTCATTTATTTTTCTTAATTTGTTAATTATTCTACTTGATTCTTAAGGTTTAACCAAATTGTGTGTTTTTAAAATAGATTTATTATCTTTTTTTTCTTCTCATGAGTTGGTCTATTACTTATATTAGTAAACAACATTTTTTATTGGATTCATTTTTAGGTTTGGACTTGGGGTAAAGGAGATTATTTTCGACTTGGAATTGGATCAGATCAGCATGTTCGTAAGCCTACTCTTGTTGAAGGTTTGAAAGGAGAAAAAGTCATTGATGTAGCAGTTGGTGCATTACATTGTTTAGCTGTTACAGAATCAGGATCAGTAAGTGTGTTTTATAATCTACACCCTGGATATGTGTATTATGTTGCTATTTTTTTACTGTATTTATGAAAATTCAGAAAAATAAGTATGAAGATAAAGAATTTATTTTTTAAATATCAAATAAATCAATTATATTTGCATATGGAATGTATTAGTGAAATTTTAAACGTGAGAGTATCGAAATAATAATTCAAAACGCCAGAGATATTCAAAAACAATTTTTAATAAAGTATATAATTTTCAAGAGCAGTGTTTCATTGTCACTTCTGTTCTATAATACTATTGGTGATTCACTGTTCTCAATAATGCCATACTGTTTTAAATGTTAATTATGGAGGTCCCCATGCTATTTTGAATTTTTCTTTCATTGACCTAATTATACATTCGTTTCCCATTTTGTAGAATCCTCTTAATGAAAACATAGAATGATACTATTGGAGAAAGAGAAAAAAAAAAGAATTCTTGTAAGTAATATTATTCGGTTATTCAGTGTTTGCCACTAGCAATTATGCCAAAACAAATTTAATTTCTGGTAGTCTTACGCAAATGATCACAAATAAAATCCGTAAAATACGTTATTTTAACTACAGTTAAATACTTTCTTGTAAATGCTTCATCCCTTGTACGTGGCGGGTATATGCCACCACCTTAAACCATTCAGTAGAATCTGGAGCAAGGATCCACCATTAACGACCCATAGACTTTGCTAGGTTACCCAGTTAACTCTGGTCCTTGTTACCTGGTGATTCATAGATTTTTTTTTGGCAAAGATGGTTAATAGCATAGATGATATCTGTTCAGCGTTGCTTCTAACCCTCTATTTGTGGTACTTTCTCACAGCTCCAAATCTTTCTCAGGGCTCTTCTCTCCCGGACCAGGAGAGCTCTCTGGTTTTCCTTGTTGAGATGAGAGTCCATGTTATACCCCTATAAATAATGCCCATTATAAATATATGTTGTTGTTGTTGTATTGTTTACAACAGTTCAATTTCTTCAAAATGTATGCAGTATCGTATTTAAATTATGACGATTTGGTCTCAAATGATACTTTTTCCACAAGAGATGGAAAAAGATTAATAATAATATAATTGATATTAATTCAAGATGCTACAAATATAATAATGTTAAAATTAGGCTAATATCTTGAGGAATGAGACAATATTGGAGTATTATACACTTTTTTTTTTTTAAATTAATGATGCCAAGTACTCATTTAAATGTGTAATAAATTTTATTAGTTCAATTGATTTAATTTTTCTAGGTTTACAGTTGGGGAGATAATGACCATGGGCAGCAAGGAAATGGTACAACCTTGGTAAATAGAAAGCCTAGTTTGGTACATGGTTTTGGAGATGTTAAAGTTAACAGGGTTGCATGTGGCTCCTCCCACTCAGTGGCATGGGTTGCTCCTGACCCAAAACCACCCGTCTCACATGAACCTGTCCTTTTTGCCAAAGCTAAAGATCCTCTTGGCACTAGTCTTTTGGGTAGTATATATTTAACTGCATAACATTTTGCTTAATAACATTTGTAGAATTGAATATCACATTAACAAGCATTTTTGGTTAAATTAAATCTTCTTTTTCCTCTATAAGGTTTTGGAGATCAAGATTCTTCAAAAGAAAGTACAAACTGTGGAAATTCAGGATTTCAGAGAGATTCATTGGCTCATAACATATTGTCTTTGGATTCTAATGTTGCAAAACAAAATGCTCTTCAGCATATTTTAAATGGCCTTCGCATTCTTTATGCTAGGGACACAGTTGTTGCTGCTCTCCAGAATCATACAAAAGCACAAGAACCAACTGCTTCAGGTACAGTATTCCCATTTCTTAGATTCATTATAATTTCTTAAATGTAATTATAAACATCTGTTAACGGTTGAATTAGATTGTATGTGTTTGTTTAGAACCCCTGTGAGTCTGTTTCACAAATTATGACAAATAGTTTATTAATCATGATCTAAAAGATATTATTTTAAGACAGTGATGGCATAAGAATATCTATGAAACTGGTTTTACCTTAATTAATTGGAAATGCAACACTTAGTAGGTTTTGCTCCACCAATCAGCTTCATTGTTTACTTCTGCCTTCTAGTTATAGACCTGTAAAAATTGCTGGCTTCTGTCACCATCTGAACCTTCGTCTTCATGCTTATTGGGCTTTTCCAGAAATTGCCATTGGACCTGTACCTTATCTTCCTTGGCAGTGTAATTTATCTAAGCAAGCCTGGCCAACTTAATCATTCCAGATTATGTCTAGAGACAATGTATGTTGATGTTGCCTCTACATCTTTTTTGAAAGAACGTAATCACTAGGTTACATTTTAACCAACAGATCCTTTTTTATATCCTGGAAATATGTCCTCCTGGAAATATGGCCTCATTCATTCACAGATAGATCCATCTGTTGGCCAGCATCTCAGCACAATAAATATTCTTTCAGTTCTATGGGTGATTGTGTGCATTTCTAGTGACCTGAATGTGTATCTCACTATGAGATTCTCCAGTGTTGTAGTGAAGAGGAGATCTCAGGTCTTCTCTTGGTAACAGGAAGTAAATTCAGTAGATTGATAAAACTCGTCCTGACTTTACATTATATACCTTGCATATTGATCTCTATCAAGCTTGCTAATTTTTGAGCTATCCCCCTTTCTTTCTCCTGCATCATATATTTATAAAATAAGGGATGATATGATCTCTCCAACATCTCCTATATGATTCAGAGGATCAAAATTTGATTTACTGTCCTACATGAAATCCTGTTTAGAATTTTTCAACTTACTTTTCTACAATTTTGTCAATTTAGTAAGAAAGGATGTTGGATAAGTTCTGGTAGGCGCATAGTAGTAGTGCACACTTCTCACTATAACTTTGCGGCATTAGTGAGCTCCATTGCTGTGCTATTCTTTCCTCAATCTAAATGAAAATGGAAGAGCATCTTATAAAATTTTTGCCTGTACTTACATCTCAGTATAGGAGAATTTTACCTGTGCCTTTTTTATTTTTCATTTTAGCAGAATTCTCTTAAGGGAAGTCAGCTATTAAGGTTGTACTCATGATGTGACTTTCGAAAAATTTCCTCAATTTCCATCGATCCTACCCAGGAGATGACGAAAATGAGGTCCATTCAAAACTATATATATATGTATATGTATATATATATATATATACTAGCTCAGATACCCGGCTTCGCTCGGGAATTCATTTGAGGTTGAATGGTGATGGTATTTTTTTGGCAAGGCTTTACTTTGCACAATATTTTGACATTTACCCGTCCAAGTGTTTAGGGTTAATACCCGTCATTTCTGTGGATTTGTTAATAATAAAATTAATTTCTTATGTAAGACTTCACTGTCCTCCATATTGTCATATTTCCCATTTCCTGTGCATTATGCATATATTTGAATTATTAAGGACAAAATATTAACATACATTTGAATTAATTTTTCCAGGTGAGGTAATTTTTCCATCTGGTAGTTCATACTGAAAAGAATTGTTGAACAAATTTCTCAAAATAAACAACTTTTTTTAATTTCAGGCCCCCCTTATAACTCCCACTCCTATTCGTCTCAGGAAATATTAACATAGCCTAAAGTCTAAGTTGGGTTAGTAGTAATATGCATACCAAGTTTCATAAAATTCGGTTCAGCCGTTTATGCGTGAAAAGGTAACAAACAAACAAACAGACACGAAAGAAACAAAATGCAGTTATGGTGTCTATGACATGCGAAACGAAAAGTTATTGTGAAATTTCGCGAAAAAAATCAATGTACAGACAGGTTACAATTTTATATATATATATATATGTACATACATACAAGAATTGCGACTGCTAGAGCATTAACTGACAAATATATACATATAATTTGTATGTTAACGCTCTAGCAGTCGCAATTCTTGTCTAATTGTTGCCAAATTTGATATTTAAATGTTTTATGTAAAAATAAAGGTCAAGTTTGTTAACAGCTGAAATTGGAATGGGGAGGAGGGGGGGGGAGGTTAAGAGGGTAATTTAGAAAATTCAAAATATCTCTGTTATTACGCGCCGAATGGAAAAATTGTACAGGATCGATCTTATTGCAAATGTAATGTGCCAATGAATGTTGTTATGTACATGTTTTCTCTATATTGAATATTAACCGAGATATTTCCATATTTTATATTTTATGTTTTCAGCCTTTAGTACCGCCCCTCTCTTCTACTTATTGGTTTTTCACATAGAAATATAGAGTATGTGGTGAGATGAGTTCAAAAGCGTGTTATACCAGCACCTGGGAAATCTGCTTAGTTTATGCAGCCTCTGTGTGACAGACTTTTTTGATAGATTCTATTACTTCCTCCTAATGATGAATATTAACTGGGATTTTTGCATTTTTTAATTTTCAGCCTTCAGTAAATCCCAACTTTTAGTTATTGCATGTTAGAAACAAGCAACTTATCATGAAACATCTGCCAAAGCTTGAAAATAAATACTAAATAGTTTTTTATGGTCCTTTGCTATGGGAGATTCATATAAACGCATTATGTGATGATGTCATCAATTCAAATTTTATGTTCTTGACTCAACATTTTGTATTTGATGTCTACCATACTCGATATTTAACTGTTTCATTTAATACTAGGAAATCCTTAATTTTACTCGTCGGATTTTTACATAGAAATATATGGTTAGATGAGATCACTCTTGTGCCATACTAGATGTTGGAAATCTGCTTTTTTATGTAGCCCCTGTGTGATGGACTTTTATTTTTTAAGTTTATAAGCACTATTTTTGACTATTACACAGGACATTGGTCTACCAATCAACTCTACCTATCACTTCTACGAAAGCCTCACTCAACCCTGAGCCTGAAGCTGTCCCAAGGCAAAACCTGGCTCTTCATGGATTCTTGAGCCAAAAAATTCCCTCTTTATTTTTCATAAAAAATTGTTTATATAGTATTATTTAGTAAAATTATTTTGATGGACTAGATGAAGGACTTGAAGACAGTACTATATCATTCTTACATTCTCACAACAATGTTGAGATTGCTCAAGGTGGAGGTGAAGCTCCAGCTTCAGAAGCAGAAGCAGTAGCATCTTTGGTGAGTTAATTCACATATCTTATTATTGAGTCTTAAAACATTCGAACTCAGTAGAATATAATTGTATTACAACTTCTTTCAGAATAATAAATGGTCACCTGAAAGTGCTGAGAGCCCTCTGCAAGCATTTCCATCACTAACGGCTAGCTCAACAAGTGTTTCTTCACGAACTTCTAGAATGTCTGCTAGTGCTATGAGTATTATTGCTGCTACGATCAAATGCAATCCACAAATGACCCCCAGTATGGTAAGCCGGTCTATGTAGTGTAACCATTAATTAAGAATGTAACCCAAGAAAGTAACTGATTTCTTGATAACACCCATTTAATTAGGTAGAGATTAATGAAGGGTAACTAATTCCTCATAATGAGTTTTAATAAATAAAAAAAAAAAAACTATTTTTTTCTAAAATACGGAATCTTTTTTTTTTAAGTGATGTCAACCTCTTGTAAGGTTACCATAGATATTTTTGAAAACATTCAAATTAGTTTTTTGTTTAGAAGAGTTTCATATAAGTTTTGTCGTTAAGGTAGAGTTTTGTAAATTGTTGTTCTTCTCTTATCCATCTCTTTAAAATGAGGGCTCCTATGAATATTATGTCCGCCTGATCCTAAGGTTTGAAGTATATTAACTCAAAGACACCTCTGAGAGGTGGCATTTGGAGCAATGACAAGTTTTTAGTAAAGGATTGTTTTAAAACCCAAAACGTTTTATTAACTGATCCTGTCACTGTGGATTGGCTTCTATTGGATTTTTTCTGGCCTTCCACAAAATTCTTGAGACTTGAATAGTCAGTTTCAAACCTAGAGAACCACAGAAATATAGTCATTTCATCACAGCCATACAATTCTTTTATCCCCAAAAGCCATCTTGTTTATACTTCAGAAACATTTTAAATTCATATAAAAATATACCACGAGATTTTTCATATTCCATTAACAATTAACAAGCCCTTGGATATTTCACAATAAGAGAAAAGTCTACAGATTAATTTAATACCCATATGAATGATTAGTTGTAGCAAAAGACACACTTCCTTAGTGATTAAAATAAGCAATTCTTAAATGATTTCATCCATTCCACCTATATTGTACGCTTATTGTAAAACTAATAATATAATTATTATTTTTTAGATGTAATAATTAATATTCCATATTAAGTCAATTAATAGTGATTTTTTAAAAATTTTATTTGTGTTTAATACTATTTTAATTTATTACAGATGCTTGGAATTTCGGATGGTAATGGAATGGAAAACAGTACTTCAGATGACTTCACAGCTCTTCTTGGTTTGAATGAAGCTCGAATGCTAGTTGATCTTTTGAAATTAGCTATTGTTAATAGAGCTGGTGATAATGCAAAAGACACATTAACATCTGTATTAATTGGTATGATCTAATAATAATAACTTATTGTATATTAAAAATTATCCTGCTGATTACTTTGTTGTTGTAGTATATAATATTAAAATGAAACACTAAATATAAACACATTAGCCTGGCAGTTATCATTATCGTCTATTATGGACTAATAATGACAAACGTTAATTATATTTGATTTATTTCTTTTGTAACTATCACTACATATCAATTGGTTTTTGAATGGAGTTTAGTATGTGAAGGTTTACAAATGAAAAAATACCTCCATTTGTGATTTGACTCATGAACCACTTTTGTTTGTTGCTGTAATTGTTTTTCAATTATCCATGGAATATTTATATCACTTTTAACCCATTGCCTTTCAATAAGTGTCATTGTTGGCATATGTATATGACCTGGACTTAATTCATATTTTTAGCATTCATTAACAATGGATGTATTTTAGAGTGTACAAAATTTGAGATGAACTTGATGGATCCATTGATCACTGAATCCAAAAATACTACTGTTTTAATAAGGACATTGTTGGGATACAATTGCTTTTCATTGAATCTTATACCTACTGCAGTTGGATATTTTTTATTGCCTTTATATCCATATGATCTCAAAATATCCTATTCGTTGATGTAGCAAAAATTTGGTTAACTCTTTATTTAGTGAATTTCATTAAGTTAGCCATGGATGATGTTGATAATATTTGGATCTGAATCCTATGATTGGAAGGGTCAGGGCCATGGCTATATAACTTTAGTCGGCAGTCATGTAGTCAGCTAGATATTCCCTACATATGTTTGGTGGCATTAGAGACATAAAATGCACTACTGAATGGGTATTGGGAAGTCTAACCTCAAAACAAGGATGCTCAGATAAATAAAATTAGGTGTGCTCAGATAAATGAACTTAGGCTTGACACTCAAAGTGCCACATCCAACTCCAAGTTTCACAATATCACTAGTGCCTCCAGTATAACGTATTTTGATACAAGCTTTCTCCTCAGGCAATTCTTTATCTTGAATGTTTCAATACTCTTTGGAGTTTTGAATAGTGATGGTGTCCTTTATCTCTCTGATTGTAAAAGAGTAATGTCCTATAGATCGCTTGTCCTGATAAACCTTACTTGTGTAAAGTGGACTTAATTTTAATAAACAAGCTTTTCAATTGTGTACTAATCTATTGAAATAAAATTTTATTTATTAACATCCACTTTGTGCTAAGGCTAATTGGTACAGGTTATCACCCTTTTCTAGCCAGTGTGGGACTAAGGAATTTATTTAATGAGTTCATTACCAAATAAATTCCTATTTCCCAAGTCAGATTAATAACTTAGCCTTAACTTGCATGGCTAATCTGAGGCCATGCATTGAAATATAATAAAAGGGGTCGAAATGTAAATTAATGCTTACTTTACTTTCTTGGAGAACCAATGATTATTGAACTGGTGTAACTAATCCCCTTATCAGATTTCTAGTCTATTCCGATGGGCTCATTAATATCTCTTATGAGGGAAAACATCTTTATTATCTACTTCTGATGAAAGTAAGAGATAAGAAATAAGCATGTTCAATTAAATGAATTGTTATATCCTATATAAACCAATAAAAAGAGAGCTTTTTAAGAACTATGATTACTTATATATATAAATAATATTAATCTTGAAATGACTGAATGAGAAAAGCTTTACAATTTCCTTGTAGGAAGAGTTTTCCTACTTTAAACCTTTGATTATCAAAAAAGAGTGGTTTCGGCATTGACCTCCGAAAAGTTCATTCTTGTACATGTACTGCATAAAAAAAACACTAAAACCGAGTGGTAAGACCCAAGTACTTGTACACACCATAGGTGACAGCTTCCGCATATTTAGAGTTTTAAAAATTGTCAGTCTTTACTCCCGAGAGGGTTCCATTGGACTTTCTGATCTTCTTTACATGTTTCAATGAGAACGTATGAGAGCTCTCTAGAGAACCTTTTGGGTTGAAATTAAATTTAGATTATATTTTGGCTCAAAGCCGATATACTAAAATATGTTTATTTTTTCCAGGAATAGCCAAAAATCAAAGCAGTGCAGCTAGCATGCTTTTGGAGCTGTGTGTTACTGAGTTGGAAGATGTAGCTCTCAATAACAACAATTTGATTTCTGTCCCCATGCCAGTTGTACAAGAGAGTAGTCACCCATATGTTGACGATGTTTCACTTTGTGGGACAGTAAAGATTCCAGGTAAGAGAATGTCAATGTTTTTAAGTTTGTTTTTTTATTGCACTATTTCTTTACATAGTTTATTAAATAAAAACATATCCACGTGTTTTTACTACTAGAGTAAGTTGCGGAGTTTGCATGCAAGATTTAGTGTTATCATGTCGGCATGAGTTTACAATATAAACAAAAGCAGTAATTGGGGTAAATTCCACCAACAAATTAGACTTGATCCTAGGGGTGCACAAGAATTGTTGTCCTTACAGATAAAGAATCTGTTCAACCTATTATTTAGTGTTGAGCAACATATCTAGGTGAGATTATTAATGTAAGGTTGTGATTATTAATGTAACCAACTAAAACCTTAATTAATATACATATACGTAAAATGAATTAACATTATATGCTTTGGTTTTTAATGAATTTCAGGAGCAGAAGAGCTATTAGTTGAGTTTGATCGTCAATGCTCAACTGAAAGAAGACATGACCCCTTGGTAATAATGGATCCATCTGGGAAAACGTTAGCAGTAAAGTCTGGAAGGGAGTGGTCAGACTGGTGCTGTCCTGTTATTGTCCAGGGTAGTTGTTGTTTTTATATCAAAATGGTATTAAACACTCTTAAAAACTAAATATTTTAAATTCATTGACAATTTTTTTCATTTTCTAGGAGACGAATTAAGATGGAAATTCTCTAGTGATAGTTCAGTAAATGGATGGGGTTGGCGCTTCACTGTTTACCCTGTTGTTCTACTTCAGAATCAGTTAGGCTGTGATAGAAATGTACTAAGTAAACCATCTGTAGAAGTTGTTATGTGCCTTTTGGAGCCTTGTCTTTCTCTTACTACTCAGCATAACCTTATCACTAGATTGGCTGCAGCTCTTGCTTCTTGTGCTCAACTTAGTTCATTAGGTATGGTATACTTCAAAAAATGTATAAAATCTTACTTATGAAATGGTTTCAATTTTATTTTATTTTATAGGAGCTGAAGAAAGAATGTGGTGCCTTGAACGACTGCATGATGTAATTAGCTCTCCTCTAGGAAAATTACTGGATATAACATCTATGCTTCAGTCAGAAACTATGGATTCCTCCTTGTCTTGTTTATTGAAAACAATGCCTCTTGCACTTTTAAAACAGTATGAATATGAAGATCCTGCTGTTAAAGGAGGAAAACAGCTTATGTATAGTCCATTTTTCAAGGTTAATAGTTTATTTTTAATTTGTGTTTTATGATGTTTATGGGCTTAATGGACCACAAGACACTTGACTGTTTATTTAGTTATGATATTGAATTTTCATGAAGTGCATAACTTGTATACCTTAATAAATTATTGCTATGCTGCAGGAATTTGTTTTGAATAATATCGTTGATGAATGTGTCATTCCAAACTCAATATTTCTTTAAAATCATTATACATTTTTTGTTAATCAAGTTAGTTAGTCAAGTTTTAACCCCCCCCCTCCCCTCCTTCTTCCGTTCTTGATGAATAAACTTACATACAGTGTATGTTAAATGATGGACATGTCTTAAATGTTCTCTTCCTTTAAAAAAAAAATTGCCTCAGTTTTTAATTTAAATTTTTAAATTTAGCCAATTATTCTAATTTATTCATCTGAAAATACTATCTTTTTTATTTTTAGTCGCTAGTTGCCTTGGCTGCAGATCTTGGACTGGACAGTCTCCCATGTACAGCAGACATCCATAAATGGGTTTGGTTCAGGCGATATTGTATGGGAGTCAGAGTTGCTTCAGCTTTGATCCGTAGAGCAACTTTACCTCAACAATTTTGTCAAGAAGTACTTAGATATTTGATTAGTTTTATTTTATTATAAGACGATGAGTTAAAGCATTTATAGAAAAAAAAAAAAAAAAAAAAAAACTTAATGAGGGGAAGGCTGATATATGATGTATCTTACCTCTGCATTCAATATGCACTTAACAGAATAGGTTCAGGTAGTGAAGTAAGTAGATATAAATATAAAATCTTATTGAAATCCTTTGAGCTGAGTGGTTGAGTAATAAATGATTAAATGGATGAATAGGCATACAAGAATAACTATTTTGATGTTATGGTTCTTAGAGTATGTTCCTGGAAAGTGATACAGATTGATTTGTACAATTAAGGTCTTTGTTTGTGTGTGTGTGTGTGTGTGTGGTGAATTCTACCAGCAAAGAGATGGTGTTATCATGGGGTCGCAACTATATTCTACTAGGTTTACATGGAGAAGTTTGATAAAAGCCACTCGAGTTAGCATTACTGAAACAAGAGGCATTACTGAAACAACAGATACATGTCCTGTGGCCACATGGAAAATACGCCATGGGTGAATTTTTATAGAAACTCAGGTCACCCTAACATTGAGTTCATAGTGAAACTAAAAGAAAATAGGAAGTTACGACTCCTGGACATTCTGGTAAATGAAAATTATATGGACAGATGAGTCAAACAGTTTACTGAAAAGCAGTACACAACAATAGATATCTACAAACTGCTCTACATCACCATCCTGCATAAATGATCTAAATAATTCATACCTTGGTTACTAGAGCTGATGGATTATCAAAGCCTCAGTTCCTGACAAGGGAAAAAGATACCTTGTGTCGGCTCTACTGAAAAATGGGTATGGAAAGGAAGAAATAAAAAATAGCCTGGATCGGAAGACCCAAGCCACTGGAAAAGACCGTCGTATATGCCTATATAAGAACAGAACTCTTCAGTCTCAGAGAGAGCCCTCAGGAAAATGGAAGTATGTCTAGTAAAAAGGGCCAAAAACATGGCCAAACGAAAGACATGTCCAATATTCAAAGACCTTAATTGTAATAATGACTTGGAAATCTACAAGTATGTATACATATTGATCCTTGCAAAATTAAATCCAGACAAACCTTCAAGTTTTATTTACATAGATGATACATGTAATTATAATACTGCATTTGTTTATTTTAGGTCCAAAACAAAATTTTAGAACTTATTCCACGAAATGAAGAACTGAACCTTGATCATGAAAACCATGAAATTTTCAAGCAGGAACATGATGAACAGCTGCTTCTTTGGTTGAATAGGTAATTTATTTTCCTATACTTATTATTGTTATTAATAATTAATTAGTCAGAATTCATACTTATTAAAATATTATCGGAATATTTTATTGTGTATTTATGTATTTACTTTTCTTTAATATTATTTTAACATTTAAACTTTATTTGAACTTTATGTCCAATCTCATGCCTTTTATTAATACAGACTCTGTTACTAACCTTATTATCTTATTGCCCGCTTATTTTTTTTATAAATATTCTATTTTTCATTTATACACACTTTATTTATATATTGTGCCATTGAGTCAAATTCAACTAGGGAATTAGAAGTTACTAAAAACTTGAAAAAGTTATAATATTTTTCATAATCTCTAGTCTAGGATGAATGTCTGTGAGATTCAATCTGGTGGGCATTCTTAGTTCTGAAACATTGGTCACCTACACATGATAATTATTGTACCCAAGAACATTATAATAATAATATGAATTTTAATACAGTAAGCAGTTCATCTGTTAGTGTGACATGCTCTCAGGAGCAAAATAATAAAAGACTGACTAAAAGATAGGAATGTCTTGTTTTTTGATAGGATGAAAACTGGTTGAATATGGATTTTGGTTGAGAAAATTTTGCTTGAAGGTAGCATGGTATGGAATTCTCTGGATTTTTTATTATGTTCTGTTCTATCTTTATCTTCAGATTTATATGCTTTAAGTTATGTAAGGCAAGGTATGTAAAACCTGTTATCACTTCCTTCACCTCTTCCCTACATACAATCTGGATCTCCTATAGAATTCAATCCTCCTAAATGTTTTAGCTTCAGTTTCACATTCCACTCCAATGCTGGATAAATGTTTTTTCTGGTATCTCAAAATGAACCACTTAGGCTGATTCTGTATACTACCACATCTGCAATTCTATCATTTGAGAAAGTAGGTGGGACAGGATGTAAATTTTTATTCATTAAGACTGTTTTCCAGCCAATATTTCTTCTGTTGAGCGGAGATCCTAAGTGAGAGGGTGATAAGTTGTGTTACTGCTGTTGAGATGAAATTCTTAGGAAATTTCTGTGAAAACATGTTTCAAGACAGTATTAGGGATGAGGTGAATGTACACCCAGTAACTCTGGAGAAGAGACATCTGAGGCGATATATATGCCTCATTGTCCATCACAGAGACCTGATAAAACCCATGGATGTCAGTGGGAAAAAGACTAAGATGGCGACCAGTTAGGCCATCTATATCAGTCATATAGAACAAATAGGGAGACACAGAGGGAAAGGCATAGCAGAATTACCATGGCACCAATGGCTAAAAGTGCTCCCAAGCTGAAAGGTAATGGTTGGACGAAAAAGAAGTCAATGCGTGATATGAGCTGTCTATAGGAATAATTATGGCTTTGAAGATGATAAATATCTTCCTATTTGTATTTGATTTATCCGTTTTTGTATACAAAGCTAACCTATAGTAATTAATCCCTACATCTTTTGTTATTATTATAGGCGTGGAGATGATTGGAGACTTTCTTGGGGTGGGTGTGGTGCAATTTATGGATGGGGACACAATCATCGAGGACAATTGGGTGGTGTTGAAGGAGCCAAAGTCCGACTCCCCACTATATCTGAAAATCTTTCTGCACTTCATCCTGTTCAGCTTGTAGGTGGAGAACAAACTCTCATGGCTGTTACTCCTGATGGAAAAGTTTATGCTACTGGTATTTATACTCTCTCATTTGTAGATGACGAATTACTTGAAACTCATTTTTTCTACTACTTATGTCTATCTTCTTTTAAAGCATTTATCAAAATAAGGATATCCTTTGTTACTAAAATTTTAAAATGAAACAGTTTTTCTTCCTGAAATGTTGAGCGATAGAGAGGAACCGATTTATCTGGAGTGACCCTTTTTCTCCAATTACATGTATAAAAGTACTCATTCTTAAAACTAGTTCCACCTTCCAAGACTAGTAACATGGCTCTTGAATGCAGTGGTACATGCTACTGTACTCTGACTGGCACTGAAAATGGGGCTAGAGCTCTGAAAGTTAGAACCTGCCTTCATAAGTGTTTTTGAGGAAAAATACGAGCTCGTACCTTGTTTATTGATCAGTGTAGAATATAGTAGATTAAATTCTGACATCTTATACCAATCAGTGCTCATTACTTGCAAACATTCAATTCTACCAGTATCAAAGTTTATAAACTACATTATGATTTATGATTCAAAATAGCACTGTGGTTACTGTCAAATTAACATTAGGATTCTCTCTAACCTACCAAACATGTTTTTCAATAATATGAATGAATGGCTAATTCAAATGACACATCTGAGGTACACTATGAATGTTTACTGTGTTCATTTAAGATGCTAAGTGAAATAGAAAGGATCAGTTCTTTGTGGGTTGTTTTTATACCATCAGATAAAATAGGTGTCCTATGATAATTGTAGGCTATGGAGCTGGCGGTCGTCTTGGAATTGGGGGTACTGATACAGTACTCACTCCAACATTGATCGATACCTTGCAGACTGTATTTATAAAGAAAGTAGCTGTTAATTCAGGAGGTAAACATTGTTTGGCTCTTTCTGCTGATGGTGAAGTTTATTCATGGGGTGAAGGAGAGGACGGACAACTCGGTCATGGTAATAAAAGGTATAGCTCATTTCTTTACAATATTTCAGGACTTTGTTTTATTTTTCTAACTTCCCTTAGAACTTAGGGTCAATTGTCTCTTTCTGTTCAAGTAAAAATATGAAACTTCCCTGCATGCTTTTGCAGAACACTTTTGCATGCCCTATTTGCTTATTGTGAGCTTTTTTTGTGTTCTTACATTCATCTCTTCTTTATTTTGACATTGACTTCTTAAATGTGTAAGTTTCATGGAGTTTCTTGGGATTACAAATAAGATAATGCAAAACTGAAAATGCTATATCTTTAGGGTGGGATTGAAACTTATTTGAGAGAAATAAAAAGTTTGAACTGTGCATTTATGTCAAGTACTTAGTGTAAAAGTGTGCCCTAAAAAAGTTGTTCACTTCTCATGATAAATTATAATGTTATTATTTGAATATTCATCTAAAAAATATGATCTCCTATTATTTATACTCTTGTATTACCATTTATTTGGAACCTGTTTATTGTAGTTGTATATAAATAAATGATTATATAATGGCATTTAAGGACAAAATTTGAAACTTTAGAATTTCCAATGTTTTTAGGTACATATTCTCCTTGTTTAAAGAAAATTCCTATTGAACTGGAATTTACCACAATACTTTTTTTTTAGTCACTTTTTACATATGTATTTATTATTATTATATAAAGAGCCTGGGTCTTTCCGCATAAATGACTTTTAATATGCACAAAAGGAATATTTAAATCCTTTGGTCCAGTTCATGTGTTTGTAACAATTTTTGGCTGCTTTTTGTACAACCTCTTCCTAAAATAATTATTTCTTTTTTATTTTAATCTTCTTGATAGAAGTACTTGAATGCATGTTTTCTCTTCACATTTAATTGATTGTTGGGTACAATCCAGCTAATACATAACTATTGTGTTTGTAAGAAGCCAGCTTGAAACATTTCAGGAAACCAAATGACTCTTTTATAACATTATCATTTGTGACTAGATGAAAATTATTTGCAAATTATTCAATTTTTTTTGTGGCTTTTAGGACATTTCATTCTTCTTTCCTGATTATGGATGGAAACGAGCTTTCAAGGTTAGTTTGGTGAAAAGTCTGAAGTGCTATTTTCAAACATATAAATAACGGTCCTTTCCATTGGTCAGGTTTCCTAAATATTCTATATCCATATACTTCAAAATAATTTTTTTTCATATGAATCAGAATTTAAATTTCTATTGAGTGATTATATCTAATTTACAATTTATAAAATGATCAAACTTAATTTAAATTGACAGCTATATTTTGATATATTGCTTTTGAGGATCCAACGTGTTGGTTTATTCAATAATGTGATTTTACATAAAAATATGATATTATATAAAACTATCTATCTAATCTATTGGTTTATTGAACAACATTTGACCACTGTTTCAATTATTCCCATTCATTAAAGGAAAACAACTATATAAGTCCATCACATAGGGCCTGTGTAAACTAAGCAGATTTCCAATGTGTTGAAATTACACACTGTTGATCTTATCTCTCTGTCAATCATCTCTTTTTCACCTGTAGTAAGAAACCTATGTAAATAAGCTGGACATGAGATGTTCAATGACAGTTACTCAAGAAAAAAGTAAAAAATTCTATGAGTAGAAGAGGGAAGGTGATTTACAGAAGGCTGAAAATAATAATTCACTTAATATTTGAGTTACAAAAAATGTATAAAACAGCAATTGTAGAGCAATAAATGTCAAATAAGATTAATTTTATAACATTTTCTGATCAGACTCATAAAAAATGAGATATTTAGAATTTCCAAATTCCCCTCTCTTCCTGGTCCGATTTCAGCTATTAACAAGTATAACCTTTAGAGTTGCATGAAACAGTTAAATATTGAGTATAGTAGTGATTAAATAAACATTTTCAAGTATAGAATTTAATTAAATCCTTGATTGATGACGACTCATAACATATTTGCATGTATCTCATTTATAAAATATCTGTTGAAAGGAATATTTGGAATTTAAGCATAGAATAAGAGATGTCATGATATACAAACTTATTGTTTACCTGAAACGAGTAGAAATGATGGTTTACTGAAGGCTAAATATAAGAAAAAAAACAAGTAACTTGCTTAATATTGCACAAAAAAAAATGCATAGAAAATGCATTCTAACAACATTATTAGAAAACTAAATTCATAACATGATTGGTTCTAAAACATTTTTAGATCTAACTCATAACAGTAGAGATATTTTGAGTTTTTATTCCTCCCTCCTGTATACCCCCCACCTCCTAGTTCGATTTCAGCCATTAACAAATTTATTGTTTAGTTTTACATGAAATGCTTATA
Organism: Riptortus pedestris; assembly: GCA_019009955.1. Classification (NCBI taxonomy): domain Eukaryota; kingdom Metazoa; phylum Arthropoda; class Insecta; order Hemiptera; family Alydidae; genus Riptortus; species Riptortus pedestris. The sequence continues at coordinate 201,644,363 of CM032228.1, read as the reverse complement.
TATCAAGTTTGGTAATAATCAAACAAAAATTGTGACCGCAAGAGTGATAACAGATAAATTTTCATAGAATTTTGAATGGACCACATATAATCATTTCGTTGGTTGAATTGATGGGCATCTGCAGAAATTTTTCAAAAATTGTGTTATGATTACAAACTCAGTGGCTGATTTCCCTTGAGGGAAATATGCTATAATATGGAATTCGGGAACAAAATATTAATCCTTAAGCTTTCTCGGGCTGTTTGTTTTTTGTTATAAAAAATATTTCTTTTTCACTTATTTTTATATTGTCTTTAGAATGCTTAGCACTGGTTGTTTTTTGCTTTAACAGAATCCTTGCTTTTAACTCTAGGGACAATTGATTAGTTTAGTAGCATGATATTTATGATATTTTAACCCTTTCCTTGCGCAAAGCCACTATAGTGGCTTTGCACAAGGAAAGGGTTAAATAAGTAATCTTTTTTTTTTTAATGAGTTGTTTATTATTATGAAATTTAAATCCTTGTTCTTTTTATGAGTTAAATTGTTGACAAATTGTATTGAAATTTTTAGTATGTGTGATAGACCATGTGTGATAGAAGCCCTTCATGGTAAGAATGTGGTTGACATTGCATGTGGTGGAGCACATTCTGCTGCCATTACAGCCAATGGTGAATTATATACCTGGGGTAAAGGACGGTATGGAAGATTGGGCCATGGAGATTCTGAAAATCAATTAAAACCAAAATTGGTAATTACTGCTTTATTATAATTAATTCGTAATGATGCTAGTAATTTATAAGTGACAATCTGTGTTAATCAGCCCCTAAGGATGCTTACAATTTTTTAAAAAATTGATTGCCAGATTTTCTGATTTTACAGAAAAACTAACTGAGGGCTTTGCTCAGGAAATCATAAGAGGCTGAACAAAGATTGTGTTTCTTTCAGCATTATGAACAATATTTTTATATTTCCTGCATCGGTGTTTAGGGTTATAATATCTAGTAACTAAAATTTATAGAAGTTTTTGTAGACTAATAAAAAAAAATGATTTCCTTCCCTCTGCATTATCCAAAATAACTATAAGAATAAGTATTAAATGTTGTAAAATTCATTATCATGTAAAGTTTAATAAGTTCTTACTTACTTTCCATTTGTTTAAACATTGCATGTTTAGCTATGGTTTAAAGTGTATATTTTCAAAACTTGTTATTATCATTGTTATGGAATAAAAGTGTATATGAGAAAAAGTCCTCTAAATCTCATTTTTTATGTCTGTTGCATCCAAAGCTTTCTGGAAAATGTGACAAGCTCTATACCTTTCTTGGGTTTCGTAGAATAAATGAGAATCATAAGAAAATAAATAATTATAAGAAAATCACTTCCTACTATTTCCCTCTTCATTATTTAAAACAATATGGACAATGCATAATAATAATCATTGATAGTGTTCATTATTACTAAGCATCATCATCTACTTCTTTCCCGCTAAAAGCAGATGTATAGCTGAGCTGCCATTGAGTCGGTGCTTGTCTTCTCAAAATATCCACTTTCTATGTCATGCAATTTTAACATTGTTTTGTTTAAATTATTATAATTTTAGTTGTTCTAAAAATTAAACTATCTTAATGTTATAATAATTTATATATCTCAGGAAATAAATAACTGATAAATGTTAAGTAACCATCGCTTAATTTAGATTAAGAAATTGAGGGGGGAGGGGGTTCAGAGATTCATAATCGTCTCACTAACCAGATCTTACTTGGAATCTATAAATCTAAAAACACAATGTAATTTCTATCATTATATAATTAATTACCATTGTAGCGGTCATATTAAATAAATAATACAAATTCGTCATAATATACCAGAGTCAAATAATGTTTAGTGAGTACTTATCAATTGGTTTAAATATAAACCAAACCATACTAAACATAGACAACACCATTTAACAACTCGGGACAGTACTAACATTTTGCAGGAAAAAGAACGGCAAACTAATGTTTGTGATTTTTATTTCCTTTCACCAATAAAATACTACTTAGTTTGTAAAAATACTAATGGAGTCTAAAGACCAATCCGGCTTTCCTAAAAAATAAATATTGAGGTTAAACAATTATGAATGCAAATTTTAATTGATGGCTACTAGAAAAAATTTAAATTTTTAACAAATTAAAGTATTGAATTAAAAAAAAGGAAAAAAGTTACTTGATGTATTATACATCTAAAGGCTCATAATGAAAATATCGGGAACCACTTATTGTTATAAATATATGCTTGAAAACCACTCATTGTTATAAATATATGCTTGAAAATTTCATTTTTCTAAAATAACATTTTATAATTCTAAGTTTTGCTTGTTTTAGGTTGATGCATTGCTTGGCTACCGTGTTTTTGATGTTGCCTGTGGAAGTGGAGATGCTCAAACTTTATGTATTACTGAAGATGATAATGTTTGGTCCTGGGGGGATGGTGATTATGGAAAGTTAGGTCGTGGGGGTTCAGATGGCTGTAAGGTAATACATATTACTTAATTATGTAATAAAGATTATTTAAATTTCCTCTATTAAAAGAATGTTCCTTTTTAAAGAGTAAGGATTGAATATTGATAATTTGTTACATTAGTTGCTAACAAACTAATAAAGTTTTTTTATATATATACAAAAGAGAAAAACCTTATGACTGACGTGATCAGTTAGTTGTCCTTTACAGTAATTTTCCAAAGTACTGGGCAACTTTGATCATAGTATATTTGCTTGTGGAAGTATGGAGTACTCAAAATTGTAAGAAAATAATTTTAAGTTTCTCTCCAAAAGAGGGAATAAATTTGTTGTCCTGAGAATTGATCTTTAGATCATTCACTGCAAGCCAACCATATCAGTCCTTGTGTCTTTAAATGCAACATTTTTTTTTTTAATGCATTCTAAACATGAATAAGGTAAGGGGTGTGGCAGTGTTCCAATAGTTATAACACTGTAATACTATGCTGATAATGCTAAGTTCATATACTGGACTAAATTTTATTTAACTCTGCATTCACCACGAGTCTTTGAAGCTAAACTCCTGACTCCCCAATTATGTATTTGAAAAATAAAGAAATGAGACAATGGGTGAATATTATACTTGGCTTTTAAATATAGCATGATAACTTATTGTATGGTCATTCCAAGTCAAATCAACCCATAAAAAAAAAACAATTTGACACCCTTGATCTCAGATTTTAATGAAACTTGGCATATTCGTTCCTTTCATGAATATATACAAGAATAAAAAATATTTTTGCTCTATCTCAAATAGTTAATATTTTACCCCTACTAAAGATTTCAATATTTTATGGTTTTTATCGATCAGGTGGGGGGAAATGCAATTTGTTCTTCCATGGAAAATAAATTGTACCTTTTAGCAGATTTCCCTTAAGGGAATCATCTGTTGAGGTCGTACTCATGACGCGATATTCAAAATTTATCTTCAAATGTCCATCGATCCTACCTAGGAGATGAGACTAAAATGATGTCTGTTCAAAACTATATATATATATATATATATATATATATATATATATATCTTACTTACCAATCGATGATGGTGACATTTTTTATAAGAATACTTCATTAGGAGAGAAAGCCAGAAAAAAATAATATAGGCATAAATTATCTAAAAATGGTCTGGAAAAAATCCTAAAGTATTGAAAAGAATTTTTTTTTAATGAAAAGTCGAGTTCCACACCAAGTGAAATATCTTCGAAAGGGAAAAGGATAATCGCAAACATTTTTTATTATTATTATTCTAAAAGATATACACTATGACACAGAAAAGTAAAATTAATGGCTTCTTCAATCCTTCATTATTCTTTCTTCTTATACAAAAAAATTGTTCAATTAACGTTTTTTTCTTTCAATGTATTAAATTAAAATTGTTCATTTTCTTTAAATACAGCCATTTCACTTTAAAAGCTATAAAAAGTAATGACAATAATCCAAAACCAAAAATATTGTATATCCTTGCTCTTATATCCATGAAAGAAATAAAGAAGCCAAGTTTCATTAAAATTTGAGGTAATGGTTGGGTTGAACTGACAAGGAATGACCCTGTAGTTAGTTTTTAAATAAGGTACATAATCAACCTTGATAAATTATTTTCTACAACTTTTATTCTGTATATTTTGCTCTAATTTTCTGGATGATTTTTTACAATTTTAAATAAATAATTTGAATCTATTGTTTCCTTGCCCCCTAATTCTAAATGTACTTCATTTACAGGTTCCCCTTAAAATAGAATCTCTTGCTGGTCTTGGAGTTATTAAAGTAGAATGTGGCTCACAGTTTTCTGTTGCATTGACTAGATCAGGCAGTGTGTACACATGGTATGTTACATTCACAACAACTCTATCATTAACTAAGATAGTTTAAGTTTATTCTTCTTTTCTTCTGAATATAATTGGGTATTAGTTATTTACTTATGTAGTTAACTATCTTGATAACTAATTTAAATTAAAATATGTAGTTTTAACTACAGCTACTTTTTGGTAACTATACCATTTGTAGCCCAAGTTCACAACTACAAATACTTTACTCATAATAAAATAAACAAAACATCTCACTGCACTTGATTTCAACTTTTTCCTTTGATAATGATCTATGATATTAGCATGTTAATTCATTGGACTAAAAAATGTCATAGAACATTATTTATAGTTCTTTTTATGATAGACAAAAAAATGTCCTATACTATATTTTTGTAGCTATAATAGGTACATAGAAATTTGAAATTGTTCCCTGCTCTAAACTTGCCTCCACTTAGTCCAATTGGAATATTCTTGTATTTCCACATAAGCATAATAAATTATTATTGACAATTCTTATAAACATTTCAGGGGAAAGGGAGACTATCATAGACTAGGACATGGCACAGATGATCATGTTAGACGACCTAAAAAAGTTGCGGCACTTCAAGGAAAGAAGATAATCTGCATTGCCACTGGTATAGTATGCTAATATATATTGAGTTTGTTAGTTAAGTAAATTGTAAGATTGATTATCTTTGGTCATAGCTTCCAGTATTGAACAAGTTTTCTTAATTTTTATTAGTGAAATAAACTTACTTACCTCAGGTTTCTAGTTTTCCTGTATAATCAAAACAGTCTTTTGCCATAAACCTTTATCGCTCTTGCTGTTTTTCCTATGGTCTACCTCACCACTCTTTTGGTTAACTACAGCTTCTTTGGTCTGTCCTTGTCTATAGAGAGTTGTTCAATTACTTGTGCTTGATGCCACAAATTTTACTTGAGTTTACTATTTCTTTATGCCAGCAACTGCTCATGATGATGGTAAGCAGACAGTGGGTAAGTAATAGATAAATTCCAATAACATAACCTGTTACTCGCAGTGCAAAAGAAAATTTGGTGAGCATTTAACCAGAATATAGTGTATTAGTGCTGAGCAGCACACTTTTCTCTCCCTTTGTTTATATAATTCAAGTAATTTCTTGATCAAATAAGATATTTAATACTTAAAATGTCAATTTTCATTTTTAGCATATGAAATGTGTAGTTTGAATTATTTAATCAATTATCTTTGCAGGTTCTTTGCACTGTGTGGCCTGTAGTGACCAAGGAGAAGTTTTTACTTGGGGTGATAATGATGAGGGACAACTTGGGGATGGAACCACCAATGCTATTCAAAAACCTCGTCTCCTTTTAGCTCTTCAGGTATTTTATTTTTCTGTTGAATGCTAGGTTTAAGTTCTTTTCACATCAAAACAAACTTGAAGTGTAATATTAACATTTAATTATTCTAAAGATCTGGTAATTTATTACTATTATTATATTAATGTTCAATAGTTTATTTAAAAAATATATATATTTTCATCATGAAACATGTTATTTTTATTTTTTGCCACAAGAAAGTAACCTTTTCAATAACTATTCAATAGTAAAGGTTGTGCCCTAAATTTTTAATCAATTTCAGAAAACCATATAGAAATAGGTATTGCTTTACCAAGAAAAGTTATTTTCTTCAGTACCTGATTTCTTTTCATAAACGTTTCATACAGTGACAGTTTTAAATGAAATAATTATCAATTAGTTTGTTAATTCAGTCTTATTAACGAAAAAATCTAGAATGAATTATCTTTAGTTTTTCTAGTTTGCTAATGTTTAAACGATGGTTATGAAAATGCTAGTAACATTAATCTAGCAATGTTTGCTTTTTTTTTATCTTCATTTTTGGGCAATATATTTAATATGAAGAGCTATTTATATCTTATCCAATGAAAAATTGTGTTATTAATTTATTTAGTATCAGTGCTCTCATAATAATTGTGAATTTCATCTCAATAATAGCAATTAATTTTGATTTCATTTTGTCAGGGTAAAAAAATTACCAGAGTTGCTTGTGGATCAGCTCACACCTTAGCATGGAGTACTGATAAACCTCTGTCCAGCAGCAGAGTTCCTGCGAAAGTTCCTATGGAGTATGATCTCCTACGAGATTTTCCTCCTTCTCTTCTCAGAAACAGGCTTGTACTTTTACACCATGCTTCGGATCTACTGTGTCCAATAGTTTCCATGTTCCCTCTAAATGGAGAAATTAGTTTGAATTCTTTACGCTCTATACTTGTTTATTCAACAAAGGAGGCCACATTTCGTAAGGTAATTTTCAATATTTTGTAGATCATTTCATAAAATGTTTGTCATTTCATTAACATTTATGCATGATAACTGATCTAGTAAAGGAGTAGTGGCCACTTTTGAATTGATAGGTTAAAGTCCAGTAAATAGTTTTTATTTTAACTGTAAAGTTCAAATTAATCAGAACCTATTATTATAAAATCAAAAGATCCATATTAGTGTGGATTGTAATGTAAAATCAAATGTTGCGAGTTTGAGTACTGACTCCCACTTCCCAGTACGGCTGGACCTCACAGGACCATTACCCCCTCATTTAGGGGGAGGATGTTACAGTTTGAAACAAACTTGTAAAAAAGAGATTATTATTATTATTATGGAGAGGTTTATTCTCAGAAAACTGGGGGAAAATCCAACCAATGTGAATTTTGTAATTGTGGTATATGTTTAGTGGGATTTAAAAATTTGTTCACATTTCATGCAGAATTAAGAAGTATCCCATTGCAGTGCTCCTATTATAATTTCTATTGTCAGATTTATTTTCTTGGTGTCTATTCATGTTGTATCTATTTTTCATTAAATAAAATCCTGAGTGCCACCCTGGTTAGAAAAGGGTGGTAACCTGTAGATAACCCGTCCCAATTAGCCTTAGTTGCAAAAAGTGGACGTTAATAAACAATTTAATTTAATTTTTTTTGTTTTTGGCATGAATCCATTTGAACTTATGATAACAGCCCATAACTGTGGTGCGCTACAACTTCTATTTTTTTTTTTAAGCTCAATAGCTAATTCTTGGTATTTTCTTAATTTTTTGGCAAGGATTTTCGAATATTCTCATCATTGGGTATTATTATTTTTTGAACTTAAAATAATTTTCTATATTTGTCTACTAGGTTGTTCAGAGCACCATGGTTAGAGACCGGCAACATGGTCCAGTAGTTGAGTTGAATAGGATACAAGTGAAACGAGCTAGAGCGAAAGGAGGACTTGCTGGTCCTGATGGAGTGAAGTCGGTATTCGGGCAGATGGTATCTAAAAGGTCATCTCTCACTCAAGAGTCACTGTTTTTGCCCCATAGAGTTTGGAAAGTAAAGTTTGTTGGTAAGATAATTATTTTTTAATTATTAAGTTATTTTAATGTACCAGTGGCAACCACATTGCTTAACAAATAAGGGGAATATATTTGATGCATGTAATGAAATTAAGTGCATTTATTTCTACTAAATATTGAAAATAGAATATGAATCTATATTTGTTTGTTTTTCAGTATACTCTAGGGGAGGTGCATATTATTTTATGTATTCCTGTTTTGTTTTTTTTGTTTATTTAGTATTTTGTCATTCCAAAGAAAGATACTATTTTATTTGAATGTCAGTACAACAGGGTGTTAATTCTGTATCAAATTGTCCCTAATACTTGTTGAATTCTGTTGCACTTGTTAGTACTTGGAATTTTTTTCAATTATGGAAGTAAATATTTTTAACATTTATTGCAATTGACCATCCAAACGCAGTCCTATATTGGTGTCTGATCCCCCCCCCCCCCTGTCCCTTTTTATATCAAAATATTTCTTGGAGTTTACAAAACATAACACATATTAATATGTGCCATTGTATACAAAACAATGACATATTACTATTAAAACTATCATAGTAGCTAGGAACACAAGGGATAATCCTTAGCCTCTGTGTAGGATCTTGTATGTAGTTGCTATTGCCAGTAACTTATGAAGTATCCCATACATCGTTATTGTTGTGATACATATTTTTTTTCCCCTTCCTTTGCTTGCATTTTGACTTAATTGTTTAATTTTATTTAGTTGCATAAGAATGATGAAATTACTTGTAATAAACTGACAATACTAATATATATATATATATATATATATATATATATATATATATATATATATATATATATATATATATATATCAGAAATAAATAAAAGAAAAAAAAACAAGATTACTTTAAAAAATATTTGAAGTGAAAAATGAATTCATTAAACTAATAATAATATTTGTAATTATAACAAATCAAAACTCTTTAAAATAATATATACAAGATAATAAAAAATGTCATGTGGACAATTTTGAAGCTGGTTTTTTGACAGAGGCTGGCTTTATTATGGTTTCAAGAGTAGTAATTTTTTCTCAGCAAAGTTTTTTCCTTGAACCAATGGTACATCTCTGTGAAATTTTTCTCTGTACTTCTGTTTGGTTTAGTAAATGTGTTTTCATTCATGCCTGTGATACTGTGGCAGGGTGAGGCAAGTTTATAGTTTTGGGACTTGGGGTGTAGTGGGTATATCTTTCTTTTTTATTTACAAATTACCATGAACTATTACTTTTGGCTGCTTTTGAAAATGAGATTATTTTGTTTTCTACCAAATAAGTTTACCTTTATTATGTGAGAACAATGTTTTAGGTGAAAGTGTTGATGATTGTGGTGGAGGATACAGCGAGAGTATTGCTGAAATGTGTGATGAATTGCAAAATGGATCACTGCCATTATTAATACCAACACCTAACGGCAGGGATGAAACTGGCACTAATCGAGACTGTTTTCTTCTCAATCCTCATGCTAAGTCAACTTTGAATATAAGCATGTTTAACTTTTTAGGTAATTCAAGATCATATAAATATTTTATTTCCAATTGGTTGTTTAGTTAACCTTATATACTATTTAAAGTTGATTTATTTATTTCTCATTATTAAAACATTTCATAATAATAAAATTATACAATTTTATTCAATTCATGCCTCATATTACTTAGGTACCAAGACATTTTTGTAAATGATATTATTTAGTTAGTAAAAGGGCGGACAAAATGATGATATCCTATCATTTTGCTAGTAGTTGTAATATAAACATTATTAAGGGAAATAAAGTTATCAATGTGTATTATTTATACAGCTAATTATTTGCCTACTAAAATTGACCTTTAATTGACTATTAATAATGTGATTTATTAGTTTAGTTGCTTGATTCATATTTCACTCTCTCTTGTTCATGTTTTTTTCCCTACTAAGCTGCTTTGCCTTATTTAAAAATTTTAAACTCCATTTTTGAGGTCGATTTTTTTGGCTGGAAGACCGAAATGGAAACATTATAAACATGTTCCACCGTCAAAGCCCATGGATAACAACTGGGTGGACCTCTCCCTTATCCTTGTATTACATCTTATATTCATAAAAGGACTTTTGCTCTTCTGTATTCTTTTTATTTCCCAACAGACTTTTTTTACTTTTTAAAAATTTCTATGAGCAAAGAATTATTCCAATTGATTCTGTGGTACAAGACCCTTATTCTAAAAGTTCTAGGAAAATTTTTCCAAGGAATTGGAAGATGGCATCTTGCAGATAGAAATTAGATTATAAGATTCTTCAAGAGTTTCTTTATATAAATTGTACTTGTTATTTAATTGATGAAATTTCATAAATGCCCAGAGCAATGTTTCTCTTAAGCACATTTTCACTTTGAATACCATTTTCTTTCACAGAAGCTTTCAAACTAGATGTTATTTCAGAGGGAATATGTTTTTCATTTGATGTGGTTAGTATATTATAATACTGTTGTATTTGTATTTTTAATTCCTTGTACAAAGTAAAAAAGTACTGCAATCAAAACAATTTTCAGTTTTCACATTTCAACAGAATTATCCATTTTGGTCTTCCTTGAATTCTTTTTGATTAGTTCTAACAAGTCGTATGTATGTATCTCGCATAACTCCAAAATGATTTGTCCTAGATTATAGAAATTTCATGTTTAGGATTTTTTTTTCTGTCTAGTTGTTCACCTCCCGTTTTGGTTGAAATTGACTTAGGGGAAGGGAGTTTAGAGGCGGGCGGCAATGAAAATGTTGAACATTTATTCGTAGAAATACTACAAATTTGTATAGGGCCTATAAATTTTGTTTTATGGCATTTTTCACTCTGATGCATTGGAACAGAGGTATGGTATATCACTTTCATGTGAAATAATTTTAAATGAAGTGCAACAAAACATTTTGTTTATTTCATTTAATAGGAGAACACGAGTCATGTGGTGCCCGCATCAAATTTTTTTATATTTAAGAAGTTATAACTTCCGTTAAAATTGTAATGGATAATCATGGGTAAGGATGCACTAAAGCAGACTGATTAAAGCCCTCTCCCTTGACTAATAATTGAAATACATCCTGAGTTAGATTAAAAATATTTGACCCTCTTTATTTGTCTAGGAAAATAAAAGTTGAGACATGAACAGAATTTGGAGTCCTACCATTTTCTAAATATACTGCTCAAAAATGAATAGGGATATTGGCTGTTTTGTGGTATTTATGGTGCCTAGCATTTTTTTAAAATTATAAATATCATTAATATTTATTAGAAATTATTGTCTTCCCCCCCCATTAAAAAGTAATTTAATTAAGGTCGATTTAATTAAAATTAATAGGATAAGAAAAAATAACCAATATCCCTATTCATTTTTGAGCAGTATATTTCACTGTTAAGAAAATATTAAATTAATTCATCATTGATTGGATTAAGACACCAAATAACTGCTGCTTTTAATGACACATTTATATATGTCTTCAAGCAAAAAGTAATTGTTAAAGATTTGATACTTATTTAACTTGGTCATAGTTGTAATTATATAACTATGAATTTTATTAAGAAAACCCGTTTATTTTTTGTTTCAGCCAGAAATAGAAGTTAATTTTTATGTTTTTGAAAAAATAGTGTTTAAATAACAAGATACACCTGATTCCTTAAAATTTTAAAATCATATCCAGTAATTTTGTTATTTATTATATTACCATTCTTAAAAGTTAAAACTAAATTAGAATTTATTGTTCTATTCAGGAATTCTAATGGGAATTGCTATAAGGACAGGAAGCCCTCTCAGCTTGAATCTTGCTGAGCCAGTTTGGAAACAGCTTGCTGGAATGCCATTGACGCTTGCTGATCTGACTGAAATTGATAGAGATTACATTCCAGGTTAAGAATTATGGTTTTTTTTTTTTGCAATGTAGTTTGCTTTCTACTTGCATGTACGTCTGAATATCTGAAACATCTCTAATGACATAGTAAAATTTAAGTGTATGGTTTCTGTGTTGACCAGTTCCAATGTGGGAGTTCCTAACTAATACACAGTCACGAGAAGTACTTGTAAAATAAGAAATGAGGGTGAACATTTGTATACGGAAATAAGAATAAATATATGTACATAGAAATAAGAATGGACATTGGTACATGGAATGTGTGGAGCATATTATGACCAAATGTGAGCAGAACATTGAAGGCTGTAAATGCACAATATAATTTTAGATAAAATGGGCATGAAACTGGGTATATGTTCAAGAAAGGCGTAGATCATTGTTGTCATTTAAGAAGAGAACTATCTAGAAAAAGTTGTTTAATTTTGCTGTAGACAAGCTTACATAGAGGTGGGGATTGTACATTGTATAACATATTGATGCACTGTAATAGAATTGCCAGGTGAGGACAGGGATTTTACATTAATTTTATTTAGAAGTGTAGTTACCAGGCCTTGGGGTTTTAACAGAAAACTGTTCCAGAGTGTTCACTCACCATTGTACTGCAAATGAGTAATTCAGGATCATCAAAAAACCTTCTCATTGAGTATGATTAAATCAAGGGTAGTTGGGGCTAATACTTTAGTGTTACGCTCCAACTGATTTTTCCGCAATCCAGTGATTTTTCTTGAAGCATACAAATTAGTAGAATATATATAGACCAAGCCATGCTGCGAGATGAAGAAGAGGCTGCAGATATAGTTTTGTCGCTTATAAAGAGTAAGTCTCCTGTGTCTGATAAATTCACGTTGAAGCTTTGCTTGAGATGACATAAGGGAAGAGATTTGTCAGGTAATTTGATATTTATAGAGAAATTAAAAAATACAATGATGAATGGGGAGAGACAGCATTTGCCCCTGTTAATAAAAAAACTGCAAATTTAAATGTGTAAACTATAGAAGTACAAAACTCCTTCAGCCTACCCTGTCTTTGGCTATTTGCCAGAGTTTGATGGGCAGAGGCAATTCTTCCAAGCAAAAGGAATGAATCTTGCATTAAATTTTAGATTCTGCCTTAACATCCTTAGATTTATCTAAAATATAGAGCTCTGAAATTCTTACATTGTTCAAAAGCACACTGCAATGAAGTGTTTTTTACTGTGAAGGAGTGAGACTGTTGTCTTGTCCTGTATCTACAAATATTTGGTTATGTTTTGATAAACATCAATGATTAAGTTTTTTGTTCATTTGTTGTTCGAGTAGGCTCCTTTAGGCAATTACATTTCTGCATAGATTTGCTTTTTGCTTACTGAACACTGTACTCAGTTTTCTATTATTTATACTAGAAAAAAGAAAATAAATCCACTTATTTTCAAGAAAACACATTGGCTCATTCAACTGCATTAAACCATATTTATTTTCTGTGTTGCTGTTTACTGTAAGGGCTTCATTAAATTTCAAATTACAATATATCTTTTATATATCTTTTTTATACCTGATATTGTTCTCTAATATTATTATTTTTAAATAACAATTAATTTCAGGGTTACTATGTATACGTGATATGGGTGCTGAAGACAAGGAATTGAATACCTTAGATATGCCTTTTTCAATTCCATCGTCTGCAGGTGTTGATGTCCCACTTTCATCTTGTTACCGAAGAATCACTCAAGCAAATAAACATGAGTATATTCGACTTGCATTAAATTATAGGTATGTTTTATACTGAACAACATTAAATCATAAATACTTTATAATATCCTAAGCTAATTGAACACAGCAATAACTCATTTGCTATGTTAATACCAGTGACATAGCCATGGAGGGGACCTTACAGGCTAATTTAATTAATTTTATTTTATAAATCCTAATCTTTCAACAATAAACTTGTTTTTAGCTATACAAGCAAATTATTGTTTGGAAAAATAACTGTTTGAAATTTATCTATAAGGGTATTAAAATGTTTTATCTACCATGCCTGATACTAATTCTGTAATGCAACTAATGACTGAATGCAGCTTATTGTTATTATCGGACCTTTACCATGTGACGTCTCAGAGAACATCAGATGTTCTAGAGGACTTAATTCTTATTTATCATTACCCAACTCAACATTTAAGTGTTTCATGTAAAACTAAAGGCTGTTCTCATTAATAATTGAAATTAAACCAAGAGGAGTAGAAATTTAGAGTTGGGAGAAATAAAGAAATTGATATAATTATGCTACTATGAGATGAATCTAAAAGTATAACTAAACTTGTTCAAAATGTAATACTCTACAATTTTTGTTATATATGCATTTGTCTTGAAGTCAGATATGGCTTCATTTATTTGATTTTTTTTTAATTTTTGGTTGTTATTTAACCCCCTTATTAAACTCATATGTTTTGAATTTATCAATTATATCAGTAAATATCTCATACCAAGCTTAAATTTTAAGTCCTGCTTACATAGGTTTCTTATTATGGGAGAAATAGAGAATAGACGCTTGGATGATGTTATTAGGTTGGCTTTGTAGCAGTTGGGCTGCTCAATTTACGCAGCACCTGCATGACCAACTATGTAATTGAGTGTGTTTTACCATTAAGGTTACATTTTACTTGCAAGATTCATGCTTCATGTGATTTAAGAGATGTTCATGCCAGGAATTTTTATTGAGTTTATTTTTGTTTTGATTATTTTATTATTAATTTTTATTGTATCATGATATTAAAGTAAACAAATGATCTCAAGGGTACTATAAATCATTTATTTCCATTGTAACATGTATTGAGTATTTGAGGGTATCTATGCTATAATTTGTTATTTATAATATATTTTTGACCTTAATATAGTTAAGTTTTCATAAGGGAGTAATTTATATTTTTAAAATATGGCTATAGTTCGGCATTCTGCGAAAAGGAAAATAAAAATCCTCTATTCCAATATTATGACACTTATTTATATGCTATCAGTTTTGGTGTTTCTGTGCCACACGATTTTCAGTCACTTGGTTTTTTCACTATATTGTTTAAGGGAGTTCAATGTATTTTAAGAGAGAGCAATAAGTTATTTAATGGCTTATTTGTAAGAAACTTGCAGTATCATTTTTCAGGCATATTATGTTTCATCCTATAAACCAAGATAAACTGATTTTTTTTTTTTTATATTGAACCAAATGATTCATCAATAAAACACCTCCATACTATTAATTGGTTGTAATGAAATAAGGCTGATTAATTATAAACATAATAGTATATATTATTTAATATAAATATTGATATAGCTGCATTACTACTTAGCTTATTTGAACTTAAATTTATATATATACTTTCTTTTATTTTAAGGTTACATGAATTTGATGAACAAATTCAGGCTGTGCGAGAAGGCATGGCTAAAGTCATTCCAGTTCCTCTTTTGTCTCTTTTTAGTGGATATGAATTAGAAACGATGGTTTGTGGTTCACCTGATATACCCTTGAATCTCTTGAAATCTGTGGCAACATACAAAGGTAAAATGACTTCTGAAATATCACCATTCTTAGGAATTTCATTGAAAATTTATATTTTATTTTTATTATACATTTAATACAAGCTATTGCAATTACAAACTTGAAAAACTTTTAGTTCATATTGTTGCAGTTTTAATATACTGTCACTAAAACTATCAAAATCTTGTAACTCCACAGGAAACAACGAAGTTATGAATTTTTATAATTAGGATGATGATGTTCATTGTTATACTTTATTGTATTTATTTTAAATGTATATAAAATAATAATATAAAAACTCATTGTCTCCTGCAAGGCTATGCAGGTTTTCATTTTCAGAAATGGATCACCACCCATATTTGCAGAGTTTTGATAATTTACACTTTTATTTATTGGCAGTTTCATTTTGGGATTTTTAAACCATGTGCATTATTCATATTACCCTCTACATGAGCTAAATAGAAAACAAAATGCTTGTTAGGTTTAATATCCAAATTGAAAGTAGAGTTTATTCTGAGAAATATTATGGTTGAACCTAATTTTTACCTTGAACTTTAATATATTGATAATAAAAGAACAAAAATACTTCTCAAATATACCATGCAGTAATAATTTATTAAATATATGCAATATTCGGTGAATAAAAAGCTCTATAAAATATTATGTATTAAGAAATAATGTGATCTTATAGAAGAGGGACTTCATATAAAGGTTTTTCAAGTTTCTGTTTTTTTTTGCCCTTTTTAATTTTTTTAAATTTTGATTATTAGGAGTAGATGCTGGCTCACCTTTAGTCCAATGGTTTTGGGAGGTGATGGAGGAATTTTCAAACCAAGAAAGATCACTATTCTTGAGATTTGTTTGGGGAAGAACAAGATTACCTAGAACGATAGCTGATTTCCGTGGTCGAGATTTTGTATTGCAGGTATTTTTTTATAACATCTACAACTACTAAAATATTTGCTTGCTTGTATGGTTGGTATACAGCAATTGACTTTAACAAATGAGGGCTCATTTCTATAGCCTATTACAAAGATGAAGTAATTATTCTGGTTGTTAATTAATGGCCTACAATGCATGAAAACAAATTATTTATCACATGACACACTGTTTATTTGAAAACATATACACTATACATAAAGGTGCAGAATTGACAATGCATAAGCAGCAAAGCGATCAAGATGAGCCTAATTTTTCTATTGTGTTTGTAGTCATGTTCTTATTTATATGCTGGTTAACATAATAACTTTTGAATGGAATTTCCATTATCCATGAAACACGGATATCAAGTTTTTTAACACTAATGGGCAAATTTCTCTGTACCTTTTAGAGATGCAAAGATTTGTTTAGGCATTTCTTTTTCTGTTTATCATAGAAAAACTTGCAAGTTATGTCGTCTTGTTCTTTAGTATGATCCCCCATATGACATTCCTACTTGGCTAGGAAACTCCATATACAATATTATAATATTCCTGTAAAAAGTTTAGTTACACTTTTTCATTTAGGTAAATTCAAAATGATAAAAATTTTCTAATAACAATTCAACAGCTAACATTTTTAAGCTGTTGAATTGTTATTAGAAATTTGTTTATCATTTTGAAGCATTGAAAGTTGTATATGCAAGAGAAAATATACTGAGTTGGTTGGTTTGCTGTGACATGGGTATTTAAAATAAAATGAAATTCATCCTATATTCTTAAATTTGGAAACTGCTTTAAGTAATCACCATGGCATAATTCTGCAGGTTTGAATCATGACCTCTCTATACTAACCATTTTGAGCATATCCTTATGCTTTGATTGATGTTGGTTATCCAATTTTGTTTTTATTATTATTTTCTTTTGAATTGTTGAAGTTTTGACTTTTTAAAACAAAAACTTAAAAACAAAGCATACTGTCAGGAGCAATTTCTAAAAAATGATGAAATAATGGAAAAGAGCAATTATATGGCATCTAATGTAGCGAGCAGCCAGTAAAACAATAATCTACTACACATCCTTGTATGAATCAGTAACAAAAGAGTTAATTCCGGAATGAATCTAATTTGGGTCGTATACAGCAAAAATTTCTATGTCATTTATTATCCAAATTATATAGTTGTCGATTCCCTAACTATTTATCCCATTCAATTGTATTTCCTGATGGATGATTTTAGATATCACATCTATTCAAGTTTGACATCTTAAATAAATTAAAAATTGCACATCAAGTTGTGGGTCGCTTCCATAAGTATATATAAATAACCATTATCACTTTTGTTGGTGGATACTTTCATTACTCACTGAAAGTGCTGCCTGAAATTGCTACTGGTGAAATTGATAATATTAAATTAAATATGTTCTTTAACCATGCAAGCAATAGTCTACATTCATTTCATCAATTTTATATTGTGGTTCGCCAGCTATTTTTAATTTTAAGGAAGAGAACACCACTTGCTCTGATGTGCAGACATACTTAGGAAATCACTGACATCTTACATAAATTTCGACATTCCTCAGCACCATTTTGTGATGAATGAAAATTATGTATTTGCACAATGAAAGTAAATACAAAACTACACCAAATTTATTTTCATATAATAAACATGGTTTTTATGTCATTTTGTAGATAACAATCATTTAAATATTTAAAGTTCCCACATTTATTATAAAGACTCATTCTTCTCCATAATAAAAAGAAAGATCTTTTTTTTTTTTTAAATTCAAAAAGGAATCTTGTCAGTCACTCTTTTAATATTATTTTTATTTCCAGATAATGGACAAGTATTCTCCTCCAGACCATTTCTTGCCAGAAAGTTATACATGCTTTTTCTTACTTAAAATGCCTCGTTATTCTTGTAAGGTAAGTGCCTATAGTATATTTTAGTTTTTTCAAAGTTGTTCTATGTTATTGAAGATAATAATTTAGTTATGGTAGTCAATATAATTGGATGAGAGAGATAGTATGTTCTAGGAGAGCTCATTCTGGAAAGTGCTATTCAAAAACCGATTGTAGAGAAAATATTAGAATATTTCCATAAATATGAAGATTTCTTAAAGCAAAATGTTCCAAATAATAATTAAAATGCATAATTTATGCCTTAAATTTCTATCCTAAATTATTTAAGTTGTGTATGGTTCTTTATATGTCATAGTCTTTTAATAATTTTAGTTTATGATTAAATAGAGATTAATTAATTTAGCGAATAAGGAATGGAATCTATATAAAAAGGATTTTGAGTTTAGCTTAGGAGTGACCTATCCACGTATGTTAAAATACATTGTATTTATTTATAAAGTTTAAGGAATAATAATATATTATTATATGAACAATATGTCTAATTCCTTAAGAAACTTAAGGTTTTCAAAAAACAATTCTTGTAGCTTAAACTTTAGTTCGCTTGAGTATCATAATAAGGGAATGGTTAAAAGCTTTCCAATTACAGAATTGGATTGGATATCCAAATAATTGATTATATTTCATTTGTTTTTTATTGCAGGCTGTTCTGAGAGAGAAACTGAAATATGCTATACATTTCTGTAAAAGCATTGATACAGATGAATATGCCAGAGTTGCTATGCCTGGAAGTACACACACTTCTACAAATAGTGATAGTGATGGATTAGAATCATTTGCAAGCGAAGACATTGCTTCAATTACCTAGTCATGTTAATTTATAAAAATGTTCTTTTCCTAGTGAGATTATTATTTTTTAATTATGTGAATAGATGTAAAATTTAAGTTTTGTGTTTTTTATAATTATTTAAAATAGCTTTAATACGATGCTGTGCAATGCATTTGAAGACATATTTATATGAAATAAAGAGAAAGTAATTTTTTAATTTTTCTTTTATTTCCTAACACGATGTAGTATGACTGTGTAGATATATAAAATTGTGAGAAACTTTTAATATCTTTTACACGATACATAAAGTATTAAATGGTGAGGAGTCATAAATAAAATTTTATTTCATTGCGCCTAATGTGTAGGTAGGTGTATCCCCTGAGGGTACTGCATTAGAGTAATTGAATGAAAGTAAGTGGGAACCTTCTTCAGAAGTAAGCCAGCTCTTAGGTGGAGTGTGAGCAGTTTCCAACTCTCCAACTCCTGTCTATTACTTTGTGTGCTCGCTCTTGGAAGATTACTCGAGCCTTTCCTACTACAACTTAGAGGTAAATATCGGTGATTATAGCTTCATAAAGTAAAATTTAAAAAGGTTCTATATATTGAATTTATGTTATGCAAACAAGACATGAGGTGGCTTTTGGGAGGATTGCTTGTATTCCTAGCCTGCCTAGTTTTCATCACAAGCCAAGTTGCCTCTGTATCTGAAAGGCTCATCGAAGAGAAAAAGTGCCAGACGCTCTGCAAATTAATGCAGCTTGAACATCAATGCAGTCACTGCAATACTAGAATGCCTGTAAGTATTATATTATGGATTTGCAACTTTTTATTCAAGTATTAATTACAAATAAAAGTATTTTAGATTGCAAATAAATAATTTGCTCATCTATTTAAACATACCAGTTGATTTTCTAGACAATAAGTTACAATGAAATACAAATAAAAACAGTAAATTTACAATTGAAATATAAAATTTAGTGATATGAATTTTAAGTAATTAAGCTCTAGTTTCTTCGAATAAAAATGTTCTATAATAAACCAATTTTGGTTAGAATGTTCATTTATGAATATAAATTAAAACATTTATTATCCATTAAAGAAGGTTTTATTACGACATATGAGGGTTATTATTACTAGTGAAACATTTCTCAGTCTTTAGTAGGAAAGAAAAATTTTCAATATAATTGCTTGAAAATTTGGATTTAGATTTCCATGCAACATTTAGTAAAGGATAGGTGGCCTGGTCTCATAATCAGTTTTGCATTGGTTTTACCAAAGATTTTAAAATAAAATGTTTATATAATGTTTTGCCTATATTTATTAATACCTAATATCATTGAGACCAACAATAATTAAATATGTACATAAACAAAATTTAAAATTATTACACATTACACAATTATTGTGAATAAATTATCAAAAAAATATAAACATTTTATATTAAGAGCATGGATGCATGTGGTAGCAAAAGGTGTGCAGTTAAAAAATAAACTGATTGTGTGTCTAAAAGATCATTTACCTTCCTTACATAGAAATTTGATCACATAAAACCAGAATGTACAAAATTTGTTAACAATTAAATATTTACATTTATCATACATCATGCTGAATCAAGAAATAGGAATACTAGTTTTTTTCAGAATTTATATTACTCATTTATTATCAATTTTAGAAAGATTTTTCTCCCCCTTATATTCATAACTAATAGTAGTTATGCTTGTCTTGATTATGTGCAAAAATAATGAAGAGAGTTCAGAAATGGGAACTACTGAAAGTAATCCATTCATTTGAAAAAGTAAATTTTCTAATTTAGGCTCATTAATTTTCAATTATTATGTTAAATGCATTGACTGTCTTCCTATTTTAAAACTTTTGAGAGCGAGATTGAGAAGAACATAACTATTCATATATTCTTATTTATAAAAACAGCATTCATTAATCCCACCTCCCTTATTTTTCCAAAGGCCAAAGAGACTGCATTTATTGTGTGCATTATAAAAAATGTATACAATACTTTCTATTAAATATGGCAGCCAATTAAAAAATATAAATTTATTCTATCATATTTAATATGAAACAAGTAAATAATAATAATATTAAACAGTTTTTTATAATCAAAACTGAGCCTCACCTCACCCTGAGTATATATGCCATTGGTAAAAATACAATAAAAGATGATTAAGAAGTTTTAAATTGAAGTTTTGAAGTTTAATTATCTGTGGATAAAATTTTCCAAAAAAAAGTGGGGAAAAACACGGAGGTTGAGTTTGGGGTACACTTTATAATTAAATGATAAATTTTTATGTGTGCAGACAGATTGCATATTTTCCTTTATTAAAACTTTTACATGCACTACCAAATCTACTAAATTGATAATAAAGTATTCTATTCAAAACCATTCCAAAACTTTTAGATTTCCCTCATATTTTGTTGTTTTGACTTTCAATGATTAAATGTAATGATAGCCCTCTGAACTTGTAGAACCAGCTTTGAACCCATTCAAGAACTGCCTGTTGATAGTGATCCTTGAACATTGCTCAAAAAACTTGAACTTTGCTCTAATTTCAGTTTAGTTTCTAAAGTAATAATTTAGTGGAGTGGGCATAACGGCTTCAGTTTTGTGTCCCCTCTTACCTCCCCTTCATACATTCAAATAGAGTTTAAATTTAATTCATCAAAGTCAAAAGTAAGAGTATGACAGATTGACTAACATAGGGGGAAAAAACTATTGTCGAGCTTACTATCTATGTTAGGGCTCAGATTAGTTATGTGAGTTAAGCTGTTGGCCTTAATACTATAATAATAGTAAAGGTAGTGTCATCTAATACTATATGGGAAAAGGAAATTATTTAATGATGACCCCTTTAAATAAAATCCTTAGTCTTACCCTGGCTAGAAAAGATTGGTAACTTGTAAATAACATTTTCTAATTGCTTTAGTAGCATAAAAAGGACATTAAGAAATATAACATATTATTTATGCTGACTAGACTAATTTTGAAGGAAACATTATGGCGTATAGTACTAGATAAATACATGCAAAATTTTATATGTTTAGTTAGTTAAAAATGCTAATGATGTGATTGGCTGGGGAGTCTTATTAATCTTTTGGAGCTTAGTTGGAACTATTATTTATTGGTCAGTGTTTTAACAATTTTTATTTTCTAGGTCAGATTTGGGAAGAGATCTAGAGAAATTGAATTAAATCTACATACCTTCTTGAATGAGCATCAAATTTCAGGAGGTGATTATTTCATGCAAATGTTAATGAAGCGATTTTTACCTTCAGATAGCAATATGTTCAATTTGAATTTAAAATATTAGTCTTTACTGGAATTCATCTTTCTTCCACTAATCTATTAAAACAATGATTTTGGACAATAATGTTTACTTTATCATAGTTTTAATGAATTAATTTGTTACTACACCTTTCCTATGATTGTACAGTCTTCAGGGCTGCATTCGTCTGTTTTTTTTTGTTGTTGTTTTTTTGAATAATTTTAGTGCAACCAATGGTCTACCTTGAATGATCAATACTAATATATCAAATCATTTTTACCTCACCAACTTAATTATATTTAAAATACTTAAAAGAGGAGGCTCTTTACTTATTTACAAAAAAATCTGTAGGTCCATGAAGTCCTTTTATTCAATTGTTAATGGATACTATACTGATAGTGTTTGCATGCTTAATAAAAGTGTAATAACATTAAAATAGATGAATATTTGTTAATTAAAATGTATTTCTGTTATTATTAAGTTTCCTTACTAATTATTATTAGTATCTTTTGTTATCACTCAACTATGTGGCAGAACAATTTACGCAAAGATCCATAAGTTTCCAGCCTAACAAAGAAGAAAAGGTGAAAGAAAAAACTAGTATTATAATATGTTTTTCAATATATTCTCCTCTAAGTTCTACACTTAATACAATGCTTAGGTGACATTTCTATACCATGAGAAAATGATTTTCTTCTTTGTCTGAAAAATGTTCTTCCACTGCTGCTTCAGCCTCTTCATTGGTGTTAAATCTCCAACAGTCAGATTTTAACTTTGAAAACAGGTAGAAGTCACTAGGGCCCACTTCCGGGCTGTAGGGTGGATGAGAAATTTCTTGGAATCCATAGTCCTTCACTGCAGCTTTGGAAATTAATACTGTGTGTACAAGGGCATTGTGAAGAAGCTGAACTTTTTAGCTCAACTTCCCCTTCCTTTCCTCTTTGATTACGTATCGCAACCGGCAAAGTAGCGCTACATAATACAGTGCATTGACTGTAGTAATCCTTTCCTTAAAATCAATCAGTAGTATTCCTCCACATCCCAAAAATTGTGGCCTTTATCTTTTTTGCCGGCTGTGTGACTTTTGCCTTTAGCAGCTTGTGGTTTTCTCCATAACAAGGTCTCCCTTTTGCTGAGTGGGTCATAGTATAGAACCATCGTCTCTTCCCAAAGAATTGTTTTTTGGATCAGCGTTATACCCTTGTGTAAATTTATTACAGCAGCCTACATGTTCATATTTTTGAGAAGCAGAAAGAATTTTTTGAACCCATCTTGCACTCACCGTTCTCATTTTATTGACATCAAATTGAGGAGATGAGGCATGTAGCCAAAGCCAAAAGCAAAACAGCCAGGCGACTAAGCTTTATCGAGGGAGAGATGCTAGGACTCCGTCACTGGCTTGGCGGAACCTAGTTACTTCTTCCTTATTATTAATGTTCACCTCTTCTCCATTCTATCCAGCTTAATGTACAGACTTTCAGCCATGTTTAGCTTTTCCCCCAGATTTTTCTCACGCAGGATCTCATATTTCATAGTGGATATAAGTGTGAATATACTATTTCTTAGCATGTGTGGAAAATTCAGTATCTCGTGTAATGTTCTCTTTTAGTGTTGTTCTTATCTTCCTAACACTCTGTCCAAAATAAAAAGCTTCATACCTGTAGTCCTACACCATCATCATAGCTGGAGATCTTGTCCATATTAGATCTGTAAATGGGCCAAACAAAGTCCTTAAGATGGCTTGCTCCTGTAAGAATTTGCTGTCCCAAATTTTTCCAGATAGACCCATTTTTCCCCGAGACTAGGCCCAAATAAGGAATGGAGACAGGAAAACTCATCTTCCTTGGCTGCTGTACCCCATAGTATTTTCCAGCTGCTTCTCCAATTTTTTCTTATATCTTCGTAGGATCAGTCTGCCCACCAAACACTCCTCGTAGCCATTTCGTGTCGTGATATGGTTGGTGGTGATATGGCATTTTGTTGTGCTAGTGGAGTACTGATCAGCCTCTCCACCAGATGCAGCAGTCATGACATTTTGGGTGGTGAAAGGAATCAATGAATACTAATTAGTTGATGGTGAGGCCTTTCTGAAGATACTGAATTTTTGCCCCTCTCCATCCCTATCTATCTCTTAAGGTTTTTGATATATCTATAGAACGGATAGCATGCTGAATTTCTCCTCAAAGAAATTCATAAACATATATCGAAGGTAAGTGGACTCAATGATTAACCCTCTATCCATCTTGTAACATTTACTGCCATTCTTGAAATAATTCCGTTTGAGGTTGCCATGATTTCACATTAGTAGAACTACCTCATTTCCATAGTAATGATGTTCCTGAAAGGTAAGTACAATTTTTATGTATATTTAGATAAGCAGTGGTAGTTTTAAGTTTGTAATTGTTCCCCGACCTGTATATGGGTCATTCCCCATCAAATTTACCAACACTGTGAACCTTACTAACCCGGATTTTAATAATTCTTTGTGTACTTGTTATTTCATTCGAAACTAAGAAAACAGAAATTTTTAGACCTGTAGTATAAGTATTTAATTTCCAAAATCTAACAATCATATCTTTTCTCTGTATGGAAATGTTCAAGAGGCTCTATTTCAAAAACTTTGATATAGAAATTAGCACCATCTTATTCTGCTTTCTTTGTGCTTGAGCAAAAATACTTCAAATTTCAAAAAAACGTGTAATGCAAAATTTCCAAACGTATTTTTTATTATAAAAAATTGTTTTTTTCTTTTTATACTAATATATATATTATATATATATATATATATATATATATATATATATATATGTATGTATTTAAATACTAAATTTTAGAATATAATGTCCATGGGGTGATTTTATTTATTTATTTTTATTGTCATTTGAACTCGCGAGGGTTATTTGTGCCTAGGTGGTCAACGGTCAAAATTCGTTTCGTTTCCTACGGTTGTCCTTTTCAATGAGATCCGGTCCACTTGTGGTCCCTCCTTCAGCCTCACCTTTGATGGGTCTCTCCTATTTTTTTTTCTATCGCCATCCTGTCACAAATACCAAAAACATAGCAGTATCTTTTTAAAATCTATTTTATGTGTAAATACTTATCTTACTGGCTTGTGTGCCCATATGTTGAACTTATATTTATATTTCTTTATTTAGACCCGTAATTGTTATGAACTTAATCAAGTGGGGTCATTTTAGAAAAAATATTTTGTTTACTGAGATTTCTTAAGACCACCGACAGGGACAAGGTCAAATACTATAACCAATTTCTTTTTGGCAAAGATTTAATTGGCTAATTCAATTTTGATGAAGAGGTAGGTGAAAATCATTCTTTTTTTACAATAAGATTTTTCATCATTATCAGACATTAAATTTGTCTTTCAAATATAATTTTTATTTTGTTCTGTGACCAGGCAATAATACTATGGTATACAAATTTAAAGCCTAATGAAAAAAAATGGGAAACATGTAGAACCTCTGGTAGATTAAAAAATATATGGTTCAAGGTTGCTCAAAACAGTAAAATTTTCTATTTAATTTTTATTATTTATTAAAGTCCACTTACCACTAGTTTCTAATAACCACTAGTTTCTGTCAAATTAACAGAAAGAAAGGAAAACAGGAATCCTATGTATTAGCAGATAACGTTCAGCGAATTAAATATAAAGGGTTTACAAAGAGCAAATCTAAGTCCTATGTAGTTAACAAAGAGAAAGTCTACAAGTAAATTTCACAGAACGAAGCCTTGAATTTCATTGGTACAGAGCCCTCAGACTTAATAAGTGTCTGTAAAATCTGTTATTCAATAATATCCAGATTTTTGTTGTTCTGCAACCCACTAATGTAGTTCATAGTACTACTAATAAAGTTCTTATATTATGGTATGAAGATTTCATATATTTATTAATTTGTAAGATATGTTGAAGGATACAATACAGTAAAAAAGTTTGCACATTAGAGAGATCATTTATATAGGCCAGAAGGGCAGAGGATTCTGTCATTTGGGGAGAGACGTGGTACATGTTTCCCACTTGTATATTATGTAAATTGTTACACTACACCTGATAATTGTTTTTGTGAACAGTTAATCCTGATTTACACATGAATGCACAATAGAATGAATTGGGTCACAAGGATAGTGGTTTCCCACGGTCTTCTGCCTCACACCATCTGACAATAAAGACACCATGAGAGAAGTTCCATTCATCCCAATAAAGGTATGACTGGAGAAAATACCACTTGAGGTCAGAATTGTTAGTTAGTACCCCTATCTCCATACCCCATAGTTTGCATAAGCTGACTAATGATTGGTATTAGCCAGAATGAGCAAACAGGCTATAAATTTAATGTATGCTCTAGTCTTGCCCCACTTTGTGTTTGTAAGTGAAAATTTTATTATGAAGGGATCATTTAATTATCTTGGAACAATGGCAAGAGAGAGTAATAATAATGTTGAAGTTGACATTTGAACTAGGATGTTTGTGGAGACCAGATGCTTCTATCTTTTTTTTTCCTTTCCGATTCAGGAGAGAGAAACTGAAGATTATGCTGGTCAGATCAGATCAGATTGATGCTAGTCTGTGAGGCTCGGAAATAATATTTGGAGCCAACAAGGAGTATCACCTCAGAAGTGAATTTGTGGAATTGTATAGTTTATCTGACATCATCTTTGCTATCTAAAAAGAGCGGACAGGTGGTCGGGAAATTTTGAAATAACATCCGTGAAGGTGTTATATGGTTCATCATGAAAAATAAGGAAAAGAGGAGGCTCAGTCAATACTGGCTTAATGACCTGGAGGAGTGCTTGCAGAGGCATCTGTACTTGAAGAAGCCTGGCTGGGATTATGATGGTAAAATCCCTGGACCTTGAATGCCTGCAACAGTGGGTTAAGTACACACATTGTAGAAGGTATCATTATTAATCCACACATACTTTAGGATGTAAACCAATAATAGTACATTGGCAAATTTACATATTGACAAGTCTAGAACAAATCTCAAGTATATATGTATTTCAATTACCTATGAAGCTTACCCTTACAGTGCAGCTATTTCAATGTTACAAATAGTATTCAAATGAAATAAAATTCCAATTAAAAATCAGTTGAGTAGAAGTGGGTTGTTTCTGAATGCTGAAAGTAAGAATATATATATATATATATATATATATATATATATATATATATATATATATATATATATATATATATATATATGAATTACTTGTTTTATATTTGGGCTAAAATGTGTAGAACAACAATTGTAGAGCAACAGTGTACAAAAATTCATTCTTTATCATTTTTCTATACGACTCATAATAACAGATATATTATGAATTTTTGAATTCTACCAACCTTTAACCCCCCCCCCTCTCTGTTCTGGTCCAATTGACAAAAGGGAGGGGGGTGAGATAAAGAAGGGGGCTTACTGAGAGCTGAAAATTAAAAAAAAGCAAATATTTCGGTTAATATTTGAGTTAGAGAATGAATGCATATAACAAAATTGATAGAACATTGCAATGAGACTGCTTCTATAACATTTTTCGATCCGAAGTATAATAACAGAGATATTCTGAAATTTCCCTTGAGGGAAATCAGCTATTGAGGTTGTACTCATGACGGAATTTTCGAAATTTTTCTTCAAATGTCCATCGATCCTACCTAGTAGATGACGGAAATGAGGTCCGTTCAAAACTGTATATATATATATATATATATATATATATATATATATATATATATATTTGTCTGTTAACGCTCTAGCGGTCGCAACTTTTGTTTGATCGTAACCAAACTTCATATTTAAGCGTTTTATGTAAAAAGAAAGATCAAGTTCGTTAATGGCTGAAATCGGACCAGTGGGAAGGGGGGATTTTTAAAAATTCGAAATATCTCCGTTATTTTGCGTCGGATCGAAAAAGTGTATAGAATCAATCTTATTTCAAATTAAATTTACTATAAATATTGTTCTATACATTTATTCTGTATCTTGAATATTAACCCAGATATTTGCATTTGTATTGTGAGTGTGGTCGGCTATGTTCGGCACTATCCGCCGAGAGCTCTGGCGGCCGTTTCGGTAACTATTCCTCCTTCGTGTATAGGTCTAGAGATACCTTCCTACTACTGTTATTATTAGGCAGATTTCTCTATTGTAATACTTCACGTGGGAAATCTGCTTAGTTTACGCAGCCCCTGCGTGGCGTACTTTTTTATTAAATCTGGGCGGCTAACGAACGAAGTCACTTTCCCGCCAAAAGCTAGTTCGGCCGTTTCATTAACTGCTCGGCTCTCGTGAAATTTCTGAATTGTATAACTTCACGTGGGAAATCTGCTTAGTTTACGCAGCCCCTGCGTGACGGACTTTATATATATATATATATATATATACACACACACACACACACTAGCTAAGTTACCCGGCTTCCTAACGTTGTAAAAAGGAAGATGGAGTTCGTTAATTGCTGAAATCTGACCAGTGGGAGGGGAATTAAAAAAATTCGATGTATCTCCGTTATTATGGGTCCGATCGAAAAACTGAATTTAAACAAATTTATTGCAAATTAAATGTTCTATAAATGTTGTTATGCATGCTTTTTTGACTATATTGATTATTAATCGAGATATTTGCATTTTTTAGTTTTCATCCCTCAGTAAACCACCACTCCTTCATATGTAATATTACCAATAAGTTGTTATATCATAAACCACTTTAATCGAAGCTTAATTGCCAAATATTGTTCTTATGAGACCTTTATTATGTGAGATTCATACAAATTCGTTGTGCGAAGACGTCATCAATTAAGATTTTACGTTCTTGCTTTGAATGTTTTTATTTAATCTATACCATACTCGCATGGGAAATCTGCATAGTTTACGCAGCCTCTGCGTGACGTTCTTTTTAGCAGATTTCCCCTCAAGGGAAATACGCTATTGAAGTCGTACTCATGACGCGATTTTCGAAAAATTTCTTCAAATGTCCATCGATCCTACCCAGGAGATGACGAAAATGAGGTCCGTTCAAAATTATATATATTGTATATTTCTGCTTACGCTCTAGCGGTCGCAATTTTTGTTTGATCGTTACCAAACTTGATATTTAAACGTTTTATGTAAAAAAGACAGATCAAGTTCGTTAATGGCTAAAATCGGACCAGCGGGAGGGGGGGGGGTTTGGTGGGAGATATTTGAAAATTTGAAATATCTCCGTTACTATACGTCGGATCAAAACATTGCATAGAATCAATCTTATTGCAAATTAAATGTACTATAAATATTGTTATATACATCTATTCTCTATCTTGAGTATTAACCGAGATATTTGAATTATTCAGCCTTCAGCAAACCCCCCTTCTACTCATATGACATAAACAATAGTCTGTTATGTAATAAACAACATTATTCGAAGCCTAAATACCATACATTGTTTTCAGTAGACCTTTATTATACGAGTTTAATGCAAATATGTTATCGTGACCCCATTAAAATTTGATTGATTGAGTTAAAAATTATTCTGATCCATTATAAATTACAGTACTAGGTATATATAGTAGTTTTCAAAAACATTAATATGTTATATTCTGATATATTTCCGTAATTGTTTTTCTTTCCTGTGAGAAGTAGGCTCACCTGTTTGTTTCCGTTTCAGGTGCTTCCCGTCTGGAGGTTTCTTATTATCGTTTGTATTTATTCACTTGATGTTGACGGTGTTATTGTGTTACCAGTATGTAGATTTATCTATTGTTAAACATCACGAGGGAAATCTGCTTAGTTTACGCAGCCCCTGCAAGACAGACTTTTTTTACTTCGAAATAGAGGATGTATGGTGAGATGAAATTAGTAATTTGTCACACCAGCACATGAAAAATCTTAGCCCCTGCGTGACTGACTTTTTTTTATCCATTAATACTACTTCGCATATGTTATTTTTTGCACTTTCTTCTATACTTCATCCCCTTAAGTTAAGGATGGAAAATGTAACTTTTCTGAACTATTTTTCGGAGGAGAAATGGTGGGAGGGGGATTCGAAAATTCAAAATATCTCTGGTATTGGGAGTCCGATAGGATGATCATATTTGTTCTAGGCAGAAATCGGACAAGGAATAGTGGGGGTTTAAAGGGAGGGGGATTCCAAAAGTCAAAATACCTGCTTTAATATGAGTCGGATCGTAAAATGTTATAGAACCAATCTTGTAAAACTGTTGAAGCTCTACATTTCTTCTATACATTTTTACTGAACTCTAAACTTAAGCACGTTATTTGTACTTCCGGTGAAAGTGTAGTTTAGTCCCCCCCCCCCTTGGTGGCGCACTTTTCAAAATGACCTCGGCCATTTTGTTTTTCTAACTTTATCTTTTTTAACACTTTAGACTTTAGTGACCGCATTCAAAAATTTCCAAAATACGCCATCGGTGGTTTTAACCGAGGGTGGGGATTTTAATTTTAATTTTTCTTTTATCTCACCTAATTTGTTGGATCCTTAGATGGTAACGAAACAAGATGGCGTACGGGGGGGGGGGACTAAACTACACTTTAGCCGTACTTCCTTGGTTTCAGCCTTCAGTAAACTCCCACTTCTATTCATGGAATTTTTATTTAGAAATGGAGAATACTTAGTGAGTTGAGATCAGCTGTATGTCCTACCAGTATGTGGTCTGATTAGTTTACGCGGTCTCTGTGATCGACTTTTCTCGATCAAGATACATATGAGTACAAAGGCTTTTTGATGCGTTCAGTTGAGCGGATGTAATTCAATGGAAAAGTCGTTCTTTCTACCTACTTTCAGAGGATTAAGCAAAGAAAAAGAAGTGAGTTGAAATTCTTTTAACTCTGAGATCTGAGAGGACACTAAATTAAAGAAAGGATAAAATTATATTTTAATCCCAACTAGGAGATGCGCCTATGTATGTAAATAAAACTCCAGAGAGAGACGTTTACCACCATGAACTTCCATGTATTATGGCACTAGAATGTTGGGATTATCAATATTTAGTTCCTTTTATTAATAACGTTTATTTAGTTTTGCCTAAAACTGATTAACAGTAGGCGTAATTAAAGTTTCGAGTTATTAATCAGGCGAATAACAGGTGGTTCTAGACTATAATTTGTGTTTTGTTTTATTTATTCGAAAATATATAGTTTTTTTTATTTCAATAAATGTGATTTCACCCAAATGCGCGTATAAGTACGTGCTTTGTGTGTGTTATACCACTGTCATCTTCTAGGTAGGATTGGTGTACATTTGAAGAACTTTTCCAATAATTGTCTCACGAGTACAGCCTCAATAACTGCTTATCCATAAAGGAGATCTACCAAAATAACAAAATTGTCTTAATGATTTCAGGAATTTGTTTTTGTATTTCACGTCAATATGAATCACTGATTTATTAAATTAATTCAATATTAATTTGTTCTAATATTTAATTTTGCTTTTATATTGAATTTGTATTCAATGAGGGGAAAAAATGTGTGAAAAGCAGGATATCCTCTCAGTGATATCAGTAGTTAAATGTCAGATGGACAGTTGCATAGAGATCTAATTATAGACTTCGGAATGAAGAGGTTTTGTTTATGAAAGAGTTTGTGGGAGGTTATGCTTGTAAGCCAGTGTGCCGGTTCTTTTCTGACAGGTGGTTGGTTATATGTCAGGTTGGGCCGGGGAATGGCTGTACCTAACACCAACAATTGACTTCTTTCCATTCAACTTCGTCATTTATTTTGAGTGGCCTGACTCATTACATCAACACAGTTCAGGCAGATCACAGTGTCCAGTCCAGTCCCAACCACACTCCCGCATTTTTGTACACTTTAATTTATTTATTTGTTTTTCTTGTTCAATGTTACCTCACTTTGAAGAAATGGATGCTTGCTTCACAGCTTTTGACAAAGATTGGTAATTTATTTTTTTCGAGAATAACTCAAAGCTTTCTTCCTTATTCATAGCTTTTGATGTATTTTTATATAGCTTAATTGATTTGTGTAAAATAATTCTGTTTTAATTTCTATTGCTCTGAACATTACATTTTGATTTATTTTCGGTTGAATAATCTACTGTTTAGAGCCTCTAGACACTTTGTTTATTATTCATTTTAATGATGGATGATTGATCTAGCAGAAACTTGGTCATCATAATGAACGGGTGGCTGTCTGAGTTAAATATTTAGGAACTTTTATTCAGGTTATAACTGACTATTTGACATTAAAGCAATTTTATTACATACATATTTTTAATACTTTCTTGTATTTTTTTTTGTCATTCATCTAGTAACATGTCTACATTTTGCATTCTATTTTTTAAAAATGATAACAGTATTAGCTGTAGAAAAAATATAGTTGCAACAATCAGGTTACATTTAAAACATTATGTGGAGTAAAAGGGGGTAATTAATTTGTTTTAAAGTCATAGGATGCAGGGCTCAAAGCTCAGTTCTAATAATTTCTTCGTTTATGGCATGCTTTGACATTTTGGCAATAGGTTTTGAATTCCTTAAATGGGATTCTCACTACAATTCAAAAGTTGACCATTTGTGAGTGTATTCAAAACTATATTATATAGTTTCAGTAATCATATTATGACCTTAAATAAAAAATGAAATCTTTAATATCTGTCAAAATATTTTACTTAGGTGTGAATTTGGGAGTGTAGTCTAACTTTCCCTATCGTTGTGTTATTAATTTTCTTTTTGTATTTATATACTCCCACTTAAATTTAAATCTGTAGAATATTATCACAAACTTTAATTTGTACATACTCTACTGATATATTCCATTGTCTTTTTTACACTGTTAGTATTATTACAAAACTTAAAGAAAGTATTGAATTTGAAAAATGGCTTGCTTAAATGTATCTATTTAAGGTGGTTTCATCGGGAAGACTGATCCTACACTGTACTCCATTTATATTTATTCATTGACCCATGTAATGCAAGTATTTAAAATTTAAACGTATACATTTTATTTTTCTTGACAATTTGTTGGACTTTAACGAGTAATATTTATGAATGTATTTATGGAATAATTGACGAATATTTAAATTTTAATTGAAAGCATTAAAAATGCCCAGGAGGGCAAAAAATATGTACTACTGAATTAAAATATTACCGGTGAGGCCTGAACATCTTTTATTGACCTAATCCTACTTATATTACTTGGTCTTAGTACTGAAAACCTGTTAGGAAAATTGTTATAATTACAGTCAGACATTCCATGGGAAAATGGTAAACTTGGATTAATAGTTATTTCCCAGTTGCCTGATATTTTTACTCTTTTTTTTGAGGATGAATCTTGTAATAATATAATCAGTTAGGTTTATGTGTAATGCATATTTATAGAAAATGACTCATATTCATGATATTCAGATCCTTTTGCACACTTAAAAGTTATTTTACCAGCAGAAAACCTTTTTGTCTTTGACACCTATAGTTTTTGATGAAGACCTTTTTGAATACATTAACTTGTTAATAATTAAATATCAAAATGGCAGACCATAGTTGACTTATCGTTGTTTCCACCAACCTTAGTCTTCTTGGTGATAATTATATGGATTTTTACTGAATAAGCTGAATAAGAAACATAATGACCATATAAGGACAAAAATATTTTGATCCTATCATTTTGTTATTTGTTTGTAAAGCACTTTTAAATTGGCCGCAATTTAAGCAAATCATTTTACTCTTGAATGTTTCTGCCAAATATGATAGTAAATTAAATATCAAACAGTATATTAATCAAATAAATGTACCCATTTTGTAAAATATATAAACAATTTTTGTAAATATGTTAGAAACGACGTATTTATTATGATTTTTTGAAATTGTAAAATTATGAGGTGTTCTGTTCACGGAGCCTTCTTTGACAGCAAGACAGCCTCTTTCTATCATCAGAATGTTCCTCACCTGCCCCATTATTTATACATATTTATTCAATTAATCATGATAATAAAAACAATGTGTTTGATTAATTGGCTTGATCCTGTAAACAATTTTAATTTCCTTGGTAATTTTTTATATCAATTTTTCACGATAAAGTGTTTACATATAGTACAATCAACTCTCCAACTTGAATGTATGCCCTGTTTGACTAAAGCTCTTCTAAAAATTTCTTTTCCTGCTAAATTTTTTTCATATCTAATCTCATATCAGGTTCTCGTAATTTTTATTTTACAAACATTTATTTTTTTTTAACTTTCTTTTCAGTTATACTTGCCATTATCGATTGGATTATGCTGTGTTTTTTTTCTTTACTGTTAATTTTCAGACAAGAACTCCTCCATCAATTAGATAAAAAAAAAAAAAAAAAAACATAGGACTTTTTGAACTTTCATTATATGCAATTTCTATTTGTACACAACAATGGAACATTCAAGCATCTTAGTTTTGATTATTTTACTTTTTCTTTTTGGTTTATTTTTATGAGAATTAATTCTCCAACCCATGAATTTCTCTATTAGCCTTTGCCTAGTAGTTACAAATAGCATTATACACATCAGCTATTTGTCCATTATGATTATATAATTCAATGTATTAATAGTTATTATAATTTTGTTTATTACGTTTTTCATGTCCTCCCATATTTTCTAATGTTCATTGCCAAAAGCAGCCTGTACTAAATTTTGCAGATAAGATTTTTTTATGCGAACTATGAAGATTACACAGATTATTATTCACTTATTATTGCAAAATATAAGGTATCGCAAAGGATAAAATATTTTCTTATTACTATTTTTTGAAACTCATATCTACATTAGGCTACTAAGGCTGATTTGGACAGGACCAATTACCATACTTTTCTAGTGCCTAACCAAATAAATTCCCTTTCCCCGGCAGAAATTAAATTCATGACAAATTGACCGAGAGTTTTAGGACCTATGCCTTATCACTTATTACTAATCTGATAAAAAGAAGGACGTATAACTATAATAGTGTAATTTTTTCTTAATCAGAGTCATATGTCTGGTAAATAAATTAATACCTGTGCATTCCAATACATAATAACTAGGGATAATTAGAAGCATTTCCCCCAAAATTGTGAACAATTCTGGTAGAGCACCTTTGGTAACTCTTTATATAGGTCACTTAGAATGTTCACTGTTATTCTGTTTAGGAAGAGTGCATAAAAACAATTCAGATTTTCCACGTGATCTAATACACACTACTAATCTCATCTCACCATATATCCTCTATTCTTAAGTAAAAAAAGTAAGTCATGCAAGGGCTGTGTATACTAAGCAGATTTCCCAAGTGCCGCTATGATATTCCCACATATTCTGACTGAAAACAAGAAATTAAGAATACCTCATTAAATACTTGAGTTATGAAGAAATGCTTAGAACAACAATTATAGACTGTCAACAGTTAACCAAGATTAGTCCTAAAACATTTTATGATCCGAGTCATAATAAAGCAGGTATTTTGAATTTTGGAATCCCTCCTCCCTTTAAACCCCCACTATTCCTTGCCCGATTGTGCCTAGAACAGAAATGATCATTAGTGTTAACCGAAACAACTAAATATTGAGTATGCTATAGATCAAGCAAAATGTTTCAGAGGAAGCATTTAAAATCTTAATTTATGACGTTCTCGCACAACGAATCTGTATGTATTCAACATAACAAAGGTCTCATAAAAACAATATTTGGTATTTAAGCTTAGAATTAGAAAGGCTTATGTTATAACAGCTTATTGATAAGATAGATAGATAGATAAAAATTCTGTATTTAAGTATAAACTTTTTACAGGGGGTCTGAATATTTACAAAAAAAAAGAAGAAAAATTAACACATAGCTAGGTACAATACTTATCTAAAGTAATACATATAATATTGGTGATTGATATAATAAACAATTTGGCTATAATTAGTATATCAATAAACAAAGAATTACATTATAGTAAAAATAGCTTACTCAACATTGGGTGATCTTCAAATTTGATACATAATTAATCTTAATTTAATAGAAACAAAAATTAAAATAAAGAATAAATAAATAGAAAGAAAGAAAATAAAATAAAAATTAAACGAGAACATAAAATTTCATTAATCTGCTTATATTAAAGAAAAATAAATAAATAAATAAAAAATAATAATATAATAAAATGAAATTATAATAATAAGTAAATATAATAAATATATATGTATAGTAATAGACAAAATAAAGAGACAGTTCTTCTAAATCATCAATCAGTTCCGAAGGCACAATATTAATTATGAAAAATAAATAGATAAATAAAATATATAAATAATTATAATAATAAATGAAATATTTACAACTTGTGTTGGAAGTGATAAATCAATCAAACATTATGAAAGCTCGTACTTTAAGAGCATTTATAACAAATTTATAGGTATCAAGTGCCTTAGATTTGTCTTCTATTGTGAACAATTGCTTGAGCTGTGTATTTGGTGAATCAGTAGGATTAATATGTTTGGAGATGTATGCATTTCTGATGTGGCTATACATAGGGCAGCGGAAGAAGAAATGGTGGAGTGTTTCCTCTTCATACAGATTGCAAATGCTGCATAATTCCTCACAGTTAAGCTTGTATGCACTGCCGTTCCAATATATTTTGAGGGTCTTGTCCGATGAAAGTCTGCACTGTGCTATGATTCTGGTAACGTGGATATTGTTGATAAAAATGAGGTACTTCTCCACATCTTTGTTTGCTTTGAACGATTGGTAATTCTGGGAAAATGAAGATTTAAGAACTCGCTGGATATCCGATGCTTTTAATTTTTCACTGTAACTCGTTACATAACAGCTTATTTTTATTAAGACATGAGTAGGAGTGGGGGGACTGAAGGTCGAAAACTAAAAATTCCAAATTTCTTGGATAATATTAATCTTAGAGAAAATATGTATATAACAACATTTATAGAAAATTAAATTTACAATAGGAATAGTTCTGTACACTTCTTCGATCCGGCGTACAATAACGGAGAAATTTACAATTTTCGAAGGATTCCCCTCAACAGCTCTCTCTCCTCCCCCGCCTGTCCGATTTCAGCCGTTAACGCACTTGATCTTTATACATAACACGCTTATATATCGAATTTGGTAAGGATAAAAAAAAATTGTGACCGCTAGAGCGGTGATATATAAATACATACATAAAATTGTAACCTCTGCCTGTACATTGATTTTTTTTCTCGAAATTTCACGATACTTTTTCGTATTACATGCCAAAGGCACGATATCTGCAATTTGTTTCTTTGGTGTTTACTTGTTTGTTACCTTTTCTCGCCCCAACTTGTTTGTTTGTTACCTTTTCTCGCCCCAACTACTGAACCGAATTTTATGAAACTTGGAATGTACCCAACTTAGACTATAGGATATATTAATATTCTCAGAGACTAATAGGAGTGGTGGTTAGAAGAGAGGCCTGAGATGAAAATTGGCGATATTTCGTTTCCAATTGGTTTTTCGTCAAACTTGCACATAACAAAAGTTGTTTATCTTGCTATTTAAAGTAATTTTTGTTATATACTCTTTTGCCATATACTGAAGTATAAATGAGATATACGCTAAAACAGTAGCGGGAGTCAACAATTTTATTGAACTCAAAATACTGCTTATTTAATTTGTATTATGTATTATTTAAACAAAGTCATACTGAATTTGCACAAGGAGTGATAGCGAAAGTTGTGGGGAATTAAACTCTTTGATTCTGGCAATAAATTATCTTATTTCCTCCGATTTCTTGGCGTTATTAAAACAAAAAATATGTACTATCATAATAATTAAACGTTACTTGGTAATGTCATTCAGAAGACAATATGCGTTTAAACACGATAAGATTGTTTAAAGTATTACCTAGGTTGCAGGGAGGGCTACGATATCTTCCCCTCACCTAGTTTTTTGAATATAAATGAAGTTATTTTTAGGGTACCACTATTATTTAATTACATTGGGTATATAAATTATTAAGACATTTCAAGAGTATAATATTTTGAATAAATAATTGAAGTAAAACAATGTTGATAACCCTCATGCGGGAGCGGGTTGACAAGGCACTAAAACAGTTAATTGAATTTAACTTATTTCCTGTGAAATGGTGGCATTACTGGAAGTGATTTCTACTGAGATTTACTATTACGGATACAATCTTATCTACTAAACTACGCTTAAACTATATGTGCTCAGATTTGACAGGAAATACATATGTACATTATAGATGATATTTAATTATAATAAATGCTATCCATGATTATGGTTTGAATTATTCAAAAACGGTTTGTCAAAAAGTGAAGAGGGATTGATTAGGAACACATTTTCATTTATTATTCAAAACTAAAATTTCTATTATATTAATCCCCAGAAGTTACCGTGCCCGTTTGGAAAAAAACAATACCTTGTGGAGGGAGCGTAATTGTACACATTAAAGTCTTGCTATAAAAATACCATCATTATTCAGTCAACAATGATTTCCCAGGCATCGGCGGGTACCATATATATATATATACATATACATACACAATTTTGAACGGATCTGGTTTTCATCATCTGGGTAAGATCGATGGACATTTCAAGAAATTTTTCGAAATTAGTACGGCCTCAATAGCCGACTTTCCTTAAGGGAAATCTGCTAAAAAGCTTGTTGTCCGGTGTATAGAAAATTCCATCATCAGTACTACCTCAAAAGCTGATTTCCTCTAAGGGAAATCTACTAAAAGCATTGTTTAGTCAAGGTTAAAATCTCAAACTGACAGGTTTGCCAATTACCAAAATCGCTCTCTAGCAGTTGCGTATTTCGATTTATT
This sequence comes from Riptortus pedestris, assembly GCA_019009955.1. Taxonomy (NCBI): domain Eukaryota; kingdom Metazoa; phylum Arthropoda; class Insecta; order Hemiptera; family Alydidae; genus Riptortus; species Riptortus pedestris. The sequence goes on along the minus strand of CM032228.1, from coordinate 201,605,642 downwards.
CAAACCACACTTCATATTTAAACTTTTATCCGGAAAAGAAAGATGGGAATTCAAGAAGTTTTTCAAAAATCGCATCCTGATGAAACATATGCTGTGACAGGGTACAATAGTAAAAACAATATTTCAATTGTTCTTCCTCATTATTTTGGCTAGTTTCTTATAAAGCTTTAAGACGTGTTTTGTTTATCTGTGTGATATACACTATAGTTTAATAATCGCCTGCGCACATGAATAAAATAAATCGCATACTTATCCTTGTAATAATAATAAGATTATGATAGACGATAATTTAAAACGTAAATATTTTTAGTAAACGAAGGTTATTTAATCTTATAACTTATATGATATTATCTCCCTATGTCTGAGGTTCTTTTCATTTATATTCATGAGCTATTACCTTATTTAAAGATCCCATTGTAAATATCTATTTCTTCTTCATTTAATATAATAAAAACTTTCTTCAAATATCTACTTAGTTATAGGCATCACGTTGATACTCTTCCATTATATATGTATAGTAGCTGAGGTCAAGCTACAAGTTTCATTTAGCAGTTTTCCCTAGCTCGGCTAGCGGTGCTATTGAATAATTGAGGTTGTACTGATGACGCGATTTTCGAAACATTTCCTCTAATGTCCATCGATTGAAATGCTCAGGAGTTGACGAAAATGAGGTCCGTTCAAAACTATATATATATTATATATATATATATATATATATATATATATATATATATATATATATATTATTATTATGGGGGAGGTTTATACTCAGTGAAAACTGGAGTAAAATCCATATCGGGGGAAAATCCAACCGATATGGAGTTTGTGAGTGTGACATATTAAGGGGAATTTAAAAATTTTCGCACGATTCTAGCAGTATCAAGAAGTACCCCTTGCTGTGCTTCTTTTATAATTGCTGTTGGCAGATTCAAGTTCTTGGTGCCTGCTATCGTTGTTTTTGGTACTAGTCCATTTGAACTTACTATAATAGGCGTAACTATGGCAGATTTCAGTTTGTATACCTCTTTGAGCTCGATAGCCAATTCTTGATATTTTCTTAACTTTTTTTTATATATAATATTAATATTATTATTATTTATTAACGTCCACTTTTTGCAACTTAGGCTAATCGGGACGGGTTATCTACAGGTTACCACCCTTCTCTAGCCAGGGTGGGATTTTAAGACTTTATTTAATGAATTTCGTCACTAAATAATTTCCTTTGCCCAGGCAAGAATGGAACTCGCCACTTCCATGTGAGATAAAGGTCAACGCTTTAACTCGCATGGCTAACCTGAGCCCCTATATTATATATATATATATATATATATATATATATATATATATATATATATATATATATATATATATAAAACAAAAAACAAACAAAACAAGCTGCCCTCTTTCTGGAGGGTTCCCATAACAAAAAAATCAACAACAAAAAAGATCTCTTTTTTATTATTATTTTTAAAACAAGAAATTCCAATTAAATTTTGATGGGCCATGTGGAAAGGAGAGCAGCTTTATGTGGTGCTTTTATTTATATAAATGATAATTTATAATTCTCGCCGAATGCTTGATTACGACAGTAGATAAATTCTGGGGGTCGTTTGTAGATAAACCCAGTTCTTTTAAAACTTCGGCTGTTTTTTTGGATATTGCACTTCTTTCTCCTATCTGCAAACCTTTGACGCTCCATTTTTCAATTGAGTATATTTCCTTGAAGTACCCCAGCAAGGTTCATAAATCCTCCTCTTTTACTCGTCTACTTCTGTTGATTGCTTGATATTTGATTCGAACCTTACTGTGGGATTTAGGATGACTCCTTCGTTTTCTATTCGTTTGATTATACAATGTCTGTTTGCTTCTGTGATCAGACGACTTCCACGCAACTTCTTCGTAGACTTCCCAATCTTTGTCTTAGTTGGGCCATGTCTGTTCTTACTTTATGGTGACGGCTGTTGCGTATCAACTCTCCCCATTTGCAAGAACCTAGGACATGAGGTAGAATTTCAATCTTACTGCAATGGAGGCAGCGGGTTGATCCTAGGTTCCTACCAGGGATTGAGTGCACAGGAATCAAGTTAATATTTTGATAGCCGTCGACCATTCTGAACAGGAAAGCCCCTTCTTCTTAGATACCCATTGATTGCTAGGCTTCCATTCGCTAAAATTGATGACTCCTATCCCTTTGGATGAAAGTAAACTCCATTCGACAAACGAGTTTTCCCTAAGTTCTTGACGAATTTTTCTGTCATCAATTTTAGCCTTTTTTTCGAAATGTAAACCATTGAAGCACTGGGTTATTTCTTCTTCAATATTTCTTGAAGCCACGACATAGTTATTATTATCATTGATGAGGGTCAGGCAAATATTGAGGTGTTGAAGAAACGCTTCCCATTCAGCCTTCAGCTTTTATTATGTATGTATGTATGTATATATATATATATATACATATATATATATATATATATATATATATATATATATATTAAAATAAAATCAGAACAAAATAACCATCGATGTTAAGAATGGGGTAGCCCAGGGTTGCCCCACTATCCCCCCTTGGGTTATATTTAACGCTGCAACAGATTCACTTGTTAAAAAATTAAACTTACTTTGTTCCAGCCCTTTAATGAAGGAAGATAAAAAGCTGAATATTATAAATCAATATTGTTACGTTTTTATTACAAAACCAGTAATAAAACGTTGTTAATAAGAGTTCGTTTGGATTGCAAAATTAGACACATACACAAGTTTCACAGTTTAACACTGCACGATTTATTTCACAATGCACAATACTCTTGATTATTACTACTCACAGTATTACACTGATAGTGTCACTGTTCTTCAGATTTCACATTCCAATAATTCACTCGCGGTCACTGAACTTTACATAAAACTACGGCACTGCACTATCCTTTACTTCGCGGCACTGTACTGTCTTAAACACGCCATAAACTGTTACTTACAGACACGGCACAACACTTTACCGCACTGCACTAAGTCGCGCTGAACATCCCTCGAAGACCGTCGAGCAACCACTGAACTGAGGGGTACTGTGAGACTTCCTTATAAATGCTTGTAGAAGTGTCTAGGCATAGAAGGTTCCAGTTCTTCCTGGAAGGTCCCTAATTAGATTCGCTCGTTCCCCTAGTCTTTGTTCCTCCCCTCACGCGGCTATCTCTCTTTGTGTATTCGCCCACTCATTCAATTCTCGCAACAATATATAGGGCCCACTATAATTTATCCACTCCAATGTGCCCCTTTTAATGTCTTAAAGCCATTGTTTCTTGTGAAATAGAAAGTCATTAGAAGCTGTATCAAAGAAATTCTCTCTCTTCCTTTTGACACTACTGATAATACTGATACGATTATCTGCGCACTAAGAAACTTGCGAGGATTGGGCTTTTTCAGGGCTGAATGGGAAGCATTTCTTCAACATCTCAATATTTGTCAATGTTAGTCCGTGAGCATAAATGTGTGGGAGAGTTTGTATTAAGTGCAATTAAATAAAAGCTTTCAAAAAGTGTGTAATTGCTGTCCTTTACTATTACTTACTGGAGAGTTCCACATAGTAGACAAAGTATTTATATTTCCCAACAATAACAAAAGAGTTGGTAATTGTGTCACCAAGTCGTGTATTTCATGTATGTCAAGATGCTTGGTGGAAAATAAATGGAGCATACTGTAACTCGGAAGGGGAGGTGAACTGAGACTGCTACTGTTGCAGTGCTGTTAGCTGTTTGGGTTCGCTATATGTGTTATCTCTAACAAATATAGCAACCCCTCCGCATGCTCTACCTCCCAAATCTTTTCTATAGGTAGTGTAACCATGCATTCTGAATTCCTTACCAGGTTGTGTGTTGTGTTATTCCTGAATAGCAACAACATTTTGACTTTTCTTTATCATTAACAGTAGTTCTTGCTCGGTTTAGACATGACCATTCACGGATAACACACGGACACCTCATGACTAGGACTGATCCACCTTTATGTACACTTTGCAATATACAACTGACTATCAAACACTTACTTACAGACTGCAGACAAATAACCGACAAGAACTTACCCACCAACCTATCAGAACTACTACACGACAACAGCCCATACATCGCGACAATCATAAAACACCTCCAACAGACACATATTTTCAACTACATTTAAAACTTTTACCAACCCTTAACTTATAGAATTCGAATCTGCTACCATTAATATACACTGGAGAAAATGTAACCGTGCCGACCTACGACTGTAGATATTTTAACATATTTTTCTTTTTTTTTAAGGTGGCTATTCCAACTCTTAGTTTTGTAATATGAGAAGTGTAAATCGCTAAAATTGCAACACACATAAATAAATAAATATTATTAACAGTAAATCACCTATGTGCTTTTGAATTCCATTGCCTTAATTTCATTTAGTCATGTCTGAAAATGGAAAATAAATGACAGGACTAATGTAAATTTAAAAGGCCAAATAAAAAAATAAAAGGAAAGTAAACATTAAAATAAATACTTTGAGAGATTAAAATAAAAAAAATAATAAACGCATTAAATAAAATTACGACTTATTTTTTTCTTTATCACAGCCAAGAATACTTGTAATTTCAGATTCCTTCTTTTTAGATTGATTCGTTTGTGGTATTTTCTTCTGATTTTCATTAATGTCTCTAAGTGATCAGAGTCTTCAGTCCTTTTTGTTAAACTTTCTTCGTTCTTTTTGTCCTTGGTTACTTTTGATATTTAGAATTTTCGGGTTCTAAATTATTCTTTGATTTATTTTTGATTCGGCATGTAGAGTTTGATGTATGATATTGATTAATTACCTTTAAGATGGTGTTTTCTAACGTTTGGATCCTTTTAGTCATTCCATCAGTTAGACTTACCAATTTTGGACGTAAGTCAGGTTCTGTTTGTTCTTTTACTTTAGTGGCGTATGTTAGAGTTGTTTTTTTAGTCATCATTGATTTTGCTTCTTGATGAGACATTTTTTCTTATCAAGCACCATTAAAGCTTTTAATTCACGTTCTCTAACGTAAATAGCGCAAATGTTCGTAGAGGTTATACGGTCGACGCTGCATAAACAGCTTTTTATTAGCAGGTTTTGAGAGCATGAACCTTGGTGAAGGAAGTTGAAGCTACGTCTACATACAGGGTCCTTGGTGCAAGAAGCTCTATGGTGCCCAAGGAGTTCACAGTTGTAGCAGATGAGAGGTTGTGGTATGTGTTCCCGTAACTGTACACACATGTAGCCAGTGAGAAACTGTTTTGCTAGGACAGGACAATTATAAGCAGCAAGAAAGAGTCGAACCCTGGGGGGGGGGGGTTCTTCCCTATTTATTTTGTTTGCATCAATCACATTCTGTTCTTTAAGGTCTTTTTCTGATATTTCTTTTATGTCGTTACAATTAAAACCCCCTTTAGAATAATTTAATGATTTGTGAGATTGTATACTACTTTTAAGATTATTAACTGTTTAACCTTTGTTAATCTTGAATCTACAATTTGGTCGGGGCAGTCAAAAAAAAGTAACCTGTTAATAAGGAAAGGTTGAAATTGTTGAAAGTTTTGCCTTCTTCATCTATTTTTACAATAACGCTGAATAATATCCTGTACTCAGTCTGAATGTGTTTGTTGTCGGCATGAAATGAAGGATTCATTACAGTACCTTCTATGGGAGTCTCACCATTTTCTCACTTGTATTAAAGCAAGTGTTTCCTATCTTCGCTGATATTAGCATTTGAAATAGTATATAGACCAAAAATTGTTGGACATTAAATGATTAACAAGATTGATGATTCAAAACTTTGCGGTCCCGCTCAAACTCATGGAGGGGCTGCGTAAACGTAGCACATTTCCCACGTTCGGGTATGACACTATTGATCTCACCTCATAAATCGATAAGTGATATTTCTAAGTATAAATCCGATAAGTAGAAGCGGGAAGTTACTGACCTCCTCTTAAAATGATACCCCTGGTATAGCACAAGGGGGCTCACGGCGTAGTCTAGGTGTTACCTACACTTGCCGTTTTCTTGTTTTTATTTCTTCTTTCTCGAATCCACCCTATTCCTAGTTGGGTTTCAGACATTAACAAATATGACCTTCATCACTGAATAAAACAGTTAAATATCGAGATTAAATAAGCATATTAGCGTTAACGACGTAATTGTCTTACTTGATGACGTCGTCACACTACGTAATTGCAAGTACCTCACAGAGTAAAAGTATAATAAAATATTTTGTATTTAAGCTTCCAATGAAATGGATCATGATATAACAGCTTATTATTAATATGATTTGAGTAAAATAGGGGGTTTACTGAAATCTTAAAACTAATCCCCGGACCGATTTTAGCCGTTAACGAACGTGATTTTTAGAACAAAAATGCTTATCTCGTATGGTAACGATAAAACAAAAATTGCAACCTTTACAGCGGTAATATATATATTGTTACGTTTTATTACAAAACCAGTAATAAACGTTGTTAAGAAGAGTTCTTTTGGATTGCAAAATTAAACACACACAAGTTTCACAGTTTTTATCACTGCACAATTTATTTAACAATGCACAATACACTTGGTTAATTATCCTTAATTACTACTCACAGTATGCACTGATAGCGTCACTGTTCTTGTTATTACACAATTCTTTCAAGTATTAGCAGATTTAAGGGAAATCAGCTATTGAGGTCGTACTCGACGCGATTTTCGAAACATTTCTTCAAATTTCCATCGATCCTACCCAGGAGATGACGAAAATGAGGTCCGTTGAAAATTATATATATATATAAATATTTGTCTGTTAACGCTCTAGTGGTCGCAATTTTTGTTTGATCGTTACTAAACTCGATATTTAAACGTTTTATGCAAAAAGACAGATCAAGTTCGTCAATGGCTGAAATCGGACCAGTGGGAGGGGGGGGATTTTCGAAATATCTCCGTTACCATATGTCGGATCAAACAATTGTATAGAACTAATCTTATTCCAAATTAAATTTACTATAAATAATGTTCTATACATTTATTCTCTATCTTGAATACTAACCCCGAGATATTTGCATTTTTATTAAATATGGGCAGATAACGGTCGAGTGAGTTTCCCGCCAAAAGCTAATTCGGCCGTTTCCGTAACTGTTCTGCTCTCTTATGGAGATTTCTCTATTGTATTAACTTCACGTGGGAAATCTGCTTAGTTTAGGCAGCCCCTGCGTGACGGACTTTTTAATTTTCGCAACACTATACACTCTCTTTCACACACACACACACACACACACACACACACACACCCACAGCCGCACATGTATTTTTTTTTTGAAAACGCGCCCTGAGTACAACCTCAACACAGCTGATTTGCCTTTAGAGGAATCTGCTAATAACGGAGACATTAAAAAATTTTGGTTTTAACCTACTCTAAATTCGGCCCCCCCTCCTCCTTGTCTGTTTACAACCATAGATTTTTTCTTAAACTTCATATTAATCGTTAAAATATTGTGTATGGTCTTTGACGACGTCACATCAAACATATTTGCATGAACCTCACAAGATTCGTTCAAGGCCATATTTGATATTTAAGGTAGGAATAAATTGTTTCGTAATATATTGCCTTTTAGCAGATTTCCCTTAAGGGAAATCAGCTATTGAGGTTGTACTCATGATGGAATTTTCGACTTTTTTCGTCAAATGTCCATCGATCCTACCTAGGAGATGACGAAAAAGTCCGTCACGCAGGGGCTGCGTAAACTAAGCAGATTTCCCACGTGAAGTTTTACAATAGAGAAATCCGCCTAATAACAGCAGTAGTAATAAGGAATCTCTAAACCTATTCACGAGGGACGAATAGTTACCGTAACGGCCCGCACTAGCTCTCGGCGGAGTGTCCCGAACGTAGCCGACTCCTGCCGACCACACACATGTATGCAAATGCAAATATCTCAGTTAATATTCAAGATACAGAATAAATGTATAGAACAATATTTATAGTAAATTTAATTTGCAATAAGATTGGTTCTATACAATATTTTGATCCCTCGTGGTAACGGAGATATTTCGAATTTTCGAAAGTCCCACCCCTTCCCACTTGTCCGATTTCATCCATTAAGGAACTAGATCTGTCTTTTTGCATAAAACGTTTAAATATCCAGTTTGGTAACGATCAAACAAAAATTGCGACCGCTAGAGCGTTAACAGACCTCAATACCTGATTTCTCTTAAGGGAAATCTGCTAAAATCCAAATATCTCAGTTAATGTTCATATTAGATAAAATATGTATACAACAATATTTATAGACACTGGGTATTTGAAGAAATGGTTTGAAAGTTCCGTCATGGGTATAGCCAAAATATCTAATTTTCCTTAAGGGAAATCTGCCATTAAAACATGGGATTACGTCATGTCTATCATTCCAGCGCGTGGGAAATTTGATTAGTTGTTATCACGCCCTTACGCTTCCCGGCTGTGCAGCAGTTTCCTTATGGCGAAATTTTAGCAGATTTCTCTTAAGGGAAATCAGCTATTGAGGTTGTACTCATGACGCGATTTTCGTTTTTTTTTTTAAATGTCCATCGATCCTACCTAAGAGGTGATGAAAATGAGGTCTGTTCAAAATTTGTTGTATATATTTGTCTGTTTATGCTCAAGCGGTTTGCTTGATCGTTACCAAACTCGATATTTAAACGTTTTATGTAAAAATAAAGATCAAGTTCGTTAATGGCTGAAATCGGATCAGTGGGAGGTGAGGTTTAGAGGTAAGGATTTTCGATAATTCAAAATATCTCCGTTATTATACAATGGATCGAAAAATAGAATAGAATCAATCTTAATGCAATTAAAATGTACTATAAATATTGTTATATACATTTATTCTCTATCTTGAATATTAACTGAGATATTTGCATTTTTATTAAGTCTGTGGTCGGGTATAGTTCGGATTAGGTCGGCCATTTCCGCCAATGTTCGGCTCAGTTGGAGATTTCTCTATTGTATTAACTTCACGTGGGAAATCTGCTTAGTTTACGCAGCCCCTGCGTGACGGACTTTTTAATTTTCGCAACACTACACACTCTCTCTCTCTCTCTCTCTCTCTCTCTCTCTCTCTCTCTCTCTCTCTCTCACACACACACACACACAGCCACACATGTATTTTTTTTTTAAAAACGCGCCCTGAGTACAACCTCAACACAGCTGATTTGCCTTTAGAGGAATCTGCTAATAACGGAGACATTAAGAACTTTTTCTATAGGTAGAGAGAGCTTCAAAGATCCCACAACAAAATGCCATATTTATTAAACTAACTGTGCTCATGCAACAACAAAAACTCTTTTTCAGCTTTTTAATGAAGTATGTGTCGTTGTATCATATTTTAGCTGTTTTACTTGTGAAAATAGTAATGCAATCCGTTTTTGAATTCGATAGCAAAAACGAAGATAAAACGGTAAAAGAATTAGAAGGAAAAAAACCTGATTTATGATAAGGCCGGTAGATAAGAAAAGGATTAATATCGGAAAGTTCAGCATTGGTTTAATACAAAGAGCTGCCTATTTCTTTTGCTCCATTCGTTTAGTGTATTTCCACAACAAGAATGTCTTCCAGACACAATTTATCTCCGCGTTTAACGTTATACATGAATATGTTCTAAGTAAAGGAAGCTTATAGAATATTTGATCGTATCTAATGAAACAAAACGCGACGCAGGTGCTGCTAACTAAGCAGATTTATGTGCCACGTATTTTCATTTATCTCGAATAGTAAAAGTTCTATGAGAACAATATTTGGTATTTAAGGTTCAAATAATGTGCTTCATAATATAACACCTTACTGTCAATATGACATCAGTAGGAGTGGGGGTTTACTGAAGAAGGAAAACTAAAAAATGCAAATATCTCGGTTAATAATCAAGATAGAGCAATAACGTACATAACAATATTTATTGAGCATGGCGTTTTCAATAAGATTGGTTCTTTACAATTTTCTGATGCGACGTAGAACGGAGATATTTTGAATTTTCTAAATTCCCCTTCTAAACCTCTCCTCCCATTAGTCCGATTTCAGCCATTAATGAACTTGATCTTTCTTTTTATATAAAACGACTAAATACCAAGTTTGGTAACGATTAAACAGAAATTGCAACTCTGCTAGAGTGTTAACAGACATATATATATATATATATATATATATATATATATATATAAATATAAGGTTTTGAACGGATCACTTTTTCGTCATCTCCTGGGTAGGATCGATGGACATTTGAAGAAATTTTTCGAAAATGGCGACATGAGTGAGACCTCAGTAGCTGATTTCCCTTGAGGGGAATCTGCTAAAATGAGCACCTGATCAACGCCCTGTACTCTTCAATATTAATTATGATCTTGGGTTCATCATTCATTCATCATTATTAAGTACCATTAATGAGGAAGCATTGATTGGGAAATATTTAGAACGAATAATGAATGTGAATGTTATTCATTGCAAGGCTATAGTATGCCTTATCTAGTTACGTTTCCTGTCTGTGCATTTACTGTTATCACATTTTATATTTTTCTGGGAACATGGACAATCGATGTACTATTGCTGAGTCTGGAAGCCTTAATGTTTAGCGGTCACAAATTATTATTAAAACATTTATAATTGTACTGAAATGTCTGGGGGTGAGCAATAGCCTCAATTTTTTTTAATAGAGATAAGTTATGTTAGATCTCTATTAAAAAAAATTGAGGCTATTGCTCACCCCCAGACATTTCAGTACAATTATACATGTTTTAATAATAATTTGTGATTATATAAGAATTCAGATGAATCTACAAACATACAATAATTCATCTGTGCATATAATGCGACGACCCTTCTGGTTTGTTTTCAAACTGCATTGATTTTGGTTATTTATCTATCGTAGCTCCCTTCTGTATTCGTGCATGTCGCCCACTTTCAGAAGTCGTTAACCTTATAAAGGAGGCCACCATATGAAGGGAAAAGCGATCACATAAAAACAATAATGGTAAGATGAATATATTTTTATCTTGCAGAGATTTGACATTATGACTTTACATAGTTCGTAACATTTATTGATCAACCTATACAAGTAAAACAAAAATTGGTAAATCATGTAAAGGGTTGGATCCACCAGTATAGATGATACTGTAGTCATATCTGTCGGTGCATACGACAGACCGCCTCGTGACTGGCTGTAGGTCGAGAACTGGCATCAGGCTTTCGATGCAAAGCTACCATCTTCAAGCCGTCTAGAGTTGTACTTAGTCGGATGTCTGTGGTCCGTAGGTTTTATACTTCTGTTCACTGTATTAGGTTGTTTACGTTTTAGTCTGTGTCTGTTTGCTTACGTCAGACGAACGAAGGGTTGTTGTGTTTTGCGTCCAGGTAAATTGATTTTGTGTAGTAGGTCGTTGCCCATATCCTTATTAGGTTGTTTACGCTTTTATTGATTTGTTTGTGTTTTGGGTCTGGTATAGTTGCTTGTGTGTGAGTACAGGTTTAATAAAATTTTGCATGGTTATATGGGTAATAAATAACGGCTGGATCTCGTAATTGAAATAGAATTTGGATCTATGTTTGTCGTCGCTTCGGCTGTTGGTATTCGCACGTACGTCCGTCAGCTGCCGCCTTTCGTTTAAGCAGTTGTAGTGGTCTAAATATTGTGTCCATAGATCTCCATGTTTTCTAATATGTCCAGTCTCCGTCATTTTGTTTGCCTGAGTAGGAGTGTCATACTGTCGGCTATATTTGTAGGGTCGTGACAGTGATCGTTTAGACGACTCAGACTATAATATAAACAACCTAATACGGTGAACAGACGTATAAAACCTACGGACCACAGACATCCGACTCAATACAATTCTAGACGGTTTGAAGATGGTGCCTTTGCATCGAAAGAGCTTGCCAACAGTACTCGATCTACAGCCAGTGGCGACGGTATGCACCAACAGATATGACAACAAAACAAAAATTAGTTTCATATGGAGGAGCTGGGTAAATTATGCAGATTTCCCACGTGCTGGTATGGTGATACACTACTTATCTCATCTCACCATATATGTGCGTGTGTGTGTGCGTGAAAGGAAGAATTCGAACTGCAGAAATAGGAAGTTTACAGAAGGCTGAAAACAAGAAAATGTCAATAGCTTTCTTAATATACGAGTTACGAATAAATACATAGAGCATCAACATTTTGACAATGTTCGACTTAGAAAATTTTTCGATTCGACTCATCGGTCCCTCTTATTCCTGGTCCAGTCATTAACGAATATGAACATTAGAGTCGAATTAAACGGTTAAATATTAAATATGGTATACCTCAAATAAATATTTTTGAGGCAAAACACGAAAATCTTAATTAATGCGTCACCAAACTACATATTTGCACATATCTATAATACAGTAATCAATCAATGAAGACAATGTTTGATTTATTAGCTTCGATTAAATTGGTTCATAATATAACAGCTTGTTGTAATATGACATGAGTAAGATTGGGGGTTTACTGAATGTTGAAAAATAAAAAAATGCAAATATATTGGGTTAATAATCGAGTTACTAAAAAAACATATATAACAACATAGACCATTACATTTGCAATAATAACGGCTCTAAACCATGCCATGTACTTACAGAACTTCACTTATAGAACGACTCGGAACAAAATATATCCACAATCAGGCTGAAACACTTGCATTTTTTAAGAGACTGGAATACATATAAGTCCGTCACGTAGGGGCTGCGTAAACTAAGCAGATTTTCCACGTGCTGGTATAACCCACTTGTGATAACATCTCACCACGTATTATCCATTTCTATTACGTAAAATAATTGAGATACGTTAAATTTCCACATTCTCCCCCTCTCCAACTCCCTCCCCCCCTATTCCAGTTTCGATTTCAGTCACCAACTATTATGGTCTTAGGTGTTGAATGAAACAGTGAAATATCGATATAATATTTTTTCGTAACTCAAGTATTAAGCGAGTTATTTATGTTTCTACGATTTCAGTCTTCAATAGCCCCTCTCCCCCGTAACAACACTTTTATCTTCAGTGTTTTACATAGAAATAGAGAGTAGGTGATGATATCACCAGTCCGTTATACCAGCACGTGCTTAGTTAACGCAGCCACTGCATGACGGGCTTCTTTTTCGGTATTCAGTGAACCCCTACTTCTGTGGGGAATATATATTAAGTGAGACGGGATCACTATTGTGTCATAACATCACGTTGGAAATCTGCTTAGTTATGCAGCTCTTGCTTGGCGGGTTTGCGCAAGTTTTATTTTGTCGGGATCACAGGAACTTATTATCGCTACTGCCCTGCCCCCTCCCACCACCGACCTCCCGACTATACATTGGTTAATGCTTATACACCATTGAGTGCTTTTAATCGAGATAATAACACTGGATTTTTCTTAAAAATGTCATTTTGTTTATTTTGGATAATTCACAAAATCTTTGGTATTATCAGACGGATAGAAACATTGAATAAGATTAAGCTGATGTACCATGAAATGTCTATTCCAAGCTTAAATATGAAAAAAGTCCGTCAAGCAGGGGCTGCGTAAACTAGGCAGCACATTTCCCTCGTGAAGTTTTACAATAGATAAATCTACATACTTGTAACACAACACCACCGTGAATATTAAGGGAACAAATACAAATGATAACGAGAAATCTTTCAGTCGGTTTACATTTTATTAACATGCACAACGGGAAGCGTCTGAATTGCAAGCAAACATGTCAGCCATCCTCTGAAAGCTAAATAGATAGAAATATTTTTGATTGGAAAGAAAAATAATTACTGAAATATATCTGATTATGATAATGTATATAATTTTGAACAAACCTCTATTTTGTCATCTACTAGATAAGTCGATGGGCATTTGAAGAAATTTTTAGAAAATCGCGATTTTCCCTTTAGGGAAATCTGCTAATGTTGGTTTCAGTGTACTGTTAGTGTGTGAGATACAATCAAATATGTTCGGTGTGATGTTATCAAATGGCATCTTTCGTTCTAAATTAATTGATTCTTTTTTATCAATATCATTCTGGATATTTAAACGTTTCATCCAAAAATAAAACGTCTGCTAATAGTATCTGATGGTGTGGGTAGTCCGAGGTGCAAGGGGTTAGCTGATACCTGAACAGGTGGAGGGGGAAGGTGTATGTTCATTGTCTGAGCTTCAGACAATAACACTTCCTCTGGGGAGCCAAGGCCTGCTCACCACCCGTTTTTTTGATAATAGTTATTACATCTTTGCAATTTGAGTTACAAATTATTCAATTCAATCACAAACTTTACAATTCCAGCTAACAATGGATCTCCGCAGGAGTCTTGTTCTAGTTGGTGGTGGTTGTATGTTAACTCTGACGTTGCTTGGCCAGTGATGAGGTTCGGACGTCTGGGGTAGTGGTGTACGTGGTGGTCTTTTACGGTGAGTGCTTCTTCTGCTGGATTGATTGGAGTCATGACTGGAGGTACCGGTGTTAGGTCTATTCGGTGGATCTTCATTGGCGCTACATTCTTCGATTGAGGTTCGATAAAGTAGCAGTTCTCACCTGTGCTGCTGATTACCTTTCTTGGTCCCAGCCATGCAGGCTATATGCTACAAACTGTGGGCCGAAGTCTGTGACTACCGTGAGGGAAAACCCCGTGCCGCAGGAAAACCTCTCTTTAGCAGGTCTTTGCGATGGTGATTGCTGTTGCCCTCTTCAAGGAGAAGGCCTCTGTCCACTTTGAGAATACGTCTGACAGCGCCAACATGTTTGTGTAGCCCCTGAATTCGGGTTCGTAGGGCCCCATGACAGCCAGTTTCTGGAACGACCTGTATGCCGTGTGGGCAAATACCTTAACTGGTGCTTCTATGCGGCCTCGTTTTACTGAGGCTCATGTGAGGCAAGACTCCACCAAATCTTTGAAATCCTTTGTGATGCCTACCCTGATGTACTCCTCATTGGTCGCTTGGATACTTTCTTCGACTCCAGGGTGTCCTGCGTGGTCGCTTCCGTGAAAGAACTGCAGTTCGTGTTCCCGTATCGCTGCAGGCGTGTATAGGGTCTCTCTGCGTAGGAGAGCGTCGCCGACGGTCGTGCAGCTGGGGTATGGGCGGGCCTGGAGTTCTTTGAGTCTCTGTTGTACTCACGGGTTTCGGCGGTGCGCCTCCCTCACATCGTTCTGTAGGAAATGGTTTCCAGGGCTCCAAGATTTGTGTAGTCCGATACCGGTTGTAACACTGACTTCGCGCCCTCGAAACCTTCTTCCTCTTGTCTTTCCTCGTTTGGCACCTGGGCGTGCTTCCCATACAGCGAATGCTGGTAGTCTGCTATGAGCCGCCGGAAAACTGACAATAGTACATCGCTGAACTTATGTTCAGGGAGTTCCTGCTTCACGAAGCTGGTTGGCTATGGCCTGTTCTTTTGTAGAGGACTGCCTGCCGCTGCTGTTGACCAATGTACAAGCACTGGGGCCCATAGTCGAGCATTGCTTGTTGCTTTTGCAGAAAGTCCAGGCCGAGGAAACGTCTGTGCCGAGATTCTCGGACACCATAAGGCTCTCCGTATACTGCACATTCCCTAGGACAAACCACTTAGTACACTATATATATATATATATATATATATATATATACATATATAATTTTGAGCGAACCTCATTTTTGTCATCTCCTAGATAGAGTTGATGGACATTTGAGGAAACTTCGAAAATCGTGTCAAGTGAACAACCACATTAGCTGATTTCTCTTAAGGGATATCTGCTAATAGACATGAAAATATTTAGTTTTACATTAAGGATACTCATCTTACATTAAGATTAAGCTGATGTATCATGATAAGTTCTATTGAAAATAAAATATTGTTTTCTTTATTGCACTATTGTTTTTGAGATTTACTGAAATATCTTTGGTATGACATCAACAAGGATTTTACGTTCTAGACTACATGATTTTCTCTAAACTCAGTATTTAACATTTTCCTGCAAAAAAAAAAAAAAGGTTATATCTGCTTATGGCTGAAAGACCTTGGAGGGGGTTGGGGTTTGAGGGAGGAATGCCGAAAACTTGTAATAATAGAATCAGATCGAGAATTCTGTATGTAAGCAGTCTTTTATCAAATTTAATTTCTACGATATTTTCACTTTGACTTACTGACACACTAAACAAATCATATTCAGCTGGTATTTTGATTCGTATTTGTATAGGCTTCTTATTATAAAGGGAAATAAAGAATAGATAATGAGTTAAGATCATCAGTGTGACATACCAACTTGTAAGAAATTTGCTTAGTAATGCCCTCTTCCCCAACCAAGTCACATTTTTAAAATGTTGAAAATAAATCTTGGAATGTAGGAGAATAACCTATTAATTAGGTAGGACTATTTGAAGTTATTAATCATCTGACAATATTCTAAAATTGTTCTTTGTGGCTTTATAATTTTTTGATTGGGTGTCAAGCCTACATAGAAACAAATATGCTTTTTTCCTCAAACCCAAATCCTGTTTATACTTTTTTTTACAGACCTATTTGTGAATGTTGATAGAAGAAATGAGTCATTGAAGTAGGCATAAGCCTAGTTTGAAGGATATTCAAGTTTATGATCATTTAAGCAATCAGCACATTTTTTAAATTTCTTCTGACATTGATCAGTAATTGATACTGGTTGGGAGGGGCTATTATTCTAACCGTTGATGCGTATTTTATTTTTATTTTAGTGATGGCTACTTGAGCATCAATGAATTTGAATCCATATGCAGAGCATTATTTCGTAATGATACTGGTAAAGTTTATAGCTTTGAAGAAAACCAACTGCAGGATATATTCGATATATTTGATACTGACAAAGTAAGAATTTATAACATATGACTTATGAACTGACAAATGTTTGAATTTTTTGGTAAAATAGCATTCACTTGTTTCAGGATGGACAAATTAGTAGAGAGGAATTTACCTATTGCTGGAATAACTGGATTAAGACTGTAATTATTTTTTTCTAATTTTTTAATGGTATTAACTTTAATAGTTGTATTAAATGTACATTTCATGGAAGTTGGAAGTGCAGGACAGGATTTACTTGGAGAATAAAGCATCCAACACTTCACATGTTTTTATTTTAGCACTTAGCGCTTAAGTGAAAACTTGTGAATGATTGGACGTTTTGTTCTCCAAGGAAATTTACATTTATTGTATTCCAGTTTAATAATTTGGAAATTATTTTATTATTTTTTTTAGAGTTTTTTAAAGGTATATTTATAACAAAACTGTGCCACCTCCAGTGTCAGGTGAGTTTCTGTAACAATCTTAGAAAAAACACGCTTTTTTGTAATATAATCCTCTGAGTTAAACACAGTGAAAAGGTTCCAATATTATATATTTCATCAATGAATTCAAATAATTTACCAATTATATAAAGAAAACCATTAAAGATAAAATGTTAAAAACTTTATTTTATTAAATAAGTAATTAGTAAAATATCATTTCAGTGCCAATTTTTTTTTCCGGAAGCTCCCCTAACTAGGCTTGAAACCAATTTTTCAAAGAATTGTCTTTTATATTTGTTTTACTATTTCAATCCTAATTAATTTTATATTCTCCAAGTGGCCGAAGTAGAACATTCAATTTTTGAGGTATAAATTCAGAAATGAATGCCAAAATGTATTCATGCATCCGTTAGGTAGCATGAACAATTCCTGTACAAAATGTTTTGATTCAATGACTACTAGAAAGATATTTGATAAATATATAAACTACAATTTTAACAATTGAGTGCCTGTGAAGGATTATAAGATCAATTTACTCTTTCTAATCTGCCACATTAGAGTATTTGGAGAACCTGGTGTATTTCCTTGATTTATATAGAATAAAAATTGCAGTTGATGACTTCATTATCAAGATTGGTTATATGCAATTTTTTGATCCCAAGCATAATAACAGAGATAAATGCAATACTCCTTCTCTAGACCCGCCACCCACTCCTCCAAGCCAATTTTGACCACTAACAAACTTGATCATAGTTTCATGAAACTTTTAAACATGAAGTTGGATAATGATCAAATAAAACTGAGGCTGCTAGATCATTGCAAATAAATTTGAATGAACCTAATTATCATCATCTTCTAAGAAGGATCAGCAGAAATTTGAAGTAAGTTTTCAGAAATTGTGCCAAGAGTACCATCTCAATAACTTATTCCATTAAGGAGAAATCTCCTAACATAAATAAGTGTATCATTTCATTGTTACATAGGTACATATAATTTTTATATTATTATTAATTTTCAGATTGTTAGACCAGTGAGTGCTTTTTTGATTATTGACGTACAGAATGATTTCATCTCTGGCTCATTAAGTATAAGCCAATGCTCAGCTCAGCAGAATGGTTTGGAGGTATAAAATTTTTAAACAAAATATATATTACATAATATGTTCAGAAAATCCTTACAAATTAATCATTTTTAGGTAATTGAGCCTATTAATCATCTTTTAGAAACTGTTAATTTTGATGCTGTATTCTACTCTCTTGATTGGCATCCAAGTGATCATGTTTCATTCATTGATAATTTAAAGTTTAGAAAACTTCATCCATCAAGTCCTGTAAGTATTAGAAAAAAATATATATTTATATCACTTTAATTCTTTGTATTGATATAGGTAGGCATATATATTACATTCAATTAAATGGCAATAATATATTTCAAATTTGTTGCTACTTTAGTTCTCTGATTTTTTTCCCCTTTGGGTTGGGATTTGATGGTTGGGAATCATCCAAAGTAACATATCCCTTTTCATGTTCCTCTCTGCTACTTGGGTGATTTTTTTGGACCAACTATTAATCAGGGCCTCTTGTATTTTCAATTACCTAAGGGGCTCAGTGACAAACTTATTAATAGAATCCTTAGTTCCACCCTGACTAGAAAATGATACTATGTAGATAAGTAATTCCATATTAGCCATAGTAGCATAAGGTGGGCATTAGTGCCTAATGAAACAAAACAGTTATTTGTTTAATATCTTTTATTATAATAGTTTAAAAATGGCTTTCAACCCTCTGAGAATGGATTTTAATTTTAGAAGGCCACAGGCCAGAAAGCACTAGTTTCAATACAGTTTAGTGCAAAGCCTAGAACAATATAGTGATCACAAATTTAGAAAACTGGTCTTAACCACCAACTCATAAGTCCGTATTGCCATCAGACCACCAGCAGCCTTGCCTGTAGTTAGGATCTAAGAGGTCAAAGGCCATAGCCAATCCATGGGTCTGTCAGACCAATTCAATCACTAGATTTCCAACAGCACTATCCCTCACATGCATGCATGTCTTCTGATTTTGTGTACCTAGTTTCTTCCATTGGTTTCTACATGTTTCAAATGCCCATTTATCACACTACTGAATGCCATCAGTCTAATCTCCTATATCATTAAGTTTTTATTTCTCTATTTCTAAAAGAAAAAAAAAACTGAACTAGACAAACTGAACTGATTAAATTTATTTTGTCTTTCAAATATATCTGACTGCAGTCTACTAGATGCAATAACATTTTGATTAGAAATGTAATATTCATTTTCGCTAAATAGTGATCTCATTGAATTCTTTAATGACCAGTGTCTTATTAATCATGAATTTAATATTGGGTTAATATCTTTGACCTTCAGACATCCTCTAAAAGCATATTTCTATATGATAGTTCATTATTTAAAAATACCTCTATTCTAATGTGATTATCTCTCGGCTAGTAAAAGCTGCCACTTTATCTAAATTAATACTTTTTGTATTATGTAGTTAATATAGAAATTCCATTAAAAAAAGTTGTAATTGAACAATAGTCCTATGATAGAAATTTATTTGATTTTTTTTTTTATTGACAGCGATATGCAATATACAAACCATGTTCATCTATTTACTGTATTCCAAGATCTTCAGTATGCAATGCATTTCTAGTCTGAGCGATTTATCAGTTTGAATAGGTTTGTTATTTTTTCAGGTTACAGCTGAAGAAGCTCAGACATATGACACTGTTACGTTTGATGGACCTCACTTGATGAAACAAAGGTTATGGCCACGTCACTGTGTTCAAGATTCTTGGGGTGCAGAATTGCACAAGGATTTGAAGGTAACCACTCACTCTATCTCAAGATTTAGATAAAAATGTGTTTATATCCCTGGCAAATCCTTTATTTTCTTCCCTGAATTTCACCATGATTCTTGAAATAGAATTTTATAAGTTGAGGCCTTTCGTTAAGCAGACATATAAATGGTAATATTTAGCTGTACAAAATGCTTAGATTACATGAATTCAATGTATTCCAAGTGTTTCTGTATTTAAACAATTTCTTGAATTTTTATACAGTGCATTAATGAAAAAAATGTAAACATTTGATGTTGGTGTTTTGATTGCTTAGAGAAATTTCATCAATGAAAAAAAAAAAAAATAAGACTGAAAACCTTCTGTAAATAGAAAGGTTCTTTAATTTTTTTTAACAGTTTTGAATAAATTTAAAAAAAAAACTATATATATTTTTTAATGTCTCTAAGATCTTTATGAAAAATATGAAGATTACAGAAATTCTTCACTTGAATTAAAACAGTGGAATGTTTTCCTATGTGAGGATTATGTAATTCTTTAATTAATAATTTTTTAGAACTAGTATTTAATGGAAAGGAACTACTTTTCCTGGGTTTATTTATATAAACTCTCTCCTTGAAATAAGTGCGCAGGAAAATGTTTGAGGCTGTTTCATCTGGGGATGTGGAATTGTAGAGTATCTTGAAATCACTAATTCACCGAACATTTCTGATAGGAGTTGCTGGTCTGGGATATGAGACGTATCTCTATCCTGTTGAAACCATATTTGTGGCATGTTTTCTATGAGAGCTTATAGAGCAGAGAGCAAGGCTCAGTTCCTTTCTCTAGTGACAGTTAAAGTAGGTATATTATCGTGTTCAAAAAACTTTAAATTCTCGATTACAGAAAAATTCTAGTTTCTAAAACAAAATTATAAATGCACAAATATAATAAAAAAATATTATATAAATAGTATAAAATTTAGTTTTCAATTTTTATCTCTTTTAAAAAAATAATTATCACCTAGGAAATTTTGAGACACTGTGTGTATATTAAAAGAAACAGCCAGTTAAACACTATGGGAGGCAATATTAAGCTAGCCATGAATCCTCCCACTGTAACCTTTTTGTTATTTAAGCATACATTATTTAAATTGTTGATGCTATTCAATGAGTGAATAAGTAATATAGATTATGTTCTTTAGTTCTGGATCTTCTCAGTCTATCAGATAATTGACTTTTATTGAGAAATAGTAAAATAAATTATGCATCTTGTCAAAACATATCCTTTAATTTACAATGACTATAAATCTTTTTCCATGGATATTTTTAATTTTCTTAGTGAAATATATATATACTTAAATTCAGGTAATATAAAAATGAGGGTTTATAACAGATTTATTGTCTTATCCTCTTCCTGACACCTTCTATACACTTTCCTTTAATCGATTTGTTCCTCTTCTATACCCTGATTTTATCTGTATTAAGCCTGCATTGCAACAGACCTTGTATAAAAATAGCCTTTTCAAAACAAGATAAAAAGAGCTGAGGGCTTGAAAGCTCTAATGGTAATTAACACGTCAAATAATCAATGGTGGAGATATCACAGGATGGTTGCATGATCTTCACCCCTAACCTTTCCTGACAGCATTAAATTGGTTTCTGACCTCGATAAACCTGGTAATAATATTTCACTGAAGTTATCAACACGATGTCTCGATATAGAAGTCAGTCATGAAATGATGTAATATCTACTCAGATACATTTTTTACTTTTCAGTTTGAAATAAAAGTGCTTTCTTCATGGAATATTAATGGCCATATTTGCTATCATTTAAAATGTAAAAACTTTTGAGTATTTTAACTTCAGAGTTATTTATAGGCCAGGTGAAATATATATATTTTTATATGAGATTTTCATGTTTCTTACTGTCGTAACTCCCATAATTTACTTTTTAATTTTAATGAGTTTATGACAATTTGAAAAGTAAAATGTTTTTAAACTTTCTTAAATATTTCAATTCATTTTAATATAATTATGTCTAAAGTATTCAAATAATGTAAACTTTTCTTTATCTCTAATAATAATAATAATCTTTCTTTTCTTTATTATCTCATATAATTCTAACATTTATTTTTTCAAAGCTGGACGATGTGAGGTAGATATTAAGAAGAAAACAAACAGATAGAACTTCCTTCCACAAATAATATATTTATCACTGACAGAGCATTTTCAGGGGAAGAGCTCTATCACTGATAAATAAACTCTTTGTGGAAGCTAGGCCGCTGAGTATGTTTTCTTCTTAATCCTAACATAGTCTTTCCACATACCAGAGTTTCTTTACAAGAACAGGAATATACACTATAATGTTGCTTCGAATTGAATGAATATATCTTTATTTAAAATCCTTGTAACAGGAAATTTAAACATCTGTATTTGGATTAGACATTTTTTTTAGACTGGGATTTTAATTATAAAGTCAGTCACATGGTGTGTTTTTAAAAAATGTTCTTTCGTTAAATATTCGCCTATTTTAACTAGTAAATGTAGTAGTTTAATTAGTAAATGACGGAAAGTCAGATCTATTCCAAGGTTCATCTATCCGTGTATCTTATCATTTCATGCAAGAGTAAATGTGAACAGCATTGGCATTAATTATTTTAGTGCTGCTTTTGATGATGGTGATGATTATAAAAAAAAACTTTGTCATGCATAAACTTAGCAGATTTCTCTCGTGCTGGAATGAAACACTAGTCATGTAGTAATGTAATCTCACCATATACTCTTTATTTCACAGTCAAAATTTGATAAGTAGTAGATTAGTGATAAGCGATACTATCACACCACCTAGTTTCTATTCCTGTGCAGTAAGAAGTCTATTTCAACAGGAATTAATATGTTAGTTCAACTTGAGGTGTTTAGTGTCTGAGATACTTTGTAATTCGGATGAGTAAAAACAGGGGTTTATTGAAGGCTGTAAATTTCCTGCGTAAGGTTCATAAAAACATTCAAGCGTTCAAGGTATATAAAAGCATTTTCAGGGCATTAAATTTGCAATAATAAGGAGATATTTCGAATTCCCGAAATTCTCCCTTCCCCCTCATTTTGTCATCTCGTCAATGGATATTTGTAGAAATTGTTCGAAAATTACTTCTTAAGTACAACTTAATAGCTGATTTCCCTTAAGGGAAATCTGCTAAAAAGTGATGATTGGAAGAAACTTAATAAAGGGTATTATAATATGTTAGGCATGATGTGTTGGCAATAATTTAAAGGGCATAGAATTTGAGTAATGATGCTGGTGGTCATGAATGTCGCGGTTTATAATAATAAAGTGGAAAATAGGATGATGAGATTAAAAAATGATTATGGTGTTTCTGTTGATGGAGATAATGAAAAATGCCAGTCATTACTGATCATAATAATCAGTATGTTTCAATGAAGTTAATGATTAATAGTGCACATTGCTTTATGATACGTCCAATATATGTGCTGTTATACTAAGATAACAATGTAAGTAGTGGCTGAGATTATAAAGACAAAAATGTTTCAAAATACATAGATGTTGTTTTAAAAAATGACTACCCACAAGGTGGTTAGTAATTAGGATATTGGAGATAGTTGAATATGACATTGAAGAATATAGAAAAATTATTATGGTTCGACTAGAAAATTCTTTGATGTTCATTTGGGAACATATGGTTCAATTGCATGTCTAGATGTAAATATTATAGGTAGCTGGGGTGAAGGTTCCTTTGATATAATAAGTAAGCTAATGAGATCATGGTAGTGGCAGAGAAGAGGCGAGAAATGAAAGCAAATACTCATTTGGGGTGCAATGACGACTATTTTCTTATCATTGCACTTGTGATGAGGTATTAATAATCAAGTTGTGACTAGGTGCCAATGATCAAAAATGCATTAAATATAATTATAGTTTTTATTCCCTATTTCCTAGTTATTAAAATAGCATGTCTCTACTTGTTATATGAACATGTATTACCTTACCTGCTTTGTTAGTTTAGTCATTTCATAAAAGTATATTGTATAACTTATATAAAATATTTTTATTATGTTGAGTTACAACTTTTGTTCTTTAAGGATAAAATACATGTTATTAGGCAGTTTTGTCTTCTAAAATTATGTTTCTTTAATAGATAGTTGAAAATGCAGTAAAAGTATATAAAGGAACAAATCCTGAGGTGGACTCATATTCAGTATTTTGGGATAATAAAAAGCTGACTCAGACAACTCTTGTTTCTCAATTAGAGCAGAAAAATGCTACTGATATTTATGTTTGTGGCCTTGCTTATGATGTCTGTGTAGGTAAGTAAATACTACTACTTATTTAATTTATTTGAATTGTATCCCAACATTTTTAATAACTGTGAAATCATTAATGTACAAGTTTATTTACATACATTAAGGTTTAAGATGTTTACATCCTGATACTTTTAACAGATAGACAACATCCCAGAGAGGGAGAATTGGCTCAGTAAGAGTCTCTTCTCTCAATTGATCTCCTCTTTATTTGATTGATTTAATTTCCAAAGAATATTGTGTTATTCTCTACAACATTTATTATTGTAATAAAAAAAATACAATTAACAATTTGGTGATTACCTTCTACCTTCTTCGGTCATTTATAGTTGTAGTACCCTACTCCTGTAATTGTGTACCCTCAGCTTTTGTGAATTCTTCTTTGAATCATCTAAACTTCATCTTGACCAGTTACTCCTCGCCTAACATGGTACATTACACAACACTTTTTGGGTAGCTTGTAGTGTTCCAACTACTGCAATTATTTTCCTTAGGACACCTCTAGTAATTGTTCTTGGAGGGGTCAGCTTTGCTTTCCTGAAAAGACATTCTAATGAGGAGTTTTGTGTGGAGCATAGATGCTGTATATTCTTCTTGTGATCTTTCAGTATTTTAAATTTGCTACCAAACTGCTATCCTCCTTTACTTCCTGTCATACTAACATACAGTAAGCAGATGTAAACTCCCCAATTCGCAAGTCCCCTAGTCTTCCTGGTATAGAGATATTTCTGATATAAAGATATTTATTTTTCTCCTGATTTATTGTATTGATAAAGATACATTTCCTGTGTGATGAAGATGATGTCCCGATTTGCCTGTGATCAATCGTCATCATATACTATTTGTTTGGTAAGTGTGCATTGATAGGTAGGGTGGAGGTACACACGATAATAATGGGATTTCCAATAATTTACATTTAATTATATATAGGGTCTGTAACTGGATCTGGGTTATTATATTTATTAAAGTGTTTTATTAAATGAAGATGGATTGAATTACGTTTTCAAATTAAAGTTCAGTTTTCTTTTGCATTGACCTGTTTTTCTCTGTGAACCTCATAGTATGCCTTAGCCACTTATTTCTTTTTAATTGTTCATTTTATGTTTTAGGTGCTACTGCTGTTGATGCATTGTCCATTGGTTACAGAACTATTTTGATTGATGACTGCTGTAGGGGTGTGGACTTAGCAGATATTGAGAAGACCAAAAATACTGTTATAAATAATCATGGAGTGACTGTGAATTCTGACCAGGTATGACCATTGTGTGTGTGTATACACTTTTTTTTAGCCCAAGAAATGTTATTATGGTAAATATAAAATAATAAGGCTAAAAAAAAATTAGAAATATACTACTCTAAATTAACTAACTTAAAATAAGTTGTGAACATTTTTTCTATCATTTTACATATTTATACTTTTACATTTTCTATTAATCAATGTTGCTTGGACTATTGATTTTTAAAATTGACTAGGACCTGCTTTTATTCCTATTATCATTTAAGACAAGGCTTCATTAGCAGGTGTTAGTAGAATGATTATGTAATGAAATAAGGTATTCTTGTGAAAATTCTCCTGATGAGGCTTCAGAATGATTTGAAACCGGTAAAGCAATAAAGAGTTTGAGTGGAAGTTGCCAGTTTTTTGACATTTTGTCCAAAAACAGACCTTAAAAAATATTGGTTTGGAAGTCACACATTTCAATGGTAACAAGTCAATTAAACATTCTTCCTATTTCCACATAATATTCACCTCCCTGCAATAAACAAAAAAAAAAAAATTAAAAGTTCTCAAAATAAGAATACATTTTTTTTCAAATTAGAGAAAAAATAATACCAGAAAATTGTCTTTTTTCTCCACTCAAACACATTCAACAGTGCAATCATTCCAAAAATCCTTATAATTTAAAAATACCCATGTATTTTGCTCATAGACCTATAGATATTAAATTATTTTATATATTGAGTACTATATATAGCAATATATATTTTTAGTCATTTTTGTTTTGGATTTTAATGTTTCAGGTGAAGGCTATGGTCGAGGGAAGAGATCGCCGTCCTGAATTAGGCTATAAATTAGCATTAGAGTTGAAACGCAAAAGAGAAGAGCAAAATGTGACCAGCATCGAGCCTGAGGCTGAAGGAACTGTTGAAGAATAAATTGGAAAACAGAAAGAGGGAAATTGAAAATTAGATGTACTTAAACATATGATTGGGCTTCCTAGAATAAATTTGTCTAAGGGTAGGGATGTGGACTTGCTGTCATTCTTCAGGCTGTATTTATTTAACCTATTTAATCTTGAACATATCTTTATATTTATTTAATTTAAAAATTAATGGTTTGATGATCTAAATACTTTTTCTTTCTTAAGCAATTCATGAATAAATTAATTTATTTCTTGAGTGTGATACTAACTAGTAATTGTGATGGTAATAATTTATTAGAGTAGACATTTTTTAAGGATTGTTTTTAATATCCACTCATGTATTGATATAATTTAGAAACCTCTTCCTATTACACTGCAATATTAAGTATTGATTTGCTATATTAAATATTGATCTCAAAGGTAATATTTTAACCAGATTCTATGATTTGTTAAAAGGTCAAATACTAAAAATATGTGGTGACATCACTTTATTGTATGCTACAAGTTCATATAATTGATGAAAGTGAGAACTATTATTGAGATCTAAATTAACTTTTTGTCTGACTGTGCGTGATACCAATCCCAGTAATGGTCAGATCATGATGAAATTTTGTATGCCTACCTTTTCAATGTGGGATGCTGCTGCATAATTTTTGGCAGAGTACCAATAATTGGAATTTTTTAAAAAAAAATGTCTGGGATATAGTTCAAGACTTTACTTAATGTATTGTTACCTTATAAATGTAATTCATTGAAATGCTGACAAGTAATGCAAAATCAATACTCGAAAATTGAATATTACATTATATTTTTATGAAATTAAATGATAACTATTACCCCGTATAAAAGAAAGATTTAAAAAGATGACAGTCATATTAAATGGTTTGGAATTGTTTTTTAAAGTTCTCTGCATAATGAAATAATCAGCTTTTGAAGTAGGTAATGTTTGGAATTTTATTTACCTTTCTCATGAACTCTGTAAATGTTCTTATTAAAATTAATATTTTATTGAAAACACATTCTCTATGCATAAAATGTATAATATAACCCATTAGTTAACTATTTACAGAGATCAACTTTGTGATGGTAATAAGTACAAATTTAAAGGATCGGAAGTAGAGTCATAACAGAAATATCTCCTTTCCCTCTGGCCATCACTAGGTATTGAATAATTAGTTAATATTTGACACTTGCCTATTATTGTGAGAATTTCTAATTTCCCACAAATTTATTTTCTTATGAGAGTCCACTTATTCATACATTAGCTATAAACATATCTGCAGGTGCTATTCAATTAACAATGATAAATTTACTGTATTCAAATGTTTTATGAATCATCACCTTTGTCTAGACATCGCCCTTTATCTGAAAGCTCTCCAAAAAAGTGTAGTGTTCAACAATTTTTATATGTCTTCAATAAATAAAAATAATCTAAAGAGGCATCTATAATTAATAGAAACACATCATGAAAAATAAAATAATTTATATTAGTAATTTTACTATTTGGTCTTACATATAATCTGGTTAAGAAATTGGCTTTATAAAAATACTAGAATTAATTACACTATCAAAATACTTTTTTCAATTAAAATTTAGTTTATTTTTAAGACCTAGCTCTCTTTAGAACTTGAAAGAGCTCTCTTTATAGTTTAGGGTCATTATAGGTTATGTAAGGTTTTTTTTTTTTTTTTTTTTTAAAACTAATCATTCCTATGAAAAGTGTGCATCATTTTATACATAAATGTTGTACACAGTACAGTTCTGTAAGACTGACAGCATCTCTCATTTCACAGATAGAGGCATTTAGTGTCACATGTGATAGGGGTTTTATATTTTAATAACTATTCTTTTTACTTAATTTTTTGGGTAGAATATTTTGTTCACATTATGCTTTATTAATCATGAATCACCAAGTGCACTTATAGTTTAAGTAAAGATTTTTGTATTTTACAAAGTAATTATTGCTAGTATTCTACAATCTAATGATGACATGAAGTAGTGGCTTTATAACACAACCTGGTATTTCATACAATCATTAATAAACAATGAATTAGATTGAATAGCTCTAGTAATTCATTGTTGGCAAATAAATTTTATTTTTTAAACAATTTAAAATTGTGGAACCATATTCATTTTTGTTGCTCCTCCATAATTTTTTATATAGTATTTATTTTGTTTGAATGATTCCCTCCATGATTGAGGCCTTTCTGCAATTTACATTGCATGCGTTCACTGATGATGCAAATTGACCCGTTGTCCTTAATTACAATTTGTTAACTAATAGGTGTTTTTAGCCACTATTTTTTGTTTGTATTTTTAATGTGTTTTTTAAAAATTATTTTCATTCTTTCTTCAAATTTATTATGCATCTAGATAAGCATGGTCTACTTTTAAGTTCACTATAACAACTGTCAAACTCACAATTATCGAAAAATGTTTAGTATATGGATAGATTCCCACAAAGTTAAGTGAAAAGTAGCCTTTATTTAATTAATTTCGTTGGTGAAAATAATAAAAGAGGGGATTTAATTGATCTTTTCTAATTAATCTAAATTTCTATATTAAATTAGTTTAACAAAATTACCCTGAAGGCCTTGAAAACTTGAGACAGTGGAATATGTATCTATTCCATGTACAAATTCTTTACGGTTAATATTCTACCAAGAGTTTTGAAACCATAATATTGACATTTTTAAACCATGTACATTAGAGTGTATTGCTTTTTCTTATAGATTACTTTTTTATCAGTTTAATAGTGTCTACCCAGGCTGCATTGTGTGGGGACCTATGATCGGAATATGTTATATATATTGTGTTGTATATATTGCTTAATTAAATTTCTCTTCAGTAATATGTATTAACTAGTATTAAGTGCATATTGACAATCTGGGAATTTCCTTTCAATTTGGAATTAAATTTATAGTCTTTTTCACTTTGCTTATTAAGTTTAATAGCAGTCATTCAATTAAAATGATATTAGCCTTATTCTTTACCTTTGGTTTTTTAAAATTTAGAATAATACTATATATTAGAATTACCTCAAATTTGATAATAGTAATATCCTGTATTAATAACAATACAAAAAGAGCTTATCCATTAAAAGCTATACATTATCTGAAATAAAAATCATACAAAACATAAATTTTAATCTTTTATAAATCTTCGTTTTCACATTAACTCAATATGGGTGTGTGTGTGATCTATATATATAAATTTTGTGATATTGGATTCATATTGATAACAATTTAAATAGGAGTTATAACATTTTTATTGGAATTACATGATTTGTGTACTGAAAAATGGTGGATTTTGGTTTCAGGTTATAATAGCATGTAAAAGTAAAAATATAAAAAGATCTCTATAATTTTTATTTGTCCTGTGATTCATTAATCTTTTTCAATTAATTATAATCAAATTTGATAACGATGGAAAATATTATACATTTTGTTCTGGTAATAATGTAAATCTATATTTTATTTTATAAACTAAATTTAATTGCTACCATCCAGAGCAGATTAGGAGATTTCTTCTTTTATCTGCCAAATAAAAGAGTTTTTATTTTTCCTTTGCCATTTTTAATTGAAGTACTCAGAATCAGAAGTTAAATTCCTTTCAATTTTACTTGACTTAACAACTTTTGATTCTGAGTGCTTGAATTATTAATTTAATAACACCTTAATTATGACTGTAGAAAAGAGGTACATTTTGCTCTCAGTATTAAAGTGTAACACTTGTCATAACCGAAAAGAGGTATTGTCATAACTGTTATATTTTTAGCTTCATTTAAATTTTCTTCACAATGAATATTTTATTAATAAATAGTCTGATAGATACGTTAATTGATGTTGATTCATGGGATGCACTTATTTTGTGTGGAATTTTCTGTACTTAATTTACTCTTATTTATCTATATAAGGCACTATGTAATAGCATCCTTAATTATGTGATCTTTCAATTTTATTTTTGTTAGTTTAACTAAATATGGTTTTTTAAAAAATGTCTTAGTTATCCATTATAGACTGTGTTTTAAACCATTAGCTTAACATTCTTATTAAACAAAAAATAATTACTTTAAAGTGTATTTTTAAAGCCTGAAATTAATGATAATAAATATCATTCAGGTGTATTATAATTAGAAATTAATGTTTATAAGATTTCAATCATTTTAAACAAATTATTTTACTTTGTTGGTTAAAGATAATACTTATGAATGAAATGAGATCCATTTCATTAATATGGTAGAAAGTAATCAATATTTGATAATGAAGACTCTCAAATATTATATGGTATGCTGTCTTTGCCATACTTATTACTTGATTTATAAATGAGCATGGAATAATGCAATTTGCAATTTATGTTACTAGTTGAGTGGCTTTAAACTTAAAATCTTTGAATCCACTAATTCCCTAATATATGGTGTAAACTGATGTGTAATTGTTGCCTTATTATAACGACCCTATCTCTGTTGCCGTAAACCCATTGTTGTGTTTTGAAGTATACCGTGAGAATGTGCTTCAAAGGGTGTATATTAATTCTCTCACACAAGCAGGAATCTTTCTCACAAAATTGTTTTTGGCAATTCCTAACTATATTTTGGGATCATTTGAAAATTTATCTTTAATAATTTGTAAAGCAGAAGACAAGGTGATATTGTGTCAATAAGGTGAAACATACTGTATGTATTCAGTCGTCTGACCCATAAGATGTTCTAATAGATGATAACCTTTAACTTTAAAACTGCTCTTTAAGTTATTGTTCTCTAAAACTTTAAAGACTTGCCATCATTTTATTTTATCTCAGATCTCTTTAGGCTAGTTGAATGTAAATCAATTATATTGGGTATTGATGGTGAAATTACTATATCTAAAAGAACTAATTTTGTATTAGCTAGGCAAAAATCTAGTATTGTCACAAAAATGTCTGCATGACTCCAGCATTTTTATTTTTGTTTAAGCATCCATATCTTGGAAAATTAACGTAACTTCACAAAGAAAATTTGATCCTTGCTAATTCAGGATATTAAATTCATGACATTTATGAATGGAGAAGGACTTCCTCTTCAAAATTATTGCTTATGTATGCTATGAAAAGACCCATTGTAGAAATACTATATACACTAGTGTTTTTTGAGATTGTAGTTATTATATTACTCATAATTACTATTAAGGTATTCAGTTTCCCAAAAAAAAAAAGTGAGTTGTTTATTTTTATCAATATACAATTCCTACAACTATTTGAGGTTCTCAGATATAATAAACCATGGTTCTGACATTTAAAAAAAAATTACATACTGGTCTTAATGGTAGTTCAATATATATTTTGGTTTTTGAAATACATGTATTTATTGGCTGGTAAAACTAAATACCCCTTATTCTAAAATAATTCAAAAAAATAAAATATGATTTTGTAAATTAAAATTATAATAATGAAATAATCCTATATTTCATTTTCCTTGTAAATGCCAATTACTATGTTTTACATTTAGTGTCTCATGTAATTATCATTATTTATTAAATTTTAGCAGGGTGTTAATTTGTTTATTTTATCTAAATATTTAAATTCTGAAAAAGATGCTTTCTTTTTGTAGGCTTTTATAGTTAATTTAAGTGTATGTTGAGTATATTATTGTTATAGTATACACTTTAAAATATTGTTGACCAGTAATGGATATTTCATTTTTCCAATTTATAGCTGGCTCAGAGACCAATTCATGCTTACTATCTCTTAATGAGCAGTTGTTTTTTTACTATTATACTCCCAAAACTTCAATCTTAAACGGAATATTTTATTAGAAACAAATTGTTAATTTTGCTTAATGTGTATTTTTATTCTGTAAATAAAAAAATCTGTCCTTTAGTTTCATCCTTCTAAATAGAAGAATCATCAAATGCAACATTAAAACACTTGTTATCTGGATCTATAATTTTAGTCTAGGTATATAATGAATTACAAGGAATAATCCAGTGAAATAAAGTATTAATACAATCATTCATTTTTTTGAAATTTGTATAAGGTTATTGGTCAACAATCCATTTAAAAGATAAAAACAAAAACCTGTGAAAAAAATAGTTCCTTAATAAGTACCTTACATCCTGCTTTTATTTGTTTTGGCTGTATAGTTCTTTGGTAGTCTTTTATTAATTTTAAATAATATTGAAACATTTGCATTCCTTTTGAGTTGATAAAATATTATTTTATATTGTATTTTAAATAAAATAATAACTTTTAAAGTTTCTGAAGTTTATATTTTTTATGAAATCCTTTTGATACAATTTTTAGCAAATTATCCCATTCATATGGAGGTAATTATAATATATTGTTGTGAAATAAGCACCCATTGATCTATTTGAGGGAATTTGTTACTATCTGACATTTTTCTTCTAGTCTCTCTCACTTAGCTCTAGAAGCTTCCTGAAAATCTTGACTTACTTTAGCTAAGATTTTCTCTCTGTGGCTTCTAGAAGATTCCAAGAGTTTCTGGTTATTATCTGCCATTTTTTCCATAATAGTGGTTAAAATTTCATTTAATTCCTAATGGCTGCTTGTGATAAGGGTACATGCAGTAATCTTCTTTATCCTAAAACTCTTTTTTACCTACATCAATGCCTCCTCTTTAGAATTCATCTATTAAGTACCTTTGAAGTTCAGCCTTATTTCCTCATGTTGGCAGATCCAATTTACCCAACTCCTTTTTCAGATGTTCCACTTTAAGCTCATCAAACTTCATTTTAGTTTATTTTTATTTTGCCATTCTGCTTCTGACACCAGTTGTTACGTTTTTTACATAAATAATAAATGTTGATTAGGTTCTTTTGGATTACAAAATTACACAAACTTTAACGTTTTTTATCACTTAACAATTTATTTGGCAAAACACTACGTTCTTGGTAAATTATTTTTCATTACTAACCACCGTATACACTGTTAATTTCATATTCTTATTATACAGCACAATAACTCATGAGTCACTTGAATCAGGGATGTTCACTAAAAACTGCACTGAATGCGTTGATTTTTTTTTTTTAATCCAAGATCCAGTAGAGAATTAGATGATGGTTGTGAGACAGTGACCTGCCGTGGTTGTCCCAACAGTTCCCCTTCTACTGAACACCCTGAAGTTCTATTTTAAGGGGGTGTTGTAAGCTGGTAAGGGGGTAATAGAACTAAGGTTGTGGGTTACCTGGCAACTGGAAGTACAGGTGGGTTGTGAGGATAGGAGAAAACGAAAGAAGAGAGGAGATAAGAAAGAAAAGAAGAAAGACAAACTAAAGATAAAAGTAAAACCTCGCCTAAGAGAGCACACTGCACGCCAGTCAAGCAGGCTCAAGGCGGTCGCTGTGAGGGATGGAAGGAAAGGAGATGCCGAATTTTAACTAAACTAAATAAACCTAACAATCCTAAATTAAAATTACTTAAAATAAGAAACCTAAAACTAACTATCCTAAATATTCTAAACTAGCAGCAAAACATGGTTGTGAATTGTGCCGTCAGTGCTCCCGTGCCCGAGCAGTGCTGTGGGGGGTTCAACAGCGCATGGACCGGAATTTGTATATGACGGATTTGATATTATGGTCTATATGGGTGGAGAAGGTAAGGTGCTTGTCGAGGTGGACGCCTAGGTAACAGATGGAACGGAGGTTTTGAGGGTGGTGTCATTAAAGCGGAAGGAATGGGGGGGGGTGCGTGTTGTTTATGAAAAGAATATACCAGGGCATCCTCTCCCCAGGGGGGGGGTGTCTTCCTGGAATTCACGTGGAAATGCGTTGATGTCGAGCAGGGCGACTTTATATAGCTTGGTGACTGCTCTAGTAAGTTCGAGGCGCCAACTCATCTGCTGATTGGTCAGAATCGGACCGTCTAGAAGGTTTTAGATTCCCTCCCTGGCGACAACATTTTGTAGGGTTGCCCTCATTTTCTCTCTACTTCTTAAACACGTGATTAAAGATACGTAATTTTTTAGTAGCAAACAAATTCCTGAAGTACTCGTAGATCAATGGATGCATATTTCGCAACGATATGGTTGTAACAATGACAAGAATTCAGAATTTTCCAAATCAAAATATAAGAATCCCCCATAAACGGAAAGATAATCTGTTTTTGGGCCACAGTGTATCGCGTTTTATAAAATATTTAGTTCTTGAGATAAAAATGAAAATATAATCATTATTGTTTTTCTTTCTAATTAATATTCTGGAATATGTGTATGTATTCTTCAAAAGCTGTAAAGTTCAGTCATTGAATTTGTATTCATGACAATATTAATGAGAACTTTCTTCAAATATATATTGATCAATCTAGACGATGTCACACACGTACACGCAAGCATCCGTGCACACTCATTTATAATGACCGAAATTGGATCAGGAATAGGAGGGGGGGGGAGGGATAATTGGGAAATTAGAAATATGTATCTCGTAAGAGAAGTAGAGAATCATGCAGACCGATAGGAAATGTGCTTAGTTTACGCAGCCAATGCGTGATAGATTTTTTTAGTTCGGATCAGCCAGATGAATATAACTAAAGCTACATTAAATAACAAAATAAATAACTTTGTTTTGTTAACCTAACTTCGTTTTTAGACAATGCTAGTATTATCTGAGAAGAACAGGAGTGAGGAGGCCTAAAATGAAAAATCACCATATTTTGCTTCCTATGTGTTTTTTGGAAAGCATGTACGTAGCAAAGGGGGGGGGGGCAGGCTACCTTTGTGGAACTCACAGAGTTCCTCGCCTTGACTCACAACTTCTAACCTTACATCATCTTGGGCTATGAGCTTCTCCCTACGATTAGTAGGGACGGAACGGACTACGAATAGTTTAATGTTTCTGAGTGTATGCATATAACTCTTGCGTAAAGTCTCTTCAAGGGAAATCAGATATTGAGGTTATGACGCGATTTTTAAAAAATGTCTTCAAATGTCCATCGATCCTACCAGATGACGAACGTTGATGACGATGATATATATACCCGTATGCCTGTTAACGCTCTAGCGGGCCCAGATTTTTTAATCATTACCAAACTTGATATTATTATTATTATTATTTATTAACGTCCACTTTTTGCAACTTAGGCTAATCGGGACGGGTTATCTACAGGTTACCGCCCTTTTCTAGCCAGGGTGGGATTTTAGGACGTTATTTAATGAATTTCGTCACTAAATAATTTCCTTTGCCCAGGCAAGAATCGAACTCGCCACTCTAGGTTTACCATGTGAGCAAACTTGATATGAACTTTTTTATGAAAAACTAAAGAACAATTCGAAACCGTTGAGGAATCGCAGGGTGGGTGGGTTGAGTGGAATTAGAAAATTCATAATATCAGCAGTAATTATGAATCGTAATGAAATATTTTATAGAATCAATTTTGCTAAACTGCTGACACTATAATTATTATCCTGTACATTTTTTCGTAGATCAAATATTAAATGAGTTATTCGTACTTTCTGGTTTTCAGTCTTCATTAACACCCACTTCTTTCAATGATTTTTACTAAGAAATAGAGAATATATGGAGTCATTGTGTTATGGACTTATTAATACTTTGAGGATTAGAAATGAAGAGAGATTGGAAAATAGGATGAAAGCTAGGGAATTGAAAGTGTTGGGAAGGTTTACCCAGTTATTTCTATTATTTATTAATACTGCTCAGTTAATACGTTATACTTTACTGAAAATAGTTTGTACCATTGTGAATATAAAGTTTACTCTACAGAAACTCAAGAGTATTTTTAATAACTGCAATTAATTACACAAAATAGTTTCCGTCGCTGTACATTGGGTCCATTTGGGAAAATCAACTTTTATTTTTAGTTAATGTAGAATATTATCAGTGATTGTGAATTATATTGTACATATGTTTTGAAAAAAATACATGTTCAGAAAACAATAACACATACACAGAGAAACCTTACACAACAAATACTTTTATTAAGATATTCCGAGTACCCCAGCTAGTACAAATATAAATTTAAAAGGGCTTCATACATTCATCTACTAGTTAGAATCGATTGAAATTTGAGGAATAATTCCCCTTAAGGACTGAATTTTATTATGTAGAGATGAGTGTTGCTATTTAATAACAAACAGTCAAATTCCATTCACTTATCAGTTAGAATCGTTGAAATTGGCTGAACACTTCTAGCAATCCCTTCAATCCTATGCTATTCCTCAAGAACCTTTTAGCTTTAATTTTTCTGTTATATACAAAGTTTCTTACATTGTTTTACATGATGACATAACACGTTGCAGAATTCTAGCTTTTTACGGAATACAAATATTGTTTCAAGTGTTTCAAATCGGGGTATGTATATTTAGCGTTCGTCTCAGTTTAGATTCATGCCTTCTCATTTTAAGGTTCTTTGTAGAATATTTTTTTAGAAAAAAAAACACTCAGGATTGTCTTTTCATACACATTCCAGTAGAGAGAATTCTCCCAAGACGAACAAATAATTGCCGTTGGAGAAAAAAATCGGAAAATATTAATGTCTTTAAAATATATTAATTTATGTCTATAGTTTGTTTTCAAATAATCAATTTTATATTTTGGACCTTTCGAAGAACGTCACGCCCATTTGTTCTTCAAGTTACAATTAAGCATATACTAGTATTTCCTGTTTTGAGACGGTGGCTGAATGCAAAATGTATAAAGTTGAAAGCCTCATACATCCATATGCAAATAAAGGGTAATAAAAAGAGATTGGTTTTCTTAAAGTATATATTTTTACTAACGATTTCAGTGACTGAACGGGTTACCAGTCCTCAGCTAAAAAACACAAAACGAAAATAAAAATAGTCTCCTACATGCGTCAGTAGGTTAAAATCAATAAAGATTAAAATTTAAAAAAAAATATTAGCATAAATATTAATATATAATTAAGATTGTGAATATGTGTAAGTTCAAAAAGGACCCAAAAGCGTGAGATAATGTCGAAAATAAAAAGAAGTATTGACTGGCAAATAGTAATAACAATGGCAGACCTACCATACTACTGATAGACTATGTTCCAGTTTCAACTCGGAGTAGAGTGTTGATACTGGCTAAGTCCGATCCTTTCATGGCGCGGGGCAACTTACTCCAGCGTCTCATCAAATTCCCATTCTTTTCCCTGAGCTCTCAGGATGGTAATCATATTTATGCATATTAAGAATGGTTACCTTTACTTTTCTTATATATTTTTATTTCTATTATTTCAGAAATATCCAAGCTGCCTGGAAGGAATTGTCTGCGGGTTTATCAAAGCTCCATCAAATACATGGTTGTTCTGATGATGCATTTTGCCCTTCAGAATAGAGGCTTTTGTTGATTTGGGCTTATGTTCTTTAATCTTTCCCTAGTGGCTCCTACCTGTTTAACCAATGTATATATTTGTGCACGAGCTACAAAGAATGGATTACACTCCACTTATTACAGGTCACCCATTTAAAGATGATTATTACACCACAATTAAAAGAAAATCACTTTATTATTCAAAATTTCATTTCTAGAATTCATAAATAACAAAATGGTTAACGGGAGGCCACTCATTATTTACAGATAAAATATTTTCTGGTTCAACCGCTATTCACTGTTATTGCTATAGACTGTTCATACTTGACTAGGTTATCTTAGCCATTCTGTTTCTTTTGTTATCAGAAAATGAGTGATCGTTTATTAACACCACTTGGTGTTTATTAACATCACCTGGTGATAGTTTATTATGACAACACTTGGACAGCTAGCTTGTAGAGTTCATGTGGCACGTGACGGCCGGGGACGACCACTTTACGCAGCTACTCGGTGACATCGATCAGTTTTGAAATAACTCTAATTATAATTACAAGCTGTCATTCAAATCAATTCTAGAAGTGTTATTTTAAATAATGGTGTTTATTTATTTTCAATTAGGATTTAATAATCGTCTTTATATGGGTGACCTCCCGATAATCGGTAAGTACCACAATTTCATTCTGACTTTGTCATGCCATATTTTGGACAGCAAACGGCGAGCCCTAAATTACTTTTAGAGTTATATGAGCACTGAAACCTTAGTTTCCAACAAATCCAGCAGCTTTGGATAACTCCTATTTTTTAATTAGTAATAATGAACAATATCATGTCCTTAAAGTCCCATCTCGTTACACTCTTTTCTCTATATAGTTTCCATAATGAAATTAATCTTATCAAGCGGCCACAATATCCCACCCACCACCGGATTAAAGAATTGCCTTGTCTCTTGTCGACCTCTTTTCCTATTCTTCTTCGCTTTCACCAACAGCTTTTTTTTTTACTAATAACAAAGTTACCACACTAACGTTACCTTGGAACCCCATACTCTACAACGCAGCATCATCTGTCCCTGTGGACTGTTGTCATCCAAATTGACAAAGAATTCATTAATCACCGCTAGAATAGATAGATTTTTAAAAATTTCATATAAAAACCTCACACTCCTCTACTGACAATCACCAGAGGAAGAGTTACTGTGTTGAATCAGGAGAACTACCTTTAGAGTATAGGGGCTAAATCCTCACCTTAAATTTTCTATTAAAATGGAACACATTGTTCACAGCATGTGTGAATACATTTTTAAATAACCCATTCTTTTTCAAATACCATCCATAACGCACCTAACTCGAGCCGCTATTAATTCGTACATTAGAATACACTCCTTTTGCAGATAACTTACAGACTCCCTTCCACAGAAACAGAAACCTCCTTAGAGAGTAACAAACTTAAAAATAAATTTAGCGTTAAATAAGTTTATTAAAAAGGATAAACGTTCTTCCAAATTTCATCGTACAGCTTATAATCAATTACTTCAAACAACCATAAAGCACTAAACGATTTTACTGATCAAAGACAGACAATGGGATAGCAGTAGCCACTTTTATAAACGACTTGATAATATAAAACTAAAAAGTCCGTCACGCAGGGTCTGCGTAACTAAGCAGATTTCCCATGTGAAATTTTACAATAGAGAAATCTGCATATTGGTAACACAACACCACCATGACTAAATACAAACGGTAATGAGAAATCTTTCAGTTAATTTTAATTAATGAAACGGCTTCTGAATTGTAAGAATAATTTACCTGTTTGTGGAGACAGTCGTCAACAGAAAGACTTACAGAAAGTTGTAAGTTGGAGTACAACTTTTTGACGGGCTTGAAGATGGTGCCATTGCATCGAAAGCGCTTGCCAGCTGTACTCGAACATCAGCCAGTGACGACGGTATCCACCGACAGGTATAACAGCAGTATCATTTATATTGGCGGTTCTAACCCTTTATTTGAATTACCAATTTATATTTTAATAACTAACAAGCCGAACAGTTAAGGAAACTTCCGAACTAATCTGAACAATACCCGACATTTCCCACAGACTTGTTAAAAATGCAAATATCTCGGTTAATATTCAAGATAGAGAATAAATGTAAGAACAATATTTATAGTAAATGTAATTTGCAATATGATTGGTTCTATACAATTTTTCGATCCAACGCATAATAACGGAGAGATTTCGAATTTTCGAAAATCTCCCTCTAAACCTCCCCTCCCTCTGGTCCGATTTCAGCCATTAACGAACTTGATCTGTCTTTTTACATAAAACGGTTAAATATCGAGTTTCGTAATGATGAAACAAAAATTGCGACCGCTAGAGCGTTAACAGACAAATATATATATATATATATATATATAATTTTGAACGGACCTCATTTTCGTCATCTCCTGGGTAGGATCGATGGACATTTGAAGAAATTTTTCGAAAATCGCGTCATGAGTACGACCTCAATAGCTAATTTCCCTGAAGGGAAATCTGCTAAAAGACGAACTAGAATAACGGCAGAATTACAGGACATAAATGGATCTCTTTCAAATCTAGACAATTTCCAAAATTCTAAAGTATTACTATTCTTTGATTCTTTAAGGTCTTAACTTTCCATATGGTAGATAAAATTTACAATAATCGCCCCATAATTACACAAATACATAAACATCTATTGGAACACACATCGAAAAACATTACAATGATATAGCTACAAGGAGCTGAAGAAATTAAACGTTAAAGTTCTGATGTAGTAATATTTATTACTTGTAATGTTCATTTGTTGTCTTTATTACTTTTATATAATGCTCTCTTATTATGTTTGGGCAAAATCGCTTAGTCGCGGGTGACCTTAAATAAGTAAATAAATAAATGAAAAAAATAAATCATTTTTACACTACATAGGTCTTCAAAAATTATCTTTTTGTAATTTGATTTGATAATATCTTCTGATCTTTATATTTTTTGATTTGTTGAAACCTAAAATGAACTTCTTTATCTACCATCACGTTCTGATTTTGTTGCATCTAGAGCTGGACTGAGCATAGTAGTGAAAATGATTATCAGGGGAATCAGTATCAGCTGATAGTTTTTATTTTATTATAAATTTATTGGTATGAATATTTTACATTAATCTGTATGTATATAAATTTGTAGGTATAAAACATTGCACACATTTATTCAATTTTGTAATTTATTATTAAAACCTTTCTTCTTCTCTTGGA
Source organism: Riptortus pedestris (assembly GCA_019009955.1). NCBI lineage: Eukaryota > Metazoa > Arthropoda > Insecta > Hemiptera > Alydidae > Riptortus > Riptortus pedestris. Next base: position 201,564,600 of record CM032228.1, on the reverse strand, counting down.
AACTTCTTCGGGTGTCGCTTCAAATGATTTACGATGTAGCATCTAGCAATAGTCAGCCATTTTATTTTCACTTACATGGGTGCATCCATTCCGTTTCCTTGAAGTCTTTGTGAAACCTTTCCCCATGTTCTTCATTGGCATTTCCTCAGTTCTCCGGGAAATAGTTCACACTTGAGTGGAAGAATTGAATATACCTGCAATACTTCGCTTAACTAATCAACAACTTGTCAAAACGATTTCCAGGCTTCCTTTCCTTTACCATTCATGGCTCCATTGAAACGCGGATCTCATGAAAGTTTTCTGATATTTGGGGGAACGATAAAGATTATTTTTTTTAGGTTGGCTTTATTCAGGAAGTTTGAAATACTTGAAAGATTCACCATATCTTCTCTATCTTGTCAACATGATGGAAGAAAACAGCATTCATTTTCGGTTTCAGCATGCCAAAAACATAAACATCAGCCAAAATTAACAATCCAAACTTTTGGTCGATACCTACGTTATTATATGTGGAGGTAAATTACCTGTAACATGTTGTCCTTGTGAGCATGGTCGGCTGCCGGTTTGCTTCCTGGGTTGTTTTAGTTTGTGGCATTCAAAATGTTCACATAGGAGTAGGCTCGTTTCAGGATCTATATAATCATTGAAAAAATAATAATATTAGCATAACAGTGAATGCGAAGTAGCAGTTCCATCCCTGAATAGATAGTAGCACTTTGTCCAGTCTAAGAGCTATAAATGTGATAGCAGTAGTACTGATCTGGAAAATATGTCTAAATATAAGTAAGCTTTCTGAGGTATTACCTAGAGCCATGAATTTCCTAAGTGAAGACTCTCTCTTATCAGTCAAAGAGTTGTGGGATTTTACTTGAGACTACCCACAGTTGAAGGATCCCAAAGCCTCATTACTCGACTGAAGGAGACGCTACGTTTGCTTCTAATTCAAGATAATTTCTGATTTATTCTACACTTAGAAGGCTACGAGCCTTAGAAAACAGGTACTCTCAGCATGAGGTCTATTTGTAGGCTGACTGAGTGGTTCAATTTAAAAGGTAAGTTCCTTATTTTTGTAAGCATTCTATAGAAGATATGCTACAAGGGAGATTTGTGGCCAAGGTTCCTATGGACTTTTGGTCTTCAATAGAATAGTTTTTTATTAGTTTGTTACACGCGGTTTTCATACCACTGAGGAGGCAGGTGAGATGGATCCTTTGGGAATAAAGTTATTTTACAAATTGACAGATTTGTTCGTTTTACCTTAGTGGATGCAACTCATAATCATACCTCGTACACGATGCTCTTCGGCATGGGGTCCTTGTGGTGGTTGATGGCTTTTACATATTTACAGAGACATGATAATGGTGCTATCATGAGCAGAACAGAGTTACTTACCTTAGAAAAGGTAACAAGAATGATTCCACTGCACAGCACACAGCAAACAAAGGGATTAGCTACAGTGATGGATCTTGTCAGAGACCAATATCAAGACTTCTATTGATGGCAAGAGTTACCATAATGTATAGGTTAAACTATTTGGGCGAGGACACCTAGAGAGAACACAGAAATCCTGGACTCTCTCATTCTGAATTCCTTGTGCTGTCTACAGTTCAGGACCAACCTCAAATCATGGCCTTGCCTTGATCTAGCCACAAGCTTCTTTTGGTACCTTGCCAATAAGATATATGTTAGACATAACATGTTAGAGTCGGGGCAGGTACCGGACTTTCTGCAGCAATAGCTCGTATTGTACCCTGTCCAGATCAGGGGTTTCACCTCTCTTGGTGTAGCGCAGGATGGCAGTGAGCTGCGTAGGGGAGGAATAAATGATGCTGCCTCCATGCTCCATCGAAGGAGAAAAAAAAAAAAAAAAGTTCGCATTATGAAATGAGTAAGTGGACATTGTGGGTTTGGGAGGGCGACCTCGCAGCTCAAATAGAACTAGCAGTGGTCACTAGTGACGAAGTCCGAAGCGAAATACTTTGCAGCTCTGTGAGGGTTGCGAGACAATGAGAGGTCTAAAATGGACGTTCTGGTCGTGTTCCTATAGTTATGAGCATTAGGGTGCACGACGGTGAAGCCAAACTTCATCATCGCCGTGACGAGGTTGTTGGCTGAAGGAGTGTTTCCGGAAGGATGTCTGGCATTCAGATCACCAACGATAATATGATTCCTTACGGTCACTCAACAGGTTTTGGAAGTATGTTTCTTCCTCCTTAAGTGAGTTAGTGTTATAGTCGATAATTGCGAATGGATTTATTCCCAAAATGATAGATTAACTTTAAAGCTATGTCCATCAAGATTGATGGAGTTGAAAGAGTTAGATGGTGTTAGTTCAAGTTCATGCATTTTCCTACAAAAAAATCATTATCTCTAGCAGAGTTGGAAAATAGTTAACTAATTAAATTAACTACTTGCGTTAAGCAACTATAAACTAGTAGTTAATAATTGAAAATGAACAAGTAATTTTTGTGATTACATTAGAAATTCTTAACTACCAACTACTAATTAAAATATATAGTTAATATTTTCAACTACAAACTACTAATTGGTAGTTAACTGAAAACTTAATTCACATAAAAGGTCTCATGATGTCTGATATTTTAAACATAAAAATTGTTTATAAAAATCAAACCCCCTTGAAAACAATTGCAATAGCCCAATAAGGCTGAACCAGTAAGTACTTTTACAATCATCAGTAGTTAAAACTTATATAATTACCAACTACATTTGTAATTGGTAGTTCAAAAAAGGTCTTAACTACTTTTTTTAGTTGGTTGTTGGAAAAATGTAACTACTAACTACTAATTCCTAACATTTAGTTACCCGCTGTTAACTATCAATTACAAATGTAATTAGTAGCTACAATCAAACCAAAGTAGTTGTAGTTAAAAGTTGGTAGTTATAGTTACTTTTTGTCCAACTCTGGCTCTCTAGTTGAATTTAAGTTAATGTAAGTAAGGGAAGAGCTTGAACCTCCCATTAACACTGAGTCCAAATGTCCAGGGGTATGATTTACTGTCGAATAGTAGAACAACTTATGTGGGATAATATAGTAAAATTTCTGTCCATTTCCCAGCTCAATTATTTTTGGAATAAAAAATCACCCAATATACTTACCTCCTTAGTTAATCCTGGATTTGAATTTAATTTAGCATACGTAGGGGATACGCTATTAGGCTTTCAAAGAATTATTACTTTGTGGGTGTTATAAAAAAACAGAATCATGAGATTTAATCTATTCAACTAAACTATCAGGGTTCTTAGGAACAATGGCCACTGCAAACCTAGAGCCTGGATTCCAGTAACAATTGTAAATAAATGTATAACTAATTTTAAAACCACGAGTTTCTTGTGATTTCTACACCTTTTCGGTGAATTCCCTACTGAAATTCAGCAGTTAATAAGAAATTAAATAAAATACTATCAATTTATGGCTGAGGATTCTGGTTTTGGTCAGAACTGAAGCCAAGAAAGGTAACAATCTTCGGGAACCTTTGCTTTAGTAGGCAATCTACTAGGACTGTCCTCAGAAGTGGTCCGAGCTCTGAGGCTTGGGGACATCCTATGTCACATCAATTTCGTCATCAGGAGTGTCTGCAGGATTAGGCGAGCATATATTCCAATCTCCTCAATTAATACTTCTTTTAGCCTTTTGACAGCTAATTCCACGTCGATTGTCCCAATCTAGTGAATTCAAAACCTGATACCGTCTTGAAGTTTTCCTGAGTTGTGGCAGGCGTTGCGTGTTCTTTAGAATTATATAATGGACAGGAGGAAGTGGGCTCAAACTTAAAGAACGATTTGTCTAATTTGCAGCAACGTCATCTCTTACCTTAAAAGTAAGCCCGGGTCTTGTGATTTCCATACATCCTCAGCTCCAATGGAGTACATTACTTCACTTAGCTCTCGCACCCATCTAAATGGCATTCGTCTGTTTTATAACAGCTCCAACAATCTTCTAAAGAAGACGAGGATTTTAAACCATCAATTTAAAGTACGCTTGAATATTTCCAGCTTGAATTGTCTACTAAATGTCTCTAACCTTAAATATGATTATGGAGTATTTATAGGAAGAAGCAATAGGCTTTTTAAAAATGTTAACTGTACATTTTCAACTACGACAGCATGGCTTGCTTGAATGATTGTTGTGTACACAACTTCTCTGTAGATGGCGAGTGTCAGGGGTGCTATAAACATCGGGCTTGAGGGAACAAAGAGCGATGTCCCAAAGTCCATACTGCGTTGTGTCATTGAGGAAGTTGCGCCAAGTATTTTAGTGGCGTAGTCTTTTTATAATCTCTTGTATACTCTCCGTAAGGCAAGTTGGGCGTTGCCTCACTGCATGTATGCAGGCTTCTCCAAATCTTTCCTTAAATATAGGCTTACCTAGGGGGGATACATCTAGAGGGAAAGCATCAATCACAGGTCTATAGCTCCTGTGCTAGGTACAGACAAGCACTAGCTTCAAATCTTGTTTTACGAACAAGCCTAGATCTGACCAGTTATGATGTTTGGGTTAACTACCTGAGAATAGACGTCAAGGGAGAACACGGCGATCTTAGACACTCTCAGCCTGAAGTCCTTTTGCTGGCTGTAGTAAAGGACCAGTCTTAAATTTTGTTTGAGGTGCTTGTCTCGATCTGGCCACGAGGTGCTGTAAAGGGCGTTCTGGAATTCTTCGCTCTGCAAATGACCAAGTTCAATGTTAAAGAAGGAAATATGATGTCAACAGACTCCCAAGTAAATTATATAACAAACGGGGCGCAAAAGATAGCCATGTTAAGGCATTGGTCTTAACCCCACTTGGCAAACCTAGGGGGTTGGGTTTGACTCCCACTGGGCAGAGGGAAGTTGGTGGGTGATGAACTGATTAAACAAAAACCTTAGTCCCTCCATTGCTATAGAAGGGTGGTAAACCTGTAGATAACAAATTCGTAATAGTAGCACAAAGTGAACCTTAATAAATAACAAATAAACAAACCATCCTCTGAAAGTGATATATGACATCTCATTTCCTATGCCTGTGGCCAAAACATAGCATAGAAGTGAATTCATAAATCTCTAGATCTTTTCATGATTTTTTTAAAAAAAGAATATGAGGCCAAGCCTACTTTTCCGAATACACGTAGATAACCCAGGACTGGATGTATAGATTGAGGAGACATTTTCAATGACATCTCTTGAGGATATATATATATATATATATATATGTCGGTCGAAAACCATATTCTTAATAAGTTTGGGGCATTTTCACTGGATGGTAACAGAAACGATGTTGCCGATACCTGTTCGCGGGGAAAAAAAGCCGTTATGCGGGGGTTGCGTAAACTAAGGAGATTTCCCACCTTCTGGTATGACACATAAGTGAACATCACCATCTATTTTATATTTAAAAATGAAATTCTGATGAGTAGAAGTGAGGTTTTAACGAAGACTGGAAACAAGGAAGTATCTCGCTTAATATTCAAGCTATGTATAAGATAAAAATGAGAAAATCAGCAGTTAAAGATTGACTCTATAACATTTAATGATCCAACTCTTAATTACGGAGAAATTTTGAATTTTCAAATTCCATCCCTCCATTTCCAAAACTATAAAATGCAAATATTTTGGTTATTTTTCCATATATAAAAAAAACTGTATATAAGAATATTTATAGTAATTTATTTACTATAAATTTTGAAACAAGATTGGACGTGTATAATTTTTCGATTCGACTCATAATAACGGGTGTACATAATATAATATAACATAATAATAATATCGAGTGAACTACTCCTTTCCAAAATTTAGTAAATTTCCCTTAAGGAAAATCGGCTATTGAAGTTGTACTCATGATGCTATTTTCAAAAAATGTCATCAAATGTCTATGGATACTTCCCTGGAGAACACGAAAATGCGGCCCGTTCAAATGTTTTATATATATATATATATATATATATATATATATATATATATATATATATATTTATTTATATATAACGCTAAGGTACCCAGCGTTGTTTAGGAGTTAATAATAAAGGTATATGCTAAGTGAGGCTTCACTAACCATTTATATTTCCCTTCTCCTGAAGACGGATGTTTGTTCAAAACATCTTGGACCATATAATTTATTATCATGGATATTATTCTCTATTTGAAACCATAATTTAGTACTAAAGATCATATTCGTTAATGGCTGAAATTGGACCATGATTGGTGTGTTTAGAGGGGGAATTCGAAAATCCAAAATATCTCCGTTGTTATGAGGTGGGCCTAAAAATGTTATAGATCCAGTCTTTTTGAAACTATGAATGTCGATGTCCTATACATGTTCTCGTAACTCAAAGTTATTCGTACTTTCTTGTTATCAGCCATCAGTAATCACCCACTTCTATTCATCGGGTTCTTGCTTAGAAATAGAGACAAATGGTCAGATGAAATCTTTAATGTGTCACACCAACAATTGAGAAATCTGCTTAGTTTACAAAGCCTGCATGATGGACTTTTTACAAATACAGAGATAAATAAATATCCAAAGAGAGGACTGCTTTTGCTAGGTAGCTGACAGCTTGTGCTAGCATAGTTTAAACGTGTAATTTTTCTATATGAATCTCAGTCACATCTCTGGGCATGACTTATGAAATATCTCTATCTGGAAAGAATTGCAATAAGCTTAATAAATTAGCCAAAAGGAGTTGTACTCACTGAAGACGCCAGATTTTCACTGAACGAGCAGTATATGAACATGACGGTCATTGTGGAAGTCAAGTACATTAGGTTCATAAATAAACCGAATAAGCTGCGTCCAGACGTTATCTTCATCTGAAAGAAAGTTCAGTTCTATACTAGCCGTTTAAAGTATGCCTAGTTGAAGGAAATGAAAGGGATTGGGTAGGTGAAGTAACCATATTCCCGTAGGAGCTACTTGCGCACTCAGCGATATTCCTTGTACTGTATTCAATTTTGAGAAAGTGTTGTATTTAGTTTAAGATCAATGAGAATGAACTGGGTATTTCAACATTTTGAAGGGCTAGTAAAATATATTTTTTCCATTTGGGACTCATCTAAGTGGGAGTCATAAGAAGTGGTGTAAAGTTAAAATCACAAATGTCGCCTTATATTTGTATGGAATCTTTTATTGAGCATCCCATGGATAAGAAACAAAAGAAAAATTACGCGAATATAGGTTAATTCAACTGGGTATGGGGATATTTACAGTTTTTTTAACCGCCCCCACTACATAGATTTTCCTGATTAGGGTATTAAACCTGATCATTTTATTTAAAATATATAAGTTTATATATTGCGGTTTAAGAGCAATGTAACTTGAATTAATATTCAATTCAAACGTTATCGCGCTAACACCGCCACAAAGAACAAATTATGCATATTTCATGTGAGACAATAAAAATATAATGTTGTCTTCTACAAACAAGGCATTGATCTTGCATACGATTAACCGAAATAGAGAAAGCAGATGGAGTCTTAGAAGAACAAAGAAAATACTTGTAAATGAAAGTTAAGATAGTTTTGACTTACAGTAGTGATGAGATATCCGCTGACACCGATGGTAACGCCACTGCCTACGAAGAGTATGAGGAACCACAGGTCGACGAGCTTTTGCAGAGCCTGTTGGTACCTGTGGGAAGAGGTCGCTCTTGAAATAATATACTTTGCAATAATTAAAATATTAGTTCCACCATGCTAGTTTCAAATCTTATGTATTGTATTTGAGTAATGTAGTACGTTAGATGGTTACCATACTATTCAGAGTGCCCTAGATGTTAAAAAGTTCTCTTTATTTTTATTTTTTATTTTGTTACAATAATAATAATATGCTTAATTGCAAGCGTGATAAGGATGCATGTAATTTCCTTAATAATAGTTTGAATGTCTTGCCTGTCTATAATGTATTTAGGAAGAAAATTTGATTCTGTCCAACCCTTAAATCTACTACTTTTTTGTTGAGCGCATAGTTTAGACGTTAAAAGCTAATTTTTGACAATTATTTTTTTTATTTTGGCATTTGCGCTCGAATGGTGTTTTTAGTCGAAAAAATCATATAACGATATGAAAATGACTATTTTCTTATTGTAATTTCAGAGCTAGTGGAGACAAATTTTCTCAAAAGAAATTAAATTCTATTTATAGTTAAAGCGAAGCGCTTTTCATTTCACAAGTTGTAGAAAAGTCCGTCCCGCAGGGGCGCTTAAAATAAGCAGATTTCCCACGGGAAGGTTTACAACAAATAAATCTACATACTGGTAACACCACCATGAATGTTAAGTGAATAAATACAAACAGGAATAAGAAATTTTCAGTCAATTTACAAGATAAAAGTATCTACAACGGAAAGTATCTGAATTGTAAACAAACAGGGCACCCAAATTCGCAGCGCTGAATAGATAGAATTCTCCTAGATCATAAAGAAGAACAATTAATGAAATATATCTAAATATAACTCATTAATTTTATTGAAAACTATTTACTATAGCTAGTGCAGTATTTTGTAATAAATCAGAATAATTTTTATCTAAAGCACTCAGATTTTAATAATCCAAGAACAAAAGAAGGCGGGGGGGGGGTGTCAACCGGACGTATTTGTATTTATCACGTATAATAAAGGCTTGTTGAAAATAATATTTCGTATTTAACCTTGTAATGAAGTGTTTCATGATATAACAGCTTATTATTAATATGGCACGAGTAGGAGTGGGGGGTTTACTGAAAGTGGAAAACTATAAAATCCAAAAATCTCGGTTAATACTCATTATACGAAAACTATGTATAGAACAACATTTATAGATAATTTAATGTTTAATAAGTTTGGTTCTATATAATCTTTCGATCCTACGTAACGGAGATGTTTTGAGTTTCGAAAATCCCCTCCTCTAACCCCCCCCCCCTCTCACTGATCCAATTTCAGCCACCGAGATATTTGCAGTTTTCAGTTTTCAGCCCCACTTCTACTCATGTTACATAAACACTACTCTGTTATATAGTAAATCACATTATTCGAAGCTTAAATACCAAAATATTGTTTTTCAGAGACGTTTATTATACGAGATACATGCAAATATGTTCTTGTGCTCCCCCCCCCCCTCCCCCCGCCTTAAATTCTTCGGCTACTAAAATTTTATTGATTGAGATAAAAATTATTCTGACTCATTATAAATTACAAAATTAATATGCTATATTCGAATATGTTTCAGTAATTGTATTTATTTCCTGTGAGCCGTTGGCAGACCTGTTTGTATACATTTGAGATCCTTCCCGCCGGGAGGTGAAAGATTTCTTAGTACCATTTGTATTTATTTACTTTAATATTCATAGTAGTGTTGTGTTAGCAGTATGTAGGTTTATCTATTATTAAACTTTACGAGGAAAATCTGCTTAGTTTATGCAGACCCTGCGTGACGGACCTTTTTTTGTTTTTCCTTTTGTGTGTTCTCAGATAACCATACTATTTTCACATCAAGTAATTTATAATCACTAAACATGCGATGTTCAGCTGAAATTTCAACACATTTTTAACGAGGCTTTAAAGGAAGGGATAAATCGGAGAGGGTATGTGAGGTACGTACGTACGTACGTCCGTGGGTGTTCCAAAGTAATGACCGTATTATTTTATATCTTTGAAAAACCGGATATAGAAATTTGTTTTCATTTGTTAATGAACGGTTTATATCACTGGGTGAGTATAAATGCTTACTCGATCAAAACCTGATGATGCTGGATATTTTCAACAAATGCTTTATAGAAACATACTTGGCTAATGGCAGATTTTGGATTATCATCCTTTTTATTTGGCAGAGTTTGCCTCGCTCTTTCCTTCAGCTGAAACAGAAAGAACAATTACTTTTAGTTATTAAGAAATTACCTTTATCTGGAAAAATGTTGGTACTCATGGTTAAAAAATGTCTTTTAATGCCTACTGATCCCACCTATTTAATGACTAGTCGAGGTCCGTCTATATATATTTGTGTTGTGTGATTGCAAAGGAGACAAGGAATCAAGAGATGGGTAAGGGGCTGTTCATAAAGCCTAAATACCAATAGAGTTTTCCTGTCCAACACTAAAACATAGAGGACAATTGGTAGATTGGTACGTATGGTTAGTGTGTACTAAACTGATAAAAGAAACCAAAGAGCGGGGTTATTAATCCCCCCCTCTCTGAGAAAGACTTTTTGTTTAACGTAAAGTGATCAACTGGACGTACAAACCCGTTACCCAAGGAGGACCTAAAATGAGTCGTCACCTGTAGGCTGACGGACTTCATTGCACCCGAAGGGCCTTTCTCAGCCTGCCTGGGGACGGGAGCTTTGAGAATCATAGTCATCATAAGAGCCCCAAGGGACTGTCAGTCGCATTTGGTCGTTAGACCTCCGATGATCCACAAGCGCTGCGATACTAACGCGCTCTGGTATGGAACTAATGTTTCCCCTTGTCGGGGATCGAGCCTGCACATATTTCACCTACAGATTACTGACGATAGAGATAGATAGATGTATTGTATCTACGCTTTAGCCCTTAGGGCACTGGCAGCTCTCTCTCTCTGTCTATATATATAGTATAAACTCTATAGGTGTTTACGACCCAGGTTTTATTGAACTGATATTCTGTATTTCAATTTGATCCAATCATGACTATAATTGGTATCAAATTATTTACATACGTACAGACTGGTAATTTTTTTTCATTCTCAATACCTAATCGTTTACTAACGTTAATTGAGTGTTCGATGTTACATACCTCGTTGACAGACCGGATGAGCACATTAACCTGCGTAGTGAGCATATGTATGAAGCTGACGATGGTCAAATCTATGCTGAGGATTAGCAGACCGATGTAGATGCTGAATATGGCTTCGGACAAGTAGAGAGCTATGTAGCGAGATGGTGTGCTGGTATCGATAGGTATGTACATAGACAGCGGCATGTTGGTGTTGTAAGGTACCGTGCTATTCGACACCGTGCTCAGCTTACCAGTCAACCAAACCTTGATCAATGGTAGAACCCATGTCATGTACAAGGCGCTGAAGATAATAAAGGAACTGAAATACCTGTAACATGGCAAGATAATTTAAATTTTATTAGACTCTTGATTTTAAGTAGATTGAATGGATGATGAATTTACAGATTTTTAGTTGTTAGATAAACCATAAGGTTCCTTCAGGGAAATCAGCTAAAAATAGTGGTATTTCGTTTTCTATTCGGGTTTCTGCAAATATGCACATAACAAAAGTTGTTTATTTTGTTATTTAGAATAACTTTTGTTATATTCATTTTTGTCTTTTAACAAAGTATAAACGTCATATACACTATAAACTAATGCGGGAGTCAACTATTTTATTTGGCGCTAACGATTGAACCGAAACTTAAAAAAACTCGGTATGTCAATTAGCATTAATTCTTCCATGATTATAAGCTATATTAAAATGTTAGGTTAAACGGGAGTGGGGGTTATAAGGGAGGCCTGAAATAAAAATTCGCGATATTTCATTGTCTATTTATTTTTCGACAAACGTGCACATAAAAAAAAAATTGTTTACTTTGTTATTTAGAGTAACTTTTGTTTTATACATTTTTTCGGGAACAATGTATGAAGCAAGTAATATGCGTAGAGATATTGATATGCTCAACAATTCATTTCAATATCAACTACCAGGTACCTCACCTGCAAAAATTAATTCAAATCTATGTTATTATTTTTTCCTTAATAATTCAAATCTATGCATAATGCACAAGGGACGGGAAATATAACAATATGGAGGACAGTGAAGTCTAACATAACAAATTAATTTTATTATTAACAAATCCACAGCAACGACGGGTATAAACCCTAAACACTGGGACGGGTAAATGTCAAAATATTGTGCAAATTCAAGTCTTGTAAAAAAAAATACCATCACCATTCAGCCTCAAATGAATTCCCGGGTGAAGCCGGGTATCTGAGCTAGTATATGTATATAATTGTAACCTCTGTCTGTACATTGATTTTTTTCACGAAATTTCACGATAATTTCTCGTTTCACATATCATAGACACCATAACTAAATTTTGTTTCTTTCATGTATGTTTGTTTATTTGTTTGTTTGTTACCTTTTCACGCATAAACGGCTGAACCGAATTTTATGAAACTTGGTATGTATATTACTGCTAACCCAACTTAGACTTTAGGCTATATTAATATTCTCTGAAACGAACAGGAGTGGGGGCAATAAGGGAAGCCGGAAATTAAAAATAGCGATATTTCGTTTCCTATTGGTTTTTCGGCCAATAGGAACATAACAAAAGTTGTGGATTTTGGTATTTAGAGTAACTTTTGTTATATACGCTTTTTTCGTATACCCAATTATAAACGAAATATACGCTAAAACCTATAGCTAATTAATTAATTTTATTATTAACAAATCCACAGCAACGACGGGTATCAACCCTAAACACTGGGACGGGTAAATGTCAAAATATTGTGCAAAGTCAAGCCTTGCAAAAATAATACCATCACCATTCACCCTCAAATGAATTCCCGGGGTATCTGTTATCAGTTATTTTTCTTTCCTGTGTGAGGCTAGCCGATCTGTTTGTTTACATTTCTAATGCTTCCTGTCAGCAGGTTATTGAAATTGACTGAAACATTTCTTAGTTCCGTTTGTATTTATTCACGTATCGATCTATCGATTACTAAACTTCACGAGGGAAATCTGCTTAGTTTTAGCAGCCTCTGTGTGACGAACTTTTATTAAATTTTAAGCTGTTTAGAGTATGCTCCATTAATAATTTTCGTTACACATTAACATGGTTCAGTCATAAATCCGAATCAGAATTTCAGAAAATGGTAGGGTGATTATGGAATTTGGAAAAATGGAATGAAACCGATTAGCCGAACGAGCATCAGCAGGGAATCATCAGAAATAATGGTGAATATTGGGATTACTGATATTCTCAGTTTTTGATGTCAATAATGGTAATCCCTTTTCTATTAACATAAAAAAGAAACAAATGTTAATTTTAAAAATAGATACATGGGCAGAGTAATTTGAGCCCGAAGAAGTTATAAAATCAGGACTAGAGAACAAAGCAGCTCAAAATTTAAGGGGTTTGGGAATATTAGGTTGCAATTTTAGGTTATCGGTGTGTTCTTTTAGAGAGAAAAAGCGATTCTTGCTTTTGGCATTTTGAAACTGGAGATTGTTGTGGTTAATTTTCATACTTTGGGTAATTTAAGGACGTTTTTGTAGATTAAGTTAAGCTTCAAGGGAAAAATATAATATTAAATGCAAATGAGGCAAAAGACCGTTATGTGTATTGGGCCCACGAAGAGTACCAAAGAGTAACTCGAGGACTAAATATTGAGCTCGATAGTTTGGGGCGAAAGGGGTTGTTGAACCTATTTCAGAAACAACATCCTGGTGCTTTCTTACAATGGTAGTTCTAATAAAAAAATGTTTTCATTCAAATTTGTGTACAATGCGAACATCGATATAACCAAACATATTTTAAGAGATGGGGTAGTTTTACCAACTCTCATGCATTATATTTCGCAAACGCTAAGCGTCTCGAAATAGCTGATAGCTTTGAGTCACAAGTTTCCACAGGCCTATTAGGCAATTGTAGGGCAAGAGTGTTATCCACATTGCAAAGCCAATTTTAAAGAAAAATTGGATTCCTAGCCTTTAGAAATAATCCATTGGATTGCGGTTACAGCCTTGATGAACTCTAATTTGGCAAAAAATTAAGAACCTTTCTGCTAAGTTGAATCAACATTTATACCAAGCATGGCAATATTTCGGGCAGGTGAAAAATACCTTTCGGAAAAATAAGAAGATGCAGATGATTTATTGTGAGTGAAAACATAGGACAAGAGAACTTGAAAATAAGGAACCCGAAAGGATCACCTTGAAGCCGTGTTTGAAAGGAGACTGTATTTGGATCACCGGTCTTCGGCGTTAAGGAGATGTCATGAGTACTACTGATAGAGACTCATGAGAACTACTGATAGAGTAATCTGTTAGAAATAGAATGTTTTGACCCCAACAAGTAAAATAGTTCCGGGCTTTGGTGACCGCCATGACCTGAAATACCCTATACGGAATAATATTCCTGGGGACAATTCTACCGGTAGTAAAAGATAGGAAAATAAAGAGATCTAAAACCACACTTAAAACACACAGAAGAAGCAGAGGTGGAAAAGAAGCTGTCGAGAAGCAAGATAAAGGAAGAAGTGAAAAATATTACCTCTAGAGTGGAAGAACGTCTACCCTTCTTCCCCATTTAACCGTCACCAAACTCGGTATTTAATCGTTTCATGTAAAAACGAAGATCAGGCTCGTTAACGGCTAAAATCGGACCATTGGGAGGGGGGGGTTGTGAGAGGGGAATTTCGAAAATTCGAAATATCTCCGTTACTTTACATCGGGTCGCAAAATTATATAGAACCAACCTTATTGTAAATTAAATTTACTATAGATAATAATATATACATTTATTCTCTATATTGAATATTAACCGAGATATTTGCAATTTTATTAAGTGTGTGTGGATAACGGACGAGATGAAATCGGCTAATATCGGTTGTATTCGTTTCCGTAACTGTGCGGTATGGAGATTTCTCTATTGTATCACTCCACGTGGGAAATCTGCTTAGTTTATGCAGCCCCTGAGTGACGGACTTTTACAGTAAAAGACTGAAGCATAGATGGAAAGGAGGATGGGACAGGACGTTCTGTACTCTCCTGTGGGTGATGGACATATGTTTAGAAAGGTTAATTAACATATTTTAAGTGAAGTTGATGATTTAATTGTAGGTGTTTGTGATTGTGAGTTCACGTTAAATATAATAATAGTTCTGCAATTAAATTGTTCAGGTTTTTTTTTTTTTTTTTTCATTTGGTATATAACATCTATTTACGTTTATTTCTTTATCCTAATGAAGGATAAAACAACCCATGTTTTGGGTTTTACTTTTACTCTTAATTCCCCATTCCTCTTTGTCTGATTTTAGGTGTTACGGAATTAATATTTAGTTTTACATGAAATCACTAAATATTGATTAAGGGATTGGACAAATAAAAAAGTGGGGCTTCACTCATAAGGCGTTAGTCACTAGCTCATTAGGCAAACCTAGATTGGTGGGATCGATTTCCACCTTAGCAATAGGAATTTCTTATTATTACTTATTAAATAAAATCCTTAGTAGTCTGCGGCTTCAAAAGGGTGGTAACCTGTAGATAACTCGTCCTCAATTAGCCATATTACCACATCATGGACGCTAAATGGAACACAAATAAAAATTGAGGTCTGTAGACATAGAACATTTCTTCATGGTGGTTGTAATTAAAGTTGGGGCAAGACGTTATGTGATTCGTTGGCTTATAGTTAAATTGAGATGAGGTGGAGTGGGACTAGTCTGAAAAATGAAAATTAGTAATAGCTCTAGTAGTTTTCGAATTATACAAAAATATAGGAGAACGATAGTTGTAAATATTATATTTGCAACATTAGTTTTATAACATCGTTCCATCCGATTCATTTCCCGGAGATATTTACACTTTACTCCTTCTCTAAAACCCAACTCCTCCTTCAAACATATTTGAAGAAATTATTCGAAAATATCCTCCTGAATTAATACGTCACGAGGTAATCCTCAATAGCAAATTTCCCCTGAGAATAACCTGCTAAATCAGCAATAACACACAATTTAAATATAATGTACGCAAACGTATGACATAAAAAGTTATACTTTCTAAATTTTTGAAGGAAGCTTGTGTCCTCAGCAATGCCTTGACGTTCGGCTTCGGTGAAAAGAGTGGAGTACTTATAAAAACCTTTGCCGATGATCCGGAGCATCTTGTCTAGGCTATCCCGATTTAAGTGGAAGTTGTACATGCCAATCATGTAGAACCACAAGTAACAGCAGTGGTAGATCTTCTCAGAGAACAGCGGCAAGTCCTTTAATATAAAATAGTTTATCAATATCGCAAGAAAATATATAGTTCAGACGAATATATTATAAACCTAGAAGGGAGAGTTCGATTCCCGCCTGGGCAACAGGAATTTATTTATAGACGAACTCATTAAATAAAATCGTTAGTCCCACCCTGACTAGAAAAGGGTGGTAACCCGTATATAACCCACCCAATTAGCCTTAGAAGCAAAAAGTTAATTAAAAATTATTAATTATTAGTAAATTAATACATAATAATATATTTTTAAGACGTATTATTAAAATATCTTAAAAGTTTACGTCACATCTAAAATTCATGGTCTAAATAACATAAAGCAAATTAAAAGGTATTGCTATTTCTAAATCGGTATTGTCGATGGAGATCATCTCTACTGGCGCAACGTGAATAAACTCAACCAATCTCGAAATCAAAAAGACAAGGCAGTGATAAGCGATGGACTAGTCTCTGATACGGGAAGCTGTGGAGGGGGGTTCAGTGTTTCTGGCTATTTCCTAGTTCTGGTAAATTAATGCGGTTGAGAAAAATCCTTTGCCAGCACGTCATACCCGGAGACGTGCTGTGTGCAAGCGAGGGGCTCAAAAAAATGATAAAAAATGTCGTGTGGACAGGTGTTGGGAAATGACTATGGGCAGATATCGCTTGCCTGTAAATGTGAAAGGTTTACCAGAGAAAGGAATTAGACCCGACTGAATATAGGAGAGCACGGGATGCGTACAACATACGCTGTGAAGAAGAAGAAAATTCTGTTAAAAAATATGATTCGTGTAATAAGAAGATACATTATATACGAAGGCTACTTTTGTATATAATGTATCTTCCAAACCAGCAAAAAGGTTTGTCAAAACAAGGCTTGAGCCTGTCAGTGTCACGGGATCTATGCCAGACCGACCATGGGCTAGCGGAACTTAATATAAAAGAAAATAACCTAAAACTTACCATTATGAGTAGAGCAGATGCAGAAGACATGCTGAGTGCAACGCAACAAAATAGCAACAGGATGTAATATATAGTACACCTCGCTAGGGATAAGTAGTAACGGCCTACTAAATCAGGATATCCGCCCACAAATGTGATGATTTGCATGTGCATCTTGGAATATCCTGCCTGGACATCCGGGTCGTAAGAACTCTGTCTCTTCAGCACCCACCACATTCCTTGATCAACAATAGTACATTGGAATAGTGTCAGTTTTAGCTAGACACTACTATGAACAGTATATAAGTGCTAAACAACTATAACTATACTATAGTTAATATCACAGTTTTGATTAAACCTTTACATGAAAAGAATTAGCTAAACCACTTAGTAGTGGTTTAACTAATTCTTTTCATATGTGATAGGGCCAACATTGTTAATAGTTTCACAGTGTTGGCTCTACAATTTCCATGACCCAACATTAACTAACAAACGTATGCTCCTATCGACAATGTCAACAATAATCTATGTAAATGAAACTCATGGGTTTGTCTGATAATGGTGGGGATCAATTTTTTTCAAATTTCAGAACTTCAAAACTGGAACTGGTGCAAAATTGAAAATTTTGTCTGCATGCCCACCCTTTAAATATTCAATTACTTAACAATGACGAAGTTTTCAGTGTGTAGGCAATTCATATGAGTGCTTAATAATTGTGCACAGAAAAAGTAGTGATCATTTTTGTATTTGCTACAGGGCTATGAATATTCTCAATGTGGGCTATTTCATACTTTACTGACTGGAGTGGGGTACTTGGAAGACAAAATTTTATTATCAATTTCTTTGCTAATATTGCTTTTATTAGAAAAATATAAGAACTAATTGAGGTTAAAATGTATTTTTCAGTCATAATACATTATGTTGCTTAAATTTATGAATTTCAATGTTCTGACTTCTAACTGTCAGTGGGAAAATAGATTCCATTAGTGTTCTATGATGAATAACAGCTATTCTAAACATAAATGTATCTAATAACCATTTATTACTCCACAAGTAATGTATTTACTCAACATGTTACAGGCTTCTTGTGTTATCTGATGAATATAAACAGATAATTTCGTGCATAGGCTCCTCTAATCTTTATTTTCCGCTTGGAAACTATTTCTATTCCAATTCTTCAACGATTGGTGACACAGTTACTGAACAATAGGTCTTCGAAAGTTTTTTTTACATCTAATACGTTTTTTGATATAGACAATTCTAAAGTTAAAGATTTCTTATGGACTCCCAAGATCCAGCTACTGAACAGAACTTTATTGCTGTTAAATTAGAATCTACCAGTGGGAAAAACAATACCAGGAATCACTATTATCAACCCAACCACTACCAACCGGCGCACACTGGTCCATTCCGAGAAATCATATACATAGGGATCAACGTCAATGTTATACGTTGATTTTTTTTTTATGTGGGACTTCTTCAAAATATGAGCAAGTTTCATTCATTACATTTAAACAAAAATACTTTCAACTGTTAAAAATGTGATTTGTTATTATTATTTTTTTTTTTTTTTATAAATGGAGACAATCTTACTCGACATTTTATTCAATCATATCCTGTCTGTTCTACCTATCGCGAGACTGCAAAAAATCTTAAAAAGTGATTTATATAAATAAAACTAAGGTATGTCTGAAATTCTAGTCAAATTTGTCAGGGATAGATTTATTTCAAGTTTCAGGTCATTTTTAGAACAACGGCGTTACAATTTAAATTCTTGTCTGTCTGTCTACTAATATGCCGTCCCGTTTGTTACTCTTACACTTAATAACAGCTGGAGGATATAGAAGACGTTCGAAATGACTGACCATTAGCTTAAAATTTGACAGTGTTTAAATGCGCTATGTGTTTTAACAATTCTTGTGTATTTGGATAAGTAAAGAACAACTACAAAGTTTGATGATTAATAAAGAACTCATTAATATTGTGACTTTCGCAATTTCCGATTATTTAAAAAAAAGAGATTGCACAGGCTATCCAACAGGAAAATTGAATGCCCATTAACATGAGAAGGCCAACCACACAATACAATAAAATATTGTATGTCTTTAATGAATGCGTTATAGATTCAAGTTGAGGTTTAACGATATTCTTAAATTTACATAATTTTATCAGATTTCCATTGACGGAAATCAGCTATTGAGTTTGTACTCATAAAACAATGTTCGAAACATTTCTTCAAATGCCTTTCGATTCTACCTAAGAGATGACGAAAATGAAGCTCGTCCAAACCTTTACATATAAAACCCATGACTCTGGGTTTACTAAGTAAAATTAGGACCAACGCCTTATTTCACAGTCCTAACTTGAGCCCCCATCATACCCAGCTCAGTTAATGAAGGCAACGCGACTCCTTGTCTATGAAACTCTATATTCAAAAGTTTCATGTAAAACTAAAGATCAAGTATATTAATGGCCGAAATCGGGCAGTAGGAGGGGGGGGGTTATAGGGAAGAATTGGAAACATCCTGAGGAAGAAAAGGGTAAATATTGGATTTTATCCCAATGTCTCTGACTTTACAAAATGGAACAGGACAAAGTATACATATGCTAAATTATCCAACTACCTTGCGCCATATGAGTACCATTCACTCACCTTATCATGAGTACAATCATAACAGCTAATTTCCATTAAAGGAAATCTGCTAAAAACACCAACTGGATGTACTAAGAAGCCACCAGGTTTACAATGTTTACCATAACCTATCCTGAAGGAAATTCAAAGCTTAATTTCAAAGTTTCATCATCATAATCACCATTTTCTCTACTTCACGGGCCACAAAATAAGCAAAGAGGCAAAACATAAGGGAATATGGGACGAAAAGTATTATGCATTGCTTAAGCCTTTACATAATAATAGGAAACCGAAACCATATTTCTTTCAATTCGCCAGCAATGGGTAACACAGTTAGTATTAATACTATAAACTTTCAAATAATATTCTATAAGTTCATTCGGCCATTGTCATTCAAAGAATAATAAATACTTGTCAAAGTACAACTCAAATTGAAAAGAAATTCATAGAATTTACAAGGGAACCATTTTTATTTATTCAGTGTTAGCTATACAACAGCATATTTTTAAATTTCAGATATTTTGAAACTATTTTGAATTCGTTTGGATGTGCTTCGTTTAAAATGATTCATTGAAATTGAGATACAATATCTTCGTCCAATGCATTAGATCGGAAAATGTTATACAGCATAATTAATAAATCTTTTCTTGAATACAAAAAGGGCTCTACATAAAAGTTTTATATCCCTAATACATACAGAAATTTGTTGTATGAATTTCAATTAATAGGTCCACACTCACAAATGTGAAATTACAACATCCTAATGCTAGCTGTTTTTAAGTTGTGCGACATACATATATACATAAGTACAGACGTCACGTCGAAAGACGTCGAAATGGGTTCGTGTAGGCTCATGATATGTTAAGTGATATAATAATACCGCACAACGAAAATCGCAAGAGTTAGAGTGACGGGGGAAGACGTAAATGCTGAACAAGGTTAATTATACAAAATTTCCAAATCAGATGAATAACATAGATATTTGCGATTATGCACTTTACCCCTTCTCTAAACCACCACTCCCCATGATCAATTTCAGTCCATACCGAATTACACGACATACTTAAATATCTAGTTTATTGAATATATTATAAAACTTGCAAACTCTACAGGTATTTAATAATTGAAATCAAACTTAGATGAAGAAGTTGTACAGAAGGGGTTAAATATAACATTCAAATTGCCTCAATTATTATGCTTGTGATAGAAAAATTCCCAGTAAAACTTGTTAAATAACATTTTTCCATCCGACTCTCATTAATAGTCGAACTTAAGCTTCAGTTCTAAATGAAACACTACCAAGTTTGGTAATAATCAAACAATTTATGTATGTATGTATGTATGTATGTATATATATATATATATATATATATATATATATATATATTCTAATCGCTAAAAAGTTTAGATTTCAGCGGAACTAATAGTTTAGGCCGTTCCTGATTCTACGTATATATGTAGGTATCTCCTGTGACTCACAAACAGCTAGCCATTGAACGTGTCTTATTTAGGATAGTTGTAAGATATATTTGTGCACCGCCATTTTTTATTGAAATCAACTGAGGTGGAGGGGGGGGTGTAGAGAAGAGATATAATTAAAAAATGATAAATTTCTCCATACCTCTTTAGAGATTCAGATTTGTATAGGGCATTTATTTTTTATTATAAACTGTATTTTTAAATACTGCTTTTAATTTTTTTCTATTTATGAAACATTTTTCAGAATCTAATATTCGAACACATTTTTTTTTTTTTTTTCCAATTTAATTTTATTATGAAATTTTGCCCTCCTTATCTGGTATGAGGCAATGCAATGGGTTCAACTTCTCCTATTGTAAATGCATTTCACATAATTACACTGAGGAGTCTGAAAAATGAAAGGAAATCGATTTGTGAAGCGATGGATGCACATATCGACACAGATACAAGAGTGCATTCTTGCAGATTGCAATATAGCTTCTATAGCCCATAGTGCTGTAGAAAGGAAACTAAAAAAAAAAAAAAAAAAAATCAATTTATGGCTCTGTTGATCATATAGACATTGAAGCACTCAGAGTCATATGAAATTCATTAGCTTGAACATAATGACATTCTTTTTATTAAAAAAATTCGCAAGCTAGAAATTAAATTCGTTTTTAATTACGAAATCCAAGAGCTAATATTCGATGGATAAATCTATATCCCTAGAAAATTATACTAAATTAACCTTAGAATACTATAACAAATGAAAGTATTCTGAAACCTGCTGACTATTGTATTTTGGGGAAGTTCTTACAACAGCCCCCCCCCCCCTAATAACAGATAAAAGTATCTCAAGACAAATTCAATGATTTGAAACAACTTTCACCATATCAGTGTAGCAATATTATTTTCAATAAAGATTCCTTTGTAAGCATAAATATAATTTGTACGTGCAAATATAAAACGGACCTAGTAATGGTAAGTAAATAATAGGTGAGTTTTGTTAGTTATTTACAAACCATGTAACTTCAACTTTTTAAAACTCAAAACTCGTAACATACAAAAAAAGTATCTAAAGGTTAATTAAATGCACGGATGAAATATATTTAATTTATAATAGAACCATTTTAAAGTAATAAAAGTACTATTGTGCAACTTTTGTTACTAACAGAGAAAATGCTTCAGTTTCTTGTAAAATTTGTATTTGGTGTTAAGAGATTTTCTAGTTCAACCAATGGTTATTAAACATTTGTTATTTTTTGTTAACGTTAATTACGCGATATATATATGAGACCTCCCCCTATTGCTGTAGCTATCGAAGATGAGTAAAACCGTTGTTGGTTGAACGATGATGAAGGTAACAGGAAATCACTCTAAACGTCGACCAATACATACATAAGTTACAAAACAAAAAAAGTCAATTGTAATGAGAGCTGTTAACATATACACACAGCAACTCTTAAAATCCTAATCTAACTTGTGATATCCCTACCCCCTATTTGAGGAGTAGACAAATCTGAACGAATCTAGGTGTGCAGCGCCACTGTGATAGGCGGCTGATATCGACTCAGCAACAGGTCTAGCCAGATTTATGAATTATTCCACCGGACCATTAATGCTAACCTTCGCTTCGACAAAGAAATCAATTAGACAAACCTTGCCAATTAACCCCTTAGCTATAATTAATAGTAATCTGTTTTGTAGCCTTTCCACCCGTTGCGTCATTTTAGACGATTTTAAAAGATTCACTCTAAGATATTATTTTAGCAAATTTCTTAAACGATTTTTATTATTGAGGTCATTCCCATGACAATATTTCCCAAATATTACTTCATATCTTAGCAAATCGTATGGACTTAATGACAAGAGTAACACCCTTTAAAATTTGATAATGTTCTGTACATAGGTAGAGTTTTAGCGTTTCAATTTCTCTAGTTGCTATATTTCTTAATATTACAACTAAATTTTATACCAAACTTTTAATCCAATAAATCTGGCAATGACAACAAGCAACTTTAAAATTATTTCATTTGAAAATTGTAAACGATATCTCCTTTCCTATGAATTGGATCAAATTACAGATAATATTGTAGAGCGTAATGTTTAGGTATTTCATGATAAACAAAATTGGTTCTATAGAAATCTTTTGTATCTCTTATAGGTAGGTTAGCAATAAGGGAAACCAGTCGTGTAGTTTGTACTCATGACGCCAATTTAAGAGATGATGAGAAGAAGGTCCGTTCAAAATGGCTGCACGCACACACACACACACACACACACACACACACACACACACACACACACACACACACAAATATATTCAAGTACACAGAGAGAACTACACAATTTTATATTTCCTCCTTAACACCTCCGCTTCCAGTTGTAAGTGTCATTCGCGTTTGGCAGTCAACAATTTTCTTATACTCCATGTTGTTACTAGGATAACGGAAAACCTCCACCTTCAAAAGTGACCACATCCAAATTGGTTCTGGTCCTTATAGCCTTGTTTCATCTCTCTCACTGTTTTATACCCTTACTTATTTAAAGAGTAAGCATAACCCTATTTAAATGACTTTATCTGAAACCCGTTTTACTAGTTTTGTTAAAGAGTGACTATTAACCCCTATCATTGCTCTCCTTAAACTACTTTACCTGGCAACCATTTTATTACTTTTGTTAAAGAGCAACTATTAACCGCTATCATTGCTCTCCTTAAATTACTCATCCTACCCAGGAGATGATGAAAATGAGGCCCGTTCAAAAGTATATATATATATATATATATATATATATATATATATATAGTTTACGCAGCCCCTGCGTGACGGACTTTTATTAGTTTTGTTAAAGAGCGACTATTAACCCCTATCATTGCTCTCTTTAAATTACTTTACCCTGGCAACCATTTTATTAGCAGATTTCCCTTAAGAAAATTTCTTCAAATTTCCATCGATCCTACCCAGGAGATGACGAAAATGAGATCCGTTCAAAATTATATATATATATATATATATATATATATATATATATATATATATATATATATATATATATATTTGTCTGTTAACGCTCTAGCGGTCGCAATTTTCGTTTGATCGTTACCAAACTCGATATTTGAACGTTTTATGCAAAAATAAAGATCAAGTTCGTTAATGGCTGAAATCGGACCAGTGGGAGGGGGGGTTTAGAGGGGAGGATTTTCGAAAATTCGAAATATCTCCGTTACTGTACGTCGGATCGAAAAATTATATAAAAGCAATCTTATTGCAAATTAAATTTACTATAAATAATGTTATATACATTTATTCTGTATCTTGAATATTATCCGAGATATTTGCATTTTTCTGTTTTCAGCTTCTGAGATGAGTTCGGCTAACTTCGGGTCTAGTCGTGAGTTTCCGTCAAGGGCTAGTTCAGGCCCTTCCCGTAACTGTTTGACTCTCTATTCTGAAATGTCTCTATTATAAAACTTCACGTGGGAAATCTGCTTAGTTTACGCAGACCCTGCGTGACGGACTTTTAGTTTTGTAAAGAACAACTATTAACTTCAAGCATTGCTCTCTCAATGACATTACCTGTTTTTGGATTTAGTACTAAAATATTAATTACTTAAATTAATTTATTAATTGGGCGTTATTAATTAACATTACAACATTGAAGGATTCGTGACAGGTTTCCCTTTTTAGAATCAGTAGTCATTCATTGATATTATCAGGAATACTCTTTTCAGCAAGCTTTTAATACTGATTATACGTCGGCCTTTTTTGTTGCAGTGATGGTTATTACTTACCCAATAACTCACAAACTGTTACCCTATACGCCAAAACACTTATGTAGGTACTTTAAGCTGTGTTTTATTATTATTTTTTTCTTGGTGGTATGGGAAATTGAGGAAATGCACGTTTTAAACGAAGTCTACGGATTCATATGGCCCCCAGTTCTGCCAGAGTGATTATAGATTTTTTTGTCCAGTTCGAAATGACATAATTATAGTGAAATAATGACATTAATAAATTCAATTTTAGAGTGTAATTTTGTTGGTCAACAAGTTTCCATTTGACACCTCGTGAGGAGCACTATCCACAACATGGTAAAATCACAACTACATTTTGTGACCAATGCCAATACCTGACTTAGCTAGTAAGTAGATGATCATTGCGTGACGGCTCCTGGAGGATTGAACACTGACCGAGGGTAAAGGTTAGTTGTATGGGCTACAGAAGTACTCAATCAGTCAAATGAGTGTATTTTGCGCTGAAAGTTTCAGATACCATTGGTATTCTTCTTCAGAGCTACAATGAAAGAGAACTTGTATAAAAACTTTGTGAACATAGTACATTAATAGATTTTTTAATGTAACTTGAACAGTTACTTACGAAGAGTGATGAAAACAAGTTCAAATTGTCAGGAGAAATTATGTCCTGGAAATTGAATGCTCCTTATTATAGTCTTACTGTTTATTTAACTCAAACATTTTTGTTGCTACACACTATTTCAATATTTTTTTCACTGTTTGGACCTATCTGTTTTTTCATTTAAAAAAATTATTGACATCCTATGTCAACAATACACTTTTTCGATTGATGGATCTATTTGAATGAGTTAGATGAGTGGGGTCTTTAACTGATACCCAACTATAATTTATTATTATTTAAAAGTAGCAGCAAACCAACGTCAGACAATTAAAGACATAAATAAACACTTAGACTCAACCTACCCCATTCCTCTTCTATTCTTAAAGACAATACCCCGAAAGAGGCATTAGTGCAGTAAACTTGACGTGAAACTAGCTGGGCATTAAAATGAATCTATGAATCACTTGAATTTGTATTTATCTTGGATGTTTGCCATAGAATCTGTAAAGTGGTGATAAAAATAGAAAATTTTTAAAATCCAATAGATAAAATATCTCATTTTCCCTTCATATATGTATATAGAGTTGTTGTTTTCGACCAGGTTATATATATATGTATATGTATATATATATATATATATATATATATATATATGTTACTGTAAAACCCCGAAGTGTGGTAAATGTCAGGACTTACCGGTAAATCCTAGGATTTACCAAGAGCACTGGTTAAAGTCCGAAATCTAGATGAAATTCGAGCTTTTACCGCTTGGCAGTTGGTCAATCCCCGGATTTACTGTCTGGCTTGGTAAATGCCCGAAAAACGTTAAGTAAATGTGAGATTTCGCACTTTTACCAATGCTGTTTGGTAAATGTGCGGATTTCCCAAGGCTCATTGGTAAATGTCCAGTGAAGAGGAGTTGGGACAGGGATGGATGAGAACCAATGATACTTCAAAGTGGTCTGAGGGGATTAGGTTTATTCAGGCCATGAAAAACAGACCCTACCACGAAGGAATCAAATGCTCTCCCTATGAAGCCATGTTTGGAGTCCCCATGAAAATGGGTTTGGCTACCTCGAAACTCCCTAGTGATATCATAACCAATCTCGCTTCTGAAGAACAGCTTGAGCAAATTCTTGATGATACTTTGAGGTTCAAAAGTTGGCTCTTGAGGAAGATATGACAAAAATGTAGGAAGTAAAACATCCTGATGGAGACTTCAGCAAGACAGTGCCAATAATAAGTTATCTGCCACCAAACAGAAGATGTGCTCTGTCAAAGAAATTCGCCAAGCAGCAAGGGAAGATCTTGAATCACAGGCCATGAAAATGGGAAAAACGACGAAAGGAAAATTCCAAGATCTCGAAGTTGGCCAGAACGTGAGGATCAAAATTCCTGATGTCGACCGATCTGAAATAGACCCCAAAAGCATTGCAGTGGTCGTCAAAAAAGAAGATGGGTTCTACCAACTCGGAACTTCTTCAGAAAAATTGAATACATTATATTCGCGTAATCAGTTTACAATTTGCACCGAGAATTTCATGTCTCCTGATGAAGTGCCCGACGAAGAGATGAGTCTTCGCACCCCAGTTCGTCAATAGTCATTGGTTGGTGGCCAGGGTTTCAAAAAATGCAACTGCTTAAACAAATGTTCAAATAAGAAATGTTTGTGGAAGTTAGCTAATATGAAGTGCAATTCAAAGTTCTACAATTCTCTCCCATGCTGTAACAAATAATAATAAAGCTTATTCTAAAATTTTCATTTCAAATAACCTTTATTCCAACTTCTACCGGCAGACGCTGGGAAGTGTTAGGATTTACCAAAATCTGTTGGTAAAAGTCCGAAAGACGCATCCTGATTAAGATAATTCTAGCTTTTACCGAGCCTCTTGGGAAATCCTAAGATTTACTAGCAAAAGTCCGATTTGAAAGATAAAAGTCCGTCACGCAAGGGCTGCGTAAACTAAGCAGATTTCTCACGTGAAGTTTTACAGTAGAGAAATCTGCCCAATAACAACTGTAGTAGGAATGGATCTCTAAACCTATTCACGAAGGGACGAATAGTTAGGGAAACGGCCGCCAGAGCTCTCGACGGAAAGTCCAGGACCGACCCGAGTCCTGCCGACCACACACACATTACAAATGCAAATATCTCGGTTAATATTCAAGATATAGAATAAATGTATAGAACAATATTTTTAGTAAATTTAATTTGCAATAAGATTGATTCTATACAAGTTTTCGATCCGACGCATAATAACGGAAATATTTTGAATTTTCAAAAATCCCCCCTCTAAACCCCCCCTTCCACTGGTCCGATTTCAGCCATTAACGAACTTGATCTTCCTTTTTACATAAAACGATTAAATTCCGAGTTTGGTAACGATCAAACAAAAATTACGACCGCTAGAGCGTTAACAGACAAATATATATATATATATATATATATATATATATATATATATATATATATATACATATATACATAATTTTGAACGGACCTCATTTTCGTCATCTCCTGGGTAGGATCGATGAACATTTGAGGAAATTTTTCGAAACTCGCGTCATGAGTACGACCTCAATAGCTGATTTCCCTTAAGGGAAATCTGCTAAAATCGGACATTTACCAACGCTCCTGGTAAATCCTAAGATTTACTGGTAAATCTAAGGATTTACCACACTCCGGGGTTTTACAGTAACATATATATATATAATATAGATAGATCTATAGATAGTTTAAGTGATAGTTATAATTAGAGATCATATTTCAAGATAAGGGCCCCCAAAAGCCCTCTCCAATGTTCAACAGCGATTGCCAATGGATAAATCCAATTTTTTATAAATTTTGTTTTATACGTATTTTGCCCAATATTAAACAAAAAGTTTACATTTCATAATTTTCAGCATTAAGTAAACCTACTATTCTCAAATTAATAATTAGATGATAAATCATGAACCACTTGTTACTGATATGGTTCATCGAATCAATATCAAATATAGTTCTCAACTAGCATTTACTATTCCTGCAAATATGATATGTGTGATGTCATCAATTGAGATTTGTTATTCCTAACTCAATGTTTATTTGATCAATACCATACTCGATATTTATCCGTTTCTTTCAAAACTAGAGATCATATTCTTAAATGGCTGAAATGAAGAGTGGGTGGGGGGGGGCGTTGAGATTCCC
This sequence comes from Riptortus pedestris, assembly GCA_019009955.1. NCBI lineage: Eukaryota > Metazoa > Arthropoda > Insecta > Hemiptera > Alydidae > Riptortus > Riptortus pedestris. Next base: position 201,536,098 of record CM032228.1, on the reverse strand, counting down.
AAAAATTTAAAGTATTAGATTTATTATGAGTAGGATCCAGAAATATCGATGACCTTATTTTTCTGGTTTTCAGCACTATACACACTACTTCTTCTTATGGAAAGTTTACATTAAGTAACTAAGTCATTGAAATTCTAATCTCTAGCTGATATTTCAATTCCTGTTTACAAAGGCTTCTTACTACGGGCAAAAAAAGAGAATAGATGGAGAGATGAGTTCAGCAGTGCTCTTTCGTGCATGATTGAAGAATATTTCTCATTTCCTTATCAATTTGCCTGTAATATATCAAGTACCGCATGTATAGGCTATAATCCAAGCTCATCGTCATTAATGGAGGAAATCGAATAAAGGAGAGGGGAATTCACAAGGGAGCGAAAATGTATAAAAAAACAAATGCTAATTTCTCCCTAGGGGCTCAGGTTAGCCATGTAAGTTAAAACGTTGACCTTTATTTCACATGTCAAACCTAGAGTGGCGAGTTCGATTCTCGCCTGGGCAAAGGAAATTATTTAGTGACGAAATTCATTAAATAACATCCTAAAATCCCACCCTGGCTAGAAAAGGGTGGTAACCTGTAGATAACCCGTCCCAATTAGCCTTAGTTGCAAAAAGTCGACGTTAATAAATACTAATAATAATTTCTCCCTACTATTAGAGATATAAGCAAATTGTATAAAACCATTTTTATTTTTTTTTATAATCGTAAGATATATTAGGTTGTACTCATTACGCGATCATTAAAAATTTCTCCAAATGTCTATCGATCCTACCTAGGAGATGAAAATGAGGTTCGTTCAAAATTATATATACATACAATTACCGAAATAGTGGTCGCAATTTTCTCTTTTGTCTTATCGTAAATAAACTCGATACATAACCGTTTATTGTAAAACTAAAGATTGCGTTCGTTAACGGCTGAAATTGGACTGTAGGAAGGGAGGGGGCTTAGACTGAAGGAATTCTGAAAATTCAAAAAAACCCCAACGTTGTATTGAAAAATTGTATATAACTAATATTATTGCAAATGTAAGTGTCTATAAATGTTGATATATACGTATTTTCATTATCATGAATAATAGCCGAGATATTTGCATTTTTTTGTTTTTAGGCTTCAGTAACCCTCCCCCCCCCACTCCTACTCATGTCATTTTAACAATAGACTGCTATATCAGGGATCTTAAATACTAAATTTTGTTTTTCAGTGAACTTTGACTGCGTGAGTATACACTCAAATAAGTTGTATAATGACATCATCAGTTAAGATTTTACATTCTTATTTATTTAATGTACTTGAGTATGTGTTACATACTTGATATTTTACTGTTTCATACAACATTGAAGCTCATAGTCATTACTGGAGGAAATCGGACCACGAAGAGGGGGGTGTCAAGAATGGTGGGACGTCGAAATTTCAAAATATCTCGTTTATTATTTATTTTAGCTGGACAGATATATCTTATAGAACCAATCTTTTTAAAATATTGACGCTCTACAATTGATTGCCTATAAGTGTTTTCGTGGAACCTATATTAAACATCTACTCATCTGATTTTTTCATAGAAATATGAAAGATATGACGAGACGAGATCAACAGTGTGCCATTTCAGCACGTGGGAAATCTGCTTAGTTTACGCAGCCTCTGCGTGATGAAGGCTTAAATTATATTTCATGACATTTTTTGATCCGAATGAATGGAGCGTAGAAATCGTATATAACTTTCAAATTAAATAATATTAAACTAAGTGCATCAAAACATTTTGTTTATTTAATTTCATAGGGGTACAAGGGAGATAGATTTTTTTTTATTATCTTTAAAGATCACAAACATAGCAGATTTAGACCGTTTTTTTGATAATTCATTACGATGTGGCTCAAGTGTAGACCAATACGTGCTGGTAAATTTATTTGTTCATGTACATATGCATGCAATGGGGATAAGTCAAATATAACAGCTGATAGTTAGCTACAATTATTTAAGAAATAATTAAAGCCTTTGAATTTCTTAATATCACTGAATCTTTGCCAAGTAGAACAATATACTTGTTGAATGAAGTGCCCTCATTCATGATTTATTAAGCCATCAGGCGAATTATTAATTCCTAAACCTTGGGATTTGCCCTACAATCCTAATAACGGTCACTCAATTGGCAGCGTTAGTGTTACTTTTGATATTAGTGGAATAAATTTGTATTACACGAGTTTGAATTGTGTTGATTATATTAGCGTACATAGTTGTACCCTCAAAAATGGTCTTAGAATATTGATATATTAATTAAGAATTAGTAATTGTTGATTAATGTAACTTCATGTAATCTTAAAACATCAAAACACCTATTTTCTGATTTTCCGTACTAAACTAATTTTATACTGTTATATCCAAGGATATCTATCACAGCATTATTACAGAATGATGAGCGCTATATTCACATTTATTAATTACAGGTGAAGAAAACACTAACATAACCTCATAACACACATACTTAACACCCTACTATGAACATTCAAAGAAGGTAGTAGAAAAGGAAGGTACGAGGTAACTAAAAAAAAGTCCGTCACGCAGGGGCTGCGTAAACTAAGCAGATTTTCCACGTGAAGTTATACAATAGAGAAATCTCCATAGGAAAGCCGAACGGTTATGGCAAAGGGCCGAACTAGCTTTTCGCGGGAAATTCAAAAATCCGGTATTGGCCCAAATTTCATAAAAATGCAAATATCTCGGTTAATATTCAAGATAGGGAATAAATGTATATAACAATATTTATAGTACATTTAATTTGCAATAAGATTGATTCTGTACAAGTTTTTGATCCGACGTATAGTAACGGAGATATTTCGATTTTTCGAAAATCCTCTCCTCTAAACCCCCCCTCCCACTGGTCCGATTTCAGCCGTTAACGAACTTGATCTTTCTTTTTACATAAAACTAAATATCGAGTTTGGTAACGATCAAACAAAAATTGCGACCGCTAGAGCGGTAACAGACAAATATATATATATACAGTTTTGAACAGACCTCATTTTCGTCATCTCCTGGGTAGGATCGATGGACATTTGAAGAAAAATTTGAAAATCGCATCATGAGTACAACCTCAATAGCTGATTTCCCTTAAGGGAAATCTGCTAAAAGTCCGTCACACAGGCGTTGCGTTAACTAAGCAGATTTTCCACGTACGCCATATATTTGCATTTATCATAAGAAGTAAAAGTTCAACAATATTTGGTATTTAAGTTTCAAATAAAGAGGTTCGTCATATAACAAAGTATTGTTAATGTGACTTTAGTAGGAGTGGGGGTTTACTGAGGGCTGAAAATTAAAAATTGCAAATATCTCAGTTAATATTGAAGGTAGAGAATACATGTATATAACAACAGTTATAGAACAGTACATTTGCAATAAGATAGATTCTATACAATTTTTCGATCCGACTCACCGGCTTCCCTTGTCCTATTTCAGCCGTTAATGAACTTGTTCTTTCTTTATACATAAAACGAATATAATGAAGTTTGGGAGCGATAAGAGAAAATTTGCGACCACTAGAGCTGTAGCAGACGAATTTATATATATATATATATATATATATATATATATATATATATATATATATATCATATATAGTTATTATTTATAATTTTGGACGGACCTCATTTTCGTCAACTACTAGTTTGGATCAATGGACATTTGACATTTTTCGAAAATCGTTACCAAACTTCATATATAATCGTTTATGTGATCGGGTCATGTGCACAACCTCAATAGCTCATTTCCCCATCTAAAACATGAAACCTAACTATAGAGACTACCTCTCCGGTGCTGCTTAAAACTAAGCAGTTTTCCTATGTCATGAATGAAACATTAATGATGGCATATGGCTCACCTTCTGCCATATATTTCTCCAGTTATTAAAAGCCAATGTAAACAGCGCTAGAAATGTGTGACGTACCTCAAATGTTTAGTGGGAGTTACTTCAAGAGAAAAACAGGAGACTATGAGTGGGGGCATAAATACTCACGGATAAAAACAAAAAATACAGATAACTGGCTAATGTTGTAATGTTGCAATAAAATTGTATTGTTAATAACTTACTTAAGTAATATAACATCTCTCCCTTCCTCCCTCCACCCCCTCTCTCTCTCTCTTTCTCTCTCTCTCTGTGTCTCTCTCTCTCTCTCTCTCTCTCTCTCTCTCTCTCTATATATATATATATATATATATATATATATATATATATATATATATATATATAGAGGGGCAATTTCGAAAATTCAAAATATCTTTTTATTATGAGTCTGATCGTAATATGGACCAATAATATCACAAATGTAATTTCCTATAAATGTTGTCACACATTGTTTCCCTATCTTGGGTATTAGTCAAGATATTTTTTATTTTATTTTATTTTCAGCCATCTCCTAACTTCTACTCATGTCTTATTAACAATAATCAGCTACATAATGAAACACTTATTTGGAATCTCATATAACATATATTGTTTTCAACAGGTCATTACCAGATGAAATACATTAAAATGCGTAAAGTGATAACGTCTTTAATTGTTGTTTTATACATTTTTTCGTAACTCAAACATTTAGAGTGGCGAGTTCGGTTCTCGCGTAAGAAGATATAAATAGTGCGTCATACCTACGAGTGGGAAATTTATTTGGTCTATGTATCTCCTGTGTGACGGACTATTAGCAGATTTCCCTTAAGGGAACTCATATGATATCTATCATATGTATCATACCCCCTGCCATAAAAATAAATATTTCGATAAATGTGTATTATTTTCAGGAGAAAAACTCTCTTACGCAATTTAATGTGTGAAATCTATTAAAAAATAGTCTTCGTTTAAAACGAAATAAAAGAAATTAAAGTCGGAACTATTTTTTATACACAAGATGAATACTATCTGTGTTACTATTAAATAAAATTACAAAGTATTTGTCATAAAAATCTGTCAAAAAATAATTTTGTGGGATAATATACAAGATTTTATTCACCAGTGAGGTTACCAAAATTTGGGATGGGGATTCTACCTGTGGTCCGTAACTCAACCTTAATACGCATGAACAAGGGTTGCCCCGATCAGGGATGGCATTCAAGATTATATTCAGCAGTGAGGTTACCAGGAAATGGGATTGGACCTCGATCTGTGGTCGGTAACACCACCTTAATACTCACGAACAAGGGGTGCCGGAATCAAGGAAGGGTATGATATACAAGATTTTATTCAGCAGTGAGGTTACCAGGAAATGGGATTGGACCTCGATCTGTGGTCGGTAACACCACCTTAATACTCACGAACAAGGGGTGCCGGAATCAAGGAAGGGTATGATATACAAGATTTTATTCAGCAGTGAGGTTACCAGGATATGGTAAGGGCCTCGATCTGTGGTCGCTGACACCACCTTAATACTCACGAACAAGGTGTGCCGGAATCAAGGATGGGGATGATATACAAGATTTTATTCAGCAGTGAGGTTACCAAGATATGGTAAGGGCCTCGATCTGTGGTTGCTGACCCCCACCTTAATACGCATGAACAAGGTTTGCCCGTATCAAGGATGGACATGATAAACAAGATTATATTCAGCTGTGAGGTTACCAGGATTTGGGGTCGGAATTGTACCTGTGGTCCGTAACTCAATCTTAATATGCAAGAACAAGGGTTGCCCGGAACAGGGATGTTAATGACATTCAAAATTATATTCAGTAGGAGGTTACCAAGACATGAGACTGGGCCTCGATCTCTAACACGACCTGAATAAGTTAGAATATTATGGAATAAGAGGCATTGCTCGTGAGCGTTTTCGCTCTTATCTTTGTAACCGTGGACGAAAAGTAGAAGTTGATGATATCAGTGGATATAAAATTATTTCAGAATGGCAAACAATTGCATGCGGTGTTCACCAAGGATCATTATTAGGTCCGTTACTACTTTTTAAAATATATATATATATATATATATATATATATATATATATATAAACAACCTCCCAGCTAATCTTAAACCAACAAAATCAATTCTTTATGGTAATGGCACCAGTTTAATTATAAAAGATGCAGACCCAGAAAAACTAAAAAAAAGATATCTCTGTTACTGTTAAATCATCGTCTGATTAGTTAATGACTAATAAGCTGAACGTGTAGATAACAAATATCTAGATTTTTTTTAAACATTGCTCACATTCTTCAGAAGTAATCTCAATTAAGAATAATGACATCTTACCAGTGTCCATGATAAAGTTTTTAGGATTGGCTGTGGACACACGCCTTGACTGGTTCATATCATCATTGATCATATTGAAGAATTGAGAAAGAAGCTAAAATCGCTTTTTAAAAAAATATCTTCCAATAGAAACACTATTATTAATATACTATGGATATTTTCTTAGTAAGTTAACTTTTGGTGTTATGCATTGGGGAAACTCCAAAAAACATATTTTAATATTTAAATTGCAAAAGAGAGTAATAAGGTTTATATACAACAGAGAATTGAGAGACTCCTGTCTACTCTCGTCCTCTTTTTAAGGAGTCAAAAATAATGCCTTTTCCCTCATTATATATGTACCAAACAATATTGTTCATGAAACAAATCATGTACTTATTTTACAAAAATAGCATGACACATAATCATAAAAGAAGATACAAGAATATGCTGCAAGCCGCCAACCACAAACAGGAATTTTCGGGAAAAGCGTATTTTCAGGAGTAAAACTCATTATCGCTCTGCCCGAATGTATTAAATTTATTTAAAAAATACTCTTTGTTTAAAAATAAATTAAAGAATTTCATGAATGACGGATGATTTTATACCCAAGATGATTACTTTTAAAAATGTTCTATTATTAAATAAAACTACTAAATATTTGTCATAAATATCGCTCTAAAATAATTTGTGATCAGCTACATTGTTTCTATAAGGTGGGGCGGTGGGACAAGTTTCTCATCATTTATAAAGCCTTTAATAAATTTGCATTTCCACAAATAAAATAATTCATGTTTTAGAGTTGGAAAAAATTGTACATATTTAGAGTTGTATTAAGATTGTTAATGAAACTAATTTATTGTATATAATTATTTAAATTGATGAATTTTATACTATTATTCTTAGAATTTGACATATTTTTTAACGAATGTATTATATAAGTATAAATGTAATTCAATAATTTGTAAAGAATTTGATTGACATAATATTAGAAAATTGTTTATAGAAAAACAAAAGAAAAAAAACTATTTGAAGTTTACTATTATGCTATGATAACATTTAATGGAAATAAACACATTTCATTTCATTATATTGTGTTTTAACTCAAGTATTATTGATTATTTCTCCTGTTATTGCTGCTCTTGGACGTTTCTGATGAAAGAAGCGTACGCCCAAGGTGAGGTAGGCAGGCGTCTGACTTCATTCGTTCTAGAGTAAGAACTGCATTTGTGTTCACAAAATGTATGGGGTAAGTCTCCCAAATGTTCTGCTGAACACGTGTCAGCAATACTCTGAAGATGGTCAGTTACAGTTGTTTAAAGTACTGAGCGTTAAATGCCATGAAAACTGAGTATGCTAATTATTACATTTTGTTATTAACGAACTTAAACATAAGATTTACATGGTCATTTTTCCATTATTCAGGTTTGGGCCGTCAGCATTAGTTACGAAGACATAGATGAAAACCTATGGCTTTGCCTTTGAATTTTCTGAATTTTTAATATAATTGAAATGTGACATGCATCCAATCACCGCTGAAGGTAAAATGACCCTTCGGGACGGAAAACGCATGAAATATAATCCACTTTTTATCACATCAGAGGATAGGCCGAATCATTTTATAATAAATGTGCAACTCCTGAAGGGGCAGTATTTAAGGATGTGAAACTTATAGACTGAAAAATAAATAAGTGGAAGATGAATCATAGGTTGTTCTTCTTCCACCATTTTGCTATCATCATTGATTAATAGTTATTTTATTGCTCTTCCTGTTATCAGAACTCTTATCAAGAGCTACACATCAATGTCCCTGAATTTCTCCACGATTCCATCATAATATTGATCAAAAGAACTCCTTCATTCTTAGCTAATACTAGTCAATGAATTTGATTTTACATGGAGAGGGTGCCAACTTAACGGGAGAGGGGATGGATGTAGTGAATGCCTGGTCCCGGCCAGCCAGTCGCTCTTCAGCCATGGCTCTAGCTACTGCTATACTTGTCGTTCCTGTTCTCCTCGATGCCGTACTCCCTTATCCGGCAATACAAAAATATACAGGTAGACTAAAATCATACTCAACAACTAATACTGATTTTACAGAAGCATTATTAGGAAATTTTAATCATCTGGAAAAATTAACTCCTTGTTATTAGAAAAAAATAATTTCCCCGACTGCTAACTCGTCCCACAACGGCTACTTCTGATAAATGATGCAAATAATTTTCTCTGACAGCCGAACCTTCTCAAAATCGTCATCGGTTTGAAGAATGGGACAATAAAAGGACTACTGCCCATATTTCATGTGCTAAAATTAATCAATTGACGTGATATTAAAATTATGTACGTTTTTAATACAAACTTAATTTCTTATATGATTATCTTGATTTAAATTACGGAAATTCAGCATTGTATTCATGAAACTTCATGTTATAAACATTTCTTCATTTATCCAACAATTTTTCCTTGTAAATGACTAAAGTAGTATTCCTTGAATGAATATTTATATAATGCTGTTTAACCTGGTTATTTTTACTTTTGCATTTGTGAGTCAGTTAATTCTTCCCCAATAAATATGAATCTATCGCAACCGGTTCATTTGTTATAATTGCTGCCATCTGTTAAAAATTTCTACTTGAAAATGTTCTGAAGCATTTGAGATTAATATATTTGTAAATAGAGCAAGATACAAGCAGGAAATGTATGGCTTTCAAATGTTCAGAATCAGATCATTTTTTTCTGTTTATGATGTTATACATACATTCTTATATATATATATATATATATATATATATATATATATATGTATCACGTAGCCATTATTCATTCTTTTTTTTTTTTTTATTCAATCCACATATTGAATCGCTTTAGGTGATACGTAGGACCAAGTTCGTTAATGACTCAAATTTGACTACGAGGAGCTCTTATGGCCAACCTAAAAGAGATAAATATTATATGATCAATCTTGTTAATAAAGAAATTTTCTAATGATCGTTAAGCGTGCTTTAGATCTGCCAAAATTGTTAGTATAATAGCCTGTTATTTACTAGTTTCTACAATCAACCATAAAGGTTTTGTCTTTTATATAGGTAGGAGTATTGTGTGCCTACTGTTAACGTGATGGAAGAATGCTTTTAAAAAAAGAGAATTCTATAAACAATTACCTTTCACTCGGGAAAAAAAATAAGTCTGAAGTACAGTTAGAAAAGTCAGTGCAACCAACAAACTTTTCCCGAATCGAATTTGGTTCGTGAGTATAAAATCCGTGCCCCATATACTCCAACGAAACTCTACAGTGTGTTAATTCTCTAGGCTTGGATGTTACTTCAATGTTGTTTTATCACATTTTTCTTTATATACGCTCATATTTCAACAATGTAACCAAAAAAGAAGAATAATAGATTAGTATAAAATGAACCCGTGTGTCCATTTTAGTAGATAAAATAAAATTCATAAAATCTTAGTATATTTTCAAATGTTATAAAAAGCCTCTCCTCTTCTCCCTGGTATGGGAACAAAATCTCTCTCTCTCTCTCTCTCTCTCTCTCTATATATATATATATATATATATATATATATATATATATATATACTGAACTACACAAGGCCACAAGAGTTCTTTTTTTCCCCCTTTTTCTAAATTTCTTCTCTGCGCATCAGATTTGTGCTTCTAGATCTTCTCTGACGGAGGTGAACAGGTTTTTTTTTTCTGGGGTTTTGAGCAAATTAACCACCACACACCGAATAAAAATTACTTCTTCAGCCCATAAAAGATGGGTCCAGTATTCCCGGTGGCATTCTGCTCTTATTATCATCTCGAGAATCATTCTTTTCCGGAAAAGTCGGATTCAAGGAGGAAAAGGAAGTTTATGGAAAGATGTAAATTACCCTTCAACATTTTTTTTTTAATAGAGTACTCGTATATGTGGGTGTGCACCCACAGGGACTAAAAATAATTGTTCGAGTGACGGCTGAAGCTGATCCTACAACTCGACATATGCACGCAATTTCGTGAAGTTGATGCTCTGCCCTTTCAAAAGTCCATTCTCTCCTACTGCTTCCCACGCTAGGGTAATTCTTGCTGTTGACATGTCAAGACATCCAACACAAAACTGGCTTAAAATAAGAACGACGCTCTACGATTTAAAAAAATTGCCAATATCTCCGTACTTATTAAAGCTATGGAAGACATTCAGATTTGTATTGTTATAGTTATCATAACGAAGTAAATTTTATCTATAAATCTACTTTTAGATAGGTTGATAGCAAAGATTATATCGGATATCACTTACAAATGAAATCATTTAAATCAAATGGAGATAAAGAGTGTTTATTGAATTTAATGGAGTATATGTTAAGGAGTAGTGAGAAAAACTAAGTAATTTTAATTCGTATATCGAACGTCATAATTTCAAAGTTCGATATTTAATATTTGCTAATTAAAACATTTAATGTTCTTAATAAACGTCACTAATCCTACCATAGTAATCCATAAAAGATTTCAAGTTTTGCAACAAATAATCAACTATTTGATCTTCGTGATAAACAAGTAGACGTAGTAAACAGATAATGTATCTCCTTTTTTGCGTGACTCATTCATAAATCTAACTAGGCAATTGCAATCAGCTCTTCTCGGAAGTAACAGACAAATGCTCCCAGAAATTTGGAGGCCAAAGTCTGAAATTACGTCTATAAAAGAATCTATTAATTAGGATATGATAATATATCATACGTTAAGACCCCCTCCCTCCGAAATAAAATCAATATTAACTTACATAATAATGAATCGCTCTTTTCATTGCAGATGTAAACCCTGACACAGACAACCAAAACAAAACACACCCTTAGCATTTGGCAGCCCACCTTTACTCAAATTTATTTTATTCATTTATGGGGTTAGGAGCTCCGAAACTGAAGCGATCTACTCCTCAGAAAATGCCATTTACTTAATAGTGATACTAAATTTTGCTCTGAGGTTTCGTGTGACGTTGTAATATCCATCAGATAATAAACATTTTAGCTTAATGTATTTTCCATTCTGAGGAGTTAATACAATAGGAAATGAAATATGCATTGTTCTCTTTGAGTTCTGTACTAGTCATCGAGGTCCTCATGACCTTGTCAGCTAGTTATTAGCAACAATATTTCTTTAGCCATGCTGCCACCTTCATCATTTTATATCAATGTGAGAATGAAGGCAAGTGTGAAGTATTTAGCCCCTAGTCTCCAACTTAGGGGAGTGTATCCAGTTGACAATGTGCCTTATATGTTCATATTTCTTCCTCTATTCCTCCGTTCTACGTTTTAGCAGATTTCCTTTAAGGGAAATCAGCTATTGAGGTCGTACTCATGACGCGATTTTCAAAAATTTTATATATATTTGTCTTTTAACGCTCTAGCGGTCGCAATTTTTCGTTCTTGATCGTTACCAAACTCCATATTTAAACATTTCATGTAAAAGTAAAGGTTTACGTTCGTTGACGGCAGAAATCGGACCATTGGGAGGTTTAGAGGAGAGGATTTTCGAAAATTCGAAATATCTTCGTTACTATACGTCGGATCGTTGGTTGTATAGAACCAATCTTATTGAAAATTAAAAGATCTATAAATGTTGTTATGTAGATATTTTCATTATCTTTAATATTTACCGAGATATTTGCGTTTTTTAGTTTTCGGTCTTTAGTAAACCCCCACTCCTACTCATGCCATATCAACAATAAGCTCTTCTATTATGAAGCACATTATTTGAAGCCTAAATAACAAATATTGGTCTCATTGAACTTTTACGTACTGAGGTAAATGCAAATAAGGGACGCAAGTGGAAAATCTGCTTAGGTAACGCAGCCCCTGCGTGGCGGCCTTTTTTTGTGTTCAAAATGTTCCTCATTATGCCCGAAGGGCTAAGCGGGGAATCCTATCTAAAAAACACAACCCATTTTCAGCTAGGGCAGGATCAAGGTTTTATTTAGTGAGCTCGTCACTAAACAAATTCCCAAGAGGGAGTTTATCCTATTACTCTAGGTTTACAAAGTGTATTAAGTTCCATCTTACCTCAAACCTGAGCCCAAGCTCGAGTTCAATTAGGACTTGGAGGAATTGCTTTAGCACATACCTTACTGAGTTTACAACCATCATCTCACTTGAGGATTCATTACGATTGTAGCAGATGTCCCTTTAGGCAAATCAGCTATTGAGGTCGTACTCAAGGCGCGAAAAATTCCCTCAAAAGTCCATCAACCCTGACCAGTAGATGACGAAAGTGAGTTCTGTTCAAAATCATATATATATATATATATATATATATATATATATATATATATATATATATATATATATAAAGTCCGCCACGGGGGACGCAGGGGTTGCGTTAACTAACTAGATTTCCCATTTATTTGCATATATCTCAAAAAGTAAAAGTTCAACTCGCAAAAAGTTATAGAACCAATCTTTTTACGCTTGTCGTTGCTATTAATGCTCTACAATTGTTGTTCTATACACTTTTTAGTAACTCAAGTATTAAGCGAGTTATTTGTACTGACTTGTTTTCAACCTTCAGTAACTCCCCCTTATAAGCCATTTACTCATCGGTCTTTTTATACATAGAACTAGAGAGTATGTGGTGAGGTGGGATCAAAAGTGTGTTATACCTGCATCTGGAAAATCTGCGTGGTTTACGCAGCCCCTGCTTCACAGACTTTTTTCTTTAAAAGTACTGTATATTCTGCCTGACCTTATACATTGGGAAAGTTATCTCACTTCGTTCATATTGTGTCTTCAATATCCAATGGCCTATCACATAAATAGCCGGAATCAATGTCTGAAGCCATCGAAACGCGAGGGGCATTCACATCAGTCACTTCAAAATTTATTGATGGTTTTATATCGTGACTTCATAGACATAAAACATGTTAAATCCTAACGTCGAAACAAGTCACATCATACTTAGATCCGCGTGAATGAGTAAAAATTCTTATTTAATGCTTTTTGACTCTCCTGAAGGTCTTGTTTTTTTCTTTATAAGGGTAAGTAGTCTTTTTGAGGCTGGTTTCGCAAACAAAATGAGAGGCTTTTATGAAAAACAAATTTAATATTACAAAACAATTGACAGCTTTCAAAGTGGTTTTTGAATCATTATAATCTCAAAATGACACTTATAGAACTTCATCCCTAGCGAATTTGAATGTACTAACTACCCATAATATCCATAAATGTTATGTACGAGGAGAGGAAATGCAACGAAGGCGAACAAGAGGGTTAAAGGAAACGATTAAATATCACGTTTAATAAACATTTTCGAGTTAAGAACGTATAATTTTAATTGATGACGTCATCACACAAGATATTTGCATGTACCTTACACAACAAAATGAAAACAATATTTAGTATTATATTACAGACAAATACGACACGAGATTTTCAAAAAATTTCTTCTATTGTCCATCGACGAAATTTTTCGAAAATCGCGTCGTGAGTACAACCTTAATACTTGCTTTCCTTTGATAGTGGCTCCATTCTACTGAAATCGATATGTTCTAGTATCATTGGACACATGATGAAATCAGTTGATGAGGAGTATTAAAATCAACATACATATTAAGTGATGGAAATATTAAATATTTCTAACCAATAAATATTGAAATAACGCACCTTTTATAATTGCCTAAATTTAATTGGTGAAATCTCATATATTTGTACAAATCATAGATTCAAAAAAAAAAAAACTATTTGAAAATAGAATTAAAGAAAACATGTTTTTTTGTCACTAAAACTTCATGAAGATACATTGAAATCTATGCTTAAAAAAATATTCTGATGTCTATAAAGGATTAGAGTGGGTTGGAACGATTTAAGGAGATTCTTATCTCATCATTCGTGGAAACCACAAAGTTTATGGCTCCTTTCCTTTCAAGATCTTGTCTGTTATTTTTCACAGCAATTTATATTCCATTATTGAAAACTGCAAAAATGTCTTGACATTTAGTTATTCATTGTTTATCTGACTTTTTTATTACTTCATTTAACGAGGTACCTCACGTCAACTTCAGTGCTTCCCGATGCCAAGATTAATTTGACAAATGGACAAGCTATTATCTGTTACTGCCAGTAGCTTAGAATAAGGCATGCAACTAATAAGGTTTTAAATATTTTTGACTTTTATTCGTGAGATTTGTCGAGGTGATTTTGGAACTTTAAAGTGTCAATGAGATTGTAGTTAAAAATATTTTCTTTTTCTTCATCAAGGATATAATACCAGATCCTCTGTTTAATAAGAACAGTAATTATTATAGAATTAATTAATTACATTTCTATTTAAATGTACAAACTGGGTTATGTTATATTGAATATACACAATATTTCAACACAGAAAACATTCAATTAGTTAACTATATTTTATTTCTTAAGAAATAAATAAAAAATAATAGCAAAGAATAGATAGTGAGTTAATGGAATTAGTAGAATTAAACACGTTGCTTACCATCCTCTACTTTCAAGAAAATCAAAATAGTTTCATTTTGGAGGAATGTCTGTTATAATTTCAAAATCTAATGGAGTGCATCTTCAAATTTGAAATGTATTCGTTGTTGTAAAATTATTTTCGAGAAATGTACAAAACATAAAGAAATACGAATCAAAGTTCATCACACACATGGGCAGATTTACCACGTGCTGGACACGCTACTGTCAGAATTTATTCTCCAATTTACCTGTAAGAAGTAGCCTATTCAAAGAGAACTTCCACTAAATTCTGGACATAACATTTTTATTAGTGGCTCAGGTGCTCGCAGAGAAACATAGTTGTAGTGGGGTTTTTCAGAAGACTGTAAACTAAAACAAAAATGGCGGTTCATATTAGTTAGAGAAAATAATATATAGAACAATAAATTATAGGTCTTATTTGTATTACATTAATCATATAACTAATTTCGCCCGATTCATTCTAACGAAGATTTTTTCAATTTTTATTTTTGAAAATTTTCAAAATTTGTCAGGGGTTAAACCTCACATAGCTGATTTACAAGCCTCCACCAGAAACGTTCTTAAAAGAGTAATATCGATTAGATAGTGATGGAGTTGAATTAAAAAACCTTGCTTTACTTCAAGGAATTTAAAAATTCAAAGGTTATTTGTATATATTTTCCCGAAATCTTAAAGGAAAACATCAATAGCAAATTTCCCTGCTAAAACCATCATAAAAAAATAAATTCATATTACCCTAATATATCAACCTTCTAAATCGGTGATTGAATTGGAACTTTAAATTAATGATGTACTGACAGAAAAATTGACATCCTTCAAATTTGTGTGTATGTATATATCAGCCAACGAAAAACAATAAGAACGGAAATTAAAGTAATGTCGATGAATTTATAATGAAATCGTTCAGAAATACAAATTTGAATTATTACCTTGAATAGAAAAAAAAAATCAAATAAGCAAATCAAATCATTCAATGAGAGAGATAAAAAATGCTATTTCAGATTTCCTGAGGGAATCATAATACCAGCTTTCCAAGGTCTAGTTCATCATTATCTATTTCAAGGGATTATAAATGATTAGTTCTATATTCAAATACTCAAACAAAAGGAATGCGAAATGCAGCTCATTGTTCTTCGAAATTCAGTATGCTTTATTACATACATATCAGTACATAAACACAATGATTTGTATTCTTGATATTTACAGATATTAACCAATTATTCTTTATTTTGCTTCGTGAGGGAGGGAGGGGGGGGGTCACCCCTACCCGTTCCTGGACCCATTCAAAATTTAAATTCCTGACCATTCGTTGCCCTTCTGAAATGTAGCTCTTCGAAATTACATGGAGTTTGGAGGAATTAATTGTGCCTCCTATATAAGGTTTATCTCCCGAGCAACCTTTAAGAAATAGTAGCCTACTTAGGTAGGCTTCAAGATATTGCATCCTAGAATTACGTTACCCCTTAACAAATGCTCTCTCTTTAGTAACCATATTACCTTCAGATTGTTATCCTTTGTTTTACATTTCTCACATTAATGAGCGCTGATTTAGTTTGATTGTTCTCTTTTTTGTTAATCCGATTTCTATTATTTTTAAACTAGAGTGGTGAGTTCTATTCCGTCTGGGCAATAGGAATTTCTTTAGTGAGGAACTCATTCAATAAAATTCTTAGTCCCACCCTGGCTAAGAAAGGGTGGTTTTCGAGCCTGGGAGGGACTAAGGAATATGTATAGTAAATTCATCTCTAAATAAATTCCTATTGCCCACTTGGGAATCTAACCTACGACACTGGGTTCTCCAAGTGAATTAAGACCAACGCCTTAAGTCACCTGGCTAACCTGGCCCCCGCCTACCATATAGAATTGTATCGTTTTTATAATGAAGGCTAGAGATGTGGTGATGCAAAGAGGAGTTCCTAACCGATTCCTAGAAAGATGTTACCAAAAAAGACATGGAATAATATGCGACCAAATAGACAAACGGAAGCCAGAAGAGTCCTTATCGGAAGAGTGGATTTGTGACCTGTTTGGAATGATCAGGACTGTAGCAAAAGCTCCGTTTAACAAATAAATAAATTATTATTATTATAAATTAGGTTCTTGCTAATGGAAAGTGGGGTCGGACCCTCTTGTATAACCAAGACTACGACTGTAGGAAAGACCCTGCAACTGAAGAAGCCAATAATACTCGCAATTCTAATAACAGCGCAACCATCGACAGAGCATCTCCAAAAAACGTCCAAAAATATGTTCGTAGAATACTGAACCAAGACTGAAACACAAGATGGTTATAACCGAGATAAAAAATCCAGAACAGTGAAGAAAACACTGTTCAAAAACTTGAACGTGGAATCTAATTTCCTTAAGACTGTAAACGTTTTTAATGTAATATAATTTTTTCTTGTCTATTCGCCCTCCGTTTAGAAGCACAATAATCATAAATAAATAGAAAAAAAAATCGACCAAATAAATATAGCTAAGAATCTTTCTAGAGCTTCATGATATACAAAACTTACGAATACATAACTGTTTTCTGTTTTGAATTTACTGCTCCATTGCCTTTAAAGTTCTCCTTTCATTCAGCGCTTTACAAAGTTCATATTTTAATGTTAATGCCATTTATTTTGTCATTGCTTTTAAACTGGAAACTTTTGTTAGTATATTTGGTAAATAGAAGATGGAAATCACATCATTGTCTAATGTTCTCTCAACGAACAGAAACTCGTTAGTGAAACTTTTACCCTGATAGAGTAACAATTACTTCGAAATCGGCCATTGGACTGACAAGATGACTCTTTATCAACTGCCAAAAATAGACATATTAAATTGAGCAGTATTATAACCATATTTATTCAAAGCCATAAATACATAATAAAAAAATTGAAATGCCAAAAAACTTATATTTGTATGAAATATTCTTTGATTATTTTTGGAATTAAGCCCATTTCACTTTTTATTCTGAAACTAAATAAATGTTTGATTAATTATTCTCTGTGTAATCAATCCCCTTTCTTGTTTACCAGCTTCTCTCGCAGATGTATTCAGTGATTCAGCTCCCTTTCTGGGCGAAGAAGAACTTCCGCTTCAGGATGGTAACTTAAAAAATATGATATACAATTGAAACTGCACGAATCGACAGCAATTATTGTTACGCATATATAATTATTTTGCTGTTTTGAGCTTATCTAGAAACCAGCCTGATGCACTTAGTTCTTGTTGTTATTTTAATTTAATTAAATATTTCGCTTGGGCGTGAATTCAAATAGTTTTACCTTATATTATAATTATTTATTAGTATTTGAATTTGCATGCTTTGAGCACTTAGATTGCACTTTATATTCTTATAAATATATATTGAAGTAAATAATGATTTAGATTTTATACTGTTCCATGTATTATCATTACAAATGCAAGGCTTTCAACGAGGTTTGATTTTGAGACAAATGTTTTGACTTTTTCAAATTTATGTGAATTAAGCTTCACATGACATTAAGCTTAGAGGGGAATCATATATATATTATAAACTGGACTATTAAACGAATATGGACAATTCTTGCTCTTTCATGACTTCTAACAAAAATAGTTTCCCATTAAAACAAAACGACAGCATCATCTTAACATTAGTTGAAAAAAAACTGTAAAATATGACATGCTCTATCAAGAGATAAAACACTGTTACTGTAGGTAGGATGAAAAACAACACTGTTACTGTGTTGAATGTCTAGAAAAGTGTGACGTGGTGACCAGAAGGAAGTATCTGCAATTTAAACAACAAAATAACTTTTAATACGTTTTGAAAAATATTTTTTAGATGCAATTTCTTTTTACTTTTTTCCCCTGATAAAGCTACTAATCACGATGATAATGACAAACATAGTTCCACGTGAAAATCCTTTCTTATCAGTGAAAGTAAAGCATCCCTTAATACACACCCAAAAAAATAAACAGCTAGGATCCTACAGTTGTTAATCTTTAACCCCTGCAGGTCCCCTCTCAAGTCTGGTATGCACTCCTCGTAAAATGTATTCATTTATAAGGGTATTAAACACCAATCCGTGACCAAACCATCACAGGCTGTACTTTTGAATTTCACAAGTGATAAAATATAGAATTATGCGGGCCAAAAGTATAACACCATTAGTCAATATATTGATATTAGTTTTTAACCTTTAAATTAAATTAAATGCGTGATCGCTTTGTTTGTTCTTGAATCCGAAGTAAGGGAGAATGCGATAGACAGCCGAACTCTTGGAGGCTTAGAAGGCATTTGAGTTTTGGACCTTAATATACTGGGTAGTAAAATAAGTACGTAGCGTTTATCAATATTTCAATTCCTTTCTGTGTTCATAAAACCATGTTTACTTGGTCAATAATGTTTACATATTTATATACATAGACAAAAAAGGATTAGTGTAGGTGCTTTTATACAAAAGTCAACAGACATTCCTTTTCTTCAAGCGGCATGCTTGCTCAAAATGGAAGTGAAAAGCAAAGGCCTAGTTTTCCATCACAATAACGCCCGTCCTCACGTGTGATCCCGCAGATTTTCACTTATTTCGGACCCTTCAAAACTCTTTTCAAGGAAAAAACTTTATTTCGCTGGAGGACTGTATAAGAAAATCTGAGAAGTTCTGGGAGGACGTTATTAAAAAATTACCTGAAAGATGACAACATGTAATAGTTCAAAATGGGTCATATATCATTGATTGAAAGTATTTATAAGAATCTGAAATTTTTATTGAAATAACCAGTAAAAACGCTACGAACTTATTTCACAACGTATTAGTTATAAATTAAAACCTTTACAAGATTACGATTCTCCGATAATTCAACTTATTGTAGTACTAGTTCAAAGATAACTATATCCGATAACCTGCCGTATATCTAATTAGCTGCCAATGAGTTATTGACCATTGAATTTAAAAGCACCAAGGGCTTGATCGAGAACTGATCTGCTACCGAGATGGGGTTGCCTCACCTGTCATCTGCTATCAGCTCATCTATTGTTACGAAAGGTTCATTGTGCTTCTCTTGTTGCCTTCGCTCAATACCCACATCACACTAGGATTTACAACTTGGCTATTTCCGAGGTATTTGTCGTTCTAAAGGAAGCAGGAGGTTGTATTAAATCGATTACCTCTATTAATGCCAGTCATGAGGAAAATTGTCTTTCCAACAAGGAGCCGATGAATACAGAAACACGGTTTCCAAAATAAGAGTAATTGTAAAAAAATACTGCGCAAATTAGAATTTTGTCTCTCTGCAATTAGTCTAAATTCGTCTTCAAACATCGATTAAATACCCCATAAAATGTCTTTATGTCGTCAACTGATACATCACTGACAATTCCGTTATCCGTAAGATATCGTACTTATCAATTATTGACGCAAATGCTCTCTGTGAAATTCCGTTCTTATCAGCTACAGGATCTTTTGTCGATTATATCACCAGAAATTTTGATTGGCTGCTTGTCTCAAAGTTTCCGACCTTTATTCAAATTTTCTTTTGAAATGCCAAAAAATCTATGTGAATAAAAATCACAATTGCGGCAGTGGTTTGTACAGGTCAGGAAAGAGTCACACATGTGCAATAGGGAGGCTGATATGGATATATACTTGTTTTTAATTATATTGTGTAAATAGCTGTTGAAAACGGATTGTATATATATATATATATACACATATATATATATATATATATATATATATATAGAGAGAGAGAGAGAGAGAGAGAGAGACGATATATTTGTTTCTTGTACGCACATTTTACGCAATTTTTTTAAAGCGTCGTTGATCGAGATCACCTGTGTGTCACCTGCACTTGGGAAATCTGCTTAGTTTAAGCAGCCTCTAGTGAACTTTTACGGAATTTTGAATCCTCATGCAAAGCTTACTAAATTTTATTCGTGTATTGTTATGATTCTGAGTGAAATTTGTTAACTTTCCTTGTATTCTAAACCAAACCCCCAAACTTGTAAAAGCTTATTCTTGATTTCATGGAACATTTACTGACATGATAATGCATTATCCCTTTTAAAAATCGGAGTCGATGCGGCGGCCGTGTTAGGTTAAGGTGAAGGTCATTTCTCTGTGACATGTTAGCCTTGTAAGTCTTCCGAGTGTTGCTTCCTCGAATATTTCCACTATCTCTGAAAGGAAACATCCATAATTGGGTATTCTTACTTCCTGCTCACATGTTTCCTCAGTTGTGTCTCATTATTAACTTTTATATACATGACTTTTATAATCTGGTTCCAGCTTTCTCACATTAATTGAAAAAAAAAAGAAAAGAAAAAAAAAAGAGTTTAAATCATAAAAGCTCCTTGTTTGAAATCCAATTTTTTCCTAATCGAAGAAATGTGAGAACTTCCTATCTGCTTGATGGATGCATAAATCCCTTTCAAGAACTCATTTCCTTCTTCATGAATATTTGACCACATTGACATTGGGCGCATACGGTCATATGCCACGTCTCCAAGGGCAGACACTCTACAATAGTTTACAACCAGGAAATATCTGTCCTTAACCATACCTTTAAAAAGAAACAAGACTTGCTTCCTGAAGAGTATTTTACTTCGGGTTACTTCACTGACATGATTAATAGTTCTGTCTCTAAATGATAGTGCACTTTTTCATGAATATCTTGCTAATGCCTCTGCTTTCAATGACGCCCAGGGGTAGATTTTTGTTCCAGTGCATTGTGATTAACGGATTCCTATACCTTCAACCAGCGCTTACTTAACATCGTGAGTAGCAACATGAATAAGATACGAAAGTACTGAACTCTAGTCTTCCCACCAATGGTCTGACCTGTTGAGCCTAGTTTTTTATCTATCGAAACAAAGTGATAAAGGATTTCAACAAGTAATTTGCAGTGAGAGGGGTGTTTAAATGCCGTAGGCACTATTCTGTAAGTGCAGCAAAACAGGCTAAACATCTAATCTACTTTTGGTTTTCAGTACTTTTGGCTTTTTGACATTATTTGACACGCATCTCTTTCATGGGGTTGGGGATAGTCAGAATAAACAAGCATGACTTACTTTGAATCGGCGCCCTGCGGGAGGGCATATCAAATGTTAGCAATACTCCTAATTGGGTCTCACGAGGTACTTCTCATTAAAAAGAAACCACTTCAATGATACTGGTGTAAAATTTCTTAACTGCGGTGAATTTAAATAATTAATGTACTCCCAAATGAGGGATTTCGTTTGATTATGAGGAAGTGATTATCGATGTAGTTGGGAGAAATCCAGTCTAATCAGGGAAAATGCGGTCCTTATCGGGCAGATTACAGCGTCTGGACTCCCTACCCATACATTGACGCCTTACTTGCATAATGCCGAGCATTAGATATGTAATAATCATCTCTGAAAACTTCTAATCATCGCAAAGATAATATTAGTTTGATTTCCTGGTGAGGAAGTCAGTGATTGAAAAGCACGCCAAGTAAAAAACAAATTTGCTCACGAAAGTCAGCTTAAAAATCATTAACAAGCTCATTTCCGGTGCTAAGACTTGACCCCTATCGTCTAAGGGTAGGAATGTTTTGAGGAGTATACATCAGTTTTAATTATTTTATATACGAACGATGAAATCGTAATACATATTAACATATTAATAATATTTCATCCATTAAATCATGAAAATAAAACGATTACACGTGGTAGAAATTGTATTCTTGGAGCCACAAAGATTAGGAATGTTGTTTCATATCCAAACGAGCCTGGTGCTTGCCCGTTGAGCAAAATTTGGAGAACTAAGCAAAATCGGTTGAAGGGAGTTGTGGTATGGAGGCAATGGAAATATGATAATGCTATTTTATCTGTTTCTAATTGAGGCATAGAAAATATTTACTAAAGGAACTTCGTTTATCAAAAAAGGATTTTCTAATTAAGCCCTGTAACAATTTTACTAGATGGAAAAAACGGACTTAATTACAGTTTTGTTTTATTGGCCTCTCTAACAGTGGTATAATTTAAGGTAACCCGTGATCAAAGGTTAACCCTGCAAATAACAAAACATCTCATGTAATACATATTTAAATGTTAACGCTACAGAACTCGCATTTTGTACTTTTTACTGCTTAGTGCCGAGCTCGATTTTTTAATGAGATTAGATTTTTTTTTTTTTTATCCGTGATCCAGTGGGAATTAGATGAGGAGACAGGGGTTGGGAGACAGAGTGACCTGCGTGGTTGTCCCGACAGTTCCCCTTCTACTGAACACTCTGTTGTTCTATTTTAAGGGGGTGTTGTAAGTTGGCATGGGGATAAATAGAACTGGGTTGTGGGTTACCCGGCAACTGGAGGTACCGGGTGGGTTGTGACGATAGGAAAGAAAGAAGAGAGGATAGGGATAGTAGGAGATGAGGTAAAAAAGAAGAGAAGAAAGACTTAAAGATAAAAGTATAAACCAAACCTAAGAGTATTACACCGCTGCCCAAGGCGGTCGCTGTGAGCGAAGGAAGGAAGGAGAACGCCGAAAGTAAATTAAAATCTAAACTAATCTAACTAAACCTATATAATCTAACTTAATAATTAAAATATAAGACCTAACTAACCTAACCTAAATCCAATGAGAATGGATAAAAATAAGGATACTCTTTTATACTAAAAAAACGCCCCCCCCCCAGCCTTCTGTTGACCCAACTTAAAAAAGTCCGTCACGCAGGGGCTACTTAAACTAAGCAGATTTCCCATGTGCTGGCATAACACACTTCAGAACTCATCTCACCACATCCTCTCTGATTTGTATGTGAAAATCTAATGAGTAAAAGGGGGGTGGGGGTAGTAAAGGCTCTGGGAACATAAAAATTAGAATAACTCACTTAATACATGAGTGATATGAACAAATGCATAGAACAACAATTATTGACCAACAATAGTTTAACAAGATTGATTATTTAACATTTTACGATATGACACATTATAACAGAGATTGAATTTTCGAATCCCCTCCCCTTCGAGTATGAACTTCCGAGTAGCATGAAACGTTTAAATATATTATTATTATTATTTATTAACGTCCACTTTTTGTAACTCAGGCTAATTGGGACGGGTTATCTACAGGTTACCACCCTTTTCTAGCCAGGGTGGGACTATGGATTTTATTTAATGAATTTCGTCACTAAATAAATTTCCTTGCCCAGGCGGGAATCGAACTCGCCACTCTAGGATTACCATGTGAGATTGAAGGCAACGCTTTAACTCGCATGGCTAACCAGAGCCCCCGTTTAAATATAGAGTACGCTATAGAACAAATAAACATTTTCCAGACATGAACGTAAAATCTTAATTGATGTCACCAAACAATGAATTTGCATGTCTCTTGCATAATAAAAGTCTGTCTCAAACAATATTTAGAAATCAGGCTTAGATTAAAGTCGTTCATGAGATATCAGCTGGTTAATGTCAGGAGTAGCTGTGGGGGTTTACTGAAGGCTGAAAAGTTAAAAATCCTAGAAACTCTGTTAATATTCATAATAGAGAAAATATGTATGTAACAACATTTATAGGTAATTTAATTTTCAATAAGATTGGTTATATACAATTTTTTGATTCGAACTTAAGGGAAATCTGCTCAATTGCAATTTTCATTTTGAGAAAACAATTATTTTTTTTCTAAATTTGATAATATTTTTATTTATTTGTTTTAGCCTTTAGTAAACACCCATCCTACTATTGCTGATTTCAATTTAAGTTATTATATCACTAAACGTCTCAAATCCAACTGAAAGTTTGAAGTCAAGTTTACTTCGAGTTATTATTATACTTAGAAAGAGATAGAGAATAGAATTGCGATGGCATCATTCGCGTTTAGCTTACGTAGCCCAGCTAAAAATAAATAAGATATATATTTATGAATCGTGAATCTCTTATCGGGAGACATCGATATTTGAGGAGCGATTGTCTGGTCTCACGTGTCGAGCGGTCCAAAAGTAAATGGAAAACTTGCATGTTGGGTCCCAAGGGGAATAACATCTCATCAAGAAGCTTTTAAGAAACTTTAATTAAACTATGTTATTTAAAGAAAAACAAAAAAAACAACCAGGGAAACACATTTCATTGTGGAAAGCATTGGCATTGAAAACAGCCTTTAACGCAAATCTGATAACCATCAAATATCTCAGATCCACATTCTTCTCATTTCATGTTCACGGTGAATACATTGTGATATTACGGGTATATAACATTAACATCATTTATCATTTATGGGAATTCTTTATTATGGATTGCTGCCTCAGTGAAGCGTGATCGTCATCAACTGTTTAATTAAAACTACTCAAAGTTTACAATCTCTTGTCTAGTCGGAACAAAAACTGTCATAGACCTAATTTTGTAGAAAACCTAATATACAATTTTTTTCTATGCATCTTTGCTCGAACTCTAATATCGACCGAGTAATTCGTATTTTTTCTTCATTTTACGAACTAAAAGAAATATTGAAATGGCGGTAATTTCCAATTTCAACGGGATTATCCGTTTTGTTCTTCCTAGAACCCCACTTTCACCATTTTCGCTGTAGTCTACGGCATGTATTTTGGTGTAGAGATACGTATGTATCTCGCATAACTCAAAAGCAACTGGTCTTAGAGTGTTGAAATTTCATATTAAGAGCTTTTGTACCATCTAGTATCTGCGCCTCTCCTTTTGATGAAAGGCGGTTAAGAGGGAGGAGGGGGTGGATATACAAATTTCCTCGTACAAAAAAAATTGTATACCATTAGTTTTATTAATCATGAAAATATCAATATATTAAGTTCAATGACATTTTTGAACAGGAGTTTTGGGACGGAAATATCGTGTATTACTTTCAAATTAAATTATTTTAAATGAAGTGCACCAAAACATATAATTTGTTTTATTAAATAGCAGCAGAAGGAATTAATGTGGTGTACACATTATTTTTTAGTTTTCAATCTTCAGTAAGCTATTTTCACTTATAATAACTATCAATAAATATCTCACGTCCAGCTTAAATTTCATATCTCGTGTTCATAGGGTTCATATTAGAATAGAAAGTGACAAGGCATTGCAGGAGGTGGAAAATATATTTTGTTTAACTAACACCTGATTAGTTTACACAAACATATTTTGTTCTAGTTAATGGTTTCACCGGCCAGATCTGCATGTGTGTGTGTGTGTGTGTGTGTGTGTGTGTATATATATATATATATATATATATATCTATATATAAAGAATGTATAAGGAAGAATAATCACCATTAAGAGGGAATAAACAGAAAACAAGGAGTCATAGGGAGCAGGAGTTAGAGATGACAAGGGCGGAAATGGGAAGTACTAGGACCACCCTTCGTGTGACCATACCTCCCACTGGTTGCCACATGCCACCATCCTTCACATTTAGAAAATTCACTGAAGGGAAATATTTCCTCAAATGCCCCTCGATCCTACTTAGGAAATGACGAAAATGGGTTCCTTTCAAAATTATATGTATATATATATATATATATATATATATATATATATATATATATATATATATATATCACTTAATCAATCAGTGGCCTATTGAGCAAAGAATCCTACTTAACAGATACAATAAGGGACTTTGAAACTTTACTGAAAACTTATATATTATTGTGGGAAACTGGAACCCTATTATGGCTAAATTTTAAGAAGTGGAATTGTACAATTTTTAATTTACCTATCTGAAATATTATTTGAAGAAATATTAAATTACTTATTTTCTATTATTATTAATTATTTCCATTGTATATTTCAAACATGTTTTATTTTATAACACTCTATTCTTCTTTTTTATTCACTTTTCCTTTTTTTTTTATTCCTTTAAAATTTAAAAAAATATTGTATTAATTATTTTTAAATTAACAATTTTTTGTATCTGAATTATAAATACGTGTGATCTACTAAGCAATAACCCTGCTTGATCTGATTACAGCTAATAGCAGATATAATTTATTTTTGCATGCGATTAAATTTGGAGAATGATATTGATAAATAAAGAGTATTTAGTCTAGAACATAAAATCTCAATTGAATACATCATACCCAACATATTTGAGTGTATTTCGCATAGTTACAGTACATTCAAAACAATATTTTATATTTAAGCTTGGAATAGAACATTTAATAATACTTCAGCTTAAGATTGATGTGAGATGAGTAGAAGAGGGAGTTTACTGAAGACTCCATACTAAAAGATGCAAATATCTCCACTAATATTCGGGATACAGAAAAAAAGTCCATCACGCAGGTGTTGCTGGAATGACACATTAGAAATGTCATTTCACCATATATATAATTTTCAACGGACCTCATTTTCGTCATCTCCAGGGTAGAATCGATGGACATTTGAAGAACTTTTTCGAAAATCGTCATGAGTATGACCTCAATATCTGATTTCCTGCTAGGGAAATCTGCTAACAGGTGCAAGTTCGATCCCACCAAGGGAGAACATTAGTTCACGAGCCACCAGAGCGCGCTAGTTTCACAGTGCTTATGGATCAGCGCGAGTCTGACGTGTGATTATGACTCTCTTAGAACCTGTCCATAAGCAGACTGATAGTGCGAAATGGCCACAGACCCCCGGACATAATGACGTTCATCAATCTCCTGGAGACAACTCATTCCAGGTCCTCCTTGTTTGCCGGGGATCACTCGCTTTGTGAAATCTCTGATCACGAATCCCACTCGTGGTTGACTAAAGATATCAAAGATCTATAATGCCAACCTAATACACACACGCGCTCATGGATGTAACAAAGATCCGAGGGAAGCTAATGGATATTAGCCTCGTGTGATGAAAAATAAAGGATTAATTAGGATTTTTATAATCCAATATTTATGTTTCAATAGGAAGGAGTTTTAATTTTCATATGGGAAAGACGACTAACATAGCTTGTAGTAAAATGTTTTGATATTCCATTCCTAAAATATATTGATAATTATTTCAATTTGTTTCAGGAGTAACAAATTGCAAGCCTGGTCACCTAGTCTGGGTCAACTGCAATTTATGTACTTGTAATAAATTGGGAAGGCCGAACGCTATCTGTGCAAGAATGTGGTGTCAACCTGAACCAACAAGACCAGCGATTCCATACAGTTTTAATGATATATAAAATTACTTAGTTGTAACTTTCTATTTATTATTAATTTATTATCTCTAATTTAAATACAAAATAAATTATAAATACTGTGTTAGTCATACCATTTTCCTATTTCATTTTCATCGCCTCTTATTTTATTCTCAACATCGTTTACAATTCTTAATCATTTAATATATCTTAACAATGCATTTTCTGATTTGAATTTTATTCTGATTTGAAGGGGGCTTTGTTCCCTCCCTCAGGGTTCCCTCCAGCCAATCAGTTTAAATATATTCAGCCTCAATGCAACATGTACAGCAAACAAATTCAACTGCCCCATTAAAATACAAGGGCAGATAAAGTATTTCCGTTTTTTTTTCTAATATTCCTATGTGTAAATTAATTAAAACGAAGCTATAAGATAAGAGCATAAATTCATGTTTTCTTTATTTGCGTTTTTTGTTTTGTTTTTAGTTACCATTTATTGCACAGTCCTCTTTTTATAGTATCTGTTCAACTGACTAACTAGATGGCCCGACATCAGAGTTCGATAGGCCATGCCTAAAATGCATTAAAAGCACACATCATATAGTAAAGTATGGTTTCTTCTGGAGAGAAAATATGCCTAAATCAATGAGATTTCTTGAAAGCATATAACATTATAGTATTTTAAGAGCAGTAAGAAGATTGTCAAATGCTGAACTATCTGAAGATTCCAAACATCTTACTATGCTTACAGGCTAATGCCACCTAACATGTGTCCTTATCGATTACCACCGGATAAAAATTCGAAAAAGTTCATTTGATCTATACTATACTCGATTTTTAACCATTTATTCAACACTAAAGATCATATTTGTGATTTGCAAAAATCTGGATATGAATAGTGGGGGTTTAGAGAGGAGGAATTAGAAAATTCTAAATACCTCCGTTATTATTTGTCGTAAAATGTTATGGAGTCAATTTTGTTAAGCAATTGTTGTTCTATGTTTTTTTCTTCTTGAGAAATAACTCAAGTACTAAGCGAGTTATTCCTACTTTCTTCTTTTCTTTCTGTAACTCTTCCCTCCCCCCTCCTACTCATCGTTTCATTTTTTTTTTTCATAGAAATATGTGGAGAGGTTGAAATAGAATAGAAGGTATAGAAATATGTGTCATAGCAGCACGTGGGAAATCTGCTTAGTATACGCAGCTCCTGCGTGACGGACTTTTAGTCCTTCTCTCAAGTCCTGCTAAATCAAACAATTTCTCACATGGTGAAATGATACCTTGATGTCATCTCGAAATCGAATTTCTATTTATACTGTGATAGGAAACCTTTCCAAAGAGGACACGATATTTTTAGTGGCAAAGTTGCACGAAGTGAAAATCTTATTATTAAGAGTAGGGATTTATAGAAGACTGAAAACCGCAAAATCCCAATATATTGGGTAATATTCAAGTTATAGAAAATAATTTTTTAAATAACAACTGTAGAAACATACATTTTGAGCAATAGAGGTTATACGTGAAAGTGTATTTTAGTAACCCCCCCCACCCCCCCCCCCTTGGAGGCGCACGAACGACGGCGGCCATTTTCTTTTTCTAACTATCTTTTTTAACACTTTAAAATTTCCAAAATACTCCTTCGGAGGTTAAAACCAAGAGTGAGGGGTTTGTTGTTCTAACTTTAAATTTTTAAACATTTTAAAATTTTCAAAATACGGCATCGGTGATTTTAAACGAGGGCGAGGATTATAACGAAACAAGATGGCGGCGTAGGGGGGACTAAACTACACTTTAGCCGAGGTTATACAATTTTCGAACCGACTCATAATAATGGAGATATTTGGAATTTGTATTTTACCCCTTCTCAAACGATTCCTCCCCGGGAATAGAATTTGTTGCATTTGACCTTGAACGCCGAATAGTTTCATTTCAGTGAATTTCTTCTTTCAATTTTCTGGTCAAACCGTACTGTGTATAAAAAAATGTTTACTTCCCATTAACCAGAATTAGTAAAACTAGGAAATGGTTTCATAAAACTCAACATTGAAAACCACTTCACTAAGAAAATAATTCTGAAGTGGGCCACAGATATCCTCGTATTAAATTAAATAAGTAATTTTTTTGATGCATTTCATTTAAAATTGATTTTATGTATGTAATTGATTACTAATGTCGGATATCTCCATCCTAGTGCATCCGTTCAAAATATATCGTATGCATAATTTATAGGCCTTTTCATGGTAACTTCATATAAAATGATTTCATTTCATTACTATGTACGATATCTCCATCCCAATGCATCGGATCAAAAAATATCGCATGCATAATTTATAATATATATTTTAATTTATTTTACAGAAATGGTTTTATACGAATGTTTTAGTGCCTCTGTTGGGTACGAAAAGTTGTGCACTTTTAGCAGATTTCCCTTAAGGGAAATCAGCTAATGAGGTTGTACTCATGACGCGATTTTCGAAATTTTTCTTCAAATGTCCATCGGTCCTACCCAGGAGATGACAAAAATGAGGTCCGTTCAAAGCTGTATATATATATATATATATATATATATTTGTCTGTTACCGCTCTAGCGGTCGCAATTTTTGTCTTTTCGTTATCAAACTTTATATATAATCGTTTTATACAAAAAGAAAGATCAAGTTTAGAGGGGGAGAATTTCAAAAATTCTTAATATCTCCGTTATGCGTCGGATCGAAACATTGTATAGAACCAATCTTATTACAAATGTAATGTTCTATAAATGTTGTCAAGTACATTTTTTCACTATCGTGATTATTTACTGAGATATTTGCATTTTTTAGTTTTCGATCTTCAGTAAATCCCCACTCCTACTCATCTCATATTTTCAATATTCTATTATGTTATGAATCACTTTATTTGAAGGTTAAATACCAAATATTGTTCTCATTGAACTTTTAAGTTTTGAGATAAATGCAAATACGTGGCGCACGTGGGAAATCTGCTTAGTTAAGGCAGCCCCTGTGTGACAAACTTTTTAATCTCGCTCCTCTCTAAATCCCCATCCATCTCTTCCCTTAGCCGATTTTGACCAAAAAGAGAGCTAAACAATTAGACAGTACGAAATTTCACCTAAGGTTAGTTATTTTAGCAGATTTCTCCGAAGAGAAGAGCCACTATTGAGGGTGTAATCATGACGCGATTTTTGAAAAATTTAAAAAATTACTGTATATATGTATACAAATATATATTTGTCTGTTACCATTCTAGCGGTCCTCATTTTCTTCTTATCGTTACCAAACAAAATATATTAATCATTTCATGTAAAAAGAAAGATCAAGTTCGTTAATGCCTGAAATCGGACCAGTGGGAGAGGGGGATTTCCGAAAATTGGAAATATCTCCATTATTAAGAGTCAGAATGAAAAATTGTATAGAAACAGTGTTGGGCAAATTTAATTGCCTATGTCATATTAACAATAAGCGGTTATATTATGAAGCACCTTATATGAAGCCTAAATACCAAATAATGTTGAATTGAACTTTTACGTTTTGAGATAAAAGCAAATACATGATGAACATGGGAAATCTGCTTAGTTAAAGCAGCCCCTGCATGACAGACTTTTTGAGTTATGCGAGATACGCACATACACAGGTCAAAGCTAGTCAAAATTACCTCCAAGCAGGTCAAAAAAAAAAAGAACAGATAATTCCCTTGAAATCTAAAAACCAGACATTTTCACGAATACAATCCTCCCTTTAGTTCCTACAAGGAAATAAAAATATACAATCTTTTCAGTTCAAAAAGAATAATAATTATTATAATAAACATATTTTCTTATTTGGAAAACTCTCCATAACAGGTGCAGCCTTGTAATTCTATAAAGAAACACCATAACAAATAATAATAGTATTTTTTAAATATTTAATATTCTGTTGTTGTTACATCAAGGGAGTCAGCAGCTAGATAAAAAAGTCTGTCATGCAGGGGCTGTGTAAACTAAGCAGATTTCCCACGTGTAGTTATGACACACTACTGATCTCATCTCATGTAGATTTTCTACTTCTAAATAACTCCCTTAATTTTTGAGTTACGAAAAAGTATATAGAGCATTAGTAGTTTAAAAGATTGGTTCTAAAACATTTTTCAATTCAGCTCATAATAATAGAGATATTTTGAATTTTCGAATTCTACATAACATGTTTATATTATTGAATTTCATTCTGTACATGTGCCTTTTTAATTGCCTTCATAAAAGATATTTAATAAATGTTTATAAAATTATTAACTATTTTTTTTTAAATATTCCTATATCAACCTGCCCTAGCCCCAAGCTAAATATTTACAACTTTCGATTAGGGTTGAAATGGTAATGCAAAGCCTTTAATATGATGTAAAATTATTTTCTGAATCAATTTTTGGAAGTGGGTGAAATCAATTTACAGAACAAATAATTAAAATTTTGTATATTAAATAAAAATGAAGTGTATCACATAGAGGCAAAATATGGCAACTACTGTTTTTTATTATCTAGTTGATCATAAATGGTTAGAGGAATAGTCTAGCCACTTCTTAATTAATAAAACATCAATTAATGTAGCATCAGGTTGCTGCTTTACATATTTTAAGGCTAAACTGAGTGCTTCTTTTCCTTCTGTGTGGCTTACATGATCTTCAGACTGTGCCTCAATGTTTTCAAAGAACTCATCTTTATCATTATCTGAAATATGACAGAGAACTGAAGAAGTGCACTCTTCTTCACTTTCTTTTTTAATACAATTTATATTAGTTAGAGAACTGTTAGACTCTAAGGAGTTTTCAATAAAGAAACAACTGGTATTAAGTTCTTCTTTGTTGTCATCCCCTGGATTTTCTTTTTGATGAATTCCATGCCTTTTCTTCCATCGAGCAAGCCAACCATTACTTGCAGTAAAATTACTTTTATTAGACATATTGGCTTCAAAAATTAAAGCTTTTTCTTTTAGCATAGATCCAGTTACCGTAATTCCTTTTTTCTGTTCTTCAACAAACCACAGCCAAAGTGCTTCATCAACATTGTTATGTTTTGGCTTTTTAAGTGTACGTCTAGATAACAGAGAGCCATCAACTTTAGAACTGAATGTTTCCAATTTCGTCCGATTTTTTTTCCAGTCTCTCACAGTATTTTCACTTACACCAAGTTCACCTGCAACCTTAAGAACTGGTTCTCCATTATCAATTTTACTCAGAGCTGACAACTTCTCCCCTACACTTACAACAACTCGTTTCCTTTTTTTACTGTAATTCATTACCAGTATTTTGAGACTAATTTGAAATGTACGATGTGTATAGAATATAAATAGTATATGCATGTGACCACATATGTAGATCAAGAGTGAACAGTACTGTTTCTTATTCCATTCTCAGATATTGTAAGTCCCATTACTTTGGAGGAGAATACATTATGAATTTAAAAATAAAATGTTTAACCACTCAGGCACTATAAAATACATGGACCCCTGTTCATCATGAATGACAGATACTCTTAGGGACCAATGATTCTCATAATATTTGATCCCTTCCTGTTAATGGAATCAATCTCTTTCAAAAGAAGGGCTACATTTTGTCTCAAATAATGAAATTTAGATAAAGGCACTTCCAAGCTCTTAGTTGTTCCATCTGTCAGAAGTAACTCCAAATATACAACAGGTTCCAATACTCTGGATAAATCCCTGAAACATTTTGAAAAATTTAGAAAACTAAAAAGATGCCCAATGTTTGCTAGTTAAAAAAAGTATTATTAAAACATGCAACAATTTATGCTTAAAATAATTGACATATTCCAATTGTTTATTCATGAATGAATGCAACATCTTACATACAATACAATTGATGAAACATTAGTAGTCTTCTTTAATAAAAATGATTAATATGAAATAAAAGTTAACAACAGAAAAACATTAAATGTGAAGTGTCTTTAATTAATAGTGCGGGGAGAGAAGCAATTTTGGTTAGGCTTAAATCTAAAATAAAAATATCCTTGATAAAAAATGATATGATTTTGACAAAGTCAGAATATTCAAAGAGGTAAAAAAAAAGAAGTATTAATTAAATAAAATCATTCTAATTATTTTTACTGAAAAGTCGGGTAATTTGAGGAGACTAAATTTCATCTAGCATAATTATTTTTAAAAAGTCTGTCATTCAAGACCTGTGTAAAGTAAGCAGATTTTTAATGATCCAACTCAAAAAATGGAGATATTTTAATTTTTTATTTATCCCTTCTCTACACCTCTCCCCTCTCCAATGAAAACTACAGGTCATATTTAAGCTTATAGTAAGATGCTTTGCAATAAACCGGCTTAATGTGAAACAAGCCTGTTCATTTGGTTTTGAATATGATAATCTATATAAATAAAACTCAAAGGTTTGCCTGATTTTCAATTTAAATTTGACAGGGAACTCCTTTTTTTATATGTTAGACCAATCTAAGAATAGACTCAAAACTGAAAATCTTGTCTGTCTGCACATTTGTTACTCGATCACTCAAAAAGCGGCTCAGAAAATTTCTTTGAATTTTTAGGTTTGTGAGTCAATCATCTCAAGGAACATCATAGACTACATGAGAATCCTAATTTTCAACTAGGAGGGGAGAGGTTTACTTGGATGTGATCATCAATATTTTCGATAGCATTGATTTTATCAAAAAAATTAAAAGTAAAGAATAAATCGTGTTTAGAATAATTATTTTGGTTCCAAATCTTTCATCTTTTATAAATTTTGAAATATTTTCTTCGGCGTTCCAGATGCCAAAGACTATTTCTGTTCCATGAAATTACTGAACAGACTTGGGAAATTATTTTTTTTTTGTATTAAGGGAATGAGTATTTTTAAGATGAGCGATTTGATACTTTACATCTCATACTTTGTTACTTTATACCTCAAACATTTTTATACTGTATTACAAGAGAATGCCTGAACAAAATTGTATCATATCTATTCTCAAATAATAGTGTACTTTTAGTATACATTTGTGTTATTGGTGAATATGAGTTTGTGAATCTAATTTTTATATTTCTATGGGAAACCATTTATATTTCAACCCATCAGCGACGGGTAACATGGCTAGTATATAATAAGAAAACAACATTCTCTTGCTCTGAGTATTCACTAACATACACCAATGATAGGAAGTTTTAGGTTAGTGGGCTAAAATAATCACAATGGGAACAAGCCATTCATTGGTAGTTTTTTTTTGTTTCTTTTTTGGGAGTGTTATTGAAATAAAAGTAAGCATAAAGTAAAATCTTCAATGTGGGAAGACTTTTCTTTATCTCTATATTCCTACTTCTGGCATCCTAAACATGATGACAACCAGTCGAGCATCAGCTGTTGCAGTACTTTGCTACCACAACATCAATGAAGAAACATGCCAGCACTCCAAAAAGGCACGCATGTGCAAAAAGGAATTAGTATAATAAAGTAAAATCTACATTGTGGGAAGACTTTCCTTCATCCATAAAATAGTTTTCAGTTATTTATTCTTATATAACAAAAAAACTGTGATTACCTTAAAAAGTCTCGTCACACAGGGACTATGTAAACTAAGCAGATTTCCCATATACAGGTATGATACTTTACTGTTCTCATCTCACAATATTTTCTCTAATTCTAAATAAAAGTCCGAATAGTAAAAGGCTCAAAACAAGAAAATATGAACAACTTGCTTAATATATGAGTTATGGATAAGTGTATAAACAAAAATTGTAGAGCATCAATGTTCTAACAAGATTGGTTCTATAACATTTTCAATCACAATAAAGGAAATATTTTGAATTTCGAACCCCCTCCCCTAAACCTCCTCTATGTGTTAACCAATTTCAGCCATTATCGAATATGAACATTATAATTGAATTAAATAGTTAAATATTGAGTATGGTAGAGATCAAATAAACATTTTTGAGTCAAGACTAGAAAGTCTTAATTGATGATGTTATCCCACTGCGTATTCGCATGAATCACATACAGTAAACTTTCTATGAAGACTATATTTGATATTTAAGCATTGAATAAAGTGGTTCATAATATAACATCTTATTGTTAATATGACATTAGTAGCAGTGAGGGTCTCCAAAAATAAAAAAATGCAAATATCTCTCTTAATAAACAAGATAGTGAAAAAACATATATAACTACATTTTTAAAATATTAAATTTTCAATAAGGTTGATTCTATACAATTTTTCAATGTTATTTCGAATTTTCGAAATTTTTCCCTCCCACTGATCGATTTCAGCCATTAACAAATTATCTATATTTTTGCATAGAATGTTTAAATAGCGAGTTTGCAATAATTAAACAAAAAATATGAGTGCAAGAGCATTACCATATATTTATATATATATATATATATATATATATATATATATATGCTAAATGTTTAACGGACCTCATTTTCGCCATCTCTTAGGTAGGATTGATGGACATATGGGGAAACTTTTTGAAAATCGTGTCATGAGTACAACCTCAATAGATGATTTTCCTCAAGGGAAATCTGCTAAAAAGGAAAGGAAAGTTACATTTAACTAAATGTCAGAGTTTCTTTCGCATAGCACTAAAACATATGATATATATATATCTATATATATATATATATATATATTTATATATATATAAAACATTCATTTTTTTAATTTAAATGAAACAGTGTCCTGTGAAGTCTGACCAATTAAAATATAAATGGGCCCCATAAATATGTTGACTCATCAAAAATTTATTTTGTGAATAATGCTTATGTACTGGAAGGTGAAGGATACACATCGACAAATAAAACAAAGCTATTCTTTGTATTTATTTCAATTAATTAATAGTATTCCAATAGGCCCAAGTTCAAAATATATGTATTAGGTCAATATTATTTTTCTATAAAAATAAGTCTTTAAGTTATTTAGAACCTTTATGTTGTGGTAAAATGTCACTTTAACATTTGTTAGCCCAGATAATAGTTACTCCTGTTAAGGAATTGGTCCTTAATATCTAGGAAGTCTTTGAGTACAGGAATTGATTCTCCCATGAGGAAAGAAAATTTATTTAGCAGAGAATTATGCACTGAATTAAATGCTTAGTCTTATCCTGGCAACAAAAGGGTAAGTAAACTTTAAAGTAGACTCCACTGCTGAAACTGGACTTAATTTGTTTTTTTAATTTTTAGGTTATGGATATCTATAAACAAATGGAAAGGAGCTATAAGGCGAGACCAATAACTTGGCATTCGCACATAAAGATAAGACTCAAAATTCAAAATAAAAGATTTAGTTTATTTTAAATACAAAATTGTCTTACCTAGACGAGATAATAATATTAACACGCCACTTAATATCAACTACTGAATTCATCGTAATAATTCAATTCAAACATTACAAAAGAAGAATTTACTTAAAGGAAAATAATGAAAAGCACCAAGTCAACTTTGGTGAGTGGCAAAAGTTATCAATGTAATCAAACACGCTAGGTCTTAATGATAACGATGAAGTCTACATTGGGATCGCCAAAGAGCAACTCTAGCTCCTTTATCAATATTTTTAAAAATTTTCTTTCAGCTCAAAATTGTTTTTTCCTATGTATATTTGAGTTTGATTTAACACAACAACAGTATTTTTAATGGTTATTAAAATTGATAAGTCTACTTCATGTAAGCGCACCAAAGTTTTCCACTACTAACCATTATGAAGTTATTTAAATTCCATTGGATTTCAAAAGAATTCTATTAAAATCTTAAACACTTTCTGAGATTACACTCAGTAAAAGAAGCGTTTTCATTTAACACCAAAGCGGGTATAAGGGCTATTGGTGAGCAAACTAGCTTAAAGCTGGGGCTATTGTAGTTGGCAATGTGAGTAAGAAGTCTTAATGCATTTGGTAAACATTGAATCGGGGGCTCGATTCCCACGAGGATAATTGAAATTTAGTAAGTGACGACCCACCATAATAAAATTCTTAGTTTCATCGTGGCTAGAAAAGATTGGTGATTTGTAGATAGTTCGACCCCATTAGCCATGCTAGCATAAAGTGGACGATAATAATAAGAACATTAGGCTTAAAACCGCACTCCCGCCATCCGACCTTATTCCAATTAAACTAGTTCGTTATAACCTCATTTAATTTTTTTTGCATTAATTAATTTCATTTTCTTATTTTGATATCATAATCGTTTTCATTTAGAAAGTCAATTGAATATCTTCGGTAATTTCTTTTAAGAAGAAAAGAAAAGTACCTACCCATTGCGTTGGTGGGTTGTGATTTTAGCCCATCCTTGCAACTCGTGTATTGTGAATGAGTTTTTAAAAATATGCTTTAAATTTTAGTAAAGTGTATGCGTTTAGACCAGGATATTTTAGAAATAAAATGGGTTTATTTAACAATTTTTATAAGGATAGAGGCACAAATAATTTCAGGAGAGGATTACCGTAGTTAAATAGTATGACTATGAGGTAAGCAATTTGAATTTGGCTTATATTTAAGATTGATCATTGATTTTACCTCTTTGTATTGAATATGACAATCTTAGATAAAAAATTATCTCTGTTATTTGAGGGTTTGTTATTTTCTCTCATCTAGTCACACACTAATAATTTATGTTCTCTGTTCAATTATTTATTTAAATCATCTATTAAAATCGACCCAAAATATTCAATTTTCTTGAAATCCTGGAAAAGTTTTGCTCATAAGGATCAACTGCTGCCGGCTGAATTATTCCTAAAAGAGGATGTTCAAAAATCCATTCTTAGGCAGGCAATTTGCTGTATAAAATTAAATTTTAATTTATAGTCTTTATGGCCTTTTTATTAAATATTAATAAATTCAACAAAATAGACACCCATAGGCTCAATGAATGTCTTAATTCCTTCAGATATTTGTATTTCAGTAGTAGTGAAATGTCTCATTTATTCTGCCTATTTGACATTTTCTCTATGTACATTTAGAGCATAATTATTTTAAGTATGCAGTTTTACTTTATTATTTTGAATATATATTCTTGACATGGATAATAACATTACTGTTTTAGTTTAGTATAAAATTCTCATATAACAAATACTCTTAATTAATTATTGCTATATAATTAATTTTATCACCTTTGGAGATTCAAAACAAAAAAAATATGTTTCTTGGAGCCACTGAAGTTGTTTCTAAAAACAAAATCAATCATTTTCAACAATACAGTATTTTTTTGTTTGCTTTAGGGGAAACACGTTAACAACATCATAAAAAAAAAAAAATAGTAAATAAATAAACTGGAAAATTGACTTACTTGGAGCAATCAACCACTTATATTTCTATGAATGAGGGAGTCGGATAGTTTTATATATAACTCTCTAAATAAAATAATAAATCATAATTGCCTTATAACAAAAGAAAATAAATGAAATTGTATTTAATTTCAAAAGGAAATAAGGCTTGGGAATGCTTATAGTGACTTAGTTACAGTGGAAAAATCTTGTCTTAACAATTATGTTCATCTAGAGAAGAATCAGCCTTCAGTCACCCCTACTTGTATTCATCTCATTATTATTTTCTACATTTGTTATGTTTTTCATTTTTTTCTAATTGAACATTATACGAGCTATTTGCATTTAGTTTTCAAATAACCCCTTCTCCTACTCATACTATTTTTATATGATATTTCACTAAATTTTTTATCTTCAGCAATATTTTCAAGCCTTGTTTCTAAAGAGTGCTTTTCAAGTGAAATGTAGAGATTGACGTCTGTTGGAATAAAATAGATAACAATGAAACTGGCTTAGTTATTATTGTTATTGAAACTGGCTTAGTTTACACAGCTTCTGCATGACGAAACTTTTGAAAAAATATAAAGCATAGAGTTTCTAAATCCCCTCCTCCAATTTTTCATTCTTCAGTGAGATTAAAATGAAGTCAAACATAATCATGTCAGAAATTTGACCATCATAGTTTAAAACTCTGCTTTTTGTTAATGTAATAACACATTTTCATCATTAGTGTAAGGTCTTTTAACTGTGAGTGCAGTTTATTTAAGTTCGACTTAAAGCACTGTTTCCTTACAAATATTGGTAATATTAAGTTATACCCCTGCATTTGTCATATTTATACTATAGAGAGGGAAAAAAAGGCATCATCGAGAAGAGGCAACTACAAAAAATATTGTAGTTTTTAGAGCTGACATCACCATTATGGTACAGAGTTTGTTGTCTGCCAGATGTTTTGATACCCTGTACTGGATTTTAAAGCTGTTTCTCCTAGAGAATAAAAGAAAATAAATAAATGATTCAGTTTTAAATATCCATGCACCTACTGAGGCATCTCTGAAGACAAGAACAAATTACTCTCAATATTCAAGCATTTTAGTGAACACTAAAGATCATATTTGATAATGACAGGAATGAAGAATTATGAATAGGGGCAGGGGTAAAGGGGTTAAAAATACCTCTGTTATTATGAGTCAGATTGAAAAATGTTAAAATGATGGTTTACAATTTTTGTATGATTTTTTTAATAACTAAAATATTAACAGAGCTATACATACTTTCATGTTTTAACCTTTAGTTATCCTCCCCTTTTATTCATTGGATTGTTATTTAGAAATTCAGAATATATGGTGAGATGAGATCTGTAGTGTTTTGTGCCGGAATGTGGGAAATGTGTTTAGTTTACGCAGCCCCTGCGTGACAGACTTTTTCTATTAATGAAGTAATTTCTCATGTAAATAATTTTAAAATTTCATTTTTTGCAGATTTATAAAATACTTGGAACTCTACATATGTAAAAAAACAACCCTCTTCTGGTGAAGATGAATCTCTTTCTGGGGCACCATTAGGATCCAAATTTGTAACTAGTGATCATGAAGATGAATGCACTCAAAAGTTGAATAAATTACTGGACCAGGTAAAATCTTCCTTAATTGTACTATTATAATACTAGCAGT
The DNA here is from genome assembly GCA_019009955.1 of Riptortus pedestris. Classification (NCBI taxonomy): domain Eukaryota; kingdom Metazoa; phylum Arthropoda; class Insecta; order Hemiptera; family Alydidae; genus Riptortus; species Riptortus pedestris. Next base: position 201,495,452 of record CM032228.1, on the reverse strand, counting down.
ATTGTATTTAACTTTTTGTGTTTAAAAAAAGAAAAGAAAATACATCACCATTATCTTGTAGTTGCAATGCTTAGGTTCTTTCCAAAGCTACTCTATATGCCCTCTCTTAATATGCCCTACAAAATCCATGAGATGTTGGATGTCTTTGGAAAATGTCTTCCTTAGGCTCGCTCTCTCATCCCTTGTGCCCTATAATATTACCTTCAAATACATTTCTGGTGAAACCTTAATGCATTTATACTCAAGAGGAACAGTAGCTATCAATTAAAGACCAAAATTTTCTATACTTGGTAGGATTATCTTATTTTAAGCCTTTAATTGATAACTGTTGTCCCTCATTAATATATTGACTCGGGATGTAATAGTCGGAGGGGTTTGGTTTCAAGAGAAAAGTTCTTCGTACAAGATGGTAGTCATGCATGTAGGTCGTGTAATAAAGCACTGTTTGACAGCCTTTTTTTTAAAAAATTGTTCTAACTCCCAATGGTTTAATTATTCTTTCAAAATGCCCAAGCCATATTCTTCTGCATTTTGTTTTATTATTTATGAGATCATTTGAGTTCATCTTTCAGTTTGAGAATTTATTTGTCATCCTGGGTTTAAGAACTAGTTTCTGTATAATTTAGACCTCACCCAGAGCTAGTTTCAATCCTGTTTTTTTCTTATCAAAAATAGAGAAAAACCATCTTGTATGTAAACAAAAATATTTAAATATCATTACAAAATTGATTGTTTGTTATAATTATTAACTGGAATTATTAATGGCTATGGATATCTTGAGATAAAAATTAAATTTTATATACTTTTGTTTATTAATAATAAATTACAATTTTTAATTTAATATTATTATTAATTGATGAAACATATAATTTTATAATTATTATTATTATTGTTAAAAAATAAATATTAACACTTAGAACGGAACATCCGTTTTTACCATGTTAAGGAGAACATCCGTCTGACAGACTGTGTGCACTGAAATCTCGGAAATTATTGTTAATTTTACCGGTTTTTATATGTTCACCTTATAGAATAATATAAATTATCGTCAAACACTACTTGTAAGTGTGTAATAATACAAATCACATACACACACACTCGCTCAGACACGTATATACATATAATTTGGTTATTTCTTCCATTTTTTATTGGAAAAGAGCATGTTTTTTTACTTCATTTCAGGAAAAGTGCCAAGTATTAAAAATCAAACAAAAAATACAGTTTATTACATAATAAAATGTAAAATACAAAATAGCATAGTCATATATATAAAAAAGAGGAAAATATGTTTCAAAAATAATACATTCATCAATAGGAACCCACCAAATTCCAAATGTTAAGAAAAACTATACATTGTATGAAAATCCCATGTCAAATCGGCGATATAGCCAAGTATAGAAATGTTTTCTTCCACATTAGTAAATAGAGAAAAAAATTCTGTATGGCTACATCACTCCAACAAAGAGTTTACATAAGTATTGCACAGTTTTTTTGAACATTCAAGGCAACTAGGAGTCCCACAATTGACACATTTGTATGCTGTCATTCTGTTCTTCTGATAAGGACAATATCTGCAGGTCTTCTTTTTGTCCAATTTATCAGTTTTTGTTGTCGCGGAAGGTTCTTCTGTTCTCGATGTTGATGGTCCCCATAACCTTCTGAGGACCATCCGTCTGTGGGACGGAGGAGAGACTTACCTCTTAGAGGAACACCAGTCTGTGGGACGGGGTGGTTCACAGCAAAACTTCTCCTGCCAAGGTCACTCAGGTCGTATCAGCACTTCAACTGCTCGGTTCCACTCCGGGGTGACAACTGAAGACTCCCTTAGGCCCCCAGCCTTTTACGACTGATTAGAGCGTCACGACCGGACTAAAGAATAACTATACCCATCTGCCAGATGGATGTTCCGTTCTAAGTGTTAATTAATACAAAAAGTAATGAATTTAAAATAAACTTTTCTTTTAGGGTATTGAGAATAATAAGAATCATTTTTTCAGTGTTGTAAAATATCTTTGATATCAAAGTTTGTTGAAACAAAAAGTTAATAATAAGATTTTTAGTTATTTATTCACCAAATTAAATTATTCACAATATACAAAAAGTACATATAAAAGTTTTTCTAAACTAAATGCATCACCGCTCATTGTATCCTAGATCAATGCCATTCCTCGAACTTAAGTTTGTATACAGTAGGAGTCCAAAACACAAAAGAAACCAGGGACATAATGTAATGTATTTAAGCTATGCAATATCACAGACGAATGCGACCATCAGTGTCTGGACCAAGAGAGTTTTTGAGTAACTAAAGTCCGGTAAAAAATCAATAGTAATGAAATTCTCTATGACAGAATATTTCCATAATTCGAATCATCAGAAAAAAATTGATGTAGTAAATGTTTTAGCCTAAGTATTGAACTATCAAGAAAGGACTATCAGAGAGAAAATAACTGTAAACTCAGCACACTGGTTTCCAATCTCATCTCAACAATTTTTTGGGTTATTAATCCTGGGGAAGCCAAAGGAACAGTAAGGAATACAGATCCGAATAATGGATCCAATCTGAACTTATTCGTATGGCGGCTGTGCCCTTGGAGCTTCTATACAAGTTTAAGTATATAGGATATGACAGCTAGCTCTCATTATCTGTTGAAATACCATAAAGAAACTAGCAGCATGACTAATGAAACATTGGTGATAAATACCATGACTTAATAATTAATTGTTAAACCTTACTTGAGAGTAGGGGGTGAAGGCTCTGTTTTAAGTTAGGCTGGATTTAATCTGGTAGCAATTCGGGTTCCTCTCTCATCCTTGCTGATGACTCACCTGGTACTCTTCTTAGAGATTGGCGCTTAAGCTTTTGTGAGAATTATTGTAGCTACATTCTATACAAGTATAATTTTGAGTCTAGAGAAGTATATTTTTAGTTACAGTATATAGACTGATGTGCAATTAAGTAGTTATGAGGAGAACCTACTTGAAATAAGTAGGGCTCATGAACTGCTAAACAAGGTCTCCACTTGGAGCTACAGTAAAGAGAACCAGAGAGTCCTGAAGTTGATGGTTAATTAGTACTAGAGAGATTTAGAGTGCAAGCCATTAAAATATATAAAAGTTCGTCATGCAGGCTATGCAGCAACTAAGCAGATTCCCCACATGATGGTATAACACACTTTCGATCTCATATTACAACATATTCCCTATTTCTGTGTAAAAAATATATGAGTAGAAATGGTGTTGAGGGGGAGGGGGAGTTACTGAAGGTTCTGAAAACAAGAAAGTATGAATACTTGAGATATAAAAAAATGCATAGAACAACAATTGTGGACCATCAGTAGTTTAACAAAATTGGTTCATAACATTTTAAAATTCAACTTATAATAAAGGAGATATTTTGAATTTTCAAATCACCCTCTCTCCAGGTCCGACGAGTTAATAATAAAGTCTGTCAAGCAGGGGCTACATTAACTTGGCCCCTTAAAATCTCCAAGTATTTTAATACAAGGCTGACATGGTGTCTTTTTATGGTGGATTCTTGTAGAAAATCAAATTCTAAATCGAGTTTATATCGGTGAATTTTTTCATTTGATGCATTCTTTAGCTGTAAAATGCCAAAATCTTTATTTCAGAAATGGCACATTTTATTGAAAAATGCTGCGACATAAAACTTGTAGTCAACAAAATTATCTTTGAAACCATTCTACGGGCAAAGAAATGGCTTCTGAAATTAAATAAAAATATTCTTGGATGATTTCAAAAAATGTTTACTTCAAAAAATATCAACATAACAAAAAACATTAAAAAAAAGTAAAACATAACAAAATAAGTTCTGAGCATTAATTTATTTTCAACTAATTATGTAGTATATCTACAAAACATTTTCTTAGAATTAATTTATTTTCAACTAATTACGTAGTAATTATTTGTAGAAGGAATACATTTTTCCACCTGCATATCTTCATGTAAAAAACCACACCCGCACTCAGACACAAAACACACAACACACACACACACACACACACACACACACACACACATGCAAGCACGCGCATAAATGCATATTTTCATATGAATATTTGATTAGTCCCTTCTCTAGACCTTCACTTCTGATCTGATTTCCATTAATAAAGTTGAAAAGTTTATGAATTTAATTCGGAACCAATTGAACAATGGTCTTTAATTGTTATTTTCAGTGATAAACTGAGGTTTTTATTTTGATGCAAACCTAATTAGAATAGTGCAGTAATTTCCCCTTACTTGTGAGATAAATTTTAGTTCTGTTAAGCAACTTTTTTTTGTAGCTCTGAAACAAAAATTTAACTAAATACATTTTAATCATTAATGTAATTGATTTGATGTTTGAAAAAATATATAAAGACAAAACTTTTTATAAATTTTATTTATTAAACGTCATATATTAGTCACAACTAATTATTGGTAATTTAAAGCTGAATGATTAAAATCTACTTGTGATTTTGATTTTATAACTAGACAGTCCACAATAACTAATTTTATATATACAAAAAATGATGTTTAGTCAATATTTATATTGAAAATTTTTTTACTATTTATATGTAAATAAAAGTTGATATCTTATCCTATCTTATCTAATCTACCACTCCACATTTGTCTGGCAGAAATGTTGTTACTAGTCTTGCTTAAGTAAGAACTTAGAATGGAAGAAACTTCTTAGGGCATCTAAAAAAACTACAGTAAAATGTCAGAGTTCAACCCAGACAATGGTGGCAGTTCAAAGCTTATGTCTTACGATGAGAAAAAATGATTGAGTTTGGGTATAAATATGCTTCCAGGTAAGTTTCATTGTTGATTTTATGGTTCTATTATTATTTTATTTTTGGTTTCACTTCTAAGGCTGTATTTGCCTTAGAAAGGCAAGCTGTATTTGCCTTAGAATGGTGGCAGTTCAAAGCTTATGTCTTACGATGAGAAAAAACGATTGAGTTTGGGTATAAATATGCTTCCAGGTAAGTTTCATTGTTGATTTTATGGTTCTATTATTATTTTATTTTTGGTTTCACTTCTAAGGCTGTATTTGCCCTTCATAGTCCTTACTAGAAATTGTTAGCATTTTGTTTTATAAAATCATTTTATCATTTTGAAAAAAGGAATTTGAATTAAAATATATTTTAATTATCTTTTCATGAAAATGATAACCATAGGTACTACGTTGTTTTAATTTTGAAATGTATTAAATTCAAATTTTTGTTATGAGTAGACAATATTTCATCACCAGAATTTGAGACATAATTTCAATTAATATTAAATTCTGATTCTGTGATAGTGTGTCTCTTGTCTCATTTTCATTTTAAAAAAGTAAGAACGAAAGATTGATAGCATTTTTTTTTTTTTTTTTTAAATAAGGCAATCTGCCCAACTGAATTGTTTGTTGACTCATCAAAATAATTCTCAGTTTTATGGTATTTTGTTAAGTTACGTTTCATTTGTTCTTTAGATGCAAACCCCCCCCCCCTCCTATTTCTGTATTCTTGTTTGTTTATTTCTCATGAGATATGATGATTGCCTAAATGTGGAATTTCATTTGAAAGTGATATGCGATATTTCCATTCCTGGGTATACCATCAAAAAATGTTTTTTTATGGTAAACAAAAAAAAATCCTAAACAAATCTTCTGTATCTCTAATATGTCTGGATAAATTTGCAATTTTTATTTTTGCTTCCCTATTCTACTTAATTGGTCTCAATCAAAAGGCGAGATGCACAACTAAATGTTACCACAGTACTATAAATTGAAAATTCAACATTCTAAAGTTAGTTGTTTGGAATACATGCACATGTAGAATCATCATGTCATTACTGTCAAGATGGATTCATGAAGGTTGAAAACAGAACATTTCATCGAAATGTGAAAACTAAATTTTTTTCACAATTACAAAACTTTCTTTACTGCATGCAAGAAAGTAAAAAAGAATCATATTTTTTGTTATTATCTATCAATTAAATTTGTTTTATTTTACATACTGCAGTATATATGCTAATATTTAAACTCTTTCTACAATAATATTACATTACATCAATATGAACAAGAGTTAAATATAACATTGTATTGACATTATAAATTAACAGTAATTTCTTTGGAGATAGCCTTTAATTTATATCTCAGTATGGACTCTACTATTCAGAAACAGAAAATGTAAATATTTTGTTTTTTTCTCTGATTCTTTTCTCTCTCTCTTTTACCTTGACATTGACCTTGTAGGACAGTTACTTATTTAACATGCTTCACATTGTCGTATCTGTTTCTCTCTCATGTCCAGTAGACATAGTCTTAAATTTAGTCATGGGCTCAATTTCTGTTAGGGCAATTACATAGTGATGTACTCCCTAAATAAAATCCTTAGTCCCACCATTGCTAGTAAATGGTGATGACCTGTTAAGAACCAACAGACTACGACTGTGACGGCGGGTAGAGGGTCAGAGTGATCCTTTCCTAGCCCAGTCCGTCTCACCATAGGCTGGTGTGTAGAAAATTAAAAAGAATATATATAAATATATATATTAAAAAAAAAATGCCGGGTTGTTGATAAGCATTGAATTATATTGTACTTATTTAAAAAAAAAAAAAAAGAAGAGTAATGATAAATATATGCTTATAAATAAATGAAATAAGTTAAACTCAACTGAGTTATAAAGGTAATTTAAGAATTAACTGCTAATTCCAAATATTAAAAAAAAAAAAAAAAAAGGATTATTTGAATGAAATAATGTTATTTCATTAAAAGAAGAAAGAAAAAATACATTAAAGAACATTCCTAAATGGTCTTGGACCTTGAATAATTTTCCTTCTTTTGAATTATCTAAAATTACTATATATTATATACATATATACTCTCTAATAACTAATGTGACTATACAAACGAACAATAGAAGAATGATGATCCCCTTGAGCGAGAGTCAATTCATGGAGAGTCGATTCATGTCAATGAGGAAGATGTACCAGATGACTCCAAACGAGTAAATGTCATTGGTTTAATGAGAGCGAATTTGGTTTTAGCAGATTTCCCTTAAGGGAAATCAGCTATTGAGGTTGTACTCATGACGGAATTTTCCACATTTTTCTTCAAATGTCCATCGGATCCTACTTAGTAGATGACGAAAATGAGGTCCGTTCAAAACTGTATATATATGTTTGTCTGTTACCGCTCTAGCGGTCGCAATTTTTGTTTGATCATTACGAAACTCGAAATTTAGTCGTTTTATGTAAAAAGAAAGATCAAGTTCGTTAACGGCTGAAATCGGACCAGTGGGAGGGGGGGTTTAGAGGGGAGGATTTTCGAAAATTCGAAATATCTCCGTTACTATACGTCGGATCGAAAAATTGTATAGAATCAATCTTATTGCAAATTACATTTACTATACATATTGTTCTATACATATTTTCCGTATAATGAGTATTAACCGAGATATTTGTATTTTTTGTAATGAGTTCCGCTTTCAGTAAACCCCCACTCCTACTAGGGACATATTAATAATAAGCTGATATCTCATGAACCACCACATTATTAGGTTAAATACAAAATATTGTTTTCAACAAAGCTTTATTTTACGAGGTACAAACAAATACGTTCTGTTGACCCCCCTCCCCCTTTTTTTTTTTTTTTTTTTTTTTCTTTTCTTGGACTACAAAAATCTGAGTGATTGAGATCAGGCTAACCTGCTTGTTCCTTAATCATGTGAAAATCTCATAACCGTCTGAATCGTATTTTGCTCCCCCCCTTTCTATTTTCTTCCCAATTTCCAAAATTTGAAATGGTTGTGATTAAAATTATTCTGGTTTATTATTAATTACAGTACTTGATATAATAAATAGTTATGAATAAAATTTATAACTTATATTCAAATATATTTCCGTAATTGCATTTATTTCCGGTAAAAGCTGGCTAACCTGATTGTTTACAACTCAGACTGTTTGCTATCAGGAAAGTTCTTACCATTTGACTTGCCCTTTATTTGTTTACTTAATATTCACAGCAGTATTGTCTTACAAATAATAGATATTCTGTGGTACTATTTAGTGTTGGTGTAATAAGTGTTCAGAGCGCTGCTATCATTAAAGTTTAGTCCATCTATTGTGTTCTTGTTGTTTTTTTTTTGAGATTGAATTGTTTTTAATTTAATCTCGGAGCCTAACGGACGAGAGTTACTTTCCCGCCATAAGCTAGTTCGGCCGTTTCCTTGACTGGCTCGGCTCTCGTGAAATTTCTCTATTGTAAAACTTCACGTGGGAAATCAGCTTAGTTTACGCAGCCCCTGCGTGACGGACTTTTTGTCTTTACTAAATGTATGTATGGGCCATCGGATGTTCGGTTAACTAAATCGATGATTGCGGAATAACCTCTTTGAGGGGCATCACAAAAGCCGACTATCGTTGGAGACTCTGCATGGCAGATTTTACGTGGTATTCTTATGGTACTCAAATACTGTAACTGGTACAAGAATTGATACCACCTAGAGCAAATATCAGGAGGTCTAGTTTCATCCCAGGCATATTGAGAGATCCACAAGTCCTGTAGAATTACTTTGGCGTAGAAAACTATCGGCGCCAAAAAACCTAGGGTATCATAAATGTTCAGAAGACGCTTATGTGCTTGACTTTTGGGATTTTCCAAATATGAGATTGTTTCTTTGACTGGCAAAGATACAGCATAGCGTCCTGACTCTAGACGGTAGTGAGTTGTTTCGTAGTGCTTCTCACAATATTCATCTTCTGCAGATACCTTGGCCACAGGCAATACTTCTTCAACCTCCCAAAACTTATCCATTATTTCATTCATTTCTGGATTCGAATGAACTAGAAAACTATGACCTTCAGTGGGCACCGAATGTGATTTGAGAGGACCAGCTACTATAAATCCAAATATCGTTGGGAGCAGCCTAAGAATGTCTTGGTTGATCATGACTGGTGGACCTGTGACTATATCATAAAATAAATCACCACCTAAAAGTAATTCTACGGGAGCAGGTTTCCAGAAATAAGGGTCAGCTAGAGCATAGCCCTTGTATCTTGTCTGGAGAGAGCTAGGTAGTGTTATTTGAGGTAAGTTACTCGTAATCTTGGGAACAACAATTACTTGGGAAGTAAGCTCCTCTGAAGATGAAAAAGGCATTCTCGATCGAAGGACGCACTTCAGCCTACCAATGGTGTTGTTAAGCTTGACCTGACCAATCCCTGAGATCCGTTTTTTGCATGGCTCTATTTCTAACCCTAATTTTTTTACACAGTCAATTGTGATAAAAGAGTATTGACTCCCGCTGTCTGTTACCATTCTCACTTCTTCGTAGGAGCCGTGAGAATCCTTTGCCTCTACAACTGCTGTTCCAAGGAGCACGTTTCCTTGGGCACAAATGGTCCCGAGGACGATTCCTTTATCTCTTTGGTCTGCAAAGGTTTCTGTAGCTGGCTGGGCTGCGTTTCCATGTTGTTGTGGTTGATGGAGCCATGTGTGATGACGCTGATTGCAGATGGAACATCGTCTCATGGAAGGACATGATGTAGTCTGATGTTTGTCTGACAAACAATTGGTACAGCCGTTCCATCCTTTTAATGATGATAATTTTTTGGCAGCTGTTGAAGACCTAAATTGTGTACATTGGTACAGACTGTGAGACGCCTTGCAAACTGGGCAGTCAATTTTAGGAGGGCTATGTCTAGAATCGGGTTTCTTGCCGGAATGCTGAGTTGACGATTTAAAATCTTTTGCTCCATCGCCTGAAAATAAGGATGTTCTAGAGTGATAACGTGATGTTGAGGTGTTGTGACTTGATGAACTCATATGTGAAGGTTGATCTGACTCATCAGAAATAGCGTCCAACGATTTCCACTCTACTTTGATAAAGTCCACTAAATTTCTATAGGAGGGAAATTCAATTTCGGAAAATTTCTTCTCAAAAGATAATTTGGTTGAAGAGTCCAAGCATCAAAGCAGAAGAAAAGACAAAATAAAATCTCCAGGATCTTCTATTTCTAAATGATTAAATGAGTCTATGCACTCTATAACGGAAGTAATAAGAGATTTGAAGGCTGTGGCGCTTGGCTTGGAGCTAAGCGGTTTAAAATCTAAGACCTGCTTTAGATATGTGTGGGCAAGTTTCCGCTTGTTATTGTAGTGCTCCGTCAATAGTTTCCAGGCCTGTGTGTAGTTAGCCTCAGAGAGACTAATGTTGGAGATGAGGGAACGAGCAGGTCCCTTAAGACATGAGACCAGGAATAAAAACTTTTCCATATCTGATAGGGTGGTCTCATTATGAATGAGAGACAAATATGTGTCTCGAAAAAGGGGCCAGTTTAATGGACTACCATCAAATTCAGGGAGGTTTATTTGTGGAAGTTGAGCTCTAACCGTTCGACTTTCATTCTGATGAAGTGCGCCTGAATTGTTTCCAGCAACATTTTGATTTGGTACCACCAGAGTGGGGTTCATATGATGTTCATATATAGCGCAGGCCTCATAATAGCAATGCTCTGCTGTCGTCATTAGTCGTTTGTCAGCTCTAGTGGGGAAAATATTAGGGTCGGCCGTGCCCGAAACGAGTTCTAACAATTTATCCCATATTGAATTGAACTTCTCAAAGTATGGTTTCAGCTCCTTATACATCCCTTTAAAAAGAAATAGATTCCTTGGGTCGGTGGCGATTGAGCGGCCTTGCTCAACTATATCCTTTATCTTTGCTAATAAAGAGGCTAATTTCTCCTTCGAAATTTCCACCTGACTCCTGACAGCTGGGTCTAAATTCTCTATCTTAAAGGGGGGGGGGGCAAATATTAAGAAACACAAATGAAAGAGAAAAAAAATAATTAAGTGAAATAAATTGAATTGGTGAGCGAAATATGAGACTCACAAAAATATAATGACCATACAAGTGAAAATAAGTACAACATAATAATATCCGGCCTTCCAGAGGACCAAAATGTGACGGCGGGTAGAGGGTCAGAGTGATCCTTTCCTAGCCCAGTCCGTGGCTGGTGTGTAAAAAATTAAAAAGAATATATATAAATATATATATTAAAAAAAAATGCCGGGTTGTTGATAAGCATTGAATTATATTGTACTTATTTAAAAAAAAAAAAAAGAAGAGTAATGATAAATATATGCTTATAAATAAATGAAATAAGTTAAACTCAACTGAGTTATAAAGGTAATTTAAGAATTAACTGCTAATTCCAAATATTAAAAAAAAAAAAAAAAGGATTATTTGAATGAAATAATGTTATTTCATTAAAAGAAGAAAGAAAAAATACATTAAAGAACATTCCTAAATGGTCTTCCCCTTGAATAATTTTCCTTCTTTTGAATTATCTAAAATTACTATATATTATATACATATATACTCTCTAATAACTAATGTGACTATACAAACGAACAATAGAAGAATGATGATCGCCTTGAGCGAGAGTCGATTCACGTCAATGAGGAAGAAGAAACTCACTGTCTGGGTGAAGGCGGATGGACGAATCAGGTACCTGATACCTTATTTAAATGGACTTCCACCATTTTTCTTCCGCGACGGCTGTCCTGGAACTGCTGGGCTCCAAGAAGAATGTTTTGTCCAATTGTAGAATAGCCTTGGGCTTGAAGACGTTCTTGGAACGGGAGGACGCTGGAGAGTGCTGGAGACTGCACTTGCTTGGCCGGTAGAACAACAGACTCTTGACGCACGTCAATTGTCATCAGCTGGCTGCCGATACGTGCCGAGCGATACCGACTACTGCCGATACCCGCTATTCACTACTTAATAAACTAAACACCTATATTATTTATACATATATCTTGCTATTATTATTTAATTAATAAATATAAATTTTTACATAATGTGTTGGCCACAACAATGACTATTAGCCATAGTACCAATAAAGTGTGCATTGATAAACCTCTTGTTTTTTATGTTTTTTTCATAATTCTAATATTCAATAAGTTGTATTATAAGATATTTTATTTTGCACTCTTTGTCTGCCTGATGAACAGCATATATGCACAAAGACACCATCTTGCTTATTTACCTTTAATTATTTCTTTTTAATATGATTTTAAAAAGTCCGCTTAACAAGTTAAAATTCGCAACCATACTTAAACACTTTTTATTTTTAAAGGGCCTAAACTAGATGGAGTTATACAAATAATCAAAACCCTTGAGCCACCTTCAGTAAACCCAGATGAAGTAGAAATTGACTTTGAACGACTGAAGCCATCTACCCTCCGAGAATTGGAGTCCTATGTTTCTTCATGTCTTGGAGGAGAACAAAGTAAGACATATTGGATGTTCGTGGTCTAACACAACTACTCAGTTTTTATATGGTCATAATGTACCAATTACCTGAATTAGGCAATTCAGAATATTTTGGTTATTCATTTTTATTTCTTGCTCTTTATTAGGAGGTTTCTCAAAGGCGAAATCAGCTATTGAGGATGGCTGTATTCTTCACAAGAGTTTTAAAGAATTCTAGTGTCTATCAATCCTTCCTAGGAGATGATAAAATAATGTTTGTTCATATTTGTGTGTGAAATATCTCTGTTATCATATATGAGTTGAGGCAAAAATTCTTATTTAAATAATGTATGTCGAAATTACAATTTTTTCACGATCGTTATTCTATGCATTTTTAAGTTTTAAGTAATCCCCTATTTCTACTCATTACACAATAATAACAACCAATATTTTGCGAAACATTTTATTCCCACCATGTTTTCATCAAGCCTTTACTATGCGAGATACATGGAAAGATTTGTGATTTGATGGGTTAAAAGAACTTTCTACATTATGGTGTCTCCAATTTTTATTTGTTTCATACCATACTTGATATTTAACCATTTCATGATAATCTACTAGTTATGTTCGTTGATATCCAAAACAGACGAGGAGTTGGAAATGAAATTTCATTTATGTAGTCTAAAAGCATAGAATAAAACACTTTTTCTCCCTAAATGAGTTCATTGCAAGGTACTCTAGGAAAAGTAGTCAAATAAATTGTAATTGGACACCTATTCCTCCTGAAGAGGCACTGTGGTTGGTATGAAATAAATAGAGTGGAGCAGCAATAAACTCATTTAGTGAGAAAACATTATTTATTCTACAATCTTCAGCTATACAAGAGTCAAATACAAAATCATGTCTGTTAAGTATTATTGGTAAGTTCCAAAACTTTTACTTGAACAAAATTATTATATTATTATCACTCTCTTATTATAACGTCAACTGATTGCTTTGATTTTTTTGTTTCCAACCTTCAATAAGGCCCTGCTACTTCTAATGTGATTTTTATCTTATTTTATTGTACCACGGTGTTTGTAATTTTCAAATTAATTTCATGTCTTGTTTATGTAGAGCACTAATTCTACGGAAGAATAGAGTATACAATAGGATCCATAAGCCGCTCCTGCTCATGGGAAATGTGTTTAGTTTATGCACCATCTACGTGACAGACGATATATTTTATATATATATATATATATATATATATATATATATATATATATATATATATATATATAAAATTATCAAATTGTAACCTCTGTCTGTACATTGATTTTTTTCTCGTAATTTCACGATACTTTTTCGTTTCACATGTCATAGACACGATATCTGCAATTTGTGGCTTTGGTGTCTTGGTGGGTTTTGTTACCTTTTCATGCCTAAACTACTGAACTGAATTTTATGAAACTTGATATGTATATTACTACTAACCCAACTTAGACTATAGGGTATACTAATATTCTCTGAGATGAACATGAGTGTGGGTTATAACAAAGGCCTGAAATTAAAAATAGCACTATTTCGTTTCCTATTGGTTTTTCAGCAAAAATTTACATAAAAGTTGTTTATTTTGATATTTAAAGCAACATTTGTTATATACACTTTTGCCGTATAACGAAGTGTAATTGAGATAGACGCTAAAAACTATAGTGGGAGTCAACAATTTTATTGGGCACAAACAACTAAACGGAACTAAAGAAAACTCTGTATGTGCGTTAGTATTATAATCTCCTTGATTATAAGCTAGATGAACATTTTTAGAAAAGGAATGAACAGGAGTGGGGGTTATATAGAAGGCCTGAAATTAAATATCACGATATTTCATTTTCTATTGGTTTTTCAGAAGACATGCACACAACCAACATTGTTTAGTTTGTTATTTAGAGTAACATCAGTTATATGCACTTTTGTCATGTAACAAAGTAAAAATGAAATGAACGCTAAAAATCAAAGCGGGAGTCAACAATTTTATTGGGCACTAATGACTTAACCGAACTAAACAAAACTCATCATGTGAATTAGCATTAACTTTTCCATGATTATAAGTTATTTCAAAATTTTTAGGGTTCTGGAGTCGCAGTACTTCGTTTCGTCAAACATGCACATAATAGAAGGTGTTTATTTTGTTATTTAGAGTAACTTTTGTTATTTTCACTTTAGTAGTACAACGGAGTATACACGAGATTTAGCTAAAAACTATAGAGGGAGTCAATAATTTTATTAGTACTCATTAAAATGTTTTTAATATAGGCATATTATGACATTGATGTTATGTTTTTAGACCAATATGATACTCGTAGTTCTAACTATGATTTGGATTAGAGAGGTAATAAATCTCCACCACATCCCCTCTTCATTTGTTATTTATTTTAATTATAAAATAACTTCGATATTTATTTCCAATAGAAATTTCAACTAAAGGAGTATTTCGTTTTTTTTTTTTAATTTCATAATGTATTATTTAAACAAAGTCATACTGAACTTGCACTAAGTGTGATAGTGAAAGTTGTGCCAAAACTCTTAAATTGCGTTATATATTATCTTATGTCCTGCGATACGTTGAAGTTATTGAAATGACAGTGTACTATCTATAACTATAAGCGTTACTTTGTAATGTCATTATAACAAAAGACAATATGCATTTAAATTCAATATGATTTGAGGTTGCAGGGAGGGCTACGATCTCTTTCCCTCACCTCGCTTTTAGAATATAAATTAAATTATTTTTTGGGTACCACTGTTATTTATTTACACCAATTATATAAATTACTAGAAAATTCAAATTGTATAATGTTTTAAATAAATAATTTAAGTAAAGCAATGCTGATAACGCTGTAGTGGGGACACGGGAAGTTGTTAGAAGGCTAACATAATTAATTGTGTTAACTTATTTCCCGTATAATGTTGGAATTGCTTTCTATTCCACTCACATTTACTACTATGCATATAACTAAGCTCACAATGTGTACTCAGATTGGTTTTTAACAGGAAATATATTATAGATATTATTAATTATAATAAGGCTATCCAGATTATGATTTGAATTATTCATGGTCTGTCATATGGTGGAGTGCTATTGTTTAGAAACTCATTTTTATTTATTTTTGAAAACTAAAAAATCTATAAATCCCCCACCTGACCTTTACAGGAAAACAATACGCTCATATAGGGAGTGTAAATGTGAATAATGAAGCCTTGCCAAAAAAAAAAAAAAAAATATCATCATTCAGCCTCAAATGGTTTCCCGAGCTAAGCCGGATACCTTAGCCACTTATATTATAAACATATACATGCAGCAAGGACATAGTTGCCATGTGGGGCCTGCCGAAGCAAAACTATTGTAAATACAACAGTCACAGTTTTGGTATGGTGGCAATCTGGTACATTTTGCCACGTGTTTGAAAAATGAGTATATTATTAGAACAAATATTGGCCATACATTGTCTGAACATAGTTCTCATAATGTTTTGGTTATATTTCAAGTTAAATTAATCTTTATTGTTTGTAGTCCTTCCATTTCATTTAAAAATATTTATTATTCAGATATTATATTTCCTACATTTATCTTGAAGCATGCATTGTAGAATTGCTCGTTTTTAATTTGATGTTTTTTCCCTCCTTCATAGAATTGAATGAGCTTCTTGCACAATACGAAGAGGAGCAAAGTGATGAAGAAAGTTAGTATAATCCGATTGGTATAGTGCATGTGCTGAATTCTTCAACTGACTCCATTCTTTATTTCTTTATATATTTTTTTTATCCTACTTACTTAACTATCTTATGTTGTGTAATCAGTAAAAAATGTTTCTCACCATAATTAAAAATTGTTTTATTTGATTGAGACCCAGTACCTCTATATGGTAAATAAAACAGTGAATTATTTGGTGCCCTAGAGTCAAATTTTGATCTGTACTAATTTTCTGTATGATGAGATATTGCATATATGTTGTTGAAGTAAGATATTAAACTTGTGTTGTTTGTAGAAAATTCAGTAGAAAACATGAGACATTGCAAAAGAGCTCTTCAAGGCCAGGAAATATATGCTTGTGAGCTTCTCATATTTTTTATTATTAATTAATTAAATTGCTAAGTGTTCATTATTTACTTACTTGCCATTAATAAAAGTTTAACTTCACTAACATTTAATTAGTTCCGAAATAACACAAAAATAAAACTACGGTTTGGAAAGTACAGTATTATATATTCTAGATTCATCATATAATAATGTTAAGTTCATGTTTGCTTACATTATTTAGATTATAGTACAGTCTAAACATATATTTAAAAATACAAACAAGCATAAATTTTCTATAAATCTGTTATAAGTAGTTTATTTCTTGAAATTTTTATTTTATAGATTAGAATTACTGATTTTTTTTTCTTGAGTTTGTGTTAAATGATCTGTACTTTTTTTTATCTCGGAATCAGTTAGCAATCCACAGTTTGATTTACAACTTTTGCAGTCTATTATGGCCTTAAAATTATGGTGCTTGAAGTAAATTGTACGATATTAAGATAAAAATTTAATATACAATGATAACATAAAATGTAAATCTTCTATTAATTCTTATATTATTAGTTTTTGTTATATTAGAGACTTTTTATTGTACTTTATATTTTTTTTTAATTTATCATCCCTGAGCTAATCTTAAGAATTTTATTATTTTTTACTTGTTGTTATTAAATTGTACATATGAAATATGTTTCAAATATTTTTCTAAAGTTTAAAAATTATTTGGAATATTAAACCAAGGAAAATACTCGTTTTGTTTATTTAACATCAACCAGTTGTATTTCTACTGGTGTTTGCTGATAAAATTATACAGGTGAGTAGGGTCCTTGAATTAGAGTCTTAGACCAGATCAGCTTTACTGTGTATATCGGCTAAATGCCAATGGGTAAAATATCATTCACACTTTGATTCAAATAACTAAAAATAGTAAAAATAACTGAATTTGGGTATTTATAACATATATTTTTCAATTTCTTATTGATGACTGTGAACACTAATATTTGTAAGCAGTGATATTATTTTATTTTAATGCTGTCATTCAGTTACATAGTTTTAGTATAAGATATATAGTAATATTTTGTTAGTATAATTAGAATATATAATAAAGGTATCGTTGGAATAAAACTGTATGGGAATTTGTTAGCAATCAACAGTTTTGTTTGCAAATTACCAACTCTTAATTATTCAGTTCTTATGGCTTTAAAATCTTGGTACTTGAAGTAAATTCTACTATATTAAGATAAATATTATAAATTATATATATATATATATATATATATATATATATATATATATATTTATATAATGTTAAAATAAAAATAAAATCCTCTCTTAATTTTTACATTATTATTTTTTGTTATCTTAAAGACTTTTTATTGTTATATCTGTGATATTTTTCAAAATATATTATTCCTCAGTTTATCTTAGGAAGTGGATTATATTTTGACTTTTTTGTTTTTCATGTATGAATTACATATTTTTGTAGATATGAAATATATTTGATATATTTTTCTAATGTATAAAAAATATTTTGAATTTGAACCCAAGTAAAATACTCAAATTGGCATAATATGAGACTTATTTTCCTCTCCTAGTAATTTAATTGTCTTTTAACATTAACCAGTTATTTTGCTACTGGCATTTACTAGCAAAAACACATTGATGAATACATTGGTCAATAATCACACTGGGGAGTTGGTTGTCAGGGAGGAAGAGCTTGAATTGGCAATACAGTGATTTCAAATGGAGTTGTTGGTTGAGGGTGACAGTTTTGGTTGGATTGCATACCGTGATATTTTGGGTATGACCATTATTGAAAAGTGGAAGCTTCCTACCCCAATTTATTAAGCTGGGAAGAAAGTTAGGCCAATTGTGCTATGGTTGGTTGGGATGGTAAGAGAGTGAGGTGAATTTGGATTTCTAAATGTCAGGAGACAAATCTCAGTACAATGTACTACATGTCCTCTGTGAGGGTGAAGGATTTGCCCAACCAGGAGCAAGGAAGGAAGGGGAGGGGTGATTAGGCATTTTTGTAAGGCTTATTATGATGTTAAGTCTTTAGGTCAAGTCCAAATGGCATGTTAGCAGATTTCCCTTAAGGGAAATCAGCTATTGAGGTCGTACTCATGACGCGAGTTTCGAAAAATTTCTTCAAATGTCCATCGATCCTACCCAGGAGATGACGAAAATGAGGTCCGTTCAAAATTTTATATATATATATATATATATATATATATATATATATATATATATATTTGTCTGTTAACGCTCTAGCGGTCGCAATTTTTGTTTGATCGTTACCAAACTCGGAATTTAATCGTTTTATGTAAAAAGGAAGATCAAGTTCGTTAATGGCTGAAATCGGTCCAGTGGGAGGGGGGGGGGGTTTAGAGGGGGGATTTTCGGAAAATTCGAAATATCTCCGTTATTATGCGTCGGATCGAAAAATTGTATAGAATCAATCTTATTGCAAATTAAATTTACTATAAATATTGTTATATACATTTATTCCCTATCTTGAATATTAACCGAGATATTTGCATTTTTATTAAATTTGGGCCGATACCGGATTTTTGAATTTCCCGCCAAAACCTAGTTCGGCCCTTTGCCGTAACTGTTGGGCTCTTGTATGGAGATTTCTCTATTGTATTACTTCACGTGGGAAATCTGCTTAGTTTACGCAGCCCCTGCGTGACGGACTTTTTTATTTGAGAGGCTATCATCTTGGTCATAACTATGATTCCTGATCATTTTTTGTATTAGTGGGTTGCTATGACCACTTTATTTATTTAATTGTGATCTTGGGTTCACTACAAGGAGTAAGATTTTCATGCCTGACATGCCTACCCCAGTGAGTAAAATGAGGCTATTGTCATGGTTGGACAGCCAAAAGGTTGTCTGCTTGGCAAGCTTCTTCCTATGACTAAGTTTGAGCTTTGTTAAAAGGCAGTGTTTGTTTATGTAGTGGTGATAAAACTTCGTTTGTCAGAACATATTACGAAATCAGAAGTGCCCCAGCCGTTCCTGTGCTGAACATCCAGCTGGACTCTCTTTCATTTGATTATGGGTCAAAGCTCTAGGTTTTCTGTTTGGCAGAATCAGGCTATAGGTTCTGTGTTATGCTGATGGCTTAGACTCCGTTCTTCCTCAGGTCTGAATGTGGTACTGAAAATACTATAAGAGGCACTTTAATGAGTATAGTCTAGAGCTTCGCCCAGGAAAGTGTTTTCCTTAGAGCTTGGGTCCTGTGGCAATTTAAGTGCTGTAAATGTGGAATAGGCTTGTAAAATTAGAATTTCTTAACTACCGAATAGGCATCTAGAAATGGACAATGCTATGCCTATTTTTTCTAGGATTACCATGGCTTGATTTTATTTGCGCGATATCTGTTTAACCAGAATGTAATTTGAAATCAGCCATTAAGGTTGTATTCTGATACTATTTACGAAAAAGGTTTTCAAATGTCCATCGTTCCTATCTAGGTGATGAGGGAAACGAGATCCCTTCACACACACAGACACTTATCTGTTGCCGTATTAGCTTTGAAATTATTCACTGTAACTAAACTCGATATGCGCTTTTCATTTAAAACGAAGGATCGAGTTCGCTAAAGACTGACATTGGACCAGGAGGAGGGGTTACGAAAAACTAAATATCTCCGAAAAACGTTATATTATATAACTATCTTATTAAAAGTTATATTTAATGCAATTGTTGTTCTATAGTGTCCTTCGCCGACTCTAATATTAACCAAGATATTTGCTTTTTTTTTTTAGCAGATTTCCCTTAAGGGAAATCAGCTATTGAGGTTGTACTCATGACGGAATTTTCGAAATTTTTCTTCAAATGTCCATCGATCCTACCTAGTAGATGACGAAAATGAGGTCCGTTCAAAACTGTATATATGTACTGGAAGTTTTTCGAAAATTCGAAATATCTCCGTTATTATACGTCTTATCGAAAAATTGTACAGAATCAATCTTATTGCAAATTAAATTTACTATAAATATTGTTATATACATTTATTCATTATCTTGAATATTAACCGAGATATTTGCATTTTTATTAAATCAGGGCGGCTAATAGACGAGTGACTTTCCCTCCAAAAGCTAGTTCGGCCGTTTCCTTAACTGCTTGGCTCTCGTGAAATTTTTCTATTGTAAAACATCACGTGGGAAATCTGCTTAGTTTACGCAGCCTCTGCGTGACGGACTTTTATATTATCAACCCTCAGCGAGCACCCTTTCCAGGAAAGCAATAAAGTCAATATATCCCTGTTATTGGGAATCAGACATAAAACGTTACATAATCAATTTTGTATCAAACTTAATTTAAAAGATTATCTTCTTGTTCATTATTTTCCTACAATGAATAATAACCGAGATGTTTGCAATGATTTTTTTAGTTCTCAGTATTCTGTGAACTCCTATTCCTACTAAAGCATTTTCATTTATAGCACCTTAATCACACTAAAAATTTCATGCCCAGCTTAAGCTTTAACCACTGCTAGAGATAATTTTGAAGTCATCAGAATTGCGTTCTCCCATCCCTCGGCACGGAATATCTCAAAGGTAAAATATCTTTAAGGTGTCTGTTCATCTACTGTTTTATCTCTTCTAACTTACCGTTTGAAGCATCGCCATCACGGTCCAGTTTCAGAAGTTTAACCCTTTGCAAGGTTTCCTCGTGACGACCGGGGGAGCCTTGCCAATTCCCCTACCGGACTTTAATATTCGATTTCCACTGCCAGTGAGAATTACTATTCCTTGATATTTCCATGGTGGGAACATGGGAGGAATTTCGGATAGTGGTTTCGCGCTGGCGTCTGTCTTTGTCAGTATAACAAAGTTTAACCGTTGTGCCATTTACCCTAGGTATACAGTACATGCTGGCACGACATTGATGAGAATCTCTACAGTAGGGGATAAATGCACCAGACTGACGGGTCCAGATTCCCAAAATACAATTTATTCTAATGAGAGAAATTGTCTTTTGGTGTTATTTTTATATCATAATTCATTTGCATTATACAATACTGCTGATTAATTTAGTTTCGATTTCACACGACCAAGGGAATTCATTGGAGAAAACCTTTTCTGTAGTGGGATCATTTTTTTCTTTTAGTTATGACCAAGATCAAACATTCCGGATAAAATAAAAGCCTAAGGGCTTCTCACTATAATTAGAGGGTGTTTTTGAATTTTCAATTTTATTGTAAAACTCATGCGACCTCTTTGTCCCAAACGTCATCATAACCTTAGTAGAACCTACATCCTTTGTTAGGAAATTAATTTTGATGTTTATTTATTATAATTAATCATGGTTGTTTTACAAACGTTGATTCTCAACTTTGGTTTTCTTATTACTTACACACTGGGAATATCTGACAATGAAGTAAATTCTCCTAAGGATATTCAGTTTGCATCGATAACTGGAAAAGTGTTTCCTCTTGAGGAGCAATGGCCTGTTTTGAATTGGCAAGATGATACCAATGTACACCTAAAAGGCGCTAACCAAAAAGCTTTTCTCAGGTAGATTTTTTATAACAAATGTAAAATCATTAATTGCTGTAGAATTTGTATCTTTTTTGTGGTTAATTCATGTCATTAATGAATATTTGTACATTGCATCATATCAAGAAAGAAATGTTTTTCTTTGAAGACTAGTATACTTAGAATAAGTAATACTCAGAAAGGCCCTTTGGGTAGACATACGAGCTAAAGCATGGTAGTCCTAGAGACTTAGGTTCGATTTCCAAGTGGGCAACAGAAATTTCTTTAGTCATGTCACTTGACTAGAAAAGGTTCTCTGTTAACCTGGTGGTAACCCTTTCTGATCATAGTAACGTAAAGAGGACCGTAATAAACAAAAATAAATAATTCGATGACATTTTATTGATGTTAGTAAATTATGAATATTGGCTATATCAATATTTTTAATATCTGATGCTAAAAAGGGAATTTTCTTTGCACCATAGATGCCAAACTCAAAATTAAATACCTAGTCCCATTCTGGCTAGAGGGGAATGATTCCTCTTTTGAATTCCCTTATTTGTTGAATTTTAATTTAATAAACTAAACTATAAGTTATTTAATGCTGCTTATGATCCTAAATCACTTATAGTCAGATAATGATTTAAGTAGTTGTATATTATCTCACTATGGAGGGAGCTTAATTAATATCAGAGAATGTGGTTTGTTAATTAGAATTTCTTAAATGCTACCGTATGTAAATCTGACCCACTCATTTTTTTTTTGTGTGTTGACAATGAGTGATGTACTACTACATTTTTTTCTTTTTATTGACATGTTTCTATTTTTTATATTTATTTTTAAATATAAAAGCACTCCAAAAATTTGAATATTGTTGAAGTACTTTTATATTTAACAATATATGTTGAGACAGTCATTATCCGAAATTGTGGGAGATTGCTACAGAATTTAACAATTTGATTTCTAACATATGTTAACCACTTTTATCCAGTATCATTACCATTACTTTGGACTTAGGTTGTATGACCAGGAAGCCATTTTGAAACCTGAATTCCTTTCAGATTCATTGATTATAATAGTGAAATATGGTTTAGATTGTCACTACACCACTAGAAATAATTTGCTAACCATCAATGTGTACGCATGACTCTTTGAAGGAGTTGTGTTGAATTAAAAGAAAATATGTGCATATTATTTTATTGTTTTTGTTAACTCATTTTACCAATTTATTTAATTTTTTCTAGGGAAGATGGTTCGTTTATGTTCTCATATGTTCCACCTGGGTCTTATATCTTGGAAGTTACGAATCCTCACTATGTATATGAACCAGTTCGGGTTGAAATCAATTCTAAAGGAAAGATTCGAGCAAGGAAAGTCAATTATATTCAGACCTCCCAGGTCATTCAAGTTCCATATCCATTGAAAATGAAACCCTTTGGGTTAACAAGATTTTTTCAATTACGAGAACAGTGGAGGATTACAGATTTCCTTTTTAACCCCATGGTATGTGCTAAAAAGTCAATAATAACAAGAATGGTGATGTGATGATGATTATATTTTAAATTAATTTTATTACATTTTTATTGCAGGTTTTAATGATGGTATTGCCTCTTCTCCTAGTCATGGTTTTACCAAGAATGATGAATGACCCTGAAGCTAGAAAGGTTTGTATTAATAGATCTTTATATTAATAAATTTTGTGGAGGTAAATGATACAGATTTATCATAATCATCTAGTTAAAATAAAATTAATAAGACAAAGCAATGCTTTTCACAATATATATTTTTTCATTTACTTAAGAAGCTTCCCAACTTAAGCATTGGTGCTATTTTTCTTGAAAGTTATGAAAATAATGCTTTAATGCATCATGACCAAAGACCATTTACTTGGTGATGTAATTTGCTGTAAAACTTAGTTTTGTCACAAAATCTGTTATTGACAGGCTGAAATGTTGCATTGATACCAAAAGATGAGAGTAATATAAACGGAACAATCCAAACAATAATAATAATTGTCTCTGAATCTTGATTTCAAATCTTATAAATACATATCTTTTGGTCAACAGCCAATGAAGGACCGAGATTTTGTTGGATGCATCTTTAGTAAACTAGGCTATTGGCATTCCCAATAGTCTAGTTTACTATTTTATATATATATATATATATATATATATATATATATATATATATATATATATATATATATATATATATATATAGTCCAAACAATAACAAATAAACTGCCTACTATTTTGGCGAGTTCCCTTTGGAGAAAGCCTCCTGATATGCCATGTATGATTTTAGCTTCAACAAACTACTTTTTATTTATGAAAATTTCTAGTTGTATTCAATGTGTATAAAGGAGCTAACCAAAAATGTATGTGTAATTCAAGTCCTTATTAGGGAACAACTATTTTGTTTTAGTTTTACTATCATTTATATAAATGGAAGCTCACTATTCTAATTTTTTTATAAAATATCTTCTCAAACCCAAGTTGGTATTTTTGTTATATCAAGGTTTAATTTTACTAGGACACCTGAAAAGAAGCCCTAAGGTTGTTACATTCCAAACCTTTGTACTTTGTTTTGATAAGAAAGAAATATTTTCTTCTGAGCATTTATTAGCTTTGAGTAGTTGCACCTTCATGCCAGATGGTTCCATCTTCGAATGGAAAGGGCACTTCTTCATAAATCTTCCTATCTTAATGATATTTCTTAAGTAGCTCAGCCATGTGTGACTAATACTGACTGTTTTTTCAGTAACCCACTTCTTTGATAGAAACCTGGGCCATGGGATAAGGTTTTAAAGTCACTATAATGAGTGACAGCAGAGGTTTTCAACTACGGAGTGAGAGAAGTGTTACCAGATTTACATTTAATTGTCCTGCTCCAGTCTTTTCTGAGAAAGGACGTTGAATTTTGTCTTATCCTCACCTGTATCTTTCTTTGCACGCTGTATAAACTTTTACTTCTTTTCCCTTGAATAGAAGTAAGCATTGTTGGGCAAATGAGCACTTCATTAATTTTTTCTTTCTTTCTTGGATTCAAATTTAAAACCTCTGTCAGTCCATAAGTTGTTTCTCTTTATAATATTTATTTGGTTCAAAATTATCTACTAAATATATGGAGGTTGTATTATACTCATGGATAATTTTTACTGTCATTTCATTTTAGCAGATTTCCCTTAAGGGAAATCAGCTATTGAGGTTGTACTCATGACGGAATTTTCGACATTTTTCTTCAAATGTCCATCGATCCTACCTAGTAGATGACGAAAATGAGGTCCGTTCAAAACTGTATATATATATATATATATATATATATATATATATATATATATATATATATATATATATATATATATATATATATATTGTCTGTTACCGCTCTAGCGGTCGCAATTTTTGTTTGATCGTTATCAAACTCGAATTTAGTCGTTTTATGTAAAAAATAAAGATCAAGTTCGTTAACGGCTGAAATCGGACCAATGGAAGGGGGGTTTAGAGGGGAGGATTTTTGAAAATTCGAAATATCTCCGTTACTATACGTCGCATGGAAAAATTGTACAGAATCAATCTTATTGCAAAGTAAATTTACTATAAATATTGTTATATACATTTATTCCCTATCTTGAATATTAACCGAGATATTTGCATTTTTATTAAATTTGGGCTGATAACAGATTTTTTAATTTCCCGCCAAAAGTTAGTTCGGCTCTCGTATGGAGATTTCTCTATTGTATAACTTCATGTGGGAAATCTGCTTAGTTTACCCCCTGTGTGACGGACTTTTACTAATTGCTACGTCATGAAGCATTTTAAAATTACTCAATATATACTTGAATATTTATGCTTCTATCAAGAATTGATATAAAGTAAATTTTTACTTGCAACTTTTTTTTCTCATTACTTATACTTTTCATGTCTTTGTTTTAGGAAATGGAGCAATTTAGTAATTTAACCAAATATGATATGCCTGAAATGTCTGAAGTTATTACATCATTCTTTGGAGGAGGGAATGAACAAAAAGCTCGACCTGTGAAACAGTCTAAAAAGAGCAAAAAAGAAAATTAATTCCAGTGTATTATTATATTTTTATTTTGTGGTACTTTTTTTCCATGTGCTGTAGTAATAAAGTTTTACATTCTGAGATTGACATGGCAGGCGACTTAAACAGTTAGTTGCCTAATGTTTGCTAGTCATCTAAAAAAAAAAATGATGTTAGAATTTTTTGGTTTGAATTTGTATTTACTGTGAATTTAGTTTCTGATGTTTAATTTATATAATTATAGGATGTCTGTGATCCTTATAGGATTAAGTTTCAGAGAAGAAAAGTATTATATTTTTTGTTATTAGAATTTTCATTGAAAAATAATTATTTAACACTAATTTATTATGATTTCAGAATGAAATATGATATAATTGAATTTTTTCCTAAACTTTAGATTATTGTTTAAAGCGTGTTTCTTAGTTATTTTAAATCTGTACCATTAGAAATTTTACGGAGTTTCCTTTATTTGCATATTTTTAAATATCGCAATTTTGATGCACTAACAACATGATAAGTTACCCAAAATATCACTATATTTATTTAAATATGACATTTCGGCCTATATTGGCCATCTTCAGGTAAAACTATAATGTAGTTTTCTATTGTCAATATAAGAATATATAATTAATGTGTGACATATATCATAACATATATTTGTGAATATCATAATGATATTACAATTAATTAAATAACATGTATACAGATATATAAAAAAAAAATTGTACATTTACTTTGCACTTTGGCTTCGGTGAAGGAGTTTTTGTGAAATTGTCATGTGAGGGACCTCAAAAGCTCCGTTTTCTTAAGAAAAACTGCTAAAAACACTTGTGTCATTTCATTACCCTCAAGAAACTAATGTACAGGATCAAAGTTTAAGTAAATTTAACCCTTTCCTTGTGCAAAGCCACTATAGTGGCTTTGCACAAGGAAAGGGTTAATTGGCATCAAGATTGGTTATACAACATATTTTGATCCAATTCATGATGAGAGAATTTCAAATTTTCAATTAACCCCCCCCCCCCCCCCTTCGAAGCTTATATAAAGTCTGGTTTGAATATCTCAATATTTGCAATAGCAAGTATGTGTATATATACAGTCCTATGAAAAAATATAAACTCAATTTATAAAATCAAAGTATTTATGAAATTTAAAAATGAACTAATTGCACAATAATGTTTCTAGATATGTTTTGATGTCATTATATTGGCATGAAGTTTGAAATGGCCTTTGATTGTTTGGTAATTTACAGTCATCATATTATGTACACAAACCATGTTTTGACCTGTGAATAAGTATAAACTCTAAAGTTTGTTTTCAATTGTCAGGAGTATTAAAGGATTATTATCACCTCAGTTTTCTCTCAACTTCTGAAGGGAAAGTATGTGTGTTTGATCTTTATACTGAGCCGACTTGTTTCAATTAGTATTTTTTGTTTGAAATAATGCTGCGCAGAACTCATCTCTCAGAAATTGAGCAGTAATGAATTGTCGACTTGTGAAGAGATGGTTTGACCCAACGACAAGTTGTTCGTGAATTAAACCGATCCCAGGGAGTGCTCAACAACTTTTTAAATACTGGCATGGACAATTATGGAAAAAATAAAAGAAGTGGACAACCTCCAAAATTTTCCAAGCACGTGACACGAGTGGTTTTGAGAGAAGTCTCAAAGACAGGAGCATCCTCCTCACTGATTGTGTGGCGGATCACTCTAGGGTGTGATGCCAGCTTGATCAGGAAGTGAAAAATATATATATATATATATATATAAAATTCAACTAATGTTTTTAGAAATCATTTATTATGAATCAGATAATTTTAAAGGAATTTTTCTGGGCATATAATTTACTCTAAAGCTTTTATATAATTTCATATTTGTTGCAAATAAAAGGTTATTTATTTACACACATTACATATGATATATTTTATTATTTCTTTTTGCAAGATGTTTCTAAGGGAGTACTTTAACCCATTAGTGCCCAATCGATAGATTTTATTTTTTTTTTATTTTTTACTATTGTTTTACTTTATAGACAATGGGAAAAATAATTTAAAAAATTTATGGTAAGGGAAGTGCTGAATATCAGGCTGCAGCTAAAGATGCTCGTGGGCACTTGGTACACTCGATTGGAACTACCTGCATTTATTGCCTCATTAAAAAGCATTTTAGGATTTTCATTAAAACAATATAATTTTTAAAACACTTTTATTGTATAAGAAACTCAAATAATACAATGTAATAACTTTCAGATGTTTTTGGAACAAAACTAAGGTGAAACAAATACCCTATCTAATAATAAAACAATACTTTATCTAATAATAAAACAATCAAATATGTATAAGTAAATAATATATATTCTGTCTAATAGTAAATCAATGAAATATGTATACAAAAATAATAAATCATATAAAAAAATATATAAATAAATAACCTGAAACAAATACTCTATCTAATAATAACAAAAAATACTCTATCTAATAATAAAACAATCAAATATGGATAAATAAATTATTAATCACATAAAAAAAAATATATAAACAAATAACCGAAGGAGGTAAAATAAAACAAATTGCATATATACATTTTTTGCCCATTCTTCTACTCATGATAAGGGGCATTATTGCTCATGATTATAGTAGTATTGTAGTTTCTTCCAGGGACAGTGTACTGCTTTAAAGGTTGTATTCATCATTATTGGTGTACTCCTCACAGGAGGGAGACATATATCCATGAATTAGTGTTTCCATTCATCAGAAGTTTTGAGGACTTTCGCTTTAAAAAATAAATATTTGAAGGATACTTTTTCGTCAACTTAATTTCTTTTTTTGTGTGTTAAGTACAAACTCAATTGCAGATTTCCTTTAAATGGGCTCTGGTAATATTTTTTTAAATTTCCACTGTAAGTTCTTTAAGCATTATATCACTACTTTCAAAGTTCATCAATATCACCAAGGAAGAGAAGAAATATAATAAAGAACAGTACTAATGTAAGTGTAAGTATTCGTTGAATTATTTAGGTGCAATAATATCAAAAAGATAACTGTGATGATTACTATCATTCAGATGCTTTTTGCATAATGGCTAAACCAGAGGATGGAGAAGGAATGAAAGAAGGGCAGTACCAATAAATCGAACATTTATAAAATAATTATTTTATTTACAATATATATATATATATATAGTTTTAAATTTATTTATTTACATATACACACACGACACAGATAATTAGGATTTTATAACTAAACAAATAGATAAGCAACTGAGTCAGTGGAACAATGAATGAACTGTTAAATTTAATCAAAAGAAATAACATTTCACTATAGGACCAGATGTAATATATTCGTATAACTGATATCAAAGAGAGGGTTAGTATCGCTAGTAAAATAGATACTATTGTTATTCCTAGTGTTCATGACCATCATCTCTGGCTGAGCAGCCAATGATAACGGTCTTCAACAATAGGTATGAAAACAGTTACAAATACTGTTTTCATGCCTATTGTAAAACATTTGTTTGTTACTTTCTTACATCCAATTTATGCAACTATGGCTAGTTTGGGATGGGTTATCACTTTTCTAGACCAGGTGGGACAAAGGGTTTTATATAAAGTTCACCACTAAATGAATTCCTATTTATTTACTATGCCCAGACGGGAATCGAACTTGCCACTCTAGGTTTACCATATGAGATAAAGACCAATACCTTAACTCGCATGGCTAACCTGATTTTTTTCAACTAATCAAGCCTTTTGGACAATTATGACTTGCTTTTTAACTGTAATCAAATTTTTTAGTTACATCATTGTTTCATCTGTAGAGCAATATGCATAAAATTATCATTTCCTGAGAGATAATAGGTTGTTTTTTGTGGTCATTGCTCAATAAAAATGGAGACCAGCAAGAAATATTCCCATTTCAGGATAGAAAAGTTTCTCAAATATAATGATTTTAGAAGTAATTTTATTTAAGTTTAGGTATGCTAATTAGAAGGGATGAGGATGATAAAACTCAATAAAGAATGGATGTATTATTGCAAAACTCTATCCCCCCCCCCTCCCACACATATTTATTCCTTTCCATTTAGCTCAATTTGTTTAGTAAATTTATAATTAATTTGTAAAAAATATTAAACAAGAAATTTTCCTTTAATAATGAAGAGAGATTTAGTCTTTTTTTGAAATGATCAGGATGAATAGGTAGATCACAGAGGGTGTAATAGAAAGGTATAATGAAATATATTCACCAGAAAATACAATACACATAAATCTAACAACAAAATCATCCAACTTGACTGATTGTAACTCACATTACAAAAACCATCGTTTCAGCACAGATTACAATAACAAAATAAAAACAAGTCATTTAAATGATGCAAAACACAAAAATTAGATATTTAAAAGATATATAGTGAATTTTCTTCATTATATCAAACATTGGTATCCTTGAATACATGCGATATCTTAAAAAGGGGCAACAATATTTGATAATAGATGCATCAAAAATTAATTTTAAATGAAATTTGCTACTAGAAGATAAAATTATGTCAAATTTATCAGTCTTTGTGTGTGCAACATCCTCATAGTAGATGTAAATAACATTATTGTTTACATATTAACATTTAACGGGGGAGTATTCTGCCTTTTTTAACTAAAACTTTTGTTCTCTTTTTCTTCCTTTCTTGCTTTTTCTTGTTGATATTCTCCTGCCTCTTTTTCTGAGCATCTTCTTTTTTGTGTTTCAGAGCATTTTCTCTCTCTTCCCACTTCTTTTTACTTTTAGCTTTTCTCTGTTTTATTTTGGATACAGATTTTTTCAACAGTTCAACATCATCTTTAATTTTAACACCCTCAGCTTTTTGAATAGCGACGTCCCATGTCTTCTTCGTTTTAATTTCCTGCAGTTTCTCTTTTTTCCCTTTAACTTCTAAGTGTTTCAATTTTTTATTTTTTTTTTCGACTTTCTGTAACATTCGTTTAGGATCAATATGTTTCTTTTTATTAATATCAACAGGTGATACAATTAGTTTGCTAAACTGTAATTCAGTATCTGTTTCTTTATTCAATTTGCCATCATCGATTTCAGGTTTAACTTCATTGGGTTCAGATCCTTCTTTTTTATCTTGTTTACGAGCAGCATTTTTTATTTGTTTCCGTTCTTCTAACTTTTGCTTCTTTTTTAACCGATTTTTCAAACCTTTTTTTAACAATTTGTCTTTATAAGTCCCCTTTTTTCCTGAAAAAAAAAAGAATGAGAAATTTTAGATCTAAAATTGTATTATATAAATAATAATGGGTTATTTATTAGCTATAAAAATATCAAGATTCAGCTAAATTTGATTGAAATAGCAGAATTACTGCCATTATAAACTGTCCACAAACAAACCAGAAATTCAAAATTATTAGCAAACATGTTGGATGAAAAATATTTAAAAATCTCATGCCAAATAACTCCAGAAATATCAGGAATTAGCAGTGGAACTAGCAAAACTAAGGATACAAAAAAAAAAATAAATAACTAAAATAAAACATTCGAAACTGCATCATGAACTTAACATGTCATGTCAAGCAGAGCTAGAGCCACTGCTTGATAAATACAAAATCTTAAATACTTGAAAGTAAACATTCAAAAAAATATTGACAGTAAGGTTTTATCAAAAATAGACTAAGTAATTGGAATAAACACACTTCATAATAACAGTAATTCTTTTTTTTCTTTTTCTTTTACAATTATACAGAAGAATGCAAATAATAATAAAGACTAATTATAGTGGTCCTGTAACATGGCATGATGGAGCTAAGATGCAGGTGCTCCTTATACCAGTGACAGCCACTGGCACGAGAAACTTAACTACGGTTCTTAATATATATCTTTCAATTGAAGTGGCCTATGCTGGTATCTTAAAGTAAAGAAACACATTCAGGGCGCATTTACTAAAATTATATTTATGTAATTGTTTCCTTAATTACAAACGCACACACATATATTAATATTAATACAAGAATAATAATAATATATATATATATATATATATATATATATATATATATATATAGGCACACAATTTTTAAACGTATTATATACTACAGACCTTTTAAAGTTTCAATCCTCTTGTGAAGCTCTTCAATAGTTTTAGCTCGACTAGCTTTACCAAATGATAATATTGGTGTACCTATATAAAAAATGAAGAATTAAAATTGTGAATACTCGTAATATTTGTCATCCCAATGTTTTTTTAATACTTTATGAACTCATTGTGGAGCTGAATTAAAACAAATTTTCCTATACAACATGAAGACTTGACTTTTGCAATAAAAATAAAACAATTAATTATCCTACCACACAACATGAAATGACGGCTGGAATTTGGAATAAAATACTTTGATATTTATTATTAATTAATATGATTTTTGAAATTTAAAAGTACACATTCAAATGTGGCACATGTTCAGTATCTCCAGGAATAATTAAAAAGCCATAATTGTATTTTTTAAAAAAATCCATCATACAGTAAACTAAGCAGATTTCCCAAGTGAAATTTTACAATAGAGAAATCTACATACTGCTAACATACTACCACCATGAGTAAATACAAACGGTAATGAAAAATTTGTCAGTTAATTTTAATAAGCTCCTAATGGAAACGGCTTCTGAATTGTAAACAAATAGGTCTGCCAACCACTCAGAGCTGAACAGATAGATGGGCATATTCTTCGCCGGAAAGAAAAACAATTACTGATATATATATATATATATATATATATATATATATATCTGAATATAACACATTAACTTTATTGCCAACTATTTACTATATCTAGTGCTGCAATTTATAATGAATCAGAATAATTTATATTTTAATAACTCAAATTTTAGTATTCCAAGAACTAAGGAATGGGGGATGAACAGAACATATTTCCCTATATCTCACAAAGTAAAAGGTCACAAGAGTAAACAATTTCATGAGAGCCGAAAAGTTACAGAAATGGCCGACCTATTTAGAGACGGACTCATTAAATAAACTCCTTGGGCCCACCCTGGATAGAAAAGGGTGGTGACCTGTAGGTAACCCGCCCCGATTAGCCATAGTAGCATAAAGTGGACGTAAATATTAATAAACATAATTTCGAACGGACCCCATTTTAGTCATCTCCAAGGTAGGATCGATGGACATTTGAGGAAAAGTTTTGAAAATCGCATCATGAGTACGACCTCAATAGCTGATTTCCCTCAAGGGAAATCTGCTAATAACTTGAAACACAGAGGTATTCATCACATGGCAACTCTTTTGCTTTATTCTTCATACATTATTCCTTTGAAAAACTTTCTTTAAAACATCCATAGACTCTATTTAAAAAATGAGGTCCGCTCAAGTTTTTATGTAGTTTTATCTACATTTATATTTCTAGTTAAACAATTTAATAGAAATCGTTAGTTTTATCAGAGGGAAAGGGGAGTAGGAGGGGTAAAATATAATTATACTATATTTTATACTTCCATATGGTATATTTCATACTACTGAAATGAGTACTTATCGATTAACAGGAGGCCACCCATTTAAAGTTGATTATTAAACCAAAATTGAAAAAAACAAAAAAAAAAACACTATTATTTAAAATAACACTTCTAGAATTTATTTGAATGACTAAATATAATTATAAATTAGAGTTTGGCCAAAACTGGAGGATGTGGCTGAGAAGCTGAATAAAGCGGTTGTCCACCACATGAATTCTGCAAGGTAGCTGTCCAAGTAGTGTAATAATAAACGATCACTCCATTTTTTGATAAATGAAATGAAATGACTAAGATATTCTAGTCAAATATGAAGAGTTTATAGCGATAAAGTGATAGCAATAACAGCAAATAATGTAAGTGGTTTTGAAACAGTAAATATTTTATCTGTAAAACTGAGGGGCCTCCCATTAACCGTTTTGTTATTTATAAAATCTGGAAGTTTTATTTCGAATAATTAAGTGATTTTCTTTTAATTATGATTTAATAATCGTCTTTAAATGGGTGGCCTCCCGATAAATACCCTGAAATGTACTATGAAAGTTTGATTCTTAAAAAAATGTCATCTTCCCCTCTACCCAGTGATTTTACTTTCAAATACATGTAGACAAGGTCCTTGAGCTCTCTCATATAAATTGTCTATTATAAATTATATTATCTTTTGTGGACTTTCACCCCCATAAAGAAGTGCATTAAAAATAAATGAAGTACATTTTTTTTTTAAGTATGGACTCGATCATTTCTATAACATGCCAGTGAAAATATTCTTTCTGTCATAGAAAGCATATTTATCTTGGGTTGTGTTACCAACATCGAGACTCATTTTTGTCAATGATGTGAGCAAATTTGAAATATAATTGTTAGTGATTGTATGAGTTAATATTTTCTCCAGCCATTTAATGATATTAGGTTCATAGTTCCAAGAAAGGAAGGTTCATAGAATTTTGGAAGAAATTAAATAATTCTTTTTCAAGCAGTGTTGAAATCAACATTGACATTTTTCAAGGTAAAACACACACAAAAAGTAAATAAAATAGAATTATCCTTAACTTTATTGAGATAATTCTAAGAGAGAAGATTTAAGTACCTTTCCTGTATTCTAGATCTTCATTGTCACTGTCGATTTCTTCATTCTTACCTTAAATAAAATAGGAATTAAAAGTAAATTGAATTGTAATAGATGTAAATGATAGAAAAGTCTTGAAAATTACCACTATTAAGTTGTAATGGCAAAAATGTGTTGATGTATTGACATAAATCTGAGGCAAAGCTCAATTTAGTATTTGTTTCATTTTCTTTTAATTCTAGTAATTTAAAAGAAGAATCACTAAAAGCATTCTCGAAAGCGCTTGGCATGATGAGAAAAGCTTAAGGCTCTAAGATTAAAACTCTAAGAACACTAATTGTAAGATTAATATATGCTAAACTCGAGATTACTCGGTGAAAACAGTGGTATTACAAGAATTAACAAACATCACGTGTTTAACAGTTATCAAACTGGGTAGGTTACTAGTGGGGTTATACATTTTTGTTTACAAATAATTTCAGTGTTGCCATATATTATTATTTACTCAAAAATTATTAAATTGTCTAATTAAGAGAAAGTATGATAATACGATACTTGCATGCTGTTTATTGGCACTATAAGACTTCTTTCTTGTCGGGAATATTTTTAAAAAGTTTGGCTTGGTCTAAACTATTTTAATTTTGGGAAGGTTTTAATTTATGACAGGTTATAATTGGGGTATTGTAAGATTTCCGACTTTTCATTTAAAGAATTGTTTCATGAACATGATTTGTTTTATAATGTTGGTTATTGAATCCTGAAATATCGGACACTCCATTGAAAAAAAAATACATAAACTATTTTTTTTTTTTTACGAGGAAACCTATATAGGTCTAGGTGAGTGAGTATGCTTGATATATTATTACTCATGGGTGTTCGTTCATTTATGGTTTCATTCATGTAATGGGTAGATCAAATTACTGTAAACAAAGTTTAATTTTTAATGTTAATGTGTTTATCATACTTCATGGATTATTCACTATTGTGATATAATTATAATACCATTTTGTTACTGATTGGCCCCAGACAACAATAAATTTTAGTGATCATTTTGATATTTTTATTATGTCATTACTTTAGTTGTTTTATTTAGTTTTTTTCTATTTCGAAAATGTTTTGTCAAAACCAAATTAAAAAGTAGAAACCATGTATTTAATGTTCAATAAATGCCAGAAAATTATGTTCATCCCCTATTCTTCTTTTATTTATTTTATGAAATATGTTAATCTCGTTTTATATAGTAATTACTTACGAGAGATCTCATTTTTTTTTATAATAAACATGAAATTCATAAAATCACTTCTGTGTTACCCATGCTCAAGAATATTATAATCACACACCTAATATGCTTATATTACATTCTACAAGACTAACTACAGGATTATATTCAAAATATGTTTTATGAATATTTTTATATGCCCTAATTTTGTTTAGATAGTCTACTATTGTTTTATAGCCAATTTAACAGCTGTAAATAATCAGGTTTAGTTTGAAGGCAAAACTTGGGGAAAAAATTGTAAGTTTTTTTGTCTTTAGGAATGTTGTAATCCGAGTTATTATATTATTCCAATCTTATTTATTTTTTAAAGCTTGATAATTAATGATTTAGTCTAATAAAATATCACTATTTTCTTCATAAAAAAAAAAAAAAGTGCTCATTGAGTAAAGTAATTCTTTGAGTCAAGTTCAGTGTAAGGTCAGTGACCTAGTGACTCATTTAATGGAAGTGAATGAGTTTATTTAAACTTACTAAAATGGCAAAATGGAAAACTATTGGATATTTTAAAGTTGAACAGCATTAGAAGTTCTAGGACGAATATATTGAAAATGTTTCCTTTTTTTTCCTTTACAGATCAATGTTCAGAATTTTTGTTCTGTTTTGTGTAATACTCATTATGCCATTCTTTTCTGAAATGGTAATAATAGCCACCCTGGCCAGAAAAGGGTGGTAACCTGTAGATAACCCATCCCAATTAGCCTTAGTTGCAAAAAGCGGACGTTAATAAATAATAAAAAAAAAATAATACTGATTCATTACTGTGAATGGGCTGTAGGCTAGATTAGTTCATGTTTTTGAGGGAATATAATTTTCAGGGCTGATTTTATTCTGCTGGGTGAATGATTCATATAGTTGAATGCTTATATTTTTGTTCACTCATAATTTGTACTTAGTCTTATTTTTGGTTGTTTTAAAACTCTATTGATTGTATGGTCTTAGCCCCACTGCTAGGTAATAGAAAATAAGGCATTTGTAAATATAATAAATTGATCAAATATATCAAAGAGAAAGGAGCTCTTATAACTTTACTTGTATAGATTATTGTCAGTACCTGATTACTTTGTTTATTGTTACCATAATATTGATTAAACAATCTATAACATTGTAGTTTCTTCATATCTCATTTAAAGTTAATGGTTTTCCTTCATCGCGCAATTTAAAAGTAAAGAAGTCTCTTAATAAATATTTAAAACTATTGTTTCCTTGATATTCATAATAATCTCTTTACTTCTGCACTTAGTTTTCTTGTCCATAACTTTTTTAAGTTTTGGAACTTTTAGATCTTAGTGTCTGTTGTAGATAAATTTTTTCCTGTAAAAATAATTCCTGAAAGAGATGAGGTGGGAAAATTCTTCAAAATTTAATATTATATTTTCTAATAGGGGTTCAGGTTAGTTATATTAAAGCATTGACTTCAATTTCACATGATAAACCTAGAGTAGTGAGTTCGATTGGGCTATAGGAATTTATATAGTGGCAAACTCATTAAAATCCTTAGTCCCACCCTGGCTAGAAAAGAGCAGGTTACCGAAAAATTTAATAATCTCAATTACAAGTAAGAGCTGTATGATTATTTTTAAAAAAATTAATGAGATTGTACATTTAGTTTTATATGGTGAAAGTGTATTTTAGTCCCCCCCCCCTCCTTGGTGGCACACAATGACGGCGGCGGCCATTTTGTTTTTCTAACTATCTTTTTTAACACTTTAAAATTTCCAAAATATGCCATCGGTGGTTAAAACTGAGGGTGGGGGGTTTGTTGTTCTAACTTTATATTTTTTAACACTTTAAAATTTCCAAAATACACCATCGGTGGCTTTAAGCGAGGGCGGGGATTATAACGAAACAAGATGGCGGCATAGGGGGGGGGGGACTAAACTGCACTTTAGCCGTTTTACCACTTTTACTTATTACGTAAAATAACCACAATATAACAAGGAATATGAATAATAAACCCAAATTTTCTGCTCTTAAAAAGGGACAATATCTTAAGAAAAAAAATGTTTTTTTAGTAATATATATTGTTACGTTTATTACAAAAATAATAAACGTTGATTATTGGAGTTCTTTTGAATTGCAATAATATACACACAAGCTTTAGAGTTTTTATCACTGCACAATTCATTTGACAATGCACTACACACTTGATAAATTATTCTTAACTACTACTCACAATATGCACTGATAACTTCACTTCTTATTGCTCAGTACAATAACTCATGATCACGCGAATTACAAAAAAGTCCAGACTTTTCTTCACAAAGAACACGACACTGCACTGTTCTTCACATAAACACAGCACTACACTGTCCTTCACATAAAACACTGTACCGCACTGTTATTCACTTGAAGAGAACTGAGAACAAACAAACTGTCGGGCAAGCTGTGCTGCTTTTATAGACAGGCGGCGAAATCAAAGACAAAGAGCCTAGACTGGTGTCACTGAGAACATTCCTAGGTCCTTCCATCTACTTTGTACTTTTTAAAAGTAAAGTAAATGTTGGGCTATCTATAGTTTACCACCCTTTTCTAGCCACTAAATAAATTCCTATTGCCCAGGCGGAAATCAAACTCCCCACTCTAAGTTTACCATATGAGATTAAAGGCAATGGCTTAACTCACATGGCTAACTTGAGCCCCAAATTTTATTATTTACATTTTGTAATATGTGCTATACTAAAAATAACTAGCATTTAGAAATATTTTTGTCTAGAAAACTGATATAACTAATGTAATAATTTAAGAAATTAGGAACCTT
This sequence comes from Riptortus pedestris, assembly GCA_019009955.1. Classification (NCBI taxonomy): domain Eukaryota; kingdom Metazoa; phylum Arthropoda; class Insecta; order Hemiptera; family Alydidae; genus Riptortus; species Riptortus pedestris. The sequence continues at coordinate 201,457,001 of CM032228.1, read as the reverse complement.
TATCATTCTAAACTCTGTTAGGAAATAATATAGATATAGAAGACTAGTTTTACTGTACGTGATTGATACAAGCTAAATAAGAACAATTATGATATTCATAAATTGGTTAAAATGTTCTTAATCAGTAATATGTTTGACTTCTACTTTTGTACAAATTCCATTCATTTGAGGATTACTAGTAGGTGGAAAAATGAAATTACTAACTTTAATTTTGTAGCCAATGGTGACACAACAATATTAACTTGATTGGTCACATTCAATTTCACGACTAAGGAAACTTTATAAATTGTTTGAGAGCGTACAGTAAAACAATAAAAAAAAAAAAAGCATAAATTTTATATTATTATAACACTGAATGATCCATACAACCATTGAACAGCAGTCCATACATGTTAAAGTTCATTTGATGATATGTAGTTTTTTTTTTCATTTTACCTGCTTGATTATCGTCTTGATATGAAAAAAAAAAAAGAATATGTACATAATTTTTTGTGTAGAAATAAGAATCTTGTAATGAATGAGCTCTTGTGCACATAAAAAAAAAACAAAAATCTTGGAGTTACCAAGCATACATATTTGAATGTAACTGGTATAATAAAGATCTCTTGAAAACAATATTTGGTATTTAAGCTTCGAATTATATAACAGAGTACTGTTTATGTATCATGAGTAGAAGTGGTGGTTTGCTGAAGGCTGAAAAATGCAAATATCTCGCTTAATATTCAAGATAAATAAATAATAACAAATAAATTTATATAACAATATTTATAGTATTTTTAATTTGAAATAGGGGTGGTTAAATACAATTTTTCGATACAACGTATAGTACCAGAGGTATTTTGAATTTTCAAAATTCATCAAAATAACCCCCCCCCCCCCCTTGAATATTCTATTCAAGAGTAGGAAGAAATATTAGGGTTATCCCAATGCATGTAGGAGAAAAATCATTGTGTTCTGAATGTACTAGACTATATTTTGGTCAAGAAAGAAAAATAATTCCAAATGAGAATCAATAAGTTCAGGACTCAGAAATTATATTACAGACCTAACACTGATTCAATACCACAGTGAATTACAACACTAAAAAAAAATGCTACCAACAACACTTGCTAGAAACACTACACTTGGTAACCTTCTCTTGAAGAAGTTACACTTGCCACTGCCACATGCATAACATCAACACATCTACAAATTTTATTGTCCTTAACACCCTCTCTCAATAAAATTTTAAAATACAATAGAGTAAAACAAATATATGCCAATATCTTTAAAATTAAACCAATGTTACAATACAAATTATTCAATAACAGTGGTTTTGTAAGACCATCTGCAATTTGGTCTTTAGTATTTATATATTTCTGTGTTACAGTTCTGTCACACACATTTTCACACAAAAAATGATATTTAGTTTATCATTATTATTAGTGTTCCAATTTCTTGTTAGCATCAACAATAAAAATTGCTGCTTGATTGTCTTCAAATATAGTTATTTGAGTGAAATCTTGAATACTTTCCTTTTGGTAATTCCACTTCCTCCCATGTGCCATTTTCTTCTAAAGCACTTGATTCCTTTTCGATGGCCTTGAGCCATTCCTCTTTCTCATCACCTCTAATGGCTACTTTATAAGTAAACGTTTCCTCACACTCAGTTAAAAGTGCCGTATCACAATCTCTTAATCTATCAGGATGTCTCGATACAGATTTTTCACGAAGGGCTCTTTCTTGAGGTAGATCTATTTGTTCCTTTTGCTCTACGAGAAGCAATGTTTTCCTTTCTTGGACAGTTTCTGTTTCCTTAATTTCTTCTTCTTGTAGAGAACTCTCGAAGCCCAAAAAGTCACTAGAGGTGTCACTTTGACCAGTCTCACTGTTTTCTTCTGCATTATCTTCTAATTCTACTATTTGATATGATGAATCTTCATTGGATTTAGAATTACAATCTTGTAAAAATACCACATTACGAGCAATAACAACCTTTTTGTCTTTCAAACACTAAATTCTATATGCTTTACTGTTTTCTTCATCGCCTACAAATATGCCAGGTTTCCCTTTAGCACCCTACTTCTTCTTTCTTTGATCTGGAATATGTATGAAAACTTTACTACTAAAAACTCTTAAATTCTTCGCATCAATTCTCTTGTACAACCAGAGTTCATAAGGTGATTTATTTATAATATGGCTAGAACCAGTTAAATTTGCAGTGTTCACTGTTTCACCCAAGTAAGATTTCTAAAGATCAGCAGAAATTATCGTGGTAGGAGCACATTCCTCCACTGTTCTAATTTCAGGTTCTATACAACTATTTTTCCAACTTCAATATGGAGCTGATGTTTGATGTTTATTACCGATTAGTTCATTTATTGTTTGTCTTGCAGCATCCACACTCCCAGGCTCTAACAAAGTACTTTAAAACAGGAGGAGAGACATCAGTATCTTACTCATTACTTGTTTTTTGGATATATTCTCTCCTAACTGTCTCAGTTTCGTAACAATACCAATGACTGAAGGTATATGTTTTCTATCTCATGCAAGAGAAAGGTTTCAGATTGTTGTTCATATTTAGTTAATAACTTGGACCACATTTCTGCTGTTTGACATGCCAATAAATAAACCATAGGTCCTTTTTCCATTCTGGATACTAATAATTATCTTGCCTTTGAATCAAGAGCTTTCCATAAATCTAAGTCCTTACCTCTTTGAATAGGCTCTGTCTTAATTCCTTTAGACCAAGTCATACCCTTTGGATTCAGCTGTAATCAGCACCTGGGACTTCTACAGAGCCCAGTTTTCTTCTCCGCTTAGCTTCCTTACTGTAATGTACTCCAAACTTCTTTTTTTAAAAAAAAATACACACAAACCAACCATTTCTAACAACACTTTTAATTAACTCACTAACAAGCTGGGCCCATAACCTGCGTGGTTACCCATGGAAGTAGAAAATAAATGAACAATATTTCAGTTCAAAATATATTAACAATGGAACATTGTTATGAAGGAATTCAACATATATATGAACAGGAAAGAAAAACTTCACTTGGTAACCTTCTCTTGAAGTTGCACTTTCCACTGCCATATGCATAATATCAACACATCCACAAATTTTATTGTCCTTAACATTTACAAAAGAATCTTTCAATAGAGTTGAGGATTTTTGTATGTAGATATTAACAGTAGTGGAATTTATAAAAATTTCATTCCAGCTTCTTATTACAGAAGAAATGTAGAGTAGAATGTGGGGTGTTATTATCATCATGGTGTTACAGAAGGGGAGGGGGAATCTTAGTTTACTCAATACCTGGATGGTAGCCTTTGTTTAGCAGATTTCCCTCAAAGGAAATCAGCTATTGGAGTCGTACTCATGATGCAATTTTCTAAAGATATCCTTAAATGTCCATTGATCCTATCCATGAGATGGCAAAAATGAGGTCCCTTTGTATACTTTAATAGTAGTAGGGTTTATAAGCATTTCATTCCAGCTTCATATTACAGAAGAAATATAGAATAGAATGTGGGGTGACATTATCATCATTGTGTTACAGAAGGGGAGGGGGAATCTTCTTAGTTTACTCAATACCTGGATGGTAGACTTTTTTAGCAGATTTCTCTTAAGGGAAATCAGCTATAGAGGTCGTACTAATGATGTAATTTTCTAAACATTTCCTCAAATGTCCATTGATCTTACCCAGGAGATGTCAGAAATGAGGTCCCTTCAAGTATATAAGTATTTGTCTGTTAATGCTCTAGCTGTCCTAATTTTTGTTTGATTGTTACCAAACTCGACATTTAATCATTTTATGTAAAAATAAAGGTAAAGTTCATTAACGGCTAAAATCGGACTGGGGGGAGGGGGTGAATTTTGAAACTTCAAAATATGTCCGTTATGATGTCTCCGATCAAAAAAGTGTAGGGAACTAATCTTATTGTAAATTTAATTGTTTATAAAGTACATTTTAGTGATTGACAGAAATCGAACCAGGAATTGGGGGAGTTTAGAAAGGGAGAGAAATTCAAAAAAATTCCATTAATAGTTGGATTGTAAAATGTTATATAACCAATCTTGTTAAACTATCGCAGCTCTACAATTTTTGTTCTATGCATTTTTTCTTAACTCTAGTATTAAACAAGTTATTCGTACTTAGTTGTTTTCAGCCTTCAGTAACCCCCCCCCCCCCTTATTCTACTAATTGTTTTTTTTTTCTTTATAGAAATATAAAATATTTGGTGAGATGAGATCATGAGTCTGATACAGCTCATGGGAAATCTGCTTATTTTACGCAGCCCCTGCGTGCTTGACTTTCTATTAAAACATTGTTTTGATTCTTGAATTTTGACATGACTTCCGGGTGGCAAATAGAACTTTATTAGTGTTGAATGATAATAACTAAGTTAAATTAAAATTTTGTTTGACACAAAGTAAGAGACTGAATAATCATAGCATTTACTACAATACTTTCCTGCCACATACAGGAGCAAAGAGTTTACTTGAATCAAAACATATTTGCCAAGAATTGTATGACTTAAATTGTATTTAGGATTTGTTTATCTGTTTGTCAGTATTTGAAAGTTTATTTTTGCATGAAATTAAAAATTGTAACTTCGAATTTTCAGTCATATTTCACTGGTGTAACTAGAGAATATTTGAAAAAAATCTGTTTAGTACTTGTGCTAGAATAATGTCATTATATTTAGATATGAAACAATATTTATTTCAATAATTCAGACAGGCAATACATTTATTCTAAGCTTTAGGTCATCATTCTTCTTTCAGTTGCTGCTTCTTGGACTTGACAAGAGAAAATCCGATCAGAATAGATACATTAAGTTTTGTTGAATAGGAAAAGGTTATTTTGTGCTTAAGTATGAGAAGCCATCACCATTTTAACTTGTCAAGGAAGGGCAATTAGCTAATATAAAATATAGTTGTTAATGAAAACTAAATTTGTCAGAATTTATCCAATTTAACTCTTTATAACGACCTCAACATTCTGTTTGTCCATACCCCGGACAAATCTTGATATCAGAAATTCCACTCTCTCCTTCCTGCACATCCTAATCCTTTAGTCGAATCACTTTCATCTACCCATCGATCCATTCCAGGAAACCCAAGGCGACGTCTGAAGCGTAAGTAGTCAAGAGATCTTATCGTGCAGTACACAGTATAACTCCATATAATACAACCCAATGTTCTCTCCATTGTGGGTATTGTTAATGGACAACTTCCCACCTCAAGTCAATAATCAAGCCATTCTTATTATCATTCATACCATTTGCTTGTAATATTTAATATGTTTTTGCAAATAAACGAATAAATATTAAAAAAAAAAGAAAGTCAAAATTATTTTAGTTCAGCTTTATTCCCTCAAGACTGCATAAACCCTAATATAGTTGTTTATTTATATAATTAAATTGGTCTCAAAATTATTTAGACTCAGTTTTATAAGATTTGGATAAACTATTTTTATTTTATTTCTTCTTTTTCTTGTTTCAGGATCTTCTCTTTGTAAGCAATGGCTGTTTCACCTGAAGTGAGATTGAAAAGGTATTTGTACTACACCAATGAGGCTAATATTTATCTTCCAGGCTGCCGACATTATCATAAAAGATATACCCGTGAGAATGTTCCTTCATTAGGTGAACTATTGGCAGACAAAAAACATAACTTCATTTTTGACCTAGTCGAAACTGTAAGTATCATCATCATGCAATAATACTAAACTTTTTTGCATTAATAGTGGTATACATCTGTTTAAAATCCTCAAAATATTTATCCTTATATACTCACCAGAAATTTATGAAAAAATTATTCATATTGTAAGATTTTATTTGTTTGCCTTAAAAATGTGTCACTATGTCTCCTTTATCATTACAGTCTCCCCAGTTTATGATGTCAGTTGTTCATTTGAATTAGTTAAAAATGTAATTTATCTGGATTGGTTTATTGGCTTATGAAAGGAGAGGCTCTTTATTGCGCCCCTTACCCAAACCCATATTTATATCCATACCCATGTACACACAAACCACCTTAGATGTATGTATTGTGGGAAATGTTTTATGCTGCCCTGAGTGACAAACGTTTTTTAACATAATAAAATAAAAACACCACTTTAACAATTAAAGTGAAGTTATTTCATTATATCGCAGAAGAATGTAAATAGAAATCAGCATACTGTAATATTTTTTACTTGAGATATTATTTGAAATCACTGGAACTAGAATCTGAGTGTCCTGCTTTTCTAGGCCAATGCTCTACCATGAAATATTTTTCTCTGTAAAACGAAACTTCTTCTCCAGAACTCAACACTGTGGTGTTACACTTAAAGAAAACAAATATTAGAATCATTCATCACACGTATTTATATCTTAGTGGTCAGAGTACCAGCCTCTATACATCCTGTTTACTTACAGTGATTTCTATCCATTACATCACAAAAATAAAGTGAATTCATAAAAATCTTATTATTTACCAAAAAAAAATATTCCCAAATTAGAAACTTTGTAATTTCCTTATCATTAATTTTATTTAATGTTTTTAATTATTTAAACATTTTAGATTCATAAAGAAAATAAATCATGTTATCCTGATGCCTTATTATATGTTTTATCTGAAATGGCTCGAGACAAAGAATTACGTCCTAAAGCTTTGGAGATAGCTGAAACTTTATGTGAGAAAGTTGAGTCATTCATTGTTTTCTTGAAGTTTTCTTTAGAAAACTCTCCAAAAATGGGTAATTTTTTTACCAAATATTATTATATATTTTTAATTTGAAATTTGTCAATTAATTAGTGTTTTATATATATATATATATATATATATATATATATATATATATATATATAAATTTGTTAAAATATATTTATATATATTTTTTTAGGGTTTGGAAGATCCTTTCGAAACTTTATTCGAAATTGGTACGTGAGTAAAGATCATCTTAAACTTGCGGAAATAGTCGGAGAAATGAAAAAATATAGGGGCTGGAGACATTGTGACTTGATGAGACTTGCTCATGTTAAAACATCTGAACCAGGTTAGTTACGGTCTCTAGTTTTTACTTCTTTTTCTATTAAATACTTATTTTACCTATAGCTTTATTATTGATTTTGTTTTATATTAGGAAAAGTAGATGCAATTTTTCTTTCTATTAAAGGTACCAAATATTGATCTTTGGAAGTTAAATAAAGATATGGTCATTATTTATTCCTAGAGGATAGAATAATAGAATAGAACAATTTTGCCTGTACTTATTAATGAAAATAAGAGAATATAATATTTGACAATGATATAAAAAATTTTACTTTAATATACAAAATTTGAAAATAGACAGACTTATTAAACAAGAAAATATTAATATTTATTAGTGGCTTTAATACACGTTCATTATACCTGGATAAATGATTTTTGTTTTGTTTTGTTTTAAGTGGCTTATGTCTGGAAATGAAGAATGGAGTCTTTTTAATGTTTATATACTGTCTTGCTCCTTACAAGATGGTGGTTCCTCAGAAATAAACCAATGATCTTAAAGAGTTATTCAATTTGTGAGATAGTATTTTGAAGGTGTAAATTTTTAAGGGACTAGATGCTGTTTGTTCCTATGGTGTTTTGGGACATTTACTGAACTAATTTGTGAGACTGACCAAGATCTAGATGTTTTCTTCAGCGGACAGAAACTCAAACCTAAAGATCTTTGAACCCAGTTTGAAAGTTTCTCTTCAGAGCAAACTGTTATCTCCAAAGGGATATGATACATGATGTGGGTCCATATGCCACCACTCAATTTCTTCAGTTGTTTAAATTTATGAGAAAATTTCCTAAAACCTAAGGCAACAGCTCTGATTAATACTCAAGCATTCTCTATGGATTAAAATTTGAATTGGCATTATTAAGAAAACAATAGATTTATAGAAAGCAATACTTCTTTCAGTAAATAGCCCCCTAGTAGCTTGGTCCATTTACATCTTCCTACTGATAATATAAGAGCCCATTATACAGAACAAGTAAGTGGTGAAGTTGGGACATTGTGCTCCCTCAAAACCTTGGTGAACGACCTACTACAAACCATTTTCCAAGGAGTACAAGTCAAAATGGTGTTATGAGTAATATTACCCTGTAAATATAGGTAAAGGTCATATTTATGTACAGCAAACACTTAAGGATTATAGTAGTTGCTGTGGCTGTCTTTTCATCTTTTCACAAAGCGACACTTCCAGATTTTGCAGTGCCAAATGTTAATGTTCTTAGTGAAATTGTAAACCTATAAATAGTAAAATAAATATGTGTGTCAGAAGTTATTTCTTCACTGATTCTAACACAAAAATAAAAAAAAAACACTGAATACCTCATTCTATGTTTTTAATATTTTATTATTTCTGGTATATTTTTCTTAACACGATGAATGCCAACACATATACCGCCTGACAGATTCATTCCTGTGCCAATGTAATTTTACTTCTTTTTTCCTTTAAATATTGAAAAATGGTAAGTATGAAAAATTCTTTCATGGTTGCAACTTTCCTATCATCTTCAAAACAAATTTTTTTTGGTAGTCCCATGGTTTGGCGTCAGGGAAAGTAAACACTCAGTTGGTCCAAATAATACCAAGGTCCATGAGGCTGCCTTCCATCCTGACTCGAGAGACCAAAGCCAGTTAGTATGGTGTTTACGTTTTTAATTTGTGTTTTTGCGGGTGTTACATCTACAACAATGAAATATATTCAGGGAAAAAAGAGGAAAAACTAAGGGATTTGTCATCTAATGTGTTCCTAGAACTAATTAATGACCTACTAGAAAAAGGGAGGACATTTTTTCACTAATAACTGTGATTCATCATTGGAGTTAGCTGAAAATTTACTCAAGAAGAACATTCACTTACTCGGGACCCTAAGAAAAAATAGAAGGAGGATAAAAAAAGAAATTATTACAAAAAAATTAAAATGAGAAAAAATTGCAAAACAAAATTCAGTACAAATCAAGATTATGAAATGGAGAGACAAGACAGATCCCTATATTCAAACTACCAACCATACGGATAAAACTATTGAAATCCATCGCAATAGAAGTTGTGACATTCAAAAACCAATTGCCATTATTGATTATTGTTTAGGGCAAAGCTGAAATTGATTTGTCCAACCAAATGAGTAGCTACAATTCTTCCCTTAGAAGCTGCAAGTGGAGACAGAATTTATTTTTGGCACATCATTAGTTAATGCTCATTTACTTTATAAAATGATCACTAATAAAAAAAGTTCGTCACGTAAACTAAGCAGATTACCCACGTCAAGTTATTCAATAGAGAAATCACCGAAAAGTTACGGAAACGGCCGAAATAGCTTTTGACGGGAAAGTCACTCTCATCCGTTAGCCGCCCAGATTTAATAAAAATGCAAATATCTCGGTTAATATTCAAGATAAAGAATAAATGTATATAACAATATTTATAGTAAATTTAATTTGCAATAAGATTAATTCTGTACAATTTTTTGATCCAACTATAGTAACGGAGATATTTCGAAAATCCTCTCCTCTAAACCCCCCTCCCACTGGTCCGATTTCAGCCTTTGATCTTTCTTTTTACATAAAACGACTAAATATCGAGTTTGGTAACGATGAAACAAAAATTGCGACCGCTAGAGCGGTAACTGACAAATATATATATATATATATATAGTTTTGAACGGTCCTCATTTTCGTCATCTACTAGGTAGGATCGATGGACATTTGAAGAAAAATTTCTAAAATTCCGTACGACCTCAATAGCTGATTTCCCTCAATAGGAATCACAGCTAATCTTTTTGCTCTTTCTTTTTTCTGAACATATTACATATTTGTTTCTTATTAAATAATTGAACAAAATTGTTGTAATTTATTGTCATATGGTCCCAAGTATGAATAAAACCAGCTCAGTTGCGATAAAAAATAAAAAAAAAAATGTCCCCTGATGCGGGCTGTAGTTTAGAAAGCGGTCCCGTGGCGTGGAGAGAGATTATTCTGGATTAAGCTAAAACAGTATGAGGGATGAGTATCTTCGTGCTCCACTATCAGCCATAAAGGCATTATGATATTCAACATGTTAATTAATATCAGCTATTGAAATAGTACTCGATTTCGGAAAAAAGTCTTTAAAAATCTATTAATCCTACCTAGGAGATCCCAAAAGTAAGGTCTATTCAAATTTTACACACACACACACACACACACTCTCTCTTTGTTGTCATACCTGTCGGTGAAGACCGTCGTCACTGGCTGATGGTCAAGTACAGCTGGCAAGCGCTTTCGATGCAATGGTACCATCTTCAAGCCCGTCAAAAAGTTGTACTGCACAGTACAACAGTATCATTTATATTGGCGGTTCTAACCCTTCATTTGAATTACTCTCTCTTTGTTACAGCTCTAGCAGCTACAATTTTTGTTTGATGACTACCAAACTCAATATTTATGTCCTTCATGTGAAAATGAAATATCAAGTTGTTAATGGTGAAAAATGTACTAGGAGGGGAGATCTAGAAGGGCGAAATAAAAAAAAAATTGAAATATATCCATTATTTTGAGTTGCTTACAAGAATTTACTTAATCAATCTTGTTAAACATTCAATATTCTACAATTATTGTTCTTTAGAGTTTTTTAGTACATCAAAAATTGAGCGAATTATATTTCAGCCTTCATTTGTCTTAAGCCCTACTCCTATTCCTGGTTTTCACTTAAAGTAACTGTATCACTGAGCAGCTCATGCTTAAGTTTCATGTCATGTAGACATTGGCTTTTTATTAGGGGGCAAATTGAAAATTCAATTTCAAATAACATCATAAACATATGGAAAAATCTGCTTAGTTTGCACAGACTTTGTATGGGAGACTTATTACTAAATTCAGTGTTAAAATAATGTGCTGACAAAAAATTATAATAACTAATATGTAACATCAAGTTCCAAATAACATATCTTTCTGAAAAACAGCTGCAGTCAATTTTTTTTTTTTTTCATTTGGCTTACAATTAAATGTAATGCTTCTCCATTTTAGCTGTTATAAAAGCTTGCCCCTAACTCCCAAACATGTTATAATGGTATTATTTCTCGTTTCTACTTTTCTAATTTCTCACTGACTGCACATCATTAAGTTTTTTAAAGTTTAAGTGTTTGAACACTTATATTGGCTGATGCATTTCATGGTTAGCTTATACAGGCTGCGGGTAATGGAAGGATGTCTCCTATATAATCCTGGCTCTTTACTCTTCCTGCTGCTTTTATTGTTGCATAGTCTCAAGCTAAAGACAATGGGAAACAACTAAATATATCCTTGTGACTTTCATCCTTGCCTTGTTTGTTTCTATGTAAATAATGACTCCCTATTCACAAGAAAGGATGTGCCTGTACCCTCAGATAAACAGAATAAATATGCCTTGACTTTTCTGACATCCCACTAACTAGTTCTATGGCATATCTAAACTGGCTGTTATTATTGTTACCAAGCTTTGTATATATATATATATATATATATATATATATATATATACATACACAAACAAAAACACTGTTACAAATACCAAAACCTATACTTATGCTACTGTTATTCTTAGTTTTAGTTTTGAGAAATTGTACTATTTTGAGCCATTCCCCCCCCCCATTATATTCAATTTGAAATTGTTATGTCAAGGGTAATTATGTTACACAAATACACACAGCATTTAGTTTGGGAGATCTATTCTAATATATTTTTATGAGGTGAATGGCAATTAATTAAATATGTGTTACATTTTATCCTGATTTTAAGAAAGACTGTAGTTTAAATGTCTTAGGTATTTATTCTTGATCTCAACTTGAAATTTAATATTTCTTAAAAAAGGGTAATGACTAATAATATTTTTTTTTTAATCTGTAAAAAATATTACCTTATGTCTTTAGCTAAAGCAGCTTGTTTTAAGTATGCAGTTAGTGGCCTTAAAGACATGGAGAAAGAATATGGTGATAATGAAGAAGCCAAGAAGGTGGTTTCATACCTTACAACTGTTGAAACTTACAGGAAAAAGACAGATCCTGTCGAGGTGGCTGGGTATGTATAGAACAATTTGCATATAAAGCACACAAAAATTTTAGCATAGTTAATAACATAAGTCTATTTTCTTCCTTTCTGAGTCAGTAATGCCAAAGAATGATTGAAAATAAAGTTTGTTGATTGTAAAAAAAAAAATAAATGTTGAAATTAATTCTCCACTTAATAACACAGGTCTACAAAAATAATCTTTCTAAAATTTGATTTGATGATTTTGGCCAATCTTTATGTTTTTTGGCGTGCTGAAGCCGAACATGAGGTCAGTTTTTTTCTATCACGTAAGGAAATTGTTCAATCTCAAGTAAGGGCAGAGGTACTACCATTAAAAGAAAACAGAATTGGCGAATAAGAGTTTTCATTTATTTCCATGATCTTTTATTTATTTTAATGTTGTTTACTGTACAAAATACATAAATGTGTAGAAATAACAGCTTCAGAATTAACAGTGGCATATTTAGTTATTATTTTTATGAAAACGTTTTTTTTCTCTTGAAAATTTCTCCGTGTTCGTTTCCGGGTATAGGACTCTTAAGATGATTCACGCTGCAGCATCCAACAATAGTCAGCCATCATGTTTACGTTCCATTTGCCCTGATACCTAAGTTCCATTTCCTTGATGTCCTGATGGAACCTTTCCCCTTGTTCTTCACTTACTTTCCCAAATTATTCCGGAAAATAGTCCACATGCGAATGTAAGAAGTGAACCTTCAAACGCATGTTGCAACCTTGTAATTGAAATGCCTTCAACATGCGTTCCACATCATTGGGATAGCAAATCTGAAAGATTGTAACTCTCCTTTGTACCATAAGCAAAGTTTTTCTACGCAGCTATGACATACTTTGTGAGGAGCCCACACTTTATCTTGTTCTCCTTTTCTCAAGCCAAAATATGCATAATATACATTTTTGATAAAACCTGTTATATTTCGTTGGTATTTCTTAACTGTGTACTCACCACAGATAAAACAGAAGTAGTCTGGACTGGTAACACAACGACGATGAGACATTTTGTCAAAATGCACTTTCAAACCTTAAAATACGTTCTTAATCACTTTGACACAACTAAGAGACCTCAGTGAATGTGTTCACTTCAGTTGATACTACTGAACTGAGAGAATGAACAGAAATTTAGCTCCAAGTTCCTGATACAACAAGTTCAATCTTGTTTAGCTTTAGATGGTGACTACTGAGACCAAACAATGAGACCAAACAAGTACGTTCCTGTCTGAACAGGTCGTGCCTAGACACCCTCAGGCCTACATCTACTGAGGGAGTCATTGCCTACACCACCTAGTGAAAGATGTGTGTTTATAAAAAGAGAAATTGTTTGGAAAAAAAAAAAAAACCTACTTCTTACCAAATTTATGTGTATAGCAGGTATATTATGTTCTATGGATTTGAAAAAAATCTGTACGTGATAGAGAAAAACGGACTTCATTTTCGGTATCAGCACACCAAAAAACATAAAGATTAGCTAAAATTATCTAATCAAATTTTTGGTTGTAGACCTGTGTAATCAATGTTTAGTTAGAAGTCAACAAAGAATTTTTTTCCAGCTTTTTGGGATTTTTTGTCACTTGGTGCTTATACTTTTAGTAATGTAATGTTATTCTCAGAAATATGAATTTGTTTAATTTTCTTAAATAAATAATTTAAAATGATGAAGGCATAGATTGAAAGTATGTGCCAGTGCTGAGGTCGTTTTACTATAGGTTGAAAGAATTTTTTCCATTCGAAGAATTTTGAAGCAAGTGGCATGGATGTTCCAAAGTTCTGAAAAATTTTGATGTACTCCTCGGGGGTAATGATCGTGTCCTTTCTCTTAATCCTTTTTTCTATCGTCCCAAACACCCTCTGATGACAAAAAAGAGTGACACACCTTAAGAAAAACAACCTTGACTTGGTTTAGACACCAAGCAAGCACATTTCAGGAGCCCAATAGAGATCATTGACCTGATTACAGTGCTTTTATTTTGTTCGGCACACCCTTCACAGCAAATTTCAAGAGTAGCTATAGTGGCATCGATCTTCAGAAAATTTACAAGGAAGTCAAAAATTGTTGATGAAATATCGTTTCTACTTTTTTGTATTCTGTCTCGTTTCAGTGGTAGAAAAATACATTTTCATGGTTCTGAAAGGCCTTTGAGCCTCTGACTATCCCTAGGTTATAAATACACAGCTGCCAGAGGTAGGACACAGCCTAACTAGTCAGCTTAGGTAGAATCTGGTTCTTCTGACAATCGAACGAGAATGTTAACAAATCATCTTTTTTTTCTTTCAATTTCGAATACAATGCTTTTGCTTTCATTTTATGAACAGCTTTTTTGGTTTGCAATCATAATTTTAGCAAAGGATTTGAGCAGAATTTGATTCGAGATCCAAGTTATAAACAAGTCGAACAATCATCAGTTTCTGGGGTCCTAAACCAGATGTTAAATTTTGTACGAAAAATTGATTGAAAAAAAAAAATGCTTAACATCGAATTCTTTACGAGAGGCAGACAACATTTTCCGCATATTTGAGATGTTTAATTCAGAACTCAAATAAATTCTTGACAAACTTTTGGCTCTAGAAAGTGGCTCTTAATTGCTTTATAAAACTTATTACTGCCTGTCTCTTGTTTTTGTATGATTGTAGGCACTTTTTAAACCACCTCTTCTCTCTTCAGGTGTTTCCCCCCTGACTGTACATGCCTACTCAACACACGTTAAACGCAGGCTCTACCAACTCCAAGACCTTTTAAAAAGGCAGCTTTACAAACTTATACATTTTTGAGCCCTTCAAAATGTAGTAGTTGTACGAGAACTAACAAGGGCTTCGTGTTTCATTCTTAGGGCAGTGGCGTACCACAGACTCATAGTCGGTGTGCTTCAAGATAAACCAATCTTGCATGAGTTTGTTAGGCTTTGATTAAAATGATTCATTAAATTTCTGTAAGTCATTAGATGTTAAAGTATTACAATGAAGTTTTAAGTCTTTCTTTGAATGATTGCAAGGTAAGTGATGGGTGAGCATACCTATAGAGGAATATCTTTCTTGTTTGGAAAGGTTATTCTTCCATGACGTGGGTTTTTGTAGCTTCAAAGCCGGGTTTTTGCACAGACCAACACTAATTTCCATTTCAATTAGAATGATGGTTGAAAAAATAAAAATGAGGGTTTGAGACACAAGATTAATCAAGAAACAAACAAGGAAAGATTAAAATGCAACCTCTGCAAGTGGGCTACCATTTGAAGTACCTAGCACCCCTAGTGGTCTACAGTGAAACTATTGACTTAGCCAACTCAATTTTGATTTGAAAGCTGACTTTTAAATGCTACTTTGTGGGGGATTTAATTGGTTTTGATTCAAAACATCAAGTCAGTAGATAAAACATCGTTTGAACTTATGAAATTGCTGAAAAAATGTTTTTTTCTGTAATCGTTGAATAATGGTAACATTACTAAACTGAAATGAGTGAAGCAAGTGAAACATTTTGCAATAGAGTGAAGAAAGTAATCACTTTCTTCACAAGTGAAGAAAATGAATTGCCTTCTTAATTAGTAATAAGTATAAATTAAAAAATAATTTGAAGTTGGAAATTAAATGTTTTTAAATGTTTCTTAACATTTTAAGAATTTATTTTAACAAAATAAATTGAAATGTGAATGAATTATTGGTGGAAATAATCAATATATTTTAAAATTTAAATATAATAATAATTACCTTCCTTGTTTATAACCTGCACAACTTCACAATCATCACTAGTTGATTTATAACTATGCTTATAACCTTTCACAACCATGCTTATAACCTACCAACAACATATTATAATCTTCACAACATCCTAATTTTTTTCATATTCTGGTTAGATCTGATCATGTATTACACGATTACAGAAAAAATTTAATATTACACTCGTGACGAAAGTAGAATTTACAACTCTCGTGAAATTACCACACTCGCTTCGCTCGTGTGGGTAAACGTTTCACTCGAGTTGTAAAATGATCTTCTTTCGTCACTTGTATAATAAATAACTATTTTTCATCTTTTGGACTTGGGCAATATTATATTATATACATTATATACTCTATGAGTATAAATAGTAAAATTTGGCTTTTTGTTTTAGGAAAATAGAATCATATTTGCTGGGTATTGAACATGTGAACTTCGTATTACTTGAGGATAAGAAAGTAAGTTACATTAATAATTTTATGTCCGTTTATCTCTAAATTTTTCAAATATTAAGAAGATTAAAGAAATGTTTTCTAAAATTATTTAAATCTTGTAGTGATAATGAAATTGTGTTGAAGGGACTAACGATAAATGCTTTAATAGTTTTTCAGTCACTCGGAAACTTTAATACATAGTTCACAAGCCTATTTTTATAATGATTAAGTTATTGTCCATCTCTATGCCTTTTTACCAAATTTCCCTTAGGGAAAATCAGTTATTGAGGTTGTACTCATGACCTGGTTTTTGAAAAAATTTCTGTCCCATCAAGCCTACCTAGGAAATGTTGAAAGTGAGTTCAGATCAAAATTATATATATATATATATATATATATATATATATATATATATATATATATATATATATATATATTTGTCTGTTACCTCTCTAACGGTCGGGTTATTGTCATATCATTACAAAACTTGATATATAAGCAACACTAAAGATGCAATGTAAAACTAAAAATCAAGTTAATTAACGGCTGAAATCGGACTAGGGGGAGGGGGGGGGGTTAAAGTGAGAGAAATTCGAAAACGTCATCAATTAAAATTTTGCGTTCTTGTCTCGAAAATGTTTTTTTTGATCTATACTGTACTCGATATTTAACCGTTTCATGCAACTCTGAAGTCATAGTCATTAATAGTTGAAATCGGGCTAGGAATAAAGGGGGTTTAGAGGGGGAGGGCATTTGAAAATTCAAAATATCTCTGTTATAATGAGCCAAATCGTTAAATGTTAGAGAACCCCCCCCCCCCTTCTACTCATTGGTTCTAGCAGATTTCCCTTGAGGGAAATCACAGCTATTGATGTCGTAGTCATGACGTAATTTTTGAAAAATTACCTCAAATGTCCATCTGTCCTACCCAAGAGATGATGAAAATGAAGTCTGTTCAAAACTATATATTTTTCTGTGAACGCTCTAGTGGTCGCAGTTTTTGTTTGATCATTGCCAAACTTGATATTTAAACATTTTATGTAAAAATGAAGATCAAGTTTGTTAATGCCTAAAATCGGACCATAGGGAGAGGGGGCTTAGAGTGGGAGAATTTGAAAATTCTTAATATCTCCATTACCGAAAAATTGTATAGAACCAATGTTGTTGTTCTATAAATATTACGTATGTTGTTTCTCTATCTTGATTACGACTTAGATATTTGCATTTTTTTTAGTTTTCAGTCGTCAGTAAACCCCCACTCCTACTCATGCCATGTTAACAATAAGCTGTTATATTATGAAGCACATTATTTAAACCCTAAATACCAAATATTGTTCTCATTGAACATTTATGCTTTGAGATAAATTTGTTGCACGTAGGAAATCTGGTTAGGTAAGCAGCCCCTGCTTGATGGACATTTTCACATAGAAATAGAGAGTGTGGTGAGATGAGTTCACAAATTTGTTATATCAGCACTTGGTAAGGCTTAGTTTATGCAGGCCCTGCCTGACAGACTTTTTTTTTTATTGTGATAGTACAATAAGGGTGATATAATAAAAGTGAAGATGAATTGTTTAGCCAGTGAATAATTTTAGTCTTAAAGATTTCAACACTCGTCTAACTCTTCAGCTGACTGCTCTAGCAGTCTTTATCAATTAAAGATCTAATTTTCAGCAGCTATCCAGCTGCCAATTCAGGCTGGTCATTATTGGCTTCTGGTTTTCTTAGATCGCATCTGGTGTCTAATGTACATTTAGCTGCACTTATGGGTGGGGGAGGGTGTCTGGCTTTTAGCATGTTTCTCTTAAGGGAAATCATCTATTGATGTGTTACTCATTGTGGGATTTCCTGAGAAATTTCTTTCATCATAACTCTATCTATGTATATTTCTGTTGTCATCCTAGTGCTTACAATTTTTGTTTGAATGTTACCAAACTCAATATATAAGTGTTTCATGCAAAATTTGATCTTTAATTTTACTGTTGGTTATCAGCTAAAGTTGAAGTGGGGAGGTGGGGTTCAGAGGGAAAACAATTGAAAATTCATAATACCTTCACATTTGGGAACAGTGGAAAGACATCCAAGGATGATGTATGGTATTTTGAGGCACTCTTACTAATGGTATATACCATGCACTTTGTAAACTATTACGCATTTCTAAAATAATTGAAATAATTTATTCTACTAGAAACATAAATTTACTTACATATTTTTAGTCGTAATGCTTCATTTTAATTACATTTTATATTTCAGGTCTGGCTAGCTTTGTTAAAACAAATGCCAGTGCTGCAAGTTCTTAATCATTTCCAATTTATGAGCAAACGAAAAATGTTTAGGAACTCTCGAAATTGGGACTTCATTTTCGTTGACACAGTAATAGAGGCTCTAACTAAACCTTATTCGAATAGAATTGGAGTATCAGCAAATAGGGTTTTCATTGAATTGATGAACTATGAAAATGCTGGCAGGTTTGTTATAGTATTACCTTTAATATTTACTATTTTTAAATTGCATTAAAGTGATCAGTTGGATTATTGGTTGATTATAATAAACAAATAAAGAAATTGAAGAAAAATCAGAACTCTAAGAAATTATAATTTGAATTTTTAATGAATTCTAGTTCTAGTTTTATAAAGTTATACCAGGGTAAGTCTTAATTTGCGGGAAGTATTTTTTTCAAGCTATTAGCAGTTCCATAATTAATATTTTTGTGTGGAGAGGCCACTCTATTTCCTTTTGTTATTAACAGGATTTGTTGTCATACATCTATCAATTTCCTTTTTACCTATTGAGTATCTTCCTAAGCTGATTGAATAAATAAGTAGCTTAATTTTATTAGGGATACCAGACAGGCAGGAAGGGTGGGGGGGGGATATCTTATGGATTTAACAGCATACTCTATCCAAACTCATTTATAAAATTTTTATCTCATTATAATGTATTTCTAATAATTTAGGGTTAAGCTTGAGCTTGCAACAAAAATTCACCAAACCTCAAAGAAGCCTCCAATTCTGAATTCTGACCTCATCAATGCTCTAACACAGCTAATGATTACGTGTATTGAGGTAATATGTACTTTAATTTTGGAGATCTATATTCGGTATTAAGCTGAAACTTATAGGAGAGGCACTACTTCACTGACATTTTATTTTATTATATCATTAGGATGTTAAGCCAACTGGGAAAAAGTTCATGTTAGCTATTGAACTTAGCCAGGAGATGCTTAAAAGAAGATGTAATGTTGCCCGTTACATTACCCTCATGGAAGCAGCTGGGTTCCTTGCATACTATCTCCTTCATACTGAAGTCTCTGTAAAGTTGTTCACATTCAATGGAACAGGTTTAAAACAGCTCTCAATAGCTAAAGAGGCTACAATTAAACAGCTCATTGACAACTTAAAAAGTGAAAACATCCCAGAAGGTGTAAGTGTATTTTTTTTTCTTTTACCTTCATTGAATATGTATCATTAAATGAATGGAAAGTATATTATATATTGTGGTATGAATAAACAGATGAGCAGCAATATAATTGTACAAAAAGATGTAATTTTAATTTTTAAAACTAAATTCTGATTGTTTAAAAGTGTAACTGAATTTTTATGAATTAGGTGATAGTCCTTGCCCAGGACTAACATTTCATTTTTATTTTCTGCTGGTGGTGAGGTTGATGAATCAGGCCATTCAGAAACACTTTTTTGTGGCTCCTCACAATTTATTTTTACAAACGCTTAGTGCTTTTAGGAATTTACATCCTATCCTCAGAGCTAAAAACTATTTTTAAAAATGGTCATATAAAAAAACAACTATAAAACTAAAAAAAAAACTATAAAATTTACAATGATAACGTGTATCTATAACAACATATTTATAATTAAAATATAATAAAGTAATAATGGCTTAATTATTATCTAAACAATAAAAAAAAGTCCGTCACGCAGGGGCTGCGTAAACTAAGCAGATTTCCCA
Source organism: Riptortus pedestris (assembly GCA_019009955.1). Classification (NCBI taxonomy): domain Eukaryota; kingdom Metazoa; phylum Arthropoda; class Insecta; order Hemiptera; family Alydidae; genus Riptortus; species Riptortus pedestris. Next base: position 201,436,847 of record CM032228.1, on the reverse strand, counting down.
CGGGAAGTAATACAATAGAGAAATCTCCATACAAGAGCCCAACACTTACGGCAAAGGGCCGAACTAGGTTTTGGCGGGAAACTCAAAAATCCGTTACCGGCCCAAATTTAATAAAAATGCAAATATCTCGGTTAATATTCAAGATAGGGAATAAATGTATAGAACAATATTTATAGTAAATGTAATTTGTAATAAGATTGATTCTATACAATTTTTCGATCCGACGCATAATAACGGAGATATTTCGAATTTTCCGAAAATCCCCCCTCTAAACCCCCCTCCCACTGGACCGATTTCAGCCATTAACGAACTTGATCTTCCTTTTTACATAAAACGATTAAATTCCGAGTTTGGTAACGATCAAACAAAAATTGCGACCGCTAGAGCGTTAACAGACAAATATATATATATATATAGATATATATATAAAATTTTGAACGGACCTCATTTTCGTCATCTCCTGGGTAGGATCGATGGACATTTGAAGAAATTTTTCGAAACTCGCGTCATGAGTACGACCTCAATAGCTGATTTCCCTTAAGGGAAATCTGCTAATTACAAAATTTACCATCAGAGTAGTGTACGACATGCCTATAGAGATGCTTATAGGCTATAGGTAAATTTTGTTCTTTTGTAATTTTAGCAGATTTCCCTTAGGGGAAATCAGCTATTGAGGTCGTACTCATGACGCGATTTTCGAAAAATTTCTTCAAATGTTCATCGAACCTACCCAGGAGATGACGAAAATGAGGTCTGTTCAAAACTACATATATATATATATATATATATATATATATATATATATATATATTTGTCTGTTAACACTCTAGCGGTTGCAATTTTTGTTTAATCGTCACCAAACTTGGTATTTAATCGTTTTATGTAAAAAGGAAGATCAAGTTCGTTAACGGCTGAAATCGGACCAGTGGGAGGGGGGAGTTTAGAGGAGGGATTTTCGAAAATTCGAAATATCTCTGTTACTATAAGTAAGATCGAAAAATTGTATAGAACCAATCATATTGCAAATTAAATTTACTATAAATATTGTTATATACATTTATTCTCTATCTTGAATAGTAACCGAGATATTTGCATTTTTATTAAATGTAACGGACGAGCTATGGTTCCCGCCAAAAGCTAGTTCGGCCGTTTCCATAACTGATTGGCACTCGTATGGAGATTTCTCTATTGTATAACTTTACGTGGGAAATCTGCTTAGTTTACGCAGCCTCTGTGTGAGGGACTTTTATTGTTTAGATAGTAAGTAAGCCATTATTAATTTATTATATTTTAATTTAAATATGTTGTTATAGATATGTGTTATTGTTGTAAATTTTATAGTTCTATTGACTTTTTTTATATGACCAATTATGTTCATTTTTTAAAATAGTTTTAGACTTCTTATTTATGGTGCTTTATTGTTTGTAGTTCTGAGGATGCAAATCTAAAATCCTGAAAGTGCTAAGTGCTTTTACAAATAAATTGTGAGGAGCCACAAACAGTGTTTTTGAATAAACTAACATTTCACATAATCAGTGAATGAAATCATAAAATATGAAATTGTATCTGTCTAAAGAGTAGTGGTGTTCATTCTTCTTTTCTACCATATTTCTTATACCCTTTAGGATGTGCCCTTAAGTAGAAAAGACTTGCCGACAATCAGCTGGTATGGTCTCCGCCAACAGCTTTGAAAATAGTAATATTCATACTGGTGGGATCAACCAACTATTTCATTTCCACATTTGTTTGGTTTATACTAAAATGCTTCAGGAATAAAAATGTTCAGAATTCATATTCAGTTTTTTCCCACTCTTCAGGGTTCCAAGAATAAGGGAGATGAGCATATTATCAACTGGTTGAAAGAGCATTGTAGAAGTGGAGGATCTGAAGAAGTTGATGTTTGTATTATTCTCAGATCATACATGGACAATAATTCACTTCATGGACTTACATCAGGAGGTTCAACAAACAAAAAAATAAGGTGAACAATTTTAATTCATGATTAAAATGAATAGTAGTTTTGAACTATCTATGGTTTATGTGACTAAGGAGGTTTATTGTGCTTCCTGTCTCTTAAATGAGATAAATTTGCGTCTGACTTTTAAGGGACTATAAAAAATGACTACCAAGGCAAGTTCTCATTGTGATCATTTTAGCCCACTATCCAAAAACTCTCATTGTGATCATATGAGCCCACTATCCTAAAACTTTCTATCATTGGTGTATATTGGTGAATATTCAGAGCGAGAGAAATAGTGTTTTCTTATTATGTAGTAGCCGTGTTACCACCCATCTTTGACAGGTTGAAATAGAAATGGTTTCCTATGAATATGTGAGGATTAGATTCAAAAAATCATCCCATCATATTCATCAATAAAACAAATGCCCTGTTTCATGAACAGTAAAAGTGCTGTTATTCATCTGTTTTACCAGAGACATAAGCATTTAGACAAATCTACAATCAGACTTGCTGTTGTCAGGAATCTAATTAGTATAATAATTGTTTCCCGCCAAAATATTAATATTGAATTACGGAAGCACTAAATAATCCATTTCTTGCCTTAAAATTATTCATATTTATAGTTTTTAGTATGAAGCATGGAATGCCTAGTGGACTAATATTGACGAATTTATTATCATTTTTTGAATCAAATCAATCTAGTTTCCCATCAAAATAAAACGACTGTGTTATCTTAGAATCCAGAGAAAAAATATGATAAAATTTTGTTTAGACATTTTGTTGTAATACAATAGTAGAATGATTGAGGTGTAAAGTATCAAAGCATATGAGGAATAAAGTATCCAATTACTCATATTATAAATTCTCATTACTTTAGTACATATACCAAAAAGTTTCCAATTCTATTCAGTCATTTTCATGAAACATGAATAATGTCTGGTGCCCAGAAGGAGAAGATCAAAATTTCTAAATTCATAAATGCAAATAACGGTTTAGGACCAAAATCATTTCTCTAAACACAATTTGTTCTTTACATTTTTTTGATAAAATCAATGCTAAGAAATATAAGGTGAGCCACGGGAACCAAGTGATTTTGAAATAATAATAAAATCTCTGTTTCATATCTAAGTTAAATTTTATTAATATAATATCATACCTAAGAACATAGCATTTTAGTTTTAATAAATTTCTTCATGAAGGGAAAATTACCTCTGGCATGTGTTGGCCGTTTTCATTGATGCATTGTTGAAGTCGGTAAATAAAATTAGCCTGAACTCTTTCCTGCAGGTCTGCATTGATTTGAGTGATTTTTTGACGGATCGCTTCCTTTAGTTCTTCTAAAGTACGATGCTTGCTTTCGTAGACACGTGACTTAAGAAATCCCCACAGAAAAAAATCGCATGTGAGCGTGGAGGCCATAAAACGTCGCCATATCTTGAGATGGTTAGGAAACAGATTGTGGATAACCGTCATGGACGCTCTGGCGGTGTGTGCCGTAGCCCCATCTTGTTGAAACCATAAATGTTCATGATCTATACCTCTTCTTCGTAACTGCGGAATGAAAAAGGTGTTCACCATATTTATGTAATGCTGAGAAGTTACTGTAACTGTAGCACCATTCTCTTCAAAGAAATAGGGGCCAGTTCAGGCTAATTTTATTTACCGGCTTCAACATTGCATCAATGAAAACGGCCAACACATGCCAGAGGTAATTTTCCGTTCAAGAAGAAATTTATTAAAACTAAAATGCTATGTTCTTATGTACGATATTATATTAATAAAATTTAACTTAGATATGAAACAGAGATTTTATTATTATTTCAAAATCACTTGGTTCCCGTGACTCACCCGTTATATTGATGAGTATGTATTTTCACGTTGTAGTAAACCACCCCTCCCAGTTAAAAACTCAAATTGTCATATAGCTTTTGTACCTTGGGATAATTGACTCATAAATATAATAATTATCCTACTAGTTTTTGAGCGATTAAGTAACAAGCGGGCAGACAGACAATATATTCAATTGTGATGCCTTTGTTCTTAGAATGGTCTGAAATGCAAAAAAAAACTTACCCCCGCCGAATTTAAATAGAAAGTCAGGCAAACCTTAGTTTTATTTATATAGGTTATTGAAGAAAGTGCAATTTTTTTTGCAAATAGCGCGACTCTACAGTTCTCCTCATGAGGACATTATCAAAGTTTGTTTGATATTTCGACACCCCTTCTACTTCTCTTTTTTCGGCTTCAGCAACCCTCCCTTGCAGTCATTAAGTAGCCAGCCTTCTAGATAATCCACATCAATTGTGGGCACAGTGAGATAGTAAAAATTATAAGAGCCCTATACAACACATTCTAAACAAGGAACATATTCTAAACTCTCTATACATCACAAGAGCTAGTTCCAAAATCACAGTTTATATTCGATGACAATATTCATTTTTTATAGCAGATTTTCCTTAAGGATAATCACGTATTGAGGTTGTTACTCATTACAAGATTTTCAAAAATTTCCTGAAATTCCCATTGATCCTACCGAGATGACGAAAATGAGGTCCGCTTAAAATTATATATATAATTTTTAGCAGACCTCATTTTCGTCATCTATGTGGCTTTGATATATACATTTGTCTGTTACCACTCTAGCTATCTCAATTTTTTTTTGTATTATTTATTAACGTCCACTTTTTGCAACTCAGGCTAATTGGGGCGGGTTATCTACAGGTTACCACCCTTTTCTAGCCAGGGTGGGATTTTAGGATGTTATTTAATGAATTTTGTCACTAAATAATTTCCTTTGCCCAGGCGAGAATCGATCTCGCCACTCTAGGTTTGCCATGTGAGATAAAGGTCAACGCTTTAACTCGCATGGCTAACCTGAGCTCCGGGTCACAATTTTTGTTTGATTGCTACTAAACTCATATAAATGTTTTATTTAAAACTAAGGAACGAGTTTGTTAACATCTGAGAGTAGAAGGGGGGAATTCCAAAAATTCAAAATACGTCCATTATTATACATCAGATAAAAAAATTGTATAAAACCTATTGCAAATTGAATGTCATAAAATTATTGTTATATACAATTTTTCTCTATCTTGAACATTAACCGAGATTTTTGCATTTTTTAATTTTCAGGAATGAGTATACCCTACTCCTACTCACATCATATTCACAATAAGCTGTTATATCATGAACTACTTTATTATAAGCTGAAATACAAAATATTGTTTTCATAGAAGTTTCACTTTGTGGGGTACATGCATACATAGTATGATGATGTCATTATTTAAGATTTTGGTTCTTAATTCAACAATATTTATTTGATCTGTACCATACTCTATATTTAACTCTTTTATTCAACACTAAAGATGATAATAGTTAATGGGTAAAACCAGAAAGGAGTAGGGGAGAGAGGGAGAGTTAAAGGGGAGAATACAAAAATTCATAATATCTTCTTTATTATCAGTCGTAACAGAAATTGTTTATAGAACCAATCTTGTTAAACTGTTGATGCTCTAGAATTTTTTTTTTTTTTTTTTTTTTTTTTTTCCCGTAGCTCAAATATTATGTAAGTTATTCCTACTTTCTTGTTTAAAGCCTTCAGTAAACTCCCAACTTATTCTCTTTGGATTTTATTTAGAAATATAAAATATGTAGTGTGTCATACCTGCATATAGGAAATCTGCTTAGTTTGTGCAGCCCTGCATGAAAGACTTTTTTTTTACAAGATGGCAACACTTTATTTCATTGGTTTTTAGAAGGAAATACTTCATTAATAAATAATTGAATTACCTTTTACTTGGAAAATGTTTCTGTACCTATCACAAGTCAAACCCGGGTATACTGGAAGATCTACACTGCATTGCACCGATTTCAGCCATTAACACGGCTACTGATCGGAATGAAAATGCATTCTTTTGAAGCCAAATACTGCTAAGATGATGCCCCATGTTGAGAAAAATGTTACAAAGGAGAATCAGCACAAATATTAAAGGAAAGAATTCAGGAATGTGCAAAAGAATAGATTTTCATATTAATGTTAATTTATTTTTACAGGTTTGTTGTCAGTGATTTGTGTGGAATTCCGAAGAGCAGTAAGCCTCCTGATAGACGAAACCTTTTTGTAACATCAGGGTTTGATGAAAAACTAACTGAAGCCATAACTTTGTTTGCTTCAGAAGCATTTTAATTTATTTGGGGGACTGACTTACTCATATTTTCTGAAAATATTTCACTGAAAATGCCATTCCACATTCTTTTATTTTAAGAAGTTTTGAAATTCAAATATTGCTAATTTGTCAACAGAAAGAAAAATACTCCTAGACAAATTGCAGCAATTAAAATATAACATTGTTTAAGAATTGTATGAGATCTAAGGTTTTATAGAATGTCAAGAATGAGTGTGATAAGAAACATATGTTTCACTTTTTAATTATTAATGAGTGAGTTAATATATTTTAATTTCACTGATTTAATGTAGATGAATGTTAGTTATATTTTTGCCTCCTGCCATTATGCTTGATATTTATTTAATGGCGTAAATTAAATTAATAAAGTAACCAAAGCTTGGTTTTGTATTGCCTGTTTTTCTCTCTTTTTAGTTATAACTGTTACTTTTATTTTGTATAACAAATTTATATTTTTAATGTAAGCTATACATTCATCAGACAGGATTATTTCTAAAATCAGATATACAGTACTAAACTGCCAGTATATAAATTAAGAGAACTGTACATAAAATGGATTCTGAAGAAAGAACCATATTTGTATTTTTTTAAAACAATAGAACTGTTATTACCCATCATATAAAAATAAATTATAATGTTATATTTTTATGATACTCAGAAGTATTTATTATAAAAATTGTTCTGCTTTCATTTTAAAGCATTGTTACATGTTATTCTTCCTATTAATAGGGCATAGAGTGCCAAACGCAGGTTTCCTTTTGTTTTGTTTTCCTAAGATGCTATTAATGTAATATAATTGTTTATATATTTATATTTTGCATGAATTTTGGACAATGGGGAAATATATGTATGTAAAATTATCTGTTTTGACCTACACACACACACTCCACCATAGTTTTATACTTTCTGGTTGTCATATATTTTTTTTATATCAACCTGACAATTTCTTTGGAATAAAACTGGAATTTATTTGTTTACTTGGAACGTGTAACTAGGTGATTGTTCCTTTATTATTATTAAAAAAGAAAATAAAAACACAAAACAAAATCAGACATTATTAACCTTATGTGTCATAAACGTGTACAATTGTATTTAGGATTTTAGAGCCCCACCAGTGAAGGATATGTACACGCTAGGTAGTGCTCCACAGGCCATGAATATGTGTGCATAAAACCTCAATTTATTAGCAATTGTATGATTATCTAGTTATTTTTCATCAAAGCTTCTTATTATTTGTGTTTAATTTATATTATTACTAAATATGTGCGGAGAATTGAATTTTTTTTTTTTTTTATTAGATTCATTTTCATTACAATTTGAGCATGTCAAGCTATTTATTGAAAAATCCAATACAATATAAAAATACATTTTATCGTGTCAAAAATTAATAGGTTCTTATTTGCAATATTGTTTTCAAAATATTCAAGTTGACAGACAGCTGCGGAGGGTAAAAGGCCCCTTCTTTTTTTATTCCTGTCTGGAAGGATTACAAGGGCTTGGGTATTCACTGTTTAAGACGGGTGAGTGACCTCCACTAGAGCCTGAACGAGCAAGGGCTGCTCTGGAAACCCACCCCATAACATAATGGCAAAAAAAAATTGTATGATGGTGATGTTATAAAGGGTCCCTAGGGCATCATATACATCCAGAATTTTGTTCTAACTGTAACACCGAAATGCACCTTTAAAGGGCAAAGGCTACAATCCTTCACCTCCCAAAATATCACCATGACACTTTACCAAAGCTTTTAATTCTCATCTCTAAATCAAAGGTTGCCCCTTAAACAAATCTTTAACCTTATTCCCTCCCCGAGCAGGGTAGGTGACAGCCTCTCCTCAGTACATTTATTGCCATTCAGTGTCCTAAGGCTCTGCACTTGTTACCTTAATCTTTACTTACCTAATGCATTTTGGGTCAATTGTCCTCTTTTATATCAGCACAAACGGTCGACTTATAATTTTACACTATCTCCATTTGTTCCAAATGTGCATTATCTTTTACCAAAACCTACACTCTAATGTTTTCCTTTCTCAAATCAGACAGACCCCTTCCCAAAATCTTTCTACTCAATAAGACATTCATTTTTGAACCTTCTCTATTTACTTTTCTGATATATCAAATTCATTTGCTCTAAATATAACTTTTGTGACATCTGCTTATTCCTAACCCAACCCTCTCCTTCAAATTCCTCATCTTGAGAGGCATAATACAAATATTTGGATCCTCCCTCCCCCTTTTGTTTTTTAACCAAAAACTCTCTTTCCGATCTCTATTCCTCCCAAATCACCCTAGTCCACTCCATTGTCTTGCACACTTCCTCTAACACAAAAACAACAGAATCATCCAAGAAACTCTCCTTAAGCATATTTCTTAAAACATCCCTAGAGACACATAAAATTTGTATTCCCTCCAAACCTAACAATTAACCTCTGTTACTCCTCCAATGAATTGGTGAAAGGCTGGATTAATAGAACCCTTTGTAGTTTTTATCCCTCTTTCTACCCCCAAGTCAAGGTTGGAAAAATATCAGTCAATTACATGCTCCACTAACTAATAGTAAAGGTGGCTGGAAATTAATCCAGTAAATAAAACATAGCATAATATGAATTAACCCTAATCTACTTATTTTACCTAAACTAGAATTTATCCTTCAATAATGAGACGGGCAAAGCTCCACACTCATTGTTGACCAGGAAACAAACTAAAGCCTATGGCAAAGTTTATCAAGGAGAGCAGCCACATCCACTTTCCAACTTTTGTTCCTCGCATGCCAGGTATAATTAGAATAATTTCAATGCCTACCTGAAAACATGATGTATCGAGTGTAAATGGTGACAAGTGGGTGGCTGACATCACATTGGAGACAAACACTCTCCCTTTCCATGATGGTTATTTCCTCTATTTGGTTCATCTTATCCATTTTGAACTTTTTTGCTTTCAATCTAGATTGTTAAAAGGTCTAGTTTGACAGTGTTGGGTGTTTCAATAATAGCAAATTAAAATGGAAACACATAAAATTCTATTCTTTTTTTGAGGAATGAGGATGTTCAAAAACAGTGGTTCACATTGTGTACATGAGAGGATAGAATGAAACTGAATGGCGAGTTTGATTCCCGCCTGGACAATGAGAGTTTATTTAGTGACAAAATTCATTAAATAAAATCCTTAGTCCCACCGTGGCTAGAAAAGGGTGGTAACCTGTAGATAACCCGCCCCAATTAGCCTCAGTTGCAAAAAGTGGACGCTAATAAAAAAAAAAAAAAAAAACATTGAAAATGCAATAGTAAGTTCTGTTACTTTTTCAGAGGACTCTACTGCAATGCATCAACTTTTTAAATATTCTCTAAAACAATTTAAGAACTTCAAAATTGAAGCTGTTTCTACAAAACTAACCAAAAACATGGTGACAGCAAAATATACTGCTAGGAAATTGAGCCATAGATATTAGAATAGGTAAAGTATTTTTCAGGGAGTATCGATTGAAATTGAAAAACTAGGGAAGGATGGGGGGAAAAGACAACCCTAGTGGATAAGTCATTGTTGCATGTTCAGAAAAAATTCCCCATTCAAACATGTAATTTGGTATAAGAAATATTGTGTCAGTAAATTTAAATTGGGTTTATAACATGAACATGTAAGAAACATCGATAAAATTCACTTTGAAAGTATTCTCTGTTTCTTCAGTTAAAAACCTAGAATCAAATGGTAAAAATAAAAGAAATATTCTGACAAAGTTGTTAAGAGATTAATAATAGAAAATATATTGAAATTAACTTCCTCAATTTCCAATTTTTAAGAAAGGAAGAAGAAAAAGGTAAGCAAATAAGTAAGTTTAAAAAGTCCGTCACGCAGAGGCTGCGTTAACTAAGCAGATTTCTCGCGTGTTTGCATTTATCTCAAAATTTGAAAGTTCAATGAGAACAGTATTTGGTATTTAAGCTTCAGATAAAGTGCTTCATAACATAATAGAATATTGTTAATATGAGCAGTTCCTGAATAGAGGAAGCCATACAGAAGATGAGGACACCAACCATGCTAAAGACCTGGAAGGAAATACAGTTGAGCAGCTAATCTCTAGGATGTGGAGATGACATTCGACAAAATCAAGAGACAAAAAGCCACTTAGATTGACGGTTTACCTGGAGAACTGATCAAAGATGGAGGTGAGCAATTGATGAGCCAGATACACCAAATAATCCTAAAGATCTGGAGGGAAGAACACACCCCATCATATGCCCAATCCAGAAGTCAGACTCCACTAATGAGTGTGGAAACTAGAGAGGAATCGCTCTGCTCTCTAGCGTATAAAAACCTGACGTTCATAGTGCCTAATAGAATGCTCTAAAGATCTCCAAGGTCTGTAAAGCCAACCAAAGAAAAAAAAAATATTCCACTCAAATCGTACTCCTTGCAATATCCAACAAGGTTTCGTGTTAGTACCTTTCTTTGAGGTCCTTTTGTTCATAATGTGTAATATTAAAAAATCCGTCATGCAGGGGCTGCGTAAACTAAGCAGATTTCCCACGCAAAATTATACAATAGAGAAATCTCCATACGAGTGCCGAAAAGTTACGGAAACGGACGAACTAGCTTTTGGCGGAAACTCACTTCATCCGTTATGCTCCCATATTTAATAAAAATGCAAATATCTCGGTTAATATTCAAGATAGAGAATAAATGTATATAACAATATTTATAGTAAATTTAAGTATAGTAACGGAGATATTTCAAAAATCCCCCCTCCCACTGGCCCGATTTCAGCCAGTAACGAACTTGATCTGTCTTTTTACATAAAACGTTTAAATTTCGAGTTTGGTTACAATCAAACAAAAATTACGACCGCTAGAGTGTATATATATATATATATATATATATATATATATATATATATATATATATATAATTTTGAATGGACCTCATTTTCGTCATCTCCTAGGTAGGATCGATTTGAAGAAATTTTTCGAAAATCGCATCATGATTACGACCTCAATAACTGATTTTCCTTAAGGGAAATCTGCTAAAAGAGGAAGACAAAGAACAAACCTCTTAAGTGGTATGCATCTGAGAAGCAGCACTAGACACCCAAAGGTATAGTTATTTGAATGGATAAGAATAGACAATACCATACTTTTGTAATTAAATTGTAATTATTAGTAAAACAGCCAATAACAAAATAGAAATGATTAAAAATTAAAATATAAATTTATTTTTTGCCTTCAACCATTATAACATGGTAACCAAATTTTGTTTTTATGGGAGGATCAGTATATTGAGGACTATTTACAGTAGAAATTGGAAGCTCAAATGCTGCATCCTGAAAAGGGCCTACCATTGATCCTCTAGTCATCCAACCAAGATCTCCCTGAAAATAAAGGAACAAAAATGAATGCACAAATATACTTACTGTAATTATGATTTAACAAAAAAAATAAATTTAAAGGTCATACTTTATAAGTTGCAAGAGTTATGCTAGCTGATTGATTTAAAAAAATAGTTTGATATATCTGTAACCCCAGTGAATAAGTGGTTAAGTCGACCAGTGAGTAAGTGGACTTAACCACTTATTCACTGGTACAACAGATATAATGTAATCCAACTTATTTGATTGCTAATGAAGGTAGTAAATAAAGTTTAATTTTTTGTGGCAGTTTTGTACAACTTATAGGGACTTCTTCAACTCAAGAAGGTAGGGAGGTCAGGGAGATAGAATATCTCCAAGATACAGAAGGACAATAGACCAATTGCAGATTTCACACCTGGATAATTTATTATTTTCACACCTGGATTATTTATTATTTTAATTTTTTGTGGCAGTTTTGTACAACTTATAGGGACTTCTTCAACTCAAGAAGGTAGGGAGGTCAGGGAGATAGAATATCTCCAAGATACAGAAAGCCAATAGATCAATTGCAGATTTCACACCTGGATTACAAAATAGTAGATAATTGTGATTTAAGTGTAAATATGGAAAACCTGTTCCAGATATGTTTTTTATCTTCAATTTGTAACAGAGTTGAAAGACTATGCTTATAGGGTTTCAGACATTTGTTTTTAAAGCGATTCTGAATATTGCCACCATGAGGGTATTAATAACAAATGATAGTAAAGCAATTAGTAAGCCTGATCCCATATTGGAAATAGGTATAAACAAGATAAAATGAAGCCCAGAACCTACAAGGCAATGTTAAATAGTTTTAAGAATATAGCCAATTTAAAAATACTATGTGGTTGCTACAGATCAGGGAGCAAGTTTCACAGATCTTTCTGTTCTTAGATTATCAGCGTAACCTGTCAACACAGTATGAAGTTTGGACACCTGACTAATGTATTTTTGTCTCATATAAAACAAACTAATATATATCGGACAAGTAACAAAGCTGGACAAAAAAAGAGGGTTATGAAATTAATAAAATTTCAACAATAGTAAATAAAATTCTTTTCCTGAGAAATGTTATTGAAGGAAATCTAGTATCCATTAAACTTGAAACTGTTGCTGGCTGCTCTCAGTGTTATACATAACAAAGAATACTCCAGAAAATTGAACTTTAATTACCCCAGTGTCAAACAGCACACATACTCAGGTGACATCATAAAATTAGTGGGAGATGCTCTTCGTGTTCGTACAGTGAATATTCGTTTGTTGAGAAACTGCCAATTAATATTAAGCCAAGACAAGTGACAATCAGTTTGAAGGACTTTTTCTGACATTAAAAAAAGTAATAAAGCATGAACATTTCGCAAACTGTATATCAAAGATATATTGCTGCAACAAGTGGAAGAAAATATTTCTGAAATTGGACAGCAGTGCAGCTTACTTACACATAATAAGAAAGTGCCCTGTACTATTACAAGCTTTGGCGAATGGAAGAAGCTTACAATCACTTAAACTGAATGACAATGAATTTACACAGCAATAAATGTTTGTGTAATGAAATCAATCATAATACATCTAGAAACCAATGAGCATACAAAATGAACTGATCAAAAAGTATTCAGTGCGCAATGAGCTCACAATAAACCAACTCTAGAATCCGACAGCAAAGGGTTCCAACTTCTGACTGAGATATCGCCAACTAATGCTCAACAGGAAAATTGCAACCAATCTGGATTTAATGAATAAATCACAAACCAAGGCAAAAAAAGAATTACTGAAGGATTCTACGTCCTACCTTCTACCTGATATCTACTCCCCACTTTTCCTATAAATGGACGCCTATGCAAACAGGACTTCAAATATAGCTGTCAATGGGTTGTTTTTCAGATAATGGAAGTGAGAAACTCTAATGAGTCCTACTAATGTAGGAGTACGGGGTTACCGAAGACAGAAAACTAAAACATGCAAAAATCTCTTATTAATCTTCTAATTAGATAACAAATGTATAGTACAAAAATTGAAGAAAATCATATCAGTTGATGTGAAAAGAGTAAGAGTAGGGGCTTAATCGATACTGAAAACCAAAAAAAAAAAAATGCAAATATCTTGGTTAATATTAGGTGTAATTTATAGAATAGCAATTTTGGAATACTAAATTCATAATAAGATTCGTTATACAACATTTTTCGATTCATCTCTAATAATGGAAATATTTTGAGTTCCCCCACCCCCTTTATTCTCTTATGGTATGATTACAGCCATTAATGAACTTGATCTTAAAATTCTTAAACATTGAGTTTGCTTATAATCAAACAAAAATTATGACCACTAGATCAGTGGCATATATAATATTTTTTTAGTAAGCCTTATTTAGCAGATTTCCCTTAAGGTAAATCAGCTATTGAGCTTGTACTCTTGATGGGATATTCAAAAAAAATTCTTCAAATGCCCATCGATTCTACTAGGAGATGACAAAAATGAGGTCCGTTCAAAATTTTATATATATATATATATATATATATATATATATATCTATATACTAGCTAAGGTACCCGGCTTCGCCCGGGAATTCATTTGAGACTGAATGATGATGGTATTTTTTTGGTAAGCCTTTAGTTTGCACAGTATTTTGACATTTCCTCGTCCCAGTGTTTAGGGTCCATACCCGTCGTTGCTGTGTGCATAGTATTTTTTTGGGCAAGGCTTCAATGTTTACTACACTTCCCGTCTGGGCGTATTGTTTTCCCGTGAGGGTCAGACAGGCGACTTATAAATGAGAAATTTTACTGTTGAAGAATAAATAAAAATGTGTTCCTAATCTATCCCTTTCCACTTTTTAAGTCTCCTTTTTGAATACTTAAAATCATAGTCATGGATTGCATTTATTACAATTAAGTATATAATGAAACTTATTTCCCGTCAAATACCAATCCGAGCACATGTAGTTTAACCCTCCGTCGGATGCAGCTAGCCTAAGAGGCCAGGAAAACATACTTTTTGATACCACGTTCTTCTGTCATTCTGTTTCCCCTGTGAGGGGCCATTCCCAGTAATTTCCTGATTTGTGTTCATGCTTAGAATCCCCTACTTTAGTCTATTGCCATCCTTCATCCAGACCGACTGGTCCCTAGGTGGCTTGTGAGGCCGACTGCGCCCAATTGCTCCTTAATTTCGAAGATGATTTTTTTTCAAGATATATCTATTGCAATCATCCCTTTTACTAAGATTAATGCTATTCTATATGGAAGTTCGTCGATATCTTGAGAAATAAGTGCTAGGCTAACTCTGGCGTCTCAGGCCGAATGCGCCTTGTCAATTTTACTTGTTTTAGTATAAGCTTCATTCTATTCTAATAAAAACAATATTTTACGTTCTAAATATTATATTTGGTTTCCAAAGATCCTAGCGAAGTCTGTCCTACCAGCGTTTTAAATTAAAATTAATTAGTTGGGTAGTGGGGGTTTAAAATATGTGAGCGACCTCTCAGGCCAGGTGCGCCCAATTTTGTTTCGTCCAGAGGTGCGCCCGACGGAGTGTTAAGCATAGTTTTGTACATTAGATTATATTCGTAATAGCATAATAGCAGAGCTCAGTGAAAATCACTTCCAGGAATGGCAGCGTTTCACTGGAAATAAGATAACTCAATTAACTGTTTAGGCTCCTGTCATCTTCCGGTCCAGCATGAGTGCTAAACACCATGTTTTTCTTAAATTATTGATTCAGAGTATTATTTTAATAATTTATCTACCTGACGGAATTAAATAATAGTATTACCCTAAAAATAATTTCATTCATATTCAAAGAGATAGGTGAGGGAAAGAGATTGTAGCCCTCCCTGCAAAATAAGTAATACTTTAAGTCATATTAAGTTTAACCGGATATTGTCTTTTTTCATAATGGCATTACCATTAACGTCAAATTGTTATGATGGTACATATTTGTTTCAATAACATCAAAATATCGGAAATAAGATATATATTAGCAGAACCAAAGAGTTTGCTTCCCTACAACTTCCGCTATCGCTCCTTGTGCCAATTCAGCATGACTTTGTTTAAATAATACATAATACAAATTAAATAACGGAAATGCTCTTATGGTTTACATTTCTATTGGAAATAAATAACAATGTTATTTTCTAGGAAAAATAAATAAATGAGAAGGAGGCGACGGAGATATATAACCTCACTAATCCGAATCATATTTAGAGTTATATGTGACTAACACAAAATCATTTTTCATAATATGCATTCATTAAAAACGCTGAAATAAACACTAATAAAATGAATGACTCCGACTATAGTTTTAACGTATATCCCGTGTTTTCACCATTTTACAAAAAAAGTGAATACAACAAATGTTACTCAAAATAAACAACTATTGTTATGTGCATATTTATCGAAAAATCAATGCGAAACGAAATATCGCTATTTTTCATTTCAGGCCTCCCCTACAACACCCCCCCCCACTCCTGTTTGAACCTAAAAATTTTAATATAGCTTATAATCTTAGAAGAATTATTGATAATTCACATACCGAGTTTTTTTTTTTAAGTTCGGTTCAATCGTTAGTGCCCAACAAAATTATAGGCTCCCGCTATAGTTTTAAGAGTATATCTCGTTTATACTTCATTATACGACGATAGTGTATATAATAAATGTTTCTCTAAATAACAAAATAAACAACTTTTGTTATGTTCATATTTGCCGAAAACCAATAGGAAACGAAATATCACTATTTTTAATTTCAGACCACCCTTATACTTCACTTCCGCTATAGGTTTTAGCGTATATCTCCTTTATAATTCGGTATACGAAAAAAGTGTATATAACAAAAGTTACTCTAAATAACAAAATAAACAACTTTTGTTATGTTCATATTTGCCGAAAAACCAATAGGAAACGAAATATCACTATTTTTAATTTCTGGCTTCCCTTATAACTCCCACTCCTGCCTGTCCCTAGAAATGTTGGTATGGCTTGTTATAATGAAAGCGTTAGTGCTAATACATATACCGAGTTTTATTTATTTCGGTTGGGTCTATGTTCCCAAATAAAATTGTTCACTTCCGCTATAGGTTTTAGTTTATATCTCGTTTATAATTCGGTACACGAAAAAAGTGTATATAACAAAAGTTACTCTAAATAATAAAATAAATAACTTTTGTTATGTACATATTTGCCGAAAACCCAATAGGAAACGAAATATCGCTATTTTGAATTCCAGGCCTCCCTTATAACCCCCATTCCTGCCAGTCCCTAGAAATGTTGGTACGGCTTATTCTAATGGAGACATTAGTGCTAATACGCATACCGAGTTTTATTTAGTTTGGTTGAGTCTTTTGTGTCAAATTAAACTGTTCACTTCCGCTATAGGTTTTAGCGTATATCTCGTTTATAAATCGGTATTCGAAAAAAATGTATATAACAAAAGTTACTCTAAATAACAAAATAAACAACTTTTGTTATATTCATATTTGCCAAAAAACCAATAGGAAACGAAATATCGCTATTTTTAATTTCATGCCTCCCTTATAACCCCCACTCCTGTTTATCTCAGAGAATTTTAATATAGCCTAAAGTCTAAGTTGGGTTAGTAGTAATATACATACCAAGTTTCAAAAAATTCGGTTCAGCCGTTTATGCGTGAAAAGGTAACAAACAAACAAACATACACGAAAGAAACAAAATGCAGTTATGGTGCCTATGACATGTGAAACGAAAAGTTATCGTGAAATTTCGCGAAAAAATAAATGTACAGACAGAGGTTACAATTTTATATATATATAGATATATATATATAAAATTTTGAACTGACCTCATTTTCTACTCATGTCGTATTAACAATAAGCTGTTATATCATGAACCATTTTATTCGAAGCTTAAATACCAAATAATGTTTTCAAGGGACCTTTATTATGCGAGATAAATGCAAATTCATTGTATGATGATATCCTCAATTAAGATTTTACGTTCCAGCTCGAAAATGTTTGTTTGATCTATACCATGCTCTATATTTAACCTTTTCCGTAAATACTAAAGATCATATTTGCTATTGGCTGAAATTGGACATGGAATAGTGGGGGAAATTCGAAAATTCAAAATATATCCATTATGAGTCGGGTCATAAGATGTTATAGAACTAATCTTGTCTATTGATGTTCTACAATTGTTCTATGATTTTTTTTTCGTAACTGAAATACTAATGGAGTTATTTGTACCACTTGTTTTCAGCCCCCCCCCACTTGTTTGATTTTCAACCTTACATGGAGAATTGGTTTAATTAATTCATCAATAATGTGCTTGTTGTTTAATGGTTAACATCATTACCACTACTGAAGAGACAAAAACATTGGCTTTTGTAGAGCTAAGTTTGTTACAACTTTATGCCTCTCACAAACTGATCAATTCAATGACTCACAATAATGAGTAGGGTGATGACCATCTTCTGTGCCATTATTAATTACACTAAATTAGCCAATTGCCTACATCTTCACTTGAATAGCTAATAGGTTCTGTTAAAAAAATACTTACTCCTTGTCTAGCCTTATCTTCGCTATATTGTGCAGCAACTTCATGGAATTTCATTCCCGACTTCAACTTTTCAATGGCTTCTAGAGCTTTGGATTGTTTCTCACATAGTATATGTCTCACCTGCAAAGGAATTTTCTTTATATTGGAATAAAAATGCCCTTACTGCAATTTGTTAAAACTAACAAGTCTATGTTTTGAAAATAAGTATGTATATACATTGAAGTTTGTTGTTAACATTATTATTTAAAGAATTAAATTTCCAAAAGGCTTATTCAAAGGGGCTCATCTCCCTACTGAAATGCAAAAGTTGTAATGGACACATAAGTTGCAATATCAAAAGGAATTGTCAATCACCTTAAATACTCTTTAAATTGACGGGAGGTAACCTCAGAAAAATTAAATTTTTCTTGAACAAAGTGAATGTTACGAGTGCTTTATGTTTTAGTTGTATTTCCCAAAGATAAGAGAATATACATATATGTTTCATAGGTGAAAAAATAAAATTTGGTTTTAACTACCTAACAGAACAAAAGAATAATAAAACCAGTGCTTTGTATTATGATGAAACACAAAAGGCATTACTTCTTTTACTTCACTTTCCTATATTGTAGTCAATATTTAATGAAGTTAACTGAGGGATTTGAAAAATCTGTCAACAAATAAGTTCTCTTGGGCATTTGGAATATAACCCAGATCTTAAGAATTAATTAGTTGATATGTTGGAGATGGTATAGGAGTCTATTATAACGCCAATTTGTTCTGTAATAAAATATTAAATTTAGCCTCAAGATTTCACATAAATACTATATTTACTTATACCTTCACTGCTGTTCCTCCTTTTTTTTCTTTACCACCTCCTTTAGATGATTCTTCTTTCTCAGGTTTTGGTTTGGAACCTCCACTTTTCTTTGGAGGCATATTTAAAGATTTATATCACTCAGCATGCTTAATGAAGGTTTATTGTTTACATCGAAGGTTATAGAAGGCGAGACAAAGAGGTAACAATGTATAGGATTAGTCCTACAGATACGAATATATCGATGAATTTATTATTTTACATTAAAGTATAAAATAGTGTAAGTTGACAATATTCATTACCTCAATAAATAAATAAAAAAAATCACAATTTTACCAATGCATTCTCAAAGAACACGAAACAATTCTGGGTAACTGGAAGTAGGAAATCAAAAGCTTTAAATACATTCTGTTAATAATGATGTATTATATTAATGTAAATTAATAATATTTTTTGACTTGGAAGCAAACTCCTACTCCTGTTTGTGGCAGTGAAGTATAAAAAAGTCCGTCACGCAGGGGCTGCGTATTCTGAGCAGATTTCCCACGTGCTGAAATAACACACTTTTGATCTCACATTCCATATATATGTGAAAACAGATGAGTAGAAGGGATTTTTTGGGCCTCAAATGTTAAAAGTTCACAACACATCCCTTTATGCAGGATTATTCCCAAAGATATGGAAGGTAGCCGATGTTTTGCTATTCAAGGAACGAGGACCAGGGATGTCACTCTCCCGAAGAGCTACAGGCCTGTTGTCATATCTGTCGGTGCATACCGTCGTCACTGGCTGATGGCCGAGTACAGTTAGCAAGAGCTTTAGATGCAAAGGCACCACCTTCAAGCCATCTAGAGTTGTACTGAGTTAGTTGTCCGTTGGCCAGTAGGGTTTATACGTCTGTTCACCGCATTAGGTTGTATGTTGTACGTTTTAGTCTGTGTCTGTTTGCGTACATTAGTCAAACGAAGGATGGTTATGTCCAGTGTCCAGGTAAATTGTTTTCGTGTAGTAGTGTCGTTGCCCGTATCCGTATTAGGTTGTTTACGCTTAAACGGTAAACTGACGTATAAAACCTACTGACTAACGGCCAACTAACATAGTACAACTCTAGACGGCTTGAAGATGGTGCCATCGCATCGAAAGCCCTTGCCAGACGTACTCGACCATCATCCAGTGACGACGGTCTTCACCGACGGATATGACAACAGTATCATATATACTGGCGGATCCAACCCTTTATTTGATTTACCAGCAACAGGCCTATTTGTCTACTGTCAGTCCTTGGTAAAGCACTCGAGGCCTCGGTCAGAAATTCCATAAGATTGATGGTGGAAAGTAAAATTAGCGCAAGGCAATTCGGAAGCGTCTGAGGGCGATCAACTACGGACGAAATCCACCTATTTTTGGGAGAATGCAAAAGAGTCCAGCCCAAATACGCCTTTGTGGTCTTCATGGACGTAGCTGGAGCCTATGACAATGCCTGTTGGCCAGCGGTGCTATCGGCTGTACAGGGCTTAGAGCCCTCATGCAATCTCTTTACTATAACTTTAAGTAACTTCCTCGATGACAGGTATGTAGGCTTCATCACACAGAGCGTTTCAGAACCACTGTACAGAGTAACAAAAGGATGTCTTCAAGGGTCAATTTTAGAAACCACACTATGGACCTTGCCCATAGACGGCTTGCTGAGGAAGTTAGAGGAGGAAGACATAAATGCGATATCCTACGACGATTACCGAGCTGACACAAAGAAGCTAGTTCAGTCAGAAACCACGAGAGCTGTCGAGTAGTAGAGCGATGGTTTAGCGAAACTAAAATGAAATTGGCACTCGACAAGACCCCAGCGCTTATCATGAAAGGCAAATTTGACAGGGCACATCCTCCTAGGGCATCAGTCAGTGAATCCCACTTAATCTTCAAAGAATCGGTGACTTATCAGAGGGTGAATCTGGGGTCAGGAATGATTATAACACCGCAAATCACGTCGCTGCAACCGCAGATCAACAATGTCATATAGATCCTGCCCTTGCTTGCTAGAAATACATGGGTACTTACGTTCTATGCATTAAAGCAACTACAGACAATGAAGTACCTCTCATCGGAAAAGAATGCTCTGCTTTCACCAAATATTGGGAATTCAACCACTCTACAACAGCGTCACATAACAGCCGAGGAAACGGCAAATCCGAGTCTAGTATCAAGATTGCCAAAAACCAACTCAAGAAATACAAGTTGCGACAATATAGACGTCCAGGTAGCGCTTCTTGAATGGAGACACATGCCGTCAGTGGGAAGGTGCTTTATCCCCGTCCAGCGTTTGATGTCAAGAAGAACACGAAATAGAGTACCAGATAGGGAGAGTTAATTGAAACATTAGTAAAATCAATTAGGATCAATAAAACTGCCTAGTCCTCTACAAGTATTTGATATGCAAAGTACACTTAAATGTGTTGACTATTATTAATTTATTTTGTTTTTTTATCCTTATTAGATATAACTCTATTAGAATTCATATATAATTTACTTGTTCGTTAAAATGGCCAATTTTTACACTTCGTAGACAACGCTATGGGTACTCGCACTTTTATTCGTCTTTGTTGTGTGAACATACACCAAGTCAAACCCTGATGTGATTCGAAAGCATGCACATTGAAATTGCATTTATTACTAAATTACAAGGCATTTTTATCAATACTGACCAATTGGTTTCCTCCACCGTCAAGCATCTCAGGAGAAATGAATTACCTCACTACTGAGACGTGTTTCTTTATTGACCTTCAGCCTATGCAGTTAGTATAAACAGTATCATTGTGATCTAAAGGCTTCGCCTTGTAGTTGCAACCATTGTATTCTTTCGGAAGAATTTTCATATTACTATACTCACTGAATTCCAAAAGGTGTTTGATATCTTCAAAATAGGATTTTCTAGGCCTTCACCTTCAAATATATTTGTAATGAAGTCGTTGTGCCTTATGATATGCTAAGAAATTTCAATCTCCTTTTTTTCCAGATCTTGATAAGACATTTGCCCTCACTTACCTCATTTAGAACTTTCATATTGGACATAATTTGACATAACACATACTATGGACCAGAAGTCCGTGCTTCGTAATTGCCTATATCGCTTAAAAAAAAGAAAAGTGATTTTCTTTATGTATGTATGTATGTATATATATATATAAAATTGTAACGTCTGATACATTGAATTTTTTTTTCTTCATAATTTGACTTTTCTTTTCATGTCACATGGAATTGAAACGATATCAACCATTTTTGGCTTTGATGTCTGTTTATTACCTTTTTTCGTCTAAACGGCTGAAAAGAATTTTATGAAACTCGGTACGTGTATGACTATTAACCCAACTTAGACTTTAGGCTGTACTAATACTCTCAGAGACGAACAAGAGTGGGGGTAATAAGGGATGCCTTAAATGAAAAATCGCGACATTTCATTTCCTATTGGGTTATTGGCAAACATGTACATAACAAAGGTTGTTTGTTTTGTTAATTAGTGTAATGTTTGCTATATACAATTCAATTAACTAAGTATAAACGAGATATGCACTAAAAACTATGAAGGGGGGAACAATTTTAAAGAGAAGGAATTACTAAACCTTACTCCACGGAACTCCGTATGTAATTCAGTATTAATGCTCCCCTGATTGGCTAATAAACAATAACAACAATTTCTAGTACACTTTATTTTGCCTGTAAAAAATTATACTTCTGGAATTCCTCCGCTAATGTACGATTCTATACCACAAGCATTAATTCCTCTCTTGATCCTGAAGAACCCAGCTTCGCCCCATTCAGTATTCCAGGAGTTAGCAACAATCCAAAAATCTGTACCATTTTCTGTTCCCCACCCGATGATTCGAACTGCTTGGTCACCCAAGTACTCTCCTGTTATGTAGTGGTATATTCCTGAAAAAAAAAATTGTTGTACATTTTAATTTATGTGTCATGGGATTATTACATTTTTTTTTATTAGAAAAAAATAATCTCAAAGGCCAGGAGGAAGTTTAAATCAATTTTTACCACTAGAATACCATGACGTAGATACGTGTTGATGAATAATCTTCTCGTGGATGATCTCACGACTTATGTACAACAAAATATTATTTTATAACCACAACTTTAATAGATATTCTTTAACCAATTGTAGAGTAGTACATAGGACGAACTTCCAAAATAGAAAAATCCATACTCTTCGCTTCAAGGGATGAGAATATATTTCTTAGGTCCCTCTCCCAGTACCTACATGTAGAACGAAACAATGCTTGATGTAAGCAATTTATGGTTTATAATATGTACAACAAAACACATAGTGATATATTACTGAAGAGATTCAGATTACTGGTAGGATTTTAAAGATGAAAACTGTGACAAATTAATATGTAGTTGCAAAACAAATGTACAGAACAAAAATAATATAAAATAATTAGATGAAGGTAATTGAATATTAACATTTTTCGTTTCGTCGATTAGTAAGAGATATTTAAAAACATTAATTTCTCCTGATTTTTATATCAGTTATCAGGTAATTTATTTATCAGCTATCAACAGAATACTAACAACGTTAAATTTGCTACCTAGAATAAATACAGTCATATAATTAAGCAGCTTTGTTTAGAAAATTATATTTCTTTCATAATAAGATTATGAAGTATGGTATGGGAATGTTTTGACATTTTTTTAAAAATTGTATTTCTTTTTCTATTATATTTTAAAACATGATTACTTTATTTTTTTTTGTCCTTTCTTAGTCAGTCATTGTTACAATTTCAAAATTAAAATTACGTCTATGTTTAAAAGCAAGATTAGAGAGGCAGGTTTTATTTTCTCCATTGTCAATTTTTTAAAAATGTTAAATATTGCTCGATTTCCCTAAGCAACATTTTTCACCCTGTATTCGTACTAAATAACCTCACTTAAAGGGTCAAGCTAGTACTATTTTTTATACTGAATTAATAGTTTTCACATTTAACATCTACCTCGAATCGATGGATGTTTAGAGACATTTTATGGGAATGAAAGAGGATGATTTTAGGGATATGATAATAATATTAAATCAAGTTATAAACAAACATGCTTAGTTAGTTATTAGTGCTTTAAAATGAATGATTATAAATTAAACGTAATACCTGATTTATAGGTGAAGAAGTCAGAAAAAATATACATGATTGCTTCCACAGGCCCCCTGGAAACGATTTCCTTCTGTATTTCTTTAGCGTCATCAAATATAGAAAATGAGCTCACAGCTAAAATATCAGAACAAAAGGTTATTTATGTTGGGTAATTTGAAGTAAGTGAATACAATCAAATGTTTTATTATGAAACTCAAGGAGGTGGTAATTCAGAAATATATGTGAAAGAAGTAGTTCAAAAGTTTTGCAGAAATGACTGTGTCATAATTATTTTGCGTTGTTGCAAATTTTTGACGAAGCCCTGTGTCTCATATTTTTGTATACGTAGAGTACAGCAAAATGATGGGGGTGCGAAGGTCCGTTAATTTTTTAGGAAACTGTGTGTCGCAAATTGATGTGGATGCTGTATTCAGCAAATTTCTGTGATAGTCTTGTGTTCCAAAGTTTTGTAGTAGCTGTGTGTAGTTAATATTTGTAGAGAAGCAGCGAGTTCCAAAATGATTTGGTTGCGGTGTTGTGCAAATTTTTGTGGAATCTTGTGATGCAAATTTTTGTAGAAGCGCTGATCATAAGTATCTCGTAATCTCTAGTATTCTGCAATGGCAACGGTTGAAAGACTTACTTAAACTAAGAGAACAGTGTTAGAAGTTGTGTATTTTTGTGACACTTTAGAAATCTCACAGTAACATTAACTATTGCCATATGAATGTGAAATGTAGCTAATGTGGTGGTACCTGTAACTAAAAAGATTTTCTCATAGAGTTGTTGAGGGATGTTAATTGGGACAGAGATCACAAAGTGTGTGAAGTTTGAAAGACCTTTTGAAAGCCAGTCATCTCATACACACATATATATATATATATATATATATATATATATATATATATATATATATATTGAGGAAATTGCATTAAAGTTGTTCTGAGTTTATCATCAGTCATTGAGGAGTGCGGATAAAGGTGCTCTATCTGTCTATCTCTCTTTTTCTCTCTCTCTCTCTCTCTCTCTCTCTCTCTCTATATATATATATATATATATATATATATATATATATATATATATACACACACACACACACAGATTCAAAGCAATAAGTTTGAACTCCCCATAGTATCAAGGTTGCAAGATAAGAACCAGCTGTTCAAAATGCGAACTCCCTTCATTAATATAATCCAATTTTGGTTGAGTAGTGTGTTAATGCTAATATCATGTAATTCCGTGAAGCGGCTTTCTTGTAAGTTATAGCTAGAAATATGAATAAAATCATAATCACTTATTTAATATCATATTTTTCTTATGCATGTCCATGAATATGACTTTTTCCTTAGTCACAAATTTTTTGTTTTTATTTTCACCCAAAATCAGAATATGTTTATTTTTCCACACTAATTCTGAACACATTATACATGATTGATTAATATGTTCAGGTTTACTGTTAAAATCATAAAACAATTATGAATAAGGACGGAAATAAGACAAAAATGAAATTTATGGATATGATTAATACAAAAATGATGTCCAATATGCAAATATGATTTTATTCATATTTATAATTATAATCATATTTATAATCACAATATCGCACAAACAAACTTGATTACAAGAGCTGCTAAAATCCTGTTTTAATGTAGCAATATTTATAGATAGATTATTACTAATATTAAGATATTTTCATGGCATTCATAAAATTTAAAGATTTTACCAAATTGGGGTTTACTGACATTTATGGTGGTCCTTGTTGTACCTTCCTTCGTAATTTCGATTTGTGCACCGACGAATACACCTTGGCGTTTTCCTTTGAGGTTGAGTGGAACAATCCGGAAAGGTTAGGTTTTTACCTCGATGATTACAGGGCTCAATTTCGTACGGCTGGCACCCCTATAAAGATTAAATCTTCATTTCAAGAATTGCTAAAACGTATTTGAGACGTGAGAACAATGTTAGCAGTAATTTTTAACATTTCCAGCAATATAAGTTAATTAAAAATTTCTCTTAGAATAACAGATATATTAAGAATTTTTTATTTTGGCCTTATAAATTTTAATTTCACCCGAAATGAAATGTAATGAATAAAATACGTCGTATTTTACTGTGAAGTATGACCTTTCTTGCTATATTGGATTATTGCTAACATGTGGTTAATAGGAGTACCTAGATGTTTACTTCAGTCTGAAAACTAAAATTAAAAAGATAAATTTAGTATTCAATATATGATTTATTGAAGACTTGTATAGAATAATATTTGTAGAAAATAAAATTTGCAACAGGATTGGCCCCAGACAAAGTTTTTTGATTCGATTCAAAATAAGAGAATTTTTTAAAATTATTCATATAAACTACGAGATGTAAAATACACTATTCGTGAACGGCTGTCAAGTAATCAGAACCCTAGAAGAGAAATAGCAGTTCTTGCTCGTTTGAGACATGGCCATTGGCGGATAACACACGGACACCTCATGACTAGGGCTGAACCACCTTCATGTACACTATGCAATACACAACTAACTATCAAACACTTACATACAGACTGCAGACTAACAACCAACAAGACCTTACCTTATACAATAGAACTACTACATGGCAACATCCCACACATTGCGACAATCATGAGTCACGTCCAAGAGACACAACTTTACAACCAGATTTAACACTAAAAGATAAAACTTTAGACTTACAGAACTGGATTTCTGTTCCTAATAATATCCTCTGGAGAAAAAGTAACTGTGCTTTTACCTACGCCTGTAGATACTTAACATATTGTTTTATAATTCGGTGGCTTTAACTAAACAATTTTACTTTTATTATTAGAAAAAGTGTGAATCGCTCGAATTGCGACACACTTAAATAAATTATTAAATTATATTATCAACCCTTTTTTTATTTTACTAAACCTGCTCTCCTCCTTGTCCGATGAAATTAATATGCCGCATTTAACCTTGAAATAAGACAGTTCTTGATATATTGGCTTATTGCTATTGTTAGTTGAGTTGGAGTGATTGTTTAATGAAAGCTGAAACTAGGACAAAAATGAATATATCTGTCAATATTGGATTTAGAGAAAACGCCTACAGAACATCGTAGGAATTTAAATTAAATAACAAGATGGATATTATAATATTTTTCGGTCTGACTCATAACAACAGAGGACTTTTTAATTTTTGTAATTTACTCCTTCTCTAAGTCATCAAGATGCAGCAGTATGAAGAAAACATTGACCGCTAGAACATACCACTCTGAGCTTAGTTGCTATTTCCATTCTTTTAGAGCGATTTTGAAAAATAGTATGTTATAAAGTAATAGTGATTAGTGGTATTTTTTTGTGTCTTTCTAAATGTTAAAATTAAAATGTTTTATATATTTGAGAGAGTAAGCTCATTAAACTTAACGATCTTTTTAAAGCACATTGTAGAAACATTAAGCCAACATTGAGTAAACCTCTCCCATTTACCTACTCTGAGGAGTAACTAACTAGATTGTTCCAATTAAAAGTTTTAGCGCAATTATACCCGTAGAATCTCTACTCGACGATGTTGGCATAGGTGAAACGGTCGTTGGAAAATATGAACATAACGTTGTGCCAGTATACTACGCTATTACCCATTTACTGTGTGTTTAACAAACATTCGAATGGTTTATTTTACAACATGTTTTACAAACATTTATTTCGTGTAAAACCATGGCTGAGTCGAACGTTGAACAAGGCTTATATACGTTTTCAGAGCATTTCGACATTCGCAAGATTGCAGTCATGTAGAATACAATTTATTTCATACTACACCATCAAAAGGGAGAATTGAAATACTGAGAAAGAAGTATAAATGGAGTTTATACTTAGGATATTTTCGGTTTTTCGTTACCTTGCTATAAGGAATTCTTTTTCTAGGTGATTATTCTTTGAAACAACAATTTATTTGTTTACAGAATCGCATGAATAGGAGCGGGAGTTTACTGAGACTGAATACTAAAATGTCCGTCACGCAGTTGTTGCGTAAACTAAACAGATTTCCCACGTTCTGGTTTATGACAACCTGATTATCTAATATTACTATCTATTCTCAGTTTTTCTCGTTGGATGAGTTGAGAACTCCCACGTTAGAGGGATACTCTGCGTGGAAAACAGGAAACTTAAATACTAAACACTGTTTCCCAGAGCATTTTTTTATACGAAATACATGCAAATTTGTTGTTTAATGACGCCTTCAATTGAGATTTAACGTCCTTGTCTCGTAAATGTTTATTTGATCAATACCATACTCGATATTTCACTTTTTTTCAACTCTAAATTTAACATTTGTTATTCGCTGAATTGGACTTGGAATAGTGGGGGTGTAGAGAGGGGGGATTTGAAAATTCCTAATATCTCCATTATTAGTCAGATCGTTACAGAACCAATCTTGTTAAACTATTGTTGGTCTACAATAATTGTTCTATGCATTTTTTCGTAACTCTAGTATTAAGTGAGTTATTCGAAGCACGTCATTTCTTTCAGCCTTTAGGAACTCCCTCCCCCCACCTCCCACGTTTACTTCTTCTTATCTGCTATTCACATGGAAATAGAGAGTATGTAGTGAGGTGAGATCATAAGTTACACCAGCAGGTGGGAAATCTGCTTAGGTCACGCAGCCCTTGTGTGACGGACATTGTTAATTATTAGCTGTGAAATTTTAAATAACTAATAACTTTAGCATAGCAAGTGCCAAGAAGGGCGAATCGTTCACTGTTAGAATTAAAATAAAGTCTTTAGTGAGACCTGAATATCTTTTTTTATTGCTTTAAAAATTAAATAGTTTTTAACGGGCCATCTTTGCGTCTTGAAGACAACCTCAGCAGCTGATTTCCCTTAAGTGGATAAAGCTAAAATACGAAATATTTTCCTTATTATGAGTCGGATCAAAAATTGTTATCTAACTAACTAATTGGGCTACACATTTAATTTTCTGCAATTGTTGTGTTTTAAAATTGTTGTTTTCATATATTGGGATATTTGCGTATTTTCAATTTTCAGTCTTTAGTCTTCTAAAAAAAAACCCAATTCCCAATACGAGCTCCGGTGCCACTAAATATCGCAGTTCTAGCATATATTTCACATATGTACATATATTTCTTATAGCTGAAAATGTGACGAATGGACTTGAATCAGATCTTTAGCCCGTGGGAAATCTGATTAATTTTCAACACTTCTTGATCGATAAATAACGTTTTTGAACTAATTCTTGGAATATTTCATCAATCCCATTACTTTTTTCTCGTTTGATAAGAAAAATTTTGAAATATAAGACGGGACCTTACATCCAATAATAAACGCAGTTACTGGAAGATGAGTTAACTCCACTCCACTCCCAGACCTCTGTACAAGAAAATGAATCCGTCATTTGTACGGTGTTGGTAATCGCACAAAACTAAACTGTATAAAACAACACTCCCCTCACAAAGTTTTGTCACCCAAAAACATGATGATTTACAGTTACAATGCTACCATAAACCTCGCCGTTTCATGTCCAGAGTGAAGACTCTGTGCGAAGTTCTCAACGGCTATATAGTTCCATAAAGTAGGTTGGAAAGTATTTCTGTCATAAATATACATTAGAGCAGTTCTGTCATGTGACATTACACTAGATGATATATCCTAGGATTTTCGCTAATAAAGCAAATAGGAGCTGACTCATAAAGGTATAATTTATTATATAATAGAGTATTGTTTATGTAGCTTGAGTAGAAGTGGAGGTTTGCTGAATCCAAACATCTCGGTTAATATTCAAGATAGAGAATAAATGTATATAACAATAATTAGAGTACATGTAATTTGCAATAAGATTGGTTCTATACAAGTTTTCGATCCAACAGTAACAGAGATATTTAGAATTTTCGAAAATCCTCCCCTCTAAACCCCCCCTCCTCCTGATCCGATTTCAGCCGTTAACGAACTTGATCTTTCTTTTTACATAAAACGACTAAATATCGAGTTTCGTAACGGTTAAACAATAATTGCGACCGCTAGAGTGGTAAAAGACAAATACGAGGGGATATACGAGTATATATATAATATACTTTTGAACGGACCTCATTTTCGTCATCTCCTAGGTAGGATCGATGGACATTTGAAGAAAAATTTCGAAAATCTCGTCATGAGTACGACCTCAATGGCTGATTTTTCTTAAGAAAAATCTGCTAAAACTTACAAACACAACATTCATACAAGTAATGTTTTAATTTACATCTTACATCAATATTTTCCACTCACCCTTTCGGATTTGTAGTCTCCGCCAGAGACAATGCCGTGGGTTTGGATGAATTCCCAGGCATCCTCCACAGATCCTGACTGGCACCCTTGCCCGAACCCGTCACAGCAAGCTAGCAGCTGCTCGCTGGATAGCAATGCTCTGTAAGAGCCGTTCCTGCCGATGCAGAGTCGGTCTGAAAAAGCACCCGCTGTCGCAATAGCCTGAAATATATAATTTTTTTTTTTTTAATTATTTGTGATATAGCACTATATTATTTTGGAACCATTTCACTATTTGGACGTTCTTTTTATCACATTCTGGGGCTCATGTTAGCCATGAGAGTTAAAGCGGTGGCCTTAATCTCACATGGTAAACCTAGAGTGGCGAGTTCGATTCCCGCCTGGACAAAAGAATTTATTTGGTGACGGAATTCATTAAATAAAATCCTTAGTCCCACCCTGGATAGAAAAGGAAAATAACCTGTTGATAACCCGTCACAATTAGCCTTAGTTGCAAAAAGTGGACTTTAATAAATAATTTCTAATTTTCTTTCTGCAGGTGCTGAAATCTACTAAAACTATAATGTATACTTATTATGAAAGAAACAAAAAGAGATTGTTTTTTAAGAATGAGATAATTAAATGAAATTATTTATTAAAGTCTACTTTTGGCAACTAAGGCTAATTGTGACGGATTATCTACAGGTTACCACCATTTTCTAGCCAGGGCAGGATTAAGGATTTTATTTAATGAATTCCGTCACTAAATAAATTCCTTTGCCCAGGCGGGTCTAGGTTTACCATGTGAGATGAGGGTCTACGCTTTAACTCGCATGGCTAACCTGAGCCTCAGAATGAGATAAGAAGAACGTCCAAATTGTGTAATGGTTCCAAAATGTAACCTTAAAATGCTTTCCAAAGCACTCATCTTTAAAAGAGTTTAAATATAGTGAGTATTAATTGATATATCTTTCGGAGCGTTACATGCGTAGCATAAACGATATTTAGTTTTGTCCTATTCTGTCAGGAGGAAGGTGTTTACTAATTCAACTAGGCTGCACCGTGCGGTGTTTCATGAATTGTTCTACAAGGAAAATTGAGAAAAATGGTTTGGGCCAAAAATATACCTTAAATTTTGTATGTACCGAGAATAAGAAAAATATCAAATTTTATTTTTTTTTATCTCAAACGTTTTCCAAAATAAGTTTTCGTCAAGTGTGAAAAAAGCTCCCAAAAACGCCGGACTAGCTATTTTGGAATCGGACATTCGGGTATCATAACAAAACTGACATAATTGGCCTTATCACAGACAATGTAAAATACTACACAAAGGCTACTGATTTTCTAAAATGATTCAGATTTGAAATATTTTTTGCCTGTGAAACCATTTTAAGCCTATTTTTAAACTTTGACATAACTAAATATAAACACTAAATATAAGTGAATTTTCTGACTACATACATGTTTACTTGCAAAGAGAAACATGTATGTAGTCAGAAAATTCACTTATACATATTTAGTATTTATATTTAGTTATGTCAAAGTTTAAAAATAGGCTTAAAATCAACTTTGTCATAACTAAATATAAGTGAATTTTCTGACTACATACATGTTTCTCTTTGCAAGTTATGATGATATATTCTACAATTTTAATACATAATTATATTTTATTATGATTGTGTTTCTCTTACCCAGCCTGCAGCACAGTTTCCCTGGTCCTGTATATGACCAATAGTGACGCACCTCGGCCACTGCTTTCTCGAATCAAATTCCAAAGGAACTTCGGAATCAGCAAGAGGGGATTTCTTCATTACATGCAGCCTTCCTATAGCCGTTTTAACGCCGAGGAATGTCTTAAATCCTGATGGTGTGATATGAGTGGGGAAGCTACTTTCAGCCTAAAATAATTAATTAAGAAAACTAAAAAGCATGTTTGTAGCAATTAAAATATTTGCCAACAATCTAGGCATTAATATTTACAAAAAAAACAATCATACAGTTACAGTTATTTCAACTCAATATATATATATATATATATATATATATATATATATATATATATATATATAAGGAAGAGATCTGAAATAATTCAAACAATCATTAGTAACATAAAATAAAGTGCTCCTTCGATTGAAATGTATTAATTATTTAATATGACTTATTAACGTCCACTTTGTGCAAATATGCCTAATTGGGGCGGGTCATTTACAGGTTACCACCCTTTTCTAGCCAGAGTGGGACTAAGGATTTAATTAATGATTTAGTAAATTCCTGTTGCCCAGGCATTATAAATAGAATTCCTTTTAAATCCCAATGGGTGGTTAGAGTAATAATTAATCATTGAATTGAAAACTACTACCTGTGATATCCGTCGTTGACGGGTTGAATTAGAAATGGTTTCCCGTAGAAATATACCGATTGGAGTGACCAATGAACGAAATAAACCCGTCATATTCACTCACAACACAAATATCCTGTAACATGTTCAATGAATGTGCAATCATTCAGTTATAACTTCCGCGAATTATGTTCGAATAGAACTATTTCATTAATGTATTGAAATAACAATGTTTTACCCATTTAAATAAATAGTTTGGACTAATGCATGGCCTTAGCAACTTAATTCTCATCAAACTAGAGTCGCATTATAGTTTTAAACGTAAAGCATTTAATATTATCGGTTTAATATCTTAAATTTATTATGCTCATGGATAAACTAAATTTAGTTTCCCGTCAAATTATAACGACTGCATTCTCTTAGCATTCGAAGAAAAATATGATACATTCTTGTACATAGATTCTGCAGTAAAACTGTTATGCTGTGGTGACCGAAGTCGTAGATTGAAATAAAAATGGTTTCCCGTGAAAATGTAATTAATGTTATTCCTAGCAAGCTCTCCATCATGTCAATGGGAGAAGAGCACAATATATAATATGTTGACAAAATTAAAATCCCACAAATAATAATAATAGTCATTTTGATGTAATTCTAGAAAAGTTTCAGTTGGTGATCGGAAGCAGAATTTTGAGAAATATACTCTACATGCAATTTAATATTTTCATTTTTTCTATAAATCAATATTAACGATGATTGCCACAAACGGAAGTAACGTATGATATTTCGTGATATATTCGCTTTATTTTAGAGAGATTACCAAAAGTGGGCGTTTACTAAATACTGAAAATTAAAAAACGCAAAAATGTCTGTGAATATTCATGACAGAGAGTTTATAGAATAACATTTATAAAACATAAGTTTACAACAAGATTGGTTATATACTATTTTTCAATCTGGCCTATAACGACGAACATATTTGGAGTTTTCAAAATTCGAATAATTAATATCTTAAATGATGATGTCACGCCAAAAATATTCGCACATTTGCACAAACAGTAAAAGTTCAATGAAGACGAAAGCTTCGAATAAAGCTGGCTTTACAGATTATTGTTAGTTTTATCATATGAGTAGGAGTGGAGATTTACTGAAGGCCAAATACCAAAGCACAAATATCTCGTTTAATATTCAAAATAGCCAAACAATGTTTAATTTTTTTCTACAAACGTTGACATTTAATTTTCAATAAATGACAAAAATTATAGAAAAAATAATTTAAAAGAAGAATGACTCCATAAAGTGTTTCGATCCGACGTATAATAATGGGTATATATGAACGGACCTCGTTTTCGTCATCTCTTGGGTAGGATTGATGGACAATCGAAGAAATTTGCGAAACTCGCGACATGAGTACAACCTCAATTACCAATAGAAGCCCAAGGTGGTCGTTAATAAATAGCAATTACAAAAATCCAAGAAAGCTGATTCCGCATAGGGTGAGATGATTGTCCAATTTATTACGAATCTTGGTGTCAAAAGGAAACAGTATGCCTGGGTGACAGATTTAGCAAGATGATTTTAGAATATGAGTGTATATACCTCATTGGGGTTAGGAACGTCTCCAAATCCTAAAAGCGAGCTTTAAAAATACTAAAAACTTTAGAAAACCAGCTTGGCTTTCTTGAGAAGCGTGAAGGGTTGGAGACAATACAAACAGCTTGCCTATTCATCAGAATCTTAATGAGGCCCATTTTCTATTATATCTCGTTTTACAAATTCTGAGCTTTCATCTACTTACTAATGATGAACACTCCAACGCACTCGTAAATCACTCAGATTTTGAATGCAGCGCGTAAGAGCATCGCATAGTGAAATGTAGGCTCGAAGTCACAATGACAAATCCTGAATCATTTAGCGAAGATTTTGTTTACATGACAGATCAGTACTTGCTATTTATCCTTCTCGTTTCTCTCTCTGATATATGCAGACTCACAACAGATATATGAGATGAATGGAGCCCTACAATCTGAAGAGGTTTGCCGGAATGAAGTGGGAAGTGAAGAAAGCCCAGACAAAATTGACATGATGACACGGAAAGGGTTCAATCGTTAATTGTATTCGTAGTTAGAGACACCTGTCGGTGAATAGCAATGTCCAAGACCAAAGTTCTAACAGGTGTCCAGGTTTCTTGAAAACTGTAGAAAGTTATTGATTAGTGTGAGAGAGACCTATCATTGACAGATTAAGTTCAGAGTATAATGTGCATAGTAATAATTGATTTGATATTCGTGTTTAGTGTGCTTCGGGTCCAACTTTCGAGTTCCAAAACCGAAAGGAAATTAAACAAACTATTTAGTAATAAAAACTTATGTTCTGAGTTTTCAATTTCATGTTGGAAACTGATAGACTTGAAGATTCATTCAAACTATGAACGGAATGTAACTGTACATTTCAACTCAAATTAAACACTGATAGCTAATCCCCCTCTCCCATCTGTTAGCCAATATAAAAAATATCCACTTAAATGAATTACGTTTTTACAGGTCCTCGCGCTGAATACCAATATATTTTTTCGGCTTTTAGAGACAATGTCCATACAGGCTATGTTTAGGATTTTAATTCTTTTGATTCATAAAAACTCTATAAGCTCTAATTAAAATAAATTAAATACACATTAGCTACAGGTTATTTAAGCAATACAAGTAATCATAAATCTATTTATATAATAACACTTTATGAAATAAAGCAATACACCGAGCAGATAGTGATATTTCGCCAAGCAAGGTTGTAGGACAACTTTTTATTAATAATTTGTAGTATAATATGTGTCTGGATTATGTATAAATAATTTTATACTATATATGTGTGTGTGTGTTTATATCAATCGGTTTCTCAATTTGTGAAATTTGCTTTAAATGTTTAAAATACAATTTTATAAAGAAATGGTGTTGGTAATCTAGTTTCTTATTTAATTATTTAGATGTTTACCTTTAATTTTTAATGCAATTGTTGTTTTTGGTAGGTAATAGTTATCCATTATGAATAGTTATTTTTTTGTTTCTAAAAATATTTTACATTGTTTTGACTTTTGCTTTTTATATTGTCTGATAGTATTATGGTCGATGTTTAGTTACTTGTTTAATATCATGGAACGTGTGTTTTATTTATGGATTCATAGATGATGCTGTTATAGTCCACTAAATCATGTTTCAAAAGAGAACATATACTGGCTATGTGATAGTGATCTACATAAGTTGAGAATGATATATATCTATTTCACACATTATATATATATATATATATATATATATATATATATATATATACACACCTTTCTGAATATAACTTTACGAATTTACACGGAAATCTAAAGGACAGGAAAAAGTCATATGGCAACTATATTTAGTCAGCCTCCTCCAAATAATTGGGGAACACTTTTCTATCACTATAATATTTAACGTATGTATTTTGTATTGCATACATCATGTACTTGTGTTTTCGCTTTGTAGATTATGCATATTTCTAATCGCGTAGAAATTTATCTCCTAATGTGAACCCGTTTAAGTTTGAATCTCTGAATATAAGAAATATATTTGATTAAATAATTCATTCGAAGAGTTAGTTTTATAAATGGAAAGAAAAAATTTTCTACTAGATTTAGTATAATTGCTTTCTCATATATAAAACAATAAGGGAATATAATAGTATTAAATGCCATACCGTCCAAGTTGTTTTCTTAGAATTGACAATATCTGCAATTAATGGGAAGTTATCTATTTCATACGAATTTATTGTAACAAAACACAACACGGAACACAACAGTGGAATAATCATAATTCAAAACTATTTGAAGAAAATTTGCACAATAATACTAATGTATTTTGAGAATCAGATACCCTCATATGTTAGAACATAACTGAAACGCAATTAGTGGCATTTAGTAATTTATACATTCCTTTACTAACTCTGATTAATAGGATTAACATACAAATATTCCTCATCTACTTATCTTAAATCATTGATAAAATTAATTTATTGGTTGCATGATGTAGATAAACGCCTTACATGCTATTAGCAGGAAACAAAGTATGATTTTTCAGTTTTTAACTGTTTTGTTTTTAAATGTGTGTGTAATGTTCACATTTGTATTCAATTTTATTCGGTCCTTTGTCTGCTCTCATGATAATTTTGGGCTTTAATGTGCAGTTTTTCACCCAAGCGTTCATATGTTATGATTGCTGATGACAAAGCAACTTTGCCAACAGTTATAGCCCTCTATATGCCAGTAATCCTTGTCAGAAACACGACTTAATATTTATTTATAACCTAATATTCCCCGCTGTGAGATAATTGAGGTGTCGCTCTTTCTGGAGTTCTTGCAGTATCCAAGTTTGCTTTCAGTCCTGGATAGAAGAGAAAAGGCACAACTGTAGCTCCAGGGTCATTCCAAAGGTACCAACGCCTAAGATTGGTGAAAGGATGCGAGAAACAACGTGTATTCTAGGCAGATCTAGGAAGACAACAGACTAGTGAAGAGGGTTTCCTTTTCCTCCAGCTGAAGCGCTGTGCTTTTCTTTACTTATTCATGAAAATTTTAAAAATCTTATGACGGAGGGGGCGCCTTAGACAAGGTTGATAGAAATGGTTCTTATACTTCTAGAATATTTGCAAAAATAACTTATATCTATTTTAAACATATAAAACAAAAATGAAGAAATGGTAATTATATAAGTGATAAGCCACCAACAGTAATTTTGGTATTAAATTGGAGTTATCGAATCGGATTCAGTATACAGATGTACTCCCTTCCACCACCGTAATAAATACTCATTCTAAAGGTCGTATAATGAAAACATTTCTCAAAAGATTTTTCCAAGGAGGTTCATCAGTACTATAATTCGTTGGCTAGTTTCAACTTTGATTTCTCAAAGCCACGATCCCAACTCTAAACGATGGAACCCAAAATCCTCCTTAAATTACCAAAGAACCATGTTGTGTACCGAGCTTACCTATTTATAATGATCAAAACATGTTTCCCGAAATAGGCCCATTCATTCATTGCTGGACGCCAAAACTCAAATGCCCATCTAGATATAGATTAGTTTTCAGTAATGAGTGACAGTTAACATGAAATATTTAAATAACTCAGCTAGCTGTTTCTCGCCAATAACTTGTTCACGGTCTTGATTAATCCATCGCCAACTTACTTTAAAATTCATATTTCATCAGTCTTTGTGTTTATGTTTGAGCAATATATAGTCGTACAAAAATGCCAGTCTTCTGACGTGACAAAAATTGATCCTCGGGTGTCTGAATCCAGGTATAATAAAAATAATGATTATTCTACATAAGACAATCAGGAAGAGTTTTCTTCAGAATACTATCTATTTCAAGTCGGAATGAGCTTTTGGTTTAGTTCATTAGATCTATCAGAAAATAAATTCCCATGCCCCATTCTGGGATCAAACTTAAGTAAAAAATGAGTATTGAAATCAACGTTTTAACATGAAGAAATGTTTATAGCCTTGAAAGGAATCTACAAACATGTTTGTGACCAGAAGGTGGAGTATTTCTGTTCCCAGGCTGAATGCGTTCGCCAAAGGTATCTGATTGTAATTAGCATACTACTTGCATAAACATTTTTTTCTCTTCTTTCTCCACTGTACCTAAGCACTCCTTGCCAGATGTACAACTAACTCTATGGTCAAGATGACTTTTGCCATGCAAAGTAGTTGACCATACGATGATGCCCATTTGTGTTGCTGTGTCAGATACACGCAATTATGTTGTGATATTTAAGATTTTAGCAGATTTCCCTTAAGGGAAATCAGCTATTGAGGTAGTACTCATGACGCGATTTTCGAAAAATTTCTTCAAATGTCCATCGATCCTACCCAGGAGATGACGAAAATGAGGTCCGTTCAAAACTATATATATATATATATATATATATATATATATATATATATATATATATATATATATATATTTGTCTGTTAACACTCTAGCGGTCGCAATTTTTGTTTAATCGTCACCAAACTCGGTATTTAATCGTTTCATGTAAAAAGGAAGATCAAGTTCGTTAACGGCTGAAATCAGACCAGTGGGAGGGGGGGGTTTAGAGGGGGGATTTTCAAAATTCGAAATATCTCCGTTATTATGCATCGGATCGAAAAATTGTATAGAACCAATCTTATTGAAAATTAAATTTACTATAAATATTGTTATATACATTTATTCTCTATCTTGAATATTAACCGAGATATTTGCATTTTTATGAAGTCTGTGGTCGGGTATAGTTCGGATTAGATCGGCCATTTTCGTCAGTACTCGGCTCAGGTGGAAGCTTCTTCTAACTTTACCGGTCGTTTATAACCTTACCTTACCTTCATTACTTTGTGTGATTTATCCAAATATGGTTTGTTTATCCGCCGCCCCCCCCCCTTCTTTAGTTCTTGTACTACTAAAATTTGAGTTATTAAAATATAAATTATTTTTACAATTCTGAACCCGTTTCAGTTGGGAATTTATTAAAATTAACTGAAAGTTTTCTTATTACCGTTTGTATTTATTCATGGTGGGCTTGTGTTACCAGTATGCTGATTTCTCTATTGTAAAACTTCACATGGGAAATCTGCTTAGTTTACGCAGCCCCTGCGTGACGGACTTTTATGTTTTGAACTCGAAAATGTTGAATAATCGATATTTAACCGTTTCATTCAAAGTTCATAGTCGTTAATCACTGAAGTTGGATATGGAATAGGAACAGGGAGTGTCGATTTGATAATACAAAATATCTTCGTTATTATAAGGCGTATCGAAAAATTTACAGAGCCAATCTCGTTAAACTATTGATGTTTTACAATTGGTGTTTTTGTACCTGTTTTCGTAGCTCTAATATGAAAGAGTAATTGGTATTTCTCGTTATCAGCCTACAGTAAATGACTGCTTATGGCCCTCAGAGTTTTACGTACAAATAGAAAATATATAGTGAGAAGAGATGAATAATGTATCATGTAAGCACTTCTGAGATCTACTTAGTTTAGACAGCCCCTGCGTAGCGGACTTTATTTCTTATTTCAGCTGACTGGCTTTGAATTACACATATCTTAGAATGTGGTTTATAAAAATCGGTGAACTAGATGTCTAAGTATTTATATAGTTATTGTGAATGAGGATGGCTGTTCTGTTAAATACCTTTGAAGATTTTGAATATATATTTTTGGTATGCCAGGATCTGTCCATTTAGTTAGCTTTTAAGCCGATTAAAAGTGAAGTTTTGGAGTAAACTTCAATTCTATAGATGAAAATGCCATTGGAGATGTTAGGCACTAATTTTAGTTTTGAATTAACCCTATACACTTTTCATAGATAAGATATCCTCTGAATAATTCAGAGTCCATGGAATTGAAAAATGAAAATGAAATGTCTAGTTTGGAAATGTTCTTCGCGAGGCTGTGGTTGGTTTGACTTCCTAACAGAGACTGTCAATACAGGGTCGTATTGTAAACAGTTTACTTAAATATTAGCACACCTCCGCTTCGAGGGGCAGCATTCTTCGCGTCTAATTTGTTAGCTGAGAAGGCTAGTTAAAAAAAAAAAATACACTACCTCAAATTATACTGAAATAAATGATTATTTTAGCTATTATCCTTCCAACGAATTTGTATTCTAAACAATTTCATCATATACATTTATATCAATATTAACGAATTTATGATATGAATCTTATGTAACAGCTTTTCTCCAGAATGTATTAGTAAAGTATGAAATAGCTGATATTAACATTACTCATTCCCTTAAAACGTGTACAAATAATTTCCCAATTCTAATCAGCTATTTTCATAAAACACGAGCAAAGTCTTTGGCGGCCGGAAGGTGGAGTCAACATTTCAAAATATAAGACCAAAATAAAATTGTTATTCTAAACAAAATTTGTTCTTTATGTATTTTCGATAAAACCATCACTAACGTAGATATATAGGAATATGTATTTTCACGTCAAAGAAACCACTCCCTCCTGTTGAAAATTCGGATTCTTATATAGTCTATGCTGTACCTTGGGATAATTGACTCACAAATAGACATTTTTAGAAATCTTTCGATCCGTTATTGAGAAACAAAAAGGTGGAAAGAAGAAAAGATTTTTAATTTACATGCAACTGTTCTTATAATGATCTGAAACGCAAGAAAAAAATTGATCTCCGCCAAATTTAAATAGAAAATCAGAAGAACCCTTGAGTTTTATTTATATAGATTATTGATATGCTAGAAGTTCGCATGATGTGAATGCAAACTTGCTCAATCGATGTAGTAATACATAAGGAAAAATTTATATATGGATTGCATTTGATGCAGAAAAATGTTTTGCAGAAGGAGACCAGATTAACTTCTTTATTTTAATATGAGAACCTACTTAAATTATATAAATTAGTGATATAGTGACCTTAATAAATTCAATAAAAAGATTACATGGCGGAAGGGGATCATTTTTTTGCCCAATTAGTTTCTCGTCCAGTTGACGCCTCATCGGGGGCACTGTCTTAACATATGGTGAAATCACAACTACATTTTGTGTTGCGTCATATGGCATAGACAAAACAATATGGCGGGTCATGCAAGCTGATTTCAATTGATAAGTCAATCATATAAAAGACCAATTGAATTTAAAACGAACGAAATACAATATATATAAAATTGATATGATGGATTGTAATAAAATTTATGTAAGAGAATAATCACAATTACTACGAAAAAGAATCACAAAGTTTGCCATAAATGTAGATAATAAGGAAAATAAAACTTCTCTAGTAGACTGTTATACCAATATTAATCATTGTATTAATTTTAATAATGTTAGAATATTGGAAGGAGAAAATCACATTAACAGGAGGAAAATAAAGGAGAATATGCACATTATGAAGAATAGAAAAATGTTGTTAATAAAAAAAATGAAATTTAAATACCTGAAATATGTATTTTTTACTTTAGTAGAACATACATAGAATAATTTGATATTTTAAACCTTTATGCAAATGTAATAACCTCTTTTAGAAACCAAACTACTCTTCTTATTTTGATCTTCCGTCTTATGTATTATAGATATATACTCTCTTATACAATGCAAATTGGTTCCAACCAAAATCTTATTAATCATGGGCAAATGTAATATCTAAATATTGCACTCCTAAGCTGAATCAATTGTAATGCAAGCTCACTGTAACTATTGAAAGTGACATTGTGATGGATGGTATATTCACTGTTGTTGAAATACAGAGAGGGTGTGTTTCACTCGGCTATTGCAGATATCTCGTTGTACAGACAATGTCGGATTAGCTCAAGAAGGGAAACAATGATCTCTTTGTCAGGGCTGGAAGAGCGGCTCATCCTCCCACGCAGAGAGCCCTGTTTTCAAATTTACAATTGGGAAATGAGATCAGCCTTTTGCAGAGTATTTATTTCAATTACATTTTCATTCATAGTCTATGGCCATTGTAAAGTTGTTAGCTAATCTTGCTCTTCACATTCGCAAATGTTTTCTGTACGCAAATGTAGACATAAAACGTTTTATTCCAGTTGCTGGTACAGCTAATTTGTGAATATCTTGAAACGTTATTTACTTCTTACTTAATTTAAGTCATAAATAGAATCAGACACTCAGGGCAGTACCTTTAGAGCTATAAACGAAAATGGGAAAATACACCCATTTTAATAGATTTCACTAATAAGAAAACAGGTGATGGTTGTCATGAAATATACAGTAATATGTCTACTACATGTAATAATTTTGGGTAAATAAAAGGTAATACAAAAATGTAAAAAAAGTCCGTCACGCAGGGGCTGAGTGAATTAAACAGATTTCCCACATCCTGGTATAAGAGAGTAGTGATCTCATTCCACCATATATTCTCTATTTCTAACTGAAAATCCGATGAGTAGAAGTTGGGGTATTCTAAAAGTTGAGAACAAGAAAGTACGACTGACTCGCTGAATATTTAGGAAATACGAAAAAACTTGCATAACAATAATTATAGTGCAACAATAGTTTAACAAGGTAATTGGTTCTATTACATTTTTATGTAAGGCTCATAATATATTATATATATATATATATATATATATATATATATATATATATATATATATATTGAATTTTCAAATCTGATTGGTTTTACACCATTTTTTTGATCCGACATATAATAACGAAAATATCTTAAATTTCTTAAATCTCCCCCTCTCCGTTAACCACACCCCTTTCCCGGTCCGATTTCCGCCATTAACGAACTTGATCTTTAGTTTTACACAAAACGATTATATCGTTTGGCAACGATTAGGCAAAAATTACGTCCGTTAGAGCAGTTACAGAAAAATACATATATATATCATTTTTCGATCAATCGCATTATAAAGAAGGTGTTTTATGTTTCTTTGATTTTGGGCAAAGCACATCACGGTCATCAATGCCCAACACTCTTCGACAGTATTTGAGTTCCCCGATCATGCTAGGCCGACTTTTTTATATGTAATGTTTTTTCTTTTTTTTTACTTTATATTTTTTATTTCAACCTCCCCCCCCCTTTCCTTTTTTTGGGGTAAGAGGGTTCTAGTCCGTATGCCTTTAAACCTACGTACCGGTATCACAGTATTCAATTCAACTATGAGTATTAAAGACAAAATAAATTTTCAAACAA
Source organism: Riptortus pedestris (assembly GCA_019009955.1). NCBI lineage: Eukaryota > Metazoa > Arthropoda > Insecta > Hemiptera > Alydidae > Riptortus > Riptortus pedestris. The sequence goes on along the minus strand of CM032228.1, from coordinate 201,393,610 downwards.
ACTATTTAAATAAAAACTAAGACAATGCTACCAATAGACTATTAAAACAAACAATGTGAATTAGGCCTATTTAAAAAAAACAAAAACAAAAAAAAAACAAACACTACCATTTCTAATTAACTATTAAATAACACTATTAAAATAAACATTATATCACAACCATTAAAATAACAACAAAGTTAGAACTATACAGATAAACATTAAAATTAAAACAATTAAAATAACATTAATATTAAGACTCTTAAAATAATATTAAAAGAAAAGAACCCATAGCTATAGGTGGCTGGAGTGGCCTGTTAATTGGAGAAACCTTATCACCCTGTCATAGGTGCATCGCCGAGGATCCTTGGAATACAGAGGTGTGCAGGGATTCCACAAAACGTGTTTTACACCCCCTCTTAACGTTCACTCCTCCTGGTCCTAATTTGAAACTATTGACAAATTTAACATTATTTACGAAACTCAACTAGCTTTTCACCAGAATGTGGCTAGTTCCCTAAGAAGTTTCATTGAAAGCACTCCATTATCATCAGCATTGACTGTAGCAATGTTTTTGGAGCCCTATTGCACATTCTTCTTCAGTCGTTGGAAGAGATACGAGTACTAGTTACCCATCAATGAAAATAAAAGCTTAATGACTGCTGGTCGTAGTCAGCAGTCATATATATACATATTTTGGGAATAAGACTGGTACCCCCAAATGAGAAAAATACTTCTAGGACAAATTGCCGTCTGTACAGGGTATTCCGGGAACTTCGGCAGAAGTGAATGCATACCTTACAGATTGGTTCTGTCATTGGATTAGATATGCTGGTCGTGGGCAACCGGTAAATACATCCTGGTGCTAAGATAGGTGTCCCTAGATGAGTAAACCACCTTTTGCACAAATTTCCGTCCATACTGGGTCCCCGTGAAATTCGGCCGAAATGTAGGCATACCGTATATATTCTTCAGAAACACCAAAATAATGTCAAGAGGAAGTCTGACATCGTTATTATCTTGCAATTGCTGTTGGTGTATAATGACTTCATGTTGAATGTCAGGCGCTCGTTCAATTAGGGCTCTGTAGGCGAACATGTGTCAAGTGTGACGTAAGTCTGTTTGGATCACCTGCTAAAACACAAATTACAGCTGTGTACGATATGCTACGAGGGTCAGGGGGGGGGGTGGTGGTATACCGGCAGGGGGGAGGGGGTTAGGTAGATATTGACGTCGGTAGTAGAGGAGGGAGAGGGAGGCGAGGGCAGTGCGGAGCGGGCCGTCGTGGAGTGTGCTACACCCGTGTATAGTGTTCCTCTGTGTGATTAGTGCTGTCAGTGTCATGAGGATGGCAGCTGAGGACATCTACCTCCAGTGATGGGCTGTGGCCAGAGTCACATCGCTGTCATCTACCCGAGGAAGGCAAAAGGCAAGAACTCAACTTCAGGTCAGATATTATTTTTTTATCATTATTCCGGGGGATCGTGTCAAAATTGTCAAACTTTGAGCCGATCTTGTGCAAACTAATGCGACAATCTAACAGAGGCAAATAGTAGGAGCTATTTTTCTATAATTGTTTAAGCTTCTTTTATTTAAATGGAATTCAACCCCATATCAGTCTGTTATCACATATACTTCCCGCCGTTCTTTCTAAGAGGGAATTGGGCTCAAAATGTACAAATGCCTGATAAATTTTAAACAAAATTATATTATCTTTATATGAGGCAAAGGTCGTGACAGGAGGTTCAATCAAAAAAGTATTCATGAAAAGATAAATCAGATTCACTTGAACCAATCATACCTCCTATTGTGTTGTAGGCCTATAGAATCTCCTACTACTAAATCCTAGGATTGTTGTTAGACTACTAATTGATTTAGATAAACTGTCTACTCATTAAGGAATCTGATTGAAACTCATTTGAAGTAATGCAGTTCCAGTGTAATTTCGATTTCATTTACTCCCCAAACAGTACAAACCAAACGGACTACCCATGTACTTCCAAAGGAGAATAAAATGTTCTAGAATGAATTGACCAGTAGTCGTCAAAAACTTCATTCCTGTTAATTGTTACTAGCAATCATTTAATGCCTGGGGCATCTTCCTTTCAAACACTTCGGTGGCTTATTACAGTAAATAGAGTGGTATGGGCCAGTAAAGAATGGTTTCTAGTTCATTTGATTCAAACAAAATAAGGCTGTTTTTTCTTTTTAAACCAAACGAACTACACACGTACATTTGTATTATTAGTGCAAACATTACCAAATAGAAGATCCGCGGGTCAGTAGACTTAATTTGAGCTTTGTAAACACACACACAGAAAAGAATACACCAATACTCGCTGTTTAATGAAGTAGTAGAAATAAAATTAGCTTGTATTTGATTGTAACCTGGCCGCCGCACGTATTCCTCTCTTACATGAAACGTTCCACTAATTACTTCTTCATTGGAAAAATCATAATAAAAATGTATATTAATGATTTAAGCCAAATATACTTTAAAAGATAACCAACGTGTTTTATTTTATTTTTAACCATTCCGGAAAATTAGCGATCAAGGGTTAATTTAACTTAAAATTTCCTTTTGATAAAAATTTCAAATTTGAATTTTTTTATTTAATGTATTTGAGAAATAAAGGAAAACCGAAGATATTCCTCTTACTCTGGTAACTCTTAATTATTTAGTAGTTTAAAAGGTTTAAAGTTTCTAAATTTGAAAAAATAATAAAAAATATATTAGTATAACTCGACGTTTTTTTTTCTTTTAAACTCGTTTTTAAGATGAGTTAATCATGAAATGTGATTTGGTATTCTTTATTTTTTTGGTTGGGGAACATAGGTTAGCCATTCGTGATAAGGAATTGGTAACTTTAAGTTCAATTCCTCGAAGAGTTGTCCTTGGTAATCCAAGAATTACTAAATAAAATACTTAGGCGCAACATAGCAAAAGCAACACAAGACTTCGAATTATTGAAGTACCAGCTCTTGAATTACAGAAATATGCACGTGGAATCTATATTATAAACAACTTTTGTTCTGGTGTATTAATGTGTACATTGCGGTATATAGTGAAAACTCAATGCACTACCCATCTACCACTTAGTACAGCCTGTTTGGAAAATTCCTTTTTTTAAGTGTCAAGTGACTTCCTAAATTATTTAATGTCGGTAAACAGTTGTCAGGTCCATTCTGAGCCTTTCATTAGTGCTCCTCGGATGTCTGGTTCATACTAGAAAATTATTTTTCGATATTTTTACATCCGTTTTGACGAATTAAGTAATGTAATTACAAAAAAAAGTTTCAATTAATTGAAAAGCAACCACCAAAGGGGATTGACAGGAGAATAAGTAGAATGTGTTTTTTTTTAAAAAAAAAAGAAAAGCGAATTTATATTCAATGCATAATACAATTTACGTGGTAGATGCTAATTAATTATATGAACCCAAATAAAAACATAATGATAGAAAGAAAATACATAGTATAAAATATTATAAATAGTATTAATAAGATGAAATTATTAAAAGGAGTCTGTATTCGATAGGCCTTATTCATTTTGGAGCAGACTTGACAGAGACCAAGGCACAACTGTAGGAACTATAATCAACTTTAAGATCTCTGAGCACAATGGACCCATCTCCTTTCTGCCCACTTCTCAGTGGCCATTGGTCAGTAGATCCGAAGTTATGATCGAATGTAAGTCTGTATTCGTGGCAATACATAAAGGATTTCTGGTGTGCTCCCGGAACCTGCGCCAATCTTGGTTACTTGCTTCATAAAATTCTTCTAAAGAAGGCAGTTGTGAAAGTTACACGATTGGAAGTATTGGAGATTTCATTATTTCGGTGCTATGAATAAGGAATTCATGTATTGAAGCAGGGTTACAGTACCACGAATACAGACTTTACCGATAAAGCTCTATGGAGAGAGTTCGTGAGAGAAGTTTTTATTACATCAAATTTTTTGATAAGCTGAACATCCATTCCTGTGTTTTTTTGCGCTCAAGTGGAAGAATTAATAGATACCTGACATTTATTTATGTGTCTAATTTTTTAAGCAATGTTCCTTTTTCCTGCTACTCGCGGTGCTACTTCTGAAGCAGTCACTAACTGAGCAATACTGCGTGAATGAGCAAGTCCCTCAACTATACTTATTTTTAGTTTGAATGATGCCTCTTCAACATTTTTTCATGGAATTCTTACAATAGATGTATCTTAAAATGAGATGGAAGGACACGGTACAGTTTGTTGAGCTTCGTATCTGATGTGTGTCTTGATATAACTAATGTTCACATGTTGCCAAAAAACCCTGCTTTGATTTACCCGCAACAAACCATCAATGGAGGAATAGTTAACCCACCTAATTTTGACTTTCTTTTTTCAGTCCTCTGTAAGGTTTCCAAAATAAAATTTGGCCGAAAGAAAGAGAAAAGAGTTTCTTTTTCCCTTTGGGTGCTTCAACCCTACTTCAAAAAAATCCCTTCTCGAAAGAAAGTATTTTAAACGAAATTTTGTACTCGAGTGTGCTAGCTATAATTCGTCTTATTATCAATGGGAAGGGTGCACCTATTAAATATAGAAAATTACAATCTCTTGAAAATTTCAAAATGAGTGATCAGTCGTCTATAATTATTACAATCTTTTTTTTAAAATCTCTCATGGTAAACCTAGAGTGGCGAGTTCGATTCATTAACATCCTAAATCCCACCTGGCTAGAAAAGGGTGGTAACCTGTAGAAAACCTGTCCCAATTAGCCTTAGTTGCAAAAAATGGACGTTAATAAATAATAATAATTAAACAGAGTTTGAATATCAGATGGTTTATTTAATTTGGAGCAATTAGCACTTAATAGTAGAAATAATAACCATTTTCAACCATTGATTCATACAAAATTAGTAACACTTTAATTTTTTTTGGTTGAAAGGATTTCTGGAATACAACTAATTTATTCAACTGCAATAGATACATGCGTTTGGACCCTATGACTAACTTGATGGAGTGTGTCACACTTAAACAAATATTAGATTATCGTGTTTTGAAGAATTGTTTAATTATTCCAATACGAATTCTAGACATGACTTCCATCTAGGTTGTATTAATCGCATCACTGTGCAATGGGATAGAGTACCTACCATTCCATTAAACCCAACTGCTCATAAATTGAAGAAGTTTCCTTCCTCTCATAAAGGTCCGTAATTCTGAACATATCCTAATGAACGTCCTTGGGAGTAAACTACTTCAACAATTGGTCCACATAATTACTAACTTATGATGAAGTCCATAATCAAACTTTCGTACACGGTCATAATCACTCTTGCTTTCCCCTTATCCCTTACAGTTATCATATCTACTTTTCACTAGTTTACATAAAAAGGCGTTGTGATTTTACACGGAGATTTCATTAACGATAAATAAAATTTATTAAGTTTTGTGTCTTTTGTAGTCTTGAGCCGAAGGAAATTTAAAAACAAAAACTGAGTGCCGTGATCCTGGAGTGGTAAAAGGAGGTTACTCACATGCATCTGTCAGATTGTGGCGAAAAGTGAGTGAGTGGTATTTGGTCTGCGGTTGGCAGTACTGTCGGGGGCGGGGTACTCCTCATTTGACCTCTTGCCAGGAGTCTGGGCGAGGGTTGGAGGGTTGCAACGGAGGAAAACAAGGAATTATGCCTCTTTGGTAAGGATCAAAGAATGTCATACCGCTACTGTCGTAAGGGGGGGGGAGGCTGTGTAGGAAGGGGTGTCTTTTGATGCGGAACGCCAAAATATATTGATGCATGTTTCTGGAAACAAGTCACGACAAAGGTTTTTTTTTTATATCAAGTTAGCAGCTGTTTTACCCGTCGTTGACTAGAGGGGGGGGGGTGGGTCTACTTAAAATTGCTTCAGGGATGTCGAAGTTATCATTTACTGCGGAAATGCTTAAATAAAAGTCCGTCACGCAGGGACAGCGTAAACTAAGCACATTCCCCTCGTGAAATTTAAGAATAGATAAATCTAAATTCTGGTTACACAACACCACCGTGAACATTTAATGAATAAATGCAAACAATAATAAGAAACCTCCCGGCGGGAAGCGTCTGAAATGTAAACATACAGGTCTGCCAACCTCTTACCGGAAAGAAAAACAATTACTAAAATATATCAGAATATTACATATTAATTTAATTGAAAACTAATACTATACCTATCTAGTACTGTAATTTGTAATGCATGTGTGGTTTGTGTCAACGTTTCGTCCTTTATAAGAACGCTAAAAGTTATCAAATACTGCTATAATAATCCCCTGAAATTCAATTTAAGTACAATTTATTGAACGAAAGTCGGCAATCAATGTACTGATATCATACTGTAGATCAGTTTTGGTATAAACACAATGTTTTAAAATTTATTATTTACAGGGGGAATCATGTATTTGAGTTTTAAATGAATACCAATCCTGGTAAAACATTAGCCTATTCATATAAAATATGGTGTTACTTATAGAAATAAAAAAAATGTTTTACCTACTTCTAGCCGTTCTTAGACAAGAATTCATTCCAATTTTTAGCCATTAATTTTATAGTTTTGCAAAACGTGAAAAAAAATTGTTATCGCCACGATATTTTAGTATACACACAAACAAATCTTCTTTCCTGAAAGGAGTACTATTAATTGTATATGGAATTCTTGCAATTCAACAACTTACGAAAAGGTGTAGAACATTATACTAAGGTTTTCGTGGTAGTTTCCTTAAATTAAAAAAAGAACCTTTTAATAGTACTTACTCCAAATTTATTCTGTAGTATACATTTATTGTTCTTAAATAAAAGGGTTATTCCAATACAACTGAAAAGTTTTGTTTTGTTGCTTTACGATTAAAGTTACCCGTGCAATTTTTAGTAGCAATAGATCCATCCAAATAAAACAAAATATTATTTTTCTAATTAATTGGAATTTTCTTGCTCTGATATTTATGAGTCACTGATTATTCAACAATTTTGATTAAACCCTTGGTTAATCAACCATCTACTGCGATATGTTCCATTTTTTATTGTAAACTAAAATGAATATACTACTGGCACAGATATAATTATTTATTGTCAGCAATAGGAAAGTAAGAAATTATTTATAGAGGAATGTTTTTATGAATAACATTCCGTGAATAATTGAGGCTAGTGAGAATTTCTAGGAGAATGGCTTCAAGGATTTTTTTTTGTACTCAGTATATATATTGTTACGTTTTTATATTACCAAAACCAGTAATAAACGTTTTTAATAAGAGTTCTTTTGGATTATATATATATATATATATATATTATATATCCTCTAGCTTCTTGAATAAAGTAGTATCGATCTTTGGCCTGAGATGCCACCACAATGTGTCATTTTGCCGACTTAACCTCTCACCTTAGGCGTGTGCAAGGCAATGCTTGCTCATCATGGGTTGATGAGCCAAAGATGTTTATGTGCGTGTAAGCATGAAGGTTTGTCTACGTATACATATCTGATTTCTTTCAGTTGTATTTGACAGAATATGTGTGTAATTATATTAATTTTGAATTTTACATGCCAATTTTTATCCCCGGAAGGCGGAAATAAACGTGTACTGAATATATAATTATTAAAGCTCTAAAAGATTTTTTTTATAATATAACGACCCTACTCCAGAACCAGCTAGATTTCTGGTAAGAATCCTGTCACCGACGACGTTATATATATATATATATATATATATATATATATATATATATATATATATATATGAAGTTGTAATATCTGACTTTAGATTAATTTTATTCTTGAAATTTCACGATAATGTTTCGTTTCACATGCCGTAGACACGATATCAGCAATTTATTTTCTTTGGTGTCTGCTTGTTTGTTAACTTTTCATGCGTACACGGGTGAACCGAATTTTATGAAACTTGGTACGTATTACCCAACTTAGACTATAGGCTATACTAAAATTCTCTGAGACGAACAGGAGTAGAGATTATAAGAGAGGCCTGAAATCAAAAATAGCGATATGCCATTTCCTATTGGGTTTTCAGCAAATATGCACATAACTGAAGTTGTTTATTTTGGTAAATCAAATAAAGGGTTGGATTTCCCAGTATAAATGTTACTGTTGCCCTACCTGTCGGTGGAGACCGTCTTCACTGGCTGATGATCGAGTACAGCTTTTAATGGGAAGCCACCATCTTCAAGCCCTTCAAAATTTTTTCATTTTGTCACACGACGCTTCAAAGATATGCGAGGCTTTAGAACAGGCATGGGCAACCTTTGATATGTTGCGGGCCAAACGTTAGTGTGCAAATACGTTGCGGGCCGGTTTTTAAAGTAGTGTTCATAATGTTTAACAATAGATATCAGACATGAAATTACACGACAATGTAATTATAATACAATTTATTAAAATAACAAAATGAAATAAAAAAATAGGTACAACGTTACAATTAAATAGTAAAATTTGGAATTATAACAAACAACGAAAGTTAAATAGCGACACCGAAATCAATGAGACACTCGAGCTTGAATTTGGGAAACTATTCCATCGATGTTTGGATTAATTCCACTGATACAAAGACGAAAAGAATTTTCCAAATTATCGTCGTCAGCCTTGTACGAGGTTTTGATTTATTAACTTTCATCATTGAAAAGAACTGTTCTCATTTATAAGTACTCTCTTATACAGTTCTACTCTTGTGCAGTCAGCCTCTCATTGTCCACAGTCCTTTTCCTAGCTGCTAATTTTGCTTGCCAATGTGAATTCTTTGTTTTCAGTCTATATGTCCGGGTAGACACATCATAGTTATTTTATAATTGTGTAGGCTGTGGTGGTATGTGTAAATGTGTGTAATAAGAGGGTACGAACTCCAAAAGGTTTCCTATGGACAGTAAAGAACTAAGAGAATCGGCGATCAGCAGTATTTTTTGATGGCGGCATTGTTGTGGTTTTGAAAAAGCTAGAATTACAGCCTGAAGATCGGCTGAATATATACAAGTTTAACATTCTTATTCTGGACCCAATATTTTTTTATATATTCTAGTCACCAATAAAAAACATTTTTTTCGGTGGAACTTTATTGAAATTGCCCTACATGTTTCGTGACACATGCCACCTCTCTAGGGGTTATCCCTTTTCAAAAAAAAATATAAAAAATGAATACCAATAATTTAACAAAACCCTTAAAAATTCTTTGCTAGATATTGTATTAACAGGTGCTCACATGATATTGCAAAAGTAAAAAACAATTAAAAGAAAACTTAGATAAAATAAAATTACAACCGTACTATTCTTTCAACTATTGCCGACAAATATATAGAAAACTGAAACTGATTTGTAATGGGGTATGTAATATAGCCTAGAAATATAACAGTAAAATACAAAAACGTTTTTTAGAATTAAAGATAAAGTAACAGAATCAAAATCTAATTATAATATAAATGAAATAAGCTGTAACACCTGCAATGGAACTTATATTAGTGAATCCTCGCAACTGCTGAATAAAAGTTCAATACGTAAAAAGTATAGACTTTTTTTATAGCCTGCATTTCCAATAGCAGCTGTTGCACTAGTCCCCAATTCAGTTTGAGATCCGTATGTTTAAACCAATAAGGAATTTTCATTTTTCCTAATAACTGAGTTCAATATATTTTGATTATATCTCAAGTCATACTATTGTTGATCGTTTATTTTAGCAGATTTCCCTTAAGAAAAATCAGCTATTGAGGTCGTACTCATGACGGGATTTTCGACATTTTTCTTCAAATGTCCATCGATCCTACCCAGGAGATGACGAAAATGAGGTCTGTTTAAACCTGTGTGTGTGTGTGTGTGTGTATATATATATATATATATATATATACACACAAAAAGAAAGATCGAGTTCGTTAACGGCTGAAATCGGGCATGAGCGAGAATTTCGATAATTCTTAATATATCCGTTATTAAGCATCGGATCGAAAAATTGAATAGAACCAATCTTATTGCAAATGTAATGTTCTATAAATGTTGTTATTTACATTTTTTCACAATCTTGATTATTAACTGAGATATTTGCATTTTTTAGTTTTCGATCTTCAGTAAAACCCCACTCCTACTCATGTCGTATTAACAATAGTCTATTATGTTATGAAACACTTTATTTGAAGCTTAAATACCAAATATTCTACTCATTGAACTTTTAAGCCCCTGCGTGGCAGACTTTTTTCAGGAGCTCAGTATATTAACGGATGCTTCAGCAAATCACCATTTCACATTTGATTAGCACATTAAGCTATTACATCATTATCTCAAGCCCAGCTTATGTTTCAAGTCTTCTTTCTAAAGGATTCCACTATGGAAGGTCTATAGAATATACGTCTTGATCGCCTTACCAGTAAGCCATACATGTGGGAGATTCCCTGAATTTACGCTTTGTTTTATTTTTACTTATTATATTTGATCCCATTAGTGTGAAGGCAAGTGCTTTATGTAGAAGGGCGAGATTAGTGGGGCAGTCCATTTGAGTTATCTGAAGAGTGACGCTAGTCTAGTTAAACAATGCAAGATTAGGGCTGTTGGTTCCGTCAATATTACAACTAGGACTCAGCTTTTATCCGTCAATCGACTTATTCTCTATGGTGATTTATCCTCAATCTCATCGATCAAATTCATATTAGTTTGATTTATTTCTTTCATTTATACCTTATTTATTCCAAATGCTGTCTGAGTAAACTTGATAATTTAATTATTTTTTTACTCACTGATCACCTAAAAAGAAATAAACAAGAATAATAAATGAATGTATAAAAAGTCCGTCACGCAGGGGCTGCGTAAACTAAGCAGATTTCCCTCGTGAAGTTTAGTAATAGATAAATATACATAGTACTGCTCACACAACACCGTGAATAAATACAAACGGAAATAAGAAATGTTTCATCCAATTTCAATAGCCTGCCGACAGGAAGCGTTAGGTTAGAAATGTAAACAAACGGGTCCCGCCTCACACCGGAAAGAAAAACAATTACTGAATATATATCAGAATATAACACATTAATTTTATTGAGAACTATTTACTATATCTAGTACTGTAATTAATAATGAGTCAGAATAATTGTTATCTCAATCAATAAAATTTTAGTAGTCCAAAACTTTAAGATGGGGGGGGGAGTCGCCAGTACATATTTGCATGTATCTCGTATAATAAAGGTCTCTTGAATACAATTTTTGGTATTTAAACTTCCAATAATGTGATTTATTATGTATCAGAGTATTGTTTACGTAACATGAGTAGAAGTGGCGGTTTAGTGAAACGTATAGTAACGGAGATATTTCGATAAACCCCCATATATATATATATATATATATATATATTATATATATATATATACACAGTTTTGAACGGACCTCATTTTCGTCATCTACTAGGTAGGATCGATGGACATTTGAAGAAAAATGTCGAAAATTCCGTCATGAGTACAACCTCAATAGCTGATTTCCCTTAAGGGAAATCTGCTAAAAATAAAGAAGAAAACAATACCAGCTGGGAACAGACCAAATGATACTGCTCAACGCGAAAACCAGCGATATATATTATCAAAAGTAAAATTGCCAATAGAAGCACACACACACACACACACACACACACACACACACAAACTCATATATATATATATATATATATATATATATATATATATATACACACATACATACACATATTCAACCACGCGCGTACGTACATGTGTTGAATTTATAAATCCCACTGAACAACTAAGCAGTTTACTAAGCCGATTTCCCTTGTATTTTAAATTTTCGAATTCCCCTCCCCCACTCTCTAAACCCCCTTTATTCCTAGGTCGATTTCTGCCATTAACTAATATGATCTTTAGTGGTGAATCAAACGTGATTGTATAATTTATGTGACATGAGTAGGAGTGGTAGGCTTACTGAAGGCTAAAAACTAATAAAGGAAAATATCTCCGTAAATATTGATGATAGAGAATAAATTAACATAACAATATTTAGATTAATTAGAAAATTTAATTTTCAATGGCTCCATATCATTTTGCGATCCGACGTATAATAATGGAGATATTTCGAATTTTCAAAATTCTTCCACTCTAAACCCCTTCCCACTGGTCCGATTTCAGCCATTAACGAACTTGACCAATCCTTTTAGAGTTTGGTAACGATCAAACAAAAATTGGGGCCCCTTGTCTGGTAACAGTCATATTGAACAGATTTTCGTCATCTACTGGGTAGGATCGATGGACATTTGAGGAAGTATTTCGAAAATCGCGTCATGAGTACAACCTCAATAGCTGATTTCCCTTAGGGGATGCATCTCCTATGTACAACTTTTGAAATCTTATAGAGACTAACCGTGTTACCGTGCGAGTCGTACGGGTCTTATTAGAAATGGTTTCCCGTGGAAATATAAATATTGGATTCAATAAATCATTCCGGAAACAGACAAGTGTATACATACACTCATACTTACGAACACACACACACACACACACACACACACACACACACACACGCGCGCACGCACACACAAGCGGATTTCACTTAAGGGAAAACTCCTAACAAGGCTAAAATAAAAATAAAATGAAGTATAAATTAAAATTTAATCAATTTCTCGATACTAAGTTACAATTACATTCAAAAAAGCTTGCTATATATTTATGCCCCATATCAAGTAGTAAGTTCGTTTCTCCAGTATGAATAAAAATGTTATTAAATCTGTAAATAAAGGCCGTTACTAATTGCTGCGAGGGGCTGCTTCAAAACGTAATTGCTGATCGTTGAGTAGACTCGGTAAGCGCTTTCGATTCCCAGGCAATGTTTTTCAAAGCTCTTGAATGCTTTATTACAATGGCGTACAATGTTTACCTCTTTTCTTTCTAAATATATAAAAATTTGTTGATGGCAGTACGATGTAGTGCAGAAAAAATGCTTGCTTGCATTTTTATCCGTCGCTTAAATAATGTGTTTTCTGAACTCCAAATCGCAATCTTAAACATTCTTCAAGCAGGAAGATCAGAATATGAATAAGAGAAATTTAATTATTGAATTGGAGGCTTAATAAAGGAGAATCGAAAGGGGTAAAAACTAGGATAGGGAAAACTTTTTGATTAGGAGAGTGCTTGGGAACTGGGGATAATATCAACTTCCAGAATTTTCCTTCAAACCATTAAAATCTTCCCACAATCTCAAAATTCTTCCTCAAGCTAGGGAGGTTCACAAGCCACAAATACTTTTATCAGATATTTTCCTTTTGAGAATCGAAGTAGAAATAAACAGAAAAGTATATGTTATTTTCGCGTCACTCTTCATCGTGATAGTAGTTCATAGTAAGACGGAGCTGAATGCTAAAATTGTAATAATTAATTAACGGGTTTCTTTGATTATGATGAAGCTGGAAAAACTCTTAAGTGTACTGCATTCCAAGTTTCGGCTCCTTAAAATACGGTGAGCTTTCTATATGAGGAGTCAGTTTGTCTCTTGGAAATGCCTCCTTAAATCGAAAAAAGTAATGAATTTTACCAAATCGTGAACACCTGAAAATATTCTTAGAAATAATGCTACACAACTGAGCAAATCGAACTGGAAGAAAGCTCTACATCTATACTTCAAACTGAAAAATCATTGTATGTGCTCCTAGAGCATTTGATTCTTTTCCGAAGAACCCTTCTTTCTACTGTTGATTCTGTTCCTATTCAGTTAATAATTGAGTTCAAAACTTGAAACTTGATCCAGTCGGATTTCGAAACAGAAATTCTTTTTACAATTGAAGAAGAAAACAGATGTTGCAGCATTTTTGAGCTGCATTAACAATTTATATAGCTTTTTGAATGCTAGTTCATTATGGACGAAGGAGAGAATTGGGTGAGAGTGTCAAATTGATTCTATGTTTCAGTAAAGAAAAAACTTAGAGAAAAACTTAATATAGAACAGAGAAACGTTATTTAGAAAGGTTTAATCGCACACAACTGCTTAGAGGGAATCAAGAGTACAAAAGCAAGTGGGGGTTAGAAGGAGAATCAAAAACGTCTTGATGAATTTCGAGGTTTATACGCGCAGTGTATTTGGAAAAATGAACTAAGCTGTAGCGTAGAGTTAGATGACGATAAAAAACGACCGGAATGTATTTTTTCTCCCTCAATAATTACAATATGTAAACGTTTCAAGTAACATTAGAGGTGAAGTTTGTGAAACTATGCTATAAAGATTGAGGTTTAAAAACAGAGATGAGTTTAATATGGCAAATATTTTGACAATTATGAATCGCTTACAAAATTGTTTTATAATCAATCTGATTGATGAAGTTATTTGGTGAACTCGTTATCCCCTTCAAATCGAACAGTCAATTGTGCTTTTTTTTTGGCCTTCGGGAAAACGAGGGCCTGCTTCAAAACGTGGAGTACTAATTAATACTAACAGGTATCGAGAATAAAATATCATCATGAATGCCTTCATGGGCACATGGGAAATTGTACCGTTTACACTCCTCTGTGGCGGGCTGTCTTTTCGTCTACTAAGTATGATCCGTGGACATTTTAAGAAAGCCTACTCACTACAACGCCAAAGTCAACCAACTTTTCGAAAGAAATTTCCTTGTTTAAATATCTTTCACTCACTCCTGCGAGTGTGTGTGTTTGTACGAGTTTTCTCTCACTCGAGTGTGTATTAGTGAGGTACAGAGTTTTATGTAAATAGTCACCTGTAGCAGCTTATATTTTATCTAAACCTTAATTATTTTAAATTTCTTTTATTCATTTTATAAACCAATTTTATTTTAATTATTGATTTATTTATTTATTCAATATTTAAATATTTTATTAGTGATTTCCCTATTATCCAATGAACCCAATATCCGTTTTTGTGTTTCATTCTTTTTGTTTTTAATTCCGTCTTTTGTGTTCTATTTCTTTTTTTCCATTTCTGTTTTGTATTGCGTTTCTATTTCTTTCCCAATTCTCTTTTGGTTTTCTCTTTGTTTTGTAATTCTTTTATGTTTTGTGTTGTTTTTTTCTGGTTTGTGTTCCTTTTACGTTTTGTGTTCCATTTCTGTTTTGTGTTCCATTTCTGTTTTACTTAATTTTGTTAGTTTTTTTTGCTTTGTTTTGTTATGTTCTGTGTTTATTTTGGTTTGTTTTTTCAGTCATGAAGCTTTTATTTTGAGCAACATCGCCAAAGCTGCGAGGCTCCAATAAATAAATAAATAAAATATCTTTTAGGTCTGTGTTAATTAAGGAGTTGTTTGGCACCTTATACTTTGTTGGGGCAAAGGACTTCATTTAACACCAGGATAATAAATATAAAACAGCCAGTACTTGAATATTTATTTAAGGACTGAGCACTTTCAGAGTTTTATGCCTCCGTTTTCAGAGCTACTGCATTGCGTCCAAGGTGAAAGATGGTAACCTACCATGCGATGAAACCTTTCTCCATGGATACTGTACAGTGTCTCCTAAGATGGTGGTTTGGCGAAGCTCCTAACCCTCAAGTAAAAAGTTGTGGAAGAGTTTGGCCATCTTAATCCATCTCAACTTTGTTTTAACCAGCTGAATATCATAAATATTTCATTACAGGAGCCTAAATTAGCAGATAAACTCTAATCGAAAACTGGATAAGGGTTCGGAAGATGTGGTTAAATGAATAATCAAAACGAAAGGAAACTGGAATAATTTTATTCAGCTTACATTTTTTCGCGAGGGCTGTTAATAAAATTACATCTGCCGCGGAAAATTAAAGGAGAAAAAGTCGTACAAGAATAATTTTTTCTCCTTATTTCCATTTTCCGCTTTTCCCCTACCCAACTCAGACTCCTTCCTTCAACTTTATTTCAAAGAAAGTCAACCTCAGCCTATCCCAATGTCTCTTTATTAAACTTTGCCCTAACTGCATTCGATACTTCTTTTACAGGAATGATTTTCTTCGACAGCTGATTTCAGTTTAGACCTCATTTTCTTCTTCATTGAAGTTTATTTCTTTACTCATGAGATACAATGAAAATGAAATACATTCATCTAACAATAATAAATATTATTTTAAACATTACGACTTGTTATAATTAAACTCAGTTATATATTAATATGGGCTTATTCTCAACTAAAAACGAAGTAGCTAGAGCCAAAACAGTTCATAAGCTTCCTAACTTCCTGCACCATTTTGGTCTATTCAGTAGCTAAAATCCTTCAATAGCGAAACCACTCGCCTCCTCAGTTACTCTGGTTATGCTGCAATTTCTCTCCTTCTCGCCCATGGTTTACAGCCCGTCACACAGAGCAGCATCAACTAAGCATATTTTCTACATGCTGGTATAACTCACTACTGACCTCTTCTCCCCATATTTTTTCTATTTGTAAGTAAAAATCCCATAAGTAGAACCTAGATTTTACTGAAAGCTGAAAACATGAAAGTAAGAAAGTCTAACATAAGTGAAATGCCCGTCATGCGGGGGTGGCGCAGAAACTAAGCAGATTTCCACGCGTGGGTGTAACACACTATTGCTCTCCCAAATATTTTATATTTTTAAGTAAAACTCCGATGAGTAGAAGTGGTGGTTACTGAACGTTGAAAGCAAGAAATAACGAATAACTCACTTAGTATTTGAACTAGGGGAAAGTGTCTAGATCAACAATTGCAGAGAATCAATAGATTAAGAACATTGTTTCTATTACATTTTTCGATCCGACTCATAATAAGGATGATATTTTTAATTTACGAATCCCCCCCCCCCCTATTCCTGGTCCAATTTCGGCCATTAACGACGCTGAACTTGTTAAATGAAATGGTTAAATATCGAATACGCGATAGATCAAATTAATATTTTTGATTTAACAACGTAAAATTTAATTGATGACGTCATAAAACAACTTAAGTACAATGTATCACACAGTAAAAGTTCAATAACATATTTGGAATTTATGCTTCAAATAAAGTGATGATATAATAGCAAATTACTGGAGTCTGTTCCTACTTTCTCAAATAGAAAAGAAGGTTCCTCTTGTTTTTCTGGTCCATGTCTTCCTTGTACCCTGATGTGTCTCTCTCCATCTCACCTATCCAGGGAGAAAAAGTGTAGCCCTGACCCAGATATAGGATCCTAACTCCATTATGGCAGGTCACGCCAACTGGGAACAGCCAATTTCCTCTCGTAACCTTACCACAGCATTTCATTTCAATCAGGTTCTCTGCCGCTGTAATAGAATTAATCCAGCTAATCTTGTTTATTTTTATTTTATTTTATCGATAATAATATCGCGTGAGATTGAATCATGAAACAACTTTGCATTGTCAAAAATTACACACAACCTCAAAATTTCAGAGCTAAAGTACCACCTAGTAGAACTGAATTAGTCCATATGTCCGTAGACCTAGTCACAATTTAATTTCATTACTCCGGTAACAGATGCTAAATGTTAAAAATTAACTGCCCAACTAGTTGGTCTTTTCCTGAAGATCTTCATCTACAAATTGCAGCTATTGTGCTGTTTCCTACAAGGATGTAGGACGCTAGTAGTAGAACGTTTTACCAACGAAGCCAATACTTGGTTTAGGCGAGAAGTTGACCTGGATTGAGTCGAGTTTGTTTCTGTCTTGATAGCCTTTATCAACAAATGAGGAAACTGATAAAGAAAGATAACAGGACCTCCATTCAACTGAGTCGCCGTTCCATGATTATTAAGGTAAAATATATGACTTAGCAACCAAGATTAGACCAAGGATTGTTGGCAGAGAATGACTCACTAAAGATCAGCCTGTCATCGCCTTTGGGAATATTTTTGCGATTATGAGTCTTGAGGTCAACATTTCGACCTCTTTGGCCTTTTTAACAGCGGGACCGGTGTCACCACTCATCAACAGAGTGAAGAAGTCTGTAGCAATGTTTAAACCATACGTGGGCAACAACGGTAAGGTTTGACCGTGAGACATTTTGAAAAACAACTCCAAACAAAAATATTACACTACTTACTCCAAATGAGGAAGATGAGGAGAGATTTGTGCGTTTGGCAGAACATATAAATGCGAACAGTTCTTTTCATTGATGAAAGTTAATTAATCAAAACATCGTACAAGGCTGACTGACGATAATTTGGAAAATTCTTTTCGTCTTTGTATCAGTGGAATTAATCCAAACATCGATGGTTTAGTTTCCCAAAGTCAAGCTCAAGTGTCTCTTTGATTTCGGTGTGACTATTTAACTTTCGTTGTTTGTAATGATTTCAAATTGTACGATTTAATAATAATGTTGTACCTATTTTTTTCATTTCATTTTGTTATTTTTATAAATTGTATTATAATTACATTGTCGTATAACATGTCTGATATCTATCGTTAAACATTATGAACACTACTTTAAAATGCACTACTTTTAAAAGCCGCCCGCGAACGTATTTGCACACTAAAGTTCGGCCCGCAACACGTTAAAGGTTGCCCATGTCTGGGTTTAAACAGTACTTGCAACCGGCTGAGAAGTACTTGGTCTCAGAAAAAGTAAAAATAATGAGGTTTAAACAATTCATAAACGGATGACTCTACACAGTATACCTATAAGCGCTTTCAGTAATTTACACTATCATCATCAGAAATAGAAATAAAACAACTACGATAAACAAGAAGTAAAAATTTAGTCTAAAAATTAAACATTTCAAACTACAGTCTTTGCAAAAAAAAAAACGGTCTTTGTTAGAAATGGCTTTTAACAATTTAAAATCTGAATATTTAACATTAAAACGCAATATTTAAATTTTGTTAGGCTTAATTAGCACAGCACATAGTGTTAAACCAACAGTGTTAATATATTATTCAATCAGAGAGGGTAAATGACTAAAAGTCTTGCTAACCATCTCATACTGAAATGTGTTTTACATTCGTTTCTACCACATTACGCCTAGCTATTCTATGGAACTGCTGTTGGAAAATGTCATAAATCGCTACAATCGATTTAAGGTATGTTTATAAAGCAACTATTAGAAATAAAATCACTTTGTGCGTGTTTTTGTTAAATTACACATTCACCATTTTAGAGACTATTTAGTACGATCAGGTTATATATATTAACTATCAACTGAGGCAGTGGAATATATTAGCAAGAGAAAAATCAGCTCTCAATGCTTTCCTCATGGCACGATTTTCTAAATTGCTTCTGTTCTCATTTCTCACGCTGGTGCTACGTAAAATGAGCATAATTCCCAAGTCATGGAACGATACGCTGATGTTGTCTCCTCATACCTATTAGACCTGTATCTTCACTAATAAGTAGAAAGTTTTCAACAAATGCGTAACTAATCATCTCAAGTGCAACTTAAATTTGTGGTTATACGTAACTTCAAATGCAAACGTGCTTTATACGTAACCGCAAATTCAAATTTAAGTTGTACATGAGGTGATTAGTAGTGCATTCGTTGAAAAGAAAAAATCCTGAATAGGATAAGTGATAACCATGTGCAGGAATGGCTGTTACTTGAAGCATTATAATAAAAAAATTGCAGGGCAATCAATTATTAACAAGATTAATTATATGACAATTTTCGATCTACTCAAAATAACAAAGATATTTCGATTTTTTTATTTTAAACTCAAGACTCAAGTTTCCAAAAGATTCTTCATATGTTCATCGATCCTACCTAGGAGATAAAGAAAATAAGATCCTCATACATATATATAATTTTGTGATGACCTTATTTTCCTCATAACCTAGGTAGAACATTTGAAGAACCTTTTGGAAACTTGAGTTTGAAGACTCAATGGCTGTTTATATTGTCCAAGGGATTTTTGTCTAACCTTCCTAAAAATACTAGCATTATGTTCTATTTATATACGTGGGTCGTATTTTGCCCAAAAGAAATCAATATGAGAAAGAGCCTGGTCAAAGAGGTATCACTAAATATAGAATAGGGTCTGCTACATTGAAAGGGAAAGTGGTACTTTCTTAATAATGAAGTGGAGTGAAACTTGGAACTTAAGTGGTGGAGTCGAGTTTAAGTAGTTTTAATATTTTAAAGGGAGTGTTAGGAAAACCATACCAGACTCATTTCTTCGTAATGGAAGGGAAAAAAGTACTTGGGCCTTCCATTGGAACCTCTTCATTTAATAAGGTTATTCAAGAACCCTACTGTGCCACATCGTACACCCCTACTCAAGATCCCGACCTCAAAATAACTTAACCTTTATTTGATACCTAACAAAGGGAGTATATCAATACCTATTTTCAAAAATTTATGTCGTACACTGAATTCACGAAATTTTTACAAAATGACAATTGGAAACTAGAAAGTTGGAATTTCGTGGACTATTGTTATCTCTACAAATAAATAAAATTGATTTTCTACTTAAAAGTTTTTCACGTTTCTGACTATTCTAAGAACAATGGCATCAAAATTGAAAATCTTGTATGCCTGTGTAGTCTTCTGCCTGCTGCTCGACTTTAATATTTGTGAGTGATTTATCCCGAGGTACAACTTACATTATAAGAGAATTCGAATTTTCAACAAATTGTGGGGGTTTACTTCTACGTCAAAACACATGTTCGTTCATATCTTCGTTTCAGCAAGAAAATATAAAGAACACATTGTGGTTAGAATAATGACTGAGGTCCTAAATCATTATTCATGTTTTATAAATTTTGACTTCCTACTTACGGGCTCGACACTTATTCGAATTATATGAAAATGCTGTAATATAAGCGTTAAAAATGTTGCTTATGAGTTAGGGGAATGAATATTGCTACATGCGCTATTTTATACTTTACTACCCCCTCAAGAGGGGGAAGGAATACTTCGAAGTCAAAAACAATATGGTCAATATCTTGCTTAATATTGATTTTATCGAAAATATGCATAGAACGAATTGTGATCAAATGCTATTTGTTTTTATGCATTTTAAAAATTTGACTTCCGAATTCCGGTCACTAAATAGTATTCATTGAAAATTAGCTTGGTAGAAATACTTTTAGAATGCATAAAACTAAATGACGTTTTAAAGTGTTGTTCAAATGTCATTTAGTTTTATGCATTATAAAAGTTTGTCTACAAAATTCGGTCACTAATTTTCAATGAATTCTATTTAATGACCGGAATTCGGAAGTCAAATTCAAGAATTAAAATTTTAATACACAATTCTATCTGAATTGTGTATTAAAAAAAACAGAATTCAGATAGAATTGTGTTTTTTTTAATAATATGTATCAGGGTAAAGAATTTGTTACCACGACAATTTTATAATTGTTCGTCAATATTTTTGATAATATTGATTTTATCGGAAACAATGTAAGAAATGACTCGTGTAAGAATATTTTGCCACCTACCGACAGACGAGTAACTAAGTTTCAGAGCACTTCCAACTTTGACTGAGGGTCAACACCTCATAAATTTTTTTATCGAATTACAACAGAATCATCAATCGTTTACTTTTGTCGTGAAATTAGATTTATTTGATCCAATACATTCGTCAATATTCGCCCAATAGACTTTTCGGAAATAAACTCCTTATTTAGTACTTCCGCAAATCTAATATTTATATTTCCACGGGAGACCATTGTTAGGTATATCAATTCATTTTCAGTTAAAATTTTTCATTTGAAAGATAAACACGATATATCCGTTACAAATCATCGGATCGAAAAAACAATAATGAATAAACAAATAA
The DNA here is from genome assembly GCA_019009955.1 of Riptortus pedestris. NCBI lineage: Eukaryota > Metazoa > Arthropoda > Insecta > Hemiptera > Alydidae > Riptortus > Riptortus pedestris. Next base: position 201,372,012 of record CM032228.1, on the reverse strand, counting down.
GGACCTATACTCATCGTTTTTATTATTATTATAATTTATTAACGTTCACTTTTTGCAACTCAGGCTAATTGGGATGGGTTATCTACAGGTTACCACCCTTTTCTAGCCAGGGTGGGATTTTTAGGATGTTATTTAATGAATTTCGTCACTAAATAATTTCCTTTGCCCAGGCGAGAATCGAACTCGCCACTTTAGGTTTGCCATGTGAGATAAAGGTCAACGCTTTAACTCGCAAGGGCAACCTGAGCCCCTACTCATTGTTTTGAAATCTGAAAACCGAAATATTTCACGATTAGAATACTTCCTTTACTTCGTACAAGGAAGTGACTAATATCTTTCTATGAAGTTCTTTATTATATTCTACATGGCTATAAGTTTACAAATGAATGTATATTTGAAAAAAAAATTAGCCGCTGAAGAGACTAGAATCATGTAGGTGTTTAGTGTATAATGAAGAATTTCATAGAAGCCCCTCCCATTGGAAATAATTGATAATTTTAGTTTTCTATATTAATAACATGTAATGCCTTCTTTTGAGTGTTTTTAAACTTTAAAAAACACATAAGAGAGTGAAGTATGGGGCAGAGGTGGGGGAAAAAAAATCATACCTTCTGTCAATCTCGATTATGGGATTTTCCCACCAATGTTGGCCCAGCTGATCCTACCTATGTCCATCCATCCGGCATCCTCTCTTCCCTTTGCTTATGGTGACTAATCATTGAATTTTGAAGAATTCGTTCATGATTCCAACGTAAGTAGTACATTTCCCTTCAGGAATTTAACCTGCTAAAGTTAAATAAAAGGGAGCAGAAAATAAACCTAGATATTGTCTAAGGAGAGAATTGAAATATTTGAATATAGATATAGCCTTGCTGAGTAGATAATATGGTGAGAAATAAAGAAGCGCCGAGGAGAATTGCATTCTCACCATTGCTCGAAGCTCCCCCTCTGCACATTATTGAGATTTCTTCGAGATTTGCACCCCTCCCTTCCTGGCTCTGTTGATTTCAACCTTCTCTCAGGCCATTAATAAATCTTACCTGGGCACGAGTTCAGAACTTTATAGCTGCCATATAATCTTCTTATATTTTGGAAAATAAAATTTAGGAGGTATTCGTATTAGTAGGACTGGGGATTTATTAAAGGCTGAAATCTGTAAAAATGTAATAATCTCCTCTAATATTTGAGGTTTTTTTTTTTTTAGCTAAGTCCAGATTGCCTCTAAAGTTGAATGTGAAACAAGGAGATGCAGGACCTTGTAAAGCCCTGCGTGGGTTTGAGTTGGCAGAAGGTGGAAAAGAAAACAGCAATTATATTGTCCCACATTGTCAACAAGATTAGTCATATAAAATGTTTTCACCCGGGGCAAAATAACAGATTACGATTTTACATTTATATGTTCATAATCCGCAACACCGCGTAGCTTGAATTAGGTGAATGACGAATTTGATGTCTTGTATTAAATTAAATCAAAGGTTTAAATTTCCAGTTTGGTAACGATCGAATAGAAATTCCGCCTCCTAGATAGTTTACAGACTATATTTGTACATGTGGATATATATATAAAATTTCCATGTCACAATGTTAGTTAGCGTACTCCTCCGAAACGGCTTTACCGATTTTTACCAAATTTTATATGCGTATTCAGTAGGTCTGAGAATCGGCTACTATCTATTTTTCATGTCCCAAATTGATAAGGGTTGTTCACCCTTAACATTTTTTTTTTTAATTTTTGGACGAAATGTTTTGTTTTTATTTTTTTATAATGTGGCATTAAAAAATACATACAACCCTAAATTTTTACTTTTTTATCACCAACCCTTATTTTTTTTTATAGCCATTTTAGTAATTTAATCATTATCATCCCGCTCGATAACTGATCAATTATCGTGTTTTTAACTGTACTTCCATTAAAATTTCAATTCTCAATGACAATCAACAAATCCCAAGGCCAAACGATGTCTATTTGTGGCTTAGATTTGAGTACACCATGTTTTTCACACGGGCAATTGTACGTAGCATGCTCTCGAGTGGGTAAACCATCCAGTTTGTTTGTGCTCGCTAAAGATGGGCTAACAAAAAATATTGTTCACGCTATAGAATTAAAAGATTGATGTTGTTTGTTAGTGTTTCTGTCGTAATTAATATGTGATATTTAATTTTAAGAAATAAACTATAATAACTTAAAAATAATATTGTTTGGCGTTTGTTATTTTTATATTCCCTTATCGTTCATAGCGCTCCATGCCTATCTCATGCATATACCACATACACACTTATAATAAGTAAGTTACTTTTTGTCTACACTAGAATTTATCTAGAAACTAGAAATAATTTATATGGCAAAACAACGTTTACCGGGTTATCTAGTATATATATACGTACAATTTTGAACGGATCTCACTTTTCCATCTATTAAGTAGGATTACAAACATTGCTAATTTACATAATATCAATATCACATTTTCCACATCAGAAATCAGTTTCGCCTTTAAGTGGCTTTGGCTCAATAATACCGCAGTTTACATTCGAGCTCGTCTTTTGCATCAACAAGGATTCCGTTCACTAGTTCGAGGTAAATGAGTATCTTAAAGTGCTTATTTCCTTCGACTCATTGATTGGTATGTTCGAACTTCCGATATTCTAGTCCATGTACTATCAAGAAACTATGTGGAAGTCTTGTAGCCAATTTCTCCATCAAGGTTTTGACTCATGTCTAAAATATCGTTTTCAATGAGTTTTTCGTCATCATCGGAACAAGGAATAAGGTTATTGATGTTGGACCCGAATACACATAAGTTTCGCCTGTTGCTTTGTCTAACGTGTAAACGCGCTATGATGGCACCCTAATCACAATAAAAAAAAAGGCCGTCACGCAATGTCTGCGTTAACTGTGCAGATTCCCACGTGCGTATTAGGATTCATCTCAAAACATAAAGGTTCAATGGTATTAAACAATATTTGGTATTTATGCTCCAAATAAAGTGCTTCATAATATAACAGCTAATTGTTAATATGACAAGAATCGTAGTGGGGGTTTACTGGCGGCAAAAAATAATAAATGCAAATATCTCGGTTAATAATCAATATTGTGAAAACATGTACATGATAACATTTATAGAACATTACATTTTCAATAAGATTGGTTCTATACGTTTTTTTGATCCAAGTATAATGACGGAGATTATACTTTCAAATTTTCGAAATTTCCCCTTCTAAACGTCTAGTTTTACATGAAAAGCTTACATATCGGGCTAGAGCGGTAACAGACGATTATATATATATATATATATATATATATATATATATATATACCTATATATATATATACCTATATATATATATATATATATATATATATATATATATATTTCTATTTAATTAACAGACCTCATTTCGTCATCTTCTAGGTAGAATCGATTGGATATTTGAAGAAAATTGTGTCGTAAGTACGACCTCAGAAGCTGATTTCCCTTGAGGGAAATCTGCTAAAAACCCTACTTGTAACTGTTTATGTTGTCACATCTATAGGCTACGTCTGGAGAATGCGATGAGTAAGGAAGAAAAGGGTCAAAAAGAGTTAGGAGTTTCCCGTTATCTTCTGTGAGTGATTATCCAAATATAAAGGATTCAGAAAGAGTTGAGGGCATTTCACTCGACTCCGGAAGGCTGTTAGAGAGCCATTTCTTTGGAGTGTGCCTAGTAATGGGCATTGTCCAGATGTTCCCCACTGACAAGGTATTAGTCAGAATGTAGATAATAGAGAAAACAGCTGTAAAGGGATGGATATAAAGAGTGACTATAAGAAAGGGAAGTGGGAGTTATTTCCTTGGGCAAACAAACCACTCCAGCGCTACTCCACTACAACCACTTCCTCTAGAGCAGTCCGCTCCTCTGCCTTTATATTCTCCCTCCATTTATTCCAAGAGTCGGCCTCCAGGGGGCGCTCTTATACATCCCTTCTTATACATCTATCCATCCTGTAATACAGGGATGGCCAACCCGCGACCCGTCTGCCACATTTTATGGTCAGCGAGATCTATCACACTCACAAAATATATTTATCTTATAATTGATAAAACAGTGAAAACTAATATATTAATAAAATCATTATTTGTGTAAAAAAAAATTAACTTTCGAAATTATGAAAAACAAATCCGTCACGCAGGGGCTGCGTAAACTAAGCAGATTTCCCATGTGAAGTTTTACAATAGAGAAATCTGCATACTGGTAACACAATCCCACCATGAATAAATACAAACGGTAATAAGAAAACTTTCAGGTAATTTTAATAAATTCCCAACTGAAACGGCTTCTGAATTGTAAAAACAATTTATATTTTAATAACTCAAATTTTAGTAGTACAAGAACTAAAGAAGGGGGGGGGCGGATGAACAGACCGTATTTGCATAAATCACACAAAGTAATGAAGGTAAGGTTATAAACGACCTATAAGGTTAGAAGAAGTTTCCACCTGAGCCGAGTACTGACGAAAATGGCCGATCTAATCCGAACTATACCCGACCACAGACTTCATATAAATGCAAATATCTCGGTTAATATTCAAGATAGAGAATAAATGTATATAACAATATTTATAGTAAATTTAATTTGCAATAAGATTGGTTCTATACAATTTTTCGATCCGATGCATCTTTCTATTTATATAAAACGATTAAATACCGAGTTTGGTGACGATTAAACAAAAATTGCGACCGCTAGAGTGTTAACAGACAAATATATATATATATATATATATATATATATATATATATATATATATAAATTTATTTATTTCCTTCCTGAAGTAACCCTACAGGAAGGGAGTTTATTAGCCACACGTCCCGTACAGTAATTAGTACATAACGTGTGCTTGATACATAACATTTTTTTTTTAAACTATAATAACATAAAATATTTATACAATAAAATTATTTACAACAAAGAAAAAGAAAAGAAAAACTAAAACAAATTTTGGATTCAATGCTGAATAATTAATTTAACTGTATTTCAGTTTCAAATAGTTCAAGAAGTCATACATTTCTTCAGCAAACTGTTTTAATGGTTTATTATGTTTATAAAATAATAGTTTTTCCTCAACAGGCCAATTTTCTTGGCGGCATTTTAATTGGGATTTAAAGTCTTTTCTTTGGTCTGTTAGTAGTCTGCTGTCATAGAGCAAGTGTCTGTATGTCTGTTCAGTAGTTAAGTCGCAGTAACAGTTTGGTTCATCTGTTAGGCCAAAACGATTAAAGTAAGAATTTGTTGTTCCGTGTCCAGTTAATAATTGTGTCAAGTAAAAGTCTGTTGATAATAATTTTTGTCCTAAGTACTCTTTAATGTCTGGAATAAATATCTTTAAATATATATATATATATATATATATATATATATATATATATATATATATATAGTTTTGAAGGGACCTCATTTTCGTCATGTCCTGGGTAGGAACGATGGACATTTGAAGAAATTTTTCGAAAATCGCGTCATGAGTACGACCTCAATAGCTGATTTTCCTTAAGGGAAATCTGCTAAAAAAGAATAGAACCGAAAAAGGAAAAAAAAATAAACTGTACTTGTAGATCTAAGAACAGTACACTTACATTTAAATCTCAGAGTTAAAATACTCTAATATATTGTATAAATTTAAGGTGTAATAAATCGATTTCAGTTATGGCGTTATTTGTAACAGCTACTGGAATAATCCATCATCCAATTGGAAGAAAATTTTTGTTTTATTTGTTTGATTATATGCAGGTCATTTATCTCTAAAACTTACAACTCAATAATTCCCATATGGCCAAAGACTTTAGCAGATTTCCCTTAATGAAAATCATCTATTGAGGTTGTACTCATGAAATACCTCCCTTATTAAGATTCTGATCGAAACATTTTATAGAACCTGTATTGTTAAAATATTGGTTCTCTGTAAATTTGTTCATAGCTCATGTATTAAGCCTTTATTCGTGCTTTCTTTTTTTTTTTTTTAGCCTTCTGAAACACCCACTTCTTCTCATTGGATTTTTATTTGGAAATAGTGAATATATTGTGAGATGAAATTAGTAGTGTGTTATATAAGAAATCTGCTTAGTTTACGCAACCCATTGGTAAATAAACGTCCAATCATACTCATTTCTTTTACACAATAAGCTAATATTTCAGAAAATGTTTTCCTGAACGTAGGAGTAGTAATACCCTGTCATTGACGATAAGGGAGTGTTTTATGGAAGAGATCGCGTGATAAGAGAGCAACCCCCTCCCCCTCCCATCAATCTCTTACATCTTCATTAGATATCAACACATTAACCTTAATACCTTGTCTTGTCAAATTAAAGAACTAAATTCCTAAAGGAGAGCAAAAGTTTTAGAAAATCATTTACGAATTATTAAAAGTAGAGTGAAATCTGTTTCTACATTCTGGTGTGGATCGGGAAAAATCTAAGTAAAGTTGTAATTTTATAACTAACTTATAGTTATAAATTTTCTTCCATGTTTACCATTTTAAAGCTCACACTCTATTAATATTTGTTTAATTATTGAAATATTTGTTTCTCTTCCTAAAATCCTTTTTAAATGATTTTGTTGCGAAAATTATTATTTTTCAGCTTCCACTGCGGATTTCTTCAACCAGATTGCTACACGAACTTAAGATATATATTTATTGAATATTTAAATTACCATTTATATATTAAAAAAAATATTGTTCAGTACATTCACGTACAAGTTTTATCAAGTATTTGTATAAATAGGCAAGAAAAAATAAACACTTTAATTGAATAATACGTAATTAAGTATTACATGCATTAGTTACTATGTTGCGTGAATTTGTTAAATATTTAGTATTGAAAGCAACAATGTTTTTTCTTTCAGTAGTCCATAACAGTTGGGGGAGCCATGACAATAAAAATTTAAAAAAAAAGATTTTCCATGTGCAGGAATATGCCATGCTGATGATTTGATCTCCCTACCATCCTTGTAGCAAGAAGCCTTATTCAGAAGATTAAAATGCAACGTAGAGATGGAATATTTATTGACCGAGGCATCTAATGTTAAGATCAATTTTCGGTATTTAAGATTGGAATAACATGTCACATGATATATAAGCTTATTGTTAATAGGAAATGAGCAGGAGTGGAAGTTATTGATCGCTGAAAATGGAGAAATGAAAATATCTCGTTTAATATTCAAGATAGAGAAGAAAGGCATAGAACAATTTTATTTTTAAGAAATTAAATTTTTGAGAAGATTGGTATAGTATATGCTAATAAAGTAAAATAATTAATGACCGAGCTGGTCTTAAAATTAGCTGAAATTTGAGTTATTTGATGAATAGTGTTTTGTTTTTTTTATAGTAATATTTATCAAAATAAAAATATATTAGGACTTATAATAACGTTCTTAAAAAGCATGCAATGCTTCGAATAAAAACTATGTATAAACGTACTAACGTAATAAAGCAAAAGTGATATCTGATTAGAAGTTTGAAATAATAATTAGAGCTAGCTAATTAAAGGTGTCCTGTTTAGTTATGACTCGACTTGATGTATCTGACGAGAATCAGATTGAAGGCAGCACAATGACGAAGGGGAACGTCCTGTTTGTCACGTGCACCGGGGAAGACAAATTACTCTCCTCGTATACAACTGCTATGAATCAGATCGTCTTTGCTTATTCAACTTACTTAATAATCATGCTTCAATCAATAATAACACGACTGTTAATCCGGAAAGCCAGGATTCACCTAAACCATATGTGGGCAACCACCAGCCCGCTGTAAGATTTGATCCGGGACGCGAGACATTTTGAAAAACCCAATTTAAGAAAAATATTACACTACTTACTCCAAATGAGGAAGATGAGGAGAGATTTGTGCGTTTGGCAGTTCGTACAAGGCTGACTGACGATAATTTGGAAAATTCTGTACGTCTATGTATCAGAATAATTAATCCAAACGTCAATGAATTAGTTTCCCAAATTCAAGCTCAAGTGTTTCATTGATTTCGGTGTCGCTAATTAACTTTCGATGTTTTTAATTAATTCCAAATTTTTCTATATAATGTTGTAACCTTTTTTTTTCATTTCATTTTGTTATTTTAATAAATTGTATTATAATTACACTGTTGTATAATTTCATGACTGATGTCTATCGTTAACAATTACGAACACTAATTTAAAATTCACTACTTCTAAAAGTGGCCCGCTAACGTATTTACACACTAAAGTTTCGCCCACAACGTGTTCTGAACGAATCGAAAATAATTCACAGATATCATTTAGAGGAGAACAACTATTGGTGTTCAAGTTGTCATGATGGGTTTTGTCGAAATGTTTCTTCAAATATTTATCAATTCTATCTTGGAGATGACGAAAATGAAGTTCGTTAATATTGTTGCGAAAATTAAATACATGAATAATCCTTCAGAGAGAGAGAGAGAGAGAGAGAGAGAGAGAGAGTCGCGTATTTGGAAAGTGTGACGTAGATCAAAGAGCCCGACAGAATGTCCTAGCTCCTACCAGTACCTTCCAGCCAGACGTCGAGGGGTCCAGACAATTCCCCTTTGATGTATGCCGACAAGCTATATAAAGAAGGGCCAGCCGCGAGCGAGTCAGTTTTATTCTCACCTGTCTTGATGTTCACATCAGTGCTACATTGCGACTTGGTGCAGTGCGGAAAAGTGTTTTTATAGGAGGAACAGTGTTGAGCCGTGACTGTAAGTAACAGTTTAGTGCCGTGTTTAAGACAGTGCAGTGCCGCGAAGTAATGGACAGTGCAGTGTCGTCTTGTTGTGAATTTCAGTGACCGTGAGTGAATTGTTGGACTGTGTAATCTGAAGAACAGTGACGCTATCAGTGTATACTGTGAGTAGTAATTAAGTGTAATTACCAAGTGTATTGTGCATTGTGAAATAAATTCTGCAGTGATAAAAACTGTGAAACTTGCGAGTATTTAATTTTGCAGTCCAAAAGAACTCTTATTAAAAACGTTTATTACTGGTTTTGGTAATAAAAACGTAACAATATAAATACCGAGGTTGTACTTGTGGCGTGAGTTTTGAAAAATTTTCCAAAATGTCTATTGATCCTACTAATGAGATGATGAAAAAGTCCTGAATGAACTGATTTCCCACCTGTTGGTATGACACACTACTCATCTGTTCTCTACATATACTTTCTATTTCTAAGTAAAAATCCAATAAATAGAAGGGGGGGACTGACGGCTGAAAAACTAAATAAATATTAGAGTTACGAAAAAATGTGTAATAATTATTGTAGAGCATGAATAATTTAACAATATTGTTTTCTAAAGCATTTTTCGATACGACTCATAATAACGTAGTTATTTTGAATTTTAGAGTTTCCCCGCCTCTTTCTTTGAACACTCCTCCCCTATTCCTAGTCATATTTGAGCCATTAACGACTATCAGCATTTTAGTGATGAACTCATTAAATAAGAAAAAATTGTCCCACCCTGATTAGAAATAGGTGCTTTCTGTAGATGACACATCTCC